>OX387186.1:33408007-34668852 GCA_947561395.2 Buxus sempervirens | reverse complement strand
TGAGATTGACCCAGCTAAAGCTAAAGCAATCATTGTAATGCCATCACCGAGAACAGAGAAGGAAGTTCGTGGTTTTCTTGGAAGGATTCAATACATAAGCCAGTTCATAGCACAGCTCACCGCTATCTGTGAACCAATTTTTAAGCTTCTAAGAAAAAATAACCCGACAGTCTGGAATGATGATTGCCAAGAAGCCTTTGACACAATAAAGGAGTATTTATTGAACCCACCTGTGCTAGTGCCACCAACTCCAGGAAGACCATTGACTTTATACTTGTCAGTTTTGGAGACATCAATGGGGTGTGTCTTGGGACAGCATGACAATACAGGCAAAAAGGAAAGGGCAATTTACTACCTAAGCAAGAAATTTACAGAATATGAAGCAAAGTATTCCCCTTTGGAAAAGACTTGTTGTGCTTTAGTATGGGCAACTCAGAGACTGAGGCATTATTTCCTTAATCATTCCACCTTATTGATATCCCGAATGAATCCTTTGAAGTATCTATTTGAAAAACCAGCTCTCTGAATTTGACCTCACCTATATCACGCAGAAAGCCATTAAGGGTCAAGCCATTGCTGATCACTTAGCTGTACACCCTTTACCAGAATACCAACCTTTGAAGACTAATTTCCCTGATGAAGCAATCCTGTTTACTGAAGAAGAAGAAGGTGAAAACTCTTGGCAAATGTTTTTTGATGGGGCCGCCAATATGAATAGAAATGGAATAGGGGCTGTTTTGATCAAGCCAGATGGGGCACACATCCCAATCACAGTGAAGTTAAGGTTCCAATGCACAAACAATATAGCAGAGTATGAAGCATGCATAATTGGGTTGCAACCTGCCTTAGACCATGAAGTAGAGGAACTTGACGTATATGGAGATTTGAGTCTTATCATCTTCCAAACAACTGGTGAATGGAAAACTAAGGATCACAAGCTGATCCCCTATCACCAGTATTTGGAAGAAATAAGCACCAAATTCACTCGAATTTCCTTCAATTATATGCCAAGGGCCAAAAATCAGTTTGCGGATGCTTTAGCAACATTGACTTCAATGGTTAGTATGCCAGAAGGTGTTGATATTAGACCACTGGAAATTGAAGTCAGAGATGAACCAGCTTATTGCCTTGTTCTAGATGAAACCCCAGAAGAAGAAGTACCATGGTTTCAAGATATTAAGAACTTCCTAAATGATCGGAGTCTGCCAGAAAATATCACTTCTACAGAGAAAAGAACAATACAGAGGTTGGCAGGACAGTTCTTACTAAGTGGTGGGCAGTTGTACAAAAGAGCACACAATGATATACTACTTAGATGTGTTGCCAAGACCGAGTCAGAAGGGTTAGTTGAAACTGTACATGGAGGAGTGTGTGGACCCCATATGAACGGGCACATGCTTGCCAAGAAGATTCTGCGATTGGGATATTACTGGTCGACAATGGAGCACGATTGCTATATACATGTCAAAAGGTGTCATTTATGCCAAGTGTATGCTGATAATAAGAATGCACCCCCAAGTGAATTGCACAACATTACATTTCCATGGCCCTTCTCCATGTGGGGTATAGACGTCATTGGAATGATCTCTCCAAAGGCATTATAAGCACCACATTTTTGCGCTCCTCAAAAGCCAAAAATGCAAAACCCTGCTGAAAGGTCAAACCCTAAGGGTGAAAGGTTGACCTTTTAATCAGAAAAAATTTGGCCACCTTGCTTTATCTCCATGGATAGAGAATCCCGACACGAGTCCAACGCAACTGGGTTTGCAGGAATCGGAGTCCGGATGAAGGTTCTGCGGGGCGGTCAAACTTGAGGAAGAGCCGAGAGTTGACTTTTCCTCGAATTCCGTGCCAAGTACCTTGCTCTATACCATTGGATAGAGAATCTCGACACGGTTCCAACGCAACTGGGTTTGCAGGAATCGGAGTCCGAATGAAGGTTCTAAGGGCAGTCAAACTTAAGGGAAGGCCAAAAGTTGACTTTTCCTTGAATCCCGTGCCAAATGCTTAGCCCTGTGTTAGCAAATAGAGGGCTCCGATACTAGTTCAACGCAATTGAGTTTGCTCAAATCGGAGTTCAGATGAGTGAGATATGAGCTATCGAAGTTTCCGAGCAGCAAAACCAAAAAACTGCACATAGGAACTGCACACGTGGCAGCCAACGCAGCAAAATATCTCGGGGACTAAATCTTAAATATCCAAAAATCTCAAGGAATAAACAAAAATTCATACGGGGCAATCCGTAGATATCCAAAAGTGTCAAATCGGTCGAATCGGTCAAGTCGAGGGGCAAATCCGTAATTTTTTGATTTGTATCCGGCATTTAATGCCGGATACACTTGCTCCTCTTCATATCCGGACTCCAAGGCTGGATACAAAGATTTGCCCGGCGAGATTCGCGTCGATTCTCCTACAAATTCGCGGCAAAATTCATTTTTTGCAATTATTATGTTTTGTATCCGGCCTTCAAGGCCGGATACAAGTGAGGCTTAGTGTATCCGGCCTTGGAGGCCGGATACACATGGTTTATAGTGTATCCGGCCTCCAAGGCCGATACATTAATTTTTTTATAAAAGGGGGCAGCAGCCCCCTTTCCAAATGTTGGCTCATTTCCACCCTTTTGGACCCCTTTGCCCCACTTTGTCCCCATCCGAATATCCCTCACCAGCACCCCATTTGGCTCCACCACCTTCCCACCCCACCCCAAGCTATTCCCACGCTTCTTCTACCTTCTTCCTCTTCAATTACTCACCATCAAGTGAAGGTGGTCTTGCTGCTGCTGCTGGAGAAGGAGCCTCCAGCACCTGTTCCAGCTCTCAAGGAGTTCTACACACCACCCAAGAGCCCCACCACCCCCAGGTAATGTTCCCCTTTATGTTTTATACTATATATATGAGGTTGAGCATGTCTTGAGCCAAGGTAAAGGGGGCTGTTACTCTTACTGCCTTGCATTCTCCAGCATGCATTTTTGCCTTGTTTTTCTTCACCCACACCACATGAGAGCCTTCAAGGCAAGAGGAACCACATGTGAGGTTCCACCGGAGAGGATGAGAGGTATTTCAACATGTTGGTGGGTCATTTAGGCTGCTGCCATCCCTGTTTTTTTTTGGGTTCCCTGCAGTTTTTTTATTTAGAGGAGGGGAATGTTCCTCCTTTTGCCACCGAATGTACCCCTATGATAAGCCCCCATTTCCCTTCTCCTCTCTCCTTTTGTTTTCTCACTGTTTTAAGCTTTCTTGGGTGTTTTACTGCCGATCATGCATCCCACCCTCCCCTTTTACCTCCTGCTGTATTTTCTTTGTTTGTAATGGCATATGGTGACATGCATGCATAAAGTTTGCTTATTTTTCTAGGGAGCATGTTCAGGGTCTCATGGGCACTCTCTCTTTCCTTTTTTCCCGCTATAATCACATACATGGTCGAATAGGAACATATGTGAGCTGCTGCTTTTTTTTATATGAGGAAATCAGTCCCTAGGGACCAGGTCTATTTGCTTGCATATTGTTATTAGGAATGAATGTATGCTTCTTTTCCACTAGAGCTTGCTGTTTTTTTTACGTACCAAAGCATGTTTTCCATGCCACAAGGTCACCATGCTGCTGCCTTAGCATGTGCATGCATGATCCCCTCCCCCACCCCCTTTTAGTGTTGCCTTCAAGTTGCTGCTGGGAACAGCAGTAGGCTTTGATGCCACTGCTGTTCCCAGCAGATTTGCCACCTCAATCGAGCCCCCAAGGCACCCCCGCCCCAAGTGTCAGGTGGAGGTGCTTACCCACCAATCCCAAGGTGTCCCCATATGCGCACGTTTGAGCATAGGTTGCCCTATTGAGCCTTTGGTGAGAGGCCTTCTTGATGCTTAGTGGTTGCTGTATTTTTTTTGCTGTTGTTTGTTTGTTGAATGACCACTTGCTGCCTCTGGTCAGGCATTAACATGCCTACACAGCCTTTCAAGCCTCACTTGTTCACCTCCCATGAGCACACAACATGTCCCCCTTTTAATTATTTTTCTCATGTGCATCTAATTATTTTTCTCATGTCCCTCTACATGACACCATCTAAGTGCCATGGGATACGTCTCCTCAGGCATTGTAGAGGTAGGGCGGAAATAGGGTATATAAACCCTAGCAAAAAACTGCAAGAAAGAAGAAAATAGTCAGAAGAATAGAAAAAGAGAAATAAAAAGAAAGAGATAAAGAAAAAGAAAGGAAATAAGGTTCACCTGCAAGAAGGGCCAGAAGAACCTGCACCCAACGCCAGCCCCTCTAGAAGTAGAGAGGCCGCTCACTGATCGGCGCAGGCCGGCCAGAATAGTACCAAAAATAAGCGGACCCCATGCATATCTCCTCGCCCGCTGCAGATCTCCCAGAAGACTCAAAAAATGAGGACTAACTGAAGTCGTGTCCTCTGGGAAGAAACAAGATCCCATCATATACAGAAAAAGGAATCGGAAGGCGAAGGGGAATACATGATCACCGGCAGCAAGCTGGCCAAACTACCTCCTCCTGAAAGTCTCTCTCAACCATGTCAGAGACAATCTAGCTCTCCCCCGATCCCATGCCTCAGGAGGCAGTACAATATATCCAAGATAACCAGCAATCTCATCAGCCTCTGGCATCGCCATCTCAGTAATAACATCACCGATCATCCTAATCCCGGTGATGAGCGTAAAATCAGAAGGCCGGATCCCAATATCAATATCTGGGAAGTGGAAGCTCAATGTCTCAGGGAAAAACCTCTCCAATAATGCTGCAATGAGGGCTCGATCCAAGCGAACGTCCGGGATGGTGATAAACATGCCGAAACCGTATAAGCCTAGCTCCCGGCGATAGGCCGAACTGCAAGCTCTCAAAACTCTAGTGAAGCTGGCCCAGCTCCCTCTATAGTGGGACATTGAATACTCCAAAGGGATATCCGCCCTAACGCACGCTGAGGGATGAGTCCTCAAACCATGCAGAAGATCGGTATCCCTAATCTGGGCAGCCACCTCCTCAGGGATCTCAACCCTGGTCCTGGCCTCATCTCTGCCACGGCCCCCTCTGCGGCCTCCTCTATGGCCCTCATCATGGCCCACATCTCTGCCTCCAGCTCGACGCCTGCTACGGCTCCTATCTCTGCCAGAAGCCTCAACAGCCGGCTAAAAGAAAATAATTGAAGAATCAGGAAGATGTATTTTGGGAAAGAATATGAAATTGCAGAAAGGTTAGAGTATACCTCTGGGGTCGCCTCACGAGAATCCCCAGAAGGGAAATCTGGGATATCAGAATCAGAATCCCTCTCGGCCCTCGAAGACGAGGCCACATCAGCAGGATCTCACCTAACCCTCGAGGAGGAAGGCTCATCTGCAGGATCTCTGGAAGCTGACCTAAGGCGGGCCATCTACGGTTCAAATCAGGGAGTTGATTAATTATTCTTGTTAAAATTTAATTGCTTAATTTTCATTCTAACCAAGATTAATTGATTTGCAGGAAAAAGAAAAATGGAGAATGAAAGAAAATATTTCAGAAGATCCCAATCAAATCGGAAGATAGCTGAAGGAGTTTATTTTTCTATCTTGTGACATTATATAAAATTTATAAGAAGCATAGGCCTCTTGTATATTCTCTTTACATGAAGAAAAGAAAAAGAAAAAATGTGTGCTAAAGATTAATATTAATATTAATCATTTATTTTACTTGGTTTCAGGACAATCAAGGCATGCTTAAATTGGCACGAAGGAGCAAATTTTGGAAAACTAGTTGTTTCATGCCAAGATATAGAATTTGGGTCATGAATTGGTTCATGTCAGAACCTACAAGTGTTTACTCCAGAATAAGAAAAATTGCAGAAAGATAGTCATGTGTCAAACATAAATTGGGGAAAATATGATTCCAAATATCACTTTTAAGTAAAGAATTTCAGAGGGATATCAGTATCCCGATTTCAGACAGAAGGTTTGTCTCAATCGATAAGTGGGGAATCATGATCTTGTTGTTTATACAGAGGATATTATCAAACGGAATTAGCATGATAAAGGCCAAAGAGCAAAAGAATCAAAAGTTAATCATTCATAGAAGCTACATGGGGTTTTGGTAGAAGTAAGCCATAGAGCTGTCACAAAGCAGCTAGTCATGAGTCATATGCTTGGTACAAAGCTTGCCAATGGTCAGATACAGAAATTCAGAGCTAACATTTTGTTGGTCAAGACAGAAAATAGCATGGGACAGCTTCCTATTTCAAGGTAATGAACAAGTTTCGGCCACACAAGTAGACAGAATCAATTTTGGTCGAACATGAAAACCAACACAAACAGAAAAATCATGTGAGAAGTAACTCAAGTCAAGCAAAGGATCAAGGCAGAAACACAAATCAGAAAAAAAAATTTTGGTCGAATGGACAAGAAGCATATGGTAAACATGAAAATAAGAAACAATGGAGAAAATTCATATGGATGCTATCAATATATTGCTTGCAAAAGGGAGTGATGATTCGGACACTTACCTGTCTCGGTCAAAATGGAAGAAATCTGGCAAGAAAATGGGAAGTCCTTACTACAGGGAATGTCCACAGTCAGTTGATCAAGTCCACAGAAATGCTCAAATTAAGGGCAGCCGATGGTTGCTGAAGGAACTATGGTCGTCTGAAATGTCCACAGTCGCCGGAATGAGCAGGTCGAGAGAGTTGCCGGAGAACAGTGAGAATCACCGGAAAAATGAGAAGCTTGCCGGAGAAGAACAGTGTTCGTCGGGGATTGAAAGAAGGAGAAGAAAAACCGTAGGAGAAGATACGGTCGCAGAGAATTAGGGCTTGAATGCGAGCAGAAGAGAAAAAGTTCGCGTTCGCGGTCTTAAGAAGAGAGTAAAATCCGTAAACTCAGTACGGGCTTCAGACGCCCGTGAAACACATACGGTCCCGGTCGCCCGTGAAACAACTACGGGCACGATCTGTCCGTAAGCCAAATACGGGCGAAGCCAAAAATAGCATATTTTCATTATTTTCTCACAATTTTCTAAAGATTAATATACATATTAGTTGCAAGTTGCAAGGATTGCCACCTTACCCACTTTTGTTTAAAAAAAAATTTTTGTCTCAAATCTCACTTCATAGCCCACAAGTGCTCAGTGAGAGGAGAGAGGAAGATTTGGCCCTTAAGCTGAGGGATTTCTTAACAAATCTTCCACAATCAATTCTTTTTTCAAAAATCATCCATTTAATCCTTGCAAAGTGCAATTGATTATACAAAAATCTCAGAAAGTGCAATTGGTGGGTCTTTTTGCTCTCTGCTTGTAATTGGTTCCAATTACCCGCAAAGAGGGGGCAGCTGTAGACACCCCAAATTGCACTGCCAAATGAGAAAATATTAAAAACATGTAATTAGAGCTTAAAACAGGCCAAAAAAGCATAAAAATTGAATAAATAGGCTTTGCCCGTATTTCCTTCACGGGCCCATCGCGCCCGAAAATTATCTACGGACAGGCGCGCCCGTAGTAGCTATACGGTCCCGATTGGACCGTAGTGCATTTACGGGCATTAAAGACACGTGCGAGTTTTGTCCTTCTCTCGATTTCCAAGCTTTATTTGAAGTCCAATATATCTTTAAACAAGCGAATTAAGTGTTTTATTCGCTGAAGCTACCTTGGTTGGCTATGGATGGGCATTATCTCTGTATTTCACTCTATCCTAAAGACCAGGCTATATCCTTCTGGACCAACCATGCCCCTGGGTGTGTCTATAAATAGAGGCTCATTCCTCTAGCTAAGGGCCACGAAATTTTGAGTCCAAGGAATTTTAAGAAGCTCCAAGAGAAGAGAAGAACTCCTGCTGCCTGCCTGCTCAATCCAGGTAAGTCCCCTATCCCTTTTTATTTTCTGTCTTCAATTCTAGAAGTAATAGGATCATCTCTATTGCTGTAGAATAAGGCCATATTTATTTTGTATCCCTAAACTTGTCTCCAAGTACCTCAAGGGTCTCTCTAGCCGTAAAACGTGAAGAGAGAACTAGGGGAAAGGGGAACAGGTGGATCCCTAGAATAGAACCCCATATCTGTTTTTTTCCTTTTTCTAGAATAAAGCCTGTGATTGTGTTTGTGTACCCAAACCTATCTCTAAGTACCTCAAGAGTCTCTCTAGCCGTAAAACGTGAAGAGAGAACTAGGGGAAAAGAGAACAGGTGGATCCGTAGGGTAGACCCCCATGTGCTCAAATCTGTGAGATGTGGCTGTTTTAAATATCCTGATCATGTTTAATTGCTTTTTATGATATATTTGAATGAATAACATGAATCTATGATGTTTATAGCATGAGATCCCCACTTTTTGATAAAATTTGGATTTTCCACATATTTGCACCTACAGCACTGTTTTCGTGATTTTTGTGGTTTTAGGCTAAGATCTTGGATTTATCATGATCAATATGGTAGATCTGAATCTAGAAGCCTAAAATTAAATTCTAGGGTTTCATGATGTTGTTTTTAAATCGCTTTTCTATTTTTGAGAGAAGACCCTACGGTCTAAATTCTCCCTTTTTGGTGTTTTTCATCAATGTGGATATTTTTGGTTTTGATTTTCAGATTTAATGTGAAATTTGGGCTTTATCTATGTCCTGGACTATTCAAGTTCAATTTTGAAATATTTTATAAAAATCATATTTTTCCAGATTTCTAGAATTTTGACTTGAAGCCAGATTTTTGGATTTTTTACTTTAAATTGATTTTGTTTGATTTTATCTCAATTTTCTTTTGATCATGAAACCCTAGGAATGGTATGATCATATTTGAAAGTTCTGGATCAATCAGACTATTCATATGAAAAAGCCATACAATTTTTGTCTTCTTTTGTGATTTTTCCTGATTTTTATAGCAAGCTTTTTCTTTTATTTTAACATGAACAATACCTGGCAACCACCTTGTGTGGATGAATAGGGGTGCCTAACACCTTCCCCTGTTCATAACTTAATCCCCTTACCCATCTCTAGTTGTTTTTCTTAGGAGGGATATTTTGCCCTAAAATTGCCTTTTGTGCTTATTTAATATTTTGGTGTCCATTCACACCTAAATTGAATGGTGGCGACTCTTTGTTTATTTTAATCCCGCGTGATGATTGAGGAAATCATTAGATTGATTTTTTCCCATGTCTCACAGGGGGCCCACCCGGGGGCCCTCAAACTGATGTACTTTTTCGCAAGTGCACGAATTCGTAACAAGTAATAAAGTGATGAAATAGAGTGTCGAACCCACAGGGAATGGTAGCTACTAAATACTGAAATTACTATCCTAATTTTATTTGAATAATCAAAGATTGAGATGAGTATTAAACTAGCAATTAAAATTATCACCTAAGAAAATATAAGATTTAGATTTAATAAGAGATTTAAAATACTAAGGCATTTGATTTCATCATAAACAAATCTGAATTAATTCTTGAATACACATGCTAATGAATTTTATAATCCAATTTGAAAGCGAAAATCCCTATTTTATCCAATGGTCTCTCTCGAGCACCAACGAACTTACCTTCCCACGATAACTCACTATATCTCTATGTGAATTTAAAAGCAACAAGGCACATTAAGATCTGTAGATTTTCATGTCAAAAACACAAAGCTACATAAACCATGCCAATATCTCTATCAACATGTAGAGTATGGTATTTTATCATAGGAACTAAAATTGTATATCTCCTCTCGGTCTCAATACAATTATCAAATACAATTGAATGGTGATCAAATACTCAATTGGGTTAAGCACAATAATAAAATACTCAAATAGTGAATCATAAATCCTTTAGCAATAATATTCAGAACTAAAACATCATGTTTAGACTACATCAAAGCCTTAGAAAGAGAAATTAGTTCATGACTGAACTAAGAATAACCATTAAAAACAGAGTATATTTAAAAAAGAGAAGAAAAGAGAAGAAGTAAACTAATGGAGTCCAAGCTTTGATCTCCCACGTTCCTAGTTCTTCCTCACGTTCCCAGCATCAATCCTCCTCATTCACGTTCAAGCTCCTCCTTTTTATTTCTCCAAACTTGCCCAGAAATCCCTTGAAGAGAAAATAGAAACTTGCCTTCCAAGACTCCTAAGGAAGAGAGAACTTCCTTTCCTTGTATATCCACGATTTTTAAGTCCAAAAACGACCTAATATTCTTTATTAGAAACCCCTAAAAGTCCTCCTAAAAACTAGATGAAGATCCCCAAGAAAAAGGAAACAAATCCGCAAAGTTCGGAATTTTATAACAGGATTTACTACTTGAACGTTCAAACGGTCATCGAACGCGGGTCGAACGTTCAGGTCATAAAGTTGTTTCCTTGGCTCTTGTTCGAACGTTAATCGAACGGTCAGCGAACGCTGCTCATAATTTCTCTATTTTCCACCAACGTTCGAACGGCAATCGAATGTTCAGCGAACGCTGCTCTCAGGTTTCTCTGCAGAACACCAACGTTCGAACGGCAGGCGAACGGCCAGCGAACTTTCCTCATAAATTCTCTGTAGATCACTATCGTTCGAACAGCAGGCGAACGGCCAGCTCACGCTGCTCTCGGGTTTCTCTGCAGAACACCAACGTTAGAACGACAATCTAACGTTCAGCGAACGTTGGCCATTACTTCTGCAATTTGACTCCGATTGTTATGCCGTTTGAACCGTGACTTCTATAATCACCAAGAGTATCTCTACATCAACAAATTAGGCGCAATTTAGGCAATGAAAATAAAATGTAGAGATGAAAGATTTTTTACAATTTCTAAGTAAAATTGGGAATTAAATATGAAATAAAACCAGATAAATCATGAATTAAATGCTCTATAATGCGGTATTTTCATGACTTATCACACCCCCCAACTTACTTTTTGCTGGTCCCTAGCAAAACTGACTAAAACAAATAAAACACATGCTATCAAAGACCATAAAAGCAACACCCAGAACAACTGTTAATATTCAAGGATAACTTAATATTTGAAACTCCATGTTCACAATCTTAAGAAATCAACAATGAGCCTAATCACTTATACTTAGATAGTGGAACATCACAAGTGCCTTTGGTGTAAAGTGATCTAACACATCATTATGAGGCTTCAAAATAATTCCATTATAAAAGTTCTAACAAACCCAAATTCAGAAGACTCCTTATTTTGATGAAACAACCAAAGCATGACATTTTGACTATCTATTTTTTTTTTCTTCTTCACAACATGTGGACTGTGCAATGTCTAGCTTCCTTAAGCTTTCTAATTGACCCTTTTATCGAGTGTTGGACCAATGACTCCCGAACCAGATGGCTCAAAGGGCATTAGGTGTGAAGACACCCCTAAAGGTTTTATTAACTCGAGTCAAAAAGGCTACGAAGCTAAACTAGCCACATTATCAACCATATAAGGCTCTTTACCTTTTGACACGAACACTCATTGCTTAGTGAGGCAAGAGGCCCGGTTACTCAGTAAAAAGGAGCTCAAAATCTCTTAGCACTACTTGCTACTCTGAAAATTTTTTTTTTCTTTTCTCATATCACAATTATCATGCCAAAGTTGTCCATCTATAAGTAAATCAACAGAATTCAAATTATCAAAACTTCTATGAATGGTTTCAGTTCTCATACCCCACACATAATGCATTAGTGTGCTCGTGCTAAGTTCAAAGTGAGACAAATGACATCACACTATCCAAAGATAAGTAATAAAGGCCAAAATTTAGATCTCCCAGTCATGTGATTATGTGTTCAACTATTTAAGCTTAACCAAGAATATCAAGATTGCTAGGCATGAGCTAGAAATTCACATCAAATAAAACTCTCCTACCAGCATGCTATTCAGCACATCAAATAAAAATCTGGGTTTTAGATCACCAAAATAGGGGTCAACAAACATGAGATTTCAGTACAACACCCCCCAACTTAAATCTAACATTGCCCTCAATGTCAAAGAGTAGAATGAAAAATAAAGAGAAAAGGGCAAAATACTCCCCAGATTTTCAGATGTTGAGATGGACGGTAGGATAGACTTGTATGACTGTGAATAACCTTCAAGAACCTGTAAAAATAAAAAAAAAATTAATGAGTAAAAATGAAAGAAAAACTAAAATGAAAAACACTTGGGTTGCCTCCCAAGAAGCGCTTGGTTATAGTCATTAGCTTGACTGAAAACAAATTTTGTTTTTTTTATGTTGATGGGTGGAGCAAATAGGAAGACTTGTAGTTCTTGAAGTCCTCATCAACATAAGGCTTTAATCTCTGACCATTGACCTTGAAAGTGCCTTTTGTGTCATGATGAATCTCGACAGCTCCAAAGGGGGTAAACTTTTACCACAGTAAAAGGGCCAGACCAACGAGAACTGTAACGCCCCGAACCCGGGTCAGTTCAAACCGACACCTGACCCGAACCCGATTTGCTACTGTAACAACCCAAATTTAGTTCAACAACCAAATCCGAGGTGTTACTGGCCCATATTAATTACAATATCAATAACATACCAGACAAAAGAAAGTAAATCCAATCCATATATTAAACTATCAGAGTTGCGGAAACAAGTATGTGCGGAAGTGTAGATCAAAATCCTCAAACAAGCATAAAGCTTGACCATCAGTCAATAGTATCAAAGTCTGGTAGAATGAACTGGTTACTAACTCTCTCTTGTCTCTCTCATACATCAAATCCAACAAATGATAATAAACCAATTGAAAATGCTAAGTCTATAACATCAATCCACCTCAGACAAGATCTGGATAATAATAATCCTCCGGCGAATACTCGACTATCTCTCCCTGGAAGTCTAAGAGATCCCCCTCTCGCGTATCAGCTGAAGAAAATTGGAATAGAAGTAGGGTGAGATACGAATATCCCAGTAGGTAACACATGCATGATTAAACAGTTAATATAAGTAAAGTAACATTTCATGCACGATAAAGCAACATCGATAAATCAGGCTCGCATAATCATTTATACCATTCCTGAACACAAAACAGTTTGATAAACAGTTCTAGAAATGATTTTCAGAAATATTTAATATAAGAACTCAATAGCCAAATCAGTAGCATAATCCACGTATTGCCAGGATGTACTAAGCAGTCACATCCAACCAATATCCCAATCACATGCATCCCGCACGTGCACAATAATACTAATAATCATATCAAGTGTTGTGTTTTCTGTGTCATTGTAGGACTCACAAAGATAGATAAACCTTTTGAGATGATTCTCAAACAATTGCTATACCACCGTGCGACTTAGGAGCGATGCTACTAATGATACTCAAGGCCCATGCAGCGCAGCTTAGACAAGAGCCGTAGTCACCGACTTATTGCACACGTACCCATCAGAGTTGGCATGTACCACCAGCATGCAGCACCAGAATCAATACATGGAGGTGGTTGCTTATCCACATCTACAGGGAATCACCAGCGGCTCACCGGGGTGTCCCTCCAGACATAGGACCTTCCCAGACAAACTAACTTGCAAAGGAAGCGCGTCGCATATAGGAGCAACTCAACCCAAATGACATATCCCTCAGCTATCTAGCTACGACTATGGATCCATAACCAGCTATGCCCACTAGACTCCAAAATTCCCTAAAGTATCATAATTCTATAAGGGTTGGTGCCTAGCGGCATATAATGGTTATATCTGTACATTCACTTCATTATTCAGTCATTCGGATTCTGAATTCTCTTTATAATGTCTTATGATTTATAATATCATTTAGAAGTGTTTAGATAATCAAATGGTAGTTAGGCTTTTCCAAAATCACATTTCTTTTTTTCCTTCAAAACTTTGCAACTAATGTCCTAAATATCTCCCTAATTTGTTTTTCTGTAAAACAGGGATTTAGGTAGTTTATTTTGGTCTTAAAGTACCTTAATTAATCATTAAAATTGTCTAAAAATAGTTTAGAATTTAATTAGGTTCGAAATTATGAAAAATTGGAAATTCTGCTGAGAGCGCCTGGGATCGCTCAGGATCGCTCCGGGCGGTCATCAGTCGGCGGTAGTGCAAATTCGAGCGCCCACGGTCCGTCGTCCCGCGGTCCACGACATCCTCAAATCTTTAACCAGCGCCTAAGATCGCCGATGAGCGCCTCGCACAGTCGAGGTCGGCGGTCTCACCAAATCGAGCAGAAACAGTTCTAAATCACAATTTTTCTCGTGTAAACTCATTCTAATGTATTTATAACATGCTTAGCTAACTAAATACAACTTTACCTATCATAGAAACATTCGTTTGCGATTAAACAGAGATAAATCCGAATTTAAAACCAAAACGGTGTCACCTACCTCTATACGCTGCTTCCTCCTCCTCTATTCTGCACAATGGCTAAACTCCTGCACAGAGAAATCCTCTGGACGATGAACGCACGCCCAGCCCTTCCTTCTTCTTCTCCTTCTTCTTCCCTTGGTCGCTCGAACAGTCGTCGCTTGCAGCTCTTCAATACGCGCGACAATACATGTATAAGAATTAGGTTAATTCTTTATACATATTTATACCCCCTGATCCTATGCATCTCCCATGCAACTCTTCTATACACCTTGCCCAATCAGAATACATACCTCGATATCTCACGATCGGACGGTCAGATCTGCGTCTAATTCTGGATCTCCGCTAAGTTGATCACCCCCTACAATATTAAAATGTTTCTATCAATCATAACTCTGGGTAATATTATTTACTAATTTAATTTATTATTTAAGGGAAATTCGGGGTTTTACATCCTCCCCTCCTTAAAGAAAATTTCGCCCTCGAAATTTACCTTGCGGTTCTGGAAATAAGTTGGGATACTTCCTCTGCATTTCTGATTCCAATTCCCAAGTAGCTTCCTCAGTCGTGTGATTTTGCCAAAATACTTTGACAAGTGGTATCACTTTAGTACGAAGAACCTGTTCCTTCCTGTCCAAAATCTCAACTGGATGCTCCTCGTAAGTCAAGTCCCCTCGCACTACTATCGGTTCATGCTGAATGATATGAGTAGGGTCATGCACGTACTTCCTCAACATAGAAACATGGAATACGTCATGAACTCCTTCCAGTTGTGTAGGTAAAGCCAATCTGTATGCTAATGGTCCCACTGTACCCTTAATCTCAAACGGACCTATATATCTTGGAGCCAATTTGCCTTTCTTTCCAAATCTCTTGATTCCACGAGATGGTGATATCTTCAGAAATACCCAATCACCAACTTCAAAATGCAAATCTCTTCTTCTGGTATCTGCATAACTCTTCTGACGACTCTGGGCTGTAAGCATGTTTCGCCTAATCTGATTCACCTTCTCAATGCTATCTTGTACAATCTGGGGCCCAACGAGTTGTCTTTCACCAACTTCCACCCAGCACACTTGGGATCTACACGGTCTGCCATAAAGTGCCTCGAATGGTGCCATCTGAATACTCGCCTGATAGCTGTTATTATAGGCAAACTCCACCAATGGTAGGTGCTGATTCCAACTGCCTCCCCAATCCATAACACAGCATCTCAGCATGTCTTCCAAAGTCTGAATGGTACGCTCAGACTGTCCATCTGTCTGAGGATGATAACTAGTGCTGAAATTAAGCTTAGTCCCCAAAGCTGCCTGAAATGCAAGCCAAAAGCGTGCCGTGAATCGTGCATCTCTGTCAGACACTATAGAAACTGGCACTCCATGAAGTCTCACTATCTCCTTGACATATAACTCAGCTAAAGACTTCAACGGCTGCGAAGTGCTCATAGGCAAGAAATGTGCGGACTTAGTCAATCTATCCACTACAACCCAAATAGCATCTTCCTTCTTTGCTGTCAGTGGTAATCCAGATACAAAATCCATAGTTACATGCTCCCACTTCCACTCTGGAATAGGAAGTGACTGAAGTAAACCAGGTGGTTTCCGATGCTCGGCCTTCACTTGCTGGCATATCAAACACTTTGCCACATACTCTGCAATCTCTCTCTTCATTCCTGACCACCAATAGATTTCCTTTAAGTTCTTGTACATTTTCGTACTTCCTGGGTGAATTGCTTACTTCGATCTATGACCCTCTGTCAATATTTTCTCCTTAATTTCTTCATTAGCTGGAACACAAATACGACCTCTATATCTCAATAGCCCATCTCTATCCGCAAAATCTACAGCTCCCTCAGATCCTCTACTCATCATCTCCCTAGTCTGGATCAACTGTGGGTCAATCAATTGTTTCTCCCGAATCAACTGAACCAAATCTGGTTCAATCTGAACACGAGCAACTCGAATTACTCCATCCTGTGGCATGCTAAACTCTCCCTGCCAATCTCTGACTGAATCAATCAATCTACACTGGCTCATCATGAAAGCTGCTAAAGTAGCTATTTGACCTTCAACTGAACTTTTTCTACTCAAAGCATCCGCCACTACATTTGCCTTACCAGGGTGGTATTGCAAAGTAAACTTGAAATCCTTTAGCAGATCCATCCACCTTCGCTGCCTCATATTCAAGTCTTTCTGTGAAAACAGATATCTCAAGCTCTTATGATCAGAAAAGATCTCAAACTCTACCCCATAAAGGTAATGCCTCCACAGCTTCAGTGCAAAGACTATGGCTACAAGCTCTAAATCGTGGGTAGGGTAGTTCTTCTCATGCGGCCTCAACAATCTCGAAGCATACGCTATAACTCTACCTTGCTGCATCAGTACACACCCCAAGCCTATCCTAGAAGCATCACAATACACTGCAAATGCCTCATCCATGGGTGCCACAATCAAAACTGGTGCAGTAGTCAATCTCTGCTTCAGTTCCTGGAAACTCTGCTCACATTTCTCATCCCATTGGAATTTCACTGCCTTCTTGGTTAGATTAGACAAGGGTGCAGCTATACGTGAAAATCCAGCAATGAATCTCCTGTAGTAACCTGCCATACCAAGGAAACTCCTGACCTCTGTCACTGTAGTAAGCCTAGACCATTCTGCCACTGCCTTTACCTTCTCAGGGTCCACAGATATACCCTCTCCTGAGATAATATGACCTAAGAAAGAAATTTGCCTTAGCCAAAACTGACATTTACTAAATTTCCCATACAACTTGTGGTCTCTCAAAGTGTGCAATACTGCCTTCAAATGCCCTACATGTGCTTCTCGGGTCTTAGAATATACTAGGATGTCATCAATGAACACCACCACAAAACTGTCCAAGTATGCATGAAAAATCCTATTCATGAGGTCCATGAAAACAGCTGGGGCATTGGTCAACCCAAAAGGCATAACCAAGAACTCATAATGCCCATAGCGTGTACGAAAAGCTGTCTTCTCTATGTCCTCCTCTGCTACTCTCACCTGATGATATCCTGACCTCAAGTCTATCTTGGAGAACCATGATGCTCCTCCTAACTGGTCAAATAGGTCATCAATCCTAGGCAACGGATACTTGTTCTTCACTGTGACTTCATTCAGTTGCCTATAATCAATACACATCCTCATGCTTCCATCCTTCTTCTGGACAAATAGAACTGGAGCGCCCCACGGAGACACACTGGGTCTAATGAAACCTTTTTCCTGGAGCTCATCTAACTGTTTCTTAAGTTCCTCCTGTTCTGGTTTCGCAAGCCTATAGGGTGGTTTCAAAACTGGAGCCGTACCAGGCATCAACTGTATCCTGAACTCTACTCCTCTGGCAGGTGGTAATCCAGGTAAATCCTCTGGAAACACATCCGCAAAATCCTGTACAACAGGTACATCGGAGATGACAAGGGTGTCACTCTTAAGCTCCTCTGCTATCACAGATGCTACCAGACCAATCCGCGACTTCAACCCCTCACATTTGAAACAATGAGTGGTCTGATCTGGCCCTCTAACTATAACCGTACCCGCATAACAATCCAACGTCACATGGTGTCTACATAGCCAATCCATCCCCAATATCACATCAAAACCCCCAATGTCTAAGGCAATCAAATCACCAGACAACTCCAATCTACCCAATCTAATCATACAGTCTCTATACATATGCTCCACTCGAGTAGACTCTCCCAAAGGTGTGTGCACAGACAAAGCAGTATCCAATTCAGTGGGTGACAAACCAATCCGTTGTGCACAAGCAGGCGATATAAAAGAATGGGAAGCACCAGAATCAAACAGAACACATGCTGATCTACCACAGATGAAGAGAATACCTCCAATCAACTCAGGTGCCTCGGGATCACCCTCAATATCCTCCACACGATCGGGCTCACGCTCCTCATGTGCATCCACTGCATATACCCTCGCTGGCTGCTGCTGAGCAGGTACTGCCTGCCTCTGGCCTCCTCTCTGAACTGGTCCTCGGCCCTGGGGCTTCTGCCCAACCGGTGCTCTCTGAGCTGGTTGCTGGAACTGTGGCCTCTGTGGAAAAGCAGGCGCGGTCTCTGGCGATGGTAATGCCGGTCGTGGCACAGCTAACGGCTAATAACTAGTAGGAAACCGACAATCCGTGATCCTGTGACCCGGCCTACCACATCGGTAGCAGGTGCCTGGCGCTGCAACACACGGTCCAGGTACATGGTATCTGCCGCAACTGGCACATGCCTTCGGAACTGCTCTATACTGCCCTCCTGCAGGCTCTGCACTAGTCCAGTCTCTGGGTCTCTTGTTCCCACTAAGGAAACCTATCTGATCTACCGGCCTCATAGGCGGCCTAGCTCTGCTCTGGCTCGCTCTAGCCTCCAAGTCACTCTCAGCTCTAGTGGCTCTACGTATCACGACCTTCAGTTCGGTGCACAAGAGTACTGTCAGCATACTCCTAATCTCAGGCTTCAGACCCCGCTCAAAATGTGAAGTCAGCCTCCTCTCATCCTGTGTCATATGAGGTGCAAATCGGGACAAGGCTGCAAATCTAGCCTCGTACTGAGCCACCGTTTGGCCTCCCTGAGTAATCTCCATAAATTCCCGCTCCTTCTTGAGCCGGACTTCCTCAAAAAAATACTGGTCATAGAAGACCTCTCGGAATCTGTCCCAAGTCATGTACGTAGCCTGTGGATCCTGCCTCTTCCTGGCTGTCCACCAGTGCACTGCCTCTCCCTCAAACAAGAATGCTGCCAAACGCACTCTCCGGTCCATAGGGCATCCCATAGCCTCAAAAATCCACTCGACTCGCATCAGCCATCTCTCAGCCTCCATAGGATCCGGTCGTCCACTGAAAATAGGTGGATCCAATTTCCTGAATTGCTCAAGATCCTTGGCCGTATGTATGGCCTGCTCGTGTATAGGCTCCTCTCCGTGACCATTGCCACCATTCCCGCCATTGCCATGCTGGCTCAATCTCTCCTCTCTCTCCTTGGCAAGAAGCTCTGCCAATGTGCCAACAACAGTCCATATATCACCCCCTGGAGGTGGTGGAGGTAGTGGACATCCTGCTGCTCCTCCTCAATAGGATCAACTCTAGCACGTCTTCCCCAACCAGCCATCTGCAAAATACAATTTCACTTGTTAGAATCCAATAATTCTAGGGGTTCTATCTAGCGTACTCACAATCCCATTCCCCTAAAGCTGGCTAATCTAAGGTTAGGACCATTTGCTCTGATACCATCTCTGTAACGCCCCGAACCCGGGTCAGTTCAAACCGACACCCGACCCGAACCCGGTTTGCTACTGTAACAACCCAAATTTAGTTCAACAACCAAATCCGAGGTGTTACTGGCCCATATTAATTACAATATCAATAACATACCAGACAAAAGAAAGTAAATCCAATCCATATATTAAACTATCAGAGTTGCGGAAACAAGTATGTGCGGAAGTGTAGATCAAAATCCTCAAACAAGCATAAAGCTTGACCATCAGTCAATAGTATCAAAGTCTGGTAGAATGAACTGGTTACTAACTCTCTCTTGTCTCTCTTATACATCAAATCCAACAAATGATAATAAACCAATTGAAAATGCTAAGTCTATAACATCAATCCACCTCAGACAAGATCTGGATAATAATAATCCTCCGGCGAATACTCGGCTATCTCTCCCTGGAAGTCTAAGAGATCCCCCTCTCGCGTATCAGCTGAAAAAAATTGGAATAGAAGTAGGGTGAGATACGAATATCCCAGTAGGTAACACATGCATGATTAAACAGTTAATATAAGTAAAGTAACATTTCATGCACGATAAAGCAACATCGATAAATCAGGCTCGCATAATCATTTATACCATTCCTGAACACAAAACAGTTTGATAAACAGTTCTAGAAATGATTTTCAGCAATATTTAATATAAGAACTCAATAGCCAAATCAGTAGCATAATCCACGTATTGCCAGGATGTACTAAGCAGTCACATCCAATCAATATCCCAATCACATGCATCCCGCACGTGCACAATAATACTAATAATCATATCAAGTGTTGTGTTTTCAGTGTCATTGTAGGACTCACAAAGATAGATAAACCTTTTGAGATGATTCTCAAACAATTGCTATACCACCGTGCGACTTAGGAGCGATGCTACTAATGATACTCAAGCCCCATGCAGCGCAGCTTAGACAAGAGCCGTAGTCACCGACTTATTGCACACGTACCCATCAGAGTTGGCATGTACCACCAGCATGCAGCACCAGAATCAATACATGGAGGTGGTTGCTTATCCACATCTACAGGGAATCACCAGCGGCTCACCGGGGTGTCCCTCCAGACATAGGACCTTCCCAGACAAACTAACTTGCAAAGGAAGCGCGTCGCATATAGGAGCAACTCAACCCAAATGACATATCCCTCAGCTATCTAGCTACGACTATGGATCCATAACCAGCTATGCCCACTAGACTCCAAAATTCCCTAAAGTATCATAATTCTATAAGGGTTGGTGCCTAGCGGCATATAATGGTTATATCTGTACATTCACTTCATTATTCAGTCATTCGGATTCTGAATTCTCTTTATAATGTCTTATGATTTATAATATCATTTAGAAGTGTTTAGATAATCAAATGGTAGTTAGGCTTTTCCAAAATCACATTTCTCCTTTTCCTTCAAAACTTGGCAACTAATGTCCTAAATATCTCCCTAATTTGTTTTTCTGTAAAACAGGGATTTAGGTAGTTTATTTTGGTCTTAAAGTACCTTAATTAATCATTAAAATTGTCTAAAAATAGTTTAGAATTGAATTAGGTTCGAAATTATGAAAAATTGGAAATTCTGCTGAGAGCGCCTGGGATCGCTCAGGATCGCTCCGGGCGGTCATCAGTCGGCGGTAGTGCAAATTCGAGCGCCCACGGTCCGTCGTCTCGCGGTCCACGGCGTCCTCAAATCTTTAACCAGCGCCTAAGATCGCCGATGAGCGCCTCGCACAGTCGAGGTCGGCGGTCTCACCAAATCGAGCAGAAACAGTTCTAAATCACGATTTTTCTCGTCTAAACTCATTCTAATGTATTTATAACATGCTTAGCTAACTAAATACAACTTTACATATCATAGAAACATGCGTTTGCGATTAAACAGAGATAAATCCGAATTTAAAACCAAAACGGTGTCACCTACCTCTATACGCTGCTTCCTCCTCCTCTATTCTGCACAATGGCTAAACTCCTGCACAGAGAAATCCTCTGGACGATGAACGCACGCCCAGCCCTTCCTTCTTCTTCTCCTTCTTCTTCCCTTGGTCGCTCGAACAGTCGTCGCTTGTGGCTCTTCAATACGCGCGACAATACATGTATAAGAATTAGGTTAATTCTTTATACATATTTATACCCCCTGATCCTATGCATCTCCCATGCAACTCTTCTATACACCTTGCCCAATCAGAATACATACCTCGATATCTCACGATCGGACGGTCAGATCTGCGTCTAATTCTGGATCTCCGCTAAGTTGATCACCCCCTACAATATTAAAATGTTTCTATCAATCATAACTCTGGGTAATATTATTTACTAATTTAATTTATTATTTAAGGGAAATTCGGGGTTTTACAAGAACGAAGCTTGCCCGGAAAAAGTCTCAGCCTAGAGTTGTAGAGTAATACTTTCTGGCCAACTAGAAACTCCTTCAGTTGAATATGCTTATCATGCCAGAGTTTGGTTCTGTCCTTGTAAATTCGAGCATTCTCATAAGCATCAAGCCGAAATTCATCCATCTCATTTAACTGTAGAAGCCTCTTCTCTCCAGCAGTCTGAAGATCAAAATTCAAAGTCTTCATTGCCCAGTAGGCTTTGTGCTCTAATTCCACCGGGAGATGACAAGCTTTTCCATAGACAAGTCGGTATGGAGACATTCCAATTGGTGTTTTGAAAGCAGTCCGGTATGCCCACAATGCATCATCAAGCTTCTTTGACCAATCCTTGCGGGAAGAGTTAACTGTCTTTTCCAATGTGCGCTTCAGTTCTCGGTTGGAAACCTCAACTTGACCACTTGTTTGGGGATGATAAGGAGTGGCAACTCTATGTGTAACACCATATTTCCGTAAGAGTGCCTCAAAGTGTTGATTGCAAAAGTGTTTTCCCCCATCACTAATGATTGCTCTTGGAGTGCCAAACCTGGTAAAAATCTGTTTTCTCAAAAAATTCAACACAACTTTAGAATCATTTGTAGGGAGGGCTATTGCCTCTACCCATTTGGAAACATAATCAACAGCAACTAAAATGTATTGATTTGAGAAAGATGAAGGGAATGGTCCCATAAAATCAATGCCCCAAACATCAAATAATTCAACAACAAGATTATTGTTTAGAGGCATTTCATTTTTTCTAGAAATATTTCCACTTCTTTGACATTGATCACATGATGAAACAAAAGCAAAAGCATCTTTAAAGAGGGAGGGCCAATAAGAACCTGACTGTAGCACCTTTGCAACAGTTTTGTTTGGTCCAAAATGGCCTCCAACTTCGAGTGAATGACAATGCTTTAAGATATTCTCCATCTCTTCTTCAGGTACACATCTCCTAATGATTTGATCTTTGCAATGCTTGTAGAGGAAAGGATCTTCCCAAAAGTAGTGCTTTACATCCGAAAAGAATTTCTTCTTTTGTTGATATGAGAATTCCGGATTTACCACATTGCTAGCCAAGTAATTCACAAAATCTGCATACCAGGGAACTTCTATTAATGAAAAGGCAAGAAGTTGTTCATCTGGAAATACCTCATTGATTGGGATGGATGTGGTGTCTTTTTCATCTTCAAGCTCAAGTCGAGAGAGATGATCAGCTACTTGGTTCTCAGTTCCCTTCTTGTCTTTGATTTCCAAGTCAAACTCTTGCAAAAGTAGAATCCACCGACATAGCCTTGGTTTTGCTTCCTTTTTGGCTAGCAAGTATTTGAGAGCTGAATGGTCAATATATACAATAACCTTGGAGCCAATCAAATAAGATCTAAATTTATCAAAGGCAAAAACTACAGCCAATAATTCTTTTTCAGTTGTAGCATAATTGAGTTGAGCATCATTCAAGGTCCTACTAGCATAGTAAATAACATGCAATAATTTATTTTTCCGCTGTCCTAAAACAGTTCCTAAAGCATAATCACTAGCATCACACATCAACTCAAAAGGTAGCTCCCAATCTGGAGCACAAATTATTGGGGCTGAAATCAGTTTTTCCTTCAAAAGTTCAAAAGCATGCAAACAGTCTTTTGAAAAAATAAAGGGTGTATCCTTGACCAACAAGCTACAAAGGGGTTTAGTGATCTTAGAAAAATCTTTAATAAAACGACGGTAAAACCCCGCATGCCCAAGAAAACTCCGTACACCCTTTACTGTTGTGGGTGGAGGTAATTTTTCAATAACCTCCACCTTGGCTTTATCCACTTCGATCCCTTTGGATGAGATCCTATGACCAAGCACTATTCCTTCCTGCACCATGAAGTGGCATTTTTCCCAATTTAAAACAAGGTTAGTTTCTTCACATCTTGTCAATACCATAGATAAATGATTCAAACAAGCATCAAAAGAGAAACCAAAAACAGAGAAATCATCCATGAAAATTTCCAGAAACTTCTCCACCATGTCAGAAAATATTGCCATCATGCATCGCTGAAAAGTGGCTGGAGCATTGCACAAACCAAAAGGCAGCCTCCTATAGGCAAATGTTCCATAAGGGCAAGTGAAAGTAGTCTTCTCTTGATCTTCTAGTGCAATTTGGATTTGGTTATATCCTGAGTATCCATCAAGAAAACAGTAATAAGCATGACCAGCAAGCCTTTCTAACATTTGATCAATAAAAGGGAGAGGAAAGTGGTCTTTTCGAGTGGCATCATTGAGTTTCCTATAATCTATGCACACCCTCCAACCTGTTACAATTCTTGTTGGAATAAGCTCATTGGTTTCATTCCTAACAACTGTAATACCACCTTTCTTTGGTACTACTTGAACTGGACTTACCCATGAACTATCAGAAATTGGATAGATGATACCTGCATCCAGCAACTTGAGAACCTCAGACCTTACCACTTCTTGCATGTTTGGATTGAGCCTTCTTTGTGGTTGTACCATGGTCTTGTGGCTCTCCTCCATAAGGATTTTGTGCATGCAAATTGAAGCACTAATCCCCTTTATATCGGCTATTGACCAACCCAATGCTGATTTGTGAGCTCTTAACACCCGAAGTAGTTTCTCTTCTTCAAGACCTATCAAAGAGGAAGAGATAATTACTGGAAAAGAATTTTCAACTCCTAAATAAACATATTTTAAATGAGAAGGTAGAGTTTTAAGCTCAAGCTTGGGAGGATCAGAAATCAGCAAATTCTTTGGGGGATCTTCTTTCGTATGAAGATCTTCAAAATTTGGCTTCTTCTTGTGAGTGTAATGTGGTGAAGCCTCTAAATAGAGTGCACACTCTCTAATGTTTATGTCTTTAGAAGAAATACTCCATGATTTTGTAATGCATGCATCTAGTGGTTCCGTTGGATTATTGTCATTGAAGGTATCTGATACCAACTTGCTGATGGTATCAATCTAAAAACATGAATCACTTGTGGAGGGATGCTTCATAGCTTCGAACACATCAAACACAATCTGTTCCTCTTGCACTCTAAGTATGAGCTTCCCTTGTTGGACATCAATAAGAGTTCTTCCCGTAGCTAAGAATGGTCGGCCTAGGATGAGTGGAATTTCTCTGTCCTCCTCCATGTCCAATACAATGAAATTTGCAAGAAAAATAAACTTGTCAACTTTAACAAGAACATCTTCTATGATACCTCTTGGGTATTTGATTGATCGATCCGCCAGTTGGAGAGATACGGTTGTTGCCTTAGCTTCACCAATCCCCAATTTTTGGAAAACAGAATAAGGCATTAGATTTATACTTGCTCCTAAATGACATAAAGCTTTATTGAAATGAGAATTTCCAAATGTGCAAGGAATAGTGAAACTCCCTGGATCTTTTAGCTTTCGTGGAAGTTTATTTTGCAAGATTGCTGTACATTCCTCGGTTAGCATCACCATTTCATGCTCCTCCCATTTTCTCTTGTTAGACAACATCTCCTTCATGAACTTGGCATAAGTAGGCATTTGCTCCAATGCATCTGCAAAAGGGATGTTAATATGCAATTTCTTAAAAATATCTAGAAACTTAGAAAATTGCTTGTCCAACTTATTTTTCCTCAATCTTTGTGGAAAAGGAATAGGAGGAACATAAGGAGGAGCAGTTTTAGAAAGCAAATCTGTTTTTGTATTTTCTTTGTGCTTCTCTTTTTCCTCTTCTTCATCTTCTTTTCTAGCTTCTTGCTGCGTTTCCAGATTTTTCCCACTCCTTAGGGTGATGGCTTTAGCATGTTCTCTTGGATTGATAATGGTATCACTTGGGAGGGACCCTTGAGATCTTTCTGCCAATTGCTTTGAAAACTGCCCCATCTGGTGCTCAAGGTTCCGGATGCTAGCATCTTGGTTCCGGAAAGTAGTCCTTGCTTCTTGCATGAACTTGGTAAGCAATTCCTCCATATTTGGCTTCTTTTCTTGCTGTTGGAACCCGGGAGGTTGCTTATTGAAATTTTGAGGACCACTCCAAGAAAAATTTGGATGATTTCGCCATCCGGGGTTGTAAGTATTTGAATAGGGATTATTTGGGCTTGGTCGGATGCACTCATGGCAAAAGAGTTTCCAACTTGACATTAAACACTTGAATGATTCCATGCACAAATTTCACAAACAAAGTGAGTAGATTGAACAGCATTCACATTAATATTATCTACTTTCTTTGTCAACAAAGCAACTTGAGAAGTTAAAGAATTTAATGCATCAATTTCATGAACTCCCTGAATTCTTCTTGGTCCCAAACGATCTGATGGCCATTGGTAGTTATTTGAGGCCATTTCCTCAAGTAAATTGTATGCTTCTTCATAAGGCTTCCCCATCAATGCTCCACCCGCTGCGGCATCCACAATTGTCTGTGTATTTGGACTCAATCCATTATAGAAAGTTTGGACTTGCAACCAATTGGGTAAACCATGGTGAGGACATCTTCTGAGCAAGTCCTTATATCTTCCCCATGCTTCATATAGTGACTCCATGTCGAATTGAGCAAAGGTAGTGATATCATTCCTCATCTTAGCAGTTTTTGATGGAGGAAAGAATTTTGCCAAAAATTTCTCAGCCAAACCATCCCACGTAGTGATGGTCATTGGTGGAAGTGAATTCAACCAACCTTTTGCCTTATCTCTTAAAGAGAAAGGAAAGAGCCTCAACCTTATTGCATCATCAGAAACTCCATTGTGCTTGAAGGTATCACAAATTTCCAGAAAATTTGCAATATGAGCATTGGGATCATCATTCGGCATGCCACTGAATTGCATGGTTGATTGGAACATTTGAATGATGGCTGGCTTTATCTCAAAATTGTTGGCTTGTATTGCTGGCCTTCTAATGCTTGTGTAAGCCCCGGTGACTAATGGCATGGCATAGTCTCTCAAAGCCCTATTGTTCTCCTCTTCTTCAATTTGATTTGCCATTCCAACTGGAGAGTTATTCAAAACTTGCCTCTTCTCCTTGTTCAACCGCCTAAAGGTACGATCAATTTCGGGATCACAAGGAAAGATTTCAGCACTTCTAGAGTGTCGAATACACAAGACCTGAAATAAAAATTAAAAATCCAAATTAAAACTGAGAATAGATAGTATCAATATTAGTAAACAAATCAATCCCCGGCAACGGCGCCAAAAACTTGATGTACTTTTTCGCAAGTGCACGAATTCGTAACAAGTAATAAAGTGATGAAATAGAGTGTCGAACCCACAGGGAATGGTAGCTACTAAATACTGAAATTACTATCCTAATTTTATTTGAATAATCAAAGATTGAGATGAGTATTAAACTAGAAATTAAAATTATCACCTAAGAAAATATAAGATTTAGATTTAATAAGAGATTTAAAATACTAAGGCATTTGATTTCATCATAAACAAATCTGAATTAATTCTTGAATACACATGCTAATGAATTTTATAATCCAATTTGAAAGCGAAAATCCCTATTTTATCCAATGGTCTCTCTCGAGCACCAACGAACTTACCTTCCCACGATAACTCACTATATCTCTATGTGAATTTAAAAGCAACAAGGCACATTAAGATCTGTAGATTTTCATGTCAAAAACACAAAGCTACATAAACCATGCCAATATCTCTATCAACATGTAGAGTATGGTATTTTATCATAGGAATTAAAATTGTATATCTCCTCTCGGTCTCAATACAATTATCAAATACAATTGAATGGTGATCAAATACTCAATTGGGTTAAGCACAATAATAAAATACTCAAATAGTGAATCATAAATCCTTTAGCAATAATATTCAGAACTAAAACATCATGTTTAGACTACATCAAAGCCTTAGAAAGAGAAATTAGTTCATGACTGAACTAAGAATAACCATTAAAAACAGAGTATATTTAAAAAAGAGAAGAAAAGAGAAGAAGTAAACTAATGGAGTCCAAGCTTTGATCTCCCACGTTCCTAGTTCTTCCTCACGTTCCCAGCATCAATCCTCCTCATTCACGTTCAAGCTCCTCCTTTTTATATCTCCAAACTTGCCCAGAAATCCCTTGAAGAGAAAATAGAAACTTGCCTTCCAAGACTCCTAAGGAAGAGAGAACTTCCTTTCCTTGTATATCCACGATTTTTAAGTCCAAAAACGACCTAATATTCTTTATTAGAAACCCCTAAAAGTCCTCCTAAAAACTAGAAGAAGATCCCCAAGAAAAAGGAAACAAATCCGCAAAGTTCGGAATTTTATAACAGGATTTACTACTTGAACGTTCAAACGGTCATCGAACGCGGGTCGAACGTTCAGGTCATAAAGTTGTTTCCTTGGCTCTTGTTCGAACGTTAATCGAACGGTCAGCGAACGCTGCTCATAATTTCTCTATTTTCCACCAACGTTCGAACGGCAATCGAATGTTCAGCGAACGCTGCTCTCAGGTTTCTCTGCAGAACACCAACGTTCGAACGGCAGGCGAACGGCCAGCGAACTTTCCTCATAAATTCTCTGTAGATCACTATCGTTCGAACGGCAGGCGAATGGCCAGCTCACGCTGCTCTCGGGTTTCTCTGCAGAACACCAACGTTAGAACGACAATCTAACGTTCAGCGAACGTTGGCCATTAATTTTGCAATTTGACTCCGATTGTTACGCCGTTTGAACCGTGACTTCTATAATCACCAAGAGTATCTCTACATCAACAAATTAGGCGCAATTTAGACAATGAAAATAAAATGTAGAGATGAAAGATTTTGACAATTTCTAAGTAAAATTGGGAATTAAATATGAAATAAAACCAGATAAGTCATGAATTAAATGCTCTATAATGCGGTATTTTCATGACTTATCACACCCCCCATACCGCAACCGAGAACCAAACTTGGAATCTCAAACCGCAGACCAAAAGCCTTAAATAGACAAGATTAGGCACCCAGGTGTCCGCCTACACCCCGTCAGGCGGTGGCGACTCCGAACTTTCCCGTGCGGCGTTTCCGACGCGCGCACAGGCATCAAATGGACACAGGTTTATACTTGTAGCAATTGATTACTTCCCAAGTAGGTAGAGGCAGCTTCATATGCAAACATTACAAGTATCCACGTTCTGAAATTCTTGAAGCACAATATCATTTGTCGCTACGGTTTGCCAAGTGCCATAGTATTAGACAATCCTTCAAACCTTAAGAACAAGGACATGAGGAAGATGTGTGAATAGTTCCAGATTACCCACCACAAGTCAGCTCCGTATAGACCAAAGATGAATGGGGTAGTGGAAGCAGCAAATAAGAATATAAAGAAGATCATTCAGAAGATGGTAGTGAGTTTCAAAGAGTGGCATGAAATGCTACCACTTGCTCTACATGCTTACAGAACCTCGATTCGGACTTCTACAGGGGCAACCCCATATTCTTTAGTATATGGAATGGAAGCACTCTTACCAGTGGAAGTAGAAATACCTTCATTAAGAGTGCTAATGGAAGCTAAATTAGAAGAAGCTAAATGGATACAGTCAAGGCATGATCAACTCAATCTAATAGAGGAGAAGCGTTTGAAAGCGCTTTGTCATGGCCAATTGTATCAGAAGAGAATGGCCAGGGCTTACAATAAGAAAGTAAAGCCCAGAACTTTCCAAGAAGGAAATTTAATATTGAAGAAAATTTTACCCTTTTTGGAGGACCCTCGTGGAAAATTCAAGCCAAATTGGGAGGGGCCTTATGTGGTCAAGAAGGTCCTATCAGGGGGTACTCTCATCTTAACAGAAATGGATGGGAAAGATTTTCCAGAGCCAATTAACTCTGATGCAGTAAAGAGATATTTTCCTTGAATAAATATTACTAGGAAATGATCTGAGGCCATTTTTCTATATTTCCCAAAATTTTCATCCCTAGTCAAGCCAATTTGAGCCTGTTCGTCTTCTTTGATAAACCTAAATCAGACTTACAATCTTATACTGGGGCAAGGCCAATAGGGGCAAAGCCAATAGGGGTAGAAAGAAAAAAGAGAGAAAAAATAGGGGCAAATGAAAGCCAAATACAAAAGAAGGGGAAGGGGATTGAATTCATCATGATTGTAATTCCGATTGACCCATTTTCACACTTAGAAAATTTTGAGCCTTTAATACCTTTTCTTTCATAAACCGAGCTTAGCCTTTGTTTCGTCCTATTATTAAGCCCTCAGTGACTTTAGTATATTCATTGAACTTTTAGAGAAAGATTGGTGTTGACGGAATGCAGAAGCCGCCCCTAGTGAAAACCGTAATTGGCACTAGGGGCAATAGGGGCAAAAGAAAAAAATAGAAAAAGAAAAAAAAAGAAAAAGAAAAAGAAAAAAAATCAAAGGGTTGAGTTGATCATGTGGTCCAAATTTGAAATCAGCATGAGCACTAGAAACTAAGCAGATTAACAGGATCAGTTATGAAGAAAAAGCCATTAGGGGATGATTCTAAAGGCCACGGGGTAGACAGATTTGGTCTCTCCCTATTGCTTGGATTACCCTTTTCATTATTCAACCTGATTATAATCATATGTGATTAAATGTTTTGGATCAGCTTTCAAAAAAAAAAAACTATACTTTGGCCAGTGATGAGAAATCAAATACTTTTTCATAAAACTTCTGTTTTTACAAGCATCTGAGAATTCTGAGGCCAATAATATAAAACCTATTTTTGAACTAAATCTATTGTTTTTCCACTAATGGAGTTTGCTTTTGTATAAAAGTATGAAAAAAAGAAGATAAAAAGATAAAAGAATCTAATTCCTACTCCCTAACTGCTTCTCAAGCTCCCTAATCCTAGTACCTTGAGTTGCAATGATTCCAGAAGCTCCCTCTGCATCAAGATCGCTAAAAAAGGAGATGATCTCATCTGAAAGAGAATGCTTGATCTTCAACGCCCTAAGGTCAACTAGGGAATCCTAATATTTCTTCCGCATCGCTCGGACTTCAAAGCGGCGAGCCTGCCTTTGTTCTTCAAGTTTCTTCTCCATGGCAATGTGGCCAGACTTCTGCTCTTCAAGTTTCTTCTCCAGATCAATGACTTTTATCCTAAGTTCTTGAGCCTCCCGTACCCATATTTGTTGAAGCCGCTTATGGGTTGCCCTTTCAGACTCCAGAATGTCCTCATAAGTAGGGGAAGAACTGCAGGACAATCCTCTGGTATTGGGGCATGACTCTGTACCTGCTCTTTGATCCAGAATTGATAGTCCTTCACATGGGACTCAGAAAAGACAGGACCCCGCAGAAAGCGAACGTAGGACCACTCATTCATTAATTGAGCATTTAGCCCCATGGTGGCTGATGTAAGTGGCCCTACAAGGCTCTCATAGCCAGTTGGGATCATAATTCCCCGGGTCGCTCCAAACTGCCGAAGAACCCTCAAAGGAAGATAGATAACAGCAGATTTCAAGCCTGCCAGGACCAAGAAGTTCCTATTTCTGAAGCTGATCACTGTCTCTGGATTGGGCTGATAAGTGTCAGGCCATCTCACTTGATCATCCTGGAGATTACCCAAAAAAGTGAACCATCCCTGCTTGCCGCCTTGGATATTAGGAAAACCCCTGTGGCTCATCAGAACAGGAACTTTCAACCTTGGAAAGAAGCGGCGAGTTAACTCTTCAACTTGACTCAGGTGGTCAAGCAACCAAAGCTGCAAAAAAGGGGAGAATTTCAATTTATTTAAAAAAAAAAGAAAGAAAGAAAAAAAGAAAGAAAAAAAAAAGAAAAAAAAGAGAGAGAAAAGAAAAAAAAGAAGGAAAAGAAAAAGAGAAAAAGAAGAAGAAAAAAAGAAAGAAAAAAAAAGAAAAAGAAGAAAAAAAAATTATTATTATTTCTTTTTTACCTGTAGGTGTGAGACATGGGAAAAAATCAGAAAATCCAATGACTTCCTCTAATCATCACGCGGGATTAGATTAAACAAAGAGTCGCCACCATTCAATTTAGGTGTGAATGGACACAAAAATATTAAACAAACACAAAAGGCAATTTTAGGGTAAAGATAACCCTCCTAAAAAAAAACAACCAGAGATGGGTAAGGGGATTAGGTTATGAACAGGGGAAGGTGTTAGGCACCCCTATTCATCCACACAAGGTGGTTACCAGGTATTGTTCATGTTTTACAAAGAAAAAAGGCTTGCTATAAAAATCATGAAAAATCACAAAAAAGACAAAATTGTATGGTTTTTTCATATGAATAGTCTGATTGATCCAGAACTTTCAAATATGATCATACCATTCCTAGGGTTTCATGATCAAAATAAAATTGAGATGAAATCAAATAAAATCAATTTAAAGTGATAAATCCAAAAATCTGGCTTCAAGTCAAATTCTAGAAATCTAGAAAAATATGATTTTTATAAAATATTTCAAAATTGAACTTGAATGTTTCAGGACATAGATATAGCCCATATTTCACATTAAATCTGAAAATCAAAACCAAAAATACCCACGTTGATGAAGAACATCAAAAGGGGAGAACTTAGACCGTAAGGTCTTCTCTCAATAATGAAAAATGATTTGAAAACCATGTCTTGAAACCCTAGAAGTTACTTTCAGGCTTCTGGATCTAGATCTACCATATTGATCATGATAAATCCAGGATCCTAGCCAAAAATCACAAAAATCACGGAAACAGTGCTGTAGGTGCAAAAGTGGCAAAAATCCAAATTTTATCAAAAAGTGGGGATCTCATGCTATAAACATCATGGATTCATGTTATTCATTCAGATTCATCATAAAAACCATTAAAACATGATCAGGATATTCGAAGCAGCCACATCTCACAGATTGGAGCACATGGGGGTCCACCCTACGGATCCACCTGTTCCCTTTTCCCCTAGCTCTCTCTTCACGTTTTACGGCTAGAGAGACTCTTGAGGTACTTAGAGATAGGTTTAGGTACACAAACACAATCAAAGGCTTTATTCTAGAAAAAAAAGAAAAACAGATATGGGGTTCTATTCTAGGGATCCACCTGTTCTCTTTTCCCCTAGCTCTCTCTTCACGTTTTACGGCTAGAGAGACTCTTGAGGTACTTGGAGGCAAGTTTAGGAATACTAGATACAAAAGATGGCCTTATTCTACAGTAATAGAGAAGATCCTATTACTTCTAGAATTGAAGACAGAAAATAAAAGGGAAAAGGGACTTACCTGGATTGAGCAAGCAGGGCAGCAGGGGTTCCTCTCTTCTCTTGGAGCTCCTTGGACTTCAAATTTTCGTGGCCTTTTGCTTGAGGAAAGGTCTCTTATTTATAGGCAAACACAGGGGCATGGTTGGTCCAAGGTTTGGTAAGATAGAGTTTCAGTTTGAGTTAAACACAAGATCATGCCCATCCTTTATCCACAAAGATATTTCGCACGAATAAAATATGTAATTCGCTCATTTAAAGGGATACTGGACTAAAGATAAGGCTCAGAAATCGTGAGAAGAACAGAACTCGCACGAGTCTAAAGTGCCCGTAAATGCTTTACGGTCCAATGATGCCCGTATATGTATTACGGGCGCTGCGTGCCCGTATATAAATTTCGGGCGCGCTTAGCCCGTGGATACAATACGGTCCAGGCTTAAATTATTAATTTTCATGAATTTTTGGCCTGTTTTAAATTCCAATTAATGTTTTCATTATTTTCTCATTTTGTAGTGCAATTTGGGGTGTCTACAGCTGCCCCCTCTTTGCTGGTAATTGGAACCAATTACAAGCAGAGAGCAAAAAGACCCTCCAATTGCACTTTTTGAGATCTTTGTCTAACTAATTGCATTTTGCAAGGATTAAATGGATGATTTTGGTAAAAAGAATTCATTGCGGAAGATTTGCTAAAAGTCCCTCAGCTTAAGGGCCAAATCCTCCTTTCTCCTCTCACTGAGCACTCGTGGCTATGAAGTGAGATTTGAGTCAAAATTTTTAAACAAAAGTGAGTATGGTGGCAATCCTTGCAACTTACAACTAATATGGACATTAATCTCCTGAAAACAGTGGAGAAAATAATAAAATATGCTATTTTTGGCTTCGCCTGTATTTGGCTTACAGACAGACGCTGCCCGTAAGTGTTCTACAGGCGAAAGGGACCGAATTACCTCTACGAGCGTATGCTGCCCGTACTGATTTTGCGGATTTTGCTCTCTTCTTAAGACCACGACCGCGACCTTATTTTCTTCTGCTCGCATTTCTGCCCTAAATCTCTTGCGACCGTAACCTTTTCTCCGGTCCTTGCTCTCTTTTTCTTCCACAGTGACTCGTCTTCTATTTCCGACGACCACTGTTCCCCGGTGACTATTCCTCCGGCGATTCTCATTATCTCCGGTGACCATCTTCGGTGACTCAAATTTCCGACGACAACGACTTGCTCATTCGGCCTTGGATGCTCTTGTTGGAATAGTAGTGTGTTTGACGACTATCAGCTTCTCCTTGCGACAGTGGTCTTGCCGAGACTGCTTCCTTTCACTCCAAGCATTACTCAAACATCTCCTATGAGTGAGTTCGAAGCTTCCATTTCCATTTTTCAGACTTCTCATTTGACCACACAGGTATGCCGAACAATAGTTTTCATTTTTCATGATTGAATGTTTCCTAAGTGCATGATAATTGGTCTGTTTATTCTTGAATGGTAGAAATCCCCAGCTGCATTGCAATTTCATTGAGCTGCCAATTTTGATTTTTAAGAACTAAATTGCTCAATGCATAGGATATTCCATGTTTCCTGTTTTGCTTGCCATTTTTGTGACTTACTTTTTGAGTGACCGAAATCCTCTTCATTCTGCAATTTTTTGTTGTTTTGCTTGTCTCTTGTTTGGACTTCTATTTCAACACTCAAGTAGTAATCCGAACCATACTGCTTATTTAGGAAATTTTCTGCCTTCATTGAGTTACTAAATCATGCTTGCACTTCTTCTGCTTGTTTTGCACATTTGCTCATTGCTTGCATTATTTTGACTCTTGCTTCTGCTAGTTTCAATCCGAAAATGTGCATCAACCATGCTTTGCCTGTTTTGATTTGTTCTTGAGTGACTCAATTTCACTTAGCATGTTGTCCGCACCTTAGCTTGAATTGAACACTTGTATAGCCTGGTATGAACTGATTCTTTGAACAAACCTAGATTTGTTTAGCATTTTCCTTATTACCACAATAGGCTTGGACTCTCGTTCCTGACTTGACTATCCTGAAACCAAACAAAAAGATATGGTTAAACATAAGCCACTAGAAGATGATTGAACTTCCTAAAAATTTCTTGAAATCAAAAGGATAATTTTCTTTGATCAATTCCTGATTTAGTCAGGAATTTCTAAATCATTTTTCCCATTTTCCTTTTTCCTGTAAACTTGGTTAAAATGAAAATCAAACAATTTTAACAAGAATAATTAACATCTCCCTGGTCTGAACCGTAGATGGCCCCCCTTCGATCAGCTTCCAGGGATCCTGCAGATGAGCCTTCCTCTTCGAGGGTTAGGCGTGATCCTGTTGATGTAGCCTCATCTTCGAGAGCCGAGAGGGATTCTGATTCAGACATTCCTGATCTTCCTTCTGGGGATTCGCGTGAGGCGACCCCAGAGGTATACTCTAACTCTTTTGAATTTAATATTCTTTTACAAAAAACATCCCCTTGATCCTTTCCTTCTTTCAATTATTTCCTTAGCCGGCTGTTGAGGCTTCAGGCAGAGACAGGAGCCGTAGCCGGCGCCGAGGTGGAGGCAGAGATGGAGGCCATGATGAGGGCCGTAGAGGAGGCCGCAGAGGAGGCCGTGGCAGAGATGAGGCCCGGACCAGAGTTGAGGTCCCTGAGGCGATCGCTGCCCAGATCAAGGATACTGATCTTTTGCATGGCTTGAGGACTCATTCCTCAGCGTGTATTAGAGTAGATATCCCTTCGGAGTATCCCATGTCTCATTATCGTGGGAGCTGGGCTAGCTTTATTAGATTCATTGGAGCTTGCAGTTCGGCCTACCGTCGAGAGTTAGGCTTGTATGGCTTTGGCCTATTCATCACCATCCCAGATGTTCGCCTGGATCGGGCCCTTATTGCAGCGCTGCTAGAGAGGTTTTTCCCTGAGACATTGAGCTTCCATTTTCCGGATATTGAGATCGGGATCCGGCCTTCTAACTTCACCCTTATCACTGGGATTAGGATGACTGGTGACATTATTCCTGAGATGGTGATGCTGGAGACTGATGAGATCGCTGCTTACCTTGGATATATTGTGCTGCCTCCTGAGGCATGGGATAGAGGGAGAGCGAGATTGTCTCTGACATGCTTGAGAGAGACTTTCAGAGTGAGGCAGTTGGGTCAGCTTGCTGCCGGTGATCACGTTTTTCCATTTGCCTTCCGTTTCATCTTTTTGTATATGATGGGCTCTTGCTTCTTCCTAGAGGACACGACTTCAGTTAGTCCTTATTTTCTGAGCTTATTGGGAGACTTGCAGCGAGCGAGGAGGTACGCCTGGGGCTCGCTCATTTTTGGTACCATTTTGGCCGGACTGCGCCAATCCGTGAGCGGCCTCTCTACTTCCAGAGGGGCTGGAGTTGGATGCAGATTCTTCTGGCCCTTTCTGCAGGTGAAATATCTATTTCTCTTCTCTTTCTTTCTCTTTCTGTCTTTTTTTCTCTTTTTCTATTCTTCTGATCTTTTCTTCTTTCTGCAGTTCTTTGCTAGGGTTTATATACCCTATTTCCGCCCTACCTCTACGATGTCTGAGGAGACGTATCCCATGGCACGTAGGTGGTGTCATGTAGAGCACGACTCTGAAAAGAGTCGTCCTAGGTCCGCCCGGGCCCACTTGGACAAGCTATATCGGTCTGAGGTAATCTACTTTAATTCCTCTTCTTTCTTCTTTTCTTTTCTCCCTGAATCACATATCTAATATCCTGTTCTGTTTTTCATCTGTTTGTCCCCAGGATGGAGGAAATTCATGAGGTGCTGGCCCTGCATGCAGCCAGAGATGATGCATTTGTCCCTGACCAGAGATGACAGAGATACCAGTTCTTTATTGGTCAGATGGGCAGCATCTGGTACTGCGGCGAGCGCTTCTTCTTTCAGCATGTCGGAGAGCCGCGGATTCCTGCCATCCCGCCAGATACTACTCCTTCCTACCCTCCTATGCCTGTTGATCTTGCCCAGTTCCTAGATTGGACTGAGGCAAAGACATTATTGGAGGAGGGTGACTATGATGCCTGGTTCAGGCGAGCTTCAGTTGGGTGCCTCATGCCACCTATGCCTGTCCATGGCGGAGTCACTGAGATTGGAGGGGTAGTGATTAGGGCTTATGACACTACGGTATGCCTTCTTCCTTTTCGCCTTCTATTTTCATTTGATCTTGACATTTTCTGACCCTTTCTTTTCTATTTCAGGAGGCTCAATTGGCAGAGATCCGGTCTCGATATGCTGATCTAGAGCGCCAGCGGGATGCTGTGATTACTGAGCGGGACGCCCTCTATATCACAATCTCAGACCTTCGGGGGCAGCTAGCCAGAGCACAGGGCCAAGAGGGTCCATCTGATGCACAGGACCAGGCGGGTCCATCTCATACTCAGGTTAATTTCTTCTTTTATTTCCATTCCTGCTCTTGTATTAGTTTGTCTTGTTCTGACTGAAATTTCTTCTCTTAGTTTCAGGAGGACACGGCTGGCCCTTCTTCACCTGCTTCACCCGTGCCCATGCATCTTCGTGGTGAGGTTTTTTCTGTAGTACGGGTGGAGTTTGTGACTTCTCCCAGATCGGTAGAGGTTCCTGCAGCAGAGCCCGAGGTCGAGGCTAATATTGCACCTGCTGCTGAGGATGTGCCAGAGTCGGCCCCAGTAGCTGAGACTGCTCCTGATGCATCTGCGGATGTAGATATGGATTTGGCTATGGACGCCGCTGTGGTAGAGCCTACCGTTGAGGCCGTGGTGATGGAGGAGGCTACAGCTGATCCTGTAGAGCCTGATCCTGATGCTGATGTACCTGGGACATCTGATCCTGCTGGTCCTGCTATGGAGGCTGTAGAGGAGACGCCTGTTGCTGCTGAAACTTCTGCGGATTCTTCCCGTACTGATTCTGATCCCGAGTCTACGGGATATGTAGATACTTCAGGGTACGTTCCTCCTGATCATCCCACTGCTGGCCTTGTGCCTTTATACATGTGTCATGATATTCAGTCTGTTTTGAGCAGGATGACTCGTAGCACAGCCCGCAATATTGTGCGGCATGTCTTTGAGCGCAGGTGATCTTCAGGCCGTGGTCGGGCAGAGGACGAGGCCGTGGCCGTAGGGGCGGACCTGCATAGACAGTAGATTAGGATTTTTCATATACATTTGTATTTTTGACAAAAGTAATGTAAACATTCATATATATATAAAAGAAGTTTAATTTTCATTTATTTGTGTTCTTTTCTTCTTTCTTTTTAGTTTTTATTACATGATGAATGTTAAAACAGGGACAGGTGAAGCTTAGGAAAACAAAGAAATTGAAACTGCCCAATTTTTTGCATTTTTCGGAAGTAACCGTACTTAGACTATGAGCAAGCCGTGCCCGTAATATGAACACGGGCGCACTGTGCCCGTAAAGTGTTCACGATCACCATCTGTCCGTATGCTTTATACGGGCGCGATATGCCCGTATTCTATTTACGGATTTTACTGCCTTAACGATTTTTTCTATATAAACTCATGGGGAGCGTCATTGTGACACTTTTAAAAGTTTGAAAACTCCCTGAGCCTTCCGTTTTCTGCTTTCCCTGTCTTCTTTGGCGCTTCCATGGCTTCCCCTGCGCCGCTCTATCCTGCCGTTGAATCTCCTCCTGCAAGACACCTTGTTAGATCAAAAACTCCTAATCTTACCAGATACAATATTGTGGACTCCTTCTATGATAGATGGGTTAACTCCATGACCCTTGATGAGGAGATTCGCTGGGATTCCATGCACTTAGGGCATATCCTACACCTCCCTAAAATTCCCTTAAAGTGGGAACTCATTGAAGCTTTGATTGGACACTGGGTACCTGAACTGAATCTCTTCTGCTTTGACGATAAAGAGATGACTCCTACCATAGAAGAAATTGAAACCATCCTTGGCCTAAGATTTTCTTAAAAAGTTGTGAACCCACCCCTAAAGCCTAGTTACAAAAAGGAGGCTTCCACTTTCTTGGGTATAGGGAAAAAAGACTTAGGAAATTCTGATGCACTATTGACCTTGTCCAAGACCTTTTTGACTGAAAAACTTCTAAGGAGTGAAGACAAGGATGCCAGGTTTAATGCATTGACTCTGGTAGTGGTCAATCAGTTGCTTTTTCCACGGGGTGATGACCAGGTTGACTTGGCTCTCATTTCAATTATCTGCTAGGTTAGGGAATGTGAGAGGTTGGCCCCTATGATCTTAGCAGAGATATACCAGGCCCTTACTGACTGCTATTTCAGAAAAAGAAACGCTTCCTTGCCTGCGCCCCTATCCTACAGGTAAAAAGGAAATAATAATAATAATTTTTTTTCTTCTTTTTTTTTCTTTCTTTTTCTTTTCTTCTTCATTTCTTTTTTTTTCTTTATTTTTTTTTCTTCTTTTCTTTTTTTTTCTTTTTTTTTTCTTTTTCTTCTTTTTTTTTTCCTTTTTTGGAAATAAATTGAAATACTCCCCTTTTCTGTAGCTTTGGTAGCTTGACCACCTTAGCCAGGTTGAAGAGATAACTTGCCGCTTCTTTCCAAGATTGAAAGTTCCTGTTTTGATGAGCAATAGGGGGTGTCCTAACATCCAAGGCGGCAAGCAAGGCTGGTTCACTTTCTTGGGTACTCTCCAGGATGATCAAGTGAGATGGCCTGGCACTTATCAGCCCACTCCAGAGACGGTGATCAGATTCAGAGATAAGAACTTTCTGGTCCTAGCAGGCTTGAAATCTGCTGTTCTCTATCTTCCTTTGAGGGCTCTTCGGCAGTTTAGAGTGACCCAGGGGATTATGATCCCCACTGGATATGAGAAGCTCTTAGGGCCACTTACACCAGCCACCATGGGGCTAAATGCTCAGTTAATGAATGAGTGGTCCTATGTTCGTTTTCTGCGGGGTCCAGTCTTTTCTGAGTCCCATGTGAAGGACTATCACTTCTGGATCAAAGAGCAGGTACAGAGTCATGCCCCAGTACCAGAGGATCCTCCTGCAGTTCTTCCCCCTACTTATGAGGACATCCTGGAGTCTGAAAGGGCAACCCACAAGCGGCTTCAACAAATATGGGTATGAGAAGCTCAAGAACTTAGGATAAAAGTCATTGATCTGGAGAGGAAACTTGAAGAGCAGAAGTCTGGCCGCATTGCCATAGAGAAGAAACTTGAAGAACAAAGGCAGGCTCGTCGCTTTGAAATCCGAGCGATGCGGAAGAAATATCAGGATTCCCTGGCTGACCTTAGGGCGTTGAAGATCAAGCATTCTCCTTCAGATGAGATCATCTCCTTTTTGAGCGATCCTGATGCAGAAGGAGCTTCTGGAATCATTGCAACTCAGGCAGCTAGGATTAGGGAGCTTGAGGAGTAGTTAAGGAGTAGGGATTAGATTCTTTTATCTCTTTTTTTTTCATTTTTTTCATTTTTTTCATACTTTTATACAAAAGCAAACTCCATTAGTGGAAAGACAATAGATTTAATTCAAAAATAGGTTTTATATTATTGGCCTCAGAATTCTCAGATGCTTATAAAAACAGAAGTTTTATGAAAAAGTATTTGATTTCCCATCACTGGCCAAAGTATAGTTTTTTTTTTTTTTTAAAGCTGATCCAAAACACTTAATCACATATAATCAAAGGAATTAAAATCAGGTTGAATAATGAAAGGGTTGTGCAAGCAATAGGGAGAGACCAAATCTATCTACCCCGTGGCCTTTAGAATCATCCCCTATTGGCTTTTTCTTCATGACTGACCCTGCTAATCTGTTCAGTTTCCAGTACTCATGCTGACTTCAGACTTGTACCACATGATCAACTCAACCCTTTGATTTTTTTTTTCCTTTTTCTATTTTTTCTTTTGCCCCTATTGCCCCTAGTGCCAATTACGGTTTTCACTAGGGCCGGCTTCTGCATTCCGTCATCACCAATCTTACTCTGGAAGTTGAATGAACATACTAGAATCACTGAGGGCTTAATAATAGGACGAAACAAAGGCTAAGCTTGGTTTATGAAAGAAAAGGTATTAAAGGCTCAAAATTTTCTAAGTGTGAAAATGGGTCAATCGGACTTACAATCATGATGAATTCAATCCCTTTCCCCTTCTTTTGTATTTGGCTTTCATTTGCCCCTATTTTTTCTCTCTCTTTTTTCTTTCTACCCCTATTGGCTTTGCCCCTATTGGCCTTGCCCCAGTATAAGATTGTAAGTCTGATTTAGGTTTATCAAAGAAGACGAACAGGCTCAAATTGGCTTGACTAGGGATGAAAATTTTGGGATATAAGGAAAAATGGCCTCAGATCATTTCCTAGTAATATTCATTCAAGGAAAATATCTCTTTACTGCATCAAAATTAATTGGCTCAGGAAAATCTTTCCCATCCATTTCTGTTAAGATGAGAGCACCCCCTGATAGGACCTTCTTAACCACATAAGGTCCTTCCCAGTTTGGTTTGAATTTTCCACGTGGGTCTTCCAAAAAGAGTAAGATCTTCTTTAATACCAGATTTCCTTCTTGGAAAGTTATGGGCTTTACCTTCTTATTGTAAGCCCTGGCCATTCTCTTCTGATACAATTGGCCATGACTAAGCGCCTTCAAACGCTTTTCTTCTATTAAATTGAGTTGATCATGTCTAGACTGTATCCATTCAGCTTCTTCTAATTCAGCTTCCAATAGCACCCTTAGTGAAGGTATTTCCACTTCCACTGGTAACACTGCTTCCATTCCATAGACTAGCGAATATGGGGTTGCCCCTGTAGAAGTCCGAATCGAGGTTCTGTATGCATGTAGGGCTAGTGGCATCATTTCATGCCAATCTTTGAAACTTACTACCATCTTTTGAATAATCTTCTTTATGTTCTTATTTGCTGCTTCCACTGCCGTGTTCATCTTTGGTCTGTAAGGAGCTGACTTATGATGGGTAATCTGAAATTGTTCACACATTTTCCTCATATCCTTATTCTTCAGGTTCGAAGCATTGTCTGATATTATAGCACTTGGCAAACCATAGCGACAAATGATGTTGTGCTTTACAAACTTAAGAACATGACTAGTTGTGATGTTTGCATACGAAGCCGCTTCTACCCACTTGGAAAAATAATCGATTGCTACAAGTATAAATCTATGTCCATTTGATGCCTTTGGAGAGATCATTCCAATGACGTCTATGCCCCACATAGAGAAGGGCCATGGAGATGTCATATTATGCAATGCACTTGGAGGTGCATTCTTGTTATCGGCATATACTTGGCATAAATGACACCTTTTGACATGTGTATAGCAATCATGCTCCATAGTCGACCAGTAATATCCCAATCGCAATATCTTCTTAGCAAGAATGTGCCCGTTCATATGGGGTCCACAAACTCCTCCATGTACCGTATCAATTAGCCTTTCTGATTCGGTCTTGGCAACACATCTAAGTAGGATATCGTTGTGTGATCTTTTGTACAACTGCCCACCACTTAGTAGGAATTGACCGGCTAATCTCTGTATTGTTCTTTTCTCTGTAGAAGTGACATTATCTGGCAAACTCCGATCATTTAGGAAGTTCCTAATATCTTGAAACTACGGTACTTCTTCTGGGGTTTCTTCTAGAACAAGGCAATAAGCTGGTTCGTCTCTGACTTCAATTTCCAGTGGTCTAATATCAACACCTTCTGGCATACGGATCATTGAAGCCAATGTTGCTAGAGCATCCGCAAACTGGTTTTTGGCCCTTGGCATATAATTGAAGGAAATTCGAGTAAACTTGGTGCTTATTTCTTCCAAATACTGGTGATAGGGGATCAATTTGTGATCCTTGGTTTTCCATTCACCAGTTGTTTGGAAGATGATAAGACTCGAATCCCCATATACGTCAAGTTCCTCTACTTCATGGTCTAAGGCAGCTTGCAACCCAATTATGCATGCTTCATACTCTGCAATGTTATTTGTGCATTGGAACCTTAGCTTCACTGCGATCGGGATATGTGCCCCATCTGGCTTGATCAAAACAGCCCCTATTCCATTTCCATTCATATTGGCGGCCCCATCAAAAAACATTTGCCAAGAGCTTTCACCTTCTTCTTCTTCTGTAAATAGGATAGCCTCATCAGGGAATTAGTCTTCAAAGGTTGGTATTCCGGTAAAGGGTGTGCAGCTAAGTGATCAACTATGGCTTGACCTTTAATGGCTTTCTGCGTGATATAGGTGAGGTCAAATTCAGAGAGTAACAACTGCCACTTTGCTGTTCTGCCAGTTAAAGCTGGTTTCTCAAATAGATACTTCAAAGGGTCCATTTGGGATATCAATAAGGTGGAATGACTAAGGAAATAATGCCTCAGTCTCTGAGTTGCCCACACTAAGGCACAATAAGTCTTTTCCAAAGGGGAATACTTTGCTTCATATTCTGTAAATTTCTTGCTTAAGTAATAAATCGCCCTCTCCTTTCTGCCTGTATCGTCATGCTGCCCTAAGACACACCCCATTGATGTCTCCAAAACTGACAAGTATAGAATTAATGGTCTTCCTGGAGTTGGTGGCACTAGCACAGGTGGATTCAATAAATACTCCTTTATTGTGTCAAAGGCTTCTTGGCAATCGTCATTCCAGACTGTCGGGTTATTCTTTCTTAGAAGCTTGAAAATTGGTTCACAGATAGCGGTGAGCTGTGCTATGAACCGGCTTATGTACTGAATTATTCCAAGAAAACCACGAACTTCCTTCTCCGTTCTAGGTGATGGCATTTCAATTATTGCCTTGGCTTTGGTTGGGTCAATCTCAATTCCTTTCCTGCTTACTATAAAGCCCAATAATTTTCCTGATGTAGCCCCAAAGACACATTTTGCAGGATTAAGCCTTAGACTATATTTCCTAAGTCGGTCAAACACCTTCTTTAATTTGATCAAGTGGTCTTCTTCTTCACATGATTTGGCTATCATATCATCCACATAGACCTCCATCTCCTTATGGATCATATCATGGAATAAGGCTGTCATGGCCCTTTGGTAGGTTGCCCCAGCGTTCTTAAGCCCAAATGGCATGATAGTGTAGTGGAAGGTACCCCAAGGTGTAATGAAAGCCGTTTTCTCTTGATCCTCCTTCGCCATCTTAATCTGATTGTACCCTGAGAAGTCGTCCATGAATGAGAACAAGCTATGTACAGCAGTGTTGTCCACCAAGATGTCAATATGTGGAAGTGGAAAATCATCCTTTGGACTTGCCTTATTCAAATCTCTATAATCTACGCACATTCTGACCTTTCCATCCTTCTTTGGCACTGGCACTATATTTGCAAGCCATTCAGGGTACGTGGAGACTGCTAAGAATCCGGCTTGGAATTGCTTGACCACTTCATCTTTGACCTTCAATGTCCACTCCGGTTTCAACCTTCTCAATTTCTGCTTAACTGGCTTTACATCTGGCAGAATTGGTAGCCTATGTACAACCATGTCTGTGTCTAATCCAGGCATATCCTGATACGACCATGCAAATACATCTTCATAATCAGCCAAAAATCGTATCATTTCTTCCCGCTGTACCTCAGATAGACATACCCCAATCTTCACATTTTTTGGGTCATCTTCGGTCCCTAGGTTTATTGATGTGGTCTCTTCAATATTGGGTTGGACCCCCTTTTCATGACGCTCTAATTGATATGTGATTTCCTTTGGAGGGTCGTCTTCTTCGTCCTCGGTCTCTTCTTCAACCCCCATTAGGTCAAAGTCGAGCTCAAGGTCGAAGTCATACTCATCCTGATCCAATTCCGTTTGCTTATATGGTTCATAAATGGTTTGGACCTTTTTGAAAATTTTATCTTTTCTATAAAAAATTGGAAAATCTTTTTGTGTTTTTTGAGAGGCTTCTACAAAATCTTTCCTTGAAGACGAAGGCTCATTAAAACCTTCAGGAAAAGAGCATTCCACTAATGAAGTTTTTTTTTTGGAAGCCATGTCTGTTTACCAAACAAACGCGGCTTCAAAAGTAAGGGGAGTTTCCTCCCAATTATTCAGAATAAAAGAATCTAGGGCAGGGATACAAGCCTGCTCCTCAAGCTCAGGGTCTGCATCTGAAATCACCAATACTGGGTGAGTTGCATCGCCTGCTTCTTCGGTAGGGCTGGTTCCAGATGGAACTTCTACTGCAGCCCAATCAATAAAAGGTAGCTCCTCTGCTACTTCTTCTTGTTTGCCTTCTGTCATGGCAAAAAGGCTCCAATGTCCTTTGAAAAATCCTGCTCTTGTTCTGTATGCGGCCCAGGCCCACCCAATGCTTGCGGAGGTGGAGGTGGAACATATGGTTGCCCGGTTGAGGATTTGGGTTTCTGGAATGGGTTGACATTGTAGTATGGGGGTTTGGACTGATCCTCAGGAGGAGACAGCTGAATCATATGAGATAACTTTGGAAAAGTTTCCTTGATGTGAGGGAATTTCATGTCTTCTGTCTGCCTCTGTCTTCTCCACTTCCTTGGATTGGATCCCAATCCTGCTCTAGGGACCATCTTCTTAACCTTTACTGGTTCCAGCCTTCCTTGTAGGTTAACCCCCAGGCCTTTTCCTGGGTGAAAATGGTACTTTTCTAGCACATTCTAGACCATTTTCTCAGCGCAGGTTAACTCTCCTTCTCTTTCCTGATACCCCCCAGGTATATAATTCACAGTTTCAAACTGAAAAGAGTGAAATGTCAACTTGTCTGCAGTCATTTCCATGTTTATGAAGGGTACATCAGGAGACCACATGGGAGGAACCAAATTTTCAGCTAGGACCATAATCACTTTTTGCCCTCTAATATATTTAACTCTTTGGTGGAGGGTAGATGGTATAGCCCTAGCTGTATGAATCCACGGCCTTCCTAGGAGTAGATTGAAGGCTGCAGGTATATCCATCACCTCAAATGTGATGTTAAAAATATACGGTCCAATTGTGACCGGCAGTTCAACCTCCCCTAGGGAGTGTGTTTTAGAGCTGTCAAATGCTCTTATGATTCTTCCATTTTGTGTTATTTTGTTTTGCTCCAAATTGAGCTTAACAAAGGTTATCAATGGGCAGACATTGAGAGCCGACCCATTATCAATTAAAACCAGGGCTATCATGCATCCCTTACTGAGCACAGCTATGTGCAAAGGATCAACATGAAGGTACCCTGCTGGACTGATTTCAGTCTCAGAAAAAGTTATCACATTGTGGGATAAAATTTGACCAACCATCCGGCCTAGTTGGTCTGGTTCAATATTTTTAGGCACATGGGCCCCCTGAAGTACCTTTAACAGAGATTCCCTATGTTTTTCAGAATTCAACAATAATCCCAGAATTGAGATCTGGGCAAGGACTTTATTTAACTGCTCAACAACATTGAATTCACTCTTTTTTATGATCTTGATGAGTTCAGCAGCATCACTGTCAACTACCTGAGGGGCATCTTCCCCTACCTTGGCTTTTCCTTTATTTTTTTCTTCTTCTTTCTTTTCTTTTCCCATTTCTTTATGTTTTTCTTCCTCCCCCATACCTTTCCCTGATCTTGTCATGAGGTTTACTTCTTCATTGCTTTCAGCTGCAGGGCATGTAGTGGTGAATGTCTCACTGTAGCTCCATGGTACAGCCGATTCAGAGTAGGAAGGCCTAGGGACATTTACCACTAATGTAGGAAGTTTGGACTTGGATGTGGAAGTCTGAGTAAATGGAACATTAACAACCAATGGTGGGAGTTCTTTTGATTGAGGGGTTGTAGAAGTGACTAATGCACTAAGAGGGTCACAGTTTATGACCAAGGGTGGTTTAGATTGAATGGGTGGAGTAAAGGTGGGTGGACTGCAATTAATGACCAAAGGCGGTTTTGCAATGTTCATTTGGGCCATGAGAGATGAGACCCGGTCCAAAGATGAGCTAATGTTCTTTGCAGCACTATCATTTCCCTTTGAAATCACATTTACCTCTTTGTCTTCATTTCTTTTGTCAAAATAAACTTTGACCGTTGTCCCTATAGGAGCAATTAATTAAGATGGGTCAAAGGTTATTTTGTCCGAGGAGATGACTCCTATGACATTAGATGGGCCTGCCCCGTGATGCTGGGGCAGAGGGTTTTGTCCAATATCAGTTCTTGGAGGATTGGGAGCCCCTGTATTGAAAGATAGGGTATTCTGGTCTAATAAATCCTGAATGGCATGTTTTAAAGGCCAACACATGTCAGTAGAGTGCCCAGGTGCACCCATATGAAAATCACAAGTGGTGGAGGGGTCATAATTTCTCCCCTTAGATGCATTCGGATTGGGCTCTCTTAAGGTGATATATCCTGCCTGCAATAAAGTGGGCAGCAGCTGAGAAGGAGTCATTGGAATAGGGGTGAAAGCCCTATTTCTCCTTGCTGCAAAACAGGCATCCTTCTCCTCTTTAGTAAAAACCCTTTTCTGGTCTGAAGGTGCTGCTGGAACATTAAACCTCATAGGGGCCTGGGTGGATGGAACAGATGGAGTAGGAAAATGAGCAGGTATGTTGATTTGTATGGGCTTGTTAGGGCCAGATGGTGGCTGTACCATGTTCACCTCCCCTTCTTTCTTGTTCCCATTCTTCTTTATCCCACTTCCTTTCTTCAGATTAGGGTCTTGCTGACTAACCATGGCAGAGTGGTCAATTATCTTACCTGACCTGATCCCGTCTTCTATTCGGTCAGCCACTTGAACCAAGGCAGCAAAATTTGTGGTGGTATGACCCACCAAATGGCTATAGAAGGGTTGGCCCAATGTGCTGATGAAGGTGGAAATCATTTCCTGCTCTAGCATAGGTGGCCTGACTTGAGAGGCTGTCTCCCTCCACCTCTTAGCGTACTGTCTTACAGTCTCATCCCTTCCTTTGCTCATTCTCATTACGTCGTACCTGTCTGGCACGATCTCTGAATTGAACCGGTATTGAGCCAGGAAGGCATCTGCTAGGTCCTTCCATCTTCTAATTTTCCCATGGTCTAGAGTAGCGAACCACCTCAATGCGGTTCCAGTCAGGCTTCTTTGGAAAAGCTGGATCAATACACCTTCATCCCGCCTAAACTGGCATAGGGCGCCACAGTATAACTTCAGGTGGCTCATGGGGCAGCCTGTGCCATCATACTTGTCTAGGTCTGGGCACTTAAACTTAGCCGGCAGGTTAACATTGGGGTATAGGCATAAGTCCTCGAAGTTGGTGCCACCGAAGTTGCTCACCCCTTTTACTTCTCTAAGTTCATCTTGGATCATTTCCAGTTTGTGCAAGAACTTTCTTTCAACCTCTTCCCTTATCGTTTCCTTTTCCTTAGCTTTGTCTGACTCAACTATCTCCTCCCTATTCAGTATAGGTTCAGGGGTGGGTTCATAGACAGGTTCAGGAATTGGTTGAACTGGAGGTGGAATATTCATTTGGGGTGGAGGTGCAGGGTTGGAAGTGGATGCTTGATTTTGGGCCTGCACAGATAGTATGTTCTCTAGCATTCGGGCTAGTCCTGCTACTTGTTCTTGGAGCAGGGCAACATTGGGATGAGGAGCATCAGCTTCATTCTCAATGGGATTCATGGCGCGAGCTCTTGATCTGGTTACAGGAGCTATGATTGCAAGTGTATTGGTACCTGGTGAGCAGGCAAAGGAAGAATATCAGTGTCCAATTAATCTCATTCACATGCCTAGGAGTGCCTATGTGCAAGCTGGGTGAACACGAGTTTGGATTTTGTTTCTTTATTTGCTTATTTTTTTTTTTGAATTGAATTGTTGGAATATTCTAGGGCTTCCAACAGGTCCCACAAAAAGAGAGAAAGGATCTGAAATTCAAAGGCTTTCAGAGGCCCAAGGGTTTTTTTGGAAAAAGTCTGAAATTCAAAGGCTTTCAGAAGCCCAGGGGTATTTTTGAAAAGGTCTGAAATTCAAAGGCTTTCAGAGGCCCAAAAAAGATCTGAAATTCAAAGGCTTTCAGAGGCCCAAAAAAGATCTGAAATTCAAAGGCTTTCAGAGGCCCAAAGGATAAAGTCTGAAATTCAAAGGCTTTCAGAGGCCCAAAAGATCTGAAATTCAAAGGCTTTCAGAGGCCCAAAGGATAAAGTCTGAAATTCAAAGGCTTTCAGAGGCCCAAAAGAAAGATCTGAAATTCAAAGGCTTTCAGAGGCCCAAAGGATAAAGTCTGAAATTCAGAGGCTTTCAGAGGCCCAGAGGGATTTTTGAGAAAAAGTCTGAAATTCAAAGGCTTTCAGAGGCCCAGAGGGATTTTTGAGAAAAGTCTGAAATTCAAAGGCTTTCAGAGGCCCAAGGGATTTTGAGAAAAAGTCTGAAATTCAAAGGCTTTCAGAAGCCCAAGGAGTTTTGAAAAAAATCTGAAATTCAAAGGCTTTCAGAGGCCCAAGGAGTTTTAAAAAAAATCTGAAATTCAAAGGCTTTCAGCGGCCCAGGAGTTTTGAAAAAGTATGAAATTCAAAGGCTTTCAGAATCCCAAGGAGCCTTTCTCTCACATTTTTTTATTCAATTATTTTGTTGTTGTTGTTGTTGTTTGTAAGCCATGCAAACGGCCTTCCCACAATTACAAACCCATATTCCCACGTAATTGTGTATTTTAGCCAAAAACGTGTATCTCCACCTTCAAGCGTAGGGGTTTTGGGTTTTGGCTTAATGGCAACTTAGCACTCAAGCCTAATAATGACCAGAATCCTAGATCCACGTTATCATCACATCATTGGCCCAAAGTTCTAAGGTAAATGTTTTCACTTTCGCTTTCCGAATTATTGACCTCGTTGCGCCAAGCTACACACATTCGGGTTCAACTTCCTATAGGTTAAGGGTAGGCTGTGTAAAAAATAAAATGTGCACAGTGCATTGTAAAAATAGGGTGCATTCACAACGTCCCAAACCCTTGCCACTCTTTTCGTAGCCATGCATAAACAAACCAAGGCATAATATGAAAGCATATTTAAATTAAACAAGTACACAAAACAATCCTATAGCATCTAAAACATGCTCATAAAAATCATCCAATCATGCAAACATATGATCATGTTATACACCCAAAAACGCATCATGAAGATTATGCTGAAAATTAAAACATGCTATCATAAAAATATAGCAAAAAATAAACATGGTTCAACAAAACGAACCTCCCCTACGCATGTTTGTAGAAATAATCCTATAAATCAAAATTAAGCATGTTTCTACCCCCATGAATTCTTAAGCAATAATTCAGATTTAAAACATACCCAACATGCTTAAGAACAAAAAATAGCAAGCAAATCAAAAAATATCAAAAACATGAACTAAAACACCAAAAGGCTCAAATCCTCAAGTCCCCAGCAGAGTCGCCAGTTGTGAGACATGGGAAAAAATCAAAAAATCCAATGACTTCCTCTAATCATAAAGCGGGATTAAATTAAACAAAGAGTCGCCACCATTCAATTTAGGTGTGAATGGACACCAAAATATTAAATAAGCACAAAAGGCAATTTTAGGGTAAAGATAACCCTCCTAAAAAAAACAGCCAGAGATGGGTAAGGGGATTAGGTTATGAATAGGGGAAGGTGTTAGGCACACCTATTCATTCACACAAGGTGGTTACCACGTATTGTTCATGTTTTACAAAGAAAAAAGGCTTGCTATAAAAATCACGAAAAATCACAAAAAAGACAAAATTGTATGGTTTTTCATATGAATAGTCTGATTGATCCAGAACTTTCAAATATGATCATACCATTCCTAGGGTTTCATGATCAAAATAAAATTGAGATGAAATCAAATAAAATCAATTTAAAGTGATAAATCCAAAAATCTGGCTCCAAGTCAAATTCTAGAAATCTAGAAAAATATGATTTTTATAAAATATTTCAAAATTGAACTTAAATGTTCCAGGACATAGATATAGCCCATATTTCACATTAAATCTTAAAATCAAAACCAAAAATACCCACGTTGATGAAGAACATCAAAAGGGGAGAACTTAGACCGTAGACTCTTCTCTCAATAATGAAAAACGATTTAAAAACCATGTCATGAAACCCTAGAAGTTACTTTCAGGCTTCTGGATTTAGATCTACCATATTGATCATTATAAATCCAGGATCCTAGCCAAAAATCACAAAAATCACGAAAACAATGTTGTAGGTGCAAAAGTGGCAAAAATCCAAATTTTATCAAAAAGTGGGGATCTCATGCTATAAACATCATGGATTCATGTTATTCATTTAGATTCATCATAAAAACCATTAAAACATGATCAGGATATTCGAAGCAGCCACATCTCACAGATTGGAGCACATGGGGGTCTACCCTACGGATCCACCTGTTCCCTTTTCCCCTAGCTGTCTCTTCACGTTTTACGGCTAGAGAGACTCTTGAGGTACTTAGAGATAGGTTTAGGTACACAAACACAATCAAAGGCTTTATTCTAGAAGAAAAAAGAGAAAAACAGATATGGGGTTCTATTCTAGGGATCCACCTGTTCTCTTTTCCCCTAGCTCTCTCTTCATGTTTTACGGCTAGAGAGACTCTTGAGGTACTTGGAGGCAAGTTTAGGAATACTAGATACAAAAGATGGCCTTATTCTACAGCAATAGAGAAGATCCTATTACTTCTAGAATTGAAGATAGAAAATAAAAGGGAAAAGGGACTTACCTGGATTTAGCAAGCAGGGCAGCAGGGGTTCCTCTCTTCTCTTGGAGCTCCTTGGACTTCAAATTTTCGTGGCCTTTTGCTTGAGGAAAGGTCTCTTCTTTATAGGCAAACACAAGGGCATGGTCGGTCCAAGGTTTGGCAAGATAGAGTTTCAGTTTGAGTTAAACAAGATCATGCCCATCCTTTATCCACAAAGATATTTCGCACGAATAAAATATGTAATTCGCTCATTTGAAGGGATATTGGACTAAAGATAAGGCTCAGAAATCGTGTGAAGAACAGAACTCGCACGAGTCTAAAGTGCCCGTAAATGCTTTACGGTCCAATGATGCCCGTATATGTATTACGGGCGCTGCGTGCCCGTATATAAATTTCGGGCGCGCTTAGCCCGTGGATACAATACGGTCCAGGCTTAAATTATTCATTTTCATGCATTTTTGGCCTGTTTTAAATTCCAATTAATGTTTTCATTATTTTCTCATTTTGTAGTGCAATTTGGGGTGTCTACAGTAGGATAGGGGCGCAAGCAAGGAATCGTTTCTTTTTTCTGAAATACCAGTTAGTTAAAGCCTGGTATATCTCTACCAAGATCATATGAGCCAATCTCACACGTTTCCTAACCTGGCAGATAACTGAGATGAGAGCCAAGTTAACCTGGTCATCACCCCGTGGGAAGAGCAACTGATTAACCACTATCAGAGTCAAAGCATTAAACCTGGCATCCTTGTCCCCACTCCTTAGAAGTTTTTCAGTCAAAAAGGTCTTGGACAAGGTCAATAGGGTATCAGAATTTCCTAAGTCTTTCTTCCCTATACCCAAGAATGTAGAGGCCTCCTTTTTGTAGCTAGGCTTTAGGGGAGGGTTCACAACTTTTTCAGAAAATCTTAGGCCAAGGATGGTTTCAATTTCTTCTATGGTAGGAGTCATCTCTTTGTCATCAAAACGGAAGAGATTCAATTCAGGAACCCAGTGTCCAATCAAAGCTTCAATGATTTCCCACTTAAAGGGAATTTTAGGGATGTGTAGGATATGCCCTAAGTGGATAGAATCCCATCGAATTTCTTCATCAAGGGTCATGGAGTTGACCCACCTATCATAGAAGGAGTCCACAACATTGTACCTGGTGAGATTAAGAGGTTTTGATCTAACAGGTTGTCTTGTAGGAGGAGATTCATCGACAGAAGCAAAAGGGGCGAGGGAAGCCATCGAAGCACTAAAGAAGACAAGTAAAGCAGAAAACGGAAGGCTCAGGGAGTTTTCAAACTTTTAAAAGTGTCACAATGACATCCCCCTTGATTTTATATAGAAAATTCGAAAAGGCAGTAAAATCCGTAATTAGAATACGAGCATGGCATACCCGTATAAGGAATACGGACACACTGTGACCGTGAAAAATTCACGGGCAGAGTGCGCCCGTATTAAGATTACGGCCACGGCTTGCTCGTAACTTAATTACTGTCCCCTCAGAAAAATGCCAAAAAGTGGGAAATTTTTATTTCAATAGTTGTCTAGGCTTCACCTGTCCTTGCTTTAACAGATATTATGCAAGAAAAGCTGGAAATAAAGGAAAAAAGAGCACAAATGAATAAAAAATGAATCAAATTCCTTTTATATATATGAATGGATACATCAGTTTGTCAAAATACATATACATGAAAAATCCTAATCTACTGTGCCTCCGCAGGTCCATCTCCTCTGCCACGTCCTCTGCCTCGAGATCGTCGACGCCCAAAGACTATCGGCACTTTATCACGAGCAGAGCTAAGCTCCCTCCTGCAGCCCAAAATGGATTGAATGTCATGCAATTACAAGAATAGAAGTCAAAGTGCATAGAAGAAACATACCTAGAGTCAGCTGAAGAAGTAGGGGCAAACCCCGGGAGATTTACATCCCTAGCAGACTCGAAACCAGGCTCTGCAGGAACGGGCTCAACCGTAGGATCGGTACTAACAGCAGACTCAGAAGCTGGAGTCGACACCTCTGGAACATCGATCACAAATGGAGGGTCTATCACAGCATCGGGAGCAGCAGTCTCTACATCAGGCTCAGCAGGATCACCAGCAGCCTCCTCGGTAGGCTCCACTACAGCGGCATCCCTGGCAGACTCCATGTCCATATCCACAGAAGCATCAGAAGCAGACTCTGGCACATCTACCACAGCAGGAGTAACCTCAGCCTCGACCTCAGGCTCTGCTGCAGGAGCCTCTACCGATCTGGGAGAAGTCACGAACTCCACCCGTGCCACAGAAAATACCTCACCACGAAGATGCATAGGCACAGGTGAAGCAGGTGAAGAAGGGCCGGCTGTGTCATCCTGAAAATAAGAAAGGAAATTTTAATCAGAACAGGATAAACAGAGATAAAAGCAGAAATGGAAAGAGGTAAAGAATTAACCTGGGTATGAGATGGACCCGCCTGGTCCTGTGCATCAGAAGGGCCCGCCTGGCCCTGTGCTCTGGCAAGCTGTCCCCGGAGATCAGAAATGGTAATATAGAGGGCGTCTCGCTGGCGCTCTATATTAGCATACCGGGATCAGATCTCTACCAACTGAGCCTCCTGAAATAGAAAAGAAAGTGTCAGAAAAAGCCAAGTTCAAATAGAATATATGAATTGAAGATCAAAAAAGAAGAAGACATACCGTCGTATCATAGGCCCTAATCACTACCCCTCCTATCTCCGTGACTCCGCCACGGATAGGCATGGGTGGCATAAGGCACCCGACTGAAGCTCACCTGAACCAGGCATCATAATCACCCTCCTCTAATAATGTCTCTGCCTCAGTCCAATCTAGGAACTGGGCAGGATCAACAGGCATAGGAGGAAATGAGGGGGTAGTATCTGGAGGGATGGCAGGAATCCGGGGCTCTCCAACATGCTGATAGAAGAAGCGCTCACCGCAATACCAGATGCTCCCCAACTGACCAATGAAGAACTGATATCTCTGACGTCTCTGGTCAGGGGCAAAAGCATCATCTCTGGTCACATGCAGGGCCAACACCTCATGAATGTCCTCCATCCTGGGTACGAACAACTGGAAAATAGAAAGGAGATATTAGACATGTGATCCAGAAGAAGAGAAAAAAAAAGAAGAGAAAGAGAAGAGGAATTAAAGCAGTTTACCTCAGATCGGTACAGCCTGTCCAGGTGGGCCTGGGCAGACCTAGGACGACTCTTCTCAGAGTCATGCTCCACATGACACCACCTACGAGCCATAGGATATGTCTCCTCTGACATCGTAGAGGTAGGGCGAAAATAGGGGATATACACCCTAGCAAAGAACTGCAAAAAGAAGAAAAAGGGTCAAAAAAAGAATAGGAAAGAAAAAAGAATAGAAAAGGAGAAAGAAAGAGAAAGAAAAGAGAAATAATTGTTTCACCTGCAGGAAGGGCCAGAAGAATCTGTACCCAACCCCAGCTCCTCTGGAAGTAGAAAGCCCACTCACTGATCGGCGCAGGCCGGCCAGAATAGTACCAAAAATGAGCGGGCCCCATGCATACCTCCTCGCTCGCTGCAAGTCTCCCAATAAACTCAAAAAGTGAGGACTAACTGAAGTCGTGTCCTCTGGGAAGAAGCAGGAGCCCATCATGTATAGAAAAAGAAATCTGAAGGCATACGGAAAAACTGGGTCACCGGCGGCAAGCTGGCCAAACTGCCTCCCCCTGAAAGTCTCTCTCAACCAAGTCAGAGACAATCTCACTCTCCCTCTATCCCATGCCCCAGGAGGTAGCACAATGTAGCCAAGATAAGAAGCGATCTCATCAGCATCTGGCATCCCCATCTCAGGAATAACATCACCGATCATCCTAATCCCGGTGATAAGCGTGAAGTCGGACGGCCGGATCCCAATCTCAACATCAGGAAAATGGAAGCTCAGGGTCTCAAGGAAGAACCTCTCAAGCAGCGCCGCAATAAGGGCTCGATCCAGGTGAACATCAGGGATAGTGATGAATAGGCCAAAGCCATACAAGCCTAGCTCCCGACGGTAGGCCGAACTGCAAGCTCCAATAAACTTAATAAAGCTAGCCCAGCTCCCACGATAATGAGACATGGGATACTCCAAAGGGATATCTGCTCTAATACACGCTGAGGGATGAGTCCTCAAGCCATGCAAAAGATAAGTATCCCTGATCTGGGCAGCAATCGCCTCAGGGACCTCAACTCTGGTCCGGGCCTCATCTCTGCCACGGCCTCCTCTACGGCCTCCCCTACGGCCCTCATCATGGCCGCCATCTCTGCCTCCACCTCGGCGCCTGCTACGGCTCCTGTCTCTGCCCGAAATCTCAACTGCCGGCTAAAGAAGCAATTGGAAAGAAGATAGGATCAGGGTGAATTTTGTGAAGGAATGAGAAATTTCAAAAAGGTTAGAATATACCTCTGGGGTCGCCTCACGAGAATCACCAGAAGGGAGATCTGGGACATCCGAATCAGAATCCCTCTCGGCCCTCGAAGACGAGGCCACATCAGCATGATCACACCTAACCCTCGAGGAGGAAGGCTCATCTGCCGGATCCCTAGAAGCTGATCGAAGGCGGGCCATCTACGTTTCAAACTAGGGAGATGTTTAATTATTCTTGTTAAAATTTTGTTGCTTGATTTTTATTCTAACCAAGTTTAATTGATTGGCAGGGAAAAGGAAAAAATGGAGAATGGAAGAAAGTGCTTCGGATACTCCCGATCAAATCAGGAATCAACTGAAGGAGTTTATTTTTTCTAGGAATATTTTATTTTGTCTTTGCTTTAAAAATATAGAGAAACTATATAAGAAGTACATGCTTCTTATAGGTTCTCTTTATATAAAAAAAATGTATGGGTATTTTAATTTATTCCTTTGTATTTCCTAAAGATGTCTGATCATGGGGTTTACTTGGTTTCAGGACAGTCAAAGCATGTTCAAAGCTGGAACGAAGATTACCTATTCCATACTAAGATGCTTAAACGCCATTTGAATCAAGGAGCGACTCATGCCAAGTTATGTTAAGTATTCAGCTCCAGGGAATAAAATTCAAGTCTAAACAAGCATAGCAGCACCACAGGCCAAAAGCCAAGATGGAGATAGCACAATTGCACTCGAGACTTAAAAATAAAGATGCTCTAGCAGTTAAATAGAGTAGCATTCAAGAAGAAGTCACTAAGGCTGATCAAATCAGGCAAAATATAGCAATTCAAAGCTAACATTTCAAGATAGAAAATTGCATGAGACAGCTTCTTGAGTCAAAGGAATAAACAAGTCTCGGCCAAATGAACAGACAGAACAGATTTCGGCCAAACATGGGGAGCAATACAGGCAAGATAATCATGGAATATCGAAGACAGTAAATAGCTACAATCCTAGTCATATTCGGCAGCTCAAAGAAATTATAAAGCATAGTGAATGTTGACTAAGGAACATAGCAAAAATCATACTTACAATCTGTCAAAGAATGATAGAAAAATGAAATGGGTTGTAGGCCTACCTGTAAGAAGCAAAGAAATCGAAGCTGGAAATCCACTTACTGGAGAAAGAAATCCAGAGCAACAACTCAAGCCTTGAAGAGACACCATGGCAACAGAGATAATGTCGCAACCACAGAAATGCAGCAAGTGACAACTGAACAAGGACTCGCCGGAATGAGCAAGTCGTCGCCGGAAATAGGAGAGTCGCCGCAGAAGAACAGTGTTCGTTGGGGATTGAAAGAAGAAGAAGAAAACCGGAGAAGAAAATATGGGCAAAGAAGTTAGGGCTGAAGTGCGGACAGAAATGAAGAAGAAGTCGCGGCCGCGGTTAAGAAAGGAGGCCAAAATCCGTAAAGACAGTATGGGCTACAGTCGCCCGTAAAGGTAATACGGTCCACCTCGCCCGTGTTCAAATTACAGGCAGCATCTGTCCGTAATGCAAATACGGGCGAAGCAGAAAATTGCATATTTTATCGTTTCTCCACACTTTTTAGGAGATTAATGTTTATATTAGTTGTAAGTTGCAAGGATTGCCACCTTACCCACTTTTGTTTAAAAATTTTGTCTCAAATCTCACTTCATAGCCACGAGAGCTCAGTGAGAGGAGAGAGGAGGATTTTCCCCTTAAGCTGAGGGACTTTTAGCAAATCTTCCACAATAAATCCTTTTTCATCCATTTAATCCTTGCAAAATGCAATTAGTTAGACAAAGATCTCAAAAAGTGCAATTGGTGGGTCTTTTTTGCTCTCTACTTGTAATTGGTTCCAATTACCAGCAAAGAGGGGGCAGTTGTAGACACCCCAAATTGCACTACAAAATGAGAAAATAATGAAAACATTAATTGGAAGTTAAAACAGGCCAAAAATGCATGAAAATGAATAATTTAAGCCTGGACCGTATTGTATCTACGGGCTAAGCGTGCCCGAATTTTATATACGGTCACGCAGCGCCCGTAATACAAATACGGACACCATTGGACCGTAAAGCATTTACGGGAACTTTAAACTTGTGCGAGTTCTGTTCTTCTCTCGATTTCTGAGCCTTATCTTTAGTCCAATATCCCTTTAAATGAGCGAATTACATATTTTATTCATGCGAAATATCTTTGTGGATAAAGGATGGGCATGATCTTATGTTTAACTCAAACTGAAACTCTATCTTGCCAAACCTTGGACCAACCATGCCCCTGGGTTTGCCTATAAATAGAGGGCCTTTCCTCAAGCAAAGGGCCACGAAAATTTGAAGTCCAAGGAGCTCCAAGAGAAGAGAGGAACCCCTGCTGCCCTGCTTGCTCAATTCAGGTAAGTCCCTCTTCCCCTTTTATTTTCTGTCTTCAATTCTAGAGATAATAGGATTTTCTCCTTTTTTGTAGAATAAAGCCATCTTTTGTACTGGTATTCCTAAACTTGTCTCTAAGTACCTCAAGAGTCTCTCTAGCCGTAAAACGTGAAGAGAGAGCTAGGGGAAAAGAGAACAGGTGGATCCCTAGAATAGAACCCCATATCTGTTTTTCTCCTTTTTTATAGAATAAAGCCTCTGATTGTGTTTGTATAACCAAAACTATCTCCAAGTACCTCAAGAATCCTCTCTAGCCATAAAACGTGAAGAGAGAGCTAGGGGAAAAGAGAACAGGGGGATCCGTAGGGTAGACCCCCATGTGCTCTAAACTGTAAGATGTGGCTGTTTTAAATATCCTGATCATGTTTTAATGGTTTTTATGATGAATCTGAATGAATAACATGAATCTATGATGTTTATAGCATGAGATCCCCACTTTTTTATAAAATTTGGATTTTTCACATATTTACACCCACAGCACTGTTTTCGTGATTTTTGTGATTTTAGGCTATGATCTTGGATTTATCATGATCAATATGGTAGATCTGGATCCAGAAGCCTGAAAGTAAATTCTAGGGTTTCATGATGTTGTTTTTGAATCCTTTTTCATTATTGAGAGAAGACCCTACGGTCTAAGTTCTCCCCTTTTGATGTTCTTCATCAACGTGGGTATTTTTGGTTTTTATTTTTTGATTTAAGGTGAAATTTGGGCTACATCTATGTCCTAGACTGTTCAAGTTCAATTTTGAAATATTTTATAAAAATCATATTTTTCTAGATTTCTAGAATTTGACTTGAAGCCAGATTTTTGGATTTTTCACTTTAAATTGATTTTATTTGATTTTATCTCAATTTTATTTTGATCATGAAACCCTAGGAATGGTATGATCGTATTTGAAAGTTCTGGATCAATCAGACTATTCGTATGAAAAAACCATACATTTTTCTCTTTTTTGTGATTTTTCGTGATTTTTATAGCAAACCTTTTTTCTTTGTAAAACATGAACAATACCTGGCAACCACCTTGTATGGATGAATAGGGGTGCCTAACACCTTCCCCCGTTCATAACCTAATCCCCTTACCCATCTCTGGTTGTTTTTTTAGGAGGGTTATTTTTACCCTAAAATTGCCTTTTGTCCTTGTTTAATATCTTGGTGTCCATTCACACCTAAATTGAATGGTGGCGACTCTTTGTTTAATTTAATCCCGCATGATGATTGAGGAAGTCATTGGATTTTGATTTTTTCCCATGTCTCACAATAGGCAAACAGTTTGTATCCGGCCATTCAGGTCGGATACACATGAAACCCAGTGTATCCGACGTATGTGGTCGGATACATTAAGCCTCCCTTGTATCCGGCATTAAATGTCAGATACAGACATAATCATTGCGAAAATTGAATTGTTTTGACACTTTTGGAGATTCGCATATTGCCCCCCCGATACTTTTAGATTTTTTCAGATTACCCCCCCCCCCGATATTTGCAGATTTTCCTGATACTTTTGGATATTTTGAGATTTGGACCCTGAGATATTTTGAAAAAATATTATTTTATTTAGATATTTTCAGACATTTTTAGATTAACCCCTGGGATATTGTAACGCCCCGGATCCGTGTTGTTCAATAAAGATATAACACGTCTCACGGAGGTTAGGCAAGGATCGCTTATCAATTATGATCGCTGGATAATCATCTAGCTATAACCTGACAGAGTGCACAATTTCATTTATCCAAAATTTTAACATTTAAAACTGAACTAGAATCATATGGTTCAACCCCAATTAACTTTAACACATCTCAATTATTCAAAGTTTTTAAATTCAGAACAAGATAACCTACAAGTCTAAGGTAGGTAATAGTAATCCTTCTCCCTATAAGCCTCAGCAGGATCTACCCAGTAATCGCCTCACCACGAGTATCTGAAAAACAAACAAAACAAACAACGGAGTGAGATACGAATATCTCAGCGAGTAGCACATGCATGCAGAAATAGTTGACCACAATTTAAATTATGCATCGACAAACACTCAATACGGTTAAACAACCAACATCAATTCCCAAATTGAAATCAAGACTTGTTCTAATCAAACAAATCACATCTCAATTAAGTACGGCAACACATCGACTGGTCAATGTCATGACTATCGTTTAGTTGATAAATTAAACATGCCAAGTAGACACTCCACACCTCCATGTACACAGTTCCGGCCTACTCAGGGTTTCGGAACTCTGAAATGACGGCCTACTCAGGGTTTCGTCATCCAATGCAGGCCTACTCCCTGGGTTTCTGCATTGACAACCAGGCCTACTCAGGGTTTCTGGCTGCTCTACACCGGTCGTGGCAACACACAAGGCCATGCAATTCCAACAACCAACAATAACATCACATTACTAAGCTTAAACATCTGGATCCAGGACAAGCTAGACCAAAACTGTAAAACATCGTATAATCACAATTCCAATATCAAAGTAAAACCATTCATTCCACATCATGTAAAACCCATCACAGTTCATTACCTGTCCCTCTGGACCAAGCTGTATCTCAAGTACTTTCCGCATTTTCTCATTTTCGTAACACATGTCATTTGGAAACAAAACTCAATTCATTCATACCAAGGAAATCTTTACAATACATTTAAAGTTTCCAAACAAGTGAAACCAGAATAGAATAACTCCTCAATCAAAATAGTGTACAAAACAGAGTAAATGTAACTGGTAACTCTTAGTGGTTTGGTATCCGGCACAACACTCATAAATAACCTAAACTCAACTTGGAAGCTTTTAAGAAGTTCACTAAATTTTCCTCTAATATTTTTCATAGGCAAAGTAGATCCCAAAGTTTCCAAACAAGTGAATAGTGAAGTGGTTTAACCCTTAAGACACCCAATTACTCTTGGTTAAATCAAAATTACCATTTCAGTAAGTATAATAGGGTAAGCGCTCACTTCCTGAAGTGGGCGCCAGGTGAACGTCGGTCGGCGGTAAGAAAAACAAGGTAAAATGTACCTTGCGCTCACTCGACGCTAAGTGAGCGCGAGATAGGCGCGAGCTGAGCGCCAGGTTCACTCGAGCTAAGCGGCAGGTTTTCGAGTGCACGCGAGCTGAGCAGCAGGTTCGCGCGAGCTCGGCGGTAGGAATAATTCTAACTAGGCGCTTACCTCCTAGCTGAACGCAAGTGGGCGCCAGGTTTGCGGATACCCCCTGCGATTTTCAGTTCTCTGTAAATTTTTGATCTATAACTCTGGCTGGTTTGTTTTGGTCTGTTATTGCTCCAATACCCTCCTAGTACTCCCAGAAGACTTCCCAAACACTTTTGGATTTAATCTAAATACATTTAATTTCAAGATAAATTTCGGTCTTCGACTCTGTTTCATGTCATTCCAGATGTAAGACCCTGATTTTTTGGTAAGTTTATTTATTTATTTAGTTATTCAGTTGATATATCTATGTATAAACTGTATTTATCAGGTGATTTTTGGTGGTTTGAGGGCTTAGCCCATACTCGTATGTACAGGCGTTATATAGCCATTTTTCTGGAAAAATTTATATTATTATTTTTATTATTAAAGTATAGTATCTGCATATTAACGTAAGTGGATGCGGAACATGTAGGGTTTCCAGTGGGCGAGCGCGCATAGGATCAAGGAAAAAGAGGAAAGTTATCAAGCGGCGTACGTCTCGCGAGGTAATGATACCAAAAAGGGAAAGTAGGGTTTGGGTTGTAGGAATACGCGTAAGTAGGAGTAATTTTCGTTAGTTTCGTTTAGCTGGAGAGTGCTGTGGGCGTTTTGGCGATTGCGGCTGTAATGGCGATTGGGGTTGTTCCATGAAGAGCAAGACTCGGAAGGACTGCTAGGATTTCATTGGAGTCGGATTTTTGCGGGTTATCTCTCTCGCGAGCAGAGGAATTATTCGGCTACCATTTCATCTTCACGCGCAGTCGGAGTCGTGCGCGGCCGATTTTGGAAGAACCTGTTGTTCTGGGTTTTAGCGAATACAAGTGAGTGGCACTCTTTTACAACCGAGTTTTCGGGTTTATTCGTGTATTGGTTGAATGATTGCATTGTGTTGATTGCATTGATTGAGGTTTTCTCGGTGTTCTGGGCAATAACAGTTACGGAGGGTTTTGTATAGTGGAATTGGTGATAATTGGAAATCATATTAGATTAAATCCAAAATAGGTTTGAATGTGTCCTGGGAGTGTTGGGAGGCTAGATAAGTAGTTACAGACCGTAAAAATTTAGTCAGAGTTGGAGTTCTGGGATTAACAGAGAAGTGAAAGTCGTAGTGGGTCACCGCCCACTTGGCGCCCACTTCAGGAAGTAAGCGCCAAGAAACGTGACCCGGCGCCGAGCTAGCGCCCACTCTGCGCTCAGCTCGCGCCTACCTCAAATTCCCGCGCCGTTCTCCCGCTCTTCTCACGCCCGTTTGGCACCTGGCTCGCGCCCACTCGTCCACGAGTCAGCGCCAGCCTCATTTTAATGAAAGGAGCCACCGCCCACTTGGCGCCTACCTGGCGCCCACTTCAGGAAGTGAGCGCCCAGTTGTTTTTCTTGCCGAATCCTAAAATTTCGTAAAACCAAGGGGTTTTGGATGCTAGAGGGTCTTCGACCACTTACCCAAATAATTGTTCACGACATTAGAGATAAAAATTTGCTTGTGAGAATATTGAAATTAAATCCTAGGTTTAGTAAAGGCTTATGAAGTAGATGTTGGGAAATAAGTCGACGATGTTCGGGATATCTACATACTAGGGCTTTATTTTAGTCCTCTTGAAGCATGCACTGTTTGGTACTTGATTTGTTTTATTAAACCCCGTTTTGATGGCAAGCTTTGAATTAAGTTGTAAATATTATTTACTTGATTTTTGGTGTGAGTTGATGTTCTGGTTGGAACACTGGTGTGAGTTGATGTTCTGGTTGGAACAATGGTGTGAGTTGATGTTCTGGTTGGAACAACGGGTGATGTGTACAAAATGCAAAATTTTAAACTGTTATTTATCGGTTTGGGTTTAGCTTCCCATGGATCCTTGTTAAGCTTAGTAATGTGATGGTATGTGTTTGTTGGTGTAATTGCATGGCCTTGTGTGTTGCCACGACCAGTGTAGAGCAGCCAGATACCCTAAGTAGGCCTGGTTGTCAGTGCCGATACCCGAAGTAGGCCGGCATTGGATGACGATACCCTGAGTAGGCCGTCATTTCAGAGTTTCCAATACCCTGAGTAGGCCGGAACTGTGTACATGGAGGTGTGGAGTGTCTACTTGGCATGTAAATTAATCAATGTAACCATATGCATAACATTGACCTGGTTTGAGTTGTTATCGGAATTACGTTGTTATTATCGTTGGTTATTTGTCGAAGCATGTCTTATAACTGTGTTAACTATTTCTGCATGCATGTGTCACTCGCTGAGATATTCGTATCTCATTCCCTCGTTGTTGCTTTGTTTTTCAGATATTCGTGGTGAGGTGCCTATGGGGGTAGATCCGGCTGATACATATAGGGAGGAGGATTATTACTACCGACCTTAGTCCAGCAGGTTGTTTGGTCTTAAACTGTTAAGTTGAATTTTGAGGATTGTAATAAGATAGTAAACTTGGGACCATTTGATGTATTTGATGATTTCATAACTTACCTGGATAGGAATTTTGAATTGTGCACTCTGATGTGATATAAAATGTGGGTGATTATCCAGCGATCACCATTATTGAGATCCTTAACTAACCCCTGGGAGACGTGTTATATCTTTAATGAAGAACACGGATCCGGGGCGTTACACTAGAAAACTAGAAAAAAACTCAGAGATCATTTAAACTACAACCATGCATCAGAATAATCTCGCAAAAACATAAAACACAAAACCCCAGTTGTAAATCAGTGCTACTCACCTGAAAGCGCTTATTCCAGAATACTAAAACCTCGGCCGATCACTACTCCGGCCACGCACGCGAATGAAAAATCTCTCCAAACAAAACTTCTCGAGCAGAGAGAAATAACCCACTGAACTTCAACTCCAAAATCCTTCCCTTAGCCCTTGCGATGCTTGTTCTTCACGAGCAGAGCCCTAATCGCCACTCCAGCCGAAATCGCTCAGTTCTCCTGATACTCAGACTAACGAAAATGTTTCCGTAAGTATGGTACGCGTATTCTCATAAACCCCAAAACCCTACTTCCCTTTTTAGTATACTTACCTTGATACATACGCCGCTCGATCCCTCTCCCATTTCCTTGATCCCATGCATGCTGGCCCACTGAAAATCCTACATGTTCCGGCCACTTAGGTTAACAAGTGCCCAAGCTATATATATATATATTTTTAATACTAATAATAATATAATTTTCCCGAAAAATGGCTATATAACGCCTGAACATGCGAGTATGGGCTAAGCCCTCAAACCACAAAAATCACCTGATAAACACAGTTTATATATCAAAATAAATAACTAAATAAATAAATAACTCACCAAAAATCAGGGTCTTACAGATATTTTCTCAACTTTTTGATATTTACAGATCTGCTTTTTATAATATCAGCTTTGCCTCAAGATATTTTCTGGAAATCCGAATATTTACGGATTTGCCCCCAAACACTTTTATCTGCTCCCCTGCGACGTGTGCAATTTTCTGGTTTTTGCTGCTCGAAAACTTCAACAGCTCATATCTTCTTCATCCGGACTCCAATTTGGGCAAACTCAATTGCGTTATGACCATATCGGAGTCCTCTATCCATTGGGATTGGATTTAGCAGTTGATTCAGGGTTTATCAGAAAGTCAACTTTCGGCTCCCTTCAAGTTTAACCGGCCTGCAGATCCTTCATCTGGACTCCGATTCCAGCAAGATCAGTTGCATTGGAACTGTCGGTATTCTCTATCCATTGAGATAAAGCAAGGTAGCCAATTATCACTTGATCAAAAAGTCAAATTTTTATCCCTTTAAGGTTTGACTTTTCCGCTAGGGTATGCATTTCCGGCACTTCCGGGGGTGCAAAAATGAGGTACTGACAAGGATCATTTTAGCATTATTTCTAAAGTGGTTCCTCACTTTATTTTATGAGAATTATGGAAAGCTGGATGCAATGCAAGATCTGAAAACTCTCCAATGGTTCTTACTAATATTGTTCTTAATGTTAAGAGGTGGTTGCAAGAGTCTCTGTGTTAATAAAACCTGCTGTTTCTTGCTCCTTTGATAGGGCAATTTGTTTGGAAAGTATGAATATTTCCATGCCTACTATTGCTAGAAGACAACACAAGATTGTGAGATGGTATAATTTTCGAGAACATTCCTATGTTCTTAATACTGATGGAGCCTCTAAAGGTAATCCGGGAATTAGTGGAGGTGGGGCAGTTATAAGATCCTCCAATGGAGATTTTTTGGTTGGCTATTCAACTTTTTTATGATTATGCTACTAACACCATGGCATAAATCTTGTCTTTAAGAGATGGCCTAAGATTGGTGGACAGCTTGGGAATTCAAGGTATATGTACTGAAAGTGATTCTAAGATACTTGTGGACAGCTTCAACAACAAAAAAGGTATCCCCTATGTGGGACATGGGTAAAAATCAGATTCAATATGAATGACTTCTTCAATCATCACGCGGGATTCATAAAAACAAAGAGTCGCCACCATTCAATTTAGGTGTGAATGGACACCAAAATATCAAATAAGCTTAAAAAGGCAATCTTAGGGTAAAAATAACCCTCCTAAAAAACAACCAGAGATGGGTAAGGGGATTAGGTTATGAACAGGGGAAGGTGTTAGGCACCCCTATTCATCCACACAAGGTGGTTGCCAGGTATTGTTCATGTTAAAATAAAGGAAAAAAGGCTTGCTATAAAATCACGAAAAATCACAAAAAGACAAAATATATGGTTTTTTCATATGAATAGCCTGATTGATCCAGAACTTTCAAATATGATCATACCATTCCTAGGGTTTCATGATCAAAATAAAATTGAGATAAAATCAAATAAAATCAATTTAAAGTGAAAAATCCAAAAATCTGGCTTCAAGTTAAATTCTAGAAATCTAGAAAAATATGATTTTTATAAAATATTTCAAAATTGAACTTGAATAATCCAGGACATAGATATAGCCCAAATTTCACATTAAATCAAAAAAATCAAAACCAAAAATACCCACATTGATGAAGAACATCAAAAGGGGAGAACTTAGACCGTAAGGTCTTCTCTCAATAATGAAAAACGATTTAAAAAGCACATCATGAAACCCTAGAATTTATTTTCAGGCTTCTGGATCCAGATCTATCATATTGATCATGATAAATCCAGGATCTTAGCCTAAAATCACAAAAATCACGAAAACAGTGATGTGGGTGCAAATATGTGAAAAATCCAAATTTTATAAAAAAAAGTGGGGATCTCATGCTATAAACATCATAGACATTATGGATTCATTCAGATTAATCATAAAAACAATTAAACATGATCAGGATATTCGAAGCAGCTATATCTCACAAATGAGAGCACATGGAGGTCTACCCTACGGATCCACCTGTTCTCTTTTCCCCTAGCTTTCTCTTCACGTTTTACGACTAGAGATGATTCTTGAGGTACTTGGAGATAGGTTTGGTTATACAAACACAATCAAAGGCTTTATTCTATGAAAAAGGAGAAAAACAGATTATGGGGTTCTATTCTAGGGATCCACCTGTTCCCCTTTCCCCTAGCTCTCTCTTCACGTTTTACGGCTAGAGAGACTCTTGAGGTACTTAGAGGCAAGTTTAGGAATACAAGACAAAAGATGGCCTTATTCTACAGCAATAGAGAAGATCCTATTATCCCTAGAATTGAAGACAGAAAATAAAAGGGAAGAGGGACTTATTTGGATTGAGCAAGCAGAGCAGCAGGGATTCCTCTCTTCTCTTGGAGCTTCTTAGACTTCAAATTTTCGTGGCCTTTTGCTTGAGGAAAGGCCCTCTATTTATAGGCAAACCTAGGGGCATGGTTGGTCCAGAGTTTGGCAAGATAGAGTTTCAGTTTGAGTTAAACACAAGATCATGCCCATCCTTTATCCACAAAGATATTTTGCACGAATAAAATATATAATTCGCTCATTTAAAGGGATATTGGACTAAAGATAAGGCTTAGAAATCGAGAGAAGAGTAGAACTCGCACGAGTCTGATGTGCCCGTAAATGATTTACGGTCCAAAGGTGTCCGTATATGTATTACGGGCGCTGCATGCCCGTATATAAAATTCGGGTGCGCTTAGCTCGTAGATACAATACGGTCCAGGCTTAAATTATTAATTTTCATGCATTTTTGGCCTGTTTTAACTTCCAATTAATGTTTTCATTATTTTCTCATTTAGTAGTTCAATTTGGGGTGTCTACAACTGCCCCCTCTTTGCTGGTAATTGGAACCAATTACAAGTAGAGAGCAAGAAAGACCCACCAATTGCACTTTTTGAGATCTTTGTCTAACTAATTGCATTTTGCAAGGATTAAATGGATGAAAAAGGATTTATTGTGGAAGATTTGCTAAAGTCCCTCAGCTTAAGGGGCAAATCCTCCTCTCTCCTCTCACTGAGCACTCGTGGCTATGAAGTGAGATTTGAGACAAAGTTTTTTTTTTTTTTTAAACAAAAGTGGGTAAGGTGGCAGTCCTTGCAACTTACAACTAATATGGACATTAATCTCCTGAAAAGTGTGGAGAAAATAATAAAATATGCAATTTTCTGCTTTGCCCATATTTTCATTACGAACAGATGCTGCTCGTAATTTAAACACGGGCGAAATGGACCGTATTACCTTTACGGGTGCTTGTAGCCCGTACTGCTTTTACGGATTTTGAGGTTTAACTTAACCATGGCCGCGAACAGTTCTTCATTTCTGCTAGTATTTCTAACCTAACTTCTTGCGCCCGTATCTTCTTCTCCGGTCCTCCTTCTTCGACAGTGCACGACTACTGTTCTTCTCCGGCCATTCTTATATTCTCTGGCGACTCTCCTATTTCTGGCAACGACTTGCTCATTCCGATGACTTCCAAGTTCCTCAAACAGCAACCATGAGTCTCGACTCCCTGCTGGAACATTCTGGTTCATCATTACTGGGGGATTGCAATCCGATTACACCTCTTCTCCGGTGACTCAAGCATTATTTCCGGTGACCACCGTTCGGCTGTGAAAGTTCTTAGTGTGCTTCTAATCCTTTCCAATCGGTCGTGATCATCCCTTGAGGTTTTAACAAAATTTCCTATTTCGGTCGAAACAGGTAAGTGACCGAACCTCTCTTCTATTAAGCACAAACAGTAATAGCATCAAGTCTGGTTCATGCACGAATTTGATTCACTGTTTGTGGTTTGAGAATAATCCCCAATTCCATGTTTACCATTTGGGAATTTATCTGTATCTGCAACCAGGCATGCCTTCTGATAATTTCTTAATTCATGCTTGACCACTTGGATTATCTGCAATTTTCTGTTCTTGCTTGATTGCTGTGAATATTATATGCTTCCTCCAGAGCTGCTGTGCAAAATGCATGGTTTTATTCTTGCATCTGTTAACTTCTGCTGTGCAATTCCATCAACTTGAATGTTGTACAATTTCTATTTTCATGTTCACTATTTCCAGGCATGCCTATCTGCTCCCCAAGTCTTTGATTTGTATCTTGATAAACTCATGTTTTGACCAATGGCTGATTTCCTTTGATTGAGAGACTGGGATTCTTGTCCCTTTGATATCTGATTTTTCTGCAAATATGAGAGCTTGGAATCCTTGCCCTTGAGTGGCTAGCTTCCAATTGAAGTTAATTGTCCTTTCTTTGAGGCAATTAGATTTCCGACTTTGCACTTCTTCTATTTCCTTAGTATCAGCACCAGTAGGCTTGAGCTTCTATCCTGGAACCAAATAAATTTGAATGGTTAGGTCTTTCTAGAAAATCCCAAAAGAGAAAATTAAGATCAATATACATATTTTTTTCTTCTCTTCTTCTTCTCTTTTTTTTTTCATATACAGGAAGCCTGAACTTCCTATACATTAAAGCAAAGACAAGTAATTAAAACAATAAAATTTCTCAACAAAATAAACTCCTTAGTTGACTTCCGATTTTGGTTGGGAGTTTCTGAAACATTTTCTTCCATTCTCCATTTTTCTTTTTCCTGCAAATCAATTAAACTTGGTTAAAAATCAAGCAAGAATAATTAACCATCTCCCTGATTTGAACCATAGATGGCCCGTCTTCGATCAGCTTCCAGGGATCCTGCAGATGAGCCTTCCTCCTCGACGGTTATGCGGGATCATGCTGATGTGGCCTCGTCTTTGAGGGCCGAGAGGGATTCTGATTCTGATATCCCAGATCTCCCTTCTGGGGATTCGCGTGAGGCGACCCTAGAGGTATATTCTAACCTTTTTGAAATTTCACATTCCTTCATAAAATTCACCTTGATCCTATCTTCTTTCCAATTGCTTCTTTAGTCGGTAGTTGAGACTTCGGGCAGAGACAGGAGCCGTAGCAGGCGCCGAGGTGGGGGCAGAGATGGAGGCCATGATGAGGGCCGTAGGGGAGGTCACAGAGGAGGCCGTGGCAGAGATGAGGCCAGGACCAGAGTTGAGGTCCCTGAGGAGGTGGCAGCCCAGATTAGGGATACCGATCTTTTGCATGGCTTGAGGACTCATCCCTCAGCTTGTATTAGGGCGGATATCCCTTTGGAGTATCCTATGTCTCATTATAGAGGGAGCTGGGCTAGCTTTATTAAATTCATTGGAGACTGTAGTTCAGCTTTCCGTCGGGAGCTAGGCTTGTATGGCTTTGGCCTCTTCATCACCATTCCAGATGTTCGCCTGGATCGAGCCCTTATTGCGGCACTGCTGGAGAGGTTCTTCCCTGAGACATTGAGCGTCCATTTTCCGGATATCGAGATTGGGATCAGGCTGTCTGACTTCACGCTTATCACCGGGATTAGGATGATCGGTGATGTTATTCTTGAGATGGTGATGCCAGATGCCGATGAGATCGCCGCTTACCTTGGCTATATCGTGCTGCTTCCGGAGGCATGGGATAGAGGGAGAGCGAGATTGTCTCTGACTTGGTTGAGAAAGACTTTCCGGAGGAGGCAGTTTGGCCAGCTTGCCATCGGTGATCCAGTTTTTCCGTTTGCCTTCCAATTCCTTTTCCTGTATATGATGGGTTCCTGTTTCTTCCCAGAGGACACGACTTCAGTTAGTCCTCACTTTTTGAGTTTATTGGGAGACTTGCAGCTAGCGAGGAGGTATGCATGGGGCCCGCTCATTTTTGGTACTATTCTGGCCGGCCTGCGCCGATCAGTGAGCGGCCTCTCCACTTCTCGAGGAGCTGGGGTTGGGTGCAGATTCTTCTGGCCCTTCCTGCAGGTGAAACAATTATTTCTCTTCTCTTTCTTTCTCCTTTTCTATTCTTTTTGACCCTTTTTCTTCTTTTTGCAGTTCTTTGCTAGGGTGTATATCCCCTATTTCCGCCCTACCTCTACGATGCCAGAGGAGACATATCCCATGGCTCGTAGATGGTGTCATGTGGAGCACGACTCTGAAAAGAGTCGTCCTAGGTCTGCCCGGGGCCACCTGGACAGGCTATATCGATCTGAGGTAATTTTCTTTAATTCCTCTTCTCTTTCTCTCTTTTTTTTTTCTTCTGGATCGCATATCTAATATCTCCTTTCTATTTTCCAGCTGTTCGTCCCTAGGATGGAGGACATTCACGGGGTGCTGGCCCTGCATGCGGCCAGAGATGATGCTTTTGCCTTTGACCAGAGACGTCAGAGATATCAGTTCTTCATTGGTCAATTGGATAGCATCTAGTATTGCGGTGAGCGCTTCTTCTTTCAGCATGTTGGAGAGCCCCAGATTCCTGCCATTCCTCCAAATACTACCCGCTCCTTTCCTCCTATGCCTGTTGAGCCTGCCCAGTTCCTAGATTGGACTGAGGCAAAGAAATTTTTAGAGGAGGGTGACTATGATGCTTGGTTTAGGCGAGCTTCAGTTGGGTGCCTTATGCCCCCTATGCCTGTCCGTGGCGGAGTCACGGAGATTGGAGGGGTAGTGATTAGAGCATATGACACGACGGTATGTCTTCTCCCTTTTTTGATCTTCAATTTATATACTTTATTTGAACTTGGAATTTTTTGACACCTTCTTTTCTATTTCAGGAGGCTCAGTTGGCAGAGATCCGGTCTCGGTACGCTGATATAGAGCGCCAGTGAGATGCTGCTATCGCCGAGCGGGACGCCCTCTACATTACTATTTCTGATCTCCGAGGACAGCTTGCCAGAGCACAGGGCCAGGCGGGTCCTTCTGGTGCACAGGACCAGGCGGGTCCATCTCATACCCAAGTTAATACTTTCACCTCTTTTCATTCCTGCTCTTATCTCTGTTTATCCTGTTTTGATTAAAATTTCCTTTCTTATTTTCAGGATGACACAGCCGGCCCTTCTTCACCTGCTTCACCTGTGCCTATGCATCTTTGTGGTGAGGTATTTTCTGTGGCACGGGTGGAGTTCGTGACTTCTCCCAGATCGGTAGAGGCTCCTGTAGCCGAGCCCGAGGTCGAGGCTGAGGTTGCACCTGCTGTGGTGGATGTGCTAGAGTCTGCTCATGATGCTGTGATAGACCCTCCATCTGTGATCGATGTTCCAGAGGTGCCGACTCCAGCTTCTGAGCCTGCTATTAGTACTGATCCTGTGGTTGAGCCCGTTCCTGTAGAGCCTGATCTTGAGTCTGCTAGGGCCATAGATCTCCTAGGGTCTGCCCCTGCTTCTTCAGCTGACTCTAGGTATGTTTCTTCTATGTACTTGACTTCTATTCTTGTATTTGTATGACATTCAATCCATTTTGGGCTGTAGGAGGGAGCGTATCTCTGCTCGCGATAAAGTGCCGATAGTCTTTGGGCGTCGACGATCTCGAGGCAGAGGCCGTGGCAGAGGAGATGGACCTGCGAAGGCGCAGTAGATTAGGATTTTTCATGTATATGTATTTTGACAAACTGATGTATCCATTCATATATATATAAAAGAAATTTGATTCATTTTTTATTCATTTGTGCTCTTTTTTTCCTTTTATTTCTAGCTTTTCTTGCATGATATCTGTTAAAGCAGGGACAGGTGAAGCCTAGGAAACCATTGAAATCAAAATTTCCCACTTTTTGGCATTTTCCTGAAAGGACCGTAATTAAGTTACAAGCAAGCTGTGCCCGTAATATTAATACGGGCGCACTCTGCCCGTAAATATTTCACGGTCACTGTGTGTCCGTATTCTTTATACGGGCACGCCATGCTCGTATTATAATTACGGATTTTACTGACTTTTCGAATTTTCTATATAAACTCAAGGGGGACGTCATTGTGACACTTTTAAAAGTTCGAAAACTCCCTGAGCCTTCCGTTTTCTGCTTTCTTTGTCTTCTTTGGTGCTTCCATGGCTTCCCTCGCCTCTTTCTATTTTGTCGATGAATCTCCTCCTGCAAGACAACTTGTTAGATCAAAACATCCTAATCTCACCAGGTACAATATTGTGGAACCCTTTTATGATAGGTGGGTTAACTCCATGACCCTTGATGAGGAAATTCGCTGGGATTCTATCCACTTAGGGCATATCCTACACATCCCTAAAATTCCCTTTAAGTGGGAAATTATTGAAGCTTTGATTGGACACTGGGTTCCGGAATTGAATCGCTTCCGCTTTGATGACAAAGAGATGACTCCTACCATAGAAGAAATTGAAACCATCCTTGGCCTAAGATTTTCTGAAAAAGTTGTGAACCCGCCCCTAAAGCCTAGCTACAAAAAGGAGGCCTCTACATTCTTGGGTATAGGGAAGAAAGACTTAGGAAATTCTGATACCCTATTGACCTTGTCGAAGACCTTTTTGACTGAAAAACTTCTAAGGAGTGGGGACAAGGATGCCAGGTTTAATGCTTTGACTTTGATAGTGGTTAACCAGTTACTCTTCAGACGGGGTGATGACCAGGTTGACTTGGCTCTCATCTCAGTTATCTGCCAGGTTAGGGAACGTGAGAGATTGGCTCCTATGATCTTAGTAGAGATATACCAGGCTTTAACTGACTGCTATTTCAGAAAGAAGAAACGCTTCCTTGCTTGTGCCCCTATCCTACAGGTAAGAAATAATAATTTTTTTTTCTTCTTCTTTTTCCTTTTCTTCTTCTTCTTCTCTTTTTCTTTTCCTTCTTCTTTTTCTTTTTTTTTTCTTTTCTCTTTTTTTTTCTTTCTTTTTTCTTTCTTTTTTCTTTTTTTTTCTTTTGAAATAAATTGAAATTCTCCCCTTTTCTGCAGCTTTGGTTGCTTGACCACCTGAGTCAAGTTGAAGAGATAACTCGCCGCTTCTTTCCAAGGTTGAAAGTTCTTGTTCTGATGAGCCACAGGGGTTGTCCTAATATCCAAGGCGGCAAGAAGGGATGGTTCACTTTCTTGGGTACTCTCCAGGATGATCAAGTGAGATGGCCTGGCACTTATCAGCCTAATCCAGAGACAGTGATCAGCTTCAGAGATAGGAACTTTCTAGTCCTGGCAAGCTTGAAATCTGCTGTTCTCTATCTTCCTTTGAGGGTTCTTCAGCAGTTTGGAGCAACCCAGGGGATTATGATCCCAACTGGCTATGAGAGCCTTGTAGGGCCACTTACATCAGCCACCATGGGGTTAAATGCTCAATTAATGAATGAGTGGTCCTATGTTCGCTTTCTGCGGGGTCCCGTCTTTTCTGAGTCCCACGTGAAGGACTATCACTTCTGGATCAAAGAGCAGGTACAAAGTCATGCCCCAGTACCAGAGGATCATCCTGCAGTTCTTCCCCTACTTATGAGGACATTCTGGAGTCTGAAAGGGCAACCCACAAGCGGCTTCAACAAATTTGGGTACGAGAAGCACAAGAGCTCAGGATAAAAGGTATTGATTTGGAGAGGCAACTTGAAGAGCAGAGGTCTTGCCGCATTGCCATGGAGAAGAAACTTGAAGAACAAAGACAGGCTCGTCGCTTTGAAGTCCGAGCGATGCGGAAGAAATATCAGGATTCCTTGGCTGACCTTAGGGCGTTGAAAATCAAGCATTCTCTTTTAGATGAGATCATCTCCTTTTTGAGTGATCCTGATGCAGAGGGAGCTTCTGAAATTATTGCAACTCAAGCAGCTAGGATTAGGGAGCTTGAAGAGCAGTTGGGGAGTAGGGATTAGATTCTTTTATCTTTTTTTTTCTTTCTTTCTTACTTCTTTTCTCTCTTTTTTCATACTTTTATACAAAATCAAACTCCATTAGTGGAAAGACAATAGATTTAATTCAAAAATAGGTTTTATATTATTGGCCTCAGAATTCTCAGATGCTTGTAAAAACAGAAGTTTTATGAAAAAGTATTTGATTTCTCATCACTGGCCAAAGTATAGTTTTTTCTTTTTCTTTTATTTTATTTTTTTTGAAAACTGATCCAAAACACTTAATCTCATATAATTAAAGGAATTAAAATTAGGATGAATAATGAAAAGGGTAGTCCAAGCAATAGGGAGAGACCGAATCTGTCTATCCTGCGACCTTTAGAGTCATCCCCAAATGGCTTTTCTTCCATGACTGACCCTGATAATCTGCTCAATTTCTAGTGCTCATGCTGACTTCAAATTTGGACCACATGATCAACTCAACCTTTGATTATTCTTTCTTTCTTTTTTCTTTTTTCTTTTTCTTTCTTTTTCTTTTATTTTTGCCCCTATTGCCCCTAGAGCCAATTACGGTTTTCACTAGGGCCAGCTTCTGCATTTCGTCATCACCAATCTTACTCTGAAAGTTGAATGAATATACTAAAATCATCGAGGGCTTAAGAATAGGACGAAACAAAGGCTAAGCTTAGTTTATGAAAAGAAAAGGTATTAAAGGCTCAAAATTTTCTAAGTGTGAAAATAGGTCAACCGGACTTACAGTCATGGTGTATTTAATCCCATTTCCCTTCTTTTGCATTTGGCTTTCATTTGCCCCTATTTTTTCTTTTCTCTTTTTTTTCTTTTTGCCCCTATTGGCTTTGCCCCTATTGGCCTTGCCCCAGTATAAGACTGTAAGTCCAGTTTAGGTTTAACAAAGAAGACGAACAGGCTCAAATTGGCTTGACTAGGGATGAATATTTTAGGAGATATAGAAATATGGCCTCAGATCATTTCCTAGTAATATTCATTCAAGGAAAATATCTCTTTACTGCATCAGAGTTAATCGGCTCAGGAAAATTCTTCCCATCCATTTCTGTAAACATGAGAGCACCCCATGACAGGACCTTTTTGACAACATAAGGCCCTTTCCAATTTGGTTTGAATTTTCCACAAGGGTCTTCCAAGAAGGGTAAAATTTTCTTCAATATTAAATTTCCTTCTTGGAAAGTCCTGGGCTTCACCTTCTTATTGTAAGCCCTGGCAAAGCGTTTTCAACCACTTTTCCTCCATTAAATTGAGTTGATCATGTCTTGACTGTATCCATTCAGCTTCTTCTAATTTAACTTCCATTAGCATTCTTAATGAAGGGATTTCTACTTCTACTGGTATAACCGCTTCCATTCCATATACTAAAGAATACGGGGTTGCCCCTATAGAAGTCCGAATTGAGGTTCTGTAAGCATGTAGAGCAAGTGGCAGCATTTCATGTCAATCTTTGAAACTCACTACCATCTTCTGAATGATCTTCTTTATATTCTTATTTGCTGCTTCTACTGCCCCATTCATCTTTGGTCTGTAAGGAGCTAACTTGTGATGGGTAATCTGAAATTGTTCACACATCTTCCTCATGTCCTTGTTCTTAAGGTTTGAAGCATTGTCTGATACTGTGGTATTTGGCAAACAGTAGCGACAAATGATGTTGTGCTTCAAGAATTTCAGAACATGACTACTTGTAATGTTTGCATAAGAAGCTGCTTCTACCCACTTGGTGAAATAGTCGATTGCTACAAGTATAAACTTGTGTCCATTTGATGCTTTTGGAGAGATCATTCCGATGACGTCTATACCCCACATGGAGAAGGGCCATGGAGATGTCATGTTGTGCAATTCACTTGGGGGTGCATTTTTGTTATCAGCATACACTTGGCATAAATGACACCTTTTGACATGTATATAGCAATCGTGCTCCATTGTCGACCAGTAATATCCTAATCGCAGAATCTTCTTGGCAAGCATGTGCCCGTTCATATAGGGTCCACAAACTCCTCCATGTACAGTTTCAACTAGCCTTTCTAACTCGGTCTTGGCAACACATCTAAGTAGGATATCGTTGTGTGATCTTTTGTACAATTGCCCACCACTTAGTAAGAACTGTCCTGCCAACCTCTGTATTGTTCTTTTCTCTGTAGAAGTGACGTTTTCTGGCAGACTCCGATCATTTAGGAAGTTCTTAATATCTTGAAACCATGGTACTTCTTCTTCTGCGGTTTCTTCTAGAATAAGGCAATAAGCTGGTTCATCTCTGACTTCAATTTCCAGTGGTCTAATATCAACACCTTCTGGCATACTGACCATTGAAGCCAATGTTGCTAGAGCATCCGCAAACTGATTTTTGGCCCTTGGCATATAATTGAAGGAAATTCGAGTGAATTTGGTGCTTATTTCTTCCAAATACTGGTGATTGGGGATCAGTTTGTGATCCTTGGTTTTCCATTCACCAGTTTTTTGGAAGATGATAAGACTCGAATCTCCATATACGTCAAGTTCCTCCACCTCATGGTCTAAGGCTGCTTGTAACCCAATTATGCATGCTTCATACTCTGCTATATTGTTTGTGCATTGGAACCTCAACTTCACTGCGATTGGGATGTGTGCCCCATCTGGCTTGATCAAAACAGCTCTTATTCCATTTCCATTCATATTGGTGGCCCCATCAAAAAGCATTTGCCAAGAGCTTTCACCTTCTTCTTCTTCAGTAAACAGGATTGCTTCATCAGGAAAGTTAGTCTTCAAAGGTTGGTATTCTGGTAAAGGGTGTGCAGCTAAGTGATCAGCAATGGCTTGACCCTTAATGGCTTTCTGTGTGATATAGGTGAGGTCAAATTCAGAGAGTAACAACTGCCACTTCGCTGTCCTGCCAGTTAAAGCTTGTTTTTCAAATAGATACTTCAAAGGGTCCATTCGGGATATCAATAAGGTAGAATGACTAAGGAAATAATGCCTCAGTCTCTGAGTTGCCCATACTAAAGCACAACAGGTCTTTTCCAAAGGGGAATACTTTGCTTCATATTCTGTAAATTTCTTGCTTAGGTAATAAATCGCCCTTTCCTTTCTGCCTGTATCGTCATGCTGCCCCAAGACACACCCCATTGACGTCTCCAAAACTGACAAGTATAAAATCAATGGTCTTCCTGGAGTGGTGGCACAAGCACAAGTGGGTTCAATAAATATTCCTTTATTGTGTCAAAGGCTTCTTGGCAATCATCATTCTAGACCGTCGGGTTATTCTTTCTTAGAAGCTTGAAAATTGGTTCACAGATAGTGGTGAGCTGTGCTATGAACCGGCTTATGTACTGAATCCTTCCAAGAAAACCACGAACTTCCTTCTCCGTTCTAGGTGATGGCATTTCAATGATTGCTTTAGCTTTAGCTGGGTCAATCTCAATTCCCCTTCTGCTTACTATAAAGCCCAATAATTTTCCCGACGTAGCCCCAAAGACGCATTTCGCAGGGTTAAGCCTTAGACTGTATTTCCGGAGCCAGTCAAACACCTTCTTCAAGTTGCTCAGGTGGTCTTCTTCTTCACATGATTTGGCTATCATATCATCCACATAGACCTCCATCTCCTTATGGATCATATCGTGGAATAATGCTGTCATGGCCCGCTGGTAGGTTGCCCCAGCGTTTTTAAGCCCAAATGGCATGACAGTATAGTGGAAGGTACCCCAAGGTGTAATGAAGGCTGTTTTTTCTTGATCCTCCTTAGCCATCTTAATTTGATTGTATCCAGAAAAACCGTCCACGAATGAGAATAGGCTATGTACAGCAGTGTTGTCCACCAATATGTCAATATGTGGAAGTGGAAAATCATCCTTTGCGCTTGCCTTATTCAAGTCTCTGTAGTCTACGCACATTCGGACCTTTCCATCCTTCTTTGGCACTGGCACTATATTTGCAAGCCATTTAGGGTACGTGGAGACCGTCAAGAATCTAGCTTGTAATTGCTTAACCACTTCATCTTTGACCTTCAATGTCCATTCAGGTTTGGGCCTTCTCAATTTCTGCTTAACTGGCTTGACATCTGGTAGAATGGGTAGCCTGTGCACAACCATGTCCGTGTCTAACCCTGGCATATCCCGATACGACCAAGCAAATACATCTTCATAATCAGCTAAGAACCGTATCATTTCATCACGTTGTACTTCAGATAGGCATACCCCAATCTTTACTATCTTTGGGTCATCTTCGGTCCCTAGGTTTATTGATATGGTCTCTTCAATATTGGGTTGGACCCCCTTTTCATGATGCTCCAATTGATATGCGATTTCTTTTGAAGGGTCGTCTTCTTCGTCCTCGGTCTCTTCTTCAACCCCCATTAGGTCAAAGTCGAGCTCGAGGTCGAAGTCATACTCAACCCGATCCAATTCCGTTTGCTTATATGGTTCATAAGTGGTTTGGACATTTTTGAAAAATTTATCTTTTCTATAAAAAAATGAAAAATCTTTTTGTGTTTTTTGAGATCCTTCTACAAAATCTTTCCCTGAAGATGAAGGCTCATTAAAACCTTCAGGAAAAGGGCATTCCACTAATGGAGTTTTTTTTGGAAGCCATGTCTGTTTGCCAAACAAACGCGGCTTCAAAAGTAAGGGGAGTTTCCTCCCAATTGTTCAGAATAAAAGAATCTGGGGCAGGGATACAAGCCTGCTCCTCAAGCTCAGAGTCCGCATCTGAAATCACCAATACTGGGTGAGTTGCATCACCTGCTTCTTCTGTAGGGCTAGTCCTAGATGGAACTTCTACTGCAGCCCAATCAATAAAAGGTAGCTCCTCTGCTACTTCTTCTTGGTTGCCTTCTGTCATGGCAAAAAAGGCTCCAATGTCCTTAGAAAAATCCTGCTCATGTTCTGCCTGTGGCCCAGGCCCACCCAATGCTTGTAGAGGTGAAGGTTGAACATATGGTTCCACGGTGGAGGACTTGGATTTCTGGAATGGGTTGATGTTATAGTATGGGGGTTTGGACTGATCCTGGGGAGGAGACAGCTGAATCATGTGAGAAAGCTTTGGAAAAGTTTCCCTGATGTGAGGGAATTTCATGTCTTCCATTTCCTTCTGACTTCTCCATTTCCTTGGCTTGGACCCCAATCCTGCCCTGTGGACCATCTTCTTGACCTTTACCGGTTCTATCCTTCCTTGCAGGTTAACCCCCAGACCTTTTCCAGGGTGAAAGTTGTACTTTTCCAGCACATTCTTGACCATTTTCTCAGCACAGGTCAATTTCCCTTCCTTTTCCTGATACCCCCCAGGTATGAAATTAACAGTTTCAAACAGGAAAGAGTGAAATGCCATCTTGTCAGCAGTCATTTCCATGTTTATGTAGGGTACATCAGGGGACCACATGGGAGGAACCAAATTTTCGGCTAGGACAGTAATCACCTTTTGCCCTCTAATATATTTGACTCTTTGGTGGAGGGTAGATGGTATAGCCTTAGCTGTATGAATCCACGGCCTTCCTAGGAGTAAGTTGAAGGCTGCAGGTATATCGATGACTTCAAATGTGATATTAAAAATATACGGTCCAATAGTGACCGGCAGTTCAACCTCCCCTAGGGAGTGTATTTTAGAGCTGTCAAATGCTCTTATGATTCTTCCATTCTGTTTGATTTTATTTTGCTCCAGACCGAGCTTAACAAATGTTATTAATGGGCAGACATTCAGAGCCGACCCATTATCAATCAAGACCCGGGCTATCATGCAACCCTTACTGACCACAGCTATGTGCAAAGGGTCAACATGACGATACCCTGCTGGGCTGATTTCAGTCTCAGAAAAAGTTATGACATTATGAGATAAAATCTGCCCAACCATTCGGCCTAGTTGGTCTGGTTCAATATTTTTAGGCACATGGGCCCCCTGAAGTATCCTTAACAAGGAGTCCCTATGTTTTTCAAAATTTAACAATAAGCCCAGTATTGAGATCTGGACAGGGACTTTGTTCAACTGCTCGACAACATTGAACTCACTCTTTTTTATGATTTTAATGAGGTCAGCAGCCTCACTGTCAATTACCTGGGGGACATCTTCCCCTACCTTAGCCTTTCCCTTACTTTTCTCTTCTTCCTTTTCTTTCTCTGTCTCCTTTTGCTTTTCTCCCACATCTACACATTTTCCTGACCTCATCATGAGGTTCACTTCTTTCTTGCTTTCTGCCTCAGTTGCAGGGAATGTAGTGGTGTAGCCTTCACTATAGTTCCATGGTACAGCCGATTCAGAGTAGGAAGGCTTAGGGACTTTTATCACGAAAGGAGGAAGTTTGGACTTAGATGATGAAATTTGAGTAAGAGGAACATCTACCACCAATGGTGGACACTGTTTTGGTTGAGGGGTTGCAGAAGTGACTGACGCACTGAGATGGTCACAGTTTATGACCAATGGTGATTTTCATTGAATGGGTGAAGTAAAGGTGGATGGACTGCAGTTAATAACCAAAGGCGGTTTGGCTATATTCATTTGGGTCATGAGAGATGAGACCCGGTCCAGAGAGGAGCTAATGCTCTCAGCAGCACTCTCATTCGCTTTTGAAATTACATTTATTTCTTTATTACAATTTCTTTTGTCAAAATAAACTTTGACCGTTGTCCCTATTGGAGCAATTAACTGGGATGGGTCAAAGGTTATTTGTAAAACCCCGAATTTTCCCAAATATTAAAATAAAATAACAATTAATATTCTTTAGGATTATTATGGATGGAAATAATTTATCATTGTAGAGAATATCATTATTAGTGAAGATCAGGAGTTTGGCGCAGATCGGAGCGTCTGATCGCGAGTTATCGCGGTAAGATTAATATTTTAAAGCTAAGTATTTTGATTGGGCGATGTGCATTGAGTTTGTTGTGTGTGCGTTGCGTGGGATAGAAGGTATATATATATATATATATGCTAAAATAACCTAAACGAATAAGTTGGGAAGACTTGCTCGTATTCGTTAGCCGCACGACGGAGAGCGGCGGTAAGAACGACCAAAGCAGAAGGAGGAAGAGGTTGCTCTGGTTTTCTTCATCCCAGAGGAGTGCTTTTGAGTCTGAGTGTTACTGTTTAGAGAAGGAAGAGGAGAGCACACGTTCAAGAGGTAGGTAGCACCGATTTCCGTTTCTTTTTGTGTTTTGGAGGTTAATCGATCGTATTTCATGTTTTAGTGTTATATATACATGTATTTAGCTTGATATCATTCATATAATTATGTTAGAATCATCCTGGACATGAAAAATCAGATTTCTAAACATTTTATGTTCGTTTTTGGGAGACCGCCTACCTCTCTGCGCTCGGCGATCCTCAGCGATCCTGGGAGCTAGTGTAAAATTTAAGACCGCCGAATATCGCTTGAAGACGGACTGCGGGCGACCTATTTTGTACTACCGCCGACCTTAGACCGCCTAGGCGATCCTGAGTGATCCTAGGCGCTCTAGCAAAAAAATGCAATTTTGACGGGTTTTCATCCCCTTTTCTTCTCCACCCTTTCCCAGACAACCCAAGCCTCTCGCATAGCACCCTTATTACATGAAAGACATTTAAGTAAATGTCCTGTGTATTTATTGCTCCATTTACTTAAGTCTTTACATGTAAATAAGGTTTTACCCCCCATTTGGAACTAATAAAAATACTTCCAAGGTCTAATTCCCAGCCAATAAAAAGTCAACTTTCCAGTTCATGCCTAAATCCCGGTTTTTATCAAAAAGCCCGGTTTGGGTTTAACACCCAGATGAGTGATTCAGGAGCCCATAAAATTCTAGGAGATGTGTTTACCTTTCAATAGACTACAACCAAAATTTGAGCTCGAAACTCCTTGTAGATTTGTCTAGAAAAATTATATACCAAAAGTCAGCGTTTTTAACTAGACTTAGAATATTTTTGGGGTCCGAAACTTTTTGTCTCAGAATTGATTGATTATTGGTATGGTAACCTTATTAGGGATCCTAAGACTATTTCATTCATCCAAAATGTATTTTGAGAACTTTATGACATTCATAGTCCCTAAATCATTATAAAATAGGGTATTTGGATTTCCACCCCTTGTAACACTTCTCTAAGATTATTCTTAATGTGTCCCTGAAGGCCACTTACACTAAAAGGTTCATATTAGATATTTAACCACCTTGTTTTATGATTTAGTACAATTTGGGGTTTAAAGAGGATCAAATTCACTTGAAATTGTTACAAGGATTCTATATAGGTAATTTCCTTCTGAAAATATAATTGGACTGTGGACTGAATGCCATGATGGCTATAAGAGATTGTATCATCTGCGGATGAGATATGTGACCACCTGCGGGTGAGATGACCTCCTGCGGGAGAGATGAGACCTCCTGTTGGGGGAGATGTGATCCTGATTGGATTGCATCCCACAGGGGAGAGACCACCTGCGGGTGAGATGAGACCTCCTGTTGGGGGAGATGTGATCCTGAGTGGATTGCATCCCACAGGGGAGAGACCTCCTGCGGGAGAGATGAGACCTCCTGTTGGGGGAGATGTGATCCTGATTGGATTGCATCCCACAGGGGAGAGACCACCTGCGGGTGAGATGACCTCCTGGGGGAGAGATGAGACCTCCTGTTGGGGGAGATGTGATCCTGATTGGATTGCATCCCACAGGGGAGAGACCACCTGCGGGTGAGATGAGACCTCCTGTTGGGGGAGATGTGATCCTGATTGGATTGCATCCCACAGGGGAGATATGTGACCTCCTGCGTGAGAGATGTGACCTCTTGTGGGGGAGATGTAATCACGATGTGATTGCATCCCACAAGGGAGATATATGTGATTACCACCTGCGGGTGAGATGTGACCACCTGCGGGAGAGACCTCATGTAGGGTAGATGTGATTACTGCGTGATTGCATCCTACATGGGAGAATGTTGTTATCAGATTGAGACTTAATATTAATTATGAATGACATGATCTACATTTGAATCAGAAGAGTTTGATTTATATTATATTGCCTTTCTAATTGAAACGAAGGTTACATAATAAACTCTCTTTATTCCGAACCCTGATTAGATTTTGGTTTCATATGGTGATTAATCGTTCTTATTATCGACCGTGACTACCTGATTATTTTATCGTGCGTGAATGATTACTTTTATATATAAACTGTTTCTAGCATGCATGTGTTACCTACTGAGATAGTTGTATCTCACCCCTACTTCATATTCTACTTTTTCAGGTTATCTTGGAGAGGACGCCACGGGTTAGACAGATAGTGGGTTGAAGTTTAGAAATTTCATATGAAAAGAGTAGGATGATTTTATATAGTTGTATTTATTTTATTGGAATCGTAATAGATGATTGTGTAGGATATTAAGAGTTAGTTAAATTTGTAGTTGCCTTTCATTTGATTAGTGAATGTAATTGGATGATTCAGCTTCTAATAAGTGATGTAAGCTTCCTAGTACTCTGATAAATCTTAGCTCTTTATTTCCTTATATTTGAACTAATTGTAATGTACCACAAGTTAATGCCTTGATCCGAGTCAAAATGAGAAAAAAAAATGACCCGGATTCGGGGCGTTACATTATTTCACCAGAAGAAATGGGCCTACCCCATGATGCTGGGGCAAAGGGTTTTGTCCAATATTTGTTCTATGAGGATTGGGAGCCCTTGTATTAAAAGACAGGGTATTCTGGTCAAGCATATCTTGAATGGCATGTTTCAATGGCCAACACTTGTCAGTAGAGTGCCCAGGTGCACCCATGTGGAAATCACAAGTGGTGGAGAGGTCATAATTTCTCCCCTTTGATGCATTCGGATTGGGTTCTCTTAAAGTAATATACCCTGCTTTCAATTAAGTGGGCAGCAACTGAGAAGGAGTCATTGGAATAGCGGTGAAAACCCTATTTCTCCTTGCTGCGAAATAGGCATCCTTTTATTCTTTAATAAAAACCCTCTTTTGGTCTGAGGGTGCTGCTGGAACATTAACCCTCATGGGGGCCTGGGTAGATGGAGCAGATGGAGTAGGAAAATGGGCAGGTATGTTAATCTGTATGGGCTTGTTAGGCCCTGATGGTGGTTGTACCATGTTTACCTCCCCTTCTTTCTTGTTCCCATTCTTTTTCAGCCCACCTCCTTTCTTCAAATTGGGGTCATGCTGACTGACCATAGCAGAATGGTCAATTATTTTACATGACCTGATTCCGTCTTCGATTCGGTCGGCCACTTGTACCAAAGCCGCAAAATTAGTGGTGGTCTGACCCACCAGGTGGCTGTAGAATGGTTGACCCAGTGTGCTGATGAAAGTGGAAATCATTTCCTGCTTTAGCATGGGTGGCCTGACCTGAGAGGCCATCTCCCTCCATCTCTTGGCATACTGCCTCACCGATTCGTCTCTAGCCTTACTCATTCTCATTACGTCGTACCTATCTGGCACGATCTCTGAATTGAACCGGTACTAAGCTAGGAAGGCATCTGCTAGGTCCTTCCATCTTTTGATATTTCCGTGGTCTAAAGTGGCGAACCATCTTAACGCAGTTCCAGTTAGGCTCCTTTGAAAGAGCTGAATCAAGACGCCCTCATCCTGCCCGAACTGGCATAGGGCACCGCAGTACAGCTTCAGATGGCTCATGGGGCAGCCAGTGCCATCATATTTGTCTAGGTCTGGGCACTTGAACTTACCCGGCAGGTTAACGTTGGGGTATAGGCACAAGTCTTCAAAATTGGTGCCCCCGAAGTTGTTCACCCCTTTTACTTCTCTCAGTTAGTCTTGGATCATCTCTAGTCTGTGCATGAATTTTCTTTCAACTTCTTCCCTCATCCTTTCCTTTTCCTTAGCTTTGTCTGACTCCACTGTCTCATCCGTGATCACTATAGGTTCAGGGGTGGGTTCATAGATGGGTTCAGGAATAGGTTGAACTGGAGGTGGAATATTGATTTGGGGTGGAGGTGCTGGGTTGGAAGTGGATGCTTGGTTCTGGGCTTGCACTTGTTGGGCCTACACCGACAGTATGTTTTCTAGCATTCAGGCTAGTCCTGCCACCTGCTCCTGAAGCAAGACAATATCTGGGTGATGAGCATCAGCTTCAGTCTCAATGGGATTCATGGCGCGAGCTCTTGATCTGGTTACAAGAGCTATGATTGCAAGTGTATTAGTACCTGGCAAAAATAAAAAGAATATATCAGTGCCCATTTAATCTCATTCACATGCCTATGAATGCCTATGTGCAAGATAGGTGAACACGAGTTTGGATTTGTTTCTTTATTTGCTTCTTTTTTTTTTTGAATTGTTAGAATATTCTAGGGCTTCCAACAGGTCCCACAAAATGATCTGAAATTCAAAGGCTTTCAGAAGCCCAGGGGTATTTTGGGAAAAGGTCTGAAATTCAAAGGCTTTCAGAGGCCCAGGGATATTTTGGAAAATGTTTGAAATTCAAAGGCTTTCAGAGGCCCAGGGATATTTTTGGAAAATGTCTGAAATTCAAAGGCTTTCAGAGGCCCAGGGATATTTTTGTAAAAGGTCTGAAATTCAAAGGCTTTCAGAGGCCCGAGGAAAAAGATCTGAAATTCAAAGGCTTTCAGAGGCCCAAAAGAAAAAGATCTGAAATTCAAAGGCTTTTCGAGGCCCGAAGGAAAAAGATCTGAAATTCAAAGGCTTTCAGAGGCCCAAAAGAAAAAGATCTGAAATTCAAAGGCTTTCAGAGGCCCGAGGAAAAAGATCTGAAATTCAAAGGCTTTCAGAGGCCCAAAGGAAAAAAGATTTGAAATTCAAAGGCTTTCAGAGGCCCAAGGAAAAATCTGAAATTCAAAGGCTTTCAGAGGCCCAAAAGATCTGAAATTCAAAGGCTTTCTGAGGCCCAAGAGATCTGAAATTCAAAAGCTTTTAGAGGCCCGAGGGAAAAAGATCTGAAATTCAAAGGCTTTCAGAAGCCCAAAGGAAAAAGATCTGAAATTCAAAGGCTTTCAGAGGCCCAAAGGAAAAAGATCTGAAATTCAAAGGCTTTCAGAGGCCCAAGGATTTTTAATAAAAAGTCTGAAATTCAAAGGCTTTCAGAGGCCCAAAGGATTTTTAAGAAAAAGTTTGAAATTCAAAGGCTTTCAGAGGCCCAAGGAGTTTTGAGGAAAAGTCTGAAATTCAAAGGCTTTCAGAGGCCCAAGGAGTTTTGAAGAAAAGTCTGAAATTCAAAGACTTTCAGAGGCCCAAAAGATTTTCTCTCACATATTTATTTATTTATTTATTATTTTTTTAAGCATTTTATTCAAACTCATTTCCTTTTATCATTATTTAAAGGTTAAAGGAATAAGATTTAGTGGGAAAAACTGATTAAAATTAAATTTTCTGAGAAAACCGTATACACAGTGCGGTCCAGCCCTGCCCGTATTCAAATTACGAGTAAGCTGTGACCGTATGGAAAACACGGGCGAGCCCAGACCGTATAACTAATACGGGCGAGCCCAGCCCGAGTACTAAATGCGGTTTTACGGAGCTCTTTTATGTTTTTCCAGTTTTTATATGGTTTGATCACTTTGATTGCTCATCCAGACATACGGTTCACCCATTGCAAAACTTCTAAACTATCCCAAAGTGGACCTTGGCCTTTTTGCAAAAACACATGTTTAGGAGGGCACATGTTCCCTCCAAATCAACACTATATTCAGGGGTATGGTACCCTTGGGTTGCCTCTTGTATGAACATTGGGTAGGATTGATCCTAAACAGAGTTGAGAACTCCTCCTATGGGCTATACCAATTTTAGGAAACATGCATATTTGGGACCAATTTTATCCCAAACTGATGGACACCATGACATCCCTATGACATGAAAATAATGCAAAAATTAAGGTTACCTTGTTACCTTGTTTACCTTCAATATGGCATCCGCATTATGCCTTGGCTTGCGAACTATGCAAACGGCCTTGCCACAATTACAAGCCCATATCCCCAAGTAATTGTGTACTTTAGCCAAAAAACGTGTATTTCCACCTTCAAGCGTAGGGGCTTTGGTTTTGGCTTAATGGCAACTTAGCACTCAAGCCTAGTGATGACCGGAATGGAATCACAGATCCACGTTATCATCACATCATTGGCCGAAAGTTCTAAGGTGAATGTTTTCACTTTCGCTTTCCGAAGTATCAACCTCGTTGCGCCAAGCTACACACATTCGGGTTCAACTTCCTATAGGTTAGGGGTAGGCTGTGTAAAATAAAATGTGCACAGTGCATTGTAAAAATTGCGTGCATTCACAACGTCCCAAACCCCTGCTACTCTTTTCATAGCCATGCATATACAAACCAAGGCATAATAGGAAAGCATATATAAAATAAACAAATACCCAAAGCAATCCCTATAGCACCTAAAACATGCTCATAAAAATCATCCAATCATGCAAACATCTGATCATGTCATACAACCCAGAAACACATCATGGAGATCATGCTGAAAATTAAAACATGTTATTATAAAAATATAGCAAGAAATAAACATGGTTCAGCAAAACGAACCTCCCCTACTTATGTTTCTAGAAACAATCCTATAAATAAGAATTAGGCATGTTTCTACCCCCATGAATTCTTAAACAATAATTCAGATTTAAAACATACCCAACATGCTTAAGAACACAAAATAGCAAGCAAATCCAAAAATATCAAAAACATGAACAAACACCAAAAGGCTCAAATCCTCAAGTCCCTAGTAGAGTCGCCAGTTGTGAGACATAGGAAAAAATCAGATTCAATATGAATGACTTCTTCAATCATCACGCGGGATTCATAAAAACAAAGAGTCGCCACCACTCAATTTAGGTGTGAATGGACACAAAAATATCAAATAAGCTTAAAAAGGCAATTTTAGGGTAAAAATAACCCTCCTAAAAAACAACCAGAGATGGTTTGGGGATTAGGTTATGAACAGGGGAAGGTGTTAGGCACCCCTATTCATCCACACAAGGTGGTTGCCAGGTATTGTTCATGTTAAAATTAAGGAAAAAGGCTTGCTATAAAATCACGAAAAATCACAAAAAGACAAAATATATGGTTTTTTCATATGAATAGCCTGATTGATCCAGAACTTTCAAATATGATCATACCATTCCTAGGGTTTCATGATCAAAATAAAATTGAGATAAAATCAAATAAAATCAATTTAAAGTGAAAAATCCAAAAATCTGGCTTCAAGTTAAATTCTAGAAATCTAGAAAAATATGATTTTTATAAAATATTTCAAAATTGAACTTGAATAATCCAGGACATAGATATAGCCCAAATTTCACATTAAATCAAAAAAATCAAAACCAAAAATACCCACGTTGATGAAGAACATCAAAAGGGGAGAACTTAGACCATAGGGTCTTCTCTCAATAATGAAAAACGATTTAAAAACCACATCATGAAGCCCTAGAATTTATTTTCAGGCTTCTGGATCCAGATCTATCATATTGATCATGATAAATCCAGGATCTTAGCCTAAAATCACAAAAATCACGAAAACAGTGATGTGGGTGCAAATATGTGAAAAATCCAAATTTTATAAAAAAGTGGGGATCTCATGCTATAAACATCATAGACATCATGGATTCATTTAGATTCATCATAAAAACAATTAAACATGATCAGGATATTCAAAGCAGCCACATCTCACAAATTAGAGCACATGGGGGTCTACCCTACGGATCCACCTGTTCTCTTTTCCCCTAGCTTTCTCTTCACGTTTTACGGCTAGAGATGATTCTTGAGGTATTTGGAGATAGGTTTGGTTATACAAACACAATCAAAGGCTTTGTTCTATGAAAAAGGAGAAAAACATATTATGGGGTTCTATTCTAGGGATCCACCTGTTCCCCTTTCCCCTAGCTCTCTCTTCACGTTTTACGGCTAGAGAGACTCTTGAGGTACTTAGAGGCAAGTTTAGGAATACAAGACAAAAGATGGCCTTATTCTACAGCAATAAAGAATATCCTATTATCCCTAGAATTGAAGACAGAAAATAAAAGGGAAGAGGGACTTACTTGGATTGAGCAAGCAGAGCAGCAGGGATTCCTCTCTTCTCTTGGAGCTTCTTAGACTTCAAATTTTCGTGGGCTTTTGCTTGAGGAAAGGCCCTCTATTTATAGGCAAACCCAGGGGCATGGTTGGTCCAGAGTTTGGCAAGATAGAGTTTCAGTTTGAGTTAAACACAAGATCATGCCCATCCTTTATCCACAAAGATATTTTGCACGAATAAAATATATAATTCGCTCATTTAAAAGGATATTGGACTAAAGATAAGGCTCAGAAATCGAGAGAAGAACAGAACTCGCACGAGTCTGATGTGCCCGTAAATGATTTACGGTCCAAAGGTGTCCGTATATGTTTTACGGGCGCGCTTAGCCCGTAGATACAATACGGTCCAGGCTTAAATTATTCATTTTCATGTATTTTTGGCCTGTTTTAACTTCCAATTAATGTTTTCATTATTTTCACATTTTGTAGTGCAATTTGGGGTGTGTACACCTTGGCAATACCGATTCAGTTGGAGAGAAATTTCAGCTAGAATAAACAAGTTTAACAGGGCTTTTAAGCATGTCTACAGGGAAGCAATTTCTGTGGCTGATTCTTTGGCCAATGAAGGTTGTTCAAGACAAGAGAGTTGCACTTTTAATTCTGTCTCTACTCTTCCTCATGTGGTTAAAATTGCTCTTTTTGATGATAGAACTAATTTATATCACTTTAGGGAATAGATTTGAGCTTTCTCTTAACTGTTTTGTACCCTTTCTGGTTGAGTTGTATTCGGCTGAGGTTTGGTGTTCATACCTCTTGCTGGTTTTTTCTGTCTCCTTGATTTTTATTAGGGTAAGGTTGGATGTCCCCCCTATTTGGTGTAATCCTCTTTTGCCTTTGATTTTAATCTACAGGTTAGGGTCTGCCTCAACCCTCCTCCCTCCGATGGAGTGCCACTAAGGTTTTTCCTACCTTAGTGGGTTTTTTCTATAAAAAAAAAAATTGAAGTTCACCACGTGCTTGGAGGCATTGTGGGTAATGAACCCAAATTCACCCCAGAAGTTCAGAAATGTGGAATCGTCTAATTGTGGTTTGTTTTATGGTTTAGTAGGCTTGGTTGTAGAGATGGATCCATGTCTAAGCCAGATAGTGTGTTGGGATGACTAGTGTGGAACTTAATACTCTTGTCCAGTATGTGATACACTGGTTCTAGGGGTTGTGGACAGCCGATCACCCTAGCTCGTGAGGGGCCGGGGGTAGTGAACTTGCATCCACCTCAGAATGTGCTGCAATAACCCGTAAAGTCAACTTGATGGTCTATTAGAGATCACTAACTTTGCTAACTATTTCGACTAGGTTGTACTTGCCGACTCATGCATGTCTCATGCTTGAGTGCTCCGTTTTGGAAGAGTGATCCTAGCTAGATCTTTCCTTGTAAGTCATGAGGTTGCGAATTGGACATCTGTGTTAAATCACCCAAGGTATTCTAACCCACGAGTCCTACAGTGTTACATCGTGGTTATTGGTTTTGGTTTTACTGATATCGCAGTGTGGATTAATCTGAGTTGGTTTTACTAATATCACAGTGTGGATTAATCTGAGAGTACCTGCTTATGATTTATGATTCCAAAAGTTTAAGTATTGTTTACATGAGAATGAAATGCTCCTAACATGATTTTGTCAGAGTTGATCGTATAGTATATAAGCATGCTACCTTATTCTTTGAAAAGTTGCATAAATTGTTTCTACCAGGCATTGTGCTGCTTACTGGGACATTAGTCTCACGCGTTTTTGTTTTATCGGTTTTTTTTAGATAGCTCTGAGGGGCGAGCGTGAGCTGGGTTAGAGAGAGGTAGTGATCCAAATGGATATCGTCCTGAGGATTATTACTATCCTGGCTAGGACGGAATGACATATCTTTTTGGTTGTCTACTTTTGGGATCCTGTATATTTGTGTATATAGAGAGCCTGTGTGTATAAAACATTAGTGGAACCTATCTGTAGATCCTTCATTTTGGTAAATGTACATGCATGTCTAGCTTTTGTCCAACTTTACACCCACTTTATGATCCCTTTATTTTGGTTGAATTATTTGTGCACTCTGATATACATTGGTCAATCAGGTTTAAGAAGTGCTTTTGGGACCTTACCCGATATCAAGGAACTGGCATATACCTTTAATGAAAATTTCCGGGTCCGGGGAGTCACAATCACAACCTCACACCACATGATCAAGCAAGCCAATAAGATTCTAGAGAAAGTTATGCATATTACTTATCTCTTTAAAGAATCATCACACTGTTGGATTTTAAAAAGACTCTAGATCTTGGCTTTGCATCTCATCACCTAAATAAAATAGTACAAATTAATAAATAAAATTTTCTAAAATCCCTAAAATAAATTATTTATATTATTTAATAAACCAAAGGTGTTACAGATATTATGTAGTGGCGAAATGTGGGATTATGAATAATTAAAATAAGAAACTAATTAAGGAGAAGTGAGCGTGTGGTTTATGTTGCTTAGTTTCTTAAAAATAAATATTTTTTCCTTGGACGATTGAAGGAGGTAGAAACCCTAACTGTGCATATTGGTGGATTGCTTTTGGAGGCTTTTTGTGTGTTGCATACAAAGGAGGAAGACTTGGTTGAGTTTTGGTTGTGTTCTTGAGCAAACAAAGGTAAGTAGCACTTTGTTTATTCGCTACTTGCATGATTTTATGTACTTACTTGTTTGGTTTGGATTCATGGACGTATTGGGATATTAATCTACGTATTTTTTGTGTAAAATATTTATTTAGAATGTGTTATATGCATGAGAGAACAAAGAGGTTGATATTCTACATATTTCTGTTTCTGTTTGGTGGTTTTATGATCGATTTGTTGGAAATTATGTATTTCATGTGTTAGGATTGATTTAATATGTTTTAATAGAGATATTAGATGTGCTGGAATGATGGATTTAAGTTAAATGAATTGGAAAAGAGAAAATAGAGAAAAGTCAGATTTTGGAATTAGTCGTAGTTGGTCGAGCGTCTGACAGATTGCTTGAGCAATCGTGTCTAGCGTCTTGCCTGCAAACTTGTTTCTAATGACCACCCAACCGGATTTCTTGAGCGTAAGGGTTGAGCACCCGTTCATATTATATACATTAGAGACCGCCCAATAGGATGGCTTAAGCATCCATGTCGAGCGCCCATTCTAATTTCGTTTGATTTTTATTTCTAAGACCGCCCAACCACATCGCTCAAGTGCGAGGGTCGAATGGTTAACACAAAATTTGGTTTCCTGGTGTTTTGAGCAATTTTCTACTATAAAATGGTTTTAAATAAAATTCAAACTACGTACCAATAAAATTAGTTGTTTATGAGATGTTGGCACTGGCCGTTTGTTTAAAAATAATTTTATAAAGATTTTTGGTACATTCTACTGAAATGGGTCATGTTTTGGGTTAAAAGAGACTTTGGTTCCAAAAATTTGCTTTAAAATGAATTGATTGATTCCGGCAAGTGTAAAAGTTAGTTTTACTTGTGTTTTAAGTTTGGGAATTGACTGGAGTTGTTTTATACGAGATTTGGGTATATTGTGCATATGTTTTGGCTTTTAAAGCGTTGAATACTTTATCATGCCACAAGGCACTATATGGTTTCATCTTGTTATTTAAGTATTGATTGAAAGTGTCTAGTGGGAATGATTGTGTGTATGGATCCATAGTGTCAAGCTAGATAGTGAAGAAGTATTTCCTTTGATCGAATACTTTCGACTTACGATTGCGCTTTCTTTGCAAGTTAGTTTGCATCGAGAGGTTTTCATATACAATAGAGACTCATTTCAGATTTATCTCTTTGGTGAGGCTCACATTAGTGAGTTTATCTCTTTATGTGGTGACAAGCGGCTACCCCCATGATGTGATTTATCTTGCTACATGCATGTTAGTACATGCCAACTCCATATTTCGAGATTTAGCACAGTGTATGTGAGTTCTTGTGCAATAAGTCGATGTCCAAGGCTCCATATTTCTAGATTGATTTGCTGCTGGAATGTGAGTGTTTACTGGATTCACTCATAAGTCGCAAGGTGGCGTAGTGAATGCAAAGTGGTTACTCAAAGACTCATTTACTTCACGAGTCCTACTAATATTATTATTTTGCAATGGTTTGTGATATGAACTGGTTTGGTATTGAACTTGAACAAAGAGAATTATATGGTTGATTATTCACATATAGTGATTTACCTTGCTTGTATGTTGAGGATGACATTGAGATATTTCGTTGTGATTGGCTGGCGTTGTTTCCTTCATAGTATTGATTTATCTTGAGCTGTTATGGATTGATTTTATTAATTTATGGTTTGGATATTTGTTGAGATTCTTATCGTCAATTTATTCGTTTATTTTGCCAAGTATGAAAGAATGCTATTTTTAGTACAAGAACTGTTCACACATGCATGTGCTGCTTACTAGGATATTCGAAATTCACATTGCGTTTTATTTTTGTTTTCAGCTGACCTTTGTGAGGACATGATCGGGTTGATCATTAGGGAGGAGAGTTTCCTGATTTCATGGCTAAGGATTATTATTATCCGAACTAGATTACTTTCTTTTATTTGAGGTGACTATTATGGTTTGACTTTATGTTGATAGACATATTATTGGATTTGTTATGAAAGAGAGAGAAAGATAGAGAGAGAGAGAGAGAGAGAGAGAGAGAGAGAGAGTAAAGGGAGTTAGTTTTACCCATTTGTTACTAGACTTGGATTTTATATTATTTGGTTATTATGACTTTATTTGGAGACCATGCTATTGGTTATTTGAATAATTGAGTTTATTTTCCACAGTCTTATAATAATTGGAATTGTTTAAATTGTACATCTGGTATTAGTTGCTTTGGGCCTCGTAGCACTTTGGGTATGGGTTTGGGGCATGTTTTGCATAGACCCAGATCCGGGGTGTTACACCAATAAAAATTTGGGTGGAGGACTTCCTGCCAACTAGAAGGTTTTGTTTGGCGGCAGGCAATCGCCAGTTATTTTGCTTTTTTTGGCACGCGCGAGCGGGATAGCACTCCCGCTTATTGTATAGAAGTCGTATTACCGGGTAGATATCTTTACAGCCCCAAGATATCTGTTTTACAGGCGGTTATGCTTTATCACCACTATAAGTTGGTTTGATATTAAGTCGAGTTTATGACAATGGTGTAGACACCCCAAATTGCACTAAAAATGAGAAAATAATTGAAAATATTAATTGGGATTTGAAACAGGTCAAAAAAGTGTAAAATCTGGCCAAACTGGTCATGACCGTATTTTGTTTACGGACTGGTCATACCTGCAGTTGATATACGGTCACGGCGTGCCCGTATTAATAATACGGGCAGGGCGCGACCGTAATATATATACGGGCACGGGGGTCTTTGTGCGAATTTTACCTTTTTTATTTTTGAGCCTTATCTGCACCCAAATATCTCTCTTGGATAAGCTAATTCTCTTATTTATCTGTTCGAATTATCTCATTTATCCTTGTGGATAAAGGATTGGCATGATCTTGTGTTTAACTCAAACTGAAACTCTATCTTGCCAAACCTTGGACCAACCATACCCCTGTGCTTGCCTATAAATAGAGGTGAGATTCTCAAGCAAAAGGCCACGAAATTTTGAAGTCAAAGAAGAATCAAAAGCTCCAAGAGAAGGAAAGGAATCCCTGCTGCTCTGCCTGCTCAATCCAGGTAAGTCCCCTATCCCTTTTTATTTCTGTCTCAATTCTAGATGTAATAGGATCATCTCTATTGCTGTAGAATAAGGCCATATCTGTTTTGTCTTCCTAAACTTGTCTCTAAGTATCTCAAGGGTCTTTCTAGCCGTAAAACGTGAAGAGAGAACTAGGAGAAAGGGGAACACGTGGATCCCTAGAATAGAACCCCATATCTGTTTTTTTCTTTTTTTAAAGCCTCTGATTGTGTTTGTGTAACCAAACCTATCTTTAAGTACCTCAAGAGTCTCTCTAGCCGTAAAACGTGAAGAGAGAACTAGGGAAAAGAGAACAGGTGGATCCGTAAGGTAGACCCCCATGTGCTCTAATCTGTGAGATATGGCTGCTTTTGATATCCTGATCATGTTTAATGCTTTTTATGATATATCTGAATGAATAACATGAATCCATGATGTCTATAGCATGAGATCCCCACTTTTTGCCAAAATTTGGATTTTTGCCACTTTTGCACCTACAGCACTGTTTTCGTGATTTTTGTGATTTTAGGCTAGGATCTTGGATTTATCATGATCAATATGATATATCTGAATCCAGAGGCCTGAAAATAAATTCTAGGGTTTCATGATGTGGTTTTTAAATTGTTTTTCATTATTGAGAGAAGACCCTACGGTCTAAATTCTCCCTTTTTGGTGTTTTTCATCAATGTGGATATTTTTGGTTTTGATTTTTAGATTTAATGTGAAATTTGGGCTTTATCTATGTCCTGGACTATTCAAGTTCAATTTTGAAATATTTTATAAAAATCATATTTTTCTAGATTTCTAGAATTTTGACTTGAAGCCAGATTTTTGGATTTTTCACTTTAAATTGATTTTATTTGATTTTATCTCAATTTTATTTTGATCATGAAACCCTAGGAATGGTATGATCATATTTGAAAGTTCTGGATCAATCAGACTATTCATATGAAAAAACCATATATTTTTGCCTTTTTTGTGATTTTGTGTGATTTTTATAGCAAGCTTTTTTCTTTATTTTAAACATGAACAATACCTGGCAACCACCTTGTGTGGATGAATAGGGGTGCCTAACACCTTCCCCTGTTCATAACTTAATCCCCTTACCCATCTCTGGTTGTTTTTTTTAGGAGGGATATTTTGCCCTAAAATTGCCTTTTGTGCTTATTTAATATTTTGGTGTCCATTCACACCTAAATTGAATGGTGGCGACTCTTTGTTTTATTTAATCCCGTGTGATGATTGAAGGAAATCATTAAATTGATTTTTTCCCATGTCTCACAACTGGCGACTCTGCTGGGGACTTGTGGATTTGAGCCTTTCGGTGTTTTAGTTCATGTTTTTGATTTGCTTGCTATTTGGTGTTCTTAAGCATGTTGAGTATGTTTTAAATCCGAATTATTGCTTAGGAATTCATGGGGGTAGAAACATGCTTAATTTTGATTTATAGGATTGTTTCTACAAACATGCGTAGGGAGGTCCGTTTTGCTGAACCATGCTTATTTCTTGCTATATTTTTAGGATAGCATGTTTTAATTTTCAGCATGATCTCCATGATGATTTTGGGTGTATAACATGATCATATGTTTGCATGATAAATGATTTTTTTTATGAGCATGTTTTGGGTGCTATAGGGTTACTTTATTTACTTGTTTATTTTAAATATGTTTTCCTATTATGCCTTGGTTTGATTATGCATGGCTGCGAAAAGAGTGGCAAGGGTTTGGGACGTTGTGAATGCACCCTATTTTTACAATGCACTGTGCACCTTTTACTTTTACACAGCCTACCCTTAACCTATAGGAAGTTGAACCCGAATGTGTGTAGCTTGGCGCAACGAGGTCGATACTTCGGAAAGCGAAAGTGAAAACATTCACCTTAGAACTTTGAGCTAATGATGTCATGATAATGTGGATCTGGGATTCTGGTCATCACTAGGCTTGAGTGCTAAGTTGCCATTAAGCCAAAACCCAAAACCCCTACGCTTGAAGGTGGAGTTACACATTTTTGGCTAAAGTACACAATTACGTGGGAATATGGGTTTGTATGATTGAGGGAAGGGCGTGTGCATGGCTTACAAACCAGGGCATAATGCGGATGCCATATTGAAGGTAAACAAGGTAACAAGGTAATCCTATTGTTTTGCATTATTTTCATGTCATAGGGGTGTGATGGTGCCCATTGGTTCGGGATAAAATTGGTCCCAAAATTTACATGTTTTTAAAATTGGTGCAGCCCATAGGAAGAGTTCTTAACTCTGTTTAGAATCAATCCTACCCAATGTTCATACAAGAGGCAACACAAGGGTACCAAATTCTAGAATATGGTGTCAATTTGGAGGGTACATGTACCTTCCTAAACATGTGTTTTAGCAAAAAGGCCAAGGTCAACTTTGGGACAGTTTAAAAGCTCTGTACTGGGTGAACCGTATGTTTGGATGAGCAATTAAAGTGATCAAACCACTAAAAACTGGAAAAATATAACAGGGTTCCGTAAAATCGCATTTAGTACACGGGCTGGGCTTGCCCGTATTGGTTATACGGGCTAGGCTCGCCCGTGGATTGCATACGGTCACGGCAGGCTCGTAATTTGAATACGGGCAGGGCTGGACCGTACTGTGTATACGGTTTTCTCGGAATATTCAACTTTAATCAGTTTTTCCCACTAAAATATTCTTTTGACCTTTAAATAATGATAAAGGGAAACAAGTTTGAATAAAATGCTTCAAAAAAAAAAAAAACAACAAAACAAAATAATTGAATAAAAAAAATTTGTGTGAGAGAAGGTTCCTTGGGCTTCTGAAAGCCTCTGAATTTCAGACTTTTTCAAAAAACTCATGGGCCTCTGAAAGCCTTTGAATTTCAGATTTTTCAAAAACTCTTTGGGCCTATGAAAGCCTTTGAATTTCAGACTTTTTCTCAAAAACTCCTTGGGCCTCTGAAAGCCTTTGAATTTCAGACTTTTTATCAAAAAATCCTTGGGCCTCTGAAAGCCTTTGAATTTCAGACTTTTTCTCAAAAACTCCTTGGGCCTCTAAAAGCCTTTGAATTTCAGACTTTTTATCAAAAAATCCTTGGGCCTCTGAAAGCCTTTGAATTTCAGACCTTTTTCTTTTGGGCCTCTGAAAGCCTTTGAATTTCAGATCTTTTGGACCTCTGAAAGCCTTTGAATTTCAGACTTTTTCTCAAAAACTCCTTGGGCCTCTGAAAGCCTTTGAATTTCAGACTTTTTATCAAAAAATCCTCGGGCCTCTGAAAGCCTTTGAATTTCAGATTTTTCAAAAAATCCTAGGGCTTCTGAAAGCCTTTGAATTTCAGATTTTTGGGCCGTCTAAAAGCCTCTGAATTTTAGACAACCATTCCTTTGGGCCATCTAAAAGCCTCTGAATTTTAGACAATCATTCCTTTGGGCCGTTTAAAAGCCTCTGAATTTTAGACAATCATTTCTTTAGGCCATCTAAAAGCCTCTGAATTTTAGACAAATCATTTTTGGGCTGTCTAAAAGCCTCTGAATTTTAGACAAATCATTTTTGGGCCGTCTATAAGCCTCGGAATTATAGACACATATATCTTTTGGGCCGTCTAAAAGCCTCTGAATTTTAGACAAATCACTCCTTTGGCCCGTCTAAAAGCCTCTGAATTTTAGACAAATCATTTTTTTGGGCCGTCTAAAAGCCTCTGAATTTTAGACAATTGATTTCTTTGGGCCGTCTATAAGCCTCTGAATTATAGACACATATCCTTTGGGCCGTCTAAAAGCCTCTGAATTTTAGACAAATCACTCCTTTGGGCCGTCTAAAAGCCTCTGAATTTTAGACAAATCATTTCTTTGGGCCGTCTATAAGCCTCTGAATTATAGACACACAACTCCTTTGGGCCGTCTAAAAGCCTCTGAATTTTAGACAAATCATTTCTTTGGACCGTCTATAAGCCTCTGAATTATAGACACATATCCTTTGGGCCTCTGAAAGCCTTTGAATTTCAGACTTTTTTCAAAAATATCCTTGGGCCTCTGAAAGCCTTTGAATTTCAGACTTTTTTCAAAAATACCCCTGGGCCTCTGAAAGCCTTTGAATTTCAGACTTTTTTCAAAAATATCCCTGGGCCTCTGAAAGCCTTTGAATTTCAGACTTTTTCCAAAAATATCCCTGGGCCTCTGAAAGCCTTTGAATTTCAGATCTTTTTCTCTTTTTGTGGGACCTGTTGGAAGCCCTAGAATATTCCAACAATTCAATTCAAAAAAAAAAAAAAAAAGAAACAAATCCAAACTCGTGTTCACCCAGCTTGCACATAGGCATTCCTAGGCATGTGAATGAGATTAATTGGGCACTGATATTTTTCCTTTATCTTGTAACCAGGTACCAATACACTTGCAATCATAGCTCCTGTAACCAGATCAAGAGCTCGCGCCATGAATCCCATTGAAGATGAAGTTGATGCTCCTCATCCAGATGTTGTTCTACTCCAAGAACAAGTGGCAGGACTAGCCCGAATGCTAGAGAACATACTATCGGTGCAGGCTCAACAAGTTCAATCCCAGAACCAAGCATCCACTTCCAACCAAGCACCTCCACCTCCAATCAATATCCCACCTCCAGTTCAACCTATTCCTGAACCCATTTCTGAACCTACCCCTGAACCTATACTGATCAGGGAGGAGATGGTTGAGTCTGAGAAAGAGAATGAAAAAGAAAAGATGAGGGATGAAATAGAAAGAAAATTCATGCACAGGCTGGAGATGATCCAGGATGAAATGAGGGAGGTGAAAGGGATACGTAACTTTGGGGGCACCAATTTTGAAGATTTGTGTCTATACCCCAATGTATGCTTACCGGCCAAATTCAAGTGTCCGGACTTTGACAAGTATGATGGCACTGGCTGCCCAATGAGCCATTTGAAGTTATACTGCGGGGCTTTATGCCAGTTTGGCCGGGATGACGGCATACTAATTCAACTCTTCCAGAGGAGTTTAACTGGAGCTGCTTTGAAGTGGTTTACCACTTTGGATCATGGGAAAATAAGAAGGTGGAAGGATTTAGCAGATTCCTTTTTGGCACAATACAGGTTCAACTCTGAGATTATACCAGATAGGTACGACATGATGAGGATGACGAAGAGAAATGATGAGACCATAAGGCAATATGCTAAAAGGTGGAGGGAGTTGGCTGCACAAGTCAAGCCACCCGTGGGAGAACCAGAAATGATTTCAACCTTCATCAGCACACCGGGGCAACCCTTTTACAATCACTTGGTGGGTCAAACTACCACCAACTTTGCTGCCCTAGTGCAAGTGGCAGACAGAATTGAAGATGGGATCAAGTCTGGGAAAATAGTTGATTACTCTGCAGTGTTGAACCAGGAAGCTTCCACTACTTTCTCTACACAGAAAAAGGAGAATGGTAATGAAAGAATAAAGAATGAAGAAAGGAGAGAAGCAGAAGTGAATATGGTGAAACCTCCCAGGGAACCCTTTCAAATCAATGCCCATCCACCTCCTATCAAGCCAACCCATCAATTTCCTTTGCTGCCTATTCAAATTAATGTCCCTTCTGCACAGCCTGTGAAGGAGGAAACAGAAGTAAGGAAGAGAAGGGAATTTTCTAAACTGCCTATGAGACCATCTGAGCTTTTGCCTACTTTACTTCAAAAGGGTTATGTGACTTTGAGGTTGCCAAATCCTCATGCAAGCAAAGGGAAGGGTTATGATTCATCTGCAATCTGTGATTATCATATGAGCACTCCAGGGCATACCACAGATCGTTGCTTGGCTCTAAAGCATGCAATCCAGGATTTGTTGGATAATAACTCCTTATCATTCAATTCAGTCACACCCATCCCATCTACCAATAACAATGGGGCAGGTAGCTCAAATGCAATAGGGGCAATTTTCTCTGGAGAAAGAAGATTTGACCCTTCTCAGCTTATCGCTCCTATTGGTTCAATAGTCAGGGTTTATCTTGAAAGAAATGCTCTTGGTTATGAGCAGGAAGGCTTGCCTTACTCAGCAGGAGAAAGAAATTATCAGAAAAAGGGAGAAAAGTCAACTTTTGCCTTTGAGAACAGGGGCAGTTTTCGAACTCCCATGTTCTTTGAAAAGAAACTCCCATAAGAAGAATGCACATTTCCTGAGGATCCTAAGGAGCCTTGTTCTCAGGAAGTGATTTTAATAAAGGCTCTTCAAAAAAAAAAAAAAAAAGATTTTTCTCTTTAACATTTTTCTAGAAAAAAAAAAGTTTTCAGCAAGGTCCTTTTACTTATGAATCATATCTCTTATTGAATTTCATTGAGTTGAATATGACTTTGACATTAGGCTCAATTTTGAGACCAAAATCGAAGAAAAAGGCATTTTATATGAAAATTCAAATCTTTTTAAGTGTCATGAGAAGAATATTCTGCAAAATTATGAAGTAACCAATCTTATGGCCTTTGGAACCAAAGATGACCCACAGTCTTCAACAGAAAAGATAGAAGAAGATTTGAAGTTTCTTCATTAGAATACAGAAAGAATCGCACCACTTGCTGATTCGTTCAAAGGAAAGTTGATAATATTGTTTGAAGAAATTTTAGGGCTTTGCATTTGAAAATATGGGAGAAGATTTGACATTTTCGTTGGAAATAGAATTGGGCATTATTTGATGGAAAGAATCCAAATTCATAAGATTGATCAAAAGTTGAAGAACTTGTTCATAACAGAAGTTCTATTTAAAGAGGCTTTCATGTTAACAGAAGGTGATTAAGAAGGAAAAAAAAGAGAAGAAAAAAATCCTGAGCCAATCATGTAGTACAACTCTACCAAGTCTAAAATTCAAATTTTTCTTAAAATGATAAGAGGCCTTTCTTTCTTATATCCCCAAAAATTTTGAAATCCCTAGTTAGACCCTTTGAGCTTGATACATTTTTCCAAGTAACCTAAACTAAGAATTGTAACCCCACACTGGGGCAAATTTATTAAGGCATAAAAAAAAGGGAATGAAGGGACAATTATTGAAGTTCAAGAGGGATTTTGAATATGTTTTCAGAAAATGGGGCAAAGAAAAAAAAAGAAATGAAGAAAAAGAAAGAAAAAAAAAAGGAAGAAAAAAAGATAATCAAATGCTATTTGGAGAATGTCTTCAAAATTGTGAAGAAAAGAATGGAAAAAAGAAGTTCAATACTGGAGAATAAGTTTCAAATGAAGAAATCAAATTGAGGGAAGAACTTCATTACTAGGGGCAATTTTGTATTCATTCCAAGGAAAGAAATGCCTTAAAAATTACAATTTCAGTTAACCCATTTGATCATAGGGTATTTGAGCCTTTTATTCCTTTTCTTTCTAAACTAACACCAAGCCTTCGTTTCGTCCTATTCATAAGTCCTCTTTGATTAAGAAATTTTGAATTAAGTCAATTTCGACTACATAGTTGCTGGTGATGAAGGATTAAAAAAAAAAAAGAGAAAAGAAGAAAAGAAGAAAAATGGAGAAAATGTAGTGAAAACCTGAAAGGGCGCTACGTGGCAAATAATCAACTATCTACAAGAAGGAAATCGTCAGAGAGGAAAGTCCAGAATTGGCATGGATCTAGGTGAAGACCTCATGTTGGTGGTTATTTTGAGATACATCCACTCTTCAAGTGATTGAGAAAATTCTCTTTTCAAGACTGAAGCAACATAATCAGAACTATGATATGAATCATCTGTGAACAAGTTAATGGCCATCAAAATTGCCATTAGGAAATTGTTGCTGAAGTTGAAGTCATAAATTCCCATATCATGGATATAATGGAGAAACAATTGCTTTTCAATTGGATGAAGGAAAATGTCTTTCTAGACTGGGGCAAAATAGTCAGATTGAAAGAGTCGTCATATCTGGAGCATCAATTGACAAACCGATGGTCATGGGGATGATTCTAAAGGTTCCAAAGGCTTATTTTGGTCTTTCTTCATTTTCTGAAATAATCTTCTTATTATTCAACTTGATTTTAATTCTTTTGGACTATATGCTAATAACTGATTGGATCATTTTTTCAAAAAATATAAAAACACAAAAACGCAAAAAATATATTTTTGGCCAGTGATGAGAAATCAAATACTTTTCATAAAACATTGAATTCTGAGGCCACTAGTATAAAACATATTTTCTTATGTTTGCATTTGCATTCTTCTATTAGGGTTTCTTTTTGGCAAAGGTAAAAAAAAAAGAAAAAGAAGAGAAAAAAAAAAGAGAAAAAGAAAAAGAAAAAGAAAGAAAAAAAAAAGAGAAAAAGAAAAAAAAAAAGAAAAGGAAAAAAGAGGATCATCTCTACTGAGGGGCAAATACTTCTTCAAACAATCAAAACCGGGGCATGCTCAGTGTCTTTCCTTCTGGGTTTTCATTGGAATGAATTCCAAGATCTGGAAGAAGCAATCAAGCTTTAGTCTTCAAATTTGAAAGAAAAAAAAAAGGGCTTCAAAGCAATGGCATGTTTTCTTCGTTAAACAAGGGTTCCCAATTCTTCAATCATGAAGAAGGATTTTACTGAGACAGCAAGAAGGCATGAAAGACAGATCATGGGTTGTAAGGGCATGAGATTAGATCATCAGATTATGGTTCTCAAATCCATCAATCAAGAAGAGGGCATTCACTTGGGCAATTAAAAAGCATGAAGACAGGTTATGGGCAGTAAGGGCACATACATTGTTATTGAGAGAGCAAGAAGATAAAGAAGCAAAAGCAAGTTGCAAAATATTCAAGCACAGGTTCGGGCATCAAATGGCACCCAGGTATATCAAATAAGAAAATCAATCAGGAAAATTCAAAAAGTGAAAAACATCAAAATCAATTGAGGTTGCAGTGGTCAATCCACATCCTTTTCAAAATTTGCTTGTCTCAGATTTCTTTTCATAGCCACGAGAGCTCAAAGAAATCTGAGATAAGGAAGAGACGCCACCCCATCAGACTTCAAGCAGGGGTTTCATTGGCTATCTTCGAATCCATGTTTTTATCATTTCTTTGTTGGACCAAAGTAAGTTCAATTAATGAGATGTTTTTCAAATGTGTAATTTTGAGTTGTGTCTGTTCTTTGCTGTTTATTGTGCTACAACTGCAGGCCACCCAGAAAAATTGTATTTTTTTATTATTTTCTCCACTTTTTTCAGGAGATTAATGTCCATATTAGTTGTAAGTTGAAAGGATTGCCACCATACTCACTTTTGTTTAAAAATTTTGTCTCAAATCTCACTTCATAGCCACAAGAGCTCAGTGAGAGGAGAGAGGAGGATTTGGCCCTTAAGCTGAGGGACTTCTTAGCAAATCTTCCACAATCAATTCTTTTTTTCAAAAATCATCCATTTAATCCTTGCAAAATGCAATTAGTTAGACAAAGATCTTAAAAAGTGCAATTGGTGGGTCTTTTTTTTCTCTCTGCTTGTAATTGGTTCCAATTATCAGCAAAGAGGGGGCAGCTGTAGACACCCCAAATTGCACTAAAAATGAGAAAATAATTGAAAATATTAATTGAGATTTGAAACAGGTCAAAAAAGTGTAAAATCTGGCCAAACTGGTCATGACCGTATTTTGTTTACGGACTGGTCATACCTGCAGTTGATATACGGTCACGGCGTGCCCGTATTAATAATACGGGCAGGGCACGACCGTAATATATATACGGGCACGGGGGTCTTTGTGCGAATTTTACCTTTTTGATTTTTGAGCCTTATCTGCACCCAAATATCTCTCTTGGATAAGCGAATTCTCTTATTTATTTGTTCGAATTATCTCATTTATCCTTGTGGATAAAGGATTGGCATGATCTTGTGTTTAACTCAAACTGAAACTCTATCTTGCCAAACCTTGGACCAACCATACCCCTGTGCTTGCCTATAAATAGAGGTGAGATTCTCAAGCAAAAGGCCACGAAATTTTGAAGTCAAAGAAGAATCAAAAGCTCCAAGAGAAGGAAAGGAATCCCTACTGCTCTGCCTGCTCAATCCAGGTAAGTCCCCTATCCCTTTTTATTTCTGTCTTCAATTCTAGATGTAATAGGATCATCTCTATTGCTGTAGAATAAGGCCATATCTGTTTTGTCTTCCTAAACTTGTCTCTAAGTACCTCAAGGGTCTCTCTAGCCGTAAAACGTGAAGAGAGAACTGGGGGAAAGGGGAACAGGTGGATCCCTAGAATAGAACCCCATATCTGTTTTTTTCTTTTTTTAAAGCCTCTGATTGTGTTTGTGTAACCAAACCTATCTTTAAGTACCTCAAGAGTCTCTCTAGCCGTAAAACGTGAAGAGAGAACTAGGGAAAAGAGAACAGGTGGATCCGTAGGGTAGACCCCCATGTGCTCTAATCTGTGAGATATGGCTGCTTTCGATATCTTGATCATGTTTAATGCTTTTTATGATATATCTGAATGAATAACATGAATCCATGATGTCTATAGCATGAGATCCCCACTTTTTGCCAAAATTTGGATTTTTGCCACTTTTGCACCTACAGCACTGTTTTCGTGATTTTTGTGATTTTAGGCTAGGATCTTGGATTTATCATGATCAATATGATATATCTGAATCCAGAGGCCTGAAAATAAATTCTAGGGTTTCATGATGTGGTTTTTAAATTGTTTTTCATTATTGAGAGAAGACCCTACGGTCTAAATTCTCCCTTTTTGGTGTTTTTCATCAATGTGGATATTTTTGGTTTTGATTTTTAGATTTAATGTGAAATTTGGGCTTTATCTATGTCCTGGACTATTCAAGTTCAATTTTGAAATATTTTATAAAAATCATATTTTTCTAGATTTCTAGAATTTTGACTTGAAGCCAGATTTTTGGATTTTTCACTTTAAATTGATTTTATTTGATTTTATCTCAATTTTATTTTGATCATGAAACCCTAGGAATGGTATGATCATATTTGAAAGTTCTGGATCAATCAGACTATTCATATGAAAAAACCATATATTTTTGCCTTTTTTGTGATTTTGTGTGATTTTTATAGCAAGCTTTTTTCTTTATTTTAAACATGAACAATACCTGGCAACCACCTTGTGTGGATGAATAGGGGTGCCTAACACCTTCCCCTGTTCATAACTTAATCCCCTTACCCATCTCTGGTTGTTTTTTTTAGGAGGGATATTTTGCCCTAAAATTGCCTTTTGTGCTTATTTAATATTTTGGTGTCCATTCACACCTAAATTGAATGGTGGCGACTCTTTGTTTTATTTAATCCCGTGTGATGATTGAAGGAAATCATTAAATTGATTTTTTCCCATGTCTCACAAATGGGTCTCATTTATCATATTTTATTTTGATAATTCATTTGTTGGTGTAGTCTTCCTGAAATATTGTTTGAAAATGGTGACTGAATTCGTTTGTTAATTGATATTTCTTGTAGTGGAATTCTTAGCATAACAGAAAATAAGTGCAAGTTGGGCCTTTTAGATCTAATATTCTGAATTTTGTAAACTTGTGTAGTTGAGGTTCTAGGTGACACCATCCCTTGGATAACTGATGCCTAGGTGCTAATTAGGATCCTCTTAAATTGCAAACAAAAATGAACCACGCATTGAATTTATAAATTTCTTGCAACAAGAAAGAGGCATACCCATTCCTTATAATCTCTTGCCCTTCTCTGCTCAATTGATTTGCGCTAGGTGGTTCTAGTCTAATAGATATACTAAATTATTTACACGCTATGACCGCTTTGATGAATCTTATATAATAAATATATCTTTTCAAGGCACATAGAAAACAACATAAATTTTTTTTTTAATGTAGTCCTTCAATGACCTTAATATACCTTTGGCCATGCCACAAATGTGGCTTAGAGCTTCGAAGACAATGAGATGAAAGGGCAAAATAAGTTAGGGCGTGAAGCATCATTGAGGGAGATTACCGATTCAATAGAAGAGGACCTACGGCTTCTTTTCTAATAAGAGGACCATGGTGTATAGAGGTTTTTATTATGTTTTTTCTTCTCACTAACAAAACTAGCAAGGGTGCATGTGCAATACCGCACATCATGGAGGGAACGGTTGAAACATACAAAACTGATTCTTAGGTTTCCAAAATCAAATATTTGAGGGAGTTTTGACCATTTTATCCTTTTATTAATGAACCTAGGTGTTGTTGTAAGGACACTTGTAGAAAGCTGCACATTTTCTTTGGCACGTTTCCCAAGGGGGCGCCTGGCTTTATATATAGTATAGATAAAAACGCATAATTGGAATATCGAAAGAAGCTATCGTCTTTATTGCCTTCTTAGTAATTTTTTCTAAAAAGTTTCTCTCTTCTCCGCAGCGACTTTTCAAGGCATGTTTTTATAAATATTCCGGAAAATTAGACCCATTTCATAATTTTCCTTTTTTATATTTGAGAACTCAAAAATGATTTCTTTCATTTGACGAACTGTGGAGCTCACTTGAATAGAAATATTAAGTCCTTTATTAGATATCCCGATTAAAACACATGAGATTCAAAAAACATATAAAGAACATATTGAATAGAATATCTAAATTGCGCATGTATATATCAGCGTGCGTAATTTTCGTAGACATCTAGTTGGTGTCCATCCAGAACCGAGCTTGAAGATAGTCAATCATCTTCTTATCAACTTGGAAGGCCTTGGCAAGAACATCTCCAGAAATTGGTTTGTTTGACCCAAAGACAGCATTGGCAATGGTGATGACACCAGGATTCTGACTGCTTAAAGCAGCAATGGCAACGGCATTGGCCTTACCCACATTGAACTGGAAGTGAATGAGGCCTTGCGGAAATACAAACACGTCTCCCTTGTTGAGTACCTTGCTGATAAGGCGGTTTTCGGGGTTGGAGGTGACAAAACCCACAAGGAGTGTGCCGTCCAAGACGGTAAGGATCTCAGTGGCACGAGGGTGCGTGTGAGGAGGGTTCTGACCGTAAGGTGCGTAGTCTACACGAACCATGGAGATGCCAAGTGTGTTGAGTCCGGCTATTTGGTTAACGTTTACTGCAGTGACATTGGAGCCAACTGGGTTTGCAGTGCTTCGGGGCATGTTGAGTCCAGAAAAGAAGAAATCTTCAGCTTTAGCAAGCTTCGCGTCGTTGCAGAATTTCCCATTCACGAATACTGGAACAAATTGATTAGGACTATCAATTCTCAGTGGAATTTATGTAAGATGCGGATGGACCACAGTTAAGGAAATGAACAAAAAGATTGAATGAATAAGAATTTACCAGAATCCTTAGGCTCATCAACAGCGACACAGAAGTCCTGTAACGGACTAGGATGCGACGCTAAGGCAATGAAGGAAGCCATGCATAAGATGAGAGGCACAAAAAGGAAGTGATTACCCATCTCACTCAAATCGCAGAGGGCTAAAAGTTAACAAGTCACGCTAAAGACTTATGTTCTTCTTCTAAGTATAGCTGCTTGGTTGAGGAATGATAATTGAAGCACTAAACATGAGCTATTTATAGATAACTGGAAGGACGGTTGATGGACTAGGCCTTGGAATCAGACACAGCGTTTACCAATACAAAGCAAGAATGGATACTAAGTCAAATTTTTATCTTAAAATGTTTATTCGAAGAACTATTTCACAAACAAAACAACTAAGCCTTCAAACCTTTTACATATGTTTTTATTAGACCTTGTCCCCCCAAGACTGCCACTTGGAAGCTTGAATTATCATCCTTAATAAAATATTAAAGAAGAAAGAGCCAACAAATATCGCAAACAACTGAAATTATATATAAAATGTTCTTGTCCTCTCAGAAAGGAAAAATTCTTCTTCTCACTACTCTAATCGAAATATATGTCTTGCTGTCACAAACAACGCGCAAGAATGGGTAACAAATGCATTTGAGCTTTCGCAGAAACTTCTCTTGAGATCTAATAGAGAAAAACAAGGAGATTCAGCGAATTAAACGTATGGTGCACAAGAAGCAACCAAAGTGTATAATTGAAATTGAATGCGTGGTATCAATCTAATGTCATTTCATCTTTGGTGGTGTTCATCCATTTCCAATCTCAAAAAGTAATTTATTTTTTAAAAGTTATAATATCTATTCTTTACTTGGTTTGAACTAATCTTTTTCATTAGAGAAACTAGTGTTTGGCCCATCATTCTTTTCCTTTTTATTGTAAGGACTACAATTTTCTTCTTCAAACTAAGGCTGTGTTTGGAACCCTGGACTTAGGGAGAAAAGGAAATAAACCTAAAAATAAAAGAAAAGAAAAGAAAATAATGATTTACTTTTATTTTCCAGAGCTTGGATGAGATTTTGGATGGCAATAGGCCGGCTTGAACTAGCAACATGCCCCATCCCGCCCTTGACGATAATGGTTTGGGATTGGCAAAATCAGATTCGGAGCAGGTTCGGTTTTTGCCCAACCCAACATTTACCCGGTCTTAATATATTAAAAATGAGTTTGTGTTTAAAACATTATTTTAATATATATCATATATTTAGTGAATGAATTATTATGTTATTTTTTGATATATTCTATTTAAAAACATATTGTTTCTACGTTTATAATGCAAAAAAGGTCAACCTCGATTAGCCTTGTTACCAATCTAATTGGGGGTGGGTCAAGGTTGGTATTGACAAAACCCTTGTAGGTTATGGGCAGTGATGGTGGTAGTGGTGGGCAGTATTTACCAAAACCCGCAAAAAAATTTGCCTTGTTGCCATCCCTAGATGAGATGAGAAATGGGAAGAAAAAGAAAAGTGTAATTTAATAAGATGGTAGGTTAGGAGACGGTGGTGGGGGTGGTGCTTATAGTGGTGGTTGCGGTGGTGGGTTGATGTCAGTAGTTTGGGGGGGGGGGGGGGGGGGGGGGGGGTGAGAGAAAATTCAAATCACTTTCTTTCGTTCCTACCAAATGGCAAAAAAGAAATTTCAACATTTTATTTTGTTTTCTCCCTAAAGACTAAGTTATCAACTTTTTCAGCCTTTTGAGTTGATTCAACAACTATATTCCTCTAGACAAACGAACTTTGTGTTGTCTGGGGTTTGAGCTCATGTGTCCCACTCCTCTAGGTGAAAGATATGGTGATGGTAGGGGTGGTGATGGCTATGGTGATGGTGGGTGGTGGTGATGGTGAGATGATGTTATGAGAGAAATTTTTACCTTAAAAGAGGAAGAGGAAGAGAAATGTTTTTGATAAATTTTCTCTTCAAATCAGTTTTCTTCGTTTCTACCAACGGGAGGAAAGAAAATTTCAACATTTTCTTTTCCTTTCCCCCTAAATACTACAAGTTGATGTTACTATCAACATTTTCATCCTTCTGAGCTGAGTCAACAACTATATTCCTCTAGACAAATGAAATATGTGTTGCTTGGCCGAGGAACAAGATGAACAACGAATTTTGGTTGTTCCTCTTGGGTTTTCAAGAGAACCTTTTGCTTTACACAACAAGGAAAAAAACTTTTAGCAGTCCCTTTTGATTGCCGTTAATGATTGTTACATTTGAAAAAAATAATTTAATTGCCTCCCATCACTGCCCCTGTTAGGTCTAGCAATTCCGAAGTGTTTTGTTGTCTTATTCGATGCCAAATGTAACTCAAATAAGCCTAGGATGTATGTATTAAAGAGTTGCTTTAAAAGTAAAAAAAAGAGTCTATTTTTAATCTCAATGTTTGCACGTCAAGAATTAACATTCACGCGTCAGAGTACTGCAGATCAACGCATGCACAAAGAGATCAATGTTCGCGTGCATTCTGTGAGTGTCAAAGAAGGTGTTTTCATGTTTTTGTTCTAACGCCTATGTAAGCACCTCATTTTTGCGCCCCTCTAAAAGCCAGAAATGAAAACCCCAGTCAAACCCTAAGGAGCATAAATTGATTTTCTGATCAAGCTTGAATTGACTATCATACCCTATTCCAATGGATAGGAAAACCTAACACAATTCCAATGCAATTGAGTTTGAATAAATAGAAGTCCATATGAAGAAAATACGGGCAAAACAGTAAAAGGTCACTAAAATGCAGATAATCTGGACACGTGGCAAGACTTGCCAAGTGGCAAACTGAAGCACTAAAGGACAAAACATCAAATCAAGTCAAATTAGATCAAATTGTATCTAATCAAGTCTAATCAAGGTAAATCAGGAATCAAATCAAATCAAATTTCAAATATATGATCCAACCGTATAGTATATACGGTTTGGATGATTCTTTGATGATTGCAAATCTGTCAGAAATTTGTCAGAAGATATGGTCAAACTATATGATATATACGATCATGCCTTGACCGTACACCATGTATGGTCAGAAGATTCGCAAATCTTGTCAAAAATCTGTCAGAGAATCAAATATAATCAAGTAGGATCAAATAAATCATATTGAGCAATACAGTTTGACCAAAATGAACTAAAAATGATACGACCGCATTTCCAATACGGTTTTGGAAGATTTGATAAAAATATTATCCTCTATGCAAATCTAACACGTGGACGAACCTGATCATTGCTGAAAGGATAGATAAAACCGTATAGAGTATACGGTTTTGTCTTAATTGTATACTATATACGGTTTTGACCTCTGTCTATAAAAGCCAACCTACACCACTGTGCAGGTGGTTGGCTTTTTTGGCTGTAAGACCCCGAAAATTTTCAGAAATTTTAATTAAATAAAATTCAGTATTTTAATGTGGATTTTACTGAATATTGGTAATGGAATATATAGGTGATCACATAGATGAAGCAGATCAGGAGTATCATGCAAATCCAACCGCTGGATCATGACATAATGAAGTAAGTATTAAGTTAAGGGCTATTCTTAATTTGATTGGTTAGAAGTATGGAAGTTAATGGAAGGGAGATGGATGGGATAACAAGGATTAAAAATAGGGTTTTTAATTGAGAATACAACTAATCGTATACCTATTCTAATCATAGTTTCTGGTGGCTGAAGGAAAGAGGAGAAATCGAGAGAGGAGGAGGAAAACCACGGAGCCTTGTTGTTCTTGAGGAAAGCTACATTCCAGAAGGTGTTGGGTTACTGAAAAGGAAGTGATTAGAACCTACACTATGAAGAAAAAGGAGGAAGAAGGAGTTCTCGATCGAACAGAGGTACGTAGCATACCTGTTTAGACGTTGTGAGACACGGGAAAATCACCGGGATGATTTCCCCTCCGTCAACACACGGACTCAACGTAAAAATGGGAGAGTCATCACCATTCAGATTTTTTGAGGTGAGAATGGACACCAAAAGATTCAAAAATAAGCAAAAAGAGTTAAAGGGCAAATACTAGAGTAAAAATAACTCTACTTGAAAATCAAATCCAGAAATGGGTAAGGGGATTAGATTATGAACGGGGGAAGGTGTTAGGCACCCCCATTCACTCACACAAGGTGGTTGCCAAGTGTTGTTCATGCGAAAAAATAAGAAAGCTTACTAAAAATCATTAAAAACCTTGAAAAAGGACAAATGTATGATATCTTCACCTGAAAATCCAAATGAATTCCAGATCTTCTTTTATGTCAATATCACTTCTGGAATATCACCAAAGGATGGAAATCAAAGCAAAAGTTGCACAAAACCAAGTTGAGTTAAATCCGGGAAATTCGGTAAAAGCAAGAACCATTTGTCTTGAAATCATTCAAATCCAATTTAAATTGAATCAAACCAAATCCATTTGAAAGATTATGGTAAATAAGAGGCTCATGCAAAATTTTAACTAAATCCGGTTGAAATCCTAGGAGTTATGCTCCTTTAAAATCTGCTGCTGAAGATGATTAAAAGTGATAAGTGGGCAACTTTGGAAAATCATTTCGAAAAATCGGCTCCATATAAATCCATGAAATTTGGTGTGAGTGAAGCCTGTATGGCCATCTTTCAATTGAAACTAGCCTCATACAAAAACTCATTCGGATGTGCCTTGGGTGGTCTCCCGAACAGGCCCCGAAGATCATAGATTTACCCAGAAAAGTGCTGTTGAACAGCTCTGAGTAAATCTGTTGCTCACAACACAAATGGAGTCCAAAAATTATAAAACCAAATGGATTTAAAACTAGACTTCCATAGGAAAACTCAGAAACAAGAATCACTCGAATCGGACTTAAAACGAACACATGGTGCTCAGTCGAAGTGACAAATTCTGTATTCAGATCAGAACTAACCTATCAACTTCGACAGAGAGGTGTCAAAAATCCGCCTAATAGAAATTCATGACATTTTACAGGCATAAACTAGACAGCCCCACATTTCCCATGACTCTAGAATTACTCCAAAATTCATCCGGACGATGATGTTACGAGTGTCTGAAGTTGGGGTACAGTTGCTGTCAAGTTAAGCCTTTTTTTGAATAAAAATAACTCAAAACAGTGATAAGAGGTGTGTGATCCGTGCAAGATGAATCAAAATCTTTTGAAAATCATTTCAAAACATCCCAGAATTGCTTAGGGCTATTTATTTCAGATTTATCACAAGAAATGCAATAAATCCGAAATATGAGCCTATCACGCCAAAATCACGTGCTATGTATGTGTAGGTGTAAGAATCATTCCAACAACATAGCAAAGATAGCATGCATTTATATCAATCAAAATAGGGTTCTAGAAACAACCTAGGGTTCCGTTCCATTATCGTTTCCCTTAATTCTCTCTCTCTCTCCGTTAAACATGGTTTTTCAAGATAATCTTGGGGTACTTTGAATATGGAACGGTTTTCATAGAATCACAAGGCTTATTTCATAATAGCATGCATTTAGATCAACAAAAAAGGGTTCTAGAACAACCTAGGGTTGCATTCCATTATCGTTTCCCTTAGTTCTCTCTCCCCGTTAAACATGGTTCTTCAAGATAAAATCTTGGGGTAATTTGAATATGGAACGGTTTTCATAGAATCACAAGGCTTATTCAAATAAGTTCTAACTCTAAGGTCAGTCCTCAGTCTCGTTTCACCTAGATCCCCGCCTTCACGTTTTTCGGCTAGGGGGAGTCTTGAGATACTTTGAGTAGAGGAAGGGTTTTCATACACACATCATAGGCCTTAATTTATAGAAAGGTAGAAGAAGAGACTAGACCTAGAATGTAAAAAACATAAAAGTAAAGAGAGGTTTGAGGCTTACCTGGGCTTCTGGAAGCAAGACTACAGCGGTTCCCCTCTTCACTCGGAGCTCTTTGATCTCCAACTTCTTGGCAAAAGTTAATGACAAGAATTAATGGCCATTTGCTTAAGGAGGAGCCTCCTATTTATAGGCAAAGGCTAGGGTTAGGGTTGGTGGGATGGTAAACACAAACTAATGTCTAGAGCCCACCAACCTTAACCCTAAGGCTATTTCCGAGATTTCCACTCCTTTAATGAAGGATATGATGGTAAAAAGTGAAAACTCTCGGAAAACCCTAATTTTGAGCAAAAAACTTGTATCCGACATGTCAGGTCGGATACAAGCAATTCTCTTTGTATCCGACATTATCTGTCGGATACAATAAAGATGTTTTGTATCCGACATTATCTGTAGGATACAAAAAAAAGAAGCTTTTATCCGAATTTTAACACAGGCAATACTTATTTACATGTAATATCGTTTAAGTAAATGTCTTCGTATTTTTTAATCTCCATTTGCTTAAGATATTACATGTAAATAAGCAAACACCCCCCCCCCCCCATTTGAATCCATGAAAAATAGTTCCAGACCCAAATTCCAAGTAAATAAAAAGTCAACTTTCCAGTTCTAGGCAAAATTCCGATTTTTCAGGTCTGGTAAAAAGATTCAACATGTCAAAACCAAGGTATTCGTCAAGATTTAAAATCTCAAAAAATTCTTTTATGCAATAACATGGCTAAAAACCTGATTACCGGGAAAAATTATCCTGAAATCTGGCTTTAAAAAATATTTCATTTTCTGGGGTCAAAAGTCAACAAAATTCAACCGGAAAAAGTTTGACTTTGCACAAAAGATTGAATTCGGGCCTTTTCCTTTACGGTTTTGGATTCAAATGGGTTAAGGATCTCAAACCCAATGCAAAGAATTGAAAATTCCAATAAAATATTTCTCTCCTTCAAGATTTATAAAAAATCGTGCAATTTTGGGGTGTCTACAGACGTTAATGAGTTTTATGGATGTTTGATCATCTAGCATGTTTTTGAAGGGTTGTATATATGTTTTGGATATGAATAGTGTTGATTTTGATGTATAGAATGTAATATATTGAATAGAAAACCAGTTTCGGATTTAGATTAGCCACTATATGTTGAGCGCTCGACACGATCGGCTGAGCGATCTTGTCTAGCAACTCGCCTGTAAATCTTAGTCAAATAGTCACCCAACCGATCGCCTAAGCGACCAAGGTCGAGAGACAGTTCAAAACCTGAAATATTAATTAGGTCACCTATCAGATCGCCTAAGCACCCACGTTGAGCACCCATCACTATTTTTTGATCAATTTAACGTGTGGATGCCCAACCAGGTCGCCTAAGTGACTGGGTTGAGCGACCAACACAGAATTCTGATTATTCTGAATTTTGAGAGAAATTTCAATACAAAATGATTTTAAATGGTGTTAAATATCTAAACCAACAAATTGTAGACACCCCAAAATTGCACGATTTTTTATAAATCTTGAAGAAGAGAAATATCTTATTGAAATTTTCAATTCTTAGAATTGGATTTGAGATCCTTAACCCATTTGAATCCAAAACCATAAAGGAAAATGCCCAAATTCAATCTTTTGTGCAAAGTCAAACTTTTCCGATTGAATTTTGTTGACTTTCCACCCAAAAAATAAAATATTTTTTAAGGCAAAATTTCAAGATAATTTTTCCCGATAATTAGGTTTTTAGCACTGTTATTGCATAAATGAATTTTTTGAGCCTTTAAATCTTGACAATTACCTTAGTATTAACATGTTGAATTTTTTATCGGACCTGAAAAACTAGAATTTAGCCTTGAACTGAAAAGTTGACTTTTTATTCACTTGGAATTTGGGTCTGGAACTATTTTTAATGGATTCAAATGCGGGGGGAGGGGGTGTCTATTTATTTACATGTAATATCTTACGTAAATGGAGATTAAAAAATACTCTGACATTTACTTAAATGATATTACATGTAAATAAGTAGTGCCTATATAGGTAAGGGTTAAGGCTATATAGAAGCTGTGCAGACAGTGTTTTTTGCCCTGAACCGAAAACTTAGTTCTGTCAAACTCAATTTCATGTGTAACCGAAATTAAATTTCGGTCATGAATTTTTTATTTATAACCCAAATAATATTTCAATTATACAAATTTTATGTATAACTGAACTGTATTTTCGATCATGAAGAAAAAAGCTTCAAATTGAAAAAGCCCGTAAGCCTTCACTTATTTACATCTATACCTCTATTTGGGATGTCGAATTTCCCCAATTTGGCCTCCGAAAATGGCCAAATTACCCTAATTCATGCCTTAGACTTAAGTTGGAAGGTTCTAGACAGACTTTTGTGTCTATCCTTGGGTTTTTTCTACCCTTGCTCTTGCCTATAAATAGAGGGTCTTTCCTCTTGCAAAGGGTTGAGAATCTGAAGTTTGAAGAGCTCTTGAAAAAGAAGGGAACCTCTGCCCAATTCTCTACTCAAGCACTCAAGCAACCAGGTAAGCTTCCAAGATTTCTCTCCTCTTTTATTTCAATTCAAGCAATCTCTCTTCTTCTACCTTTCTGTAGATAAGGCCCTTTGTGTGTTTTGAAACCCCAACCCATGCTTAAAGAACCTTAAGCACCATCTCTAGCCGTAAAACGTGAAGATATAACTAGGGGAAACAAGTGTTGGAATGGATCCTTAGGTTTAGAATCATTTGTGATGAAATACTTGCATGATTTATGTTGAATTCGTGTGTGCTTGCTGCTTGTATGTGATTTTGTTGTAAATCTGGAGAAATTACATAGATCTATGCTCTCTATAGCATTAGATCTCAATTCTCTCCTAAAAATCTGATTTCCTACACAATTCCATACACACATCACTTGGTTTTTGTCAAAATAGGTATAAATCTTAGATCAGCTATGCTTAATATAATAGATACGAGATCAGAAGCCTTAGAGAAATCTCTCAGGACTTTTTGAGTTGATTTTAATTGGATTTAATGTTCTAAAGAAGACCTCATGGTCTAATCTCTCTTATTTGAATAAGTTTGCACCAATTTGGGTAGATTTGGCTCTTCCTCTCCAAATAATAAGAGATTTGAGCCAAATCCATGCCCTAAATCAAATACAGACACTCACTTTTTTTGCTTGGTTTTACTTAAATTTTACAAATCTGGACAGAACCTGTACCCTGTCTTGGATCATTCATAACTTCATCATATGGATGAATTTTGAATGATTTCAGAGACATGTGATAGGTGGAGATGTCTAGTTTAATCCAGTAAAATTTGAACAATTTATATGAAGTCGATTTTTCAAACCATTTGATTAAAACTGATAAGTCAGATCAAATCAGATTGTTGAACTTGTCACTTTGATTGAGTACCAAAGGTTCATTTTAACTCCGATTTGAGTGATTTCAATTTTTAAGTCTTCCTTTATGAGTCTACTTTCAAATCCAATTGGTTTCAAGAGTATTCACTTTAATTTGAGCTTTGTGTACTTGATTGCCCTGTACTGCTCAGTAGCAAATTACAAAGTCAATCTGTGATCCTCTACACATGTTTGGAAGAGCACACAAGCCACAAATGGATAAAGTTTTGTGTGAGGCTTATTCTATTCGAAGGATGGCACCTCATACTTCGTTCATACCAATTTTCAAGGATTTATATGGAGCCAATATCCACGAGTAGGTTTTCAAAGTTAGCTACTGTAAAATCCCTAAATTTTACTATACTTAAAATTTTATGTTAGTGAATAAAAATAATTTGTAATTTGCAAATTTTTGCAAAACAGGAGATTAAAGGGGCAAACCAGAGACTTCGGGAGAATCTGTTGGATAATTCTATTTAAATAGGTGTGAGACATGGAAAAATCACCGAGATGATTCCCCTCCGTCAACACACGGACTCAACGAAAATGGGAGAATCGCCATCATTCAATTTTTTTTGGGTGTGAATGGACACCAAAAGGTTCAAAATAAGCAAAAAGAGCTAAAAGGCAAATACTAGAGTAAAAATAACTCTACTTGAAAATCAAATCCAGAGATGGGTAAGGGGATTAGATTATGAACGGGGGAAGGTATTAGGCACCCCCATTCACCCACACAAGGTGGTTGCCAAGTGTTGTTCATGCTAAAAAAATGAGAAAGCTTGCTAAAATAATCAAAAACCTTGAGAAATGATTAAACAAATGTGTGATACCTTCACATGAGAAATCCAAATGAATTCCATATCCTCTTTTATGTCAATATCACCAATAGATGGAAATCAAAGCAAAAATTGCACAAAACCAAGTTGAGTCAAATCCGGAAAATTCGATAAAAGATAGAGCCATTTGTCTTGAAATCATTCAAATCTAGTTTAGATTGAATCAAACCAAATCCATTTGAAAGATTATGATAAATAGAAGACTCATGCAAATTTTCAATCAATTCCGGTTAAAATCCTAGAAGTTATTCTCCTTTGAAATCTACTGCTGGAGATAGTTAAAAGTGACAAGTGGGCAAGTTTGGAAAATCATTTAGAAACATCGGCTCCATATAAATCCATGAAATTTGGTATGGATGAAGTATGTATGGCTATATTTCAAATGAAACTATCCTCATACAAAAATTCATTCGGATGTGCCTTGGGTGACCTCACGAACAGGCACCGAGGATCACAGATTAACCCAGAAAAGTGCTGTTGAGCAGTTTTGAGTAAATCTGTTACCCACGACACAAATAGAGTCAAAAAATTATGAAACCAACTGGATTTGAAATTATACTTCTAAAGGAAAACACAAAAAGAAAATTCACTCGAATCGGACTTAAAACGAACACATGGCGCTCAGTCGAAGTGACAGTTTCCGTAATCTGGCCTGAACTGACCTATCAACTTCGACTGAGTGGTGTCAAAAATCCACTCCATATAAATTGATGAAAATTTGTAGGCATAAACTAGACAGCCTCACCTTTCCCATGGCTTTGGAATTACTCTAAAATTGATCCGGACGATGAAGTTACGAGTGTCCGAAGTTGGAGTACAGCTGCTGTCCAGTTTCAGCCTTTTTAAAGAAAATCAACTCAAAACAGTGATAAGGTGTGTGTGATCTGTGCAATATGAATCAAAATCATTTAAAAAAAAGTTGAAGAACCTCTAAGAAGAAATAGGGCACAAGGTTGGCTCACCATTCCCTCCGATTGGAAAGAATATGCCAAAAACCCCAAAATTGAGCAAAAATGCCCAAAACCGAGAGGTTAGACCTAGAGGTCTTCAATACTAGCTTGAAATCATGTTGAAAACCATTAAGAAATATCCCAGAATTGTTTGGGGCTATTTGTTCTAGACCTATCACAATGAATGCAATAAATCCGAAATATAAGCCGATTCCGATAAAAGCAAGTGCTATGTGTGTATGTGTAAAAATCATTTCTTCAATAACATAACAACATATAACATGCATTCATATCAATCAAATGGGGTTCTAAACAACCTAGGGTTCCATTCCATTCTCGTTTCCCTTAGTTCTTTCTCCCCGTTTAACGGTTCTCTGAGATAATCTTGGGGTACTTTGATTATGAAAAGGTTTTCATAGAATAAAAAGGCCATTCAACAAGGTTCTAGCACTAAGGATCAATCCTCAGTCTAGTTTCCCCTAGATCCCGCCTTCAAGTTTTACGGCTAGGGGGAGTCTTGAGGTACTTTGAGTAGAGGAAGGGTTTGCATACACAAAGAGTAGGCCTTATTCTACAGAAAGGTAGAAGAAAAGAACTAACTCTAGAATGTAAAGACAGAGAAATAAAGAGGGGTTTAGGCTTACCTGGGTGTCTGGAAGCAATGCGGCAGCGATTCCCTTCTTCACTCGGAGCTCTTCAATCTCCAACTTCTTGGCCATTTGCTTAAGGAGGAGCCTCCTACTTATAGGCAAAGGCTAGGGTTAGGGTTTGCATGATGGTATACACAAAATGATGTCTAGAGTCCACCAACCTTAACCCTAAGGCTATTTTCGAGATTTCGACTCCTTTAATGAAGGATATGATGGTAAAAAGTGAAACTCTCGGAAAACCCTAATTTTGAGTAAAAATCTTGTATCCGACAACTTAGGTCGAATACAAGGGAACCTATTGTCGGATACAATAAGGATCTTTTGTATCCGACATTATATGTCGGACACAATAAAGATGTTTTGTATCCAACATTATCTGTCGGATACAAGGAAAGAAGCTTTTTTCCGAATTTTAACATAGGCAATACTTATTTACATGTAATATCATTTAAGTAAATGTCCTCGTATTTTTTAATCTCCATTTACTTAAGATATTACATGTAAATAAGCAAACACCCCCCCCCCCCCCATTTGAATCCATTAAAAATAGTTCCAGACCCAAATTCCAAGTGAATAAAAAGTCAACTTTCCAGTTCTAGGCAAAATTCCAATTTTTCAGGTCCGGTAAAAAGATTCAATATGTTAAAACCAAGGTATTCGTCAAGATTTAAAATCTCAAAAAATTCTTTTATGCAATAACATGGCTAAAAACTTGATTACCGGGAAAAATTATCTTGAAATCTTGCTTTAAAAAATATTTCATTTTCTGGGGTCAAAAGTCAACAAAATTCACCCGGAAAAAGTTTGACTTTGCACAAAAGATTGAATTCGGGCCTTTTCCTTTGCGGTTTTGGATTCAAATGGATTAAGGATCTCAAACCCAATGCAAAGAATTGAAAATTCCAATAAAATATTTCTCTCCTTCAAGATTTATCAAAAATTGTGCAATTTTAGGGTGTCTACAATAGGTAAGAGGGCATTACTAAAATTTTAATCGGTTGTTTTATGGTGGTTCAGTGGTTGGTCAATCATGGAATTAAGGGGTATACTTAGTGCTCATTCAGGGAGTTTCCTATAGTGTCACACATGTGATCAAGCTTTAAACTAACTTAAAGGCGGCAACTATAAAAGGGAGCTAAACTTCCGATCATCAATTTAGTTAGTTTGTCGCTCAAAAACTCTTGAGATCAGAGAATTCAGTGAAGGAAGAAACTAGGATTTGAGAAGGCTGATTTGGATTACTATGGTGATCAGAGAGGATTGTTTTAGTCGTTGAGTTCTGTTCAAGAGAGATTCAAGAGAAATTTCGGCAGCAGCTTCTATGCATCTAGGAGCTGTAATTCGGTGAACTCAAATCAATTCAGGTAGGTTTCATTATAAATTGATATGAATTTGTTTAGGTTTGATGCCATTTCAAACTAGAAATCAAACCTGTAAAGATCTGATTGAATTCAAAATTCTACAGTAGATATTCAATCGATCGGATCTGGAGTTGATATTGCAGAATTCCACTTGAGAATTTGAGTCTTCAGCAACTCGAATTTGCATCTTTGAGGTAAGTAGCACTCCTGAGATTTGTTTGGATTGATTATATTGGATAAGTAGAATTGAATTGGGTGTTGAATATGCTGAAACATCTGTATTGGTTGTTAATGGCGACTAAGTCTATGGAGATTGATTTTATGAATAGATTAATTTCGTTTATGCATAATTAGCTGTTTGGGTAAGTAAGAGTGAGTAGGAAGTGGATTGAAAGAAGAAGAACAGGTCAGTCTTGGAGAAAATGGAATTGCCGTAGCATGTGTTCCGTTTCTGGTTGGGGGCCCAGGGACTACCTAGGCACCCTATGGTAGGCGCCCATGCCAAATGTACAGAAATTTAGCTGGGCACCCAAGGATTGCCTAGGCACCCTGTGGTAGGCGCCCAGAGAGGAAAATAGCAAATTCTTAGCAATTAACTTGATAGTTCAATTAGGGGTTTGTTTAATGGATTAAATAGAAGTTTTCAATGGGAATGAGATAAGTGAAGGAATTCGTTAATTAGGAATTATAGGGAGTTTGAGTTAAAATAAAAGAAAAGTAGAAAAGTATATATTGATGTATAAAAACACTTAGGTGATTAGGGAATTCAAAAGTAATGTTTTTAGAAGCTTTATCATGTGCAGAACATATGTCTGAGACTAATTGGAGGTGTACAAGGTGATCTTCTACAGAAACTAATTTAATTAAGAGGTGAAGATTTAGAGTTCCCGTTCAAGTAAATTATGAGATTTAGAAGAAGGAATTAGTGATTCGTTTTAGAAGAGAATAACTTAGGGATAATCCTTATAGGAAGTCAATTGTTTGAAGTTAAAATGAGTAAAAAAATTCTGAATTTTATTGATAGGATCAAGCTTAGATTTTTAACATTCGATTTTACCGGATTAAACGGGAATGGCACTATTACTAGGTTTTGCATTGAAATGGGATTTTTATACAAGTTTATGGAAAGAACTTTCAAAAATAATATCTTGGATTTAATTTGGTTACTCGGATCCCTCCATGTACTTGGGAGGAAGGTTTTACCACTTTTTGCAAATGATTGGATATTTTACCTCCTTGTACTCGGGGATGTTGATGCCTCTGTGTACTCAGAGATGCCCTGTGTACTCGAGATGATAGGATCGAGATTGAAACAAGTTGAGTTTACTAAGTTTTCATGTTTGGCTTTAGCTTGAGTCTAGATGGCGTAGCTCGATGTGGATCCACATTCATACATAAAAGTTTAAGAGCTAGATAGTGAAAGGGATTGTTCTTTACTAGTCGTAGTACTTTGTTCACTCAGGCGTTTCCATCGTGTACTCGATGAGGCCTTCTCTGTACTAGTGGGCTGTGGCTTTCCTTCATTTTATCGTGTACTCGAACTATGTGTGGTTAGTACATGCCAACCCTTCTCTGTACTGGTTGGGTTCTCCCGCAATAAGACGATGATTGTGTACTTGGCTTCGCGCATAAGCCGAGAGGTGGCATAGTGGGCATTGTTATTACCCTAGTGAAAGGCAGTTTTATTTCATAAGTCCACCTGGGACTTAATATGTTCTGTTTGTGCACTATGGATTTATTTTACATGCTGGTTTGTGGTATTCCATTAATCATGTTATTATAGTTATGATTGGATTATTCGTAACTAGTATGTTATCGCTATTGTTGCATGCTTTACAACTGATTCATGTTTTAGAACTATTACAAATATTTTTGTGCTACTTGCTAAGATATTCGTATGTCATTCTGTTTTGCTTTGTTTTCAGATCCTGGTGCGGATGATACCATATGGGTAAAGCCATCAGTTGATTACCCAGAGTATAGGGAGGAGGACTACTACGCGGAACAGTAGTAGTTTATTGGATTTTTAGACTTTCCTAATCATACTTGTTGGATATTGTGAGTTGTGTTTTGATTCATGAATTGGTTTCATATTGGAATTTGGTGATTGGGATATTAGTAGACTCTGATATGGAATGCTTTATATTCGATCTTGTTATATTCGTGTTTTTCCTTAACTCTGATATAGATCCTACGGTTTAACTAAAAATCCGTACTCGAGTTATGTTTTCATTACGTAACCCGGATCCAGGGTGTTACAGCTACTCACCGCTTTTACTGATTTACAATAGCAAATTTGAACAAGCACATTCTCTTTGATTTTAATTGGGTTTGAATGAAATTTTTACTGAATCTTCTACTTGATATAGGCTTTCAAATGGCTTTCCTTTCACTCAATTTCAGTTTGAATTGAATGACTTATGGTTGGTTGAGTTTTCCAAGCTTAAATGATTTGATTTTGAGGTCATTTTTCCAGATTTACCTTAGTTGGTTTTTCTTCAAGTTTTACTTTGATTTTTACTTGATCATGAAGTCTTAGAGGTGATATATCCATAGAGAGAGTCCAGAATCTATTGGACTACTCATATGGAGGAATCACACATTTATTTGCTTACTTTACTTGCTTTTTAAGTGATTTTTGTATACAAGCAATTTTCAAGCATGAATAGCATATGGCAACCATCTTATATGGATGAGTAGGGGTGCCTAACACCTTCCCCTACTCATATCCTAACTCCCTTACCCAAGCTTTTGAATAGACCTTGAATTATTGCTACTTGAGATCTATTTTTTTTCTTTTTATGCACACTTTAGTGTCCATTCACACCTTAACTTGAATGGTGGCGACTTCATAATTTTTGTACCCCGTGTGATGATAAGGAGATCAAGTAGATGACTTTCCTTGGTCTCACACAAATATTAAGTGTTTACAACTGTTTATATTGATCTTTTACTTTAAAAACAAATTAATGAATAATTTAGATTTGTTTGCTAAAAAGTTGTCTTATTTGGATATACATTGATTTTTGGGCTATTTCACAAATTGATTTGAATTGATTGAGGAATTCTCACTCCGTATAATATATTTTAAAGTAGCTTGACTGCTGAAACTTTATTATATGAACTTCACACCAGATTTAATATGTTGAGTAAATTTTTATAGTATAAGCTTTGGAAAACCCTATATGCCACTAGGCACTATTGCTAAACTACATTGGTTTGAGTGAGTTATTATTGTTGGTGTCTAGTGGGTGTAGCTGCATATGGATCCATAGGGTTAAGCTAGAGAGTGAAAAGGTTCTTCTTTGGTCGGATACTCCTAGTTTGCGTTTGCGCTACCTTTGCAAGTTAGTTTGCATTGGGGGATCTTCATGTCAATAGGGTCTCATTTCAGATTTGAATTGTTGGTGAGTACCCTGTATGTGTGGATTAGAAGCCATCCCCATGTTTAGATTTAGGGGCTGCATGCTTGGGTGGTACATGCCAAATTCCGTATTTCAAATATCGTTGCTGGTACATGAGTTTTGTGTGCAATAAGCCGATGTCTAGGCCTCATATTTCAAATTTCATTCGGGTTTGAGGATTATTACTAACTTCGCTCATAAGTCGCATGGTGGCTTAGTTGATGGAAAGTTTCTTGTTAAAGACCTGCTTGTCTTCATGAGTCCTACAATGATATACGATGGTTTGGTTTTGGATTTTGCTTATTACACTTTTGTGTTGAAAATCATGTTGATGATTGCTGAAATGTCTTTATTTGATTATTGTTTTATTTGCTGAGATCGTATCCTGTTTTCTGGTTTACTTTATCGAGCATGAAAGAATGAATATTTTTATGTATAAACTATTTATTCATGCATAGTGTTACCTACTGAGATATTCGTATCTCATCCGTATTTTGTTTTGTTTTTCAGCTGATCCACGTGAGGGAGACTTGGGGTTTGGTTATCAGGGCGAGTTTGCTGATTTTCTCCCAGAGGATTGTTACTATCCTGAATAGTTATTGGTATGAGGTTGATATGTATGATAGATACTTTTGATTTTTTATTTGTTTATTTTATGGATTTTATGATTATGAGAGTGAGAGTGATAGAACCTATTTACCAGACTTTGATTTATTTTGATGTGATGGTTTGGAGGACACTTTTATCCACGCTTGTTGGTTTTTATTGAGATAAACTTCCGCACTCTGATATTAATTGTTGAATGAATTATATTTGATTGTCTGGTTATTAGATGCTTTGGGCCCAGTAGCACTTCGGATTCGGGTTGGGTGCTTGTTTTACATTGACTCAGGTTCGGGGTGTTACATTGGCTTCCCCCCCCCCCCCCCCCCTAACCTCTCTCACAAACTAGACCCTCCTTTCTCCCTTCTTCCTCACTCTAAAGCCCTCTAACCTCTTTTAAAAACACCACCCAATCCATTACCCTTTATAGCTCAAGCAAGGAGGATACTCCAACACCCCCTTGTGGAAAAGGAGGCTTTACCTGTGACTCAAAGTCCTAAAAGTAGCTCAAGGCATCTCAAGAAGTTTTGTATTCACAAGGTAAGTTTCTGGACTACTTGTATTTAACACACTTAAAGGCATGTTTCCATGTTGAATGTGATGTTTTGGATCCCTTTCCTCTCCTTTACTAATCATTTGCCTTGAAAAATGGACAAGGTCCATGCTTTCTCAAGACATGACCATATTCGTATGAGTGGGAGGACGAGAGTTTCCACGCATTTACTTTCATTGAGTTATTTCTTGTGGTTTAGACCTTAAAGAGAAGGGTGATGAAGCTATAGATCATGGTTGACTTCAAGAGTCATTTAAACTTGTCTGTGTTCCTCTCCCTTTTTATTTCTGAATCCAATGTACCCAGTGAAACCCCGATATCCCTTCTTAGGCTCCATGTTATTTTATCTTCTACCCATTCTTGAATTGATTTATGTGCAAAAAGAGATGTACACCTTGCATGAGCACACACGTCCACTTAAGTATGATCCATACCCTTTTACATGAGTTGCACACATCACCGTAATTACTTTTGCTTATTATGCTCTTTTGATATACATATATCTATTCGGGTTGATACTTTAATTCATGTGTGGTTTGGCCATACACTCCAAGCTTAAGGAATTTCTGGCCTTTGATTTAGCCTCATTGGATAAGGAGCTTTATCTAAAAGCTTAAAACCAAACTGTGGAATCCTTGTTCCCACCTACAAATCTGAGTTGTCACTCAAAAGTAGTGAAAAGGAGGCCCCAAGCCTCCTTTCTCCTCTCTTGGATTCAAAATAACTAGAAATTAGGGGTTGCATGCTTAAAACCAAACAAGGGTGCCACTGTGGGTCAACATAGTGACCCACAGTTTATACTAGACTTGCATAAAATGGGAGACCCCGTACTCCCCCCTGAAAAATTAAGATTCTATTCCTTCTTGTATAAACCGTATACTCAGACCAGTTTGGTCACAACCGTATGGTATACACGGTATCTTACAGAGAGTTACAGATCTTGGTTTTTCTCAAATAAGCAAGATTAAAATCAACCTTAATCAATTTACTGTAAGCTAGCAGGGTCTCTAAATGATCAAAGACCCCTTTTTGGGACTTGGGCCTTACCCTAGGCCAAACAATGTATACACGTGGGCCTTCCAACAAGGCCCACACCCCTCTTGCTAACCCAAATCCACCCCAAATGTGGATTTCAAGCTATTTGAACCTCCTAAGGGTTACCTCCAAGCCCAATGGATCATTTAAAAGCCTTAATAGAAATTAACTTAAACCTTTTTGGGTCTTTAAATCACATCCAAATCAAATAACCAAATCCTAAAGGGTGCTACCTGTCATGACACCCCAAACGGGACTTAGGTTTTCGTTAAAACCTAAATAAGTAAACCTGTGTGCCTTCCAATGGGGCTCACATACATACAATGATCGCTTTAAGTTAAGAAATATAAAATCAAATAAGGGACCTAAACCACTCATATGGTCCCTACATTGACTTAAATAAACTGTGCATATCGGCTTAGGAATGGGTGAGAATAAAACAAGTTGGCTTGTAACCAGGATGACCCATGGGACCTATCACCTGACAGGGCGGACCGATGTGTACAGACTTCCCTGAATCGTAACCGAGAACTTAATCAAAATCTCTAGCCGCAGACCACCTAATTAGATGACCTTTCAGGTACCCTAGTGTTTGCTTGCATCCCATCAGGCAGTGGCGACTCTCCATTCCCCCAACATCATTTTTCCTGATCCTGAAAGCGTGCAATTCTGCATGCTTGCACCGGATAACACGTCGGGACAAATCCCTAAAGGAGACACGCATGCATGCATCTCCCAACAAAGGTGAGGATCGCGGATTGACACATGCATAACCTAAATTAACACGTGCATATGTTCGCACATTGAACTATGTTGGGTGAATTAAAGCTTCAAGGTTCGAACATTAAGATTCAAGGTTCGTACGTTGCATGAATAAGACTGAGAAGGTTGGAGTGTTAAGAAAGAAGTTTCTATTTTCAAGAATTCTCTTTCCTAATTCGATTCTAATTTTAGTTCCACTCTATGAGAAACTTTTTGGCCTATATATATACATCCTTAGCCTTGTTTTCGAGAGACTTTCCGAGAGATATAGAAACCCTATTCTTCCAAGATTGTTCTCTCATATTTGAGCCATCATTACCTTTTTAATCCTTCTTCCATAGAGAAAACCAAGGAGTTCCTGGTTTTGAAGATTGTACATGGGAGTTCCTACATTTGCTGGAGTGAGTTCACTCTTCAAGATTCACAAAAGAAGATCTACGGAGTTCCGGTGTGCTACAAGGTACAGATCTGAAGAGTTCTTCAGTTGTTTGTCAAAGTGTTGAGTTTTTAGATTCTTGTGAGTGTGAGTCATTTGAACCAATTTGTAAGCCTTTCTTCTAATGGTGAATTGTTTAAGGTGGCATCTATATAGCCTGGAAGGTTTTTCTCTAATGAGAGTTCTCATAGAGTTTTCCTTTCGTCACCAATTTGCTTGTCTCTTCTTGTTTAATTGTTCTTAACTATTTACTTGCAATTTGAGTGACTTGTCTTGTCTTCAATAAATTATAAATTGATTTGTTGCATGTCTATTATTCTTGGACTTGTCTAGGATTAATAGAATTGAATTAATTCTGCAAAAAAATACCTATTCACCCCCTCTAGGTATATTGGAGTCTAAACTCTTGCTTTTTCAGCCCCTACCCTTGCCCCATTGCCCCTTGCCATATGTAAGCCCCACATTCTCTTCCAACCCACCCACTAGGCCCATCACCTAAAGTTGATGGAAAGGTACTGGATCAAGCCATCTTTGTCGTGCATATGCACATAATTTCCATATAATTATATCTCCAAAACAAGCAAACTAGCTTAGGAAAGAAATAATTTAAATATGCTTACATAACAACAAAACAACATGTATTGTGTTCATCCAGAATTTTAGTGGCATTAATACTTAATGTGAAACCTCGATTTTTTAGTAAATAAACAAAAAGAATTAAATATGAATATTTGAAGAGTTAATGATTTTATTTAAAATAAATTGGGAGATTACATCAACATCTGGACATTTGGGGATTTATGTACTAATCGGAAAGCTCAAGTTCAATTAAAAATATCATGGAGAATGAATCTGAAAATTTTGGAATAAATCTGACGGTTAGATATGAAATTGTTAAGAGAAGGGTATTTTAGTCAATTCCTATTTAGCTAAATTATTAAATAGATTATTTAAACTATTATTAGATTTGAAAAATTAAATTAGAACAAAGTTGGGTTTGATTTGAGTATGAATAGCAAGATTTGTAGCCTAATAAGTAAGAAAAGGGCATATTGGTAATTATAGTTAATTAAGAGTCTAAAGTTGAGGAAAAAGAGGAGTTTTGGGGAGTTTTAGTAATATTTAAAATAGAGGAATTAATTATCACGAAAATTAAGAAAAATAGAAGTTTCTTTTATTTTGAATTAAGAAAAAATAATTAGGAGTTGTGATAAAATAGGAAAGTTTCTAAGTGAGATTAGGAATCCTAGTGGGGTGTGTATAAAAGAAGAAGGTAAGTAGGATTTAGGGCTTTTCTCATTCTCTTTGGGTGGATCCATACAGCTGGAGGAATAGAGAAAGAGAGGGAGAGATTGTGAAAAAGAAGAACTAGAGAGGAAGAGATCAAGGTTTTGAAGGCTTGGGATTTCTTCTAAGAGGCAAGTAGTAACACCCCGTTTTCATTAATCGTTGCATGGTTTTAGGTTTAATCGATTGGGTTTTGATTTCGAATTAATGTATGATGATTTGAGATTCAAAACCATGTATTTTATACAATATTTTTTTGGGTTTGATTTATCATGGATAGAGTTTATGAAAACTATCAAGCATGTTTTTAAGTGTTGATTTTCATTGGGTTTTGATTTAGATTTATTGTAAATCTATGTATAGATGTGTTTGTAATGATCTAAGATAATTAGAGGTTGAGAATATATGATTTAGAAGTGATTGGAGGAGATGGTTTGATGATATTTGGATTTAGAATGAAAATTTGTGAATTATAGAAAAACCCAAAAATTGCGATTTTGAACTGGTGCCCAACATGGGGCTTGAGCACCCTGTTGAGTGCCCATGTTAATTAAAGAGAGCACTCAATGTTGTTGAGTGTCCTGTAAAGCGCCTTGTTGAGCGCCCTTGTTAATTAAACCAAGCGCCCAACCCCTATTGAGCGCCCAACAAAGATTTTTAGATTTTGGTATTTTGTGCAATTTTCAACAATAAAATGATTTTTGTAAATAGGTGTTTATGAGATGTTCCCATTGGCCAAATATTAAAATACAATTTTATAAATATTTTGGGTACGTTCTACTAAAATAGGTTTTATTTTGATTCTAAAGAGAGGTTTAGTTCTAGAATTTGTTTAAAATCGATTTGTTTGATTTATAAGCCTGAAAAATATTGTTTTAGATGTGGATTCAAGTCCTGGAATTAATCAACATACTTTAATAATGAATTTGGGTATGTTGAACCTATGATTGGAATTGAATGAGTATTGGCAAAAGGTTTTGGATTATTGAATGAACATGAATATTCTACTCTATATATGGGATTTGAATTAAAGATTTGTGCTGTTCTATGTATCATGGAATGATTTATCTACCATGATGGCGATGTGAGATCTATTTACCATCTGCGATTAAGATTTGATAATTTCCTGCGGGAGATATGTGTTACCTCCTATAGAGGATATGTAGTCTAGATTAGATTGCATCCTCCATGTGAGATACCTCGTGTGGGGTAAATGTAATCATAATATGATTGCATTCTACAGGGGAGATGTGTGTGTTACCACCTGTGAGTGAGATGTGTTACCTCCTGTGGAGGAGACGTAATCATGATGTGATTGCATCCTATATGGGAGATGTGTGTATTACCATCTGCAGGTGAGATGTTTTACCTCCTGTGGGGGGATGTAGTCCAAATTGGATTCCATCTTGCAGGGGAGATACATCCTGTGGGGGAGATGGAATCATGGTGTGATTGCATCCTACAGGGGAGATATGTGTTATCACCTGCAGGTGAGATGTGTTACCTCCTATGGGGGAGATGTAGTCCAAATGAGACTGCATCCTATGGTAGAGATGTGCATTCTCCTGTAGGGGCATTATGGATACTATGTGTTTACATTCTGCAGCAAAGGTATGCCACCATCTAAAGATGAGATTTAATTACTAATTATGAATGATTTGATTCCTTTCAAAGGAGATTGATCGGTTTAGCCATGTATTGACAAGAACGGTTTTGAAAAAAAGATAGTAAAATTACATGATTGAAATGATGAATTGTTTTAGCAAATACTGTTTGTATTAATTTGGTAAACTTGTAGATTTGATTTATACGGCATTGTTTTTTTGTTTTAATAGTATTTGTGATACTGTTTTGCAACTCATGAAAGGTTTGTAAATGATATATATATAAACAGTTTTGTTCCATGAATGTTACTACTTGCTAAGATTTTATATCTCATTATTGCTTCCAAATGTTTTATTTTCAGGTATTCTGAGGTATAGTGATAAAACCAAACCATTGATTATAAAAACCAAGCATACAGCAAACCACACATATGTGACATCACATGACTTATGAACTGAAACCACTTCAAAAAGATAAGTCTTGTTCCCATTTGCCACTTCACGACTTACATACTATAGAGCCGATATACACAGTCACCATTTACTTAAAGCGGATCACCCAACCAAACACAGTATTGGGCTGGCATGTACAATCTAGTCAAACTGCAACAATATCCATATAACCAAGTGGGGATACTAATCCAATTAAATATATATACATTGAATATAACACGGCCAATACCAGCACATGTCTAGCCATGAGTGGCTATAAGCACGGCCAATATTTAGCCCACATGTATGCCAATTTTTTTTTTTTTTTGGATGGTAAGCCAAAAAGTATATTAATAAAGAAAAATGTACAATGGAGATAAGACACTAGAGAGAACTCTCGACAAACACAGGAAGGGACAAGGTAGCTGCCATCTATGTGGGCAACCTGCCATAACAAGACCTATACAAAACATTGATACATGGGCATCAAGAAATAGGCTCAATTACAAGATAGCCAAATAACTAAAGTAGAAACAAACACTCCAACTATACTCCGAAAAGCCAATCCAGCCCCCAATCCCTCACTATATTCCTGTTTCTTGGTGTGTCCTTAACCATACAGTCCTTGTTGTGGAGCTTGACTTGGACATCTGCATAGATATGCCTCAAAATGACTTCATGAGGTAGATAACTATTCCTGAAAATGCGCCGGTTTCGCTCCCTCCATATGTTATACACAGCTGCTCCAAGAGATACTCTAGCAATGGTTCGAATGGGATCAGATTTGACAAACCTTAATTATGCCCATGCAATCCAGTCCGACCAGTTTCTATTCTGATACACAAAGCCATTTAAAGCTAACACTTTCTGCCATAATTGTTTGCTGAATTTACACTCAAAGAATAAGTGGTCGTGATTCTCATCATGCTCTCTACATAGAACACAAATCTGCTGCTGTATGATACCCCACTTTAAGAGCCTTTCACGAGTTAGTAGTCTGTGATGGATTGCTAGCCAAAGGATAAAAGCATGTCTGGCTACAGCAAGAGGGAACCATACTAAATGGAACCAAGGGACATTACCTCTGTGGCCATCAAGAGCCAAGTAAGCCGATTTGATGTCAAAAACAGTATTCCTTGTCGGCGTCCAGATAGTACTGTCCTCCTGACTACTATCAAGGGATGGCAGCTCAGGTAATCTCCTCCATATATCAATCAGATCCATGGAGACGGTGACCGGTGTGTTCCATGCATCATTCTGTATGATTTCATCCACACAAGCGTGCACGGGCAGTCCTGTATCATATATAATTCTTGTTCCATACCTCTCCACCAAAGGACCTGCTGGATGCCAGTTATCAAACCATAAAGAAGTAGATTTACCATTGAACACCCTCTTTTTGATAAGAGGGCCAGCAACTCCCCTTGCCTTCATCACTTTTTTCCATACCCAGGAAGCTCCATTTGGGATACTCATGGCCCAGAAATTATGGTGTCGAATGAGATGCTTTTGTACCCATTTAACCCACAAGGTAGTAGAATGGCTAGCTATAAGCCACACGTACCTGATAATAGCAGCCTTGTTCCAAAGATTGATGTTGTATAGTCCAAGCCCTCCTTCCTTCTTTGGAGTACATGCAACGTCCCAACTGATTGGGATTACCTTTTTGTAGTTAAGATCAGGACTGGTCCATAAGAATCTCCTACAGATTAACTCCAGCTCCTTAATCACACTCTTTGGTAGGATAAACACTGTTAACCAATGCACTTTGATGGAGAATAACACAGACTTTACAAGTAAAAGCCTCCCAGCGTACGACAAACACCTCCCTTTCCATCCTTGTGCTTTGGCCCTTATATGGTTAATGAGGGGGTCACAATCGGTTTTGGAGAGTTTAGTGGACACTAAAGGAAGTCCCAAGTACTTAACTGGCAAGGTGGCTACTGTGAATCCAGTAACCTGCACTAATTGATCCAGCAAAGGGCCATCACAACCACATGTATGCCAATGATATATTAAAATACATGGTCACATTGAGATACACGATAAGGGACATACCAGACTAAGATAGACGATGAGTAATCCAAATAAAACCAATTCTAAGATTGTAAAACCCCGATTTTTGCTAAGATTTTTTTTTTAATTAAAATTAATTACGTGTACATATTAACTTAAGTAGCTATGGGTATATGTAGGGATTTCGGTGGGCGAGCATACACGGAATCAGTGAATTTCAAAGGTTGTCGAGCGGCAATCTACATATGGAAGGTATATATATACTTAAGGGAAATTAGGTTTTTGTTTTGAATACTCGTATATTCTTGTAACTGAAGACTATTGGCGATTTGTGGCTACCTGTGTGGCGATCTAGAGTTTCGTTGGGAAGAGAAGGGAACAGTGAGAGATCCAACTGGATTTGTGGTGCTGGTGATCAAGGATTCAGAAGGTTTTTCCTCTTGCGATCAGAGGATCATCTCGGCGGCGTTAGCAAGCACGCAGACGGACTGTTGGTGATCGGCCGTGGTTTGGAATATCTTTGTGCTGGGATATAAGCGTGCAAGAGGTGAGTAGCATCGTTTTAAAACTGAGGTTTTGTGTTTATTCGTGAGTTTATTTTGATGCATGAGTGATTTCTGAAAGAACTTCGTCCGAGAATGAGTTTATTTAGAACTGAATGATGATAAATAGAAATATGTTTAGATTAATTTCAAAACTAGTTTGAATGTGTTCTGGGGATATTAGGAGACTAAAGAAATGGTTACATACCGAAAAAGTTCCGCCAGAGTTGTAGATCTGGAAATAATAGAGAGTCGAAAAATACAGTGACTATCCGCTCAGTTGGCGCTCACTTGCACCGACTTCGGGTAGTGGGCGCAAGGTACATTCTTCCCATCCGCCGAGCTTGCGCTTAGTTCGTGCTCAGCTCGCGCAGACTTAAATTTTATTCGCTCTTCTCGCGCGAACCTCACGCTCATCTCACGCTCACCTCGCGCCTAGCTCGCGCTCACTTGAATTTAAGTAGGCGCATACCCGCTTTTTGACCATCGACCTATCCGCCAACCTCGCGCCTAGCGCAGGAGGTCAGCGCATGATCCAATATCTTGCCGAATTGCATTTTTGACTAAACCAAACTGGGTTTTGATGATTTGAGGGTTCAAACACTTAACCAATCACTTGTTTGGGACTCTAGAACCAATATTACCTATTCAATTACTAGGAGAAAATTAAGTGGAAATTCTTAGAGGCTTCCAAGGCAAATTTTAGGTTATTTGTAGGTGATGTACTGGGTACCTAACACTAGGAGTTCCTAGTTAGTTTCCTCTTTGTTTTTATACACTATACTTGGTTGAGAATTTATTAAATCCTGGTTTTACTTGTTGGAAAATTCTGAATGTATTGTAAAGATTTTCTTGGTGTGAGTAACTGAGTTTTATTTCCAATTGGCATGTGTTACGAATTTGGGAAAATACTGAAAGTACTTGAGGTACCGTCTGGTCCAGAGGGACATGTGGTGAACTGTGTTGAGTTATACATGATGTGGCATGTATTGTTTTATTTTGATGTTGGAATTGAGATTATACGATGATTTACTATTTTGGTTTAGCTTGTCCTAGATCCATGCTTAAGCTTAGTAATGTAATGCTATTGTTGGTTGTTGAAATTGCATAGCCTTGTGTGTTGCCACGACCAGTGTAGAGCAGCCAGAAACGCTGAGATATTTGTATCTCACTCTGTTGTTTTTGTTTTGTTTTCAGATACTCAAGGTGAGGCGACTATTGGGGTAGATCCGACTGAGACTTATAGGGAGGAAGACTACTATTACATTCCTTAGACTTGTAGGTTATTTTGATTTGAATTTTGAATAAATTTAATGATTGAGGTGTAATAAAGTCTATTGGGGTTGTACCATTTGAATCCTAGTTAAGTTTTAAATATTGAATTCTTAGATAAAATATATTTGTGCACTCTGATATGTTTTAGTTAGATGATTATCCAGCGATCATAAATGATTAAAGATCCTTACCTAACACTCCGTGAGACGTGTTATATCTTTATTGAACAACATGGATCCGGGGCGTTACAAAGATACACGACTAATAACCAAGAATGACTTCGCTGAGATACACAATGGGTTGGAGTATTATAACATGACCAGATACAGGAAGGCCTCGCCGAAATACACCACAAGAGCATAAATGGAAAATACATTTAACTTAACAAAGATAATTCCATTTCACGTCCTAGCTAGACTATAGATCCATACTAAGAATTGTCTACTAGACACAACTGGCAACCAAAAACATTTGATAAGTTTTTCAAAAGTAAAATCTACCAATCAGTTTGTAAAGTTTCCCAATCCACAATAAAAATCTCAACTCAAGCTACATGAAAGAGGAAATAACCCACTTTGTGATACATGGAGGAAAAAAACCAGTGATTTTGTCATAATGTCCATGAATCCCAATTCAAATCTCTTTACATAAAATACTTTGATCACTGAACTTACTCAAATCTAGAAATAGAATAAGAAGTTCCACTAAAACCATCGAAACATGATGTTTATAGCAAAACATACCCAATCCCTTGATTTAAATCCCAAACCACATTTTATTAGTGTAGACACTATCAAATCACTTTTACTTAAGTTTTAGATAAGTTATTAGTTCATCATATTAAGTCTTACTTAAATCCCACACCTTGGTTGAGGCTCTACTTATTAGTTTACTCAATACTGTCCAAATTTCCTCATTAAGTAACCTAAGGTATCAAAACTTACTAAATTCATTAATTATTCTTTACAAAGGGTAAATCAAATCTATAGTGATGTTTAGGAATGGGTTTCAATCACATAATCCTAGTATAATTGGGCCAAGTAATAATAACCTTTAAAATAACCTATTATGATCCTAAATTACATTCATTGTTCCAAATTAATATCTTTCTATCAAAAATTAATTTCACCACTTCCTACATCTCATATTATCCTAAATACAGGTGCTTTAATCATTAAATTCCAAAAAAATCATTAAAATTGATTTGGACACAAAAACCTAAGTTTTATAAAAATCTGAAAATAGTCACTTGAGCGAGCTAATGCGCCCTATCAAACGCCCAGGTGTTTACTAAGGTCTTAGGTGATGCTCATACTTAGGTTTAAGTAAACTTGAACGCTCAATGTCTCGCTCAGGCGTTGGTGTGTTCTTGTCTTGAAAATTCAAATCATCACTTGAGCGCAGGTAGTGCACCCAAAAACAGCTCTTGAGTTCCAATTTAGAACACAATTACACTCAATCACTTGATATGACGCTCGAGTTGTAACGCCCCGAATCCATGTCTCTTTTTTTTTTTGACTCGGATCAAGGCATTAACTTGTGATACATTACTGTGAAACAAGGAGATTCACCTACGTGATCTCCTCCTCATCACACGGGGTTTGAAAAAAATAAGGAGTCGCCACCATTCATGTTAAGGTGTGAATGGACACCAAAGGGTTCATAAAAAATGCAAAATAGAGCCAAAGTAGCTCTAATACAAGGAAAAATCCAGAGATCAGGTAAGGGGAATTAATTATGAACATGGGAAGGTGTTAGGCACCCCCACTCATCCGTACAAGACGGTGGCCATATGCTTGTTGATGCTCAAAATTGTTTGCTAATCAAAATAAACAAGGAAGTGCTTAAAAGTAAGCAAACACATGTGTGATTCTTCCATATGAGTAGTCCAATAAATATGGACTCTCTCTATGCATATATCACCTCTAGAATTTCATGAGTGAGTAAAAATCAAAATGAAGATTGAAGAAAGTCAATGCTAAAGCAAATTTGTAAAATTCAGACTATAAGAGCTTGAAAACTTTGATTAATCATAAATCACTCGATTCAGATTCAAATTAAATGAAACCAAAGCCATTAGAAAGCTAGTATGAATTAAAGTACTCAGTAAAAATTTCAGCTCAATCCGATTTAAAACAAGAGAGAAATACACAGTTAAACCTGCTGTTGTAAATCAGAAAAAGCGGCGAGTAAGCAACTTTGAAACCCTACTCGTGGAGATTGGCTCCATATAAATCCATGAAAACTCGCATGAATGAAGTATGTGGTGCCATCTTTCAAACAAAATAGGCCTCACACAAAACTCCATCCATTTGTGACTTGTGTGATCATCTGAACATGCCTAAAGGATCACAGATTAACCCAGAACTCTGCTACAGAGTAGCTCTGAGTCAATCAAGCACACAAACCACAACTCAAAACAAAAGCTCTTGAAACCAATGGGATTTGAAAATGGACTCCTCAAGAAAAACACAGATATTGAAATCACCAAAAATGGATTAAAAATGAGCAAATGGTGCTCGATCAAAGCAGCAAGTTCAGCGATCTAAACTGGACTAACCTGCCGACTTTGATCAGATGGTATCAAAAACTGGCTCCATAGAAATCAATGAAAAATTCCAGATGTAAACTAGACATTCCCACCTATCAAATGTCTTTGGAATCACTCAAAAATTCATCTGGATGATGAAGTTATGAGCATTATAAGACAAGGTACAAGTGTAGACACCCCAAATTGCACAAACAATCATCAAAAATCATTCTCCTGGAAAGCCAGCACAGAAATTGAAGAAAATAAACTTTTACCTCTATCCGGATACTCAGGCCGGATACAAGTACTCCTTCCTGTATCCGGATACTCATACCGGATACATGTGGGCCTTAGTGTATCTGGTACCATGTACCGGATACCTTAAGGCCCTTTTTTATCCGGTCTGATATACCGGATACTTTAAGTTTGCTCAAAATTAGGGTTTTCCGAGAGAAATCACTTGTTACCATCATGTCCCTCATTAAATGAGGGGAAATCTCGGAAATAACCTTAGGGTTAAGGTTGGGGGGGGGGGGTTCTAGACATTAAGTTGTGTCTACCAATGACCTTAGCCTTTGCCTATAAATATGAGCCTCCTCCTTGAGCAAAAAAGAAAGACTGAACTCTTGTTTTGAATTCTCGCAAAGAATAACTCCAAGAGAAGAAGAAAACCGCTGCGGAATCGCCTCCCGAACTCAGGTAAGCCTCAACTTTTCTTTTTATTTTCTGTCTTTACATTCCTAGATCTAGATCTCTTCTTCTACCTTTCTGTAGTGTAAAGCCTTGTTTGTATGTGTGCAAATCCTTCCCCGGCTCAAAGTATCTCGAGACTCCCCCTAGCCGTAAAACGTGGCGGCGGGATCTAGGAGAAACGAGACTGGGGATTGACCCTAGTGCTAGAACCCATGTAGCATAAGGCCTTTTTGATTGATTGTAGACTGTTCCATATTTAAAGTACCCTTGATTATCTTGAAGAACCGTGTTTAACGGGGAGAGAGAACAGAGGGAAACGATAATTGAACGGAACCCTAGGCTATGCTAGAACCTATCTTGTTGAATCTATATGCATGATCTTGTTTGGTTTTTTTACACTTGCACATACATATCACTATTTTGGCGGGATAGGCTCATATTTGGGGTTTATTACATTCATTGTGATAAATCTCAAATAAATGGCCTCAATCAATTCTGGAATGCCTTTTGGATGATTTTTAAAGTATTTGTGTTCATCTTGCACGAATCACACATTTTTATCAATTTTCGGATTTGGTTTTACTCAAAAATGGCTTAGCTTGACAGTACCTGTACCCTTACTTCGGACGCCCATAACTTCATCATCCGGATGAATTTTGAGACGATTCTGGAACCATGGGAAAGGTGAGGCTGTCTAGTTTATGTCCACCAAATTTCACAAATTTATATCTAGCGGATTTTTGACACCTCTCTGTCGAAGTTGAGTGGACAGTTCAGGTTCAAGTACAGAACTTGTCACTTCAACGGACCACCATGTGTTCGTTTTAAGTCCGATTCGAGTGATTTTTATTTCTGAGTACTCCTTTATGAGTCTACTTTCAAATTCAGTTGGTTTCATAATTTTTGGATTCCATTTGAATTATTGGTAGCCGATTTACTCAGAACTGTTCATTTGTATTTTTCTGGGTAAATCTGTGATCTTCGGGGCATGTTCGGGAGACCACCCAGGGCACATCCGAAGGGATTTTTGTATGAGGCTAGTTTCTTTTGAAAGATGGCCATACAAACTTCAATCACACCAAATTTCGTGGACTTTTATGTAGTGGATGTTTCTAGAAAATTTTCCAAAGTTGCCCACTTACCACTTTTAAAAATCCCCAGCAGCAATTTCAAAGGAGCATAACTCCTAGATTTTTTATCGGATTGACTTGAGATTTTGCGTGAGTTCCTTATTTATCATAATCATTCAAATAGAGTTGGTTTGAATCAATTTGAAATTGGATTTGAATGATTTCAAGACAAAGGACCTTACTTTTTACCAAAATTCCCGGATTTGTCTCAACTTGGTTTTTGCCACTTTTGCTTTAATTTCCATCTTTTGAGATATTCCAGAAATGATATTGACATAAGAGAGGATCTAGAATCCATTTGGATCTTCATGTGAATATATCATACACTTGTTCCTTTTTCAAGGCTTTTTCATGATTTTTAGCAAGCTTCTTATTTTTTTTAGCATGAACATACACTTGGCAATCACTTCGTGTGGATGAATGGGGGTGCCTAACACCTTCCCCCATTCATAATCTAATCCCCTTACCCATCTCTGGATTTGATTTTCAAGTAGGGTTATTTTTATCCTAGAATTTGTCTTTTGGCTATTTTTGCTTATTTTTGAACTCTTTGGTGTCCATTCTCACCACAAAATCATGAATGGTGGTGACTCTCCCACTTTTGCGTTGAGCCCGTGTGTTGACGGAGGGATGATCACACAGGTGATTTTTCCCATGTCTCACAACAGGTGCTGTCCTATTTTGAAAAACCTTGAATAGAAGAGTGAAACTAGTGCATGTGTGCAAGTGGATTCGACCAAAACAACTTGGAGTCATCAAAACATTCTCATGAAGTCCTAAAAGTTCATTCTAAGGCTTAGGATCTCAGATTTTCCATATGGAACATGGAGAATCCAAGATCTAGCCTATTCTTGAAAAACAGTGAAAAGTATGTGAGAAAGTGTTGGAAATCACATTTCTAGGAGAAGATTAGGATCCATTGCTATTGAGAGCATGGATCCTTGTATCTACTCCAAATATAAATACAAATCACATCAGAAAAGCAACCATAGGTGCAAAATAACCAGCATGCTCTTCATCATATGAAGGTTCTAAGCCTAGAAGATCCATTCCACCTTCTTTTTCCCCAAGCTCTCTCTTCACGTTTTACGGCTAGAGAGGATTCCTAGGTATTTTGGAAAAGGTTTGGGGCTACAAACAATCACCCAGGGCCTTATGCTACAGAAAGGTAGAAGGAGAGATTGCTGGAATGTAAAAAGGAAGCTAGAAAACTAAAGAAAGCTTTACCTTTAGTAGCTTGAACACTTCAGTGGACAATCCAGCAAAGTTTCCATTCTTCTTGCAGAGCTTCAATGATTCAAATTATCAGCCATTTGCAAGAGGAGGACCCCTCTATTTATAGGCACAGCCAAGGGTAGAAAAGTCCCAAGGGTATGCCCATAAATCCTTCTAGATTATTCCAATTCAAATTAAAGGCATGAATTGATGTAAATCTACAAGTTTCTGAGGGTAAAATAAGGAGTTCAAGTCCTCAAGAGAAAGGTAATATACGTAAATAAGGCTCAGAAATCGAGTCTTTTCGCAAATGCAAGAAATGAGCAAAACCATATACTCAGGGCGGTTTTGTACCAAATTCACAAAAACCGCAAGTATAGTGCGGTTAGCACCCCTTTGGTTGGTTTTGAGCTTTATCCACACAGGAAATACTTATTTACAAGTAATATCGTTTAAGTAAATGTCCTCGTATTTTTTAATCTCCATTTACTTAAGATATTACATGTAAATAAGCAAACACCCCCTCCCCCATTTGAATCCATTAAAAATAGTTCCAGACCCAAATTCCAAGTGAATAAAAAGTCAACTTTTCAGTTCAAGGCTAAATTTTGGTTTTTCAGGTCTGGTAAAAAGATTCAACATGTTAATACCAAGGTATTTGTTAAGATTTAAAATCTCAAAAAAATCATTTATGCAATAACATTGCTAAAAACCTGATTACCGGAAAAAATCAACTTGAAATCTTGCCTTAAAAAATATTTCATTTTTTGGGGTCAAAAGTCAACAAAATTCAACCGAAAAAGTTTGACATTGCTCAAAATATTGAATTTGGGCCTTTTCATTTGTGGTTTTGGATTCAAATGGGTTAAGAATCTCAAACCCAATGCTAAGAATTGAAAATTCTAATAAAATATTTCTCTCCTTCAAGATTTATCAAAAATAGTGCAATTTTGGGGTGTCTACAATTACAATCAGCTCAAAGATAGAGAAATAGAAAACTGAGATTTATCAGAGTGCTAGGAAGCTTAAATTATTCATTAGAACCTGAATCTTTCTATTACATCAATTAATCAAATGAAAGGCAACTACAATTTAACTAACTCTTAAATCCTACGAGATCATCTATTATGAATCCAAGGAAATAAATACAACTATATAAAATGTCCTACTCTTGTTATCTGGATTTTCTAGACTTCAAGCCCACTATCTGTCTAACCTGTGGCGTCCTCTCCAAGATGACCTGAAAAACAGAATATAAAGTAGGGGTGAGATACGAATATCTCAGTAGGTAACACTATGCATGCAGAAAAACAATTTATATAGATATGGAAAATGGCAATGGCTTCATGCTCAATAAAATAAACGAGTAATCACGATATTAAACCATTCCACAAATTAGTGCTCAAAATAAAGAGTGTTTATTATGTAAATTCATTTCCATATGGTTTCCAATTTATACCACATTTTATTTATGCTTCAATATTATCCCAATTTATAGTCATTCTAATCAAGTTACAGCTATATAGCTCAATCATGTCATTCATATTTAATTTATATGTAAACCTCACCATTCATTTGTTCACCTGTAGGGTGTCATTCAAATTCTTCTTATTCAAATGAAATCATATCATTCATACTTAATAATCTCACAATCTGATTGTAACATTCTCCTATGTAGGATGCAATCACATAGTAATCACATTTCTCCTACATGAGGTCTTTCCCGCAGGAGTTAACCCATCTCGCCCGTAGGTGGTAATACACCCACATATCTCCCTTGTGGGATGCAATCACATCATGGTTACATCTCCCCCACAATAGGTCTCTCCCACATGAGTTACACATTCTCAACCGCAGGTGGTAATCTCATATCTCTCCTGTGGGATGCAACCCAATCTGGATTACATCTCCCCCAACAGGAGGTCTCATCTCACCCACAGGTGGTCACACATCTCCCCTGTGGGATGCAATCCTATCTAGATTACATCTCCCCCAACATGAGGTCACATCTCACCCGCAGGTGGTCATCACATATCTCCCCTATGGGATGCAATCCAATCTGGACTACATCTCCCCCAACAGGAGGTCACATCTTACTCGCAGGTGGTCATCACATATCTCCCCTATGGGATGCAATCCAATCTAGACTACATCTCCCCCATCAAGAGGTCACATCTCACCCGCTGGTGGTCAAAAAGTCTCATCCGCAGATGATAATAATATTCCTTTTAGCCAACATGGCATTTAATCCACAATCCAAATTATATTCATATATATAACAATTTATTCTTACCCATCCGATGTTCCAAAATCAGTTCATTAGTTTATACTCATAATAACCGGGTCTAATTATGTGATAATTAAAGGTTATGTAAGGTCATTCAGTAATTTTAGGGATAAGGTTTAGGGGTAATAAGATGGTTGCCATTTATAAAGTAGTTTATGTGAAATTTAGGAGTGGCCACTTACAATAATAAGGTACTTGCTATTTTAGTAGTGAGGAATTAAAGTAAGTCAATTTAAGCAACTAACGAGGCCTAAAGGTATATAGGATTCATTCTCCAAAGTCTATAAAGTAGTTCATGTTCAATTGTTAATCTAAAGTCCTAACCCAAAATCAGTTTCTTAGTTTATTTATCATAATATCTCATTCAATATAGACAAGCATGCATACATGATACCCGATTCAATGTTAAGCAAGTGTTTCATTTATATTGGAGGTTGGACCCTTAACACATGCTAAGGTGTGGGTCAATTAATGTATTAATTACATTAATATAGAATTCCAATTGATTAATGGTGGATGGGGTCGCCTTAAAGTAATAGGAGTTAATTAAGGTTTGGTTAAAGTGTCAAGAGTTATTATGGTTTGAATTTAGTGGTGGAGGATTTACATATATAAATTAATTTACCATGGATTAGCATTAGAGATTATTATGGGTTGGTGATGGTCAAAAGACAATAGAGGGTTCTTAAGTTTTAGATTAATACAATAAAGTAAAATTCAGTGCAAGGAATTTCCCAAATAACCATCTCCGATCCTTAAACTTGCTTTTGTTAATATCTTCCACAAATTGATGTAGATTCTGGTTATCTCCTAATCCCTATCCTTAATTAGTTCCTCCATAAGTTTCTAACAATGTTTGGATGCTAATTAAACTTAGTTTAACTCTGTTGAATTCAAACAATAGGTTAAAATCCAAAAATACACTCAAAAAGGGCTTAGTCACATTGCTGCAGAAATTATAAAGAGTGCCTACCTTGGGCAGGTAGGCAATCCTGAGCGCTCAGCAAAATTTATATGAGCACCTACCTCGGGCCGGTAGGCAATCCTGAGCGCTCAGCAAAATTTTTAACATAATGAACTTTGATCGTGCGGCAATTTTGGTTTTTCAATTTTTAACTTAATTTCTTCCCTTAAATCCCTTCCAACACTTCACAAATCAACTATAAAAACCTTCTAAACACTATTGAAATTAATTGAACAAAAAAACAAATTGTCATGTTGTTTAGACACTCAGAAATCAAACAAAGATGTGATATTTTGTTCAAACAGATATCATGCAGTCATTCGAGTAATCTTTAGCTAAAATCCAATAAACCAACGATAGAAAGGGGCGTGTTACCTACCTCTGTTCGTACAGATCACCTTCTTCCTCTAACCGGCGACTTCTTCTCTTCACAAACACCAAACACTCCAGGGATGATGAGAAATCCGCGATCCACGCTCTTTCTCCTTCTTCCCTTCTCTTCCTCAGTTTCCCTCTCTCTCTCGTTCTTCTTCCCTTCAGCCACAGCCTCCAACGCCAATGCCAAAACACCCCCATACGAATACAATTGATAATATAAAACCCTATTTTTATTTTCTACTACCCCACGCATTGCACTATTATCAAGTTCCATACCTATTCACCAACCAAATTCACTAATGACCTTTAATCCACACCAACCTTAATATCTCGCGATCCGAAGATCAGATTTGCATCCAACTCCTGATCTCCTCTATCAATGGGATCATCTATAAAATAAATTCCTCATCTAATCAACTTAAGGCTCCAAATCAAACATAATTACCAATATGCCATTATTCCAATTATTAAGTTATAAATATCATTGTTAAGAGATAATCTAAACCCCAACTTAAATCTATTATTATTTCTCAAGTCTAATAACAATTTTTAATTAATTTATTTAATTATTTGCTGGTAATTAATGTGAATTGACCGAAATACCCTTCTATTAATATTTTCACATCTACACATTTGATTTCCTCCAAAATTCCCAAATTTATTCTCTATTATATTTTGACAAATTTATTGACATTCCAAATATTCATACTTAATTATTATTTATTTATTTGTTGAAAATTCGGGGTTTTACATGAGCATCCATCAGGTATTCAAAAATTACTCTTAATGCTCGAGATAGCACTTGACCACAGGTCAAGCGTGAAGGCAAAATTGGATATTCTGGGTTTTTCTGATTTACGAAATTATTGATATTTTCTTTGCTTTCTTTGGATTCTAATCAACTTTTTTTCACTCTAAAACACTTTTAATCATTTCTAATCTATTTCTATCAATTTTTTTTGATGTAAGGTTGTTTATTGGAATTATTCCTTCCTAATCACCCCTTTTATGAGTTTTTTTTAACTTTATGAAGTCAAACCAACCTAGAAATCTTTCAACACTTGACACCTAGATTTGATTTCAAACAAACCAAGATAAAACATCTAAACCATTAAAAAATCATATAATTTCTCCAGTTTTCAAAGTATTTGCTACTTACCTCCATATGCAAGATCCACAACATAATATTTAAAGGTTTTCTCCCCAAAATTCCCATATTACTTTTCATTTCTTCCTTCATTCTTCTTCTCTTTTCTCCCAGCCATGACCTTCTCTCTCTTGCTTCCTCTTCATTCAACCGTATGGTATTGGAAACCCTAATCTCTTTTCCTGCTTATCAAGGTGCCCTAATCCAACTAGGAAATTTTCCATACTTCATTCTCTAAACCATATGCCCACTTATTTCCTTATTTTAATTTTTAATATTAATCTTCTAATTATTCTCAATTCTTCTCCTACTAGTCCTAATATTATTTCCATGGTCTTAATTAAGAACTCATATTCCCATGTGTGCCATTCGACCAACACAATCACATTAACTAATAAAAATTCAAGGAAACATAATATTTCTTTTTGCTTATAGCAATACTTAACTCTAAACACTTCCATTTCCCTCAAATTCTCCAGATTTCTATTTATTTTTTTACATATTTCAGAAATACCCTTGATCTCTCCAAACTCTAATTTATAATATTATTCTATTCTTTTAATTTCCCCTTTATATTATTCTTCCTATTTTTATTTTAAATCTCAGTTATAATATTATTCTAAATTCTTAAATTTAACTTTTTCTTCCTTTCTAAATTTATTTATGGATCTAATTTCCTTAATATTACTATTTAATTATTTATTATATTTTATGAAAAATCAGGATTCTACATTTATATAATAGAGCTTGTCACATGAAGTTTTTTTTGTCACCTATTCATATGCAATTTGATGTTTTTATCTTAGGTTAATAACTCCAAATTCCATGGTTTTCTCTGCAGTTTGATGGTGTGAACTTTGTACTTGAGCTAGAAGGAACATTCGAAGATGTAGTTTGACACCATATGTATATATATATATATTATGTTTGATAGAATATTAGAAATTAAAAAGCAAAAAGCTTATGATTACTTTCACTGAAACGAGGATGCTGAGATGTATTTCGCCTAGAAAAAATTAAGATTGAAAAAGGACTTGTGGTTAAAGATTTTTTTCAAAGATAAGAAACTCTATTTTATTTTTTTGGCCAATAACAATCAATATTAATTTTTCAAGAAAGTGTCTCAACTATTCTAATAAACATGTTACCCAATTGTTTTTTGCAAGATTCACTAAGTGCAAGAATGATTGCTTCTGACCTTGCGTAGGAGTTAACTATTAAGGTCACTTAAAGTGTGGATGAACACAATATATGTTGTTTTATTGTTATTTAAGCCTATTGAAATTATTTCTTTCTTAAACTATTTTTGCTTGTTTTGGAGCTAGAATTATATAGAAGATGTGTATATGCACGACAAAGATGGCTTGGTCACGTAGCTTTCCATACGCTTTAGGTGATGGGTCCCATGGGTGGATTGGAAGTAGATATGTAAGTTCTGCCCAACCCACTTGAAGCCCGCCCCAACCTGAATAACAGCCCGAACTAAGATTTAGTTTGGGTTTAGGTTCAGTCCTGGTTTAATTTTAAGCTCAAAGATGACTCTAGGTTGGGCTTGGGTTAATGCTTTGCGGCTCGAAAAGCCCAAAGTAAATAATAAACCCATTAGCTATATCCAAATCTAATAATATTCGAAAGAAGAAACACATAATTTATATCTTAAACATAGCTCTTTTGTATGATCTTTATCTCAAGAATTGGAAGTTCATTTTTTCTGACATGCTATTAGGAAAATTACAACACTAATGGTTTGTCTGTATTGGTTTTATAGAACCTCCAAGAAAAGTTACAGACCATGTTGAAGTAGACTCTATGGGTACAGTTTAATGCATCCCTAGAAATGACAAAGTTAATTAATTAAATAAAGAGTAACCTTACTTTTGCATAGAAAAGACAAATATTCATCGAACACTTTTAGGGAAAATGCCTTTTTTATTATGATCTTAGGCTTTTTTTTTTCCTTTTTAGGGTACTTAAATAACATGCTAAATGTATTTTATCTCTTTAGATTTGCATATATTGAATAGTTTACTATCATTGTTGCATTTTAATTAATATTTTAGTTCATAAGTTCTAATATTACTTTAAAATGTTTAAAAAAATAATTCTCTTAATTGTACATTTAAATTGGGTTGGCCCAAACCCAACCCGAACTCAAACATAGTTTTTCGGTTGGATTTGGGGTCAAGGAGTTTGAATCTAGGGTAGGCCGAGGTGAGTTTGGGCCAATTAATTTAACATTGGGTTGAGCCTGAACTCATTGTAACTCAAACCAATCTCTCCTACTACAGGTCTAGTTGGAAGAGAAGGTGGGGCCTACGTATAGCAGTGGACAATGGGGAAGGGGGCTAGGGGCAACGGCTAGGGGCCGGGATAGTGACAGGAGGCAATTAAAAAATTTTTAAAATGTAGTACATTAGCTGCTAAAACTAGTAAACCGCCGCTAAAAGTGTGTTTTCATTTTTTGTGAAGCCAAAGCTTTCCTCGAAAACATAGCGAAAAACTAAGAGATTGTAGACACCCCAAATTGCACTACAAAATGAGAAAATAATAAAAACATGTAATTAAAGCTTAAAACAGGTCAAAAATGCATAAAAATTGACTAAACAGGCTTTGCCCGTATTCCATTCACGGGCCGGTCGCGCCCGAGATCGCTCTACGGTCAGGCGCGCCCGTATTAACTATACGGTCACCGTTGGACCGTAGTGCATTTACAGTCACTAAAGACACGTGCGAGTTTTGTCCTTCTCTCGATTTCCGAGCCTTATCTTTAGTCCAATATCCCTTTAAATGAGCGAATTATATATTTTATTCGTGCGAAATATCCTTATGGATAAAGTATGGGCATTATCTTGTGTTTAACTCAAACTGAAACTCTATCTTGCCAAACCTTGGACCAACCATACCCCTGAGTTTGCCTATAAATAGAGGGCCTTTCCTCAAGCAAAGGGCCACGAAAATTTGAAGTCTAAGAAGCTCCAAGAGAAGAAGAGGAACCCCTGCTGCTCTGCCTGCTCAATCCAGGTAAGTCCCTTTTCCCTTTTATTTTCTGTCTTCAATTCTAGATGTAATAGGATCATCTCTATTGCTATATAATAAGGCCATCTTTTGTATCTAGTATTCCTAAACCTGCCTCTAAGTACCTCAAGAGTCTCTCTAGCCGTAAAACGTGAAGAGAGAGCTAGGGGAAAAGAAAACAGGTGGATCCCTAGAATAGAACCCCCTATCTGTTTTTCTCCTTTTTTATAGAATAAAGCCTCTGATTGTGTTTGTATAACCAAACCTATCTCCAAGTACCTTAAGAAACCTCTCTAGCCGTAAAACGTGAAGAGAGAGCTAGGGGAAAAGAGAACAGGTGGATCCGTAGGGTAGACCCCCATGTGCTCTAATCTGTGAGATATGGCTGCTTTAAATATCCTGATCATGTTTTAATGGTTTTATGATGAATCTAAATGAATCCATGATGTCTATGATGTTTATAGCATGAGATCCCCACTTTTTGATAAAATTTGGATTTTCCACATATTTGCACCTACAGCACTGTTTTCGTGATTTTTGAGGTTTTAGGCTAAGATCTTGGATTTATCATGATCAATATGATAGATCTGGATCCAGAAGCCTGAAAGTAAATTCTAGGGTTTCATGATGTGGTTTTTGAGTTGTTTTTCATTATTGAGAGAAGACTCTGCGGTCTAAGTTCTCCCCTTTTGGTGTTCTTCGTCAACGTGGGTATTTTTGGTTTTTATTTCTGGATTTAATGTGAAATTTGGGCTATACCTATGTCCTGGACTATTCAAGTTCAATTTTGAAATATTTTATAAAAATCATATTTTTCTAGATTTCTAGAATTTTGACTTGAAACCAGGTTTTTGGATTTTTCACTTTAAATTGATTTTATTTGATTTTATTTCAAATTTATTTTGATCATGAAACCCTAGGAATGGTATGATCATATTTGAAAGTTCTGGATCAATCAGACTATTCATATGAAAAAACCATACAATTTTGTCTTTTTATGTGATTTTTCATGAATTTTATAGCAAGCTTTTTCCTTTAATTTAACATGAACAATGCCTGGCAACCACCTTGTGTGGATGAATAGGGGTGCCTAACACATTCCCCTGTTCATAACTTAATCCCCTTACCCATCTCTGGTTGTTTTTTTTAGGAGGGTTATTTTTACCCTAAAATTGCCTTTTGTGCTTATTTGAAATTTTGGTGTCCATTCACACCTAAATTGAATGGTGACGACTCTTTGTTTAATTTAATCCCGTGTGATGATTGGAGGAAGTCATTGGATTTTCGGATTTTTTTCCCATGTCTCACAGAGACCCTTGTTCGTTTTTTTCCATTTTTTTCTTTTTAGTCTAAACCACATCTTTCACCTGGTGGGTGGGACACATGAGCTCAAAGGAATATAGTTGCTGAATCAGCCCAAAAGGCTGAAAACGTTGATACTAACATCAACTTAGTCTTTAGGGAGGAAAAGAACAGAAAATGTTGAAACTTTTTTTTGGCCGTTTGGTAGGAACGAAAGAAAGTGATTTGAATTTTAGCTTCCTCTTTGAAGGAAAAAATTTCTCTCCTAACATCACCCCACCATCACACCCCCCACCCCACCCCCCCAACCGTCTCCTAACCTACCATCTTTTTAAATTACACTTTTCTTTTCTTCCCATTTCTCATCTCATCTAGGTGTGCGCGCGTGGGAAACGCTGCACGGGGAAATTCAGAGTCGCCACCGCCTGATGGGGTGCAGGCGGACACCTGGGTGCCTAATCCTGTCTATTAGGGCTTTTGGTCTGCGGCTTGAGATTCTAAGTCTGTTCTCGGTTGTGGTCCGGGGAAGTCCGTAGACACCCCGATCCCCCCGTCGGATGACGGGTCCCGTGGATTCCCTGGTTTGAGTCAGCTTACATTGGTCTCACCCGATTCCTAATCCGATATGTAGTTTGGTTAAGTCTGGCGGGACCACCTGAGTTGTGTGGGTCCCTTTAATTGCTTTTATCTTGATTACTTAGGTGATCTGAGTTTGGTTGTGTGGGTCCCGTTGGAGGGCCCACGGTATCCTTGGTGGGCTTAGTCAAGCCCGTGTGCCCTTGTGGGCCTCGGCCTATCCTAGGAGGCCCTTTGGGCTTTGGTTGGTGCATTGATTTTGCTTTAGGTTCAGATTTGAAGATTAAGTGTTTTTCATGCACAAGTGGGCCGGACTGTTTTGTGGGCCCCTTAGGTAGGCCCACATGGTGGCCAAGTAACTTTTATTGGACTTATCCTTTTAATCTGCCAAAGTGAATTGGACACTGGGCTTGGGGCCCGTAGTCCAAATTTGGGCTTGTAAGCCCAAGTTACCAGAAGTTAGGGTTTGGACCCTTCCTTGGTTCGGTTGGTGGGCTTTGGCGGGCCCGACAAGCCCTAGCCCTTGGTCTCGGGCAAACCATGCAATTCTCATGTTCATTACACATAACAAGGCTCGGGTGGGCCGCATTGGGTTTGGCCCGCCCGGTTCAAGTTTTTCATTTTACTTAAGTTATTTAATGGCATGCTTTGGTGTTTATTGGGCTTGGTGGGCCCCGTTGGAAGGCCCATTGGAAGTCAAGTTGGACCAGGGGTCCAAGTCCCATGTCAGTTTCTGGGTGACTTAGAAACCCTGTTGGTTTATCCGGTTCGGTTCGGAAATGGCACTTATATCCAATAATAATCATAACAAGAAAGTACACAAGATTGACACTCTATTAGGAAAAAAAATTGGCTCATTGTGTTGGGTCCAAGGGGAGGTACCCGGGGGCCCATGGGGTGGGGTACCTCCTCGTCCCAAGGTACGAGTTGGACACGCAGCGAACAAAGGGGTGGGGGTGCGGGGGGCGAAGCCCCCCGCGGTACAGTAAAGGGTATTTTCGGAATTTTTCAAAAATCTAGCAATTCAGCCTGTTTTAGGGGTATGCGCTCACTTCCTGAAGTGAGCGCCAGTAGGCGCTAAGAACCGGGCAAAATTTTGACCTAGCGCTCACTCGATACTAAGTGAGTGCGAGCTGGGCGGGAGCTGAGCGCGAGCTGAGCGTGAGATGGGCACGAGATGGGCGCCAGAATTACACATGGTTTTAAGTGAGCGTGAGCTGAGCGCCAAGTGGGCGCCAGCTCGGCGGATGGTGAAATTAAAAGGGCGCCTACTTCCTAAGTGAGCGCAAGTGAGCGCCAAGTGGGCGGCAGCTCACTGCGATTTTTAACTCTCTGTTTCTTCGAGATATCCATCTCTGGCCGATTTTTTTCGGCCTGTAATTGTTCCACTAGTCTCCTAATATGCCCAGAACACTTCCCAACTAGTTTTGGATTTAATCTAAACACATTTTATGAAAATCAAACCTCCTTGCAAACCTGCAAATCCGAACACCTAAACACTAACAGAACATGCAAGGAAGGGAACTGGGGGCTTTATGGGATACAACAGAGAGGGAGAACTCATGGGGGAACATGCTCCCCCTTCGAATCAATCAGACAAGTAATAGCGGTGAAGAACAAAAATGCTGGAAAACAGGATATCGCAATGAACTTATTTATTTTGGACAGGAGTTCGTCGGGAACATTACCTGGATGTTACAACACCTATCTGACGTGGGTGGAGCCTCCTTGTGCGAGCAGCCACCGGAGCAACACCTCTCCACGCCCACAGCAAGATCTCCTTAGGGTTTATCTCCTTCGGGTTTGATGAGGAAGAAGAGGAAGAGAGGGAATGGGGTCAGAGGGGCTTCTGTCAGAGGGTGGAGGCCAGGAGAGGTATGCCGAGAGGGTTTTGAGCAAGGGGGAATGAGGAAGAAGGCTCGAGCAAAGGGAGCCGACACCCAGAAACCTCCAACCCGAGAACTGCCAAGCAAAAATGCCGAACACTTAGCTTTTTTTCTCGAAAAATCTTTCCACCCCCTGCGCGAAAAGTCGCGCGGCTTATATAAGGAAAAAAAGAGGGGGCGCCCACTTGCTTGCCACGTCTGCTCAAGCGACCGCAAGATGAAAAATCATTAAATGCGGCCGCTCGTTTGTCTAAAGAATCCGAAATTTAAGATTTAATCCCTGGTAATTTTCAATTCAATCCGATATTCCTGGATTTTTACAGATTTAGTCCGTGGGATATTTCGTATATTTGGATATTTACAGATTTGATCCCTGAGATATTTTCCTGCGCAACTCGCCACGTGTGCAGCTTTTTGCCACGTGCGCAGATTGCCGGTTTTGCTGCTCGAGAATTTCGTCAGCTCATATTTTCTTCATCCGGGCTCCAATCTGGGCAAACTTAGTTGCGTTAGAATCGTATCGGCGCCCTCTATCCAATGACCTAGGGGTAGGCCTCTGGATCGGATTTTAGTAGAAAGTCAACTTTTGGCTCTGCTCAAGTTTGACCGCCCGCAGAACCTTCATCCGGACCCCGATTCCTGCAAACTCAGTTGCGTTGGAACCGTGTCGAGATTCTCTATCCAATGACCTAGGGGTAGGCCTCTGGGTCGGATTTTAGCAGAAAGTCAACTTTTGGCTCTGCTCAAGTTTGACCGCCCGCAGAACCTTCATCCGGACCCCGATTCCTGCAAACTCAGTTGTGTTGAAACCATGTCGAGATTCTCTATCCAATGGTATAAAGCGAAGTGGCCAAATTTTATTTGATTGAAAGGTCAAATTTTCACCCCTCGGTGTTTGACTTTTTAGCCGGGCTTGCATTTCTGGTTTTTATGGGAGCGCAAAAATGAGGTGCTTACACTAGGGATGGCAACAAGGCAAATTTTTTGGTAAATACTGCCCACCACTACCACTATCACTGCCCACAGCCTACAAGGGTTTTGCCAATACCAACTGTAGACACCCCAAAATTGCACGACTTTTGATAAATCTTGAAGGAGAGAAATGTTTTATTGGAATTTCCAATTCTTTGCATTGGGTTTGAGATACTTAACCCATTTGAATCCAAAACGGAAAAGGAAAAGGCCCGAATTCAATCTTTTGTGCAAAGTCAAACTTTTTCCGGTTGAATTTTGTTGACTTTTGACCCCAGAAAATGAAATATTTTTTAAAGCCAGATTTCAAGATAATTTTTCCCGGTAATCAGGTTTTTAGCCATGTTATTGCATAAAAGAATTTTTTGAGATTTTAAATCTTGGCGAATACCTTGGTTTTAACATATTGAACCTTTTTTCCAGACCTGAAAAATCAGAATTTTGCCTAGAACTGGAAAGTTGACTTTTTATTCACTTGGAATTTGGGTCTGGAACTATTTTTAATGGATTCAAATGGGGGGGTGTTTGCTTATTTACATGTAATATCTTAAGTAAATGGAGATTAAAAAATACGAGGACATTTACTTAAACGATATTACATGTAAATAAGTATTGCCTGTGTTAAAATTTGGAAAAAAGGCTTTTTTCCTTGTATCCGGCAACTCAGGCCGGATACAAGTACATTTCTTTGTATCCGGTGGAACATACCGGATACAAGCAGTGCTTAGTGTATCCGGTATTGTATACCGGATACCTTAAGGACCTTGTGTATCCGGCCTGATATACCGGATACGCAAGTTTTGCTCAAAATTAGGGTTTTCCGAGAGAAATCACTTTTTACCATCATGTCCCTCATTAAATGAGGGGAAATCTCGGAAACAGCCCTAGGGTTAAGGTTGATGGGTTCTAGACATTAAGTTGTGTCTACCAACAACCCTAGCCTTTGCCTATAAATAGGAGACTCCTCCTTGAGCAAAGGCACACAACTCTTGTTTTGAATTCTCGCAAAGAAGAACTCCAAGAGAAGAAGGAAACCGCTGTGGAATCGTCTCCAGAATTCAGGTAAGCCTCAACTTTTCTTTTTATTTTCTGTCTTTACATTCCTAGATCTAGATCTCTTCTTCTACCTTTCTGTAGTGTAAAGCCTTGATTGTATGTGTGGAAATCCTTCCCCGGCTCAAAGTATCTCAAGACTCCCCTAGCCGTAAAACGTGAAGGCGGATCTAGGAGAAACGAGACTGGGGATTGACCCTAGTGCTAGAACCCATGTAGCGTAAGGCTTTTGAATGTTTGAAAACCGTTCCATATTCAAAGTACCCTTGATTATCTTAAAGAGAACAGAGGGAAACGATAATGGAACGGAACCCTAGGCTATGCTAGAACCTATTTTGTTGAATCTATATGCATGTGTATGGATCTTGCTTGGTTTTTTCACTTTTGCACACATATCACTATTTTGGCGGGGTAGGCTCATATTTGGGGTTTATTGCATTTATTGTGATAAAACTCAAATAAATGACCTCAATCAATTCTGAAATGCCTTTCGGATGATTTTAAAGCATTTGTGTTCATATTGCACGAATTTCATTTTTATCAATTTTCGGACTTGGTTTTACTTAAAAGTGGCTTAGCTTGACAGCACCTGTACCCTTACTTCGGACGTCCGTAACTTCATCATCCGGATGAATTTTGGGGCGATTCCAGAACCATGGGAAAGGTGAGGCTGTCTAGTTTATGTCTACCAAATTTCATGAATTTCTATCGAGCCGATTTTTGACACTTCTCTGTCGAAGTTAAGTGGACAGTTCAGGTCCAAGTACAGAACTTGTCACTTCGACGGACCGCCATGTGTTCGTTTTAAGTCCGATTAGAGTGATTTTTGTTTCTGAGTACTCCTTTATGAGTCTATTTTCAAATCCAGTTGGTTTCATAATTTTTGAACTCCATTTGAATTATTGGTAGCCGATTTACTCAGACCTGCTCATTTGCATTTTTCTGGGTAAATCTGTGATCTTCGGGGCCTGTTCGGGAGACCACCCAAGGCACGTCCGAAGGGATTTTTGTATGAGGCTAGTTTCTGTTGAAAGATGGCCATACAGACTTCAATCACACCAAATTTCACGGATTTCTATGTAGTGGATTTTTCTAGACAATTTTCCAAAGTTTCCCACTTACCACTTTTAAAAATCCCCAGCAGCAATTTCAAAGGAGCATAACTCCTAGGATTTTCATCGGAATGAAGTGAAATTTTGCATAAGACTCTTATTTACCCTAATCTTTCAAATGGATTTGGTTTGGTTCAATTCAGAATTGGATTTGAATGATTTCAAGACAAAGGATCTTACTTTTTACCAAAATTCCCGGATTTGCCTCAACTTGGTTTTTGCCACTTTTGCTTTGATTTCCATCTTTTGAGATATTCCAGAAGTGATATTGACATAAGAGATGATCTAAAATCCATTTAGATCTTCATGTGAAAATATCATACATTGTTCCTTTTTCAAGGCTTTTTCATGATTTTTAGCAAGCTTTCTTACATTATTTTTTGCATGAACATACACTTGGCAACCACTTCGTGTGGATGAATGGGGGTGCCTAACACCTTCCCCCGTTCATAATCTAATCCCCTTACCCATCTCTGGACTTGATTTTCAAGTAGGGTTATTTTTACCCTAGATTTTGTCTTTTGGCTATTTTTGCTTATTTTTGAACTCTTTGGTGTCCATTCTCACCCCAAAATCATGAATGGTGGCGACTCTCCCAATTTTTGCGTTGAGCCCGTGTGTTGACGGAGGGACGATCACTCCGGTGATTTTTTCCCATGTCTCACAACTGGCGACTCTGCTGGGGACTTGTGGATTTAAGCCTATTTGTGTATATTCATGCTTTTTCATCACTTTTGAATGCTTGCTATTTTGTTTACTTTATTGGTGTATTCTAAATCTGATTGGGATACTTTTAAATTTTACATTGATGAAGGCATGTGTGTATGCTTGGATATGCTAAGGATCATGTTTAGGGCCTTACCTTGTTGTGTATGCCTACTTGTTTTTGTTTGCCTTGTGTTAGGAGGTTCTTAGTGTCATGATTTGAGCATGAAAACATTGAGCAAAAATCTGTAAATACAGTAGCCATTAGGATGGTTTTCAAGCATGTTTTCCCTCTTTAAAACACTTTTGTATCATGTCAAGTAGTTGTTAAATTTTTAGGCATTAATTTGGGGTATAAAGGATGCACTTTTGAGCATAAGAAATCTGAAAATTTTAGTGCATATTTCTGGAGATTTCAAGCATATTTTACCTCATTGAAACACTTTTGAACCATGTCAAGTAGTGCTAAAATTTTAGGCTCCAATTTGGGGTAGAAATGGTACACTTTGAGCATGAAAAAGAGCATGAAATCTGGGATTTTAGGGAATGCTTTTGAGTTTCAAGCATGCTTGCATGATTTAATGGTTGTTTGTACAAATGACACGTTTTGTATAACACTTTTGGGCATGTAATATTTTTGTGCATATTTGGTGCTTGCTTGCTTGTATTTAGCTTCATTATTTTGTCATATATGCCTTGGCTTGAAATGGAATGCATGGCTACGAAAAAGAGTGGCAAGGGGCTGGGACGTTGTGAATGTTACCCCAATTTAAAATTGCACTTGAGCACTTGAAACAATTTGCACAGCCTACCCTTTACCTATTAAGAAGTTGAACCATGAATGTGTGTAGCTTGGCGCACCGAGGTCGTGACTTCGGAAAGCGAAAGTGAAAACATTTACCTTAGAATTTGAGTCAATGATGTGATGACAATGGGATCTGCGATTCGATTCCGGGCATCACTAGACTTGAGTTCTAAGTTGCCAATTAAGCCAAAACCCAAAAAACCATACGCTTGAAGGTAGAGAAACACGTTTTCGGCTAAAAGCACACAATTGCGTTTGGGGAAATGGGGTGTAAATGTGGGAAGGCCGTTTGCATGTTTTACAGGCCAAGGTATAATGTGAATACCACATTAAATGAAGGTAATACAAGGTGGCAAGGTAAAACCATGTTCTTTTCATGAATTTGGGGATTTTGCAAATATAATGTCCAAGCCCAATTTGGGGCAAGTTTTGAAGGTCAAATTAAGGTGAACATCAATTGGGAATGAAAAAAAATCAAATCTGGTGAAAAAAATGAGTCAAAAAAGGCCATTTCGGCAATAACCGGCAACTCAGGCCGGTTAATAACAACCCTGTTCATATCCGGTATATACTTCCGGATAAAAAGGCATATGCGTAAATCCGGTTATGGTAACCGGATACAATAAGGCATATTATTATCCGGAATGTTGTACCGAATACGTTCAAAAATGCACAAATTGGCTTTTCAGCCCAAGTTTTCAGAATAAAATGCCTAAAATACTGTGGATAATCCTTAGGCACCCCGGAAAGAACATAAGAAATGTTCCTAAAAATACAAAAAAAAAAAAGAAAGAAAAACAAAAAAGAATAAAATAAAATATTCTTTCAGGATTTAACCTAAGTTTGAAAATCAAAGAGGAAACCCAGGTGTCATATTTTTTGACACCAACTCAACTCAAACATGTGTCAGTCAAACTCTGGAACTTGAAAACTGAGAAAATTCAGCAAATTTGAAGAGAAAAAAAACCTTTGGTTGGTTATTTTTATCAATCAAATCAAAAAAAAAATAAAAATGAAAACCTTGGTTGGTTATTTTTATCAATCAAATCAAAAAAAAATGGGACACTTGGAAGCCCTAGAATATTCCATGAAAACCTTGGTTGGTCATTTCTATCAATCAAATCAAAAAAAAAAAAAAATGAAAACCTTGGTTGGTTATTTTTATCAATCAAATCAAAAAAAAAAAAAATGAAAACCTCGGTTGGTTGTTTTTATCAATCAAATCAAATAAAAATGGGACACTTGGAAGCCCTAGAATATTCCATGAAAACCCTGGTTGGTTATTTTTATCAATCAAATCAAAACATTTGTGGGATACTTGGATAGAGTAGTCCAAGACACCTTTGGTTGGTTATTTTTATCAATCAAATCAAAAAAAAAATGGGACACTTGGAAGCCCTAGAATATTCCATGAAAACCTTGGTTGGTTATTTTTATCAATCAAATCAAAAAAAAAAATGAAAACCTTTGGTTGGTTATTTTTATCAATCAAATCAAAACATTTGTGGGATACTTGGATAGAGTAGTCCAAGACACCTTTGGTTGGTTATTTTTATCAATCAAATCAAAACATTTGTGGGATACTTGGAAGCCCTAGAATATTCCAAGACACCTTTGGTTGGTTATTTTTATCAATCAAATCAAAACATTTGTGGGATACTTGGAAGCCCTAGAATATTCCAAGACACCTTTGGTTGGTTATTTTTATCAATCAAATCAAAACATTTGTGGGATACTTGGAAGCCCTAGAATATTCCAAGACACCTTTGGTTGGTTATTTTTATCAATCAAATCAAAAAATTGGGACCCTTGGAAGCCCTAGAATATTCCATGAAAACCTTGGTTGGTTATTTTTATCAATCAAATAAAAAAAAAGGACATTTGGAAGCCTCAGAATATTCCAAAAAACCTTTGGTTGGTTATTTTTATCAATCAAATCAAAAAAATAGGACATTTGGAAGCCTCAGAATATTCCAAAAACCTTTGGTTGGTTATTTTTATCAATTAAAGTCAAAACATTTTTTTTGGGCCATTTGAAAGCCTCTGAATTTCAAACATCAACCTATTTTGGGCCGTCTATAAGCCTCTGAATTATAGACACATATCCTTTGGGCCATCTAAAAGCCTCTGAATTTTAGAAACAACCTTTTTGGGCCATTTGAAAGCCTCTGAATTTCAAACATCAACCTATTTTGGGCCATCTAAAAGCCTCTGAATTTTAGACACATATCCTTTGGGCCATCTAAAAGCCTCTGAATTTTAGACACAACCTTTTTGGGCCATCTAAAAGCCTCTGAATTTTAGACACATATCCTTTGGGCCATCTAAAAGCCTCTGAATTTTAGACACAACCTTTTTGGGCCATCTAAAAGCCTCTGAATTTTAGACACAACCTTTTTGGGCCGTCTATAAGCCTCTGAATTATAGACATATATCCTTTGGGCCATCTAAAAGCCTCTGAATTTTAGACATATCCTTTGGGCCGTCTATAAGCCTCTGAATTATAGACACGTATCCTTTGGGCCGTCTAAAAGCCTCTGAATTTTAGACACAACCTTTTTGGGCCGTCTATAAGCCTCTGAATTATAGACATATATCCTTTGGGCCATCTAAAAGCCTCTGAATTTTAGACACAGCCTTTTTGGGCCATCTAAAAGCCTCTGAATTTTAGACACAGATCCTTTGGGCTATCTAAAAGCCTCTGAATTTTAGACACAACCTTTTTGGGCCATCTAAAAGCCTCTGAATTTTAGACACAACCTTTTTGGGCCGTCTATAAGCCTCTGAATTATAGACATATATCCTTTGGGCCATCTAAAAGCCTCTGAATTTTAGACATATCCTTTGGGCCATCTAAAAGCCTCTGAATTTTAGACACAACCTTTTTGGGCCGTCTAAAAGCCTCTGAATTTTAGACACAACTTTTTTGGGCCGTCTATAAGCCTCTGAATTATAGACACGTATCCTTTGGGCCGTCTAAAAGCCTCTGAATTTTAGACATTTCTCATTCGTTGGGACCTTTGGAAGCCCTAAAATATTCCAACAATCAAAAAAACAAAACAAAAAATGGAAAAATATAGAAAAAAAAACAAATAAATCCGGACTTGTGTTCACCTAACCCACTTATCTACGTTTATAGGTGTGTGACTCAGATTAAATGGGAGCTGACATGTTTCTTTGCTTTTCCTTACCCAGGTACACTTATTTGCAATCATTGCTCCCGTGACCAGATCCAAAGCCAGAGCTATGAACACTGAAGAGAACCAAGCCCAAGCCACCGTACCCGCTCAAGACTTTGCTCAGCTGCAGGAGCAAGTGGCTGGTCTGGCCAAGATGCTGGGAGACCTATTGGCGGCTCAGGCCCAACAGGCCCAGGCCCAAAACCAAGCATCGACTTCCCATCAAGCACCACCACCTCAGGCCTACATTCCGCCTCCGGCTCAACCCATGCCTGAGCCCATTTCTGAACCAGTCCCTGAACCCATTTTGATCAGGGAAAATACAGCTGAATCCGAGAAAGAACTGGAGAAGGAAAAAGCCAGAGAAGAAATTGAAAGGAAAATGCTGCTCAGGATAGAAAGGATCCAGGAAGAACTGAAAGAGGTGAAAGGGGGAAATAGCTATGGAGGCACCACTTTCGAGGATCTGTGCATGTATCCTGACGTATGTCTACCGGCCAAGTTCAAGTGCCCGGACTTCGACAAGTTCGACGGCACAGGCTGCCCTATGAGCCATTTGAAACTATACTGCGGGGCTTTGTGCCAGTTTAGCCGGGATGACGGCATACTAATCCAACTCTTTCAGAGGAGTTTGACAGGATCGGCTCTTAGGTGGTTCGCCACAGTTGATCATGGGAAGATTAGAGGATGGAAGGATCTGGCAGATACCTTCTTAGACCAATACAAATTTAACTCGGAGATCGTGCCAGACCGGTACGACATTATGAGGATGAGCAAGGGCAAAGATGAATCTGTGCGGCAATATGCCAAGAGGTGGAGAGAGGCTGCCTCCCAGGTCAGGCCGCCTATGCTGGAACCTGAAATGATCTCAACATTCATGGGTACGCTGGGGCAGCCCTTCTACAATCACCTGGTGGGTCAGATCACCACCAATTTTGCTGCCCTGGTGCAGGTGGCAGACCGGATTGAGGATGGGATCAAATCTGGCAAGATAATTGATTATTCCGCCCTGGTCAGTCAACAAGACTCCATTCATAACAAGGGAAATGGAAATGGAAAGAAAAAATCTGAGGAAAGGAGAGAAGCAGAAGTGAATATGGTGCAGCTTCCCAAGGGACCCTTTCAAGCCAATGCCCATCCAATTCCTTTGCTGCCTATCCAAATTAATGTCCCTTCTGCACAACCTGTGAAGGAGGAAACAGAAGTAAGGAAGAGAAGGGAGTTTTCAAAACTGCCTATGAGACCATCTGAACTTTTTCCTACCCTACTTCAAAAGGGTTATGTGACTTTGAGGTTGCCAAATCCTCATGCAAGCAAGGGGAAGGGTTATGATCCATCTGCAATCTGTGAGTATCATATGAGCACTCCAGGGCATACCACTGATCGTTGCTTGGCCCTAAAGCATGCAATTCAGGATTTGCTGGATAATAACTCTTTATCATTCAATTCAGTCACACCTACTCCTCCTCCCACCAGCAACAATGGGGCAAGCAGCTCAAATGCAATAGGGTCAATTTTTTCAAGAAAAAGAAGATTTGACCCTTCTCAACTTATTGCTCCGGTTGGTACCACAGTCCAGGTTTATTTTGAAAAAGAAGATGAAGGGGGCCATGTGGAGAAAGAGACTCACACAGGGGCAGATTTTAAGCCGAAGGTGAAAGAAAATGAAATGACAGGTGAAAGGGCAAAGGAGGTGCAAACAATTCCATTTGAGCAGTTTGAGCAAACAACTGGCCTAGCACGGGATGTTGAACAAGAAGTCAGTATGGACAATAATGATTGTCTGAAGGGTATGGAATCACTCTTCATACAAGAAGAAAATGAAGTAGAAGCAATTGAAAAGGGAGAATCCCAGGAAAAGAAAGAAGAAGAATTAAAAGAAAAGATTGAGGCCAGGTTTAAGCTGCCATTGATTGACTGGGTTACTATCCAGATTCCGTATCAAGGAATGTCACTTCTTTCAGAAACTGAGCACAATACCCCAAAGAAGGGGATCATCCCAAATCATGAAAAGAGAAACTTGCCTCACTCAGCAGCAGAAAGAAATTTTCTGAAAAAGAAAGAAAAGCTAGCTTTTGCCTTTGAGAACGGGGGCAATTTTCAAATTCCCTTGTTCTCTGAAAAGAAACCCCCTTAAGAAGAATGCACATTTCCTGAGGATCCTAAGGAGCCTTGTTCTCAGGAAGTGATTTCAATAAAGGCTCTTTCAAAAAAAAAAAAGAGTTTTCCTTTAAGATTTTTGTTAAAAAAAAAATTTTCCCCTTTAACATTTTTCTATAAAAAAAAAAAATGGTTTTCAACAAGGTCCTGTTTTACTTATGAGTCATATCTCTCATTGAATTTCATTAAGTTGAATATGACTTCGACATTTGGCTCAATTTTGAGACCGAAATCGAAGAAAAAGACATTTTATATGAAAATTCAAATCTTTTTAAGTGTCATGAGAAGAATATTTCTGCAAAATTTTGAAGTGACCAATCTTATGGACTTTAGAACCAAAGATGACTCGAAGTTCTCACTTGAAAGCAGCAAGTACAAAGATTTATTTCATAAAAATACAGAGAGGATCGCATCACTTGCTCATCAAGGAGAAGCAGATGGAGAAGAAACTGAAAGATGAAATTTTTTCATTTAAAGATGACTCCTAGTTTGCACTCTCCATCGGAAAATATGGAAAGATTTGGATTGCGATTTAAGAGGCTGATCCGATGAGAAGGATGTTTTATGGTTGAAATTTTATCTTCCCAGGTGGCGGTGAAAAAGAAAAAAAAAAGAAAAAGAAAAATCCTGAGCCAGTCATGTAGTACAACTCTGTCAAGTCTGAAAATTCAAACTTTTCTTAAAATGATAAGAGGCCTTTCTTTCTAATATCCCCAAAATTTTTGAAATCCCTAGTTAGACTCTTTGAGCTTGATAAATTTTCTAAGTAACCTAAACTGAGAATTGCAACCCCACACTGGGGCAAATTTATTAAGGCATAAAAAAGAAAAGAATGAAGGGACAAGAGAAGGGAGGCATTATTGAAGTTCAAAAGGGATGTTGAAGATATTTTCAGAAAATGGGGCAAAGAAATGTAAAAAAAAGAGAAAAGAAAGAAGAAAAACAGATCATCAAATGCTATATCTTCAAAATTGTAAAGGGAAGAATGAGAAAAGAAGTTCAATAATGGGAAATAAGTTTTAAATGAAGAAATCAAAGTGGGTGAAGAACTTCATTACTGGGGGCAATTTTGTATTCATTCCAAGGGAAGAAATGCCTTAAAAATTGCAATTTCAGTTAACCCATTAGATCATATGGTATTTGAGCCTTTTATTCCTTTTCTTTCTAAACAAACACCAAGCCTTCGTTTCGTCCCATCCATAAGTCCTCTTTGATTAAGAAATTTTGAATTAAGGCGGTTTAACTACATAGCTGCTGATGATGCAGGATTAAAAACAAAAAAACAAAAAAAAACAAAAAGAGAAAAATGGAGAAAATATAGTGAAAACCTAGAAGGGCGCTACATGGCAAATAATCAGCTATCTACAAGAAGGAAATTGTCAGAGAGAAAAATCCAGAATTGGCATAGATCCAGGTAAAATCCTCAGGTTGGTGGTTATTTTTCACTCTTCAAGTGATTGAGGAAAGTCTTCTTTTCAAGATTGAAGCAAACATAATCAGAGCTATGGTATAAAGCATTTGTAACAAGTTGATGGCCATCAAAATTGCCATTAGGAAATTATTGCTGAAGTTGAAGTCATAAATTCTCATATCATGGATACAATGGAGAAACAATTGCTCTTCAATTGGAGGAAGGAAAATGTCTTTCTAGATTGGGGCAAAATAGTCAGATTGAAAGAGTCGGCATATTTGGAGCATCAAATGACAAGCCGATGGTCATGGGAATGATTCTAAAGGTTCTGAAGGCTTATTTCGGTCTTTCTTCATTTTCTGAAATAATCTTCTCATTATTCAACTTGATTTTAATTCTTTTGGACTATATGCTAATAAGTGATTGGATCATTTTTCAAAAAAAAAAAAAGCACAAAAAAGCAAAAAATATATTTTTGGCCTATGATGAGCATCTATGTCTTTTCATAAAAACATTGGTTTTGCAAGCATTAGAGAATTCTGAGGCCACTAGTATAAAACCTATTTTTGTATTTGCATTCCTTTATAAGGGTTTCTTTTTGCAAATGTTAAAAAAAAGAAAAAAAGAAGAAAGAGAAAAAGAAGAAAAAAAAAGAAAGAAAAAAGAAAAGAAAAAAAAAGGGAAAAAAGATAATCATCTCTGCTGAGGGGCAAATACTACTTCAAGCAATCAAAACTGGGGCATGCTCAGCGCCTTTCCCTCTGGGTTTTCATTGGAATAAATTACAACATCTAGAAGAAGTAGTCAGGCCTTAGTCTTTGGATTTGAAAAAAAAAAAAAAAAGAAACTTCGAAGTAGTTGCATGTTTTCTCCTTTAAACAAAGGTTTCTAATTCTGAAGAAGGATTTTATTGGAGCAGTAAGAAGGCATGAATGAGAGGTCATGGGTGGTAAGGGCATGAGGTTAGATCAACAGATCATGATTTTCAAATCCATCAATCAAGAAGAGGCAGTCACTTGGGCAGTTGAGAAGCATAAAAGCAGGTTATGGGCAGCAATGGCACATACATCCTTATTGAGAGAGCAAGAAGAGGAAGAAGCAAAAGCAAGTTGCAGAATATTCAAGCACAGGTTTGGGCATCAAATGCACCCAGGTAAATCAAATAAGAAAATGAATCAGGAATATTCAATAAAATATTTCCTTCCTTATTGTTGAAAAACATCAAAAGCAATTGAGTTTGCAGAGGTCAATTTTAAATCCACATTCTTTTCAAAATTTGCTTGTCTCAGATTTCTTTTCATAGCCACGAGAGCTCAAAGAAATCTGAGATAAGGAAGAGACGCCACCCCCGTCAGACTATACACAGCAGGGGTTTCATTGGCTATCTTCAAATCCATGTTTTTATCACTCATTTGTTTGACCAAAGCAAGTTCAATTAATGAGGTGTCTTTCAACCGTGCAATTTTGAGTTGTGTCTATTCTTTGCTGTTCATTGTGCTACAACTCCAGCAAAGAGGGGCAGTTGTAGACACCCCAAAATTGCACGACTTTTGATAAATCTTGAAGGAGAGAAATGTTTTATTGGAATTTCCAATTCTTTGCATTGGGTTTGAGATACTTAACCCATTTGAATCCAAAACGGAAAAGGAAAAGGCCCGAATTCAATCTTTTGTGCAAAGTCAAACTTTTTCCGGTTGAATTTTGTTGACTTTTGACCCCAGAAAATGAAATATTTTTTAAAGCCAGATTTCAAGATAATTTTTCCCGGTAATCAGGTTTTTAGCCATGTTATTGCATAAAAGAATTTTTTGAGATTTTAAATCTTGGCAAATACCTTGGTTTTAACATATTGAACCTTTTTTCCAGACCTGAAAAATCAGAATTTTGCCTAGAACTGGAAAGTTGACTTTTTATTCACTTGGAATTTGGGTCTGGAACTATTTTTAATGGATTCAAATGGGGGGGTGTTTGCTTATTTACATGTAATATCTTAAGTAAATGGAGATTAAAAAATACGAGGACATTTACTTAAACGATATTACATGTAAATAAGTATTGCCTGTGTTAAAATTTGGAAAAAAGGCTTTTTTCCTTGTATCCGGCAACTCAGGCCGGATACAAGTACATTTCTTTGTATCCGGTGGAACATACCGGATACAAGCAGTGCTTAGTGTATCCGGTATTGTATACCGGATACCTTAAGGACCTTGTGTATCCGGCCTGATATACCGGATACGCAAGTTTTGCTCAAAATTAGGGTTTTCCGAGAGAAATCACTTTTTACCATCATGTCCCTCATTAAATGAGGGGAAATCTCGGAAACAGCCCTAGGGTTAAGGTTGATGGGTTCTAGACATTAAGTTGTGTCTACCAACAACCCTAGCCTTTGCCTATAAATAGGAGACTCCTCCTTGAGCAAAGGCACACAACTCTTGTTTTGAATTCTCGCAAAGAAGAACTCCAAGAGAAGAAGGAAACCGCTGTGGAATCGTCTCCAGAATTCAGGTAAGCCTCAACTTTTCTTTTTATTTTCTGTCTTTACATTCCTAGATCTAGATCTCTTCTTCTACCTTTCTGTAGTGTAAAGCCTTGATTGTATGTGTGGAAATCCTTCCCCGGCTCAAAGTATCTCAAGACTCCCCTAGCCGTAAAACGTGAAGGCGGATCTAGGAGAAACGAGACTGGGGATTGACCCTAGTGCTAGAACCCATGTAGCGTAAGGCTTTTGAATGTTTGAAAACCGTTCCATATTCAAAGTACCCTTGATTATCTTAAAGAGAACAGAGGGAAACGATAATGGAACGGAACCCTAGGCTATGCTAGAACCTATTTTGTTGAATCTATATGCATGTGTATGGATCTTGCTTGGTTTTTTCACTTTTGCACACATATCACTATTTTGGCGGGGTAGGCTCATATTTGGGGTTTATTGCATTTATTGTGATAAAACTCAAATAAATGACCTCAATCAATTCTGAAATGCCTTTCGGATGATTTTAAAGCATTTGTGTTCATATTGCACGAATTTCATTTTTATCAATTTTCGGACTTGGTTTTACTTAAAAGTGGCTTAGCTTGACAGCACCTGTACCCTTACTTCGGACGTCCGTAACTTCATCATCCGGATGAATTTTGGGGCGATTCCAGAACCATGGGAAAGGTGAGGCTGTCTAGTTTATGTCTACCAAATTTCATGAATTTCTATCGAGCCGATTTTTGACACTTCTCTGTCGAAGTTAAGTGGACAGTTCAGGTCCAAGTACAGAACTTGTCACTTCGACGGACCACCATGTGTTCGTTTTAAGTCCGATTAGAGTGATTTTTGTTTCTGAGTACTCCTTTATGAGTCTATTTTCAAATCCAGTTGGTTTCATAATTTTTGAACTCCATTTGAATTATTGGTAGCCGATTTACTCAGACCTGCTCATTTGCATTTTTCTGGGTAAATCTGTGATCTTCGGGGCCTGTTCGGGAGACCACCCAAGGCACGTCCGAAGGGATTTTTGTATGAGGCTAGTTTCTGTTGAAAGATGGCCATACAGACTTCAATCACACCAAATTTCACGGATTTCTATGTAGTGGATTTTTCTAGACAATTTTCCAAAGTTGCCCACTTACCACTTTTAAAAATCCCCAGCAGCAATTTCAAAGGAGCATAACTCCTAGGATTTTCATCGGAATGAAGTGAAATTTTGCATAAGACTCTTATTTACCCTAATCTTTCAAATGGATTTGGTTTGGTTCAATTCAGAATTGGATTTGAATGATTTCAAGACAAAGGATCTTACTTTTTACCAAAATTCCCGGATTTGCCTCAACTTGGTTTTTGCCACTTTTGCTTTGATTTCCATCTTTTGAGATATTCCAGAAGTGATATTGACATAAGAGATGATCTAAAATCCATTTAGATCTTCATGTGAAAATATCATACATTGTTCCTTTTTCAAGGCTTTTTCATGATTTTTAGCAAGCTTTCTTACATTATTTTTTGCATGAACATACACTTGGCAACCACTTCGTGTGGATGAATGGGGGTGCCTAACACCTTCCCCCGTTCATAATCTAATCCCCTTACCCATCTCTGGACTTGATTTTCAAGTAGGGTTATTTTTACCCTAGATTTTGTCTTTTGGCTATTTTTGCTTATTTTTGAACTCTTTGGTGTCCATTCTCACCCCAAAATCATGAATGGTGGCGACTCTCCCAATTTTTGCGTTGAGCCCGTGTGTTGACGGAGGGACGATCACTCCGGTGATTTTTTCCCATGTCTCACACCAACCTTGACCCACCCCCAATTAGATTGGTAACAAGGCTAATCGAGGTTGACCTTTTTGCATTATAAATGTAGAAACAATATGTTTTTAAGTAGAATATATCAAAAAATAACATAATAATTCATTCACTAAATATATGATATATATTAAAATAATGTTTTATACACAAACTCATTTTTAATAGATTAAGACCGGGTAAATGTTCGGTTGGGCAAAAACCGAACCTGCTCCTAACCTGATTTTTCCAATCCCAAACCATTACCATCAAGGGCGAGACGGGGCATGTTGCTAGTTCAAGCCGGCCTATTGACATCCATAATCTCATCCAAGCTCTGGAAAATAAAAGTAAATCATTATTTTCTTTTCTTTTCTTTTATTTTTAGGTTTATTTCCTTTTCTCCCTAAGTCCAGGGTTCCAAACACAGCCTTAGTTTGAAGAAGAAAATTGTAGTCCTTACAATAAAAAGGAAAAGAATGATGGGCCAAACACTAGTTTCTCTAATGAAAAAGATTAGTTCAAACCAAGTAAAGAATAGATATTATAACTTTTAAAAAATAAATTACTTTTTGAGATTGGAAATGGATGAACACCACCAAAGATGAAATGACATTAGATTGATACCACGCATTCAATTTCAATTATACACTTTGGTTGCTTCTTGTGCACCATACGTTTAATTTGCTGAATTTCCTTGTTTTTCTCTATTAGATCTCAAGAGAAGTTTCTGCGAAAGCTCAAATGCATTTGTTACCCATTCTTGCGCGTTGTTTGTGACAGCAAGACATATATTTCGATTAGAGTGGTGAGAAGAAGAATTTTTCCTTTCTGAGAGGACAAGAACATTTTAAATATAATTTCACTTGTTTGCGATATTTGTTGGCTCTTTCTTCTTTATTATTTTATTAAGGATGATAATTCAAGCTTCCAAGTGGCAGTCTTGGGGGGACAAAGTCCAATAAAAACATATGTAAAAGGTTTGAAGGCTTAGTTGTTTTGTTTGTGAAATAGTTCTTCGAATAAACATTTTGAGATAAAATAAATTTGACTTAGTATCCATTCTTGCTTTGTATTGGTAAACGCTGTGTCTGATTCGAAGGCCTAGTCCATCACCCGTCCTTCCAGTTATCTATAAATAGCTCATGTTTAGTGCTTCAGTTATCATTCCTCAACCAAGCAGCTATACTTAGAAGAAGAACGTAAGTCTTTAGCGTGACTTGTTAACTTAGCCCTCTGCGATTTGAGTGAGATGGGTAATCACTTCCTTTTTGTGCCTCTCGTCTTATGCATGGCTTCCTTGGTTGCCTTAGCGTCGGATCCTAGTCCGTTACAGGACTTCTGTATCGCTGTTGATGAGCCTAAGGATCCTGGTAAATTCTTATTCATTCAATCATTTTATTCATTTCCTTAACTGTGGTTCATCTGCATCTTATATGAATTCCAGTGAGAATTGATAGTCCTAATCAATTTGTTCCAGTGTTCGTGAATGGGAAATTCTGCAAGGACCCGAGCCTTGCTAAAGCTGAAGATTTCTTCTTTTCTGGACTCAACATGCCCCGAAGCACTGCAAACCCAGTTGGCTCCAATGTCACTGCAGTAAACGTTAACCAAATAGCCGGACTCAACACACTTGGCATCTCCATGGTTCGTGTAGACTATGCACCATACGGTCAGAACCCTCCTCACACGCACCCTCGCGCCACTGAGATCCTTACCGTCTTGGACGGTACACTCCTTGTGGGTTTCGTCACCTCCAACCCTGAAAACCGCCTCATTAGCAAGGTACTCAACAAGGGAGATGTGTTTGTATTTCCGCAAGGCCTCATTCACTTCCAGTTCAATGTGGGTAAGGAAAATGCAGTTGCCATTGCTGCTTTGAGCAGTCAGAATCCGGGTGTCATCACCATTGCCAATGCTGTCTTCGGGTCGAAGCCACCAATTTCTCGAGAAGTTCTTTCCAGGGCCTTCCAAGTTGATAAGAAGATGATCGACTATCTTCAAGCTCGGTTCTGGATGGACACCTACTAGATTTTCTGTGCTACGCGAACAATGTATTCTTCGTACGTTTTTTTGTATCTCATGCATTGAAATGGGGACATAAATTTAATATTTCCATTCAATTTATCAAACAAAAGAAATCCTTTTTGAGAATTGATTTTTAGTGGTGCTTTTTAAGAATAATTTAGATCAGCCATCCAATTCCTTGCAATTGGAAATTAGTGATTATTTTCTCCAACAATTGGGAACAACTGTCAATTTACACTACACAAAAAAGTTTCTTCGAAAGATGTTTTTGTCCATCTTTTATAATCATGGTTTCTTGCAAGTATTTAAAAAGGTTTGTAAGTACGTATTTTAAGGGTATTTTTAATTTGGAAGAAACTTTTCGCAAACGGTAAACTGACATTTGTTGTCAATTATTTTAATAAAGTATCTCAAATTTCAATCTCTGGAGAATGGGATGACTAAATCTGAATTATGTTGAAATAGCACAACCAAAATCCAAATTTTCCAAACAAAAATGACATTTGCTTGAAATTCTACTTTAATGGTTAAGCACTTTACCACAAAAGATCGTTAACTCTTGCAGTCGTTACAAGCCTAATGAGGGAGAGTGGGAAATTGATCCAAAGCTCAAGTACGGTAGGAATCACTAATTCGGAACTTAATTGAAAACCATATTTCAACCCGAACATTTTCAGGATGCCCCCAATAACAAACGAATGGCAAGTGCTTTTCCTTGTGTAGATCCTATTTCAATGGGAGTCGCTTCCAGTAAACCTACGTCAGTGGGAGATCAGATATTGTACCCACTTCGAATCGGAAATCTTGTAGATTAAGCTCTTTGGTTAGCAGATCCCATAGGGGAACAAGTAGGCTGTAGGAGAGCTATCATGAGGGAAATTCTTTCTCACATATATTTAGAGTGGTCCAGATCGCTCGGGTGAGGTGTTCCCAGTGTTAAGGAGAAAGTTGGTTGGGGCTGGGCGGACCTTGTTGGAACCAGGTTCGGTGATCGGTCCACTCCTCTCTGTCAACAGTGAATGAATCCCAAAAACAATCAGTGCTGAACAGAGGAAGATGGAGAAGAAATCTTTTTCAAAAAGCCCTATCCTCTTTCTTGGACATTTTATGTCTATCCACCAGGGAAACAAACGATGTCACTTGACCTTTTCATAACAACTATTCTTTAGGTTGCATTTGGGATTGCTTGTGCTTATGGGTAAGTATTTCTAGATGAGTTATCTTTCTTTAAGCACTTATCAATTGTTGTAAAAAATTACTTATTTTAAAAAATTGATGCTTGGTAAACACGTATAATTTAAGGTAGGTACCACCACACTCTATTATATCGCCTTGACATGGAGAAACAAACACCATCAAACTACAAATATACTTTTTATTCTAGGATCTAAGACACGTTTTAGTAAAAATTCTGAAACCCATCAAATAAAAAACACAAGCACTTTTATAACGCCCCGAATCCGAGTCTATGCGATTCCACACACCAACCCCGTATCTGAAGTGCTACTTAGGCCCAAAGCATCTAAATACCAGACAATTAAATTAAACAATTCCAATTAATATTAGAGTGCCGAAATAATGTTCAAATAATCCAATAAATCATAAGCATGGTCTCCAAAATTTTAAAACATCCAAAATAAAATAATATCCCAGTCTAGTAACAAAAGGATAAAACTAAACTCTTTCTCTCTCTGTGATGCCCCGGACCCGGACATGATCATTAAAAGTATATGCCGGTTCCTTGACATCAGGTAAGGTCCCAGAAACACTTCCTAAGTTAATAAAAAAAAAAACTGCTATATAACGATTGTAAATACAAGGTTGGGCTATGCCCTTGATACCTGATAAACACAAACATGAACATATATGCATTATGCATCTATTCAAAGTTAAACCATCAAACATACACAGACCTAAAATAAAGTTTACTAAGTTTTATACACACAGTCTTTCTCTCTCTCTCTCTCTCTCTCTCTCTCTACACAATTTATACAAGATCCAAAAATAGACAACTACAAAAAGTGTTGTCAAAACCTATCCAGGATAGTAATAATCCTCAGGGTGGTAATCATCATCAGGTTCGTTATTTCTTCCTAACCCAGTTTATGCTCGACCTCCAGATCTATCTGAAAACAAAACTGTAAAAACAAAACACGTGAGACTAACGTCCCAGTACGCAGCACAATGCATGATAAGAACATTTTATGCAGTTTCAAACATTAAAGTAGCATGCTAATATACTGTACAATCAATCTCTAGCAAAAACCGGCTAAAAGGCATTTCATTTTCAGGTAAACAATAGTTGAACTTTATGGAATCATAAATCATAAATAGGTAAACTCAAATTAATCCAAATTGCAATATCAGTAAATCTCAATAACAACCTCATGTAATAACAATGATTTAATTCACTTGTCAAATTCGCCACCTCACGACTTAAAATGGCAAGATCTAACTAAGATCGCTCTTCCAAAGTGGAGCACTCAAGCATGAGACATGCATGAGCTGGCAATTACAACCCAGTCCAACCATAGCAAGTTAGTGATCTCTTTCAAACCATCGAGTTAGTGATCTCTATTAGACCATCGAGTTAGTAATCTCAGTGAGACCATCTAGTTGACTTTACGGGTTGCTGTGAAACCCCGTCCCAATACTCTTCGAACACCCTAATCGAAGAGTGTGATATGTAGGTAAAGCTGGAGCAACTCAAGCCCAAAATCCAGTTCGAGTGGCAGAGCCCCGGCTAGTCAATGGCCTATGGAGGTGAGTAATCTTTAATTGGTTAAATAAGATTCCCTAAGTGAGGAAATAGCTAAGTATTGTTTGGTTATGTGCAAATAAGGAGGAGTGGCAAACTCGTAATAAAGGGTGGCCGGTGGAGAAGCCACTTAAGTGAAATAAACAAACCCAAAACCCCCATTCGACCAAAACCCTAGCCTAAACCCTTTTCCTCTCTTCTCTCTCCCACCCTCATCTTCTTCTCCTTCTCTTCAATTGCTTCCCTCATCACCCCATTTTCGTCCCCCCATTCATTCTCAAATCATTGGAGGAGTCGTTTGCAAGAAAAAGAGGAAGAAGAACAAAGGAAACCATTTTCGTTTGGGTAGAAAGCTTGGAGATTCGTGGAGGAAGTCAAGCCAAGGAGCTCAAGAGTTGTTCGTGGATTGCAATAGAGACTAGACGACTTGCTTAAGAGTTTGCAAGAGGTAAGCAACACCACCCTTCCCTTGTTTTCAATTTTCGGCCAAAAATCACATGTTAGATGACTGTTAGGGTTGTGAGGTGAAAACGAGTCCTAGGCCAAATAGGAGAGTTTTCTTTGAGGGGTTTTGTAGGTAGTAAGTTTCCACACATACTAGGAGTGGTTTCGAGCCCAAAAACACCCAGAACAACCGAGATTTGAGAAAATCCCCAAATTCCCAAAAGTCGGATTTCGCGATCTATCGCAAAGCCCAACCGCCTGAGCAATCGCTCGAGCGGGCATCGGGCGGTAGTTTTAGGAAGCTCCAGGTAGTGGTTTAAGTCATGGCTGCTCGAGTGACTGTTTTAGCGAGATGTCAAAACAGTATAACCCGAGAGCAAATATTTGGCCGCTCGAAGCCGATTCGAGCGACCCATCGAGTGCCCTTACCAGATTTTCCTAAATTTGCACTTTTAGCCCAAATTGGGCTACCATTTGTTTTTATTCAAATCCAATCTATGTATAAGTGAGAGTTAGGTTTCTCAGAAATGTTCCAACTGGAAGTATCTCAAAATTCCAAATAACAAGGATTTTGGGTATGTTTTCCCAAAGAGGGTCTTACCAAGAGTTTATGTCCCAGATTTCTATAGGAATGGGATAATTGGATTCCATCACATCGAGCACCTTCCAAATGACCACTAGAAGTAGAAAACAAAAGCCAAAACCAAGTTATACAAGTATCAAAAGAATTGAGGCCTGAGTTGCCGAAGGAAGGCTTGAAATACACAGTGAACTTCACAAACAACGTATACATTTTGATTTCTATTGTGAGCATGTGATTTATTTAGGGCATTGGCCCATTTTGTTTACCATGCTAACTTATCATGCCATGTATTGTTGAAATGATATGGGAAGGACATTGGCCAATGTTGAATTGCATGTGATTTATTTAGGGCTTTGGCCCATTTGTTTAGCATGCTGTATATTATGATCATGATATGAGGGCAGTGGCCCAGTGTTAATGAGAACTGAAAGAGGGCAGTGGCCCAGTGTTATTGAGAACTGAAAGAGGGCAATGGCCTAGTGTTATTGACATATTGAAAAGAGGGCAGTGGCCCAAATCAAACTGTATGGCATAAAGGGCATTGGTCCAATTGATAGTCTGTGGTATGATTGGTATCTGTGGGTAGTGTGTACAGTTCACCTCAAGTTGGGAGTGTGAACTAGCATCCTCCACAACAGTAATTCTTGGTGGGTAGGGTGTGCGGTTCACCTCAAGTTGGGAGTTGTTAACTAGCATCCTCCACAATCTTGGTGGGTAATGCGTGCGGTTCACCCCAACTAGGAGATAGAGAACTAGTATCCTCCACACAAGCTTGGGAATATGTGATATTTGGTACGATGAAGAAGTGAATATAATTGTTATGAATAGATGACCTGTATACCTACGCACATGTATGCACTATTGTATGACACTAAGTTGCCGTTGTTTTCGCAATATTTCAACTAACCATAAGTCATGGTTTTATTGAATGATATATGCCTAAACTGTGTTTTCAACCAAGCATGCATGTGTAGCTTACAGAGACATTCGTCTTACAGTTGCTTTACATCTTATTTTTTAGATCCGTCGACGTCTGGTGTGAAGGACCGGACTGGGGATAGAGACAAAGAAAAAGCTTTTGGGTATAAAGAGGAAGATTTTTACAAACCCACTTAGGATTTCTCTTTATATATGTTGTAGTTTATTTTTGGACACAAAACCTTTATAACTTAGAGGAGTGATTAGTGACCCGTCATTTTGAAATCAACCCCGTGTTTTATCACACTTCTTATATGTATATAGAACACTCTTTTTAATATGCACATGTATAAACTGTTGCACTTGCACTCATTATGAAAAAGTTTTAAATTCCTCTGTATTTTGTTAAGAGTAATGGCCCACTTACCACAGTCTGGGACGGATCGCGCCTTGGAGGGGTAGGCTTGGTTTCGGGTCGTGACAGTTGATGTAGCACATTTTGAGGAGGATGCAAGTTCACAACCCCCGGCCCCTCATGAGCTAGGGTGAACGGCAATCCACTACCCACAAATATAATAATATAATATCATTGCTATTTAAATACCATAGGCCAACTGCCTTACTTAAGTATGCCTTATGATACACACTTTAACAATGAAACCAACTTTGACCTAACCAACACATGAAAAGCCAATTCTTGACACAGGTTAGAATTAACCAATTTCGTACTTGAAAAAGACCAACATAAATTATCCACACTTTGTTTGCAATTTCTACTTACTATGTAAATCTGATTTTAACTAGTTAATTGAATACTAAACCTGATCCAATCTATAATGAATTGATATGCGTACCATATATCTTGGAAAGATTTACGAGTCTAGTTTCCAACGCAACAAATGGTTCGTAATTCGGAGTTTCCTATAGGAAGTTATGGCCGTTTTACTACAAGTGGTTACAAACAGCCGCGAAAACCCAACTCGCTGATGGCTTCACTTTGGTGATTTTTAAATTCTAGATTTGGGGTCCAAGTCACCTACCATCACTTATTTTCAACTACAAACACCCTAAACTAAATTTTAGACTACTAATATGAATTTTTACACAAAGATTTCAAGTCCTCGCAATCCACCGAAATCTTCATAATTTTAAGACAGCCTAACAGGGTGACTTCCATATGTTATCTTTCGATTGTTGGTTTTCGGTTTTCCTTGACTAATTTGTTCTTCCTCGTATAGCTTCCTTGTTTAATAGCAACATATTAGAACTGCCTTTTGTGTTCTCTTGCAATTCATACTCCAATAAATTGTTAAACCAACAAAGCCAGTTTAATTCTAGATATCATGCCAATCTAATTATGCATGGTGATAAAGTCTCTATCATGATTGCATACACTCCATGAAAATTTGAAATCCAGGATTAAAGAACCTTTAGCATCAACAACGCTGATTCAAGATCATGATTCTCCGCACAAGTTATAATATCACACTACTACAACTTACTCAACATTTTCATAATATTAGGTGTTTCCACTAAACATTCACCAATTCTATACCCCAATAAACAAGTTCATTGATTAGACATTTACTTGCTTAGCATTATTCTTATTTCCTCATTTTCCGAGAGTCATACAACACCCATTCAAAGGTAGAGTATAGCCGAAAAGGCTCTCCATTAAATTTTAAACCCAACAGTAACCCATTCAACAGTAATCAAAACCATTCAACAGTAAGTCATTCAACAGTAACCCAACAGTATCCCGTTCAACAGTAATAGAAACCATTCAACAATAACCCAACAGTAACCCATTCAACAGTAATCATTCAAAGCATAAATCCATCGAAACCCAACAGAAACTTTTCCAACAGAATCACCCAAATTTTCCAACAGAAATCAGAAATTAGAAAAACAAACAGAAATCAGAAAAACAAATGAGAATCAATCAAATCGAAGAAAACTATGCTACTTACCAGATTTCGCAAAATCCACGCCCAAACCCTCGTTTTCTCTTCTTCCCCTCTTCTTCTTCTCTTCTGCGTTCTCTTATTCTCACTAACGTCCACCTCTCTACCTTCTTCTTCTTTCTTCTTTCTCCTCTGCGGCTAACCCTTACGAACACCCCCTTCTCTTCTTCCTCTTCTTCTTTCCTTTGCTCCTTTCTTCTTCTTCTTCTTCCTCCACGATTTCCCCTTCCCTTTCTACTTCTAACCCTAACGACCCAAACACATAACCCCCAAATGGAAGAACGTAAATTGCTTTTGTTTTTTTTTTTTTTAACCGCTGAACCATTGAACTGGTTCAATAAACTAAACCAACCCATTATACCACTAACCTAACCAACCCATCACACCAACTGACTTAACTAAATTTTTAATCTTCTATTTATTTTATTCTTACTTAATATATTTAATCTTAATTATAATTTTTCTCAAAATTCCAAGATCTTACATCCTACACTCCTACAAAAGAATTTCGTCCTCGAAATTCACATCACACTTATCAAGAAATCTACAAAAATAACTTAGAGAAAGTCTTATAACTTTACTGTTCTCCTTCCCTACACATAGATGCGTCCGCCCAGGTGAAGGTTGAGAGAAAAATCAAGAAATTCTATCTGAATTTAACTCACTCTACAATTTTACAACACATTTATAGTTTAAACTCATTATATCTATATCAATACCCCAATTGTATAAAGTTAAATATTTAGGTAATTGCCCAGCATTAGCCGATGCTCTGCAGTACCAAAATACCACTAAATACAATTGTCTCATCATCCAATGACAAGCAATAAGATACAATAAACATGCAGTGTAATTAAACAAGAAAGTTTTTCTTCATTATGCATATCAATATTACTTATTAAACACTTCTATGAATTTATCACATCAATTTTTATTATCATGCGTTAAATTATAGTAACTAATGTTTATATTACCTCAAGGCTATCTGAAGAGTTCTAGATATCTCCTCATCATCTCATCCTTTCTTTCCCAAGTGTTAGCTCCAGATGGCCAAATTACCTCTACTAAAGAAATTGTTCTATTCCATAACACCTGATCTCTCTGACCCACAATTTGAACAGTTCGTGGGACATCTGGTGGATCCTCTGGTATCCAACTGGGTATCAAGAAAGGGTCATCAGATAAAAAGCTCTGTGTAGGACGTCCAGGGATATTAAGGATCTCGAGCTGTCGATAACAATCTAGAACCACATGATATTTGACCATCATATCCATCCCTAAGATCACATTAAATTCGTCATACATCGGGACTTCCATTAAATCTACTGTCATTTGTACATTTCCCATCTGAACACTGCAGTCGTGAAATGTTCTTCGAACTGTCTTTGATTCTCCCACAATGGGGGTCAAACATACCCTGCCTCGGTAATTCTTGAATATGATCGTATTGTATTCAAGAATACAGGATCGGCTATAGAAAATTTTGTGCCAGTGTCAAATAAACAAACTGCAGCGCTACCCCCAATGCGTAATGTACACCCTATAACTTTGTCATCTATTAATCTCGCTTCAGCTGGTTCCTCCTGGGGTGTATTGGGATCTTCCTCAGGTGGATTCTCCTCACTAGGGTCCTCTTTTGTTGATATTCTTTCAATTCTTTCTATTTCCTCTGGGTTGTCATGACTAGAGGCTTCTATTTCATTGGGATCCTCTTCCTCAATTGGATCCTCTTCTTCGCTTAATTGCGGTTCTTTAGGGGAATTTTCCTTTTTGTCACCTAAGTTGATTTCCTACTGCATAACAACACAATAAATGCATTGCTATACAACTCCATGTAGTCTAAAGCCAATTGAATAATATGACACAACAATTAGCGCAACTATTCTCAGGATAGGCTGCTATAATCCTAGAGGGTCTAGTTTCACTCACTCAGGTCTCAACAAGGCACCTTTGTTATAATTTAAACAACACAACCATTCAAAGAATATAACTGAAATAATGAACACAAGCAAAATCACCATTAAAATAAAGAAAAACACAGGTATATGAATTGAACAATAATAAAGAATCTACTATAATAGAAATAATACCCATTCAAAGGTAGAGTATAGCCGGAAAGGCTCTCCATTAAATTTTAAGCCCAACAGTAACCCATTCAACAGTAATCGAAACCATTCAACAGTAATTCATTCAATAGTAACCCAACAGTAACCCGTCCAACAGTAATAGAAACCATTCAACAGTAATCGAAACCATTCAACAGTAACCCAATAGTAACCCATTCAATAGTAATCGATCAAAACATAAATCCATCGAAACCCAACAGAATCACCCAACTTTTCCAACAGAAATCAGAAATTAGAAAAACAAACAGAAATCAGAAAAACAAATGAGAATCAATCAAATCGAAGAAAACTATGCTACTTACCAGATTTCGCAAAATCCACGCCCAAACCCTCGTTTTCTCTTCTTCCCCTCTTCTTCTTCTCTTCTGTGTTCTCTTATTCTCACTAACGACCACCTCTCTTTCTTCTTCTTCTTCTTCTTCTTTCTTCTTTCTCCTCTGCGGCTAACCCTCACGTACACCCCCTTCTCTTCTTCCTCTTCTTCTTTCCTTTTCTCCTTTCTTCTTCTTCTTCTTCCTCCATGATTTCCCCTTCCCTTTCTACTTCCAACCCTAACGACCCAAACACATAACCCCCAAATGGAAGAACGTAAATTGCTTTTGTTTTTTTTTAAACCATTGAACCATTGAACTGGTTCAATAAACTGAACCAACCCATTATACCACTAACCTAACCAACCCATCAAACCAACTGACTTAACTAAATTTTTAATCTTCTATTTATTTTATTCTTACTTAATATATTTAATCTTAATTATAATTTTTCTCAAAATTCCAAGATCTTACACTCTCTCTCTCTCTCACTCTCATAGCAAAAAGTCCATCAAAATAAAATTTATCAATAACCTCAAACAAAAGGAAGTAAATCAGTTTGGATAATAATAATCCTCAACTATGTAATCAGGAAACCCTTTTCCCTGACTATCAACCCCGGTCACATCCTCACGTGGATCAGTTGAAAATAAAACGGAACAAAATGTGGTACGTGAGATACGAATATCCCAGCACATGCATGTATAAACAGTTTATCTTAATAAAATAACATCCTTTTATGCTCGGCAAAAGAAACGGATAATACACAATACAATCTCAACAAATAAAATCAAATCAAATGACAAGACAAGATAAAGTCATTTTTTGTATAATAGCAATGTCGGTCAATCACGGCAAATAATGTAGGATTCATGAAGAAATTAAGTCTTTGAGAAAACACTCATCAACCACTATGCCACCTCGCGGCTTATGAGTGACGCCAATAAACAAGTCTCATACTTGCAAACTATATCTCAAAATATGTAGCCTGGACATCGAATTATTGCGCAAGAACTCACATACTAGCAAACTATATCTCAAAATATGGATTTGGCATGTATTACCCAAGCATGCAGCAAGCTAAATCTAAACATGGGGGTAGCCACTTATCACCATGTACAAGGGTAACCTCACTAGCACCATAAATCTAAAATGAGCCTCGCCAGCAAGCTAATTCAGAAATGAGTCTCTATTGCACATGAAGACCTTCCTAAGCAAATGAATTTACAAAGGAAGCGCATACGCAAATGAGAGTACTCAATCAAAGGAAATACCTCAACATTATTAGCTCAAACCTATGGATCCATACGCAGCTATACCCACTAGTCACATAAAACAAAGCACTAAAAACATATTATCTTTGATACCAAAACAATCCACAATATCCATAAATCAACTCCAAGATACATAGAGGAACTAAAATCTCAAACTCAAACTACATTAGTGAGGAAATAACCACCCTGAGGTACACAAAGGAAAATAATCACAATTTTGCCAAAATGACCATGGAAACATCTTTAGATAGGTCAAATATAAGTGTAGGAAATAATAACAACAAACCAAGCTAAAAAGAAAAGAGTTTGGAACAATAAACTCGAATAAAAGCCATTTCAGTAGAACGTACCCAAATTCTTTATAAAAATTTAAATTAATCATCGGCCAATGCAAATATTCTCAAAATACCCTAATCTTATTGGTACTTGAGCTGGAATTCCATAAAAACAATTTTATAGTAAAAAACTAGGTAAATTTCAAAAATATCATAAATCTATCAGGGACGCTCGAGTGCCGTCAGCCATGATGTCAGGCGCCCAAGAAAACTAGGAATTCCAAATATGGCCGCTCGGGATGGCGCTTGAGCGTTCTCCCGGGCACTCAGTTTACCAAAAATTGCAACTCTTGGGTTTGAAATTTCTAAAAATGAACATAGGCGGGGCACCTTTGATGGCGCTCGAGCGTTGACAGATGATAGTATAGATTGTTGAGCGCTTGACACAGTGCTTGAGCCGTATCCCAAGCGCTGGGCCAAAATCCCAAAATGCGAAATTTTTCTAAATTTTCTGTTTTTCTTATTCTCCTTCTCCATTCCTTCTAAACTCAATTCTATTAAATCAAATCATCTTCAAGACATTCAAAATCATCTATATAACATACCAGAACATTCTTCAACAATCAAATATGAAGTTTTCATAAATTTTAAACAAGACACTTTGAAACTCACCGTGAAACATATTTGAAGAAAATCGTTACGAATAATCCGAAAAATCATGCAAAGTTGCGATCAAATGGTGCTACTTACCTCTAGAATGCAAACCAAACAAATCAAACCCGAAGCTTTGTTCTCTTCGTCAGCAAGAGAACTCTCAAAACTTCCAAGAACACTTCCTAAGCCTGAACATACGGAGCTTCCCTCCTTCTTCCTCTGTTTCAGTCGTCCAAACAAGTATAAGGTTTTTAGAAAGTCTCTGCAATGCCATCTAAAGTATATTTATGGTTATAGGAGTTTCCTAAATTCACACAACTCTATTAGGAATTAATCTTACTTAACATCCATATATGACCATGACAAATCCTATTTAGTTTCTAATTCTAATAAACATGATCCAATACATCACATGCACATGAAGTCCCATGCTTTCCACCAATAAGATTTAAAATAATTCCTCAATTAATATTTACCTTTGATCTTTAAGATCCAACCGTCGGATTTTCCTCAAACTTCAAATTCTCTTCTTCCATATGATCACATATTCAAACCCAATCATGGATTAGAAAAATTACCTTAAAATCTAATAATAATTAATTAATTAATTCTGAAAATTTGAGGTTTTACAACTTTAAAATTATGAAAAATACAAATTTTAAAAATAAAATACAAAATTGAGCAGGGTTTCCAAAATTAGAAGGAGTGATGAATGGAGAACCTTTCTATAAGAAATAAGGAAACAGTCTACTAACACCACTAGAGAAGAGTTTAGAAGCAGGGTCAACGAGCTTCAACAACCAACCTCAGCCTCACCTTCCTATTTCTTTCTGCCGAATCGCCTGCCAATCATATGGAGTCAGCGGTGACTTTCACACAACTAGCTTATATTCCTAATGTTGATCGGGCCAATGCAAATGTCACGCCCTCAGACCTAGATTTTTAACAAAAATTTTAAAACCCTAATCAAGGCATGAACCTTAGGTGATAAAATAAGCCAAGATAATGCTAGAAGGAAAGAAATGCACATCAGAGTACGCTAAAATTTAACATGTAACTCTTAATGACATCCAAATTATTCATATATCCAAACTACTCTAAAAGAATATGATTTGATAAAAGGTCAACCAATAGACTCATGTGGAATCCAAAACACCCTATCTAAAAATTTAAGCCAAATAAACCCTAGTCTACTGTAAGCACCCAATTTTTAGACCCCTTAAAAATTGATAGAAAACCCTAAAGGAATTTGTTGAATGTAAGAGCCAAAAAATTTGTCTTCTGCTTGGGGAAGAATTGGCCACTAACAATAGGTAATCCATGAAAACTCTAGTATCTCCAAAGTGTATATTACAAAAGGATTTCTCAAGTTTTTACCCAAAACACAAGGTATAATTATAAAATAGAGAAATTACAAAATTGCATCTCAAAAGCTTCATCACTTGGAAAATCTTAGTAGAGTGTTCCAAACTCTTCGGAAAAATTTACAAATCTGTTGGTGAAAGCCCTCGACAAAGCAAGCACTACCTTAAAATTAAAATAAAAAAGAGTTTAACAGATAGAATTTGAGAAATTCTTAGTAGTGGTCTTTAAAATACCATTGCTAAAACTACAGTTTTCACCATCATGCCACGCTTCCCTCTATTTTTTTTTTCTGTTGGACTATTTTAATAAAATAAAAAACTAAACAAATTTTAGAGGGGCATTCATTTTGACTTTAAAAGATACTAGGGGGCTACACGCACTACGCGCGTAGAACAACCAAGGTAGTTACAATAGTGGGGGATTGTTTTGTTTGGGGAGGGTAATGCTTGGAAAAAGAAAAGGGGGCCAGAATTTGGAGGGAATATTCCCCCCCCCCCCCCCCCCTTCTCTTTATATATAATATAGATTAATGTGTCCACCTCGCTTCTTAACTCTCTCTCTCTCTCTCTCGTCTTCCTCTCCTCTCTCTTTCATTTTTGTGAAAATGCCCTAGCTCTCCTCCTCTTCATTTTACTCACTGTTGGGCAAAGTACTAGTGTGACTTTTCTTCTCTTTGACTGATCTATCTGTGCAGCAGATTCAGGTGTCAATAGTAGTGATATTAGGCTGTTGTATGTAAAATCCTGAAATTTTGAAATTGAATTTTATGGATGGTAAAGTGATTCAGTGGTGTAACGTTGCAGGGAATTAAGATTAAGTTTGATATGGGAATTTTCAAGCAAATCAAATGGTGGGAACTTGAACTATTAAGGTAAGTAATTAGTTTTTATTTTAATTGGTGGAAACAAGGATTTTAGTGGCGTGGCAATGCATGTTATCATGTAGCTTTTAAATCTAATTGGTTGTATCTGTAGGTTTTGTGGTGTGGCACATAGCGAATCAATAGGTGGTTTAAAAGTGTTTTGGCAGCAACTGTAAAAGAGTCGATTGGTTGTGATTGTTAAGTTTGTTTTGTTTGTTGGAATTGGAATTTTATTGAGAACGTCAGCTCTAAAAAGATCTGGAGCTAGGGTTTGAAGAAAGACTTGAGAAGAAAAAAGAAGTGAGAAAAGTTCAGGTGGCTAATTGAGAATTTTAGCAGAGACAGTTCATATTTGATATTGGGCTGAGATTGGAATTCGTCCAGATCAAGGAGATTTCAGGTATGGCAGATTTTGATTATACAATTTAGAGACATTGTAGTGATTCAATATGAATTTAATTAGATCTGGATAGATTTGAGTGAATTTGATTGAATTTTTTAATTTTATAGTCGGTTAAAAGAGATTATGTCGTAGGGATTCAAAACTTTTGGATCAATGGCTGTAGGAGCTTGAATCGGAGCTCAAGAGGTAATTAGTATCTTCACAAACCACAATATACCTGAATTTTTTATTAATCGCATGAGAGATTGAAATTTTCATGTTGAACGAGAATTTTATGAGTTTTGAGTTGGAAATGTTGAAATCCTTCGATCTGATCCGTAATTAAGTTGATTTAGTTGTTTGAATCAGACTGTTATGTTTATTATTAAATAGTATGGGAGATTATTAGAGTGTTTTAGATTGATCGAATCATGATTTGAAGTTCTAAATTACAAAAAACCCAGAAAATCACAAATCTGCTCACATACTAGAATTTTTGCCTACCACCTTGGATGTGGATCGAGCACCACATCGAGTGCCCGATTATAATGCTTCGAACGCTCGATGACGTTTGAGTGCTCACTTAGGCCCCTTGCCTGTGTTCTTTAAAAATTCAAAAACTCGAGAGCTGAATTTCAGAATTAAACCGAATGCCCGATATAGCATTCAAGCGCTATATCGAGCACCAAATATTGAAACCCAAATTTTCCAACACCCGCTAAGATGCTCTAGAGCCATATCGAGCACCGAACACAATTTTTCTAATTTTCACAATTTGCATACTTTCAACTATAAAATGATTTTTATTTAAATCCAACTCATGTACAAATATATTTTGGATGTTATTAAGGTGTTTTCACTGGGTAAGTATTTAAATACATTTTATTGAGGACTTTGGGCACATTCTACTAAGTAGATCATGTTTTGGTACTTTAAGAGACTTTTGGTTGAATGATTTTTTAATGGTTCCAACTCTTGTAACATCTTTATAAAAGTAATTATAAGATATTTTCAATAACCAAATGTATATTTTAAATTAGACCAAAGATTTTGCCACCTATCTCACACGATTAGCCTATTTTGTAATAAAGATTGGTTTTGATGTTCTATATTTGATTGCAGAGATTTAAAAAGAATTTCCACTTATGCTATAGGTTTATTTAGTCATGTTTTAATAAATATACCTGTGAAATTGAATTTTTGGACAGAATTGAGGATCTGGTGCATTTCAATTCCATTTTTGGACTGTTCTGAATTAGATTAATCTTATTTGGAAACTTGCATTGATTTTGATAATTATAAACTGTTTATACATATTTTGTATTTGAAACATTGTTGAGATTTGAAATTTGTGTTGGATTACCTCCATGTACTTGTAGTGTTAGTTGTGATACCAATGTACTTGGGTAGATGTTTTACCTCCGTGTACTCAGGGATGCCCCATGTACTTTGGATGATGAGATTGATGATTGAGATGAGTTGTGTTCGCTAGACTTTGGCATTGGTCTTGGTTTTGGTGTTTAGTGGGCATAGCTCTACATGGATCCATATAGGAGCTAGATAGTGAGAAGGATTGTTCATTATTAGGTGTAATTCTTTGTTCACATATTTGTTCCATTTTGCACTCGATGAGGCTTTCTTTGTACTAGTGGGCTGCGGCATTCCCTCATTTTTTCGTGTACTCAAAATATGACTGGTTTGTACTTGCCAACCCAATATTGTACTGATTGGGTGCTCTGCAATATAACGATGATTGTGTACTCGGCTTTGCACATAAGACATGAGGCAGCAAAGTTAACATTGAACTTACCTTAATTAGAAGCAGTCTTATTTCATGAGTCCTCCTGTGGAACATTGGTTTGCAATCAATATTATTGATTTGATTTACGTGCTGGATTATTTGAGATTATTGCTTAAATCTGATTTGGATTATTGCTGGATTATACGGATTAAATGTGTAAGCGTCACTAATATGTAGTTTACAATTGATTCATGTTTTAGAACTATGAAATTGTATTTGAGCATGTATGTACTACTTGCTAGGATATTAGTATCTCATATCGGTTTTGTTTTGTTTTCAAATCCTAGAGAAAACAATACTTAGAGGGTAGATCCAGCTGGGGATTTTTCGAAATATAGAGCAGAGGATTACTACATGGATTAGTTTTCCTATTTGGATTGTCCTTAGTTTTTTTTTAGATTGAACCTTATTATTTTTGTATTGATTAGAGGCATGGATATTAATTTTGATTAGAGATTTAAGATTTTAGTTCACTTTAGATTCTATTTTCATGTTTTAATCATGGTTCATAAACTCTTATATTTGATCATGTGTGATATATTATTGTATGAGTTCAATTTTGAGAACCCATACATAGTACTTCAGAAACAAGTTATAGTTTCATTATGTAACTCAGATCCAAGGCACTACATTGTATCCTGGGGGTGACGCATTTGGGTTCGACCGCTGCACTTGATCTTCCTGCAGGAGCATGAATCACCTTAAAGAAAGTGACCTAGTCTGTGCCTCAACCCGTCTCTGCTACTTTTGGATTTTCAGCATTTGCAATAGCCAAGGTTTGTATGGATTTGTGAATCGCAAGTATTCCTTTATCGAACAAATTTTATGTCTTCACCAAAAATTTTAAGATGATTCTATACGATGGACGAGAACGTTAAGGCTGCATCTTTCGCATCTAATTTGAACAAGCCGTTCAAGTTTATTAGTGAGCACTTTAGGAGATGGAAACATAGAATGTTCTTCAATCTTAATCTAATGAGGGTAACTTATATGATTACTAATGAGCACCCCAAGAAATGTAGGCATAGTGCAGAAGACCTAAATACATATATGTTGTTAACAAATAGAAACATGATGATTATGAATGCAAAAATTACATCCTGAATGCACTCTCAGATGACCTCTACAATTTCTATAGCAGATGTGAAACTACTAAGGAATGGTTGGGAGCACTGCAAAGAAATATGACACTAAAGAGGCAGGGTCTAAGAAATATGCAATGTCTAGGTACTTTAATGTGACATCCTGTCCCACATTGGAGAGAAGCTATCAATGATGAGATGAATTTTCTCACTTATAACTAGGCTTGGAAATTGATTAACTTACCCCCTAGATGAAAAACCATAGGGTGTAAATGGGTTTTAAAAAAGAAACTTAAACCTGATAGTACAATTGAGAAGCCCACCTTGTTGCTATGGGCTATAAACAGAAAGATGACATAGATTTCTTTGATACTTATTCACCTGTCACCAAAATAACTTCTATTAGAGTTTTAATGGTTGTAGCATTCACTTATAATTTAGTTGTTCATCAAATGGATGTTAAGACAGCCTTTTTGAATGGTTACTTGGAAGAAGAAATTTATATGGACCAACCAGAGGGATTCATATCTCCTAAAAATGAAAGTAAAGTTTGTAAGTTGTTAAAGTCATTATATGGTCTGAAGCAGGCTCCCAAATAATGGCATGAGAAATTTGATCATTTTATTATTCTTAATGGATTTAGAATAGATGAAAGTGATAAATGCATATATCTTAAGGTCATTGATGATTATCATGTTATGATATGTTTATACGTGGATGATCTGTTGATTTTTGGTTCTAACATATATTTTGTGAACCAACTAAGGAATTATTATCTAGTAGTTTTAAAATTAAAGACCTTGGTTAATCTAATGTAACGCCCCGGATCCGTGTTGTTCATTAAAGATATAACACGTCTCACGGAGGTTAGGCAAGGATCGTTAATCAATTTATGATCGCTGGATAATCATACATCTATAACCTAACAGAGTGCACATTCCCATTTATGCAAAATTTCAACATTTAAACTGAACTGAAAATCATATGGTTCATTCCCAATTACTTTAATACATCTCAATTCATTCAAGTTCTCAAATTCGGAACAGATAACCTACAAGTCTAAGGAAGGTAATAGTAGTCTTCCTCCCTATATGCCTCAGCAGGATCTACTCCAGAAATCGCCTCACCACGAGTATCTGAAAAAATAGAACAACAACATAGTGAGATACGAATATCTCAGCGAGTAGCACATGCATGCAGAAATAGTTGAATCACATTTTAAAACTATGCATCGACAACACTACAATACGTTTAAACGGTCAACATCAATTTCCCAAGTTCAATTCAAACAAATCACATCTCAATTAAATACGATAACGCATCGAATGGTCAATGTCATGACTATCGTTTGGTTGATAAATTAAACATGCCAAGTAGACACTCCACACCTCCATGTACACAGTTCCGGCCTACTCAGGGTTTCGGATACTCTGAAATGACGGCCTACTCAGGGTTTCGTCATCCAATGCAGGCCTACTCCCCGGGTTTCTGCATTGACAACCAGGCCTACTCAGGGTTTCTGGCTGCTCTACACCGGTCGTGGCAACACACAAGGCCATGCAATTCCAACAACCAACAATAACATCACATTACTAAGCTTAAACATCTGGATCCAGGACAAGCTAGACCAAAACAGTAAACATCGTATAATCTCGATTTCAATATCAAAACAAACCATTCATTTCCACATCATGAAATTTCTCATCACAGTTCATCACCTGTCCCTCTGGACCACGCAGTATCCCAAGTACATTCAGTACTTTCTCATTTCCATAACACAAGTCATATGAAAGTAAAACTCAATCCATTCATACCAAAGAAAACCATTCAATACGCATAAAGTTTCCAACAAGTGAAACCAGAAATACAAGAACTTCTCAATCAAAGCAGTGTATAGAATACGGAAAAGTGACTGGTAACTCTTACTAGTTCGGTGCCCGGCACAATACTCATAAGTAACCTAAAACCCAACTTGAAACTCATAAGATGTTCACAACATTTTCCTCTATTAATTTCATAGGCAAAAAGGTTTCCCAGGTTCCTAACCAAGTGAATAGTGAAGTGGTTTAACCCCTAAGAAGTGCAATTACTCTTGGTCAAGTCAGAAATTCCATTTATTTAAGCAAAATAGGTCTACCGCTCACCTATCGAGGTGGGCGCGAGGTGGGCGCCGGTCGGCGGTGAAGAAAATGGTTAAAAATGACCTGCCGCTCACCCGACGCTAGGTGAGCGCGAGATGGGCGTGAGGTGGGCGTGAGATGGGCGCGGGATTCGCGCGAGATGAGCGCATTGTTTTCCACTTCGCGCGAGATGAGCGCGAGGTGGGCGCGAGATCGGCGGTAAGTCGTTTTTAACAGGGCGCCTACCTCCGAGGTGAACGCCGGTGGGCGCGAGATAGGCGGATACCCCCTGTGATTTTTCATTCTCTGTTATTCCAAGATCTACAAGTCTGGCCGGTTGGTTTAGGTCTGTAATTGCTCCAATACACTCCTAATACCCCCAGAACACTTCCCAACCATATTTGAAATTTATCTAAACACTTTCATTTTTTTATTAAAACTTAACTCCGAATACTCTGTTCATGCAACCTGCCGAAAACCCAGAAACCAGAAAACCTTATACCATCACTAAATATTCAAAACATGCATACGAATAAGCTCGAGAAAAACCCAAAACACAAACCCAGTGATAAAACCAGTGCTACTCACCTGTGCTTCTTCCCGAACGAGAAAACCTCCGGCCGATCACTTCTCGGCCACGCGCGCGAATGAAAAGACTATCGAACTACACTTCTCGAGCTGAGGGAAATAACCCAAGTAAAATCAGCTCCGAAATCCTTCTTCCAGCACTTGCGATAGAGGGTTCTTCACGAACGAAAACCCTAGTCGCCCTCCAGCCGAAATCGCCAGTTTCCTTATGTCCAGACTTAACGAAATATTTGCCGAAATTATGCTAAGCGCGATTTCATAAACCCGAACCCTACTTTCCATTTTTGGTCTACTTACCTATTACATGCTCGCTCGAATACTCTCCCATTTCCTGATCCTATGCATGTTCGCCTACGGAAGACACTACCTATTCAGCATCTATTCCCGTTTAAAATCACATAACTACACCTTAAGAATACCAATGATAATAATACTATTTTTCGGAAAAATGGCTATATAACGCCTGTACATATGAGTATGGGCTAAACCCTCAAACCACAAAATAACCTGATAAACACAGTTTATACATCAGAATAAATAACTAAATAAATAAATAAATATTCACAAAAATTCAGGGTCTTACATCCTCCCCTCCTACAAGAAATTTCGTCCTCGAAATTTACCTCAAGAAGGAGCAAACAATTCCGGATACTTCTTCTTCATCTCTTCCTCACCTTCCCAAGTGCATTCTTCCACAGTATGATTCTGCCATAACACTTTCACTAAGGGAACAACCTTGGTGCGAAGAATCTGCTCACGACGGTCTAGAATCTGAACTGGCCTCTCTTCGTATGTCAGATCTTCTCGGATCACTAAAGGTTCAGGATTTATCACGTGACTAGGATCCGCTATGTACTGCCGCAACATGGATACGTGGAATACATCATGGACTCCTGCTAAATGGTTTGGCAAAGCTAGCTTATAAGCTACCGGGTTAATCACCTTCACAATCTCAAATGGCCCAATAAAACGTGGAGACAACTTCCCTTTCTTCCCGAATCTCAGGATTCCTTTGGAAGGCGATATCTTCAAGAACACTTGGTCTCCCACTTCAAATTTCAGCTCACGTCGTCGGGTGTCTGAATAACTTTTCTGACGACTCTGTGCAGTCAACAACCGCTGTCTAATCAGTTTCACCTTTTCCATACTATCTTGTATAATCTCAGGCCCAAAGTACTGTTTCTCTCCTACCTCCGCCCAACACACAGGAGATCTACAAATCCTGCCATAAAGTGCTTCGTAGGGTGCCATCTGTATACTAGCCTGATAGCTATTATTGTAAGAGAATTCGGCTAAGTGTAAATATTTACTCCAATTTCCACCCCAATCCAGGACACAACATCTCAACATGTCCTCTAGAGTCTGAATAGTTCTCTCAGACTTGCCGTCGGTCTGTGGGTGGAAACTAGTACTGAAACTTAACTTAGTTCCCATGGCCTCCTGGAAACACTGCCAAAAATGCGAGGTAAACCGAGAATCCCTATCCGATACAATGGACACTGGAACCCCATGCAACCGGACTATTGTAAGTGTGAAAACTCACACTCCTGGTATGGCAAATGATTGACAAATTATGTTTCTAATGAAGCTTCAAGATGTGCAGATTAAACAATGAAAATTCAGAAATTTCAGTAAAGAAGAAGAAGTTGGTGCCACCACACTGCTACCACGCCGCTGCCACCCCCGCTGGCAGCGCATAAGGATTTTCGTGTGTCAAAAGCATGGATAGTGCACCTGCCGCGTACTCTCCCGCTAACAGCTCGCTAGCAGCGCGCGTTTAACAGACTCAACTCAATCTGAGCGGGACATGAGTTCGCTACCAGCCGTCTACTTCGATCGCTTCACGACGCTACCAGCGCTCGACGCGATGTGTGTTTTATTCTTTAAATAGACGAGTTGTAATTTTTTAATTCTGATTTTTCTTTGGATCGTTTTTGAATTCGGATCTTGAGAGATTCGAGATTCGATCAAATCGTCTTTAGAGAGTCGGCGATTGAGTGAGGGGGAGATCTGAGATAGATCACCTGGAATTGAAGGTAGAGGATTCTTCTTCAATTCAGAACTTCATCCGATCGTGTGATCGCCTGGACTGGTGATCGACCTTGATTGATGCGTAGGTGGATTCCTACTGCATTGGATCGTCTCAGTGGATTCTGAGAGGATTGCTGCGATCTGGATTGATCGTGTCCTGCAGCTTGTGGATTCAAGCTGTGTTGCAGTTCGTGGATTCGAACTGTGGATCACTGGAGAGTGATTGTTTGCGATCTGGACTGATCGTGTTCTGCAGCTTGGTGATTCAAGCTGTATAGCAGTTCGTGGATTCGAACTGTGGATTGCTGTTGATTGAGTCAAATTGTAAAGGTTAAGTATGTTCTCCTTTGTAATTGTCTTCTCATTCAATAGTGGATTTTGAAGGGTTAGTCGCCTCATATAGACTCGAGGTTTTTCCTGGATCTGGATCCAGGTTTCCTCGTATAATTCTTTGTGTATTGTTTCCGCAATTGTTAAATTCTGAATTGTTATAGATCGTGGACCTTAAGAGTAGTCCTCTACTCTTTCAAGTGGTATCAAAGCCTATTCACTTTGAATTGCTATACATAGTGTGATCTAGATCTATAGCATGGATTTTGGAAAAGAAGGAGGATCTGCCTCTAGACCTCCTTTATTTGAAGGTAACAATTATTCTTACTGGAAAGCTAGAATGAGAGCTTATCTGAAGTCAATCGATGAGCGTGTCTGGCTCTCGGTTTGTAATGGTTATCATCCACCTGTGATCACAACAGATGTAGGTGTTGTGATTTCCAAATCTCATGATCAGTGGACTAAAACTGAATCTGATCAATGTGGATGGAATAACAAGGCAATGAATGCCTTATTTTGTGCTGTTAGTGTTGAGGAATTCAGGAGAATTTCCTCATGTGAAGTCGCTAAGGAAGCTTGGGACATCCTAGAGGTCACTCATGAAGGAACCTCAGCTGTCAAGCTGTCCAGACTTCAGAGACTTACTACATCTTTCGAAACTTTGTATATGAAAGATGATGAGTCTTTTGATGAGTTTTATGCTAAACTCTCAGATATTGTTAATTCTAGTTTTAATCTTGGAGAAAAGATTACTACATCAAAGGTGATTAGAAAAATCTTAAGATCTTTGCCTGAAAGATTCAGACCTAAAGTAACTGCTATACAAGAGGCAAAAGATGTAGATAATATGAGAATTGAAGATCTGGTAGGATCTTTACAGACTTATGAGCTAGATCTGATTATTCCAAAAAAAAATAAAGGAATAGCTCTAAATTCTGTAAAATCTGTAAATACTGTAGAATCAGATAATTCTGATGTTGATATGGATGAACTTGTTCTCTTAGCCAAAAAATTTAAGAAAATGTTTAAAAAGAAACAATTCAATTCTTCATCATCCATGGACAGATCTAATAGGAGATCTGATAAGAAAATGTCTGATCCAAGAAAGGAGAAGAAATCTTCTCAGAATGATGAGGTTCAATGTTACAAATGTAGAGGATTTGGACATGTTGCCTCTGATTGTCCCTCAAAAGATAAAAAGAAAAAGACTAATTATCAGGTTACTTGGGATGACAGTAACACTGATAATTCTTCACAATCTGATGAGGATATGTCTGCTAATTTTACTGCTTTCAATTCTTTTTACTCATCCTCCTCTGGTAGTTCATTTTCTGGAATGCATTCGGAAGACTCAGCTGGAGATGGATCACAAGCTCTGTTGGCTGCACTCCAGATCCCAAGATGCCTACAAGCACTACTCAAGGTCTTGGGAACCCAAACCACCATCCAGAAAGGGGGAGAAATTTGGATGATGCAGTCTCTGGTTCTGCTGATGGTTTGGCTGGGTTGGTGCTGATGCTGATGTGCTGGTTGTTGTCTGCTGCTTGCTGCTGCTGTTGTTTCGAATTCTGTTGTTTGCTTGATGTTTGGTGATGTTATTCTTGTTGTGGATATGATGGTTGTTTTGTTATGGTCTGTTCTGGGTGTTGTCTCCTGAATTTTTTTTGTATAAGGGAATGATAAGTAAGGGGGAGATAATGTCTGTCTTTCTTTCTTAATGTCTGTTTGTCCTTCTTTCTTGCTGTCTGTCTTTCTTGAACAATGTAAATGATTTTGTTATCTGTATATCTGGTTGTAAATGAATGAAACTCTGGATTAATCCAAATCACTGTGTCTCTGGTTAACAGTGTAGTTTTAAATTTCTTGAATGGATATCATCATTAACTAAGGTTGATTTTAAAATCTGATGTAAGGTTGTTGTCAGGCATTTGCCAAGGGGGAGATTGTAAGTGTGAAAACTCACACTCCTGGTATGGCAAATGATTGACAAATTATGTTTCTAATGAAGCTTCAAGATGTGCAGATTAAACAATGAAAATTCAGAAATTTCAGTAAAGAAGAAGAAGTTGGTGCCACCACACTGCTACCACGCCGCTGCCACCCCCGCTGGCAGCGCATAAGGATTTTCGTGTGTCAAAAGCATGGATAGTGCACCTGCCGCGTACTCTCCCGCTAACAGCTCGCTAGCAGCGCGCGTTTAACAGACTCAACTCAATCTGAGCGGGACATGAGTTCGCTACCAGCCGTCTACTTCGATCGCTTCACGACGCTACCAGCGCTCGACGCGATGTGTGTTTTATTCTTTAAATAGATGAGTTGTAATTTTTTAATTCTGATTTTTCTTTGGATCGTTTTTGAATTCGGATCTTGAGAGATTCGAGATTCGATCAAATCGTCTTTAGAGAGTCGGCGATTGAGTGAGGGGGAGATCTGAGATAGATCACCTGGAATTGAAGGTAGAGGATTCTTCTTCAATTCAGAACTTCATCCGATCGTGTGATCGCCTGGACTGGTGATCGACCTTGATTGATGCGTAGGTGGATTCCTACTGCATTGGATCGTCTCAGTGGATTCTGAGAGGATTGCTGCGATCTGGATTGATCGTGTCCTGCAGCTTGTGGATTCAAGCTGTGTTGCAGTTCGTGGATTCGAACTGTGGATCACTGGAGAGTGATTGTTTGCGATCTGGACTGATCGTGTTCTGCAGCTTGGTGATTCAAGCTGTATAGCAGTTCGTGGATTCGAACTGTGGATTGCTGTTGATTGAGTCAAATTGTAAAGGTTAAGTATGTTCTCCTTTGTAATTGTCTTCTCATTCAATAGTGGATTTTGAAGGGTTAGTCGCCTCATATAGACTCGAGGTTTTTCCTGGATCTGGATCCAGGTTTCCTCGTATAATTCTTTGTGTACTGTTTCCGCAATTGTTAAATTCTGAATTGTTATAGATCGTGGACCTTAAGAGTAGTCCTCTACTCTTTCAACTATCTCTCGAGTATACAGCTCTACCAATGATGCCAAAGTCTGTGTGGTCTGGTAAGGCAAAAAGTGAGCTGATTTTGTTAGCCTATCCACAATCACCCATACGCCGTTGTGATTCTTAGCTGTAGGCGGTAGCCCACTCACAAAATCCATCGATATATGTTCCCATTTCCATTCAGGAACCGGCAAAGGTCGCATCAAACCTGGAGGTCTCCTATGCTCTGCCTTTACCTGCTGACAAGTGAGGCACTTGGCTACATACTCCGCAATGTCTTTCTTCATTCCTGACCACCAATATACTGATCTTAGGTTCTTGTACATCTTGGTGCTCCCAGGGTGAATTGCATATTTGGACCTGTGACTCTCGTCTAGGATCAATCCCTTGACTTCAGCATTATTTGGAACACAAGTCCGCCCTTGAAATCTCACCAATCCATCCCGAACATCAAAATCTTTCGTGGCCTCATCACCTTTCTCTACTAACCCCTTGATGCGTAATAAATCGGGATCCACCAACTGACCTTCCCGAATGCTCTGAATCAACTCTGGCTCTGCTTGAACTCGTGCCATAATCAATCCATGCCCATGAGTGCTGAACTCCCCAGGCCATTCTACAACAGTATCAACAAGAGTGCACTGACTAGCCATGAAAGTAGCTAGGGTGGCTACCTCATCTTGAGAAACAACTCTACGACTCAGTGCATCTGCTACCACATTAGCCTTGCCCGGGTGATAATGTAGTGTGAAATCGTAATCCTTTAGAAGATCCATCCATCTCCTTTGCCTCATATTCAACTCTCTCTGGGAAAATATATATCTTAAGCTCTTGTGATCTGAGAATATCTCGAATTTGGCTCCCATCAAATAGTGCCTCCACAACTTAAGTGCAAACACGATCGCTGCCAACTCTAGATCGTGCGTAGGGTAATTCTTCTCATGAGTGCGTAGCAACCTTGAAGCATAGGCTACCACATGTCTCTACTGCATCAGAACACAGCCCAACCCTACTCGAGAAGCATCACAATAGATCGAAAATCCCTCACTCACTGATGGCACAATCAAGACTGGAGCTGAAGACAGTTTACCTTTTAACTCCTGAAAACTGTTCTCACACTTTTCATTCCATTCAAACTTCACTGCCTTTTTAGTGAGATTGGATAGAGGTGCGGCTACTCGGGAGAAATTCTCTATGAATCTCCTGTAATATCCAGCCATCCCCAAGAAGCTCCGAATCTCTGTCACAGATGAAGGTCTAGGCCATTCTGCAACAGCCTGCACTTTAGTGGGATCCACGGCTATACCATTTCCAGAAATCACGTGTCCCAAGAAACTCACCTCTCTCAACCAGAACTGACACTTGCTGAACTTGGCATACAATCTGTGCTCTCTCAATGTCTGCAATACAGTTCGGAGGTGCCTTACGTGATCCTCTCTACTTCGAGAATACACTAGGATATCATCGATGAACACAACTACAAAGCTGTCCAAGTGTGTGTGAAACACCCGATTCATCAGGTTCATGAAAACAGCTGGGGCATTAGTCAGTCCAAAAGGCATAACCCGAAACTCTTAGTGCCCATATCGAGTACGGAAAGCCGTCTTCTCTACATCCTCTGGGGCTACTCTCAACTGGTGGTATCCAGATCTCAGGTCGATCTTAGAAAACCAAGACGCTCCCCTCAACTGGTCGAACAAGTCATCAATCCGAGGCAATGGATACTTATTCTTGATAGTGACTTGATTCAACTGGCGGTAATCTATACACATCCTCATCGTTCCGTCCTTCTTCTGGACAAACAGGACTGGTGCACCCCATGGTGATACACTGGGCCTAATAAAACCCTTTGCTTCCAATTCATCCAACTGTTTCTTCATCTCATGATTTTCAGGTTGTGACATCCTGTATGGTGGTTTGGATACAGGTGCCGTGCCAGGTAAAAGTCGTATACTGAACTCAACCTCCCTAGGTGGCGGTAATCCCGGTAGATCGTCTGGGAATATGTCATCAAACTCTGCTACTATAGGCACACTAGAAAGACTAAGTGTCGTAGACTCTGCCTCCTCAACCTCAATGGATGCTACTAAACTGATCCGTGTCCTCAACCCTTCACATCGGAAACAGTGCACTGGCTGGTCTGGTTGACATACCATAATGGTACCCCTATAGCAATCTATGCTCACATGATGCCGAAAAAGCCAATCAATACCTATGATCACGTCAAATTCCCCGAATTCCAGTTCTACCAAGTCCCCTGGCAACTCCAAAGAACTCAATCTGATCATGCAATCCCTAAACACGGTCTGTACTCTAGTGGTTTCCCCCAATGGTGTGTGTACAAGTAGCTCGGACTCGAGTGTGGAAGGAACCAAACCAATACGGCATGCACATAAAGGAGTAATGAAAGATCTAGAAGCACCCGAATCGAATAAGCATACGGCTGATCTACCATGAATGAAAAGAATACCTCCAACCAACTGTGGCGCCTCTGGCTCCTCCTCACGAGCCTCCTCGACATGCCCTCCCTCAGGCTCATCCTCCTGAGCTGCTACTGCGTATACTCTAGTCTGCTGGGGACGTGGGGGTGGTGCCTGCCGTCTCTGAGGTGCCTGCTGCCTCTGCGGTAACTGCTGCCTCTGGTATCCCCCACTGCTCTGACCCGGAAATCTCGGTGGTGCTGGAAGTGCTGGCACGGGTCTAGAGTACTGAAATCTCGAAGCCTCGGCCGGTCGGGTGTCCATAGGTGCAGTAAGGGCTGGCTTGAGTAACTGGTAAGTGTTCGGGTGGGGACAGTCAGCAACCCGATGCCCATGCTGGCCACATCTAAAACACTTGCCATAGCTAGTGAGGAGGCTTGATGGTTGAGAAACCTGTTATCTGAGTTTCTTATGTGGGAAAGACCCGTTCCTCCAATATTAATACATTGTGATAGCACAGCTATACTTGGTAGGGTGCATAATAAATATTACAAGGATAAATCAAGACCTATTAGACGTAAGCATTCTGTTATACGTGAGTTATGGACTAATGGTACCATTACAGTTGACTTTGTTAGATTCAGGGATAACATTGTTGTAATGACCCAACCCAGCGAGGTATTGTCCACTTTGGGCCTAAGCCCGCACGGTTTTGTCCTCAAAAGGCGTCTCACTTGGTTAAGTGTTCTCCCTGACTGTTATACCATACCAGGTATTCATCCGTTTCCAATGTGCGATCGAGATATCACAATATCCCCCCTCAGGGCTGCACGTCCTTGTGCAGTGGCCACCTAAAAGCCTGCCAACCCCTCATGGGCCCACCCTCATTGGTCCAACCACATTTCCTGGACAACGCTATGACTCACATCAGCCACGGACTACTGGACCCGGATCCAGCTCTGATACCATTTGTAATGACCCAACCCAGCGAGGTATTGTCCGCTTTGGGCCTAAGCCCGCACGGTTTTGTCCTCAAAAGGTGCCTCACTTGGTTAAGTGTTCTCCCTGACTCTTATACCATACCGGGTATTCATCCATTTCCAATGTGGGATCGAGATATTACAATTGCTGACCCCATGACTAAAGTTCTAGATAGCGAAAAGTTTTGGAATATATCTAAAGGAATGGGATTGAAGCCCATGACACAAATTACATATGATGAATACCTAACTTAGGGACCGAAGATCTCAAGAACTAGGTTCAAAGGGAAAAACAAAGTCCTAGTGTAATTGAGATTAGCATATACTATATTTATTTTATTTTGTTCACCCTTAGATGTTAGTGCATGGTCTTGTAGTGATGTTAAAGGATGAGTATTAAACTCTTAATGAGTACTATAACTCTTATGAGTGGGATGTTTAGCTGCAGGAGCATCCTTGATAGTCTCACTTATATGGAAGTAGGGCCGCTTCCTCTGAGAGTGGGGGCTTACTCTCTAATAACACCTATGAATTCGGGATTAAGCACAACAGGTCGTAATGTGCTGGCTTGAGAGCATATGTAGACACCAATGAATACTATGTTTTCTTAAAAATTTTGTGTACCGAAAAAACTTGGTTCAAGATTTTGTTCACCATTGTTTCTTATACAAAAGGTATAGTTACACTAAGTAGAGGTTCAAGATATTGTCACCTCTATTATGAAATTATTCTAGTTTTGCCCAGGATTTCAATTTTCTTTTGTCTTTCAGTTTTTTATATTTTTATTAAAATAAGTGGGGGATTGTTGTACTATTTTAATAAAAAATTAAAAAAAAAACTTTCAGTGGGGCATACGTTTCTTGGAAACATGCCCCACATAAAAGCAAAAATGGTTTTGACTTTAAAATAGGGAAAATTATCGAATGGGGTAACTTATCCCCGCTAATGCCAAAAACAGGCAACCAAATTTCTTATTTCGTTAAAGAAGAAACTTTTAAACGATATTTGCCAAATGGGGGGGCCATGTCATCTGGCGTTGTTTTGTTCTCGTTTTGCCCCCCCCCCCCCCCACCGTCAGCAACCCAAATCTCCTTGTCTCTCCTCTCGATTTCACTTTTCACCCTAGTTCTCTTCGCGCCAAGACCGAACACCACTCTTCCTTCCTTCCTTTCAAATTTCATCAGAACCTCCGGCGACCACCCTCTCCGTCATTTGCCTGTTTTCGTGCACCCTTAATAGGCTCTCCGGCGACACCCATTCGTCAAACCCCCCCCCCCCCCACTTCTCGGTTTCTTCCCCCCGTTTTGAGAGGTCTACGGCGATCCCATTCAAAGCCGTCTCCCCCATTCCGTTCGGCAACCTCGGCTGTTTTTGGCAAGTGGAAAGCACCTACCTTCACGAACTATCCGGCGACCCCCCATCCGAAGCAGATGCTGCCGACCGCCCCTTTCCCTGGTATTTCTGTCTGTTGCTCTCTCGATTTTTTTCCTTTTGCTTCTACTTGATTTCTTTTCTAGGGCTCTTTTTTATTTAGGGATCGAACGATCGAAACTTGTAGGTTTTTGGCAATCGGCCATTCCCTTTTCTTCTACTTGGTGTCTGATTGTTTTCTGATTGTTTGCCCGTCGCCTACACTTGTTTTTTTTTCTAATTGTTTGCCTGTCACCCACACTTGTTTATCTTCGTTGTATTCTTGTCCTTTGAATCTGTTTGGTGTTCGATTGTTTGCCCATTCACAGAATTCCTAACGCATCTCTAGATTTAAGAAACTTTTTTTGGGCAGGAATTCTTAAGTTTGTTTGTTGGTTACTAGGTTTAGGATTCGTTGAACCCATTCTCATTCACCAGAAAATTTACAAGACCCTAAAAGATGGAAAAGTAATATTACTACAAAGACACCAAAATAATAAGAAACAGAGAGGGAAACAAGATATTGCTGCTAATGGGACAAATCAATTGCCGATCCACCTACATCCATAATTGGACCAAAAATTTTCAACCAAAACTCATATTTGACAAAGATTTGACTGGATTGAAGAAAATGAAATCCATATTCAATTCTGTAAAAATTGGACATGAATTCACTCCAATTTTTGGCAATCGGCCATTGCTTTTTTTTGTAGGTTTTTGGCAATTGGCCATTGCTTTTTCTTCTACTTGGTTTCTGATAATCACTTGTTATCTTTGTTGTATTCTTTTTCTTTGAATCTTTTTTATGTTCGATTTTTGAGACTTCACAAAATTCGATTTTTTTTCTGATTCTTTGAGAATTAACGTATACAACAATACTAGGTCCTAGAAGAGAATGATTTGCTAAGCACATAAGTTCTGTAATTGAAGCTGTTGTATATCATTTGCTAACAATTGTCATGTATAACTTGACACCAGGATCTACTGTTCTCAAAGAATCTCATCTCAAAGATGAAGGGGAGTTTTTTGTCTAGAAAGTCCAAGATCTTTCAAAGAATAGAAGATCACACAATAAGATAAGAGATTTAGAATTTCTTCTTATCTCATATAAATTAAAATTTGAAAGTAAAAAACATAAGAAATTGTGCAAATAAGGTAAAACTTCAGTCAGGCCATACTAATATCATCTTCTATTAAAATTTCATCGTGACCAACTTCTTTGCCTTATACTATTATCATCTTCTATTAAAAATTCATAGTAACCAACTTCTTTGATTTGTGACCTCATTTGGCTTTTAGTTTTGTGATTCTCAAGGCAAAACTTATTGAGATGGTAGGTATGAAAATGCATTGAAATGCCCCCTTCTTGTGGGTTCTAGATAGATCATATACTTTTTCTTCATATATATATATATATATACAACTCTCATTACCTATCCAAAAAAAAAACTGTATTGAAATTGAATTGTAAAAAAAGTAGATAATGGTAAAAAAACATAGTGATAACATGCTTTAACAATGATATTGAAATTTGCCTAATATTTCTTAGTATGGTGCATATCGACAACGTATTTGGCTAGATAATTATTTTCTTTTTGAAGATAAATTTCTTTAAATCCTATTTAAAATTTTTTTTGTAATGTAACTTTAGTTTTACAGGTAGAAGTCTAACTAGATATAGTTGGAGTTAGAGACCATAATTAAGGGCTGAGTGCAAGTGAGAGAAGTTTTACTATAAAGTAAGTGTTGCCTGTGACCATAGGACTGATTCATAGTTCTTGTAGGTGATGTGGAAGACTGCATAATGGATCCAGAAAGATAGCTTCTGTTCAAAAATTTAGAATGAGCTTTGCAAGCTTTGAATATTTGGTCTGTTAACTGGGCTGTTTCCCAAGAAAGATAACAACTTCAAACCAATCTGTCATTTTATCTCCACCCGATCCTTCCTCAAAGGTGGTTCCACTGTTGGGAGTGTCAAACAAATCAATTCCTAATTTCTCTAATTTGGAGACATAGAAGACAGAAAGATGGTTTTGGGGTTCTGAAAATTTGTGTAATGTTCCTACGTTGTTGGCATTCCAACTCCATTGAATCTATCAGGTTCATAGATTCTTGTGATTTGGTTAGAGGACAGAAAGCATGCTTCCATCTCCCACTAACACGGAAGAAATACATGTTAAATTCTTATAGAGTATGACTAGTCGTGGGAGTTGCTCTACTCAATGTTGCTGTAGTCTGCGCGATGTATCCACACAACAAGGGATCTCTTCCCATCTTCGAAAGCAATGGACCCAACACTATCATCATGCTAAACTACTACAAAGCAAGCTCCGTTATCATGAAATAACAATTCCAAGACGAAGGTCCTTGGATATTGAGCATATTAACAATGACGCAGTTGAACGTGCGTTGAAATTAATAAAAAGAGAAACTCGGCACATGTTAAGCCGTTTAAGAAGGCAATGGGCATCGGAAATGTTTAGAAATGGTAAAGGCAAGGGTGAGGACATTGAAGAGTGTTCACGTAAGGTACGAGATATTTATGGTGACACCATTTTCCAATAGGAGTCGGATATATCTAATGAAAGTAGGTCTGTTTTGGAACAAGATTCCGACTACTCAGACTTTGAATCGCCTCCAACACAAGGACGTAAGGTGGTTGAAGCATCTGAACCTGAAGACGCAGATTCTGACTCATGTTCAAAGGGAGTTTAGATTATTTTTAGCAATCTTAGTATACGTCTTGGTATGCAATGAACTTTGTTTATTCCTATTATAATACTACGATGATTATTTTGTGGGAAATAATAACATTATGATTGTATATAATCGTCGTACTAGTAAAATCCCATATTTACTAGTGTGTTGTACTGAGTAGTAGATTAAGCAGTTTTCGTTGTTATCATTAGTTCGGATTTTTTTGGCGCGATTGTGAACGCCTTATGGTTCGCTTCGTGCATTGCTCAAGTAGTCATACAAGGAAATTTATTCCGGTATTCTGGGTTTATTTGATGCATATGAAATTGAATACATGTGCAGATATAATTGATTGCTATGGCTGACAGTGGCGATGATACACGCTACGGTCGGAGGGATAGAGGCGGATTGCCGTCTCATGTGTATGAGGTAAAAAGTTGCTATAATGACATTGTGCTGAAGTTGTAATTGTTTCACTTTATAATCTTTCATTGCTGCGGTTGATGTAGGGCCTGCGGGTCCAGATACAGATGATGGTATCGGCTGCCACTGAGATGCAGCGCTGCTGTACCTCTCTCGATGCATACATCAAGAGACGCCTCCATGCACACGGAGGTCCGAGAGAGGAGCCTACGTCCTCTGGTGATGTAGGAGTTGGTGTGCCACCACCCACTCATACATCTTCGGACCGGGGTGGCGCACCAACCGAGGATCCTACCACCTATGAGGACGCGGGCGGGGATGTGCCACCAGATGTGGCTGCGCCTTCTGAGGAACCCCCCAGTTGTGCCCCGGTCCCAATTGCAAGCAGGAAAAGTCAAATAAAGCAGACAGCAACAAAGCTTTCGTCTCCTTATGTAATGGTTTACAAATTCCCTCCACTCGGGGATGGCAAAAAGCATCTCTGCGATTGGGTTTATCTTAGCCGCGATGAAGAGTAAGTACTTCGTTAGCACGATTTATACTTATTATTGTCATATTTAACCATTCATTGTCAACATGTATGCGTATGTGGGGTCCACAGTTACATAAACATAAGAATTCCTGTATGATTGTCATATTTACGTTGTGCGTTCCCCGTACTAAGCCGAATGACTTCCTTTTTTGTATAGCACGACTGTTGTCGATCTCGACAGCACTCATGCGACGATGGGCGAGATTCGCTGCTTGATGGACAAACACATGATTGGGAGCTCGGTATGTGGGAAGCACTACGTTGTATCTTTTAATTACAATATAATATTTATATCCATATATGGTAAGATAACAGAATTGCGTGTTCTATGGAAATTAGGTCGTGGCTGCCCATGGTGTTTGCCTAATGAGGCATCAGTTACATCATTCTTCGACGGTTCGCAAGCAATATTGCCCCCCCCCCCCCCCTATGCCAGTGTAAGTATATTGCCCTAGCTTTGAACTTGTATATTGTTCTTGCTCCTGTGGACAACTGATGTTATTATAAATGTTAGAAAGCAATAATAAGCGGCGCAATAACCCACAAGGCTGCATTCCAAAAATTCTTCACTATCGATCAGACTGGCGGGTTGCTAAGTGATTGCAAGTTGGTGCGTAAGTTTGCATTTTCTATGGTTCGGTGCTATCTTGTCTACTTGAAGGGTTTTTCATAACAGTATTATTAATGGAAACCATTGTATTCTTTTTCATGCTATGATTGCCTTGTAGCTTTTCGTCCTCGTCTGTCACAGGAACCACTGGTTCCTTGTTGTGTTCAATCACAATGAGAAAAGGATCGAGGTGTTGGATTCACAAGGACACCGGCGAGGGCAACAATATAAGAGAATCATCAAAAGTCTGGTGCAAAATAACTATCATTGCACTTTACAAGTAGTTAGCATTAGTTTATGTTGCTCCAAATAACAAAACAAGTGGAGATTTACTGGTTCTATATGCATATGGAACTCTATAATTTTGAATTTCCTTCTATGCACTTAGTGAGTACGTAGTTCATGTATGCAGGCGAAATTTTTGGGTAAATTATTTTCTACATATGCTGCTGGATATTCAAACGGAATTGCCCGGTGGGCTATCCACTATCCAAAAATGCCTAAGCAAGATAACGCGTAAGTGATTCGTTTAGGATTGTGTTTTAGCAAGCTGTTATATCTCTAACCTCTATTTTGCATTGTGTGATATAGCATTGATTGTGGTGTGTTCCTTCTTAAATTTATGGAGTATTGGGATGGGCATGCATTGGTCTCGCAATTTGCGCAGGCAAGTATATAAATAAATATATGCATTAGGTTCGTGCTCTAGAATTCTTTTGCTATAATGATAAAGTTTAATGCAACAGGCGAATATCCGGAAATTTCGGAGGAAGTTGTTGGCGGGCCTTCTACTAGATCCAGAAAACAAGTTGAGGGAGCAGATGGTGGCCCACTCGCGGGCTTCGTGTGAATAAGGTACGTCTCAGTTTGACCTATTGAGGCACACGTAAAGAGCTCTACACATATTAGTGTTAAAGCATAACTCACTTAAGTTCCTAATCCCAACAATGTAGGTAACTGGCACAGTGGGCATGCTCATATCATGATATTGTTTTTTGTGGATGGTTTACATCTAACGCAACTGAGCATGCTCATATTAAGTTACATATGGAAGTTGCGTTAATTACAACTTGTATATATTTCCTTGTAAAGCAGTGACTTCCGATATTAGAATTTTTTATTTTGACTTTATTGGTGTTCAGCAGGGGATTAAAAAATCTCCATGAGCACTGTGATCCCCCTGTGATCCATAGAGATCTAAAATCATCAAACATTCTTCTGGATTCCAAGTTCAATGCAAAGGTCAAATCCTCTACCTTTACTTGAATTTTTCATATCGATTTTCAGAGCTTACATAATATATTCATTTGTCATCCTTTATGAAATTCACTATACTGTTGCTGTTTTTCAATTTTTTTTCCCTCATTCAGCTTTCTGATTTTGGTCTTGCTGTAACTTTTGGGGCTCAAAACAAGAACATCAAACTGTCAGGCACTCTGGGTTATGTTGGCCCTAAGTATCTTTTAGATGGTATGCCTCATATTGCTAAATCTGTGGGTCTATTGAATGTGTCTTCCATAAGAACTGTTAGTATCATCCTGTTGTTTCCTCCCTTTTAATGACTTCTCTTCTTTCCTCCATAAAGGACACTGAATTGTATTATGTGATACAGTAGAGCTGATATATGTTATGTCCAACACAGCTGTAGGATTAAATTAGAAGAATTGCTGAACAACTTGTATCTAATTGTGACGTCGTAAGTTGTTGCGTTAATTACAACTACATACCTAGCTTCTGAGTCTCCTTTAAAGCAGCTTTACAAGGAAATAGATGTGATGTTGTTCTATCCCCCACAAGAAACTTCTTTCAATCAAAGCACTGGACAATACTTTTTTCTTCATGCATATCCTTTTTCATTAGTGTTGAGTGCTCTCATAAAAACACCGAATTTTCTCTGAAATTGTTTACCATATTCTTTTTGCTTGATAGTTTTAAGTGTTCCTTTGTTGGTTTGATTACTTCAGCCCCAGATGATCAAGATTAACCAATCATATCAGGCGGCCGTGGCTGGTCAGACTCCCCAAAAATCTGCTTGCTGTGGTCCTTAAGTTGACCGAGAGATGTTGCTGGAGAGAGGCCACCGCATGGAATTGACGCTTGTAATTTGAAATGCTAAACTTTGACGAGAGAGTACAGTGGGTGCTTTTATTTTTTACCCCCACGGTGATTATTTTGGACTTGGTGACAACTTCGTAATCCCATTCAGTCATCATGTTTATAATGAGTCCCTAATACTGACAACATTGTGTCCACGTCTTCTTCACACAAATGTATCTTTACCCCGTCACACGCATTTTGTTAAGTGAAGGCAAAACAGTACTGGGAGCAGGCACTTTGCTTCTGAAATAAAGAGGAGAAGAAAGTTAAACAAATATGCATCCTGCAAAGTTAACATTACAAAGTTGAAGAAATGGGTTAAACTCCCGCGACCTTCAGTAATCCTTGATAACTTATATATAGTGTACGCACCAGAATCCCCTTAAGTCAGTGCTTGTATCACCCTAAGTAGAAGTGTGTATCCCCTTAAGACGATGGTTGTATCCCCCAAAGGTTGTGCATGTGTCAACTTAAGTCACTGCTTCTATCCCCTTAAGTAGAAGCTTGTATCCCCCTAAGACCCAGGTTGTATCCTTTGAAGATTGTGCATGTATCCCCCTAAGTAAAAGCTTGTATCCACTGAAGTCACTGCTTGTATCCCCTAAGTAGAAGCTTGTATCCACCAAAGTCACTGCTTGTATCCCCCTAAGTCGAAGCTTGTATCCCCCTAAGTCACTGCTTGTATCCGCCTAAGTCGAAGCTTGTATCCCCTTATGACCCTACTTGTATCCCCCTAAGTCACTGATAGATTCGTAATCTTTGCTGCTACTATGATTAGGATATTAGTGCTTCTTCTTAGGGGGTTCGGTACTTGAAGTTAATAATTTGGATGATTGACTATTAGCCTTATGAGGCAGAACTAGAAAGCTGTACACATCCAAGATGGTTGAGCATAAGTCACTTAAGTTCCGAATTTCAACAATTGCACGTGGCACAATAAAAGTTTACGACTTGGTAATTACATGCAGGTAATTACATGCATATTTCCATTTTCATACATACATTGTTAAGACTGAAGTCAACTAATCAGGATGTTTATCCTTTAGGTTCATGTTGTCAAGGTCATGTAGCAGTTCTCGATAGATGTCTACCATCCTCCTTGCATGGTCACGCTCTTCTTGGAGCAATCTACGTTCAAGGTCACATATAACGCTTCTGTGTTGACTGCGTGTGGTATTCCTTGTAGGAGATTCCCCCGATCCCCCGCCAGCTTCGTCCTCCAACCAAGAAAAAAAGTTGCAACCGTGTTCCTCCTACAACATAAAGTAATATCATATAAATGGAATCCAATTATCACTTGTTAAAAAAAACTTTGTATTACAGCTGTTGAAGGTTCTTGGCCATACCTTGAGCGAGCAACAATAAAAACGCCGACCTGCATTCTTTTCGGTTTTAGCGGTCATGACTCGACATGGACCCCTTCCACACTCACAAATGCAGAGCTCGTCACACCATACGAAAAAGCCGCAACCATTATCGCCATCACCCTAACGGATGAAAAGATTGTTGGAAAGTAAAAATTTTATATGCCATAAAGTATACATCATGTGAAACTTACTGGACATGTTGCAAAATAGCGTCCTGGATTACGCGATGTATGCAATTGTTTTCGCTTCAGCATCCCTTTCCCACATGGGCACAATGTTTTCTGGACATCCCGAACCATAACGCGGTTGTATTCCATGCTTCCCGATCCTGAAAAAGAATGCCGTATGAGTATTTATATAGAATTCAATGTCATTGTACTGTATTCACGCATGCAAAATTGATGGTGTGCCAACGTGCATAATGGCGCGTACAGTGAAGCTCGGCCAATGTGTTTCGCGTTGGCACCAGAACATCCGTCACGTGAGGTATGGAGGTTAAACACAATAAAAAGGTAAAATAATCGAAATCCAAACTGAACCAAACCGAATCACATGAGGTTGGTTCAGTTCGGAGGATACAACCAAGGTCTTAGAGGGATACAAGCCGTGACTTCGGTGGATACAAGCTTCTACTTAGGGGGATAAAAGTAGTGACTTAGGTGGATACAACCAAGGTCTTAAGGGGATACAAGCAGTGACTTCGGTGGATACAAGCTTCTACTTAGGGGGATACAAGCAGTGACTTCGGTGGATACAAGCTTCTACTTAGGGGGATACAAGCAGTGACTTAGGGGGATACAAGCAGTGACTTAGGTCGATACAACCAGGGTCTTAGGGGGATACAAGCAGTGACTTAGGGGGATACAAGCTTCTACTGAGGGGGATACAAGCAGTGACTTATGGGGATACAAGCAGTGACTTAGGGGGATACAATCTTCGACTTAGGGGGATACAAGTAGTGACTTTGAGGGATACAAGCAGTGACTTAGGTGGATACATGCAGAATCTTTACGGGGCTTGAAAAAGCGGTCGTATCCTATAATTATTTAGTCAGAATTCAATGTCAACGTGTTTCACGTTGGCAAGAATGGATGTATTGCCAACGTGCTTCGGGGCGCGTACGGTGAAGATCGGCCGCGTGCTTCATGCCGCATACAAAAAGGTCAACGTGTTTCGCGTTGGCACGACAACACCCGGCACGTGCTTCACTATATAAAAGCATATCGATGCATCCAAATAGCATATTCACTTGGTCGGTGCAAGGCGGCATTCCAACATGTACAAGCTACGCCTTTGTAATTATGATCCATATGGTGACGGTAACCACAACTACGGCATAATTTGGGCATACGACATTGATTACAAGCGTACAAAATGAGATCCACACTTATTCTTCGAGACATTGAAGCGTGAGTGGAAGTTCGACAATAATCTAAACAAGTGGTATGCGGAAGACTTGTGTGAACTTGATGCACCAATCCCCAAGTGACGTGCAAAAGACATGCCCCGCACAAACGCGTAGGAATATGAAGCTGCTGTGAACCGCATAAGACGCGAGATGTGCACGATGTATATGCGGAAGGCTCGCTACTACAATCTCAAGATTCATCGAGAAGCAGCGGAGGACCAGGGGCAAGGTCCACTATCTAACGAAGTAGTTCAGTCCATCTTGGCCGATCCAACGTATATGTCTGGGTCAGACATGTCAGATGAAGAGTGAAGTATCACGTTCCTAACCCTATATGACTTAGCTTGTAGGCTGTATCACCTTATCATTTTATCCCCACAAGAGTATGGATGTATTCAATGTTGATTTGGCTTGTATCCCATAATTTTTCGGTTTGGGATGGTTTGTACCAAGACTGCTCCTAATGATTTTATGGTCTTCTGTTGCAAGCATCGTTCTAACGTAATATTGTTCTCCTAATTAATGCCATAAGAAGTCATATCAACAGAATTCATGTCAGACATAAATCATGAGTTTCAAAATTCCATGAAGTTTCAATGATCAATTTTGTTAAATCGGCAAACAGGTTCGATGATAAAGAGAAGCTGCAATGGTAAACATAAACCTGAGTAGGAGGAAAGAATGTTGACAACATATACAAATTTTCGACTGAACTGAATAAAGCTTCAAACTAGTCAAAAAATTATAATTCATGCGCTACATCATCTATAGAAATTCTTTTTGACCAGCAATAAGAAGATGGTATTTGGAACTTCTTATGCTTTCTTGAAGGGAAACCATTCAGTTACGTTGATAGACTTCCAAAATGAATCAATTGATCCTAGTAGGAAAAAATAAATACCACAAGTTAACCACCACCTCCCACCCTCACTACGAGCGGCCGAAATAGCGGATGCTGAAGTTCTGCATCTGCTCGTCCATATTTTGCTGTGTCTGTGCCACAGAATGGACCATGCTCCTAAGCTCATTGTGGTTTCTTTATTGGTTCTGAACCATTCTATCCACCTCTCTCCCCACGTAATCCAAGTCCTGCAAGCTACTTTCTTTAATCTCATTGACCGCTTTAATTAATTCCTCTTGCCTTGAGTACATAGCCTGAAAAGATGCTTGCTGTTCCTCTCGCTCGACATGGAACTCTGTAGCTAATGCCTCGTGCCTTTCCTGCATAGCCTGGAAGGATGCTTGCTGGGATTCTTGCATGGCATCCAAGCGTTCCATGATGGAGGACATATCAAATGAACATGACTGGGCAGAGGGAGATGGATTACCACTTTATGCACCTCGTAAGGAACCTAAAACCTGGGCCTCACTACGTTTAATAGTGTTGGGGTCCAAGGTAGCACGAAGATGAAGAGGAGGATCAGATGTGGAGGGACACACTCCCTTTGCAAGAAGAATCTTAGTGATGAGGACATCGAATGGAAGTCTGAGAGGTTGGGATTTGGAGTTCCGGATGCCTACAATGGTTTTGAAAATTGTGGAAGCCGTGCACACGGTTTTGTGGTTCCATAAAGCATGAAGTAACCGAGCTCTTGACCCGGTCAATTCAGAGTAGTGGTCGGTTGGTGTGAGGTTGGAACACACAAATAAATTTAGTACTCTCAGATGCCCATCAAGATGGCTGTGCGGCAATGCTTCACCCTTAGGGAGACCGTAGTACATACTGATCAACTTACGATGAATAACAGGCAACGGAGGGTAAGACGAAAGATTATGGTAGTCAAATTCGGGGTTTTGTACAAGCTGCAGACCCAGATGCTCACAGATGAGCTCTAAAGAGAAATCAAAACCCTTTCCCCTCACCCAAGCAGATATTTTTCCCTCATTGCTGAGATGAATATCGTGAAGGTTGGAGTAAAACTCTCTGACGAGTTCTACATACGCAACCCCGTCGATGTTGGCAAAATTTTTCCACCCTTGGTACAAAAATATGGTGTAAATGGGCGTGTCCTGAAATAACTCAAGACTGACTTGTCTCTCAGTTAGAATATTTCTCTGACCAAAGTAAGAACTGTAATCACTCGCCCCAGTGCCGATGAAGCGACCCGAGGAGGGTGAAGTGCTTGAGGGTCTAGCTTGAGAAGAAGAAGAGGATCTTTGCTTCTTCTTCAGAGCCATGTAAGTAGGGGTTTAATCTTATAAATCGGCAATGGTTCAGGGATTTCTAACCTTCTAATAATGTGGTAAATGGGGGAAATGGAAGAAAAAAAAATTTAAAAACAAGACGCACAAATAAATTCAACTCAAACACATGTGAGAAACCATCAACAATGCAGGAAAAGGAAAAATTTAAACTGAGCACTCACCTGTGTCGGGTTAATGAAAATGAGAAAACCCTCGTATCCCCCAACTCCAAAGGGGATGGAAGCACTCAAAGTGCTAGGTGCAGGCGGGAGAATAGTTTCTGGTTTGAAGATTGAATGGCTCAGGCTTCAAGCGAGCTTCATGCATGATGAAAGGAGGTCACCCCTATTTATAAAGCAGGTAGCCGCAGGCTGCGCGAGGCCCGCGCGCAGCATGCGGTGGGTATGGGATAGCAGGCTGCGCGTAGCCTGCAGTGGATATGAGAGAAATACCGTGCCCAACCGCGGACCGTGGGAAGCCAGCGTGCTGGATCTGCGTGGCCCATGGTGGGCACTGTTGCTGTATAAGGGGATAATCACTACAAAACAGTGCCTGGGTGTAGGCCGCGGAAAGCCTGCGCGCGGGTTGGGGGTGGGCCGCGCCTAGGTGCTGTTTTCCCTGTCATTTGGGATTGAACTAGAATTGTATATATATGTGGAAATGTCTCATATTTTCTAATTAGTGGAGAAATTTACAAGTTATCTAGCTACTAGTTAATAATAGGCACCAAGTTTTGTCTTTCTAATTAGTGGAGAAATTTTATATAAAAAATGTCAACGATGCAACAGTGGCAGTCCCTCATGCTTGAAAACTTTTTCAGACGCTATTGTTCTCTGGATTTTGAACTTTGAAAGTGGTAGGAGGCGCTGGTGGACAGATGAGAGGATACCAGTAACTGACGCAATTTTCATGATTCTTGAACAGAATGAATATGCTCTAATCTCTGGACGCATGTCTTGCAGCTAAATATCAAAACCGTTGGTGTCAGCTTTGTAAGACAAAATCATTTTTTTCAGTTCTTGCCACGGTCCCGTGAAATGCTCTAGACTTGAAACGCGACCATGTGTGCTTTCGGTGGGCCCCACATGTAACGGTTGCTGTACCATAGCAGGCTCTCGGAAGGTTTGGGATTTAATTTGTCATTGTACCATCCAAGCTGATATGGTGTGTAAGAAAAGAAATAACTAGGAGAACTGGGAAGTAGAACATAAAAATTGGACTTTGTATAACATTAGCATAAAGGTCCTTGTATAACATTATCAAAGAGCAGTCTCTTGCAAGCTGAAGTCCCTTTCCACATCAAGGTTAGGAAATTATGTGTGGTGTTGTGTTGTTAGATGCTATGCAAGAGTGCAACACAACAACAGCACCTAAGTTTCTTATATCTTGTCAAGGCATAATTGATTGAGGGAGGATAGCTTCAAAGAGGATGATGCTGCTTTGCTATTGTAGATCTCTTTCAATCCCTCGCACGCGCCGCCCTTACCATCCTGAGCGACGTGCGATAGGCATCCTGCAAGATGAGCATTTGGTTGCGCATGGTCTCAAGATCACGAACAACCTCTTGCCCAATGAGTGTTAAATGGTTAAACAAGTGGCAAAATAAATTAGCAACCAAATAAAAGGAGGCTTCCTCATACTTTCACTCAGATTATGTGATCAGGAATTTAACATAATAAAACTGCATACACAAATAGGTAAATAACATCAGCAATTCTACACAGCATATTATAACTCTGGTTACTGAATTATTATTATGTTAAAACAAATTATCTTAAGGAGATATCATTGAAAGCATGCAATTTGGTTTTCTGCATAGGCACAGTACATAATCTGATTCAATCAGAAGGATAGGAGGGCCTATTGAGTTTGATAACACCTTCTATCATGCCTAATGAGCTGAATATGCTGAATATCAAAGATCAAAAGGTCTAATACATATATGAATAACAAAGTGCATTATCCCACTATTTGCATTTGCCAACAAAAAATGTGATCATCCATCCCAATTGATCAAAAATCATATCTGCAGCCAAAGTATAATTATATTAATATTTTCTAACCAACACCACTCAGATGTGTTTCACCCTCTCAAATCATTCAATGATTATCCTCTCGCATCTTCATATAGCTATTTCCTTAGGTCTTTGCTTTACATGCTCATATTATCTTAACCAACTTTTCACATAGAAAATGTGTCGAAGAAGGTGCTGAAGAGTTGCTTACCTACAAGTAAAATGAATAAAAAAAAATGAAGAGACATTTTCCTTTTTTAGTTATCTTTCTATTTTATTTTTTTTCTTTTTGTTTTTCGAGGCTTATCCCCTATAACCATTCCAAGAACTTGTGGACACAAACTACTCATGCAAGCAAATAAAACAACAACAAACCTGTTTACCTCAAACGTACACACCCCAAACAATTTTAGAGTTCAAATTGGTTGTGAAGACAACCCTAGAGTGTGTATCTTGTGCAAATCTAAAGAAATTGCACGATGTTTGGTTAGAACTAAGAGTTCTTTTGAACTCGAGGAGAAATTAAGAATAAATGGATAAAGACAGAAATTAAAACATGATAAGGATATGTTAAAAATCATACAGACTCAATATCCCAAAATTCGGAGTAAAGATCCTCCTTGCCCAACAAATCTTCCTCGTGCCGTATCGGGCGTTGAGCCTGTTACATGCACGTTAGTGGAAAATCATAAACTTGGATTTGTGGAGTGATTTCTAATGTTCTTACAATTCAAATGTCAATGCACAATATTACCTGAGTCGGGAGGGATACACGTGGCAGGGTGCTTTCATTTCTGTCATCAACAAAATCCCTCAATCTCCCTGGCACAACCTACACATCTGTCAAACAAAATGTTAATATATCAATCTTCAATCTCTAACCTAAGCAATATATGTTGAGGGTTATGGAATCCGCAATTGTACCTGGCCAAGTCCATATCCACCGACTTCTTTTTGTAGCTGCTCTCTGGTCTGCACACGTTTGTTCGTCCAAACCAACAAACGTGGTAGTCGTGTGTCGCTGTTATTGTTGGGCGGCTCGACGATAACGTGCTCGTAATAGAACAACTGAACAGGATAGCAAAAAATTCAAAATACAATCACACAACAATAACTATATAAATGATCATAAGCATGCACCTGTAAAAAGAAAAGGCATCTGCCTACTGCCTCTTTTTTCTTCCTTTGGAAGATGTTTATTTCGGCAAACAGCCGCTCAACAACAAAGCTTCCCCAGTTTGCTCCCGAGAGGGTTCCCACATCAACAATGGTGTGTAGAAGGGAGGCACTAGCATGTGGGTTTGCATTTGGGCATAAGAATGAAACCAACGCAAACAACACAAAAGCTCTTCTGAATTCAGCGCCCAATCCCAACGTAGGTATAAGCTCCTCTATACTGGTCAAAGATACACCATGCCTGCCGACCTCGAACATAGTACGAACCTCTTCTACCCTAGCATTTGGTCCACTCAAGATGACAGGGGATCCGATATGTCTCAGGCCCAAAATCAATTTTACATTGTAATCACCAATGGGTATATTGTACCCCCCAACCTTGAGGCATCGAGAATGTACGTCAACATTCTGAACCAGCCACGCACACAAGCCCCTCTGTAGGCTCGTGCACTGCAAACTCAACAAGGATCCAAACCCTATCTCGACAACCGCGTGCCTTTGCTTTTCAGTGAGCCACTTGCATAACTGAACGAATCGTCGTGGCGAGCAACGGGTTGTAATCGAAGGCTGCAAGTACACGCAATAAGCACATTACAGAATGCTAAAAACGAACACTCAAAAGTACACTTTCACCTTGTAACCCCTATAAGACTGTGTGCTTACCTTGACATGTGTCCTCTGGTTCGGTTCGGGCTGTTGTGAATGATACTGCTCTACACTACGAGCAGCTTGCTCCATGTACGGCTGCCTAGCTTCAGCAGCCATTCCTAACCACTTGTCTTTTGCTTCCTTAGCAACCTACGGAATAACACGTTTAAACAAAAACAGGCAACGGAACACAATATGAATGGATGAAAGCAAACTTCAATGACTAGACACTCAAAAGCGAAATTTGCTACACATGGAATATACAAGTTTATTTCATGGGTTAATCATGCATATCAAATGCATTCGTATTTTACCTGACGCATGTGGGGTCTTCAATTACCCCCTTTGCATCTGCCTATATAGTCACTCCTATGAGGTTGACAACACAATACAACAACAAATAACACATCAAAAAAGATTGTGTTTTGTCTCATACACAATACATTATTTGCAATTACCAACTATAGCTTTTAAGCACTTACAGGAAGCAAACCCATGGAGTCAATGGCCGCTTCCGTACCCTAGATGAAGTGGAGGCTTCATGGACTACGACTGTAGGTAGTGTCCTTCTCTGTGCCATAACTTGATCCTACACAATGGTAAACATGTCAAGGGAGAAATGGTATATCACTAGTGTCAAGTTACCGAATTGCATAAATCCAATAGCAACAAACACAACATTAATTTTATCCACAGACATGTTCAAATGATTGGTATCGTAAAGAATATTTATTCTCAATATAAATAAAAGTCTTGAAGGTTGTAATGCCTTCACTGTTAAAAAGTAGCCAACAAACAAACATTATTTATTATCCAGGCAAATAATTGTTCAAATGATCGTCTCATGAGGAATGACTGTCTTAATCCAACACGAAACATAGAAAGCGTTCTTAATTGCCCGCAGTCGAGCACTTCATCTCCTTCTTCCACCTATCTTCGTGGTTGTGCACCTACATATAATTCATGATTGTCAGAAATTAAATTATGCAATATAAATTTCCAGTCTTATGAACACAAATAATATTGAATGACCTTCATACAAGGGTGCGACGCAGCAGCACATGCTCGTTAGATTGCAGCTCTACAGGTAGACCAGTTGTGTCCTGCCCCGTGGCAACGAGAACAATGTATTGGCCGCCTGTCTTAGAATTGAGACTCAATCCGCTTCTGCCTTGGACGGCCAAGGTGTCTAGACGTCTTAGGTGGCAATGTCATTTGTGGCGTATCACTAGAATCAGCAACGGACTGAACAGTAACACATTCTATTTCAGGCATGTCATGAGATGGTACTGGATGCATCAACTCGACATATATCCGCTCCTGCGTGCTGGTGTGGTAGCATTCTTCGACATAGTCGTAGAGACTGAGGTTCTTCGTTTTCAAGACAGCACATGTATGTGCACACGGTATGCCAGTCATCTGCCACCGTTTTCAGGTACACTCGTACTTATGTAGATCGACATAAAAATCATCATCACCAGTTCTAACTTCATATTCTGAATCTAAACATCACAATACACCATAACCAAGAGCCCGAGGGAAATTCGCTTGGATTTTCTCTTCAATGTGACCACAAACAGGAGTCTTCCATGTGGAAATCTCGTCCTTCTTCCGCACTAACATCTCTGTCAATTTAACCCGATGTACATATATAAAACGTAATACGTGCAATTTACGTTCCTCCACCATCCATGCATTGAAAGACTCTGCTAATTTTGAATTCAACTTGTCCCAATGCCTCTTAGGGAACAGAGTATTTGCCCAATGCTCAGGACCATTGACCTTCACCCACTCATACATCTCTACGGAAAATAATTTCAACTTATCCATTTCATCCTCAAAATCCACTGGCCAGCGTGCATAGGCAACTGAATCCAATATCCCCAAAGCTTCTTTCTTCTTTCTGCCCAGATGAAATGAAATGATGAATTTGCTGAAATTTTCCTTCAGGTGTCGGAAACAATGAGAATGGTTTTGAACCCCAAAGGTATTACTCACGGCATTAATGATTGCTGGATTCCTATCATTTATAATCACAACTTCATGTCTGCGACCGATAGCAGTATGAAGTCGATCAAGAAACCATAACCAATTTTCATTATTTTCAGACGAAACAATTGCGAATGCGATTGGAAACATGCCATCATTGGCATCGAGTGCTGTGGCGGACAATAGAGTTCCTTGGTATGGCCCACTAAGGTGTGACCCATCAATGAAGAGCAAGGGACGGCATCCAACTGAAAATCCTCTCAATGAACATCTGTATGCAATGAATAACTGTTTGAATTTCCCATCTTCTGTAGCAGTCCAATATGCCAATGTCCCTGGGTTTGTCTGCATCAACCGCTGACACATCCAAGGTATAAGCTTGTATGAATCTTCTGCATTGCCATCTATCTTCTTCTTTACCTTCTCCTTACTCCTCCAACTTTGATGGTAACTTAAGCTCATTGCATGATCATTATGGAAATCCTTGCAAATTTGGCGCGGGGCATAATTTGGGGAGTCCCTAATTCTCTTCTCAATCACACCCGCCAACCACTTCGGTCTCACCTTAGGCTTAATTGCTACATCGTCCTATGCCAAGTGCTTGTGTGTATCAACAAACGTCATCACCATCATCATGTCTGTCTCTTTTACGTGACTCGCGTTCAATTTCCATGTACAATCCCTAACGGAACATCTAACAACCATATACCCAGGAGTGTTTTTCTTGAATACATATCTAAACCTCTGAGCAAGGGCATGCTTTAGATTCATTGCCTCAACGCATCAGGACTTGCAAATGTCTGGCCTTCACCAACGATTTCCAACCGCCATAAACTTGACACAAGTGGAGCCATACTGTGTGTGATGCAATCAACAGTAGACTCCCCCGCTGCGACGTCACTCACATCAACTTGAGGTGGAAATTGTTGACTTCTCGTGGAGGTCCTCCTAAAAATTAAGAATTTCTATTATGCTAATGTAGACACCCCAAATTGCACTACAAAATGAGAAAATAATAAAAACATTAATGGGAATTTAAAACATGCCAAAAATGCATGAAAATCAATAATTTGAGCCTTGACCGTATTGTATCTACGGGCTAAGCGCACCCGAATTTTATATACGGGCACGCAGTGCCCGTAATACATATACGGACACCATTGGACCGTAAATCATTTACGGGCACGTTAGACTCGTGCGAGTTTTATTCTTCTCACAATTTCTGAACCTTATCTTTAGTCCAATATCCCTTTAAATAAGCGAATTATATATTTTATTCGTGCGAAATATCTTTGTGGATAAAGGATGGGCATGATTTTGTGTTTAACTCAAACTGAAACTCTATCTTGCCAAACCTTGGACCAACCATGCCCCTGTGTTTGCCTATAAATAGAAGGCCTTTCCTCAAGCAAAAGGCCACGAAAATTTGAAGTCTAAAGAGCTCCAAGAGAAGAGAGGAATCCCTGCTGCCCTGCTTGTTCAATCCAGGTAAGTCCCTTTTCCCTTTTATTTTCTGTCTCCAATTCTAGAAGAAATAGGATTTTCTATTTTTTTATAGAATAAGGCCATCTTTTATTCTGTATTCCTAAACTTGTCTCTAAGTACCTCAAGAGTCTCTCTAGCCGTAAAACGTGAAGAGAGAGCTAGGGGAAAGGGGAACAGGTGGATCCCTAGAATAGAACCCTATATCTGTTTTTCTCTTTTTTTCTAGAATAAAGCCTCTGATTGTGTTTGTATAACCAAACCTATCTCCAAGTACCTCAAGAATCCTCTCTAGCCGTAAAACTTGAAGAGAGAGCTAGGGGAAAAGAGAACAGGTGGATCCGTAGGATAGACCCCCATGTGCTCTAATCTGTGAGATGTGACTGCTTTGGACATCTTGATCATGTTTTAATGGTTTTTATGATGAATTTGAATGAATCACATGAATCCATGATGTTTATAACATGAGATCCCCACTTTTTGCTAAAATTTGGATTTTCACCACTTTTGCACCTACAGCACTGTTTTCGTGATTTTTGTGATATTAGGCTAAGATCTTGGATTTATCATGATCAATATGATAGATCTGAATCCAGAAGCCTGAAAATAACTTCTAGGGTTTCATGATATGGTTTTTGAATTGTTTTTCATTATTGAGAGAAGACCCTACGTTCTAAATTCTCCCCTTTTGATGTTCTCCATCAACGTGGGTATTTTTGGTTTTGATTTCTTGATTTAATGTGAAATTTGGGCTTTATCTATGTCCTGGACTGTTCAAGTTCAATTTTGAAATATTTTATAAAAATCATATTTTCTAGATTTCTAGAATTTAACTTGAAGCCAGATTTTTGGATTTTTCACTTTAAATTGATTTTATCTCAATTTTATTTTATTCATGAAACCCTAGGAATGATATGATCATATTTGAAAGTTCTTGATCTATCAGGCTATTCGTATGAAAAAAACCATACAATTTTGTCTTTTTTTGTGATTTTCATGAATTTTATAGCAAGCCTTTTTTTCTTTGTAAAACATGAACAATACCTGGCAACCAACTTGTGTGAATGAATAGGGGTGCCTAACACCTTCCTGTAGACACCCCAAAATTGCACGAATTTTGATAAATCTTGAAGGAGAGAAATATTTTATTGAAATTTTCAATTCTTTGCATTGGGTTTGAGATACTTAACCCATTTGAATCCAAAACCGTAAAGGAAAAGACCCGAATTCAATCTTTTGTGCAAAGTCAAAATTTTTCCGGTTGAGTTTTGTTGACTTTTGACCCCAGAAAATGAAATATTTTTTAAAGCCAGATTTCAAGATATTTTTTCCCGGTAATCAGGTTTTCGCCATGTTATTGCATAAAAGAATTTTTTGAGATTTTAAATCTTGACGAATACCTTGGTTTTAACATGTTGAATCTTTTTACCGGACCTGAAAAATCGGAATTTTGCCTAAAACTGGAAAGTTGACTTTTTATTCACTTGGAATTTGGGTCTGGAACTATTTTTAATGGATTCAAATGGGGGGGTGTTTGCTTATTTACATGTAATATCTTAAGTAAATGGATTCAAATACAAGGACATTTACTTAAACGATATTACATGTAAATAAGTATTGCCTGTAACGCCCCGGATCCGTGTTGTTCAATAAAGATATAACACGTCTCACGGAGGTTAGGCAATGATCAATAATCAAATATGATCGCTGGATAATCATCTAACTATAATATGTCAGAGTGCACAATTTGATTCATCCAAGAAATGTAACATTTAGAACTTAACTAGAATCATATGGTTCAACCCCCAATTAGACTTTAATACACCTCAAATATTCAAAGTACTCAAATTCGGAACAAGATAACCTACAAGTCTAAGGAAGGTAATAGTAATCCTCCTCCCTATAAGCCTCAGCAGGATCTACCCCAGTAGTCGCCTCACCACGAGTATCTGAAAATCACAACAAAACAACAGAGTGAGATACGAATATCTCAGCGAGTAGCACATGCATGCAGAAATAGTTAATCACAGTTCAAAGCTATGCATCGATAAACATTCCGTACGATTAAACAACTAATATCCATTTCAAGTTCAAACCAAAACCCATTTCATCAGTCAAATCACATCTCAGTTAAGTACGACAACACATCGATTGGTCAATGTCATGACTATCGTTTAGTTGATAAATTAAACATGCCAAGTAGACACTCCACACCTCCATGTACACAGTTCCGGCCTACTCAGGGTTTCGGAAACTCTGAAATGACGGCCTACTCAGGGTTTTGTCATCCAGTGCAGGCCTACTCCTCGGGTTTCTACATTGACAACCAGGCCTACTCAGGGTTTCTGGCTGCTCTACACCGGTCGTGGCAACACACAAGGCCATGCAATTACAACAACCAACAAATAACATTACATTACTAAGCTTAGACTCTGGATCCAGGACAAGCTAGACCAAAACAATAAAACATCGTGTAATCTCAATTCCAACATTAAAGTAAAACCATTCATTCCACATCATGTATATCTCATCACAGTTCATCACCTGTCCTTCTGGACCAAACAGTATCTCAATACTTTCAGTATTTCTCATTTCCACAAACCATGCCATTTGAATACAAAACACAGTTATTTATAACAAGACAATACATTCAGCATTTTCCAAACAAATGAAACCAGAAGTCAATAATTTCTCAATTAGAACAGTGTATAAATTCGAGGAGAAAACAACTAAGAACTCCTAGAGTTTTGGTATCCAGCACAACATGTATAAAATAACCTAAACTCATCCTTAGAAGCCTTTAAGAATTTGCCACTAGAATTCTCCTAGGAATTAAATAAGAAATGCAGGTTCCAAGGTTGCCAAACAAGTGATTGGTGAAGTGATATAAACCCCAAGACATCAAAATCCCCCTTGGTTCAGTCAAGAATAAGTTTCGGTAAGTAAATTTGGGTATGCGCTCACTTCCTGAAGTGAGCGCCAGGTGAGCGCCAGTCGGCGGATAGAAAACACGCGAAAATTGACTATGCGCTCACTCGACGCGAAGTGAGCGCGAGCTGAGCGAGAGAAAGGCGCGAGAAGAGCGCGGGATAGGCGCGAGATAGGCGCATCGATTTTAAGTGGGCGCGAGCTGAGCGCCAAGTAGGCGCGAGCTCGGCGCCAGATCAAATTTCTTAGGCGCCTACTTCCCGAAGTTGGCGCAAGTGGGCGGATACCCACTGCGATTTTAAAGTCTCTGTTATTTCGAGATCTCCAATTCTGGCTGGTTTGTTTAGGTCTGTTATTGCTCCAATACACTCCTAATGCTCCCAGAAGACTTCCCAACCAATTTTGGATTTAATCTAAACATCTTTAATTTCAAATAAATTTTCAATCCGACGTTCGAACTCGCGGTATTCCAGAAAACCCAGAACTCACAATACAACCATGGCATTCGAAATATGTCACGAAGAAAACTAAAACCTCGGTTTTAAATCAGTGCTACTCACAAGTATACGCTTAATCCCAGAACAGAAGCTTATTCGACAACCGGCCGAGCACGACTTCCGGTTGCGCGCGAGGATGCAACTGTAGCCGAACGGATCCTCTGCTCGCAAGAGAAATAACCCGCAGAACTCCGACTCCAATGACCTCCTAGAAGTTCTTGCCGTCCTTGTTCTTCATAGGCATAACCCTAATCGCCATTACCAGCCGCAATCGCCAAGTCGCCCAGTTCTCCAGATAACTAAACTAACGAAAGTATTTCCATAAGTATGGTACGAGTATTCGTTTAAACCCAAACCCTACTTTCCCCTTTTGGTATATTCCCTTGCGATACATACGCCGCCCAATCACTCTTTAACTCCTTCATCCTATGCGCGCTCGCCCACTGGAAACCCTACAAGTTCCGAACACTTAGGTTAACAAGCGCCCAAGCTATATTTTTAATAATCATAATAATAATAAAAACAAAAAACTCACCAAAAATCAGGGTCTTACATTGCCTATGTTAAAATTGGGATAAAAGCTTCTTTTTTTTGTATTCGACAAACAATGCCGGATACAAGTAGCCCTCAATGTATCCGGCAACATATGCCGGATACAAGCAGGCTCTAGTGTATCTGGCATCATATGCCGGATACATTAAGACACTCATGTATCCGGCTTGATATGCCGGATACATAAGTTTTGCTCAAAATTAGGGTTTTCCGAGAGCTTTTCACTTTTACCATCATATCCCTCATTAAATGAGTAGAAATCTCGGAAATGGCCTTAGGGTTAAGGTTGGTGGGCTATAGACATTATGTTGTGTCTACCATTCTCACCAACCCTAACCCTAACCTTTACCTATAAATAGGAGGCTCCCCCTTAAGCAAATGGCCATTAACTCTTGCCTTGAATTCTTGCCAAGAAGAGCTCCAAGAGAAGAGGAAAACCGCTGCGGGATCGCTTCCAGAACCCAGGTAAGCCTCAAACTTTTCTTTTATTTTCTGTTTTTACATTTCTAGATCTAGATCTCTTCTTCTACCTTTCTGTAGAATAAGGCCTTGTTGTGTGTATGAAAACCCTTCCCCGGCTCAAAGTATCTCAAGACTCCCCCTAGCCGTAAAACGTGAAGGCGGGATCTAGGAGAAACGAGACTGGGGATTGATCATAGTGCTAGAACCTCTTTGCTATCAGCCTTTTGAATCTTTGTAAACCGTTCCATATTCAAAGTACCCCATGATTATCTTGAAGAACCGTGTTTAACGGGGAGAGAAAACAAAGGGAAACGATAATGGAACGAAACCCTAGGGTGTTCTAGATCCCTTTTTTTAATCTGAATGCATGCTATGAGCCTTGTGATTCTTTGAAAACCCTTCCATATTCAAAGTACCCCATGATTATCTTGAAGAACCGTGTTTAACGGGGAGAGATAACAAAGGGAAACGATAATGGAATGGAACCCTAGGTTGTTTTAGAACCTTATTTTGATGAATATGTATGCATGCTATATTGTTATATTGATCTTATATGATTTTTTACACTTGCACATACATAGCCCTATTTTGGCGGGATAGGCTCACATTTGGGGATTTATTACATTCATTGTGATAAATCTCAAATAAATGGCCTCAATCAATTCTGGAATGTTTTCAAATGATTTTAAAGGTTTGGTGTTCATTTTGCACGAATTACACATACTTGGTCACAGTTTTGCATTGGTTTTACTCAAGGTGGCTTAGCTTGACAGCAACTGTACCCTTACTTCAGACGCTCATAACTTCATCGTCCGGATGAATTTTGGAGCGATTCCAGAACCATGAGAAAGGTGAGGCTGTCTAGTTTATGTCCACCAAATTTCATTAATTTCTATCAAACAGATTTTTGACACCTCTCTGTCGAAGTTGATTGGACAGTTCAGGTTTAAATACGGAACTTGTCACTTCGACGGAGCGCCATGTATTTGTTTTAAGTCCGATTCAAACGATTTTTGCTTCTGGGCACTCCTTTATGAGTCTATTTTCAAATTCAGTTGGTTTCATAATTGTTTGACTCCATTTGAATTATTGGTAGCAGATTTACTCAGAACTGTTCATCAGTACTTTTCTGGGTAAATCTGTGATCTTCGGGGCCTGTTCGAGAGACCACCCAAGGCACATCCGAATGAATTTTTGTATGAGGCTAGTTTCTTTCGAACTATGGCAATACAGACTTCAATCACACCAAATTTCATGGATTTTTATGGAGCGGATGTTTCTAGGTGATTTTCCAAACTTGCGTGCTTACCATTTTTTATTTTCCCCAGCAGCAACTTTAAAGGAGCATAACTCCTAGGATTCCCACCGGATTCACTTGAAATTTTGCATGAGACTCTTATTTACCATAATCTTTCAAATAGATTTGGTTTGGTTCAATTTAAAATTGGATTTGAATGATTTCAAGACAAATGGCATTACTTTTCACCGAATTTTCCGGATTTGCCTCAACTTGGTTTTGAGCAACTTTTGCTTTGATTTCCATCTTTTTGTGGTATTCCAGAAGTGATATTGACATAAAAGAGAATCTGGAATCCATTTGGATTTTCATGTGAAGATATCATACATGTGTCTTTTTTCCAAGTTTTAACGATTTTTAGCAAGCTTTCTTACTTCTTAGCATGAACAACACTTGGCAACCACCTTGTGTGGGTGAATGGGGGTGCCTAACACCTTCCCCCGTTCATAATCTAATCCCCTTACCCATCTCTGGATTTGATTTTCAAGTAGGGTTATTTTTACCCTAGAATTTGCCTTTTAGCTATTTTTGCATATTTTTGAACTTTTTGGTGTCCATTCACACCCCAAAATTCTAAATGGTGGCGACTCTCCCAATTTTTACTTTGAGCCCCGTGTGTTGACGGAGGGATGATCATTCCGGTGATTTTTTCCCGTGTCTCACACTTCCCCTGTTCATAACCTAATCCCCTTACCCATCTCTAGTTGTTTTTTTAAAAGGGTTATTTTTACCCTAAATTTGCCTTTTGAGCTTATTTGATATTTTGGTGTTCATTCACACTTAAACAGAATGGTGGCGACTCTTTGTTTTTTAACCAATCTCGTGTGATGATAAGGAAGTCATTGAATTGATTTTTTTCCCATGTCTCACAGCTAAATTCACAAAAAACCGCTAAATTGAAATATTGTAGTGTAACATGAATCACCTTGTAAAAAATGGATCATCCACTGATAGGCCCTCACCAGTTAGTAGATATACATTGGCAGCCCACTCATTGCCAGCTATCAATTTTGATAGTCCTACTTGGTTGGTCAATGCTAGTAGTTTGCTCTTGTCAAACATAAGCGAGAACTTCAGAGTAACTCTCGCCGGGGATAAATTAAATAATGCACATCCATCGTTCACAAAGTCCTTATATTTTGTACCCTCAATAATCATTAAGGCATCTATGCTACCCCCTCTGTATGACAAGGAACTGGTCTCCTCGTTTATAACAATTTCCCCTCCGAAATGGAAACAGCACCACACTTGCTTCCCTGCTATATCTGTTACAAATTCGTTAGGCCATTCCACATTGTACCAAACCCTGACCATCTACACACTTTTAACTTCGGCTACGTAGTGAACAGCGTAATGCCAACTTTCATAATCAAGTCAATCTACACAGTTATAACTTGCCTAGTGAATAATGTAATCGCAACTTTCATGCTGAAGTCAGTCTAGCCACACCATGCCACGCCATACTCCCCATTAGACAATACCATAAACTTATACCACATTATGATACGGTGCCCCATAAATTGAATAAGCCAGGAGTGGACAACTACAATTTGAGAAAACTAACACACCTGGACAACAAGGTTCATATCACGGCAACGGTTCAACAGTGAAGTAAAACACTTGGCATAAAAATGGAATCAAATATAAAAACATTAACAACATTTTTTAAACATAATGATAGCATTCCATTAAAAATGAATAAGAAAAGAATCATACAGCATATAGCGGTACACGAGACAATGAACAATCACACAGAGCCCTAATAAGACCATAAGTGGACTCCAAAGGAGAAAAAAAAAGTCTCAAAAAGATAGCCCGCTGTAACACCGTCTCATCTGATTACATAATACTAAGAGCCTTCCAATGAAGTTATGTCTGATGCAAACCATTACCTTAGGATAATGCTTGTATCCCATAAGCTTGTGCATGTATCCACTGAAGTACCAGCTTGTATCTCTTTAAGACATGTTGATTTCGCATCTAAGATTATGTTGGTATCCCCTGAAGATTGTGCATGTATCCCCTTATGTCAGTGCATGTATCCCCTTGAGACCCTGCTTGTATCCCCTAAGCAACAGCTTCTATTCCTTTAAGACCCTTGTTGCATCCCTCTAGATTACGTTGGTATCCCCCAATGATTGTACATGTATCCCTTTAAGTCACTGCTTGTATCCCCAAAAGTAGCAGCTTCTATCCCCAAACCATTACAACACTTTCTTATACTAACCCAAGACAAACCATCGGGAAAGTATAAGGCTAAGGACCATCTCCTCCCAAATAATACTTGCTATATTCCCCCTATGAAAGCCCGGACCAATCCCAATCTTGGCTAGACAATCACCAAGACTTTTGTTTATCTATGCCCATGTTACAAAAGGAGTTTAGTACGTGTCAACCAGTATTATAAGCTGCTACATTAAAAAAGAAAAACTCGAATTTTCTATTCAAGCAGCTCATCAATTTGAAATAAAAGCTCCTTTCTTGCCTGAACTCTGCCATATGTATTGGTTGGTTGCTCACAAAAACTCTGGAGTGTCTGAGATTGTACATGTGTATGTGTTAGGTTTGTCTTTGTCACTCGACACTGTTGAGATCGTAGTCTATGAGACAGAATCATTAAATTTCATTCTAAAGTTCTGATGGGTTTGAAGCAAAACCTCCTTACCTATTGAAGTTCCTTTTCAATATTTTCATAGTTTGTTGATAAATATACCAAACCACCTCAAGTTCTTCCTGATATATATATGGTTTGTCTTGGTCTCTTCCTTTTTGTTGGGATCCTAGAAGATTTATTACTGAGTTGGATGTATAGCATATGAAACAATCAGAGATGTTCCTATGTTCCTGGTATATGTAGGGATTACTATGGTCCAATGTTCATTCTACACCCAATAACTAACCTTATTTATAGTAATTGTAGAGTGGAGTATACGCTTTCACAAAAAATTGTTTTTTGTCTTTTCTAACACTCCATAATTACTGTAGTAATTTATAGTAAGTTAAGGGAGTGTTCATTCTAACACTCCCTTAATTATAAGGGGAATTCCATTTCATAGGGGGGATACATTTTCAACCTTAATTATAGAATTCCAGACAAAGGTATCAAGCTTTGGTCTAAATTGTTATATGATTGGTTTCAGCACATACAATCAAAAACCTAAATACCCTGTTATTTCATGCCACATCAATGTGTCTCCATTGTACTGGCAGATGTGAACCACTGTAGAGGAAAACCCCAGAAAAAAGTAGAAATTTTTTATCCTTTTTCTCACATTATCCAAAGTTCCAATCCGGGTGATTATTAATTTGCTCGAACTAGGTTTTTTACACTTTTTCAACAAATCCTAAACCTAATAACGAACAAACAAACTTAAGAATTCCTACACAAAAAAAGTTTCATAAATCGAGAGATGCTATGCAAGAGTGCTGTGAATGGGCATACAATCGAACATCAAACAGATTCAAAGGACAAGAATACAACGAAGATAAACAAGTGTGGGCGACGGGCAAACAATCAGAAACCAAGTAGAAGAAAAGGGAATGGCCGATTGCCAAAAACCTACAAGTTTCGATCGTTCGATCCCTAAATAAAAAAGAGCCCTAGAAAAGAAATCAAGTAGAAGCAAAAGGAAAAAAATCGAGAGAGCAACAGACAGAAATACCAGGGAAAGGGGCGGTCGGTGATCGGCGGCGTTTGCTTCAGATGGGGGGTCGCCGGAGAGTTCGTGAAGGTAGGTGCTTTCCACTTGCCAAAAATATCCGAGGTTGCTGAACGGAATGGGGGAGATGGCTTCGAATGGGATCGCCGGAGACCTCTCAAAACAGGGGGAAGAAACCGAGAAGGGGGGGGTTGACGAATGGGTGTCGCCGGAGAGCCTATTAAGGGCGCACGAAAACAGGCAAAAGACAAAGAGGGTGGCCGGAGGTTCCGATGAAATTTGAAAGGAAGGAAGGAAGTGTGGTGTTCGGTCTTGGCGCGAAGAGAACTAGGGTGAAAAGTGAAATCGAGAGGAGAGACAAGGAGATTTGGGTTGCTGACGTGGGGAAGGGGGGGGGCAAAACGGGAACAAAACAATGCCCGATGACATGGCCCCCCCATTTGGCAAATATCGTTTAAAAGTTTCTTCTTTAACGAAATAAGAAATTTGGATGCCTGTTTTTGGCATTAGCGGGGAAAAGTTACCCCATTCGATAATTTTCCCTTTAAAATATATCAACGCCTCCACCTCTCTCTCTCTCTCTCTCTCTCTCTCTCTCTCTCTCTCGTCTTCCTCTTTTTTCTCTTTCGTTTTTTGTGAATATAAACCCTAGCTCTCCTCTTCATTTTACTCACTATTGGGAAAAGCACTGGTATGGTTTTTCTGCTCTTTGCCTGATCTATGTGTGCAACGGATTCAAGCATTAACAGTAGTGATGTTGGGCTACTGTATCCTGGGAGTGATGTGTTTGGCTTTGGCAGCTGCACTTGATCTTCCTACAGGAGCATGAATCACCTTAAAGAGAGTGACCTAGTCCGTGCCTCAACCCATCTCCTCTGCGTTCTAATTTTCGGCATCTGTAAAAGCCATAGGTTTGTTTGGATTTGAGAATTGTAGGTATTCCTTTATTGCAACAATTTTATATACCTTTACCTATGCTTTCATCTCTCTCTCTCTCTCTCTCTCTCTCTCTCTCTCTCTCTCTCTCTCTCTCTCTCTCTCTCTCTCTCTCTCTCTCTCTCTCTCTCTCCCCCCTTCCCTTTTATCTCTCTGGAAATTTTTTCTACCTCTCTTCTTTCAATCTTCTCACTTAACAGCAACGACGAAGAGAACCTGAGATGTCTCTCCTTCCACTTTGAGTTTCTACGATGTTCATTGATCTCCTTGGTTTCTCTACTGAATTTTAAATATCTGTTGATTTTATTTTCTATTTTTTCATTCATAAAAAGCTATTTTATGATTCAAAATATGTACACCATGGATTTAAATTTTTATTTTGGATTTTATATTTAAAATTTAATTATTGGATTTTATGTAGAAAAATTACATAGCATGCTATCACAATGTTGCTTTTTAAAGAGCTGGAAAAAATAGATTATTATCTTGTTTACTCTTTTATCAACATATATCTAGCATCCATAAGTGGAAGGAATTTAGGTGTCCTCTATGTAATAGATATTTTCAAATGATGTCATTTATGTAACCTATTCATATGCATTTTGATGTTTTTGTCCTTGGTTAATTAAGAACTTCAAATTCCATGGTGCTCTCTGCAATTTGATGATGTGACCTTTGCACTTGAGCTAGAAGAAGCATTCTAAAATGTATTCTGAGACCTTACGTATATATATTATGTTTGATAGAATATTAGCAATTAAAAGAAGAAAACTCAGATGATTAGTTTAGTTTATTGAAACTAGCAGGGTTGCACGTGGAGAGAGGGAATGGAGAGGAGAAATGGGGAGAGAGGGAATGGAGAGAGAAGTGGGGGCAGTTACAAACTAACTATTTTTGAACGAAAATGGTGAGTCGAGACGGGTATAGCCCTATATTATTGAAACCAAACTATGCAAGGGATGGGCATTTTGAGAAAGTTGTAAATTGTTTTGGGCACACTTCCCAAGGGGGCGCCTCATATTGTATATAGTATAGATAAGGATGGTGAGATGCATTTAGCCTGGAGAAAAATGAAGTTTGAAAAACGGACTTGCGGTTAAAGATTCTGTTGTTCAAGTATAAGAGCCTCTATTTTACTTTTTTGCCAATCACTATTAATATTATTTTTCAAGAAAGTGTGCCAACTATTCTAATAAACATGTTACCCAATTTTTTGCAGGATTTACTAACTGCAAGAATGGTTGATTGTGGCCCTGCGTTCTTCTAATTCCACTTAAAGTGTAAATGAACAAAAGACATGTTTATTGTTATTTAAACCTATTTAAACTATTTCTTTCTTAAGCTATTTTGCTTGTTTCGGAGCTAGAATTATATAGAAATTATGTGTATGTGCACGACAAAGATGGCTTAGTCCAGTACCTTTCCATGAGCTTTAGGTGATGGGTCTCGTGGTTGGTTTGGAAGAGAAGGTGGGGGGTTTACGTATAGAAGTGGGCAATGGGGCAGGGGTAGGCGCAGGGGCGATGGCAAGGGCTGTCAAAAACCACCGCTCAAACTAATAAAACAGCCGCTAAAATCATGTCTTTTCTGTTGTGGAGACAAAGGTTTCCTCGAAAACTCGAGAACAGCCTCAAGAAACCCTTGCTCGTCATGTTCGTTTTTTTCCCCTTTTCCTTTTTGGGTCTAAACCCTATCTTTCACCTGGTGGGGTAAGGTAGGGCTGTAAATGGGTTGGATCTTTTCCGACTATTATTCGATTCCGATAAAATTTATTCGATTCAATCGGATTTTTATCTGAATAAAGTATCTGTTGGATCAAATACAGCTCAAATAATCGAATCCGTTTATAATTGGATTCGGATTTATGAGTATTCGTCCGACTAAAATCCAAATCCGTTAAGCTCAGGTCATATTTGAAATTTCAAAACTTAATTTCTAAGGTTATTTAAGTATTTTAGTATTGCACTATATATAATACTTTTAGCAAACCCTAGACCAAAAACCCCAATCAACGAAGGTATGTTTAGAAAGAAAAACCCTAGAACCTAGTCGACTCTCTAGACTTCGACTTCCACTTTGAGCTCTCGAGTTGCAGCACCGCGACTACAACAACTGAAGATGATGGTACCTGTGCTTGGAACGATTGGGTGCCTATTCGTCTCTTAACAGTTGTGAGACATGGAAAAAAATCAATTCAATGACTTCCTAATCATCACACGGGATTGGTTAAAACACAGAGTCGCCACCATTCTGTTTAGGTGTGAATGGACACCAAAATATCAAATAAACACAAAAAGGCAAATTTAGGGTAAAGATAACCCTATTGAAAAAACAACCAGAGATGGGTAAGGAAATTAGGTTATGAACAGGGGAAGGTGTTAGGCACCCCTATTCATCCACACAAGGTGGTTGTCAGGTATTGTTCATGTTTAAATAAAGGAGGCTTGCTACAAAAATCACAAAAAGACAAAAGTGTATGGTTTTTTCATACGAATAGCCTGATCGATTCAGAACTTTCAAATATGATCATACCATTCCTAGGGTTTCATGATTAAAATAAAATTCAGATAAAATCAAATAAAACCAATCTAAAGTGAAAACTTCAAAAATCTGGCTTCAAGTTAAATTCTCGAAATCTAGAAAAATATGATTTTTATAAAATATTGTAGAATTGAACTTGAACAATCCAGGACATAGATATAGCCCAAATTTCACATTAAATCAAGAAATCAAAACCAAAAATACCCACGTTAATGAAGAACATCAAAAGGGGAGAACTTAGACCGTAGGGTCTTCTCTCAATAATGAAAAAGGACTCAAAAACCACATCATGAAACCCTAGAAGTTATTTTCAGGCTTCTGAATCCAGATTTATCATACTGATCATGATAAATCTAGGATCTTAGCCTAATATCACAAAAATCACAAAAACAATGCTGTAGGTGCAAATATGTGAAAAATCCAAATTTTAGAAAAAAGGAGGATTTCATGCTATAAACATCATGGATTCATATGATTCATTCAGATTCAATATAAAAACAATTAAAACATGATCAGGATATTCAAAACAGCCACATCTCACAGATTAGAGCACATGGGGGTCTACCCTACGGATCCACCTGTTCTCTTTTCCCCTAGCTCTCTCTTCACGTTTTACGGCTAGAGAGGATTCTTGAGGTACTTGGAGATAGGTTTGGTGATACAAACATAATCAAAGGCCTTATTTTAAAAGAAAAGAAAAGAACAGATTATGGGGTTCTATTCTAGGGATCCACTTGTTCTCTTTTCCCCTAGATCTCTTTTCACGTTTTACGGCTAGAGAGACTCTTAAGGTACTTGGAGGCAAGTTTAGTAATACAAGATAAAAGAAGGCCTTATTCTACAGCAATGGAGAAGATCCTATTACTTCTAGAATTGAAGACAGAAAATAAAAGGGAAAAGGGACTTACTTGGATTGAGCAAGCAGAGCAGCAGGGATTCCTCTCTTCTCTTGGAGCTCCTTAGACTTCAAATTTTCGTGGCCCTTTGCTTAAGGATCTCACCTCTATTTATAGGTAAACACATGGGTATGGCTAGTCCAGAAGGATATACCAGGATCCCACCAGATTGGGTTAAAAATAGGGATAATGCCCATCCATGGCCAACAAGGATATTTCGAACGAATAAATGAGATAATTCGCTCACTAAGAGATATATTAGACTGAGGATAAGGCTCAGAAATCGAGCAAAGTAAAATTCGCACAAATCTAATGCGCCCGTATATGTATTGCGGGCAAGTGGTGTCCGTGTTTGCATTACAGGCGCTACGTACCCGTATACAAAATCCAGGCACGACCAGCCCGTAGGTACAATATGGGGAATGCTTAAATTATTGAATTTCATGCATTTTTGACCTGTTTCAAATCCCAATTAATATTTTCATTTATTTTCTCATTTTGTAGTGCAATTTGGGGTGTCTACAACAGTCCTTCTCATCTTCTTCTTCTTCAGATCTACAGCCATGGCTCTGCTCGTTGAGAAGACCACCTCCGGCTGGGAGTACAAGGTCAAGGACATGTCTCAGGCCGACTTCGGCCATCTTGAGATCGAGCTCACCGAGGTTGAGATGCCTGGACTCATGTCTTGCCATTCCGAGTTCGGTCCTTCCCAGCCCTTCAAAGGTGCTCGCATCACCGGATCTCTCCACATGACAATCCAGACTGCTGTCCTCATTGAAACCCTAACGGCTCTCGGCACGGAGGTCCATTGGTGCTCCTGCAACATCTTCTCCACTCAGGACCATGCCGCTATGGCCATCGCTCGCGACAGTGTTGAGGTCTTCGCCTAGAAGGGCAAGACACTCCAGGAATACTGGTGGTGCACGGAGAGATCCCTTGACTGGGGTCCCGGCAGTGGTCTGGATCCCATTGTCGACAATGGTGGCAATGTTACTTTGCTCATTCATGAGGGAGTGAAGGCTGAGGAGGACGATGCGAAGACCGGGAAGCTCCCGGATCCTTCCTCCACGAATAACGCCGAGTTCCAGATCGTGCTTACCATCATCACCGAGACGATCATCACCATTCCTAAGAGGTGCTTAGGTTTTGATTTGTTAACGGATTCGAATCCTAATTGAATTCGAATATGGATTCCATAAAGTTAATCGAATTTGGATTAAGTAATTCATCTGAAAGATCCATCAGACTTTAATGGGATAACGGATTCTCTTAACTTTAATCAGATTCGAACTCGGATAAGCATAGATCCGGTTCGAATCCGATCTATTTACAGCCTTCGGGTGAGGCACGAGCTCATATCCTAGGCAACACAAAATTTGTTTGTTATGAAGAATATAGTTGCTGAATCAGCTCAAAAGGCTGAAAAAGTTGATACTGACATCAACTTTTTTTTTCTCCCATTCGTAGGAACCAAAGAAAGTGATTTGAAGAGAAAACTTATAAAAAAAAAAAATTTTCCCACTTTGAAGGTAAAATCACCATCATCACCCCACCACTACTAACATCAACTACCATTACTACTCCCACCACCACCACCACCTCCACCCCACACCACCAACCACCACCTTACACCACTACCACACCAACACCACCCCCATTCCTACCACCCCAACTTGGGCCACAACCATCCCATGACAATCACCACCTCCCACCATCACCCACCACATCCAGCCTCAACCCACAAGTCACCACTGCCACCACCATTCATCACTATCACCCCACCAGTACTTCCACCGCCCAACCACACCTTCACCACACCAACAAACCCCACCGATTATCTTTTTATAAGATATTTTCCTTTTTTTTCTTATTTCTTATTTCATCCAAATAATGGAATTGTCTTTTTTTTTCCTCTACTTTGCTTTTCTTTTTAAGGTTTATTTTTTCTCCTCAAATGCAAGGTTGGAGGGTTCCAACTTCCAAATATAACATGATGGATGTTGGTTTGAAGGGAAATCCACTCACTTCCAGAAAGAAAAAAAGGTACCCATATTTTTATTGAGCGTTATAAAAGCCCAACCAAAGAAGTCAAGGTAAAAAAGAACTTTTTATTGAACAAGAACTTCTATTTAATAATTGATTGGTTTTTTATTTTCCTGTCTTTGATAAATAGAAATATATATATTTTAGTATATTTCAATTATTTGTGTGCAACGTAAGTCTTACTATGAAATATCTAACATGGAAACAACTAAAAGAAATTAAAATAAATATAAACAAAGAATGGTTGCTAGGGGGATATTTTATTAGCTTGATTAATTCATATAAGAAACAGGGCGGTAGACAATTCTGTAGTTCACATGCTATCGATTTTGTATAGAGAATGTTCTAATGGATCTTGGTTTCCCTTGAAAAAGAAAGGTACTAAGTTTATGATCTAGTGCCTTAAATCTCAGAATATTGATAAATTGGCGAAAGAGGATTATTGTTTAAACTAAAATGAGAAATGGCCTTAATGTAAGAGATTTGTTGTGAAATATTCAACATTAATTGGAAAAAAAAAGTGAAGGAAATTCTCATGCGGATTTAAGTCGCAATATACCTACGCCCATCGTGTACGGCGAAATTTCCAGTATGTCTCAATTGGGGTTACCTCATAAGTCATATATTAACTCCAATCTGGTATGCTTTTATTTTATTTTATTTTATTTTATTATTTTGAAATCCCAAAAATTACATTGTACACAGTTTTAGATCACGTTTTTAAATAAACTTTAAAAAAAAGTCTTACGAGTATTGAATTGGATATGAAAAAAGCCTATGATAGACTAGAATGAGATTACCATAAATGAATTAATTTGATCAACATGTGGTGCATTAAAATGGTTTCATAGTATTCATACACTACTTTTGTGAATGGAAGTCAATCTAAAAGCTTCAACCCATCTAGAGGTATCTTTAGGCTAAAGACCCTCTTTACCATTGTATAGTTATTCAGCGTAGAGGTACTCTAATATTCTAGAAAAAATTCACTCTTTAATTTGTGATGTTTACTGCCTAATGAATAATTTATGGTCACAATTTATCATCTTTGTCTTGAAGAGGGAGAAAGGTTGAGACCATGTGATGTTTTAGCCGTTTAATGAGCAATATATTTGACTTTTTTTTTTTTTTTGAATTTTCAAATGACCAATTTTGAAATGTTACCGTTGCGTCCTGACAAAGAAAGAAAGAACTAGCCGTTGCTCCACTTGTTTCTTTTTCCGCATTCGAACTTCGAAACCCTAACCCGTTTCTTTCAATTCAGCGTCTCTCCTTCGTCAGCGGCCACCGCATTTCGTCAATTTCTTCTCTGTTTTCTCTCTTCGGCTAATAATAAAACCATTCAACTTCTTTCTTCTTCGTTTTTCTTTCCGGGTGCAAATCTTCTTTCTTCTTTGACTTACCCTCTGCATATTCGAATTTCCTTGGACGCGTATTCCTCTCTCTGACATTCTTGGACGCAAAACCTGCGCGTAATCTAATTTCCTTGGCTAGGAAAAATCCAGATTTTTGAACAAGGAAGATCTAATGGCTTCAAAAACTATTGCCAAAGACATAATTACTCTTCGGGGTTCGGCTGCCATAGTTAGCGAATTCTTCGGTAAATCACCCATCTCCCCTTTCCCTTTCTTGCTTTCCTTGATTTTCTTGAGTTTCTTTTTCTTCTTTTGAGAAATATTGGGTTCATCTCTTTAATTTTCTACAATCTCTTCCGCAGGTTATGCTGCAAACAGTATTCTATACAACCGTGGAGTCTACCCAGAAGAAAGTTTCGCCAAGGTGAAGAAGTACGGGCTCCCCATGTTGCTCACTCAAGATGAAGGCGTTAAATCCTTCATAGCAAGCCTTACCGCACAATTATCTGGTAGATTCTCACCACCGCACTCACTCTTGCAATTTCTTGCAGCCTTGGTGTTTCTCTCATTTCTGATTTCTAAGATTCCCCCTTTTTCCTGTTTTTCGTTTCGGTAAAGAATGGCTTGAAACTGGAAAATTACAAAGAGTTGTTCTTGTGATAATGAGCAAGGCCACTGCTGAAGTTTTAGAGAGATGGAATTTTAGTATAGAGACTGAGAAAGAGGTCATCGAAAAGGGGTAACTTCATCTCCATCCATAACTCGAATATTTGAAGCTTAATTTATGGTCTGAGCTAATCTAATTTGAATTGCAGGGTATCAAGGGAAAAAAGTGATAAGGAAATTATGAGGGAGATTCAAGCAATCATGAGACAGATTGCTTCCAGCATTACTTACTTGCCCTGCCTTGACGAGCCCTGTAATGATAATCAGATTAGAAGCTCTTTTTGCAAAAAAAATATCATATGGGTTGGTCTGCACTGCTTTAGAAAATTTCATAACTGAATTTCCTTGATCCTTCTTGTTTTTTTAGGTGTATTTGATGTTTTGGCATACACTGACAAAGATGTTGCCGTCCCCTTCACATGGATTGAAAGCGACCCCAAGTTGATTGCAAACCCCCAGATGGTGAAACTGCATTCATTCGATACAAAGGTGAGGGGTTGTGTGGGAAATTTTTTTCCTTAAAACTGGAAAATCTGAACTATGAGAATTAAATGTGCTAATTATAGTTTCTTTGATTATACAGATACACAAGGTTGACACATTGGTTTCATACAAGAACGATGAGTGGGAGGATCAGTAGCGATCTCTCTCTTCTTCCCTGAGAACTGTGAATTCTGTGAATCATTTATTCACATTGCCTATGGTTACTGAAAAGGACTATATGAGCATTGCATTTTTTTCTGTTGGTTTAAGTGAGTGAATGTTCTGTGGATTTTTGCGTACAATAGAATGAGAAATTAACATTCTTGAAGATAATTTTGATGATATGTTTTGGCTAAGGTTGATTGATTGCAGATAACATGATCATATAAGCTACAGCAAATGATCAGTTAGAACTAAAATTGTCATAGAAAACATTTAGAGTGCTAAGAATTAAGTAAAATAGCGAAGGATCAACAACAGTCTGCCTAGACCAAGTGCTGCAAGTCATGAACAAAGTGCAACTTATCACTGCAAAAACACACAAATCACAATTTCTAAGCACTTTCATCCATAGCGTTTTCATAGAACAAATTACACTTGCCACCCTTATAGTTAACAAAAGCATCACATTTGAGAAAAGGTATTGGCTTCCCTTGAAATTTGAATAAATATGCATATGCCTTCCCTCATGTTAAAATCTTCTAGAACGAGGGTTAACTTTGCAAATAAGATACCTAACAAATATCCTTTCTATATATTTTAAAATAAAAAGAAAAAAAAAATATGTTAGGTTTTAAGATACTTTTGTTGGCTTAATTCCTTGCCACAAGTATATTAGAGTGTCTACGATGTTAAATGTTTCCATTGTTCAAATGGTGTAATAAAAGATGGAAGTAAAATAAGTAAGATTACCCTTAGGGCTAGTATAGCGCTGGATCCCAGCTCGAGCGTTAAGAATTTATTATTGCACGCGCTGTTTTAAGAAAAAATCAGAACATCTGCAACCTGGGAGCATGCGCCCTGCCACGCTTGATTGGAGCTTGAGCGGAAGGATTCATCAAAGCTTATGTCGGCTCCTTGCAGGACTAGCCAATCATATGGGTGGAAACAATTTCATAGGCTAAAGAAGTGGATTAGACAAGGCAGCAGTTGGGCAGTTGGATCGGGGGAGGATATCCTCATCACAGAGGATAAGTGGATCCTCTCAGTCCCAACAACAATTCAGATTCAAAAGAACCAAGAGCAGTTTAACATCACGAAGGTTTGTCAGCTGATTGATCAAGAATCTGGTGAGTGGAAGGTTGATTTGTTAACTTACTTTTAGGAGCCCGAAATGGTTAGCAAAATATTGGCAACTGTTAGAGACCCTGTTAATAGTGCTGATACCCGATATTGGGCGAGTTCTGCTTCTGGTAAATTTATAGTGGCATCGGCGTACAGGTTGATTACTAGGTTTGATGAGTTGAGTACTAATCTTGCATGGTTAAAAATATGGCATGTTCCTTGTCCAAACAGATTGAAGTTATTTATGTGGAAGTGTTTAAGAAAGGGAGTGTCAACTGCTGAGTTACTTAATGCTAGAATAGGAGGTTTTGATGCAGAGTGTCCGTTGTGCCACGAGGCGGGAGAAAGTCTTGAACACTTGTTGTTGAGTTGCCCATTTTCCTGGGCTGTCTGGCTTAAGGGGATTGGCGGTTCTACCCAATTTCATGGACCTACTTCATGCTTCCAGCGGTGGCTGTTTAATCTTATATCTAGGCCAACTTCTCAGAACTTGTCTAATATTAACACAATTTTTCTTATTTCCCAGGTTGTTAATTTTGTTTGGGCAACTTGGAAGGAAAGAAACAGTGTTATTTTTTATGGTCATGTTCCTTCGGTGGAGAGGACTTGTAGCTACTTGTTGAAACTTCAAGAGGATTCGATCTTCCTCGATAAGGAAAGAACACGGGTTAAAAGATAGACAGTGCATTGAAGTTATATGGAAAAAACCAGAACCACCTTGTGTCAAGATCAATTTTGACGGTGCCTTCCGTCAATCTACACAAAGGGCTTCAATTGGAGGTATAGCCAGAGATGCTTCAGGAAGGTTTATAGCTGCTTTTGCATCAGTTGTGGAAGCGTCTTCTAGTATTCAAGCTTAAGCATGTGCTGTTTTGGAGGCTGTTAGGCTTGCTATCGCTTTGGGCTTTCAGTGTGTCTATTTTGAAGGAGATTCCCAGGTAATCATGAATCTTCTAGCTGCTGCTCCTGTTTCTAGTCCGTGGAAGATCAAAAATTTAATTGCTTTAGTTCAGTCCTTGTGTGCCCAGTTTCAGGTTGTTAAGTTCTTACATGTCTTTAGAGAAGGAAACCAACCGGCTGACTGTTTAGCCAACTTTGCTCTTGATAGATTTTCTTGTTTATGGATTACTTCCCTACCCCACCCCCACACCCCCCCCCCCCCCCCCCCCCCCCCCCCAATTCTCATTAATTTCATCTTTGATGAGATGCGGGAGGCTCCTTATGTACGCCTTTGTTAGTAATGGAATTGTCTTTTGGTTATCAAAAAAAAAAAAAAAAAGCTTAGCGCGCAACCCCCATAGTAGAGCACAAGGTGGGATTATATAACACGTACATTATATTGCAAAGCTCGTCTTGCGTGTGTCCACGCTCGAGTGTTAGGTTCCGAAAAATGTATAAACTTGATGTTTCCAATCATATTTAAACAAAACCTCTTTGGAGAAGCTTTAAATCATATTAGTGTTTGTTTAAAAATATTATTGGAGATATTTTGAAAGCTTAAGACATTATCTTTAGAAAAATCTCCTTTGTGATTTTTCTTCCCATCAAACCTTTCTATTCTTCGTTCTTCTTTTGCCTTGGAGTTCTAGATTGGGAAGATAGCAAGTGGAGTTGCTATGGATCATCATACCAGACAAGTTTGTTTGGGTTATTGTTGAAAAGATATTTAGAGTTTTGGAGTGTTGATATGGAGCAAATCTGAAAAGTTTTTCAGATTTTGTGCATGCCCTATAATAATTCCATGAATTCCCATATAATGGATGGACAATTAGATCCAAGTAAGAATTGAAACATACATAGATATTGTTTTTAAATATTTTTAAAAATGTTTGACTAATTTTTATTTATTACATAAACTGTCAGTTAATTCTAAGCAATATTATAATGCATGACTCAAAATTTTATTTATTTATTTATTATATAAACTGTCAGTTAATTCTAAGCAATATTATAATGCATGATTCAAATTTAATTTTTTCCAACAGTGATTGTACAACTCTGCTTAACACCTTGAATGGACATTCTTATAATATTATAAGACAATCTCTGTTAAGGAGAAAGGAGAAAACTAGAATTTTTATACCCGTGAGAAGAAATCGAAGCCTAAGGTCCCTCTTGCGAGCGAACAGGGCGATAAGGTTGACAAACAGAGAGCAACGCGTCCAGCTTCTTCAGGTCTACTATGGCTGTCACGATTATCCAGAGGTCTGAGTCGATTGGCAACTAGAATCGATTTTGTCATTTTGATGGAGCTCACTGATTCCGCTAAAGAAGACGGGGGATGAGACAGACGCCGACAATGGCGTCGGTCGGCAACAGTTTGGTCTTGGATGGACCGGAAAATTCTGTCATCCGATAGCCTATCCTCTGCCTCTACACTTCATTTCTTTCATAAGCTGGTTTCGGTTGTGGGCTTTTCTTCAAGTTGTTTATAAGTTAGGGTCTAGTTTGTTGTTCATAGTTGTTCTTAGGTTTGGCCGTCTCTTGGCTCCGATCAAGGCCGATGGCCTTATTTTGTCAGTGTTGAGGTTTGTAGAGCCTGATAATACTGGACACTTAGCGACAGCCCTCGCGGGTCACTTTATATTAGGGTATATCCCTGTTCTTGTAATCATTCATTGTATTCTTCTATTCGTGACATAGTAAAAACGATGGCTGTGGACGTAGCCCTATGCTGGGATGAACCACGTAAAATCTGTGTGTTTTTCTATTCGTTTTTCTTCATTATTGCTCCTAGAAATCTATAGGAATTAGGTCTAATTATTCTTTTCAACTGTCAGTCCAAGTGATGCTTGGAGCTAGGTTCTAGGGTGCTTCCCTAATAATATGTTGGTCTTTGTGCCTCTTTTGGGTAAGGATTGGTGCTCCGATCCTTCCTTGTTTCGTTGCAACTCTAATTGCAACTCTTTCCCCTTTGTGGGTTCTTCAAATTCACCTGTTAGCGGTCCCGTTTTCAGGCGCTTTTGATGGATTTCCATCAGGTCTTTCGGCCTTGGCCATATGCTTAATTTTGCTTTTGCTTCGTGCAAAAACTAACATTAATGTTGGTGGTGATGTCTTTGGTAATCTAAACCTGGGTATGATGTCTGTTTTAGGTTTTTTCATGTGCTCAATGGTGAATGTAGTTATGTATGATGTAGTGTTAATTTTTGCTAATGAAATGGCCTAGTCATGGCCTTCTACAAAAAAAAAAAAAAAAAAAGGAGAAAACTTTCCATTAATTGGCTACACAAGGAAGGAACAGCCATTTTATTTTGTCCAAACTTTATCTAACAATGTATCTCACTCACAGTACACAGATGCACTTGGATCAATCACCCTTTCCTTAAGACTTTGATTCCCTTCCATCGAGACTCCATGTAATGGGAACGTTCAGGTGATGCATAAATACCACATTTGAAGAAATGTGAGGTGCCGCCACCACCTGCCGCCTCAACCATTAGAACCCCATCAATGAAGATCTTCACTTTTCCGGCAGCTACGTCATGGATAACATTTAACTGGAACTACTTATCGTAGATGCTTGGAACCAGGACCTTTTCACGGTAATATGTGAGTACCATTGTAGACCCTTACCCAAGCTGTGGTTGCATGTCCGCTTGCTCCAAAGACCTGCATGATGCAAACACGTGATGTGCCACTTGGCATATATCGGTCTCCCTTGAATTGCCACACCCCAGAAGAGTAATCGTATCCCTGAAAGAAAATTGTGAGAAAAACAAGAGAAATGAACTTAAGCTAGTTAGTTCATATTTTTTGAAACTAAAATTTGACAAAAAAAAAAAAAAAGACAAAAATGAAAAATGGTAAAAGCAAACATAAATAAATAGGAGAGAGAGATGCTGCCATGTGTAGCATCTCATGATTGGGCTTTTTCAAATGATAATTTTTCATTTTTTTTACATTTTCAAAAGCAAAATTTTTGCAATCGTTGGATGTTCCATGTGTCAACATTTGAATCGAGCAACACTAAAAACTGCAGTTAGGAGTCAGAAAATTTCAAACTCGGAGATTGAGTGGGAACACTATTGCACTTTGTGAGTACGTTTTATCTAAAAAAAATCTTTCAATGTTCGACATCCTACAAAAAAGCAAAAACAAAAAAAACAAAAAAAAAAATTAAAAAAAAATTAGAAAAGAAAAAGTCGCTCCACATATTTTCTTAAAGGAATTTATATAGCTTTATCAACAGATTTCTCGAGTCCCCACCTTCTAAAGAAATTGCAAATTCAAGGTCATTTCAACATAAAAAAGAAAGATAAACTTGTTTTATTTTTAAATATGGAGTCCAAGACTCTAAAAAATATTATATTGAGTCCAAGACCCATCAAATAAATAGAGTCCCTCTTACTCATCCATCTCTTGCAAAAATAAAGTCCTTGTTTCAATTATCGTAAAGTTTTTTTTTTTTTTTTTTTAAAGTTGAGAAATGAAGTCCACGACTACTCTATCAACCATGTTAAAAGAACAAAAGAAAGAGAGTCTTTGACTCTATGACTCCAGCAATGTTGTTTAATGAAAAAAATAAAAGGAATGAGAATCATTGACTCCACTTTTTATTTAAACAAATCACCCAAAAAAAGGAGAAAAATAACAAAAACAGGACCCGGGATAACCCTTGCAAGGCATGCATTGGGTTGTGCAGTGTGCAGGTGGCGTGCTAGGCCGCCCAGGCACTGGCTCGGGCCATGCACTTGGCCTGTGCGAAGGCTAGTTCCCTATGCAGCGTGAGCCCCAAGTGCAGGCTGAGCTGCTGGGCCGTGTAAGGCCGAGTGCGCTCGCATTGTAGGCTTGCACATGAAGCAACCGCTCCGTGCATAGGTTTTGGTCCAAAACCTTTTGGGCCATGTATTGCCTACTGCGAGCAAATCCTGCCCAAATGACCCATTCCTAATGCGAGCAAATCCTGCCCAAATGACCTATGCCCCCGACAGCAAAAATGTAGAAAAATGTATATATGTAAAAAAAAAAAGAGAGAGAGTGATTCATCTAGTGCGTCATATAGTTTCATCCATGAAACACACGGTTGCATGTCCCTTGGGGGAACTCCAACCCCAAGCAAAATCCTAGCCGATTGTAGGGGGTTTAAGCACTAGAGGAAACGCATTCGAAAAAAGGGAAGCCAACAAGCTTGTGGACTCCATCTATGAAGCTAGAACATTGGCTTAAAACGAAGTCATTTAATTTAGTGCCAAAATTGGTGATACAATGATACCACCGGCTGCGATGTATTTTGGGGTGTGGGGCCCCCTATTGAAAAGGGGCATCTATCCATTCGTTCACACAGTGGCATCAGAGGAAACGGTCTTGAGCATGTCATATGGCTCGTCGAAGTCAGATGCCTTTAAAGGACGCTACATGAAACCAAGAAGAGTAAGATTAGACCATAATGTTGAAAAGAATACACATATCATCTATAGGAGACAGGAATACCGATCAAAAGAAATAGTTTAGGCTTGAAATGGTTGAAAGATTAATGGTTATGCATGCACTTCTATATTTATGATGGAAAAGAGGGGTTGGCTTGTAGCTATATAGTTAAAAGTTCATGAGGTGAGCTTATAGTGAAAAACTGATTATATTTCATGCTAATAATGACCTTTATGAGATTCCAACTTATCTAAATGGAGATAAAATTACTTTTGATATACTGAGTGAATTCATTGGAGTAAATTAACAGTTATGCAAACTAGCGATGATATGACTTACACGAACTCGGATTTCAGTGTGAGGACCGGTTTTGCTTGAGGTGATGATTTACGCATGGGTTACACAGGTGGTTGAGTAGACAAGTGGCATCTTCAACACAGTGGCAAGCAATCATTGCGGCAACTGATGTGGGAAGATCAATGTGGCAAGATCAAATCGAAGAAAACAAACTATAGGATAAAGTCAGTTTGGCCAATAAAGCCAATCCCATTTTATTTGCTAGTTAGTTTCTGTTTAGTTTTATCTTTTTTTTTTTTTTTTTTTTTTTTTTTTTTTTTTTTAGCTTATCTTTAGAATCTGTTTTGTTTTAATTATCTTTTACTTTGCTCATTTATCTTTAGTTCCATTTTTGTAGTTGTTTAGCTATTATATAAAGCCAAGTGAAAATGAATAAGATATAGTCTTTTGAAAACCCAAAATCAACTGTTTTGGAGTGATTCTAACATTGGAAGAGAGTTCCAATTTATTTCTCCAAGTTTCAGTGAGATTCTGTTGCTTGGATTTCTTTGTTCTACTACTGTTTATTGTTGCATCATTCTTGGTATCAGAGCTGCGTTTGGTTGTGCACTTCATCTCCATGCCCGAACACCATATGCCTCACAACAACAAATCGACAAACTATCCCAAACACTAGATACCATCATGAGACGACTTGATTTTATAGAGGAACGAATGGACCGTGAAGGCTTTAGGGGAATGCGAGGTGAACAAGAGGAATTCAGAGGCGAGAAGGTTTAGGGGACAGTGACAGGGAAGGAGAAGTGCAGCTGGGCAAAGCACGACGTAGGGAACCGAGGATTTTTTTTCCTGATAGAGACAGACCACCTCGAGGTCCAGCGGAACCTCAAACCAAAAAGGAACCTTTTGACAAGCTGACAAAAAGAATGAAAGTCGAAGTACCAGACTTTTTTGGGAAGCTTGATCCTGATGCCTTTAATGATTGGCTCGTTGCCCTTGGAGACTACTTTGATTGGTTTTCTGTAATAGAAGATCGCAAGGTCATGTAACACCCCGGTTCCAGGTCCATTCCCGAACCCAAGGTGTTATGGTAATCAAACAAAGCAACTAAAGAAACTAGACAATTTAAAACTTTTTCTAACTTTATAATCAGAGTAAATGCGGAAACTTAAATTTAAATTCTCTTTATTTATCAACAACCATGATATACAATGCTTTCCATTCCATGAACAACCTACAACTATATAAACTACCCATCTACAATTAGCCCAAGCTTTGACGTCCTTGCCAAGAGTACCTGAAAAATGAGGTGAAACCGAAGTGAGAATAAATCTCAACAAGTAGCAAGGTGCATGATGTAAAACAGTCCATAATTTTAAAATACTAATTATAAAGTAAACGATAAAACCAAAACCATAATAGTATAATAATATAACAATAACAAATCACCAATACAAAACAAGCATGTGTGACCAATAGGACTCGTGAACTAAAACCACTTAATAAGAATATTCTTGTCCCCATAGTTGGTCACATCACGACTTACATGATAGATGGAGCCCGCAGATACAGTCACTACCATCTCCTCTGTCAACCATCAATGCGGACCACCCACACATGAATTAGCGAATACAATCCAGAGTCCAAAATAATCCCATCATGGGTACCGCTTCCACGGAGGCCATACTAATCCAATCAAAGATAAAGAGACCCACGACAACACATCTAATACTAGTGCATGTGCAAGTCACCAGTGATCCTCAAGCAAGGCTAAATCATAGCTCTAATGTGGAAGTCACAAGTAACCTACCAACATGACCAATATAAAGCTCGTGACAGTCGATGTCTCCTTGAAGCATGCAGATGGTAATCTGAAAAATAAACAAACCGTTTACCAATAGCAATCTCAGCTTATGACCAGGCCGCACCTGCAGCGGTCAAGGATTGCTGCATACGTCGCCCGCATCTACTAGTACGACAGACCACATACTGGGGAGTTCCGAACAAGAATAACTTACCAATCAATTCCCTTTCACTTCCTAGCTAATTAAGCTATGGATCCATACTAAGCATTGCCCACTAGACACAACTCACAATCAAAACCTTGAATAATTCAATGATAAACCTCGTACCAGTAATCATACACATGTCTCAAGCGTTGTGTCCAACAAAAATTTCCAAAACCATGGTGTTCAACCATAAGATATTCAAAATAACAAAGTCCCAGATCATATAATAAAAAATACGAGAGTTTACACAATTTCTAAATAATAGGTTCAGATTTGAATCGTGTTAGTGTGAGCATACTTATTTTATCTTCCTAACTCATTATTCAGGTTATTTTTTATTTCCTACAAAGTTTACTCCCAATCCTACACTTTGGTTTATCTTAAAATCTTTACTTTAAAATCCAACTAATACCCTTAAATCTCCAAAACCTTTTGGGTTATGTTATTGATTCTTTCCATATGTTAATTTAAGTCTATTATAACTTGTTAGACTAGATTTCATTCCTAGAATCCTAATGAAAGTGGTTTTAGTGCATATGGTTTACCTTAACCAGTCTACTTTGATTCTTATTACATTCATTGTTCAAAATAATTACCCTTTTATCCGAATTTAATTCCGTCACTTCCTACATCTCAAATTACCCTATTTACAGGTGTTACAACATTAAGATTCCAAGAAAAATCATTAGAAATTGAATCTAGGCACGAATCTCAAGTTTAGCAATTTCTGACAGTCAATCGCTCAATGGGTCGCTCGGACGACTGCTCTAGCGGTTAGATTTCAGGTTCTGTCATTTTTCAAAGGCCTATCGCCTGAAGAAACGCTCGTGCAGTGTATCGAGCGCTCCAGCTATAACTTATTTTTCTTCAACTTACAGAAATTTTAGAACTTTTTATACATACTATTTACTTGTTTTGATTCTAAACATCTAATTTTCATCCTAAACTAATCCTACCATCTTTCCACTTATCTTTGAGTTTCTTTATAAATTTAACTCATCATGATCAACTTTTTCTTGATTTTCAAAGGAAAGATAAATCACCAAAGCAATACTTTATAAACAATAAACTTTTCCCCTAAAATCCAACTTGAAAACAATACGATTAATCATTCAAATCACGAGAAAACATGCAGTTCCTTTAGTTTCAAGTGTTTGTTACTTGTCTTATGATGAACCCAGAATTTTCAGAAACTTCGCTTGTGCCCGATTTTGGAGCTCTACCGCACCCCTTTAGACTTCTCAAATTTAGATCTCCACCGTTCAGTTTGAAGTCTTCTATGAGTAGAACAAAACCTTAAAATTGCAGCCCAATCCAACGGTTGGATGTTCCTAGCTCGCCGTTCGAAGCTTGCTGATTGACCATCTCTGCTACTTCTCTTCTTTCTAATTCCCTCTTTCTTTTCTCTCCTCTCCTATTTTTGGCTCCTAAAACTTATGCACGAATTTCCTTCTCCTTCTAGCTTATTTTCAAAACCTAAAACACTCTTTAAACCTCTCTTTTATAACCTCCCTACTAGTCCAACTCTAATTAGGTTTAGCTTATTCTAATATACTTAGTGTATTCCCTCTTCTACCCTTCTCCTCAATGTAATTCCTTTAACTCTCTTTTAAAGGATCTCCTAATTAATTTTCGTGCTTAATCTTATTACTAATTTTAAATTGATCTTAAACTTTTATTATTCACTTAAATTACCTATATTTTGGACCCTAATTAATATAATTACCATTAGACCCTTTTTCCACATTTTAAGCCTTAATTTCATTATTTTTCATCCAACTAAGCTAAGATTTTGTCTAGTTGAATGTGTTAACTCAATAGCTAATTATCTTATTTTCTTTCATGAATTTAACAAATTGAAATGACCAAATAACCCTTCCTCTTTAAATTCCTATTTTAACCTTTATATCTCTCTTTAATTCTCCTATCATTATCTTTCTTAATATTTCCTCCATAATTTATCATTTAACTATTTATTTTATTCTTAGGAAAATCTAAGGTTTTACAGGTCAAATTTCTTAAGATGAAACTGAAAGGAGCAGCCCGAGCTTGGTGGAGCAATGTTAAGGAGCAGCTTCACGTGGCAACCACCAGTTACAGATTGGGAAGAGATGAGAGATCGCCTGGAAATTAAGTATCTCCCAATCAACTATGAGCAGTTGATTTATGAGGATATGCTACAATGGAAACAAAGCCCCAAAGCCACTGTTAATCAAGAAGCCTTGAAGCACTGAAGACTTGAAGCTCAAAAATAGCACTCAAGATCTGAAGATTCAAGCACTCCGTCTCTGATACGCTCTACAACCCAAAGACCTACATCAAATACCAAAGTTTCCCCAGATCTTCAACAAGCTTGCAAGTCGAAGATTAAGCCGAAGACTTCTCATCAAATCCAACACAGATCTACACATAGAATCCATCAAATCTACCACTTTGTTTGCCTTTCGTGAAGTTCGTTAAGGAAGACAGAAGACCGATTTGAGAATAAGCTATGTCAGCCCTCAAATCAAAGATTTTTTAAGAAAAGAATCAGAGAATTGTACCACGTTATTTTTAATAAGAATACAAATTTATTTGCATTTGCACATCTAATCTGTTTGATTTCTAACGTGAAATTTGTGTAAACAATAATATATCACTTAATCGTATATTGATTCATCAAATACGCATTTTATATTTACTATGACAATTATAGTAAGTTTAGGCTTTTTTTTTTTTTTGGTTACATTAGACACAAGCACTTGCATTCACATAGCCGGTAAGCTAAGGCTTTTTATTTACAAGAACATATATGGCATCAAAAGGTTCTTAAAATGGAATAATGCAAATAAGAAATATTGATAATATGAAATTCAAATTGAAATGTATCAAAAGATAAACAAGAATCTATCAAAACCCAGAATATATAATTTTTTCTAAGGAATAAAAGAAATATAGAAAGAGAGAATACATTTGCAAAATATAAATACAAGGTGAGAATAGATACATAGTACAAGACCATAAATTTAATTAAAATATGTGTAAAAATATAATTCTAATTTCTAAAACACTAAAAACAAATACTAGTTATTTCAGAAAACTGAAAACAAGTATGTTTAATATAAATAAGAGTAATTTATCATTTAAGTAAGGTTGTATCAGGATCATAATTCAAAAAAGAATAAATCAAAATAATCATAAGGAAATTTGATGGGTTGTCATGTAGCACCATTATCATAACTTCACGTTGAGATCGTTTCTTCTAGTATCACTCCGTGATACAATCGTGAAACGGATGTAGGCATGCCTTTTTTAACAGGGGCCCCACAACCTAAAACACCATCCCAGCCAGTAGTATTACGGTACATATACGGAGAAGTAAGATTTCCCAAAGAAACTTTCATGAAATTAATGAGTTACCTCATCTAACTTCTTTTTACGGAGCATAGTTCTAACAAGGAGCGCCATGTGTAGCCAAATCCAACAAATGTTTTTACAATGGCTGTAAGATAGGCTAATTCAAGATACTAGCATTGGAACCCGTGCTACACACGGGAAATTAGTTGCAATAGGAGCTTATAAGGAGTTTATCTTAATTATATTGTGATAAATTCATTAGAATATTTAAAATTTAGTATGTTAATTAATTAACATATGAAATCATTATAGACAAACATAGTAGAAAAGTATCTCTAATAAGCATCAGGATAAGAAGTTTTTTATTTTCACCATTAAGGTAATATTTATGAAAGAAGAAAGTCTCAGGGTCTGAAACGATCGAAATCTATTTGACATGTAGAGCTATATGCAATTGATGACAATAATATCTGAAAATTTTATTAAAAACATTTGATCTTGAAACAACAAAAATATTCTCCGAAATCAGAATTTAAACCATGGCTTCCATTATCAGTAAAACCACACATTATCCATTCTATAATTTCAAAACAATAAGAATACAAAGAACTTAGTCTTCTGGTTTATATCCTTATGCTAAGGAAGTTATCAAGTAATGCACAGTTATAAGTTGTAAACCACAATTGAGCACACATAACATCAAACTGTTCAGATTTATATTAAACTTCAAATGAGACTGGGAACAAAGAGACAAATTCACACAAAAGTCCACGCTCCAGTTCCATTCTTGGAGGAAGCATTATGTGAATGCATGGTCATGATCTTCGTTATATGTGTTTATCTGTATAGATGCATGTTCTTGTGGTGCATGTGTTTGCATTAAAGACCTCATCAACGCCCAACGCCATTACTACCCCTCCAGCAACCTGGTTTCCCATATTTAATCAAACCTCAACACCCTTGCAGACAGGAATGTTCACATGGTACGTGTTCTATCCAATAGGAATGGTAAGCTCAGAAAGCATTAAGCCACTAACACATCACCATTACAACCAAAGAAAAAGAAATTGGGATTTTAGAAGTGGAAGAAAATACCATATTTAGAAGACCATTTGTGGTCGTGAGGGAGAACCGTGGGAACTATGTCATGGGAGGTAGTACCCATGACCACCTTTCTCGCAGCATTCTTAACTTCTTGATGTCATCCAAAGAACCCAACAATATGGAGTAAGGGGGCCCTGTTATCCTCTGTTTCTTAATGTACTTGGTCAAGATGTAAGGCGTCCATGACAGATTCTTGATAGCATCACAAACCACTGAGAGTTTTCACGCCAAGTATGGTAACAGGTGGGCCACCATTGCTAGACTGCTCCCTGGTCGGAAAGATAACACCATGAAGAACCGTTCGAACTCCTCCCTTAAAAGGAAGCAAAGAGAGCGACAATCGAAATAAAGCAACAATGTTCGTCGGGATTTGGGGTTTGGGCCATACTCGCAGATCAAATCTGACCCAGCAACGACTCTAACGCTGGCTCCACCTAGTGACCAAAAGAAGGAAGAGCAAGCTGGGGGAAGAAAGAAGGAAACGGAGAAAGCTGGGGGTAAAATAGGGGAACGCTTCGTTATCCTCAACAACTGCTGTAATTTGCGCCTCTCAAGCATCTCTCCCCTTCTCACCAAACCCTATTTCCTGTCTCTTTCTCTGCTCTCTATTAGGGTTTGTCGCTTTGCCCGAAACGACTGATAGAGAGAGTGTGAGAGGAACGAAGCATCACAAACAATGTAGAGAGATAGGGAAGTGGCAGTTGCGGGTGACCGGAAGTTGACCTGAGAAAAGAGAGAATCGGGATGGAGAAGAGAGAAGACGAAAGACACAATTCTACTGTGCTAGAGCTTTCGAGCGGAGGAGAGTACAGGATGGAGAGATTTCTAGAGCATTCTTGATTCTGACAGAGGGGATGGCGGGTTTTTTTTTGGATAGTGAGAGGGGATAGTGGCGGGTTGACCTGAGAAAAGAGAGAATCGGGATGGAGAAGAGAGAAGACGAAAGACACAATTCTACTGTGCTAAAGCTTTCGAGAGGAGGAGAGTAAAGGATGGAGAGATTTCTGGAGCATTCTTGATTCTGACAGAGGGGATGGCGGGTTGACGTGCGAATTTCATTTGACAAAAATAATCCAGATTACAGCTTCGACACATCACCCCCGTCCTGTTTGCTTCTGTACCATATATTAATTCTCAACAATTTCGTTAGAGGCTTGGGCTGGCGAGGCTGCCCGAGGCCGCCACATCAGCCCGAGCCTCTTTCCCTTTATATAATACTAGCATTGGAACCCGTGCTACGCACGGGAAATTAGTTACAATAAGAGTTTATAAGGAATTTATCTTAATTATATTGTGATAAATTCATTAGAATATTTAAAATTTAGTATGTTAATTACTTAACATATGAAATCATTATAATTAATCCATAAAGAAGATTAATTTTATTTGACAAACATGATAGGAAAGTATCTCTAATAAGCATCAAGATAAGAAGTTCTTATTTTCACCCTTAAGGTAATATTTATGAAAGAAGAAAGTCTTGGTGTCTAAAACAATCAAAATCTCTTTGACATGTAAAGTTTAATGTATTTTTAATGAGTAGTTGAAGTCATTTTTTAGCAATAATGTATTTTCCACTCTTTATTTGATTCTTCATGTTCAAAGTTCAACTCTAGGATTCTTCATGTTCAAAGTTCCACTTATTATTTGAAAAGAAAGCAAGAATGTTTTTGTCATAAAGCCATTACCTACACGAAAATGCTCCTTATGTCATTCTCAATTCTCATAAAGTGGCAGTGCTTATTTTGGTGCACCGGGTGAAGGATCAAATTTCTCTTTACAGAAGTGGACTATAACAAACACGTCTCATTTTACTTTTAGCTGTTTAGTCAGTTGTTGCATAGAACAATGAACATGTAATTAGACTGTTAGTAGTAAGATATACAATTACATGCATACAAACACGTGTACTTAGGTATGCATACATGTGTGTACTTAATGTCCTCATAACTGTCATGATTAATTTCCTTATAACTATCATGATATAATAAAGAATTGGGGTAGCGGTATTTGTTTATAGCCCCCTTGCTGGACTCATAGTGTTGCTGTTGAAAAGAGGCACATGGAGAAAAAGCATTTTTAAATTGTTTTAAGTGTTCCTTTCAAGAGCAATACAATTATTAGTTCTAGGAATAGACCATACCTAATCCCAATAGGAAAAAAAGAGAGGAGAAAATGGATGTTTGTATTTGTTGCGTGGGGTATATTGGAGTTAGATATAAAGTTGACCTACTAATGACTAATAGAGTAAGAATAATGCACAATCAAAGGAGTGAAAGTTTAAAAGGTTGAAGTTAACAATAAAGTCAGAAAAATAACTGTACAATAGTAACTGATTCAAAGAAGGACAAACCCACTAATAACTATACAATAATGGTTCAAAGTAGAGAAAATGCCATCAGCCTAATATGAGTCCACAGGTTCTTCAAAGTAGAAAAGATTTCATCATCTCAATTGATATAACCAAACTTTTTTAATCACCAAACACCGTCTATGCTTCTTAAAAACTAAAATTAATAGATAGCATCAACTTCCTTTATAGCAGCACTCTTTATGAATCTGAAAAAGCATCTTACTCCATTACCACACATCTGGGGAAAAACAAAATGTTTTAAAATTTTCAGGACACCTTGAGATTCAAATAATTCAATAGGAAATAATATCTACATGACCGTGACTATGATAGATTCTTGATACCTGGTTTATTTTAGATATCTTGTTTACAATCCTATTTTTTAGCCTTAAGAATTTTCTTGGGTTTTAGATTGTATACATCATTCAGTTGCTATAGGGCATAAGTATTCCAACAAAAACACGATATTCAAAAGCAAACTGCCGTAGTTGCTAACTTAAGAAAGCAAGAAAATTTAATAACTGTCAATCTTTATTATTTTATCCCTAGTAGAAATCCATGCACTTTATATGAAACCAACAAAATCATATTATGAAAACAAACTTAGTTGCACACACCAAAAACAACAACTCCAATTCAAGAATGTAACATTTGTAGTGGAAATGGAATTTTTGGAGAAGAACCCAACATGCAGAGACAGTTACAAATATGAGAAAGGGAACCACCATACCCACAGCAAGGAAACGAAAGCAAACTTTTGAATCAAATCCTTTTAACAGGGTGCCATAGAGACAACTATAAGAATCACCTTGCTGGCAAAAATAATATTGGCAATGTTGCAATAACACAAAAAAAAATCTATTTAGTACAAATTAGCAAGCCACTTTGTCCCAAACAACAACCAACTGCTTTCAAGTTGGATCTTGAAATTGTGTTGTATATATGACTAACCATGTATGATCGTCAGCGGCTTATAGAAATTGCACCAACAAAAAATTTGGACAATTGAAGAATAAGAATGAATTTAGAATGCGAAATAAATAAATACAGAGTCAACTCAATTAATCTGGACGGGATATTAGTGCCAACACATTGAAAAGCATTTTCATCAATATATAAGTCGAATTGAAATAGAAAAATTTAAGAAAAAATGTCTTGGGTATTAACTTAAACACAAAAAAAAAAAAAAAAAAAGGTCCAAAGAAGAAAGTAGAAATTTGAACTTGCTCATTTACAATGCATAGGTGATAATGGAATATGAAAACAATGGTGCATATTCCATTTGTATGTTTCTCATTTCCCATAAACTTTTTTTATATATATAAATCTTATTTTATTTGGAATGTTTCATTTATCAATGACACGTGTAACGTTTTCTTACTTATTGTTTTATTTTTATTTTTATGAGTTGTTATATTTTTTTTTATAATTACTTTCTTCAACAACAAAAAAATAACTAAAAGACAAATGAGTTCGTATATGGTGTTATCTGTCATATATTTCAAAGGCAACTAAAAAAATAAAATAATTTAGTATAACATGTAAGTTAAATTTTCTGATATGAAATCGAACCAATATCAATAAAAACAAAATTAATAAATCTAGCTAATTACACCAACTAACAAAAAAATTTTTTTTTTAAATTAAAGCAATTGTGCATAATCAATAGCTTGGCACAATTAAATAAGAGGCCAAATAAATTAGGAACTGCAATACAAAAAATAAAAGGGTAATATAATTTTTCATTTGTATATTTAAAGCTTTTAACAATTTTGATGACGTTGGGCATGCTAAAATTTTTATGATGGTTTTTTAGGTTTGTTTTGTGCAATCTTATAAACCATTACATAGATAGAAAGCTTTAGCTTTATTACTACCTTGGTATTAATGAGGCATAAACCTTATCCCACTTCTTCCTAACATGCTGAAATCCTATTTCAGTTATTAATGTCATGGGTTATGATGTTATCCTTTTGTTTTCTGTAATTATTTTACATTTTATCTTAAATGTTGTCCCTGATAATAGCTAAACTAATTACTTGTGACCAAGTGCAAAATAAATAAAAAAATAAAGAAAAAAGAAAAAATTTATATATCAGATAGGCAATTCTTCAAACAGATAATAGGAACCAGTAGATTCAATTTTAAACAATATGAAAGAATGCATTAGCAAATATTATTAATGAAGCATCACACATTGTAATACAGGCAAATAGCTATCCTTACCTGAAACTGACAGTTGTTTGAAATCAATGTCTGAGAATAATACCAGAAATTTGTAAGCCATGCAAGAAAAGAAGTTTAGAAGTACTGTTTTGTGAGATAGCTGTATGAGAATATACCAAGAAATGCAGAGGTGTGCAAAAACAGACGTCTGAAAATTACAGAAGAAATCCAACACCCTGCAAGAACAGATGGTTGGAAGAATGGTTCTATGAGATGGCTGTATGCAATTGATGACAATAATAGCTGAAAATTTTATTAAGAACATTTGATCTTAAAACAACAAAAATATTCTCCGAAATCAGAATTTAAACCATGGCTTCCATTATCAGTAAAACCACACATTGTCCATTCTATAATTTCAAAACAATAAGGATACAAAGAACTTAGTCTTCTGGTTTATGTCCTTATGCTAAGGAAATTATCAAGTAGTGCACAGTTATAAGTTGTAAACCACAATTGAGCACACATAACATCAAACTGTTCAGATTTATATTAAACTTCAAATGAGACTGGGAACAGAGATAGACAAATTAACACAAAAGTCCACATACCAGTTCCATTCTTGGAGGAAGCATTATGTGAATGCACGGTCATGATCTTCGTTATATGTGTTTATCTGTATAGATGCATGTTGTTGTGGTGCATGTGTTTGCATTATATATTGTTATTTAATTGTTCTCAGATATTTGAATCACTATAATAGAACTTCAAACCATCATACAAAAGAAAAAAAAACTACTGGAAAATAGGAGATATTTGTCAAAGTTGGAGGCATGCTTTTCCTAGAAATTGCCTTTTCTTGTCTGATTACCAACCAAATGTGTTTGCTTTTTCTTTGTTTCCTATCTTTTTTTAGTTGATATATGTACAGCTTAATATGGATTTTTTTAGTTGATATATGAATGTGTCAACTTTATATCAACTAAAAAAGGGGGAACCACCATACCCACAGCAAGGAAACGAAAGAAAACTTTTGAATCAAATCCTTCAAACAGGGTGCCATAGAGACAACTATAAGAATCACCTTGCTGGAAAAAATACTATTGGCAATGTTGCAATAACACAAAAAGATATCTATTTAGTACAAATTAGCAAGCCACTTTGTCCCAAACAACAACCAACTTACACATCAATTTTTGAAAATAGATATTAAACATCCCCAGTTGATGATGTGAACAGGACCAAATACTGAGCTAAAAAAAAATTCAGAAGCCCGTATCAGAAAAAGCAAGCAATTAACTTGCAAGGGAATGAAAGTCGACTTCACCAAAGATTTCCTCTGAAGTGCATCTTATGAAGTAACTACCGAATTTATAAACCAAATAGTGACTAAACAACATCTAAGAAGCAATACTAAAAACAATCTATCGCTAAGTTCTAAAAGACTGATTAAAACGCATGAAAAGTTCAAAATGCTTGTATTATTAATAATAAAATAGCGAAAGAATTCTACCTATTGTGTATTGGGATCAATGTCGAAGACTTTGGTCGGGCTACTTTCAACCCAATTTCTTTTCTCGTTGAGTGTCAAAGACTCCATCAAGTCTTCGTTGAGATGAATCTATAGTTCGTTGAGAAAATATATATCTTTATGTAATGCAACACTAAGAATAAGAATTAATATAGAGAAAAACCTTAAAAAAAAAAACCTCACCATCGACCAAATGTGTTACCAACAGTATCTTCTTGGACAAACTGACCAGAAAGTTCCATTAAATTTTTTATGTACCTGCAATCAATTCAGAAAGCATTGCTGTAAATTATCTCAATGTACATTATCACATTGGAAGATATAGTGAGTGAACAGTTTACGCTAAATGATATAGAAAGACTGTCCACAGCTTGCCGTAGGCAATTAATTTTAGGGCCGAACTTGTAGCCCACTACATTTAGATGTTATTACCAGTATCTAAGCATTTTAACACAAAAAAGATACGGCTGGAGAAAGACTAATAACAGGGTATATAGATCTAAAACATATATGAACATTAGATGCATACATTCAGCTTATTCTTCAATAGTTGATATATGCTTTGAAAATTATATCATGCCTTGCACATACCTACGAGCCAAGACATCGTTCATGCTGTACAGGATCCTAGGAATTGATGGGGCAGGCGTATCAGAGAAATCTGACAACTCGTCAATCTAGGGAGCAGCCATCACAGCACCCACTTAGCATATTTCAGAGTTATAAACAGAAGAGAATAAAACAGTAGAGTCATGATAGTAAACAGATCCACTTAACAGACTATCGGAGAAAAAAGAAAAAGAGAAAAGAAAACTCTGATGGGAACGGTTTTGACGGCAATATCAATTTCAAAAACAAACCAAATTAAAAACCCATTTAGATATCATATTGAGAACTGAAAAATCAACTTTCAACCCCATTAGAAAATTCAAAACAGCAAGAAGGAACATTTTCTATTTTTCTGAGAAATCCATCTCAAAACAAACATCGAAATTCGGATCAATACCTGTCGTTGCAAGCTTTCAGTATCGATTGATATAGAAGATAATGAATCCGAAACGCATGATTGGGGTTCGACATTGGGTCTTCATCTTTGTGAGCTAGGACTATAGAAACAGAGCAGCATCAGAGGAAGAAGATTACAGACCGTTGAACGGGAGAGAATCTCAGACCCATCTTTCTCGGTTTGGAAATTTGCAACTGCCCTGACCTGAAACGTGCAATAGAGAAAAAAAAAACCCGAGAAATTTCATAAATCAAAACCCTAATCTGATCTGAGAATATAAGAAAAAAAAAGGGGACGATCGAAAGGGAGTAGAAAGGGGAATGGACATAAATTAAAATTTTCACTTACCTCGATGGAAATTTGCAACTTACCTGACCTGAAACATGCAATAGAGAAAACAAAAACCCCAGAAATTTCATAAATTGAAACCCTAATCTGATCTAAGAATATAAGAAAAAAAAAGGGATGATCTACAGGGAGTAGAAAGGGGCTTACCTGTGTTCAAGGAGGTGAGTAACGCGGTACCGGCGAAATAGCAACTGCCTTGGGTGGTGCCGAAGCACTCAAGCAGAAACGCGAGAGAGAAGCGAGGGATGGTTAGGTTTTCTTGCTTCGTCAAAGAGCAGCGGAAGAAGAGGAGAAGACGGACGCAGAAGAGCAGTTGACTGCAGTTGAAGAAGAACAGAAGACCGGAGCTTTGTGACCGAAACGACGGAGAGAAATAGAGTGAGAGAGACAGGTGAGTGAGAGGAAGGGTTAGCATTCTCGATCCTTCTGAACATTGCAGAAGAGCAGTTGGGTGCAGTTGAGACGATGGAGAGAGATAGTAGAAGAGAGAAGAGAGACGGGTGAGAAAAGAGACGGGCGAGGGGTGAGAGAGAGAGAGAGAGAGAGGGAGTAAAAGAGAGACCGGTGAGCTAGAGGGAGGTTCGGGTGATTAAAAAAACAAAAAAAGGGCTCGGGAGGGCGAGGCCACGCGAGGCGGCCACGTCAGCCCGAAGCCGTTTCACTTAATATAATAGACTAGCAATGTGGCCCGTGCGATGCACGGGCAAATGGTTTTAATAATTATTTTGATTCAGCTGTCATCTTTTAAATGCCAAGTCTACCCTCTACCTTAGAATAAAAGGGATAAAGTTGTCAATATCCTCAAACTCCTGGAAGGGGCAAATTGTTAAATACAACAAAACATCTAGGTGGAAAATGAGAGCAGCGGGCATAACAGAATAGGTTTTGCCTGATTAAAAAAGCAATGTGAAGATAGAGTCAGATTTGACTGAAATGCAAAAAACAAAAACTCACTTCTATTTAAAATATGTATCCATTGCAATGTTATAGCTTAATGAAGGTTAAGATGTAACTAAATCTAAATTAGTTCAATTTCAGCTTGAACTTTATGCTTAAAAAATAGTCTCATGACTCTCATCGGCGGTCTCCAAGAAGGATTCTTCATTCTGAGTAGCACCAGATTGATGTCAGAAGATCAACCATAATAGTGAGGTAGAGAACCACTCTTCTATGAGGACCATACTTGTCCTGCTTTCCTCAAAATCAGAATCCGTAAAGGTGGAAAGAAATCTGCAAACTCCCTTAGCATTAAGTATCTGAGAGAAAAATATGTTTGTGCTATCATAATGCTTGCTTCAAGTTGAGCTAAATAATTTTTTAACTTGATATATGGTAGTGAAAAAATGACCAGAAGAAAAATACATGGAGTACATAAAGCTGCAATGATGCCATATGAAATAGATGAGAATGCTACTACAAATTCCAAATATAGAAAACAAACAATGCTTAGCACATAATATATGATTCCATAGAAAATGAATGTTGTGTAATAGTAGAGTAGCACAAACGAAAGTGACATTTAAATTACAATATGTTGCTAAGATAAATGTAACGAACTTTGGTTGGATATATGCAATCCAGCAGAAGCAAATAATGGATGCAATGGAACCTCCATACAGTTGCTGAAAAAAACAATGGGACCTCCATTTCTTGGTTCTCAGTTACAAACTAACTTCTTTATATTTCCTTCACTACAGTCACAAAATTTGGTTGTTAGCAATGGTTTGGTGTAACTAAAGGTGGCAAGTAATTATAAAATAAGTTTATGCAAAACCACAACAGAGAAAGTTGATTTACTTAATAAGAAATCAAATATAGAGTTGAATCTGATTTTCATTATGGTCTAATATTAATGCATTGGTGTAGCTCCTTTGGAAGTCTTACTTTGTATTGTACGAACCTCCTCTTTGTGTCAGTAAGTTCATTCAAAAGAATGAACTTATATGAAATGCATTTATCTTTGAAGGATCTACATGAGAAACTATTCTAATTTGGAAGCAAGTGTACATAAACGTTTGAATCACTTCTGAAATTGCGATGGCATAAAGAATCAATTGTTATGTTTGCTATTTCCTTATAGCAATCAGCACATCACATTTTAGGGACAAAACAATTGTGGTGATAACTCTTTTGATATTGCAATCTCCAGTGGAAGGGTGGGAATCAAAGAGAAGCTACAACTCAAGATGGTGGTCAGTAAAATAAGGGAACAGGTAGCTGTTGAATTATCTTTTTCATGTTTCTCAGTCTTTTTAAGTTTTTGGGTACAGATGTAATGGTAGTCCTGTGCTTTAGAACTTCATGGGGTCTGCCCTGTTGGTGTTAGATTAAGTATAACGGGACTGGTTGGTATTATCAGCTACAGGGTTTGTTTATGTTGATTACCTAGATTGTTTAGAAGTGAAAAACTCCTCATATCATTAAAAAGAGGTCACCTACAGATTTTCAAATATCATTTTCGCTACAAAATAGAATGTAGACAAAACAAATTGCTCTTTTTCTAGTTCACATACCCCATACATGTTTTTAATGACCTCAACATATTTCATTTAGACAATTGCCTTTCATAAGTAATCTATAATATACATGTTTTCTTTCTAGTAATAAAAAATGTGCAAACACATCTTCTCTTTTGATGTAAACTTCTCCAGTAGTTGCATGTGAACTCAATCTAATTTCCTTACATTTTTAAAAATTACTTTCTTGACTTGCTTATGTTTGTATGTATATCAAACCAATGAAGCAAAGTTAAGGAAATGGTTGAACCCAAGATCAGATCTTTAGCCAAATGAAGCTGTATGCATTTATAAATTTTTCACAAAACTAATTGAACCCAGCTTACCCCAATATGCCTAATTCAACCACTTTTGTCCCTTCTCCCCAGGTTACCCTCACAATGCAACCGAAATTTGTCTTCTGCATGTTATTAAAAAAACTATCACTGTATGACCATATCAATAATATTAACAACACCAAGCTATCGGAATTTTTCCAAACAATTGCTCGTTCCCAAAATCAACATGAAAGAATTGTTTCTCAAAGATCAGAACATAACCTCATATAATATTAAAAACACCAAGCTAACAGAATAATCAATCAATCAAGAGATAAGGAAAAAAAGGTAAATAAATAACCTCAGGTATAAATGCTTCTAGAATTTGTCTCCAAGCCTCATTGCATCAATTACTGGAATCTTTATTACAGAAAAATTCAAATCTGAGCACAATCAACAAAAAACTGCATCAGAAGAAAAGGAGGAAAAAAAAAAATACAGCAGCGTGAGTTGCAGCAATTGATCTGTACCGCAAATGATATCTGCGTTTCTGTCTCACTTCACCTATAGTGCATTGTTGAAATTTGGAGAAAAAGATTGTCTATCAAAACTAATAAAAGATTTCAAAACTAATAAAAGATTGTCTGAGAATATACCTGGAAATGCAGAGGTGTGCAAAAACACACGTCTGAGAATCACAGAAGAAATCCAACACCCTGCAACAACAGATGGTTGGAAGAATGGTTCTGTGAGATGGCTGTATGGAATTGATGAGAATAATAGCTGAAATAAGAGAAAAACTAAATTAGAAAGAACCTTTCTGGCAGCAACCGATTTCGGCATTGATGTTGTAGTACTGTTTCGACAGTTCAAGCGCTTGATGTCGACAATGTCGCTCTTTCTCAAATAAGAGAAAAACTAAATTACAAAGAACATTTCTGGCAGCAACTGCTATACTGTACACGTCGTGAGATTTTCTTAAAACGAACGTAAAATTAATTGCACCCCCACTCCTCACTGTACTTCAAATCCACGCTTAGACCATTACCAAAAAAAAAAAAATTTACAGGCTTGGACGGTTAGGGTTTGACAGAGACTGCCAGAGAGATTTTTTTTTTTTGTTGCAGTGGACTGCCAGAGAGATGAAGGTCGCGTGTGAGAGAATTGCACCGCCACTCCTCATCGTACTTCAAATCCAGGCTTGGACGGTTAGGGTTTGACAGAGACTAGCAGAGAGATGAAGGTCGTGTCTAAGAGAATGAGAGGAAGGAGTGAAAGATCGAGACAGAGAGATGGAAAAATCAGAACGGAGAGAGATGGGATAGAAGGAGAGAGAGCTTATCTTCGTCTCACACAATCGGAACCGCCGGACTGTGAAAGATCGGAACGGAGAGACAAAAGGAGAGATGGGAACCGCGGGAGACCGAGAGGGAGAGCGCAAAGAACGCAGGGAAAACGAAAAAAACGGAGGGAGAGACCGGGAGGGAGAGCGCAGAGAACAAAGGAAGAAGGCAGGAAACGAAGCCGAGACCGAGAGTAGGGGAGAGTACGCATGTCAAAAGTAGGAAAAACGTTAGGTCTGCAAAGTTGAAAAAACGCGTTTCTGAAATTCTAAAATATTTAGAGGGGCACAGTTAACGTCAGATCTGTTGAAAAGCCTAAAAGAGGCTTTGCTATGAAATAGGCTTCCTATAAACCTTTTTTTTTTTTTTTTTTGCTTAAAGAAAAGGATGCTTTGCTTTTTTTTTTCGCGGCAGGGCGAGGCTTTAAAAAGGACGCTTTGCAAATAAAATACTTTTTTTTACTTTTGCTTTTGTCAGTTGCGGCAAGGCGAGGCTTTAAAATATGTTTTGCAGGGCGACGCTTTGCTTTAAAATAATTTTTTCGTCAGCTGATTGCTTTAAAATAATTTTTTCGTCAACTGATACCCTAAAAGGGGAAAAAGGCTCGGGCGGGCGAGGCGGCCACGTCAGCCCGAAGCCGTTTCCCTTAAGAGAATAGATATATATATATTTGCCATTATACAAAATTAAACAAGTTGATACAATCAGGCAAGCAAAAAAAATAAAAAACTTCTACATATTAAGTGTTCAATGCCCGATGATCCAGCGATTAGATCACCAATTATACATTATTATTATACATCTAAACCAGTTCTTATAATGGAAGTAGAGAGAGAAGAAATCAACAACTGAATTATTAGTGCGTTGGCTGGATCCATCATTTCCTTTGTCAAGGATAAATTAAACGTTAAGGAACCAAACAATGAAGTTTGGTCAATGCGATTTTCAAGAAAGATGCTTTGTAAATTGAGACATTAATACAAGACACATTTAATCTTGGGCCAAGACACCCAAAGAAGAAAGAACTATTGCTCCCTCTCTGTAGTAAGCAAGAAGAAAGCATATTGGAATTAGGATGGCAGAGCCTATTGTTTCGTTTGTTGTGGAAAGGCTTGGCGATCTGATAATTCACGAAGCCACCTTCTTACATGAAGTGCCCAAGCAAGTTGAGTGAATTCAAACTGAAGTGGATCCAATGCTTCTTAAAAGATGCCGACGCCAAACAAGATGGAAGCGAGGGAGTGCGGCAATTGGTATCTGAGATGAAAGATGCCGCTTACAATGCTGAGGATGCCATTGAAGCCTTCTTACTCAAAGTTCCCTAGGAAGAAGATGAGAGGAGAAGCTGTTTCATGGAGGGATGCACCTGTTTCCTTTCATTGTTATCTTTCTTCCTTGAACAGGCCAACAATTACGTTGTAGGCAAGGAGATCAGAGAATTCAAAAATAGAATCCTTGATCTCTCATGGAGTAGATAAACTTACAGCATTAGACACAAGGGACGAGTAGTGATCGTGAACATCAAAGGCTTCGAAATCTAAGACAAAGCACTCCATGCATGTGGGACAATTTTACTGTCGGTTTAGAAGACGAAGCAAAGGAAGTTTTCCATCGAATTATGAAGGAAGAGCCAAGGAGGTTTGTGGTTTCGATTGTCAAGATGGGAGGAGGGGGTAAGACTACTCTTGCTAGGAAGGTGTTCAATCTTGATGAGGTTAGGCGTCACTTTGATTGTCATGCCTGGGTTTACGTAGCCGCGGTGTACCAAATCAATGATGTGCTGCAAAGAATAATAGAATCCTTCAAGAAGCCTAGAAAAGATGAGCTGGATGTAATGCAGAGCTTGACTGAAGAAAGTTTGGAAGAGCGGATTCACGAGTTCCTAGAGAAATGCAAATACTTGGTGGTAATTGAAAGTGTATGGTACATAGAAGCTTGGAGGAGTTTGAAAAGAGCCTTACCCGACAGCAAGAGTGGAATTAGAGTCATTCTCACTACTCACAACTTAAATGTTGCTCCAGCAGCTAATGAGGGAAACCATGTCCATTAACTAAGGCTCCTAGAAGAAGAGGAAGGCTGGGAAGTCCTTCGCAGGAAAGCTTTCCCTACTAACTGTGGTTGCCCTCCTATTTTGGAGTGCTTGGAACGAGAGATGCTGAAAAAGTGTGGTGGCCTACCGCTTGCTATCATTGTATTGGGGGGTTTATTGTTCACAAAGTTGCTAGAAGAATGGCAAACAATGCATGCTTGCATCTGCTCACAGTTGATGGAAGATCAGCAATATCAGCTATCAGCGATAATCGCTGTAAGCTACAGGGATCTTCCTTATCAATTGCAAACATGCTTTCTGTATTTAGGTATCATTCCTGAAGATTATGAGATTGATACCAGGAAATTGATCCAATTGTGGATTGCAGAAGGCTTCATTCCACAGCATAAAAGAAGAATGGAGGATGTTGCTGAGGGATACTTGAATGATCTCATCAATAGAAGCATGATCCAAGTTGCCAGAAAGAGTTGGACCAAAAGAATTTCCAGGTGTCAAATCCACGATCTCCTAAGAGACCTGTCTATCTCAAAGGCCAAGGTGGAAGGTCTCTTTGTTGTCTATGAAGGGAACACAAATTCTCCTTTCCTGTCATCTGAATCACCCCGTCATGCAGCCCATTCTCAGATCACAAGGTATTTTTCCCTGAATCATTCCAATACACGCCTATGTTCTTTCTTGCTATTTAATCCAGACCAGAAACTCCTTCATTCATTCCACTGGAAATCTCTCTACCTGAATTTCAAACTATTAAGGGTACTAGATCTGGACAACTTCAATTTGGTACCAAAGTTGCCTAACGAGATAAGAATTTTAATTCACTTGAGGTAGTTAGGAATTGTGGACACAAAGTATTTTTGGCCGAGTCCAATGTCCATATGCAATTTGGTGATGCTATAAACCCTAGATCTAAGCAAAAGCGATTTTGGCACATTGCCAGATGTGATATGGAAGATGAAACAATTAAGATTTATTAGGGCCAAGATCCATGAACCCTTGCGACTTAATACTTTGGAAGAACTCCAATGTTCGAAAGAGATAGACACTGCTATCTGGATCGAGTGTTGCTCGGTGAATTTGAACAGCCTTTGCAAACTAAAAATGGTTGGAATATTAAGCTCACATGGGGAGGTAATCTTTGACTCTATTGTCAAACATAGCAGCAGCCTCCAGTCCTTGTCGTTAATGACCGACGACTATGAACATTCATTTCCAGCACTTCTACCACTTAGTTATTGTTGTAATCTCTACAAACTCAGATTGAATGGCAGAATAGAGAGGCTACCAGACTCAAAGGAAGAATTCCCACCAAAGTTCACCACTTTAATTTTGATCCGTTCAAAAATCGAACAGGACCCAATGCCAATACTATCAAAGCTGCCAAACTTGACCCATCTTTCATTAGAAGAGGATTCATATGATGGAAGAAAGATGACTTGCACTGGACAAGGATTTCCTCATCTACAATTTCTACTGCTTGGACGTTTATATAAATTAGAGGAGTGGGCAGTGGAGGAAGGTGCAATGCCGTGCCTAAGGTTTTTGAATATTTGTGGGTGCACGAATTTGATGATGGTTCCAGAAGGATTGAGGTTCGTTACTACCCTCAAAAAATTGGTACTCAGAAACATGAGATAGCAATTCTTGAGGAGAATAAAAGAAGAGGACTGGCAAAAGGTTGAGCACATTCCTTTCACATCATCTGGTTGAGTTCTTTAGTAGTTGGGGACGTTGTTGATCAATTGAGAATGGAAGATGCTAGACAAGACCTATTTTCTAATATACAATACCTACTGTTCCTAGTTCTTTGATTGAAACCGGAAGCTAAGTAGATCCTCTAGTTCATTGCCTATCTTGTCATCCTGTGTTTTTGGTGGATAATACCTACATCATTATCATTATTGAATATATCATAGTTTCAAGATTCTCACAAAGGGAAAATATTGAATTTAAGAGATTATAACTAAAGAAAAATACACTAGAAAGCATAACTATTATTGCTGTTATCAGCACCATTGTAATCAAGAATGCTAACTTAAAAAAATAGTGGAAAGAAGGAAACTAACAAAAACAAAGAACAACTTTGGTAGAGGGAAACATTACAAAGACCAATTATTTATCTTAGATATGTATGTATATAATATAGATATGTATATATATGTATCCTGGTCAATTTTTATCATCTAGTGCAGTTGCTTCATGTTTTGATGGGCTGTCATGTAAGTGCCATTCTCATAACTTTGGGCTACATATGTGGAGAAGTAGGGTTTTCTAAGTAAACTCTCATGCATTGATTTGCTTACCTCTAATAGATTACTCTACATGGTGTTAGGGTTGCTCCTTTGGTAGAGCGGTGATTTTAGAAACTTTCTTGGGTATAAAATTAGAAGGTTGCTATATTTGATATTTTGGACTTTCTTGGGTAAAATTAGAAGGTTTCTATCTTGTATAGTAAAATTAGAAGGTTTCTATATAAAGTTACCTGAACATGTGGTTATAAATAAGAGTGTGGGGATCTCTTGAAAGGTAGAGAGACTAGTAGAGAGAGAGAGAGACAAAAGGGGAGAGAAAAGATATAGGCTCTTGGAGATTGAGAATAGGAAGTACAAGGGTTCTAGGTTTGGGTTTAAACTCAGAGGGGTTTTATTTTCTTGTACGGGTATTATTCTCAAGTAAAGAACGGGTTATTTTCTCCATGGACATAGGCAGGTTTTTGCCGAACCACGTATATTTTGTCTTGTTTACTTTTACAGTTTTTTTTTGTGGATGTGGGTGTAGTGTAAGTTGAATTCACATATAAATACTTATGGTGATCCTGGGGCACAAATCCCAGCACATGGAGCATTGGTTAACAATAAGAAGCATCATATGAAGTCAAACCTACTATTATTATTATATAACTAAACAAGTTGACATTGCGGGAGGAGAAAAAACTGATCAACAACTAGATGATTTGCTACTTAGTCAAACGTGGTTTGTTTATATTTTCTGTTCAGTTTTTCTAGTCTGCCTTATTTTTAAGCTACTTTATCATCTAACCTTATTTCTATTTGTTATCCTTATTATAGCTAGGGCGTCCTATAAGGGTTTAGCCAATACCAAACCCTAACCCATCCCATTGGATTGGTGACGAGACAGTTTCGAGTTGACTTGGTTGTATTTGAGAAAAAAAAAAGAAGAGAAATTTGTTTTTAAATATAATATATCATTTAATAGTATATTTATTCATCAAATATATATTTTATACACGATATATATTAAAAATATATAGAAATAATAAAATATATATCAACTAATAGTATATTTATTCATCAAATATACAATGGTCAACGCACCATTATTATTACAAATCTAAACAAGTTAAAGTAATAGGACAATAAAAAATAATTAATATATAAACTACGGTAGTTGCTTCATATTCCCATTTCTAGTGAGCTGTCAGTGACTTGTCTCATCCATCGTTGCCTAGAAAACTGTCACAATTAGGGCTGCAACTCGGTGCGGTTTGGCCTCAACCCAAGACCAAACCAAGGTTACTGATGATCGGCCCAAAACTGAACCTAACCGACCTCAAAACCGAAATACCCAAACCGAAATTGAACCGATTATTTAAAGAAAAGCCGTAACCCAACCCAAACCAAACCAAATTGCAAAATTCGGTTCGGTTTGGGTCATTTTCCCATACTTAAAACCTGTTACCAAGAGAGAGATTCCCACTTTTGCCCAAAAAAAAAAAAAATTTTAAGAATACACACAACAAATTTAAAGGATCATCACTTACATGCGATCCAATCCCTTAAGTAGTTCACATGCATACATAAGATGGAGCAAAGAGCTTAGAATCCCAAGACATATGTTAATTGTTTTTTATTGCACTTTTGAGCTCATGAATCAATTTAATAATTAACTACAAAGATTTATAAAATAATAATCTTATTCATTATTTTATAACTTATAAATTATAAGTTATATTTTATTATTACAACTTTATCTATTGTGTATTTTATATATATTATTATACTTCAATTTGGTTCAGTACGGTTTTACACTTAGGAAATTTGGTTTGGTTTTCAGTTCGGTTCGGTTAACCCGAGCCTTCAACCCAAAACCGAACCAAACAAATTCGGTTCTCTATTTTTAGAACCAAAACGTACCCAAAGACTATATAACCCAAACCAAACTGACCCAAAGTCGGGTTGAACTGGTTTGGTTGAGGTTTTAACCAACCCAAGTTGCAGCCCTAGTCACAATAGTAGAAATAATTGTTTTGGTCTTCTTAGTAAAATATATAAAACTAACTTAGTAGATAATTTAATGTCTATCATTAATGAGTTAGGTGAAAGAAAGTTCAGAGATCAAGGTGCTTAATTTGCTTAGATTTATATTTACTATGTCTTATCATTCATTTGCTTAGAAATTTTTTTTTCTTTTGTGGGTAAAATAGACATAGGCATTTGCTTGCCTGGCACATAGCTGGTAAGTAAGTTAATTACAGCTTTTAATTACAAGAACATTGCATCAAAAGGTTTTTAAAATGGAATAATATAAATAAGAAATATTGATAATTTGATATTCAAATTGAAATGTATCAAAAGAAAAACAAAATCTATTAAAATCCAGAATATATAATTTTTTTCTAAGGAATAAAAGAAAGATAGAAAGAGAGAGAATACATTTACAAAATATAAATACAAGGTGAGAGTAGATTCATAGTACAATACAAGACCATACATTTAATTAAAATACATGTGTAAGAAATGCTTTTACAGTGGCTGTAAAATAGGTTAATTCACTATATATATATATATATTATTTTGTTTTATTTTTCTGACAAAGAATCTTTCAATTGCATGGATTAATTATTATAGCCCGTTTTAATATGAATGGTTTTCTGATTTGTGGAGTGCCCCAAGAAACATGAGCCATTTAATTAAGCTACACCAAACAAGGAAAAGACTAACTTAAACTAGTGTGCTATAAAACGGGTTAAAGAAGTTTCATCCTCCATTTGGTCAACCAACATCATCCATGTGCAATGAAAGTGCACAGTAGTGATCAAGCAAGGAGGTCACCAATAATTTATTGTTGCCATTATACAAAATTAAACAAGTTGATACAATTAGGCAAGCCAAAAAAATTAAACAACTCGTACATATCCGGTGTTCAATGCATGCTGATCCAGCCATTAGATCAGCAATTATAAGAAACATTTAATCTTAGGCCGAGACGCCCCCAAAGAAAGAGAACTGTTGCTCCCTCTCTTTAGTAAAGCAAGAAGAAGAAAGCATATCGGAATTAGGATGGCTGAGCCTATTGTTTCCTTTGTTGTAGAAAGGCTTGGTGATCTATTAATTCAAGAAACCACCTTCTTACATGAAGTGCCCAAGCAAGTTGAGTGGATTCAAACTGAACTGAAGCGGATCCAATGCTTCTTAAAAGATGCGGATGCAAAACAGGATGAAAGCGAGGGAGCGCGGCAATGGGTATCTGAGATAAGAGATGTTGCTTACGATGCTGAGGATGCCATTGAAGCCTTCTTACTCAGATCTCCTGAGGAAGAAGGTGAGAGGAGGAGTTTCATGCAAGGATGCGCCTGTTTTCTTTCATTGTTTTCTTTCTTCCCCGAACAGGCCAACAATTATGTTGTAGGCAAGGAGATCGAAGATGTCAAAAATAGGATCCTTGATCTCTCACGGAGTAGAGAAACTTATGGCATCAGAGATATTAATGTGGAAGGGACAAGTAGCGATCATGAACATCAAAGGCTTCGAAATCTAAGACGAACCTCTCCACGCATGCAAGATGATTTTATTGTCGGTTTAGAAGACGAAGCAAAGGAAATTTCCCACCGAATTATGGAAGAAGAGCCTAGGCGCTTTGTGGTTTCGATCGTAGGGATGGGAGGAGGGGGGAAGACCACTCTTGCCAGGAAGGTGTACAATCTTGATAATGTTAGGCGTTCTTTTGATTGTCATGCCTGGGTCTATATATCTGCGGCGTACCAAATCAAAGATGTCCTACAGAGAATAATGGAATCATTCAAGAAGCCTAGTAAAGATGAGCTGGATGTAATGCAGAGCTTGAACAAAGAAGGTCTGGAAGATCATCTTCATGAGTTCCTGGAGAAACGCCGATACTTGGTCATAATTGATGATTTATGGCACACAGAAGCTTGGACAAGTTTGAAAAGAGCCTTACCCGACATTAACAATGGAAGCAGAGTCATTCTCACTACTCAAAACTTAAATTTTGCTCCAGCAGAAAATGAGGGAAACCATATCCATGAACTAAGGTTCCTAGATGAAGAGGAAGGCTGGGAACTCCTTCGCAGGAAAGCTTTCCCTACTAACTGTGGTTGCTCTCCTAATTTCGAATATTTGGGACGAGAGATGGTGAAAAAGTGTGGTGGTCTACCACTTGCTATTATTGTATTGGGGGGTCTATTGTTCATGAAGTCTCCAGAAGAATGGCAAACAGTGCATGCTTGCATCTGCTCACAGTTAATGGAAGATCAGCAATATCAGCTATCAGCGATACTCACTCTAAACTACAGGGATCTTCCTTATCAATTGAAAACATGCTTTCTGTATTTAGGCATCTTTCCCCAAGATTATGAGATTAAGACCAGGAAATTGATCCGATTGTGGATTGCAGAAGGTTTCATTCCACAACATAAAAGAAGAATGGAGGACGTTGCTGAGGGATACTTGAATGAACTCATCAATAGAAGCATGATCCAAGTTGCTAGAAGGAGTTGGACCAAAAGAATTTCGAGGTGTCGAATCCACGATCTCCTAAGAGACCTCTCTATCTCAAAGGCCAAGGTGGAAGGTTTCTTTGTTGTCTACAAAGGGAACACGAATTCTCCTTTCCTATCATCTGAATCACGCCGTCATGCAGCCCATTCTCAGATCACAAGGTATTTTTCCCTGAATCACACCAATCCACATCTACGTTCTCTCTTGCTGTTTAACCCAGACCAGAAACTCCTCCATTCATACCACTGGAAATCTCTCTACCTGAATTTCAAAGTATTAAGGGTACTAGATCTGAACAACATCGATTTGGTACCACAGTTGCCTAACGAGATAGGAAATTTAATTTACTTGAGGTACTTAGGAATTATGGGCACAAAGTCATTTTGGCCGCTTCCAATGTCCATAGGCAACTTGGTGATGCTACAAACCCTAGATCTAAGCAAAAGTGATTTTGGCACACTGCCAGATGTGATATGGAAGATGAAGCAATTAAGATTTATTAGGGCCAAGATCCACGAACCCTTGCGACTTGATACTTTGGAAGAAATCCAATGTTTGAAAGAGATAGATACTGCTATCTGGATTGAGTGTTGCTCGTTGAATTTGAACAGCCTTTGCAAACTAAAAATAGTTCGAATCTTAAGCTCACATGGGGAGGTAATCTTTGACTCTATTGCCAAACATAGCAGCAGCCTGCAGTCCTTGTCGTTAATGACCAAGGGCTATGAACATTCATTTCCTGCACTTCTACCACTTAGTTATTGTTGTAATCTCTACAAACTCAGATTGAATGGCAAAATAGAGAGACTGCCAAAATCACAAGAAGAATTCCCTCCAAAGCTCACAACTTTAATTTTGATCCGTTCAAAAATCAAACAAGACCCAATGCCAATACTATCAAAACTGCCAAACTTGACCCATCTTCCATTAGATGAGGATTCATATAATGGAAGAAAGATGACTTGCTCTGGACAAGGATTTCCTCATCTCCAATTTCTACTGCTTGAATGTTTATATAAATTAGAGGAATGGGCAGTGGAGGAAGATGCAATGCCACATCTAAGGTTTTTGCATATTTGTGGATGCACTAATTTGATGATGGTTCCAGAAGGATTGAGGTTCGTTACTACCCTCGAAAAATTGGTACTCAGAAACATGAGACAACAATTCTTGAGGAGAATAAAACAAGAAGACCGGCAAAAGGTTGAGCACATTCCTTTCATATTGTCTGGTTGAGTTCTTTAGTGGCAGGGGAGATTGTTGAGCATGGAAGATGCTAGATAGGACCTGTTTTCTAATAGACGTCATGTCTATTAGATCCTCAAGTTGAGAGTAGATCCTCAAGTTCATTGTCTATCTTATCATCCTGTGTTGTTGGTGGATTATACCTACATCATTATCATTATTGAGATATATAGCATAGTTTCAAGATTCTCACAAAGGAAAAATATTGAATTTAAGATATTGTAACTGAAAGAAAAACTACTAGAAAGCATAACCATTATTGTTGTTATCAGCATCATTGGAATCAAGAAAACTAACTAAAAAAAATATTGGAAAGAAAAAAACTAACAAAAACAAAGAATAACTTTGGTAGAATGGTAGCAACAATACCAAGACCACCAATTATTTATCTTCATCAGAAATAGTTCGCTAATCATCATTAACACCATGATTAACTTTCTTTATAACATAACCCAATGAATCATAAATAAAAGGCGTTATCATTATCATTAGCAGCATCACAAATATGACTTTGGAAAGAATGTTTAAATCTTAAAACATGATCAAGGTGACTTGATGATTGGTAGTATTATCCCTTCCAAAAAATAAGCAAAAGGTTAAAACAATTTAAGAATGTGAATAAGAACAAGATTGTGAAGGCCATCTTGCACATGACTAGGCAAAGGACAAATTGGGCTTGGAGAAACAGAGGTCGGGACACGTCACAAGAGCAAAATATTTAGTGTTTGTATTTGGTTCATTCAACCCACCTTTGAATTCTTTGCATCAACATGAATTACAATAAAAAAATATCACAGATTCATATCCTTGGGCTAGAAAATTAGTGGCTGCCATACCTTGAATTACTTGGTTTCAGAAGAATCTTGGGATTGATCAAGAAACAATACGATGAATATCAAGTGACAAACTTAACTACATAAGAGTTGTACTGGATAAAAAAAAATGAAAATTTTCAAAAATATAAATTAAGGCTGTTTGTTATACATAAATGAGCAAAGTTTGGAACACCTTTCAAACATTTCCATGTTTCAATGCATGAAAATAAAATTTAACCTCAATCACTTAACTCTATGTAGGTTAATGTCCACAGCCAGCATATACTTCACAGCAATTACCAAAAGTTCATGATAGTAAATGAAAGCCCTTATGAATGTCATTTATATGGATGCTGAGTAAAGGAGAATTAGAAGGACAGAATTGTCTGTAACAAATTTATATCAATTAATATTGATTGTACATACCTTTGGACATTACGATTAAATGATGTTTGATGATCATTTCAAGAAGACAAATCTGCGGAAGCCAAAATCCAATAATCCAGATCCAAAGTTAAGCCTTGCTCCCATGTTTCACTCCCACGTCCAAGAGAGAAGATAGAAGAAAAAGATAGAATAGAGGAAAATAGATGGAATATTTTTTATTTAGTGTGTTTTACTGGATAAGCTATATTGACGGGATCTAGGCTTTTATTTATACTAAAAATCAGGACTAGTCCCATCACAATTAGAACTCCTAATTTGTTAATTCCTCCTCCACCAATAGGATTAGACTTTAATTACGATAAACCACTTAACCACATTAGGGTGATTTAACCCACTTCCCTGTTTAATTAGGAAAACAAAATAAATATTGTCCATGTGTCGTTGTGCCGAGCCTCCATATTAGAGAGATACAGGTACCCGCCTAAGTTCCAAGGCAGAAATTTTACAACTAGGTACATTTTTTTTCCTTATATTACCAACTTTGTCACACAGTAGCAATGAGAATTAAATAGTGTGATTAGTAATTAAAAATTAGCTTCTATCAACTTACCTCTTAGCTAACTCATTAAATTAAAGTAGTAAATTAGCTATTGTTAATAACTTTAAAAAAATTTAAGAAAACACTCCAGTTCAGTCAAGTTAACCTTACTAGTGTAGGCACGCTTATGAATTGACCATTTAGTTCTTTGCATTAGTTACATTGCCATACGGCCTGGCCTGACCTGCAACATCTGGAAATAGGAGATGTAAACTTCTATTAATCATGAGGGAAATTATCCAAGAGTACTCTAATCCATGTAAAAGTTAAAAAATAAAATAAAATCATCACATATAAAATATTGACACCAGATAATTTGTGAGGACAAAAAAGATTTCAATCCAATTTTCAGCATTTATTCAATGAAAATGCACCACATCTTTGGGTTGAGCATTCAGTTCTTTGAATTACTTATATTGCCACATGGCCTGTCCTGACCTGCTACCTCTGGAATTAGGAGAAGGAATCTTTTACTATTCTTGGGTGAAATGATGTAAAAGTACCCTCATCCAAAATAAAAAGGTAAAAGAGAAAAAAAAATAAACAGAATTTTCACATATAAAAGATTAACACCGGATAATTTGTAAGGACAAAAGATTTCAATCCAATTTTGGGCATTTCTTCAATGTAAATGCACCTATATCAAACATTTAAAAAATCCAAGAATTCCAAAGAAAATTAAAGAAAACAAAAAAAAAAAATTTTTATAGTCCTGAACATCAAAATCTAGTGAAATAACTAAAAACTGCATTTACAACAAGAAAATATAAGAAATCTCATCGAGATTTAAAACATACAAGTTCAACAATTCCAGCTTATGCACCAAACTGTATAAATCCTTGAATTTTGTCACCCAAATAGATATATCTTGTGCATCATGTCAACTTGTAGTTAAGGGTGAGAAGAGGAGTGTTAGAGCATGCTTGAGTAAAAAATTATCAAGAAAAAAAGGAAAAACATTAAATATGCATCTCAAAAAAAGGTTTAGTGACCAACACACATACAAGCTGATATATCAAAATGTATCAATGAAAGCTTGCAAAACTTTTTTTTTAGTATTCACTGTTACGATTGATACATAGATACCATGGACATTGGTTTTGGCTATTTTTTAAAACCTAAAGCACAACGAAAGGAGAATCAACAAATATTTTTGATAACGTTAAATATATGATTGTTTTTCACAATATGATAAATACAGCATTGATCACCATACAGTTGGCACAAGATAACAGGATTACAAATTTTAGAAAGAATTCCTCTAACAGTGTAATATCACTCTAACTTCTTTATTCCCACTTACCAATGACATGGCTGCATACACAGCATTTCAACCATTTATTAGTTCCCATAACTGGACTCAAAATTGCATGATTCTTTCATCTTGTAGAAATTATCATATTTATCACAAAACAGCCAAAGACTAATTTCAAGTAACGCACTGGTGCAAGAAACCTGCAAAATGTCAGCTGTAAGTGCTACTCCAATCAGCAAGACAATAGTTCCAATTAACTTGAAATACACAATATGACAGCAAAAGAGAATCAACTTCAGATCGAAGCATATACTTTTAATCAATAGACTTAGTAAATTCCTTTCATGCACATGAAAGAAATCATACAGAAATGAAGTTCCCTGCTTAATCTTTAAGAATTTTCTAGTACAGGAAACTGCACAAGATTGAGTTGATTCAATAATTCTAACAAAATCTATCAAAAACCTTCTCTAAGAGAGGACCTACAAGGCCCATAAACACCAGACAATAGCCAAGACCAATTATCCTCACGGTTGGTGAACTTGGCGCTAACACTATAATTTCCAAAAAAATGACTTCTCTTATAGTATGATCCGAATCCCAGATCACCGAGACACTCCCAGCCGCCTCAAGAGAAGGCAAAGCTACCCAGTTTTATTTTCTCCCCACCACAAACACACACACAATCCCCCTCCCGCACAAAAAAATAAGAAAATAAAAAAACCACCAACACGCAACAAAAAGATTTTGTTGATAAGGCGAGGACCAATTGATTCATATTAGCTTCCTGTATGACAAGGATAAATGGTTTAAGCCTGGCACACAATGACTTGAGAGCTCTTTTTTTTTTTTTTGAATCCCCCGACTCCTTGATATTCCAACCAATGATCTTTATTTTAAAAAAAAAGTTCTCTCCCCCACCCACCTCTCTACAATCTTTCATTTTACTATCCCAATATATATATTTTTTTAAATGCTAATAACCTAGGAAAATTAGAAATCAAGAATTTAAGATTAAAAGAAAATGGTGCAATATACTAAAAAATCAATGTTTTGGGGGGCACATACAAAATTCTATCAAGGGAATTTAATGCATAGAAAGCGCCAATTGTTTGTTTGTTGAGTTTTAATGATTCTTTAATATGTTGTAGTTACTTCTACTCGTGGTTTGATTTATTTATTGAATTGATAGATATTTGATTTGGTTTATGATTTGTAAAAAGTATCATATTAATTATATCATGTAATATGAGATGAAAGTATTGCACATGATTTGCATAGATTAGACATGATATGTGGTTTAAATTATTATGATGGTCATAAATTGCCATAGAAACTTCTATTAGAACGAGTTAAGTGGTGAAAAATAGGTTTTACATTCTATAGCATACAAAAAGGAAATGGTATATGATTTGCATATTGTTGTCATTTATGCATGAACATCACCTTGGTAAGAGTGAGGTGTAAAAGTTAGGACCCAAGATTCACCAATACAAGAGTGAGTTGCCAAGAATTGTATTATTGTTTATCTCTACATGTGGTGGTTAGAGCAATCGTGATATCCAAGACCCAGATTGTAGGTTGTTGATGTAACTTGAGATCTTGGGTAGAGATTTAACCAAGCGTATGATTTAGATGAGACCGTGGTTTGTTTTAAAGCTGGACTATCACAGAGATGTTTGGGACATTCGCAGGTGTATTCCCTTTTCCAAAATTAGTAGCTAAGCATTGTGGTCTAGTCAATTGAAAGCTCATAAAACTGCAATGTGCATGCAGAATACTATGGTTGTCCAAACAAAATGAGGGATGACTTTATAGTTAGAAGTGTGAGCTGTTAGAGGAACTCTAAAACACTTTACATGCATTGCATATTTGTTATGCATGGATTTGTGAGTTGTGGCATGGAACTTAGAAGGTTATGCCAGTACATGCATGCATCCTAAGGTTCATACCATTTAGTAATTATTCTTGTTTTATGCCTTTAACCATATTGTGATGAATGCACTATTTTATTTTGTGTTTGTTTATTCTACAAGTTTTAAGTTTTTCAACCGAAACGAAGTTTGTTGGATGATGCCTGCTGATGTTGTGTTTGGAAGTACGGATTTCGAGAGAAAAGAAAAGAAAATGCTGAAATTTTATTTTCTCCCGTTTGGTTGGAATGAATGAAAGTGATTCGAAGAGAAATTTATCAAAAAATTTCTCTTCCTCTTTCTTTTAAGGTAAAAAACTCTCTCCTAAAAGATAAAAAAGTTGAAAGAAAAGAAAGTTCATCATCATTCACCAATACCGATACTTACACCACCCACCCACTCCACCATTACTACCACCTACCCACCATCACCACCAACCACCGACCACCCAACACCACCACAGCAACCAACCACCGACACTCTTATAGCGCCCCAGAATCAGGTCTGCCCTATCACGGCACCAACCCATTCCCGAGACCTACTTATAGACCCAAAAGAACCTAATAAACACAATTAACCTGGGCAATTACAAAGTAATCATCAGAGTGCATAACTAAAGAAGCATGGAATAAAATTTTTTCCATCCAACAAAACATCACCTGTATAACAATTCCAAAAAATATGATATCTGTGTATACAAAATACAACTAAGGCAACTAAATGCTCACGAGATCTTTCCCAAATGTACAGACATATACAAAATATATCTTCCAAAAGTATAAGTCCAAAAAGAATATTTACATCCCATTTACAATATCCAAAAACTAAATACAAAACACAAGGAGAACCCTACTATGGGTAGTAGTAGTAATCCTCGGGCCTATAATCTTGATCTCCCTCAATATCTGCCCTAGTGCGTCGCTCACCAAGAGGATCTGAAAACAAATTCGGTAAAACAAAACACGCGTGAAACTTAAAGTCCCAGTAAGCAGCAAGCATGCATGTATAGAAACAGTTTATGCAGTTTTATAACATCATAATAATATTCACAATTATAAAATGTAAATCTCAAGTCAAAGCATCTCAATCAGATAATACATGAAATCAATTCAATAACAGCAATCAAATACTGCAAGCATGTCTTGGTAGGACTCGTGGGTTGGTGTGTCTCTAAATTAGATTAATGACCACTGCCCATTTGCCACCTACACGACTTACAGAGAGAAGCCTAGCTAGGGACATCTCAGCAAGCGGAGCACCCACGTATGGGTTGGCAACCAAACCAATAATCAAGGTTAAGTGGAATTCCCCATCCACTGCCGAACCAAACCAGATGAATCACAAGAACATCCCACCAATACCCCACAGTGGGTAGTTGCCACAGCACCATTATACCCCAAGAGGGCCTCACTGATACCCCACAGTGGAAAGCTATATGGACAAGGAAATTAACGCTAACAAGCCAACACCAGCACACTGACTAGACTCACCGTGGATCCACATTAAGAACAACGTCAAATTAAACGACTCACGATTCAAGACCAAACCAATCAAATCAATGACTAAAACTAGTGCTTAAACCAGAACCAAGTGGAATTCCCCATCCACCGCCAAATCACATCATAAGCCAAGTGGAATTCCTCATCCACTATCAATTCAACCGAGGCCAAGTGAAATTCCCTATCCACCGCCAATAAAACCATAGACCAAAAGCCTTGTCAAATCATATAAGAGTTTCAAACTCGCTTTCATAAATCCAATTCAATCAAAACGAATATCGTGAAATCCTCAGAACACATTTTGGATGGGTGGGATAATCTTAGGATTCCTATTAAAGTCACCATACCAAAAATCATGGATTCCGAGACAAAAAGTTTTGGACTTTGAAAATATTTTAAGTTTGATTAAAAATGTTGACTTTTCGGGTATATAATTTTTCTCGACAAATTTACAAGGAGTTTCGGGCTCAAATTTGGATTGTAGTCTAATGAAGGGTAGTCAAATTTTCTGGAATTTTATGGGCTTCTGAATCACTCATTTGGGTATCAAACTCAAAATGTAGTTTTTGGTGAAAATCGAACCAATCTGGAAATTTAGGCAAGAACTGGAAAGTTGACTTTTTGTTGGTTGGGAATTGGGTCTTGGGAGTATTTTTAATGGTTCCAAATGGAGGTAAAACCTTATTTAAATGTAAAGACTTAAGTAAATTGAGCAATAAATACACAGGACATTTACTTTTTCATGTAATAAGGGTGATGTGTAGGAGGCTTAGGTTGTTTGGGAAAGGGTTGGGGAAGAAAATGGTGAAGAACTGTCAAAAACAGGGTCCACGATTAGCTTCTGGATTAATCGCCCAGGGGCGACTAGCCTTAACGTTCGGGCGTTAAGGTGAAAAACAAGGCAACGACGTTCGGGCTTTAAGGTGAAATCAGGGCTGACGTTCGGGCGTTAAACCTATTCCTAATGGGCGTTCGTGTGTCCAGGCTCTCGATTGATCGCCTAGGCTAATCCTGATTCGCGATTAGGATAATCGCCAAGTCAAGTTTTCAAATATTTTTCACAAAACTCATACAAGTCATTCCTAACCTTTCCAACACCAAATGGGATGATCATAAATCATCCCAACACACTTAAAAACACCTTCCAAAACAAATATTCATCCCAAACCCACATGAACACAAATCTAACACATGAAACCTCATTCAAAACACAAAACTCAAACCAAAATCTGAAATATGATCAATCTATGTTGCAAACTAGGGCTGCAACTTGGGTCGGTTAAAACCGAAACCGAACCGGTCCAACTCGACTTTGGGTCGATTTGGTTTGGGTTATATAGTCTTTGGGTAGGTTTTGGTTTTAAAAAGAGAGAAGCAAATTTATTTGGTTCGGTTTTGGGTTTATCATTCAAATAACCGAACCGAACCGAAAACCAAACCGATTTTCTATTATATAATATATATGATATAAATATTATATTATATTTAATATTTATGTTTAGATTTTCTATAACATAAAACGTTGAAGAGAAGAGCTTTGCCTTATATAAGCAAACAATTGGGGAATTTCTTAGTCCCCAATTGATGTGGGACTAAGTGACTAACTCCAAATCATTCTCGAAAGTAGTCCGATTCAGATCGAAACACAAAACCCTTCTTCTATTCGACCTCTTCACGATGGGTGTTTGAGTGGGAGAAGTTGGTGGAGACGAACCAATGTGTGACTAAGTGAGTAACTCCAAATCATTCTCGAAAGGAGTCAGATTCAGATCCAAACACAAAAACCCTTCTACTATTCGAACACTTCAGTGTACTGACGCACCTTCTTCCATCTTTCCCTTTTAACCACAAATCGAAATACTGAAGTGGAAAAAAACTAGTATGACTGCGACGGCGGAGAAAATGGATGATCGGACTGGATCTCTGACGGTGGTGACGATGTAGTCACATCCCTCGCACACGCCGTTGCCCTTTCTGGAAGATTGCTGGAGCAAGGACGCCACTTATACGTTGAAGCTTGGGGAGATTGATATCTCGAGCTCAATTGCGGCAACCTCCGACAAAAGCACTGGCAAGAGGTTGTTGATGCCGTAAACGCCCGTTACGACCACAACAAGAAGGCTTATAGGACCAATGTTCAGTGCAAGAACCGGATCGATACCTTGAAGAAGAAGTACAAGGTGGAGAAAGCTAAAGTTATGGAGTTTGATGAAACCCTAACCAGTAAATGGCCCTTTTATGATTGTCTCGATGCGCTTATTGGGTCTACCGTCTCGGCGAAGAAGTCTTCCCCTCCTCTCACGCTTCTGTTGCCTTACCGGAAAACGCCGTTGTTGCTTCCCCATGCGTTGCTGGTCCCGATTGCTACTTGATCTACTAAGCAAAAACAAATAGCTTCTTTCATCGATGGTTTTTTGGAAATGATAGGTTTTTTTTGTTCAAATTTCACTGTCATGGAAATTCATTTTGGGTTGGGTTTTGGGTTTTGAGTTTTCTTTTTTTTGATCGGTTCGATTTCGGTTTGAGAATTTCGGTTCTTAAGTCAGTTCGGTTCGGTTTGGGTCAGTTGTCAAATGACTTTGGTTTGGTCTTAGGTTGAGGCCAACCCGGACCAAACCGCACCGAGTTGCACCCCTATTGCAAAGCCATAGCAAATCAATAAAAAACAAAACAAGAATGTTATACAACCAAAACTTACGAGTTTTAAAAGAAACTACCAATACGCAAGATCATTTCTTCAAATCAAACCCTACAAAGAGAGTACGAATTTTTGTAATACATTTGGTTTTGAAGGGTTTGCTACTTACTTTTTTAATAGAGAAGCACAACTTCTCTTTAAGCTTTCCTCTCCTTCTCCTTCTTCTTAAAGCTTTCAAGCAAGTTCCCACTCTTCTTCTTGTTCTATAATTCCAAGACAAGGAAAAGGGGTTCAAAACACTTGATATTTTAGTTAAGGCATCCTTTTATATGCCCAACTTTTGGTCTTTCAAATCTGCCCCTAAACAAAGTTTTTATTCAACTAAAACCCTAGGATGTACCTAAGGTATGCTAAAGGGTACCTTAGTGTTAAGTGGGGGGTACCTTAGTGTTATTTGAGGGAGGTACCTTGGTGTTACAAGAGGATTTAGCTTAGTTATTCAAGGGATTATACTTTAGGTATGCTTGGAGGGTACCTTAGTTAACACAAGAGGGTACCTTAGTTAAACAAAGAGGGTACCTTAGTTAAACAAAGAGGGTACCTTAGCTATATAATGGGGTGTACCTTAGGTAAAACAATGAGGTACCTTAGGCAAACACATGGGGGTACCTTAGATAAATCAATAGGGTACTTTAGGTAAAGCAAGGGGGTACCTTAGGTATACAAGTGGGGTACTTTAGGTATACATATGGGGTACCTTAGGCAACACAAGGGGTACCTTAGGTATAATTGGGGAGTACTTTAAGTAATACTTGGATTGTACCTTAGGTAATACATGGGTGTACTTTAGGTATACTTTGGTAGTACCTTGTGTGATATCCCGATCCCACATTGGAAATGGATGAATACCCGGTATAGCATAAGAGTCAGGAAGAACACTCTAACTAACTAGGCGCCGTTTTAGGACAAATCCGTGAGGGCCCATTGGGCCCAGAGCGGACAATATCTTGCTTGGAATAGGTCTGGTGCGTTACAAATGGTATCAGAGCCTACCCGGACCATAAGTGTGGGGGTTCGGCCGAGGACACGTTGTCCCATGGAGGGAAGTATATGTGACATCCTAACTGTCTGAGTGGGCGACTGTGATGTGGACAGGGTGAGAGACCTGGGCGAGCTACCACAGTGGCGAGCTACCAGGTGAGGATGTGCATATGGTTGGGATCCCACAACGCTCGAAGATGCTATAAGTAGTCTTATGATCCCTTACAAAGCAAGAGGCCTTTTAAGGCATAACATGAGACTAAATCCCCTTGGAACCCTCAAGTTAAGTGTGCTCGGGTGAGAGCAATGCTAGGATGGGTGACCATTGGGACAAGACTACTTATAGCATCCCTGAGCGTTGTGGGATCCCAACCATATGCACATCCTCGCCTGGTAGGTCGTCCAGTGAGATTACCCATTCACCCACCCACTCAGACAGCCAAGATATCACATACTCCCCTCCATGGGACAACGCGTCCTCGCGTTGGGCCGAACCCCCACATTTTCCGGTCAGGGCAGGCTTTGATACAATTTGTAACGTCCCAGACCCATACCCAGCAAGATATTGTCCACTCTGGGTTCAATGGGCCCTCACGGATTTGTTCTCAAGGAATAACACGAGAAAACTTCCCAATGGTCACCCATCCTAGCACTGCTCTCACCCGAGCACGCTTAACTTGAAAGTTCCAAGGGGATTTAGTCTCGTGTTATGCCTTAAAAGGTCTCTTGCTTTATAAGGGATCACAAGACTAGTTATAGCATCCCCGAGCGTTGTAGGATCCCAACCATATGCACATCCTCGCCTGGTAGCTTCACCCGCCCACTCAAACAGCCAGGATGTCACATACTCCCCTCCACGGGACAACGTGTCCTCGCGTTGGGCCGAACCCTCACACTTTCTAGTCGGGGCTGTCTCTGACACCACCTTTAGGTGTCATGCCCCGGACCCGAATTTATTCTTAATAAAATAAATCCAAGCCCAAAACGTGAACCTTGAGAGCCAAAAATAAACAACTAAATCCAGACTCAATGATTAAAAACATCAGAGTACGCAAAATCTAAAACCATTCATTAATACCTCGACTAAAATGTAGAATCATGACATCCAATAACTAAATAAAATCCTCAATAATATTTTGGAAACATAGTCAATTATCTACTAATTCTACTAACAATGAAATAAAATCCATAAATTAATAAGTCAATAAAATAAAGCATCTTCTAAAAGACACCCTACATCAAACAGTAATGATCGTCTGAGTCGTCTTCAACAAAATCCTTACCCCCATATGTTCTACCCCTTCTGGAACGTTCTCATCTGGATAATCTGAAAACAAAACATTTGAAAAACATTTTATGAGATCGAAATCCCAGTAAGCAGTAACATGCATGTAATAAAACGCAGTTCATATAATTTATCAAAAACCTTTCATGAGGTTACAAAAAAAAATAACTTTCGATGTAAAACCAATAATCACTTTCAGATTAAATATAATCAAACAATTCACAGTGTCACATCACAGGACTCATGAAATTAGACTTCTTTGAGAGGTCAACCACCCATTCCAATTGCCACCTCACATCTTATGTGCGAAGCCGGCCAACTCTGGGTTTCGGACATCGTCTTATTGCGGAGCACCCAAACCAAATACAGGAGTGGGTTGGCAAGTACAACCCAATTAGACTGCAACAATAACATAAAGAAAGACCTCACCAAAATACACGGTGGTACGGATTACTGCAGCTCAACCAGATACAGGAAGGCCTCACCAAGATATATGGTGGTACGCATACATGGACCATGGGATTAACCTAACAAAGACCGGCCCATCTCATTACCTAGCTGATGCATGGATCCATACATAGCTATGCCCACTAGACACTAATCCAAAATCAATTATCAATCTAATCCTGTCAACTCTGGACATATACCACTCCAAGATACATGGAGGGAACTCAAATAATTTCTACGAAGTACACGTAGATTCCTCATTAAAATCCATAAATTTTTCATTTAAAGCAATAACCAAACCATCCACCACGTACAAAGAAAATATGAATTTGAAATGATACATTATTGTAATACCACATTAATATGATTTCCAAAATTAATTACATATTTAATTACCTATTATTATAATTTACAAATATTCTAATAATACTAATAATATCGGTCTAAAAGTTATTTTCTCAATATCCACACAGTAATTAGTATAATCATTTCAGGTAGTATAAAGTAATTTGTATTAAGTTATAATTTCTATATTTGTAAAATAATCAATCTGAGCAAATGACACTGTCTGTGAAAGGTGTTTTCTTTCCATCATTACGTTTTTAGCACCCAAAAGTCTATAAGAATAACAAAAAGAATTTAATAGGGTTAAAGTACAAATACTAATCTTCTTTTCACTTTAACTTCTTAAAATTTCTAAATAACTTAAAACTATTTTACATTTACAAACTAAGACCCCTGAATCATCGACCCCTCTCTTTCTCTATCTTCCGTGGAAAAGCAAACCAACCTCAACTCCAATCTTGTCTCCCTCATGCAATTCCCCTCTTTATTTAATTCTCTTTCTCTCCCTCTGTCTCTCTCTCTCTCTCGTCTCTCTTTCTTGCTCACGTTTTCTACAACTCTTTTTGTTTTTCTTTCCATGACTGTATCACCCAATTATCAGCCCCCCATTTTCATCTGTATTGTGCTCACTAATGCACTCTCATTCATTCGAACAAACCCATCATCCTCTTTTTCCATAAATTTCCATAATCTGAAATCCCATCTCTATGGTTTGATTCTCTCTCTTCCGAAAATTATAGCAAATCATCTCTGTACTGGTCCTCACTAAGCACACAAAATTAAACCTTCTGATCTTTGATCATATACAGCACAAATATAAGTTTCAAAATCTAGCATAAAAACTGTTTTTCCCCAAGAACTTTTGATTGATTCTAATGGTTTTTCATGATCATAAATATACATTAATCTGTTGTTGTTGGTTGGGCTTAGTTTACATTGTTTCTATGCAGTACCCTACCCTAGACGTGCAAAGCTAATCTTAGATTCTTCAAAAGATGATAAAAGAAAAAATCACAACCACATCAATAACATCACAAACCAAATAGAATCTACCAATAACATTGTTATTTAACGATAAACCTGAAAGCATGCACGTCTTAAAGATCAAAACGAGTTACTACTTACCTACAATGCAACAATAATCCAAGCAAAACTCTGGTTCTCTCTCTTCTCGGTGGTTTCCTCCAGCCATACTTGCACAACCAATTTCAAAAACAATCTCCTCTCTTACGCATGCTTCACCCTAATTAACCCTACTTTAAAGAAAATGATCCCATGCTTTACAACCCCACACAACACATTCAAACAAGCCAATCATATTCTAGATAAAAATTTGAATTTTACTTACCTTTCTAAAAGATCATCCCACCATTGGATTTTAAAAAGACTCTAGATCTTGGCCTTCCATCTCATCACCTAAATAAAATAATACCAATTAATTAATAATTTCCTAAAATCTCCAAAATAAATTAGGGGAAATTATTTATAATATTTAATAAAACCACAGATGTTACATCCTACCCCCCTACAAAATAAATTTCGCCCTCGAAATTTTACGTTGTAATTCAGGAAACAATTCTGGGTACTTGTCTTTCATTTCCTTCTCATTCTCCCAAGTTGCTTCTTCCGATGAGTGATGCTGTCATAGCACCTTCACCAAGGGAATGGTCTTGGTACGAAGAACTTGTTCACACCTATCTAGGATCTGCACAGGATGCTCAACAAAGGACAAGTTCTCTCGTATCTGCAGAGGTTCATAGGCAATGACGTGGCTACTATCAGGAACGTAGCGTCGAAGCATCGACACATGGAACACGTCATGTACACCTGCAAGTTTAGAGGCAAGGCTAGTCTATACGAAACAACACTAACCTTATCTACAATCTCAAATGGCCCAATAAAACGTGGAGACAGCTTCCCCTTTCTACCAAATCTCATAATGCCTCGAGATGGGGAGACTTTTAGAAATACGTAATCACCAACTTCAAATTCCAAGTCACGTCTCCTGTTATCCGCATAACTCTTATGTCTGCTCTGTGCTGTTTTAAGACGTTGCCTTATGAGTTTCACCTTGTCAACACTGTCTTGTACATATTGTGGACCTAGTAACTGTCTCTCACCAACCTCTTCCCAACATAAAAGAGATCTGCAAACTCTTCCATATAGGGCCTCATAAGGTGCCATTTTTATACTTGCTTGATAGCTATTATTATAAGCAAACTCAACAAGTGGCAAGTATTTACTCCAACTTCCTCCAAAATCAAACACACAACACCTCAACATATCTTCTAATGTATGTATCATTCTCTCTGGCTGCCCATCCGTCTGCGAGTGAAAGCTAGTGCTAAACTTTAGTTGTGTCCCCATAGCATCCTGTAACTTAACAATAATATCATGCAAACAACTGAACCGACAAATTGACAAGTAATAATGAATCATGCAAAGTGCAAAGTACAAATAATAATAAACAATTAACATAGCGTTCAATTCGTACAATAATCATACCAACATCAATAATGGAACGAGTGACGTCTCGACTGGAACATGGGAGGCTCAAACCTGCTCCCTGATGTAGTGGTAAAAGCGCTTCTACGACATCCGATACATGTACTCTTTCTTGAACAACCTTACATGGTGTTCATATTACTCCTGAAACATGTGTCCAATAACACCAACAGGAGGGAAATCAAGATAATAACTGCGCAAGTTATCTGCCTCTGTATCTGACTCTGGCTCGGGCTGAGGCAGTGCCGATGGTGATGAAGGATAAGCAACAACACCGTATCCAACGGGCATTACTCCACCCAGTGCGGCGTAGTATCCATATGGATATGGGTTCACTAGAAATATCTCAAAAGGATCAACAGGCTGCATATGCTGTAAGTCAGGATATCTATAGGACCCATAGCTACCGGTGTCTGACGACTCTGCTAGACCAAGCTGCTAAGGATCCATAATGTCCGTGGCCCTGATGTGGATAGTGGTCCCCATAAGATGAACTGGATCCAATGTCCAGTGATCCAAAACTCTAAGCTATAGAAGACTCGTCGTCGTGCACACCGGTATGGTGCTTTTCTTTGTCCCTCGTCCAAAATGTCTGTGTCGGTGCCGCACTCGTACCGGTGTCCCTCCTAACCCCATGGTCTCAGTTCTGCGTGGTATGATCGTATCCCGCCTCTCCAGTAAACGGACTCAAACCTGAGACACTACTGCTAGCAACACCGCCCTGAGCATCATCGTCGTCGTCGTCTGACTCATCACTATCATCATCATCAGATGACTCATCATCATGTGCTCGTGAGGATGAGGCAAAAGCAGGGGCTGGGGCTACTTGTGATGGTGCGGCTGAAACTGAAGGGGGAACAATCCTAAGCAATCGATCGAATGAGTCTCCACTTTCCTTCCCCTTTCCTCCTCCATGGCAACATCAACATCTATGCCCATATCTGCAGCTGCACGAGCGATGATTGGCTAGATCCACCATCTGGCTTGTCTATCTCGGAAGTATATCTAACCCACTTTGAAAATAGATCCTCCTCGTCAATCTCATTGCTGAATAATAAATCCAAAGGATCTCCAATGGGCGTAGTACCATGCTCAATCTCTAGTTGTTTCATCCGTAGCTTAATATTGTAATGACAAAATACGAGTTTTTACAATCTATCGTACGCCAATCTGTTCCTCTGCTTCATATGAATAAGAGCAAATGTGCTCCAATTCCGCTCACATATAGAAGAAGTTGCCGTTTGAGCTAGGATCCTAGCTGCCAACTTGCGCAAAGTAGGCGCATCAAGCCCGTACATCGCCCACCACTCACCTGTGATCCAAAAAAAACAACAATAGTTTATCAAAAAATATCAAAATTTATTCATATAAAGGTTAATGACATAATTTGTTATGAAGTTACTTACACGGCATCATCGTGTCCGTGGTCGATCCGAATGACCCCAATGCATCTCTAAACATTGTCAACTGGAAAACCAAACTTAAATGTTAGTATTTATTATTTAATAAATACTAATTACAGTGAGGACTTATATTTAACAAATGTCATATTCCTAATCCTACCTCATTTCCGAACCGGCCAGCCGCATCCGAATTAGGATCCAACTTCATAAATACTTGATGCACTGCACTCACTACATAACTCAAGATTCGTGCCAAGCTAGTGCTTGTAGTGATACTTGGGGTTCAAATAATATGTTGTATGAAAGGAAAATTTTAGTATATTGACAATTGACAAACTATAATATAAATGTAATAAAGCATAAATTTATTCATACTTACCAACCTTATGTAAGGGATGCAACAAAGTCTTGGTCCATCTCGCATTAATAATCTTGTGCACCCATTTGTACGATTCAGGTGTTGTATTCATAATCTGGGCCTTCATGATTCTCATGCACTCATATATGAACCCTATCGTGGGATAGGCATCCGTGTCAACAATCCTCAATACACGATACATAGGCTCAAAATATCTCACAATGGTTCGGACATCATCCCAAAATCTACTAGACAATACAATGTCCTCGACTTTCTTGGCTGCTGCCGTGCTGCTATGAGAGGAACTACACCAATCCTGACTAGTAAAAAGTGTCCTCAATCCGGTCCAATTCTTCAAAAGACTCTCTAGGGCAAAAAGTGTCCTCAATCCAGCCCGATGCTTCAAAAGACTCTCTAAGGTAATGTAGTTCGTGCCAAATCTAGTAATACCAGGCCGAACTATGTCTCCACCACATCTCTCTCATCTTTGGGAGTACAAAGTTGTGGTTGTAGACAAATTTCGTCAGGGCTCAGGCATCTTGTAGAATACTGACTACTGTGCAAACGCCTCTAACATCAAGTCAATGCACTGCACCACACACGGCATCCAATATATACTATATTTCTCTTGTATGATCTTCCTAGCGTTGCTTCCATTATCTATGACAATTTGGACCACATAATGGTCACCTCGAACTGCTCCCAATGAGGTCTTAGGGATGCAATAAAATCTCTCATCTCCTACTACTCCTCATCAAGATATTTACCCATAATGTCACGGGGTGTAGGCGGCTGGGATGTGATCAAAAATGAAAAATTTCGATATGTATTTTCCTATTCACTCCTTCAGTGATCCTTTGTTCCAAACATCCCTAAGTCTCTTCTGTCTCGATCCGAAAGAACGATATAACTGGGGCTCCGTAGGGTAGTCCGGCATCCTCGTACTCTGTGTCCGCCTTAACTCAGGCTCATTCATATGCCCTGAACCTCAAGCACGACTACCATGATCACCTCCAGAGTAACCACCCCTTTCCAAGCCCAATCCGTGGCTCTCCCTCCTCTCGTACTCATCCCGTAAAGAATCTCGAACACTAGCTCGAAATGCGTCCCTCTCTGCCTCAGTCACTATATCAGCAGGGTAGACAATGTCATCATCTGAATCCTCATCCCCAGCAAGTGGTCATGAAGGCTCCCCTAGCCTGCGTCTCATCCCATGCTTTATGGCCCTCTTCTCCCCTAGCTCGAATGCCGTTATTATCATTTCTCCCTTGGTCGGCAGGAGAAGAAGGCCATAGAGCATGAGATGAAACGCAGGCTAGGGGAGCCTGCACGACCACCTGCTGGGGATGAGGATTCAAACATTGGCATTGTCTACCCTGCTGATATGGTGACTGAGGCAGAGAGAGCCGCATTTCGAGCTAGTGTTCGAGATTCTTTACGGAATGAGTACGATAAGAGGGAGAGCCACAGATTGGGCTTGGAGAGGGGTGGTTACTCTGAAGGTGATCATGGTAGTCGTACTCAAGGTTCAGGGCATATGGTTGAGCCTGAGTTAGTGCGGACACAGAGTACGAGGATGCCGGACTATCCTACGGAGCCCTAGTTATATCGTTCTTCCGGATCGAGACAGAAGAAACTTAGGGATGTTTGGAGCAAAGGATCACTGAAGGAGAGAATAGGAAAATACATATCGAAATTTTTCATTTTTAATCACATCCCAGCAAATGCAGCAGTATCTCCCCACTTCAAGAACATGGTAGACACTATTCATGAGGCGAGTCCACGAGTGCAGCCACCTACACCCCGTGACATTATGGGTAAATATCTGGATGAGGAGGAGCAGGAGATAAGAGATTTTATTGCATCCCTACAACCTCATTGGAAGCAGTTCGAGGTGACCATTATGTGGTCCAAATTGTCACAAATAATGGAAGCAACTATAAGAAGGCTGGGAAGATCATACAGGAGAAATATAGTATATATTGGACACCGTGTGCGGTGCATTACATTGATTTGATGTTTGAGGCATTTGCACAGAGGAGCACAGTAGTCAATCTTCTACAAGATGCCCGAGCCCTGACGAAATTTGTCTACAACCACAACTTTGTACTAGCAAAGATGAGAAAGATATGTGGTGGAGACATAGTTCGGCCTGGTATTACCAGATTTGGCACGAACTACATTGCCCTAGAGAGTCTGTGAAGCATCGGACCGAATTGAGGATACTTTTTGCCCTAAAGAGTCTTTTGAAGCATCGGGCCGGATTGAGGACACTTTTTACTAGTCAGGATTGGTATAGCTCCTCTCATAGCAGCACGGCAGCAGCTAGGAGAGTCGAGGACATTGTATTGTCTAGTAGATTTTGGGATGATGTCCGAACCATTGTGAGATATTTTGAGCCTATGTATCGTGTATTGAGGATTGTTGACACGGATGCCTATCCCACGATAGGGTTCATATATGAGGGTCATGAAGACCCAGATTATGAATACAGCACCTGACTCCTACAAATGGATACACAAGATTATTAATGCGAGATGGACCAAGACTTTATTGCATTCCTTACATAAGGCTGGTAAGTATGAATAAATTTATGCTTTATTACATTTATATTATAATTTGTCAATTGTCATTATACTAAAATTTTCCTTTCATACAGCATACTATTTGAACCCCAAGTATCACTACAAGCACTAGCTTGGCACGAATCCTGAGTTATGTAGTGCAGTGCATCAAGTATTTATGAAGTTGGATCCTAATTCGGATGCGGCTGGCCGGTTCAGAAATGAGGTAGGATTAGGAATAGGATACTTGTTAAATATAAGTCCTCACTGTAATTAGTATTTATTATTAATAAATACTAACATTTAAGTTTGGTTTTCCAGTTGACAATGTTTAGAGATGCATTGGGGTCATTCGGATCGACCACAGCGATTGCATTGAGGGACACGATGATGCCGTATAAGTAAATTAATAACAAATGATGTCATTAACCTTTATATGAATAAATTTTGATATTTTCTGATAAACTATTATTGTTTTTTCGGATCACAAGTGAGTGGTGGGCGATGTACGGGCTTGATACACCTATTTTGCACAAGTTGGCAGCTTCCTAGCTCAGACGGCGTCTTCTTCTGCATGTGAGCGGAATTTGAGCACATTTGCTCTTATTCATATGAAGCAGAGGAACAGATTGGAGTATGCCAGATTACAGAAGCTCGTATTTTGTCACTACAATATGAAACTACGGACGAAGCAGCTAGAAATTGAACATCGTACTACACCCATCAGAGATCCTCTGGAGGTATTATTCAACAATGAGATTGACGAGGAGGATCTATTTTCAAAGTCGGTTAGATATACTTCCGAGATAGACAAGCCAGATGGTGGACCTAACCAGTTATCGCCCGTGCAGCTGCAGATATGGGCACAGATGTTGATGCTGTCATGGAGGATGAGAGGGGGGAGGAAAGTGGAGGCTCATTCGATCGACTGCTTAGGGTTGTTCCCTCTTCAGTTTCAGCCGCACCATCACAAGTAGCCCTAACCCCAGCTCCTGCATCATCCTCACGAGCACATGATGATGAGTCATCTGATGATCTTGATAATGATGAGTCAGACGACGATGATGATGATGATGCTCAGGGCGATGTTGTTGGCAGTCGTGCCCCATGTTTGAGTCTGTTTACTGGAGAGGCGGTGTAAACACCTCATTTTTGCATCCCTCTTAAAAGGCAAAAAGAAAGAAAGACCCTAAAAGACATGCTAAAAACCCTAAGGAGCAAAAGGTGACTCTATGGCTGAGCCCAAATTGATTTCCATACCCTATCCCAATGAGTAGAGGGCTCCGACACGGTTCCAACGCAATTAAGTTTGCAGGAATCGGAGCCCGGATGAAGAAGATATGAGCAAAACAGTCCCATGGGCAAATAAGTCAAAGTCTAATATCTTAATTAAACTAATTAAGATAAATGGGAAATAATAAAAATTGCAGAGGTCTAATTCATCCGAGTGGGCGGCTGAGTCACCTCAGCTGTCAACTCAAAATCCGAACAGTAGACAGGGGTTGGCTTCTCTTGGCTGATCTCCACTGCTTCTCCCCCTTTGCCTCTGATCCGAAAACCTCCCTTTTAGCCCTCCATTGGTTCTCAACCCCAAGTAGGACTCCCCTAAGACTTTCCTACCCTCCTTCCTCTCTTCTTCTTCATTTTCCACCCAAGCAAGAAGAGGGTGAGCTGCTGTTGGTGCAAGAGGAAGGAGGCTTTAGCTCTTGTTTTGCTTCAAGGAAGATCTCTGCACAACACAAGGGTTGTAAAACCCCAAGGTATTGTTTCTTAATGTTTTTTACTTCACATATATAAAGATGAGTATGCTTTGAGATGATGTAAAGGGGGTTGGCTCCTCTTTGCTGTAGCATATTTTCTAGCCTGAATTTTTGTTACCTTTTCTCTACATCCATGCTATACAAAAGTCTCCAAAGGTGAGGGAGACCCCATACATGATCCAATGGGAGGATGAGAAGTAGCCCCGTATGCTTTCTTTTTGGGGCTTTCGGCTGCTGGTGTGTATATATGGTTCATGTGCCTTGTTTTACCTCATGAGGGAGCTCGTTCCCCCCTTGATTGCGTGTCTTTTGTAACCTGTGTAATCCCCCTTCTCTTCCCTTCTTAATGAGTTACTTTTGTGCCCGATAAGGTGCTGGTTTCAACAGTTTTAGTGATTGTGAAATATGCATGTTGTACGTGTGAGCATGATCCCCTTCCCCTTTAGTATGCTACCGTTTTGAATCACTAACATGTCCCCCCGTGTCTCTTTTAACTTATTGGTTTTTTTTGCGTATTAATATACTCCCCCCACCTTAGGTGCATGCTAGGCCCCTTCAATGGCACTGCTATCTTTTCTTTTGCATGAGCATGGGTATACATATTGTTGAGTCATAGCAGGAAATATAGTTTAGGCATCTGTTTTGTTTGAGTTTCGTTAACTCTTATGTTTGCTTGGCTCGTGGATTGAGAAACCGAAACAAGGACTGCTTAGTCCCTGTTCAGCTGTAGAAATATCTCAAAGGGGGGAGAGGCAAAACCCTAGGCCTTCTCCTCCTTTTCTCTTTGATACCAAGGTCCCCAAAAAGAGATCAAAAGAGGGGCTTCCCCCCCCCCCCCCCCCTCCACTGAACCACTATGGGCCCACACAAAGGCCTACACGACTGCTAGAACACCCTGGAGAGAAACCGAGCTGAATCCCGAGACCATTTTGGCCCTTCCTGGATTTTCGGGCCCGAACCGCATACTCAGAGCTGTTCGGGCAAAACCGCACTTGATCTAGGCAAAACCACACTTGATCTGTGGTTGTGCCTTGACCGCACGGGATGTGCAATCAGTTTCCAAAACCCCTTAAAAATCCATTTTTGAGACTATGGGCCCGGATGGGCCCACCTTGGCATCCCATAGGCCTTCCAACGGGACCCACATTAGACCCACATCATCTGGATAAAAAGATAAAAAAATTAAATAAAATAAGGGGACCCACACCACTCAGGTGGTCCCTACCAGACCCAATAGAGCAAGCATGCTGGCTTAGGAATCAGGTGAGTTTAGAATTAAGTTGACTCGGAACCAGGAAGACCCATGGGACCCGTCACCCGACGGGGCGGACCGGGGTGTCTACGGACTTCCCCAGACCGTAAATGAGACCCTACTTAGAATCTCAAGCCGCAAATCAAATTAGACAAGCTTAGGTACCCAGGTGTCCACCTGCACGCCATCAGGCGGTGGCGACTCCCTTTTCCCGTTTTACCCTTCAGGAGGTGCGCACAGGCGGGATACAATCATGCCACGCAGAACCGAGACCATGGGGTCAGGAGGGACACCGGTACGAGTACGACACTGACACAAACATTTCGGACGATGGACAAAGGAAAGCATCATACCAATGTGCACGACGACGAGTCTTCTATAGCTCAGAGTTTTGGATCACTAGACGTTGGATCCAGTTCATCTTATGGGGACCACTATCCACATCAGAGCCATGAACATTATGGCTGGTATTATTATCCTCAGCAACCTGGTCCAACAGAGTCGTCAGACACCGGTAGCTATGGGTCCTATGGATGACTTACAGCATATGCAGCCTATTGATCCTTTTGGGATATTTCTAATGAACCCATATCCATATGGATACTACGCCACACAGGGTGGAGTGATGCCTGTTGGATACAGTGTTGTTGCTTATCCTTCACCACCACCAGCAACGCCTCAGCCTAAGCCAAAGTCAGATACAGAGGCAGATGGCTTGTGCAGTTATTATCCTGACTTCCCTCCTGTTGGTGTTATTGGACACTTGTCTCAAGAGTAATACGAATACCATGTAAAGTTGTTCAAGAATGAGTACATGTATCGAATGTTATGGAAGCGTTTTTGCCACTACATCGGGGAGCAGGCTCGGTTTAAGCCTCCCATGTTCCAGTCGAGACGTCACTCGTTCCATTATTGATGCCTGGTATGATTATTGTACAAATTAAATGCTATGTTAATTGTTTATTATTGTTTGCACTTTGCACTTTGCACTTTGCATGATTCATTATTACTTGTCAATTTGTCGGTTCAGTTGCTTACATGATATTACTGTTAAGTATTACTATTATTATTAATTTACTGATTATTTGCACATGTGCTTATGTTTTTCATGTATTATATAAACTTCTAATCATCTTATTTATGAATAATATTTTATTTTTAGCCAAAAAAAACCGAAAAAATTTCGGACGAAACTGAGCACAGGCCATTTTTCCCCTGTTTCGTCGATTTTTCATCAGCGTGCCTTTTTTTCAGGGAACAGCATGCCCAGCGGCATCGATATTGAAAACCTTGTCTGCACCATCTTGGCAATTAAATTTATTGTTTTATTTGGAATTTTATTTATGTGATATTTATACATCAATGCACTTGAGAGTTGGATTATCTGCTTGGGTTTTAACATTGGGGTGTGTGAAAACTGCGGTAATGTCCTAAGATCCCTATTACCCATTGTCCTTATTATTTATTAATTATTAATTATTATAGAGATATTATATGTGTAAATTTCAGGGCGTGACATAAATAGGCTACAATTTCAAGGTACCATATGGATCCATAAATGTAATATTTCACAATCATAGATAATATTTTCATAGGATAATCAAATAAAGACTTTCAATGGAGAAATCAATTTGACAACATGCAAAATCCAAAACTCAATGTAGAATTCAACAGCATGCAAAGAGAAAAAATCTACATATATAAAATTTCCTTACCTCTTTCATCCCCTCCTTGCATTCTGACATATCTCCCATAATAAAAAAAAATGAATAAACACAAGTTTCAACATATTGCTTGTCTATCCATGTCCACTATGCAGATATTTGCCATACAATTTCAGAAGCATGAACAGTAGTAATTGTTTATGGAAATCTCCTAATAGTGATAAACTTCTAACTATTCAACTTTAGGCTATTTATCAAAGAACAGAGATGTTGATTTCAACACCTCATATATGTATTACATTTGTGAGAAACATTACAAACCATCACAACAAGTGTAAGCAGAAAAAATGATGAGAGTAAAATAAAAAAACTGATTATACTATATGTACTTCATCCAACTATTGAAATATAGCCAACTATCATTGTAATATATTATAATTTTAACAATAATAGTTAATTCTTTGCCAAAATGATCCTTATGATTATATAAAATCAAAATAGCAGCTTCTTTCATGAGCTTTCAGCCCAAATTTCACTTTCAAATTGTTTTTCATCTTTAATTTTGCAGAAAATTTTATTTTTTTCAAAATCAATTACCTTTCTATTTTCTTTCTTTTCTCTCCACCTTATTTTCTTTATTTTTATTTTTATTTGGAATCATGAACTTTTAAGGCCATTGAACCTGCAGAACACAAACATTTTAAAACTGGAAACAGCAGGGATAAATACAGATCAAAAAAATAAAAAATAAATAATAAGACAACCTGCCTACTATAGTTTTACAAGAGGATGACATATTGAAAACATAAATTAGAGCACTGCAAAGCAAATCAATCTGCATAAAATATAACGAAAGATTTAAGAATCGAAACAAGAGAGAGAGAGAGAGAGAGGGAGAATCTTCAGAACAGAATTTACCACAATTGATTTTTGAAGATGTCACCCAGAGGCATATTGTCGTGGGCTAGTCAATACTAAATCAAGTGGATTAGAGAGATACAGGGGCCCAACTAGGCTCCACGGTAGTCTCCAGGAAGAAAAATTTATATCTAGGTGCACTTTTTACCAAGGTGGTCACCCAATCCCACCTAGAATAAAATAATGCATTTAGTATCTAAAATTAAATTCTATTTCAACTTAAAAGCAGACTTGTGAATTAGAAGTATGATCATCAGGTAAATTAGCAATTTCTGATAACTATACACAATTGTAAGAAAAGACTACAGTACAGTCAAGTTAAGCTACTTAGTTTGGAAAAGCTTTGAGTTGACAATCCAGCAAGTAACAAACAACCAGAAATTCTTATTTTATTAATCATGACAAACCAACAACCAGGGTAAATAACAATCTCACAAAAACAAAAGGGCTTCCTTTACAAGTTAGCAATCCAACAATCTATTTTCCCCATTGTCTTCTCTATTTACTTTTGCCACAGAGGTTTGTTTTTCTAATCAACTACCTTTTATATTCCTTTCTTTTACTCCTATCCATTCAATTTATTTTTATTTTTCTGTGGTATCATGAACTCTTAAGGCATGGAACCCGCAGAAACAAACCATTTACAAGCTATACATGGCAGAAATAAAGATGCATAAAGAGAGAGAGAGAGAGAGAGAGAGAGAGAGAGAGAGAGAGAAAGAAAGATAAAAAGGGAGAACCTACCCTGCTATAGTTTTATAATATTATGGCAAATTGATAGATAAATTACAACATTAAAAGACAAAAGAAATATGTAAAACATATAAAGAAAAACAATAAAATACTTGACAACAGTAACTACCACAATTGCTGTCAAAGAGGCCACCTGAGCACATCTTCATCAGGGATAGGCAATGCTAAACCAGTAAGATTAGAGATATAGGTGCCGCATAAATTTTAACACAATCTCATCCAGACAGAAAGCTTCAGTGTTAGATGAAATTTTACCAGTATGGTCACCTTCTCTTTAAATGGTTACAATTTACAAATTAGGATGCAACTTATAAAAGTATTATTACTAGATGAATTACCAAATGTTAGTAACTGTAGGAAAACAATATTAAAAGTAGTTATATTAAGAAAAAAAAAAGCTTGTGTAAAAAGGTCAATCGCAGGAAATATGTAAGGCCAAAACTTGGAAGTTAAAAACAAATTTCAGCACTTCGGCATGGCAAAACTTGGTACTATTCTCATTAATCTAAATGATTTGTGTGAGTCGAATGCAAATCCAAACTCAAAGGACAGAGAACTTCTATACTGAACAAGTGGACTTCAATGCAAGTTAAAGGATTTGTCATGAAAGTCAACTAGATTAACAATATCAACTACATCCTTAAATGGCTCAAGGGCCAAGTTGCATTATTTAAACTTTTAAATGTGGGTAGACTTGTAAATGAGGGCGCCTTGCACTCCCTGATGTTAGATTTGCTCATTACAAATTAAAGCAAGTATATGTAGCCTAAGGTTATATAAGTAAGATCTGTCAACTCATTTTATCTCATTATAGATGTTCTATGCCAACATACGGTTCATTTGAAAAATGAAATATAGCTTGGGAATAATGTACACAAAGCCTTTGATGACATTTGCAACCTGTATAACTATGAGTTGGTAAAAATTTCCCAACTAGAAATTTACCGTGTCATAACCACCTAAAATTTGGTAGGAAAATTTCCCAAGCCTAATTGACCTAGCACAATTTTCATCAAGTTCCGTTGGCAAATTTCTAATTAAGTTCTCACTTAGGCAAAAGGTATTAAGTGGCCTGACCATTAAGCAATGATTTTGGTTATGAATCTTGATAAAACCCCGTATAAATATGTAAGAAAAGAAGGTATTAACCTGGGTGTCATGTGTTGACTCTCATAAAGCCTCAGAGCAGATGATACTATATCATAATCTAAGATAAATTCATCTTATCCCCACACATTCTTATTTATATCACGTTATAATTACGAGTCAAGTAGGTCTCAAAATTAGTTCCTTGGTGTGAGCAGGCTACAAGTTGCCCATACAGTTCTTTGCATCAATTATATACCACCCAATGTGAACTAATCTACAATCATAACAAGAATGTGCTTTAATATTTCATTAATATTGAGGAAATACTTCTAACCGAAATTCCATAATTAAAGCTGAGAACACTCATAAATTATGCATTAAGAGAAGAAATTTAAAAACAATAGTTTCACCCTATTATGCATAGAAATGTAGAAGTGATTGCTTTTATGCACTCATTAGAAGTGATTCCATAATATTATGCACAGAACAGTATTAGTCATTGCTTTTAAAAATCGCAGTAGTATCTCCCAGAACTTTAAATGTTAGGACCTTGGACTACTTTCTAGGATTCACTTGTTATACACACACATATATTCATTCATATACAAGACTAGAAGAAAACCTTGAACAACAAAATTTTAATAATAAAAGGACACATAACAGAAATATCACCTATAAATGTGTCTAAACCACAAATTTCCCTGCCCATGTACAGTTTCATTATGTTAACATTCCCATTAAACATGCGTGAAGAGCAGATAAAGCAAAGTTTTAGCAGTACTGGAGTAGCAAAATTGATACAAATATGCAAGGGTAGTGAGCATACATCAGCAGCACCAACTTCGTAAGGCTCGGAAACAGATAAGCAGTACTATGAATGTCAGTGCAGAAGATTATTTACTTTGCTGTTTTCTGTTCATCAATTAGTATATGTGCTGGACCTATCACCTTGTTTGCTTGACCATCTCTCCAAGAAACAACACAAGAAAAATTGGTAGAATGCAGTAAAATCAGTGGCAATGTTTTATAATAAATACACCAAAATGCCAGAACTTATATTCTTGGAGCCTTATTCTATTCATCTTGGACAAACAAAAATAAGTGGCATGATGAAAATTGTGGACTGTACTTATCTTATTTATATTCCAGGTCAGTAATTCTTCAAAAAAGAACCAACCAAAACAAAGAATATAGAATAGCATCAACTTTTGACTTAATTGGAATTATAAAACAGGGTAACCACAAAAATATATTCAGGTCATTCATGTAGGTCACATCCAGTGGCTTTAGGCTTCACACATCAACAATGCTTCAACCATCTCACCAATCAAACAAAAATTAATAATGATAATAATAATGATGATTTAATTGTTCCAGCATATATGATTCAAACCCCTCCATTATAATGGATGTTATCATTCCCCCTATTTATTATATTTAATAAATCAAACAGGAAATACAGAAATCAGGAAAAAGAAGAATTAATTTTGTCAGTTCCAAGCAGAAATATTGTCACAATTAACAGATTAGACTATATGTGCCTACAAAAAAATTAATTACCACTGGAGTTGCAAGATGTACCATGTTTGGAAAGACAAGGTAATCTCCTAAGAAAACAGAATGATTGAGTAGTTCAATGGCCTCAAAACTGGCAGAGACAAGCACATAGAGGAAGAAGAAAAAATATGATTGCTAGCTTGGTCATTGTGAAACTGAACTCTTTGAGAAAGAAAAGATAATCATATAGTTATATCAAGTGTCAGAAATATGTTATCACAAGACTATGATATGCAGGAGACATATGCAAACTAACAATCTTTGGAAGAACAAGACAAAACCCATCTTTACAAAAACCAAAAAAAAAAAAGGGCTAACCCATCCATGTTACTACAAGAAACCAGACTGATAATAAAGTTTTGCAGAAAATCTCAAGCTATAAAATGACACCCTTAGCTAATGCATTAATCAGGAAGTGGAAAAGAATTACAACTGTTAATGCGCCATCACAGAAAATCTTAGACCACGTATTGTCAAAAGATATATGAAACACTGCAAACAAAGATCCAAAATTCAACATTAGTTAATGAAACCATAGTTTTCCCATATTCACTCCTAACCAAAGTAAATACAGATGAGAACATGGGAAAATAAAAACGCCAGGAGAATATCTAAGAAAAAAACCATCAAAGGCAGATCCCCTTGAGCTATTAAATGTTCCAACAGTAGAATTGGAGTTATTGAAAGATCTAAAATGAAGTTTTCACATTAATCTCTAGCACAATAACAACAACCCAGTCTAATCACACCACAACCACGGCTAAAAGGCCAAAAGTGTTAGGATCAAGCGCTTAACACAATAGGCTAGGAGCACACCTACCATAGGCTGGGGACACACCTACACAAACAACCACAGCATGTTCTTACCACTAGATTGGACATTAGCCCAACACCCCCAACACAAAGCACAAAAAAAATTCCAAAAAATTGTAACAACTGACCCATACAGCAACTTCCCGTCAAGAAAAACCAATCATTAGATTGGAACAGGGAAAAACCCCAAGTTTAGAAAATAAAACAATAGGAAGAACGAACCACTTAAAGATAAATCCAGATTAACAAAACCCCACACCCAAGATAAAGTGTTGAGCGAGAAGAGAAACTCCCGTAAGAAGCTGCTGAGTCATTTGCAATGCATTTCCTCTCAGATCCTCCTCTATATCATTCATTGATGTCAGAAAATGAAAATATGGTTTTACCATATTCACTTGATCCAACCAAAATAATATACAGATGAGAAAATGGAAAAATAAAAATGAAAAGAAAATGTTCGAACGAAGCCACCAGTGAAGGCAGAACCACGGACCTGTCACGTGTTCTGACAGTAGAAATGGAGTTACGGAATGAAAATGAAGAGTTCGTATAAAATTCTAGCAAAGCACAAAAAATTTCAAAACAATGTGCAAACTGCCCGATTTAGAAACTTCCTATCAACCAAAACCAATCATTAGGATGTATTTGGGAGAAACCCTAAGTTTAAAAAACAAAACGAAAGGAAGAATAAACCCCTTAAAGAGAACTCCAGAATCTACAGAATTCCATACTCAATAGAAAGCGTTGTGCAAGAAGAGATATTCTGGTAACAACGTGCAGAGCCATCGCAATTCATTTCTTCTGGAATCCTTCTCTTTCATTCACTACTTCGCACAGAAAACGAAATCCTCGAATTTCTCCCTTCTGAACCATTTCATTCGGCAACTGTATGTGCATGTGTGTGTGTGTTCGCCCCTCTATGCGTGGGGATAAGAAGAGAGAGAGAGAGAGAGTTACTGTAGTCGCTGTTCTTGTTTTGTAGAGCGAGAGAGAATGCTTGCCGATTTGAAGTGCGGACGAGAGAAAGGTAATCGTTAATGGAGCGGGAGAGTGAATCTGAATTCCAGATTATCAGAACTCAAGGGATTGATGTCCGGATCTCGAGAGAGAGATTGGAGATTTTGAGAGCTGAAAGAGCCGTTGAATTAATTTGGGCAGGAATTAGACCGTTAGAATTCGTGACACCGATGTATGGAGATGGACTGAGACTTGAGATTCCGAGAACGAAAGAGAACCCTTCAGAGAGTAAATTTGAAGTCCGGAGCGCTAGAAACTTAATTCGACATAGAAAGAAATCCATCTGCTAATGGACCACACACCGAACCGTATACGATTCATGGTTCTTGTGGTCCGACCATATTATATCTCTTTCTTTCTTTTTCTTTTTTTTGGTAATTGAAAATATCATTATTTAATAATATCCATACAGTAGTTTTTCAATAGTTTTTTTTTAAAAAGTTATGAAACTTGTTCCTCCACAGAGCCTTCTTCCTTAACATTAGTCCCAATTTCGCCATTGTATCTGCAACCTGGTTAGCGCCACGAGAGATATTATATCTCCTGTTGAAAGTAATCTATCTATCTATATATATACTATGGAATGAAATCGTCTACCGCAGTTTTTTTAACTGCGACAGATCCTGCAGCTGCTTTAGATGCTGTCATGTACAGCATCTAACAGCAACTGTTTTTTATGAAAAAACAGTGTCACGTTTTTCAATGTGAAAAAACAGTCGCCATTAGATGCTATATGTGGCAACATCTAAAGCAACTAACTACGATAGATAGTTTCAACCCTTATACTATACTGGTTTTGCCCTCCACGAGCTTCGCATGTGGGAGGCCTCCAAACCGATATATTTATCAAGTTAACTTAAAATTAAAATGTTGGAAGCGTTTCTATTAATACCACTTACCAAATTAAAACTATAATTGAAAATATAGTAAATTATAGACAATCAAAACACAATCGCAAACAAGTTTATAAAATTTGGACAAGAATAAAGTGAAGAAAGAAAAAACATCAATTTGTCCCAATTCAAGCATACGTAACTCGATTATGAAGTTTACTTCCTCATATTTGACATAATGGCAAAAAGATAACAATAACTCTTATTTTAGCAAAGAAACTTAATGGAAGAATGAAATTGTAACAACTCACCACAAACTTGGTATGAAAAATGGAAAACATAGACATTATTCTCTAAAATATCAACCCTTCAAATTATGACTGTGAAAAGAAAGTATATTCAAAAAATCTAAAGCGATTAAGGCTATCCATTGTCAATAGAGAAGATGGAGGAGAGAGAATATATTTGCATGCACGTATGCACACATATCCATGAAGGAGAGACGGGCTCTTCAGCAATCCTTTATGGTTCCAAGAATGTTTCTGCATGGGAAACCTAATTTTTCCCAACATAATTGATCACTATGGTACATGAGTGAAAGCTTGGATTAGATCTCTTATCATTTCCAACAGAAAGTTTTAAAACCAAATCCTTTCCTATGACATATTGCCTTGATCATATCACACTACAATTATGCATGTATGGTGTAAGCACCTCATTTTTGCACCCCTCTGAAACCCTCTGAAAGCCAGAAATTAAAACCCTAAAAGACAAGTCAAACCTTAAGTAGCAAAAATTGACTTTCTGATCAAGCTTGAATTAACTGCCATACTCTGTCCTAATAGGTAGGAAATCCTGACACGGTTCCAACGCAATTGAATTTGCTAGAATCGGAGTCCAGATAAAGAAGAAATGAGCAGAACAACCCTAAGGGCAAAATTGTAAATAAATGCAGAAATTATGTCCACATGGCAAATGTGCAAGCTACATTTACCAAATGGCAAATTAAAGGGCTAGATGATGAAATAGAGAAAAGACAAAACACAAAAAGAAAATATCTTGATTAAAATATATTATTTTCTAAAAATATCTTATTTTAACTAATTAATCAATTAATAAAATCAAAAAATCAGATTCTCTCATTTATGAGAAAATCTAACATCATTTCAGACAAATAGGAAAGAGAAAATTCGAATTTTTAAAGATTTGATATGAATCGAAATTATATTTCGGATATGAATAAAATATGCATGACCAAAATATAATTTCGGTTCATAGATTTCTTCCTAGATTTTTGTGTCAGGATTCTCTGCGCGAATCTCTGACACAAATCATGCTGATTTGATGTTAATGTGACCGGAATTATATTTCGGTCACAAATATTTTTATGTATAGCCAAAATATATTTTCGGTTATACATAGAAAATAGTGTGACCGAACTAAGTTTTCGGTCACACTATTTTTGTCTGTATAAGCTGTCAGCTCATTTCAAGAGGTTCAAGGATTTTCTCTCTTCTCACCCCTCCCTCACGTACAACTTTCTCTCCTCACCTCTCTCTACCCTCTTTAAGCCCTCTAACCCATACAAAAGCACCCCAAATCCCTTCTCTTCCCCACTCTAACCAAGGAGGAGGCCAAGAGCTTCAAGTTGAAGTTGAAGGGGAGTGCTCCAACTTGCTGGCCAAACTTCAAAGGACCTTCATACACCCCCAAGAGGAACTCCTCCCCCAAGGTGAGCTTCGTAAGCATCATTTACATAACATATGTAACTTTAAGGTTAATATATACATATTTTTATCCATGTGTTAGATGTTCCCTTTAGCTTGCTTCTCCCTCCTTTTTCTCTTCATTTCTCTCTTCATTTTCTTTGTAAGGAAGGAGTCCCATTGTAAGGGGAGGCAAAAGTGTTGAATGGGAGGTTAAGAGAGTAGGGTAAAGCCCCCAAAAGTCTCATTCTAATGTTTTTTTTCATGCATCCTTTTTTATCATTATTCAAGGAAGAGCTTGTTCTTCCCCTCCTCATCTCATGTATTCTTAAACCCCCAATTAACCCTTCTCTTTACTTGCTTTTTAGTGATTCTTTTGCTGTTTTATCATTCTTTAACTTTGTGTGAATGATTGCATGGATTTGTGGTCTAGCATGTACACTTGAAGCATGCCTCACACACCCTTTCACTATTTGGAAGCATGCCCTATCTCCTGAAGTCCTCCATGTTTTAGTTCATCCACATGCACACTAAAGCATGGTGCACATGCAAGAAGTTCCACCTAGTAAGCATGCCTAGGACTCTCCACTTTTCACTTTAATATTGACTCTCATGTACACATCATGTATGCATGCTCGGTTACTGATCCATGGTATACTCTCAAAAGCTATATATTTTCTTCTTTTTCACATGCTTTGAATATGGCTGTTTGAGTATGATTCATGGTGTGGCCAGTTGGGTTTTGGCAAGACCTATCGGGTCCTTCTCTCCCTTCTTGTTGTGAAGAGAGTGAGTGGCCAATTTCACTGCAAAAGAGACATCTTTTGGTCTCTTTTAGTTGCAAGGGTTACATCCCTAGGGTGGGGGGATAAGGCCTAGAGTCTTGTTCCTCACTGTTTTGACTTAAAATCAATTAAAATAGCTCAATTAAGGCAAACACCATAACCTCAGACCATTGTGGGCCTACATGGGGGCCCACAGAAACCCTTGTTACCCCAATGAACCAGTGAGCCCAATCGCCCTCCTAAAATTGCATTTTTATGGTTTATTATGCTTGACCAAAAACTCAGTTTGGTCAAGCAAAAATTTGTTCATAGCCGAAATTAATTTCGGTCATGATTAAATAAGGTTTGACCGAACTGCCTTTTTGGTCAAACCTAGAACAAACCAGAAATGCAAATTTTGGTTTTCTTTTAATTGTTTTTATCCCATATAATAAAATTAATAAATCCAATAGGGTTTTTAGGATTCTCCTATAACCCAAGTGGGCCTTGGGCATAATAAGCTCAAATTGAATATTGGTGGGCCTTCCAACGGGGCCCACCCCTTCCGACTAACATACTTGACTAAAATAAATAAGATAAGACATAATAAAGGGCCATACCCTTTGAGGCCCAATTAAGGCCCAACATGAAGCATACTTGGATTGTTTTAGATGGTTTGGTCTTGACCTAGGATTTGGGCCTATCGGGCCTTGTGTCTTTTAAAGAGAAACCTGTTTATCAAAAAAGGGAGGGATACACATCCCTTACCTACAAAAGACTTTGGTTTTCAAACCTAGGCCTAGGAGATAGGCCCTAAGCCCATCCCTAGTCCAATTGGAACAAACTAAAGCTAAGATAATGAGATTGAATAAAGCCATTGTGAGGCCCACCTTGAGGGTCCGCAAATCATCCCGGCCAACTAAAAGGCATAAATCTTAGTCCCAAATATCTTTTAACCTTAACCTAATAAAATCAATCAAACTTAACCCAAAACCCTAAAGGGCTTTTTAAGCTTAGATTAAGCCCACAAAAGGGGACATATGGGCTATGCCTTAGTCCATCTGGGATTCCGCAGACCTTCCAACAAGGCACGCCCAATCAAACTAAGATCACTTAATAAAGAAGATAAAGATTGATAATGGGACCTATACCACTTACGTGGTCCCCACTGTGTGCACCTCGGGTACGCGGAAAAAGCGTATTACATGTTTAATGGAGTCGCCACTACCTGAAATATTGCAGGTAGACACTTTTGTTGATTTTTGGTCTACACCAGTGATTTTGGATAAGTGACCCGATTACAACCCAGGGAAGTCCTTGAATACCCTAGGTTGTCCCCATCGAAATGGGTTCCCTTAAATTAGTTGGATATTTAATGGGCTCTTTTATTATTATTATTTTTGTTTCTTTTCTTTTATCTTCTTTTCTAATTTTTTTTATCAATTTAAGCGTACAACAAATATTAATCTAAATGTACAAGGCCTCCACAAAATTACATCAAAAGTAAACCAATATGGACAAAATGAAACCATGCTAAAACAATTGAAATTGAAACCACTTAATCTGAAACCAAAACACTCACTTCCCTTCTTTTTTTATTATTTTTTTATTTTTATATTTGTACAAGGGTTTAAGGGGTGGGGATTGCAAGGTTGCATCTTGTAAGAAGACAAAATAATTATAAAAAAAACAAATTCTAACATCAATGATGAAACCAAACTAAAATGAACTAGTAAATTAAATAAAACTAACAAAACTAAATATGTACAATTCGGACATTTTAAATAAAATGTTTTAGCCTCTCATAATAACATATCTACATTGGGAGAATGGAGGGCCACTATGGTACATCTCATGTAGTAAGAAAACAAAACAAGAACAAATGTAAGTAAAAAAAATCACAAGAGACAAAAGAAGGAACATTTTCAATCACAAGAAAGAATCATCGCTTCAATGTTTGTTTCATTTGCTTTTTCCCTTCTTATTATTTATTTATTTATTTTTGTTTTCTATTGTTTTTATCATGTAAGATTAACTAATTACTAATTTACAAGGCAAGAAAATGAGACCACCTAAACTACTTTTAATCATGGCCTAATTACTAATTTATAAAGGAAACAAAAAAAATGAAACAACCTAAACTACTACACTATCCACATTTAAAGATCCATATCGCCCTCAATTCTTAACCAAATTGTGCGAAATCTGATTCCTTAGAATCATAACTTTAAACACTAAAATAACCTATAGCAGTTTTCAAAAATTCATTTTCATTTAAGAGATATGAAGCAGCAAAATTTATTGTTAGACATTTCCCTATGAAAATCTGAACCAAAGAAAATTAAAAATAAAATACCTACTCATAGTATAGGGTCTCGAGCATATTTTTAGATTAAACTAAAATAAAAATAGCACAAATCTCATGAAGGACTCCAGACTTGAATCGAACTAGAACTAAGTGAAAAAAATTAGTTTATCTAGAAAATAGGTGCAAACCTAATGCAGAAAAACTCAGAACTTTACATCTTGGTCGTCTTTTTTTTTGTACATGATAAAATTACCCAAAGCCATCAAACATATATACATGTCTCTCATCAATCATGCAATTTCATCTCAAAAATTGTAATGAAAGAGACGTCTCATATAATGTATTAAACAAATGACTCACCTGTTATGGATTGACACTTTAAATCAAGTCTTGGAACCTTGGTGTGTCGTGAATAGCAGTTTTCCTTTCTCCCTCCATGCTAGTAAACGTCCCTCTTCTTTTCTCCACTTCTTCCTACTTGCTGTTTTTTTTCAAAGAACTCTCTTACTTGCTTTCTTTTTTTTTTTTCAAAGAACTCTCTTACTTTCTCTTCCTCCTTTTTGCTCCCAATTTCTATCCTTTTTATAGAGAATTCTCACCCCTTCAACTTCTTAACCTCTAACCTTTCCTCTTCCTCTCCTAAACCTCTCCTCTCCCTAACATCTCATCTTCCTCTCTTAGATACATAAACCCCTAACTCATCCTCTTCTTCACTTAAACCCCTAACTCCTCCTCTTCCTCTCTTAAACACCATTATTTATTTTTGTTTTGTCAAAGTCTATTTTGCCCCATATTTTTTAGGCTTATATATCTATATATATATAGATAAAGCTTAGTCTTAATATCTCAAGAGAACATGACTTGGACCAATTCATCCAACTCATTTCTCTTTGTTTAGTTTTTCTTTCTTTTAATCTCCAAACTTTTATTAATTTTGTTATTAATTTTTTTATTTATTTGCATAACAAACCCCCTCTTTTTTACTAAAAGAACCCAAAAAATTTTAATTTATCATTGGTTATATGGCAGCCACCATGGCGTACACGTGGCTGCCATGTGGCATCAAATTTCAGTTTTATAAAAATCCCCGAACTACCATTTACTTCTTTTATCCATAACTTAGTTGTTTAAGATTCGATTTGAGTACGGTTTGGTGCATTGGAATCATCTCAGAATTCTATTTATTATGGGCTTATTATTTCAAAAAGACGGGTTCACTATAAAAACCTCGATTTACATACCCACATATATGTCGGTTTAAGATATGTTTCTTGGGCAATTTTATAGTACAAAAATAGAGTATTGACAGTTGCCCCTCTTTGTCAGAGTCACCTTGGTGATGAATGACAAAGAATGAAAATAACCCTATTTTTGCACTTTGCGTTTCTGTCAACATAACTGATGGGTCAGGTCCTTTAATGTTTTTAAAAAAAATTTGGAAGTGCCGGTGCAAGCTTCATGTTGCTTTGGCTCTTTTCCAAGTTCTAAGGAGTTTCCTTGCCATTGGGCGTTTGGAATTGTTCCCTTTTTTAGTTTAAGTTGAAAATGATGGGTTGGACTTAGACTCACCGACTTGTTTCGACATTGATGCAAAAGTGCTTCAACAATGTTCTTTTTCTCTTATTTGTTCCATTAAAGCTTTTGGGTGATTTCATATTTTGACTTCTTTTACCCTTGTTTCAGACTTAGGACTTTGGGTCTTTTTTTTGTTTTGTTTTTTGGGGGGGGGGGGGGGTGGTTGGTGAGGGAGCGGAAGGAATGAGGAAAGGAGGAAGGAAGAGAAAATGAGGAGGTGCTCTCGGCACTGTCTGGTGCCTCAAGGGAACTCGCCCACCTGCCCTATGCTATTTACAAAAGTGGGAAATCAAAAATTACAAAAGGGGCCATTTGGCCCAAAAGTTCTTCATTTTGCTCACTTTTCTTCATGTCTTGGTTCTCTGTCATTTTTAGGAATGGAAATATCTTGTTTGGAGACACTTTGCTCTAGGGACGCCTTGTCCCTTAATCTTGGGAGACACTCTGTTCTTTGTGGTTGGGAGATGCCTTGCTCCAGGGACGCCTTGCCCTTTTAGTCTTGAGAGATGCCTTGCTCTCTGTGGTTAGGAGACGTCTTGCTCCATTAGTTTCGAAGTTGCTTTACTCCAAGGATGCCTTGCCCTTTTAATCTTTAGAGACACCTTGCTCTCTGTGGTTGGGAGACGCCTTGCTCCTTCTGTCTTGGGAGACGCCTTGCTCCTTAATTCTTCAATTTTTGGAGACACCTTGCTCCTTAGGGTTGGGAGACACCTTGCTCCTTAAATCTCAGTTTTTGGGAGGCGCCTTGCTCCTTCTGGTTTTGTTTTTGGGAGACATCTTGCTTCTTCTGTCTTGGGAGACACCATGCTCCTTATGTCTTGATTTTTGGAGGCACCTTGCTCTCTCTGTCTTGGGAGATGCCTTACTCCTTATGTCTTGGTTTTTGGGAGACATCTTGCTCCTTAATTCTTCAATTTTGGGAGACACCTTGCTCCTTGAGGACACTTTTCCATATCCTTCAATCTCTGTCCAACATGTGAGATGTGCTGGGATGTCTTCGTCTTGCATCCGATGTGTGAATATATCGTGATAAAGTTTCCATAGGTTTTATCAGTACCTGCAAAAGTTTATGTGGAATTCAGTCAATTAGAATTTTATCTGTTCATTATCAAAATTATGTACGCAAATTCAAACAATTTCGCTTTGATTAGAATCTCTTGGGGATTCACCAAATGTTTGGAGTTCATCTTTTTTTTTTTTTCTTTTCTAAAGTGGGTCCATCGGCAAGACCACTAATCCTTGGGTAAGTCACCCAACAATATCATTTAGACTTATGAAGTGGTGCCTTTTGGCACTCCCTATGAGGGTCTCAACATTTTTTTTGCCTTTAATAGCATGCCCCATGTTGGAATGAGGGGAATTGTTTTGGTTCAGGGGGTTTCTTTGGCACTGCCCTTTCCCCAGCTCTTTTGCCTTCCTTTCTCTTATTTTTCTTTTTCAACCCTTATCTGAGGATTGTGGAATGGTTTTTCTCTCATTCGTTCCTTCTCTTGGGTTCAGTGTCTTGCCCCAGTTTTAGGGACCTGTCAATTTCCACGGATCATGATCCAATGATCAGAGATGACTTATCGGTAGGACGAAATGTAGGCTTTGGTTTCGGTGTTCAGAATGAAGGATAAACAGATTCAAACCCTATATAGCTTCATTCTATGGGTAACCATTATTTCTAGCCAAAGTTTTTCTGTCCTTTTGGTTCTGTCATTGCCAGTTTGTCTGAGATTAAGTGTTACATTCTTTGTAGTCAGAAAGGACTACATAATAGGACGAAACGTAGGCTGGGTTCAAGGGTCCGAAAGAAATGATATGAAGGATCAAATTTGATGAATGGGGTGAGGGCCATGTTCTATTCATTTTTCCTGCTAAGGCTCGCTTCATCTTTTGTTACTTCGGTCTTGGTTCCATCTTTGCTCCGTATTTCTTTTCTTATTTTTCCATCTTTGTTCTTTTCTTTTTTTCTTTCTTGGGTTCTTTACCACAATCTTTGACTTTTGCTTTCGAGGTTTGCCCCAGCTTCTGTTTTTTCCTTTCTTCTTTTTTTTTTCAAGGGATTGCCCCTGTTCTTTCTTCGCATTCTTGTCTTCTGGGGTTTACCCGGTTCCTCCTTTTTGCCCATTCCTTTTTAGGGTGCTTTTCGCTTTGCCCTATCTTCACCTTGGTCTTTCTTGTGTTTCCAATTTTAGAAGCTTCATGCCCTAGTTTTGAAGACAGAACATGGTAGGGTTAATGAAGTAATTGTTAGGCCCAAAATTTTTCGCTAGGGTTTCGTCTTGTGTCAGATGATTTTTGGAGAAAATCAAGGATGACCTTTCATCCTTTTACAGAGAATGTAATACTTACTTGTCTTTGCACAATTAACTGGCTCAAGAGCCATTTTCATCTTTATCCATTTAGTATTTTTTTCTTTGCTTTTTGACTTTGCCCCAGTTTGGGGTGGCTAGAAATAACGTGGGTTAGAAATGAGATGATCAAGCTCTACGCTTTTGACTAGCGGAATTTGTTTGAAGTGTCTCAGCCAAAAATGGCCTCTCATCATTTCATCGGGATCATTGATCCTGGATCATGTTAGTGACCTTTGAATGGTATGGGCACCTTGCCCTTTTCCTTTTTTTCTTTTCCTTTTTCTGTCTCCAATCACAGCTTATCCCAGTGTTTGGAAAGGTAGGTTTCAAATGTAGTGCTAGCGGGGGATCCCTTGGCTATGTCAAGACCCGCACAGTTTGTGCTGTTTGGCACGTTCCATCTATCAAATTTGATTAGCCAGGTTTATTCTGAGATCACGGTCATGCCTTGGCGTAGTCCAACACTCTAGTGATTTCCTAAAAGATTTCATAAGTTTGCAAAATAAACATGCTATCAAGTTCTAAATTTAAAAGAAAAGAAAATATAAACAAAACAGAGCAGCAAAATATGCAAGGAGTGGTCGATGCAAATCGGCGTTCTTGGAATTTAGTTGCATGCCATGGGAGGAAGCCTTTAAGTTTTCTCCTCGTCATCCTTTTCCACATCATCTTCTCCTTCTTGCGGGAAGACGGCTGATTCTAATGTTCGAATCTGTGCTAACATGTCAAAGATGTCTCGTCCTTCAGTAGATCTTGGCTTCTCGATAAGTTCCTTCAAGAACCCTTGGTCAATCAAATCTTGCACGTCATGTCGCAAATCCCAACATCACTCCGTGCTATGTCCTAGGGACCCCATGTGGTAAGCACAAAATTCACCTGGTTTGTAATTGTGGCTAGCTGATGCTTGCGGGCTAGGCCACTTAAGCTGCAAAAGGCCCACCTTCAGTAAATCACGTAAGATCTAGATTGGATGGATGTTCAAAGGGGTGAACTGCCTCTTGAGTCTGGCTTTCATTTCTTCTAGGGTTCTCTTTGGGAGATCCTTTGAATGATTCATCAATCATTTGTCATGCTTCCCTTTGCCATAGTAGACATCCAGCTTCTTCATGAGTTGGGGATCATCTACTGCTACGGCTTTTCCTTTCCTTCTTTGCACTCGACCATTTGCTAAGGTGGGTGGAAGGCTCACTTCTTGGTCGCTCCGGGGTATCTTTCCCTTCATGCTTTTAATCTCTTCTTCAAGAACCCCTACTCGAGATCGCAGTTCAAAATTTTCTTCCCCTAACGCTTCCCAGCATTTGTTCCATGTTTCTTCCCTGATTGTTATTGTTCGTAATAGGCTCTGTAGAGAGGCCACTATGCTGGTTATTTGCTGGGCTGCATCATGATTTGTCCCTGAGGTACGGTCCATGTTGATCGTTGATGGGGTTCCTACCAGGAGAAACAAACATTAGAAAGTAGAGTACATGATATGAAATACCAAGATGCATGATGATGATGATGGTTTTTTTCTTTTTTTTTTCTTTCTCTTTTTGTTTCTTCTCCTTTGTTTTTTTTTCTTTTTTTTTCTTTTTTTTTTAATTTGGCGAAGGATCGATTTTGAGTTCCCCGGCTTCAAGAAAATCTTGGACTGCATGACGAAGGCCCCAACATCCATTAGTATCATGGCCTTATGCACCCATGTGGTACTCATAGCTCTTGTTTGGATCATAGCCCCTCATTTTTTACGCCTTAGGATTTGGCGTTGCCAGTTGCAGATGACCCTCTCTTAAGAGTGTTGGTAACAATTTAGTCAGTGTATATGGAAGCGGAGTGAACTCCCGATTCTTTCTTTCCTCCTTGGTAAGACGCCTCCTAAGTTGATACGCGATATTGTTTGTGGGGGGAAGCTTGTGCTTCTTGAGGAAGGGATACGAAACGGCGTCGAAGGTTGTACGTGGTTAACTGTACTTGTGCTGTCGTCATTATCCTGCTTCTTGCCACTTGAGATTGTTCCATGTAACAAGCTTGTCATGGAGCTTCTAAGCTTTTCCATTTTAACCGCATCCTCAATTCTATCTGCTACCATGTTAGGTCGGTGAAACTTACAGCACATTGTCCTAACAGTATTGTGAAGTATGGTTGTCCCAGTGATGATATGAACAAAGAAGTCCGCTCTTGTTCAAGAAGAGGGGTTTGTACCACGTTTGCCAGTTCCATCCACCTTTTAGCATAGTCTCTCACAGACTCGTTATTCCTCTTTGACAACCTCTGCAATTATGTTATGGTTTGAACCATTTGGCTATTTAAACGGTACTGTTGGATGAACACGGCAGCAAGGTCGTTCCATGTCTTAACCTTCTGCTTATCCAAACTTAGGAATCAAGAGTATGTTGCCTGTGAGACACAGGAAAAAATCACCGGAATGATCATCCCTCCGTCAATACACGGGGCTCGATGTAAAAATTGGGAGAGTCGCCACCATTCAGAATTTTGAGGTGTGAATGGACACCAAAAGTTTAAAAATAAGCAAAAAATGCAAAAAATTGCCAATTCTAAGGTAAAAATAACCCTACTTGAAAATCAAATCCAGAGATGGGTAAAGGGATTGGATTATGAACGGGGGAAGGTGTTAGGCACCCCCATTCACCCACACAAGGTGGTTGCCAAGTGTTATTCATGCTAAAAGAAATAGAAAGCTTGCTAAAAAGTCATGAAAACCTTGAAAAATGACAAATATATGATATCTTCACATGAAAATCCAAATGAATTCCAGATCTTCTTTTATGTTAATATCACTTCTGGAATGTCATAAAAGGATAAAAATCCAAGCAAAAGAGTGTACAAAGCCAAGTTGAATCAAATCCAGAAAATTCGGTGAAAAGTAATGCCATTTGTCTTGAAATCATTCAAAATCAATTTTAAATTAAACCAAACCAAATACATTTCAAAGATTATGGTAAATAATAGTCTCATGCAAAATTTCACCCCATTCCGATTAAAATCCTAGGAGTTATGCTCCTTTAAAGTTGCTGCTGGAGAAAATCAAAAGTAGCAAGTAGGCAAATTTGGAAAATCACCTAGAAAAATCTACTCCATAGAAATCCGTGAAATTTGGTGTCAATGAAGTCTGTATGGCTATCTTTCAAAAGAAACTAGCCTCATACAAAAACTCATTCGGATGTGCCTTGGGTGGTCTCCCGAACAGGCCCCGAAGATCACAAATTTACCCAGAAAAGTACTGATGAACAGTTCTGAGTAAATCCGTTACCAATAATTCAAATGGAGTCAAAAAATTATGCAACCAACTGGATTTGAAAATAGACTCATAAAGGAGTGCCCAGAAACAAAAATCATTCGAATCGGACTTAAAACGAACACATGGCGCTCCGTCGAAGTGACAAGTTCCGTATTTAAACCTGAACTGTCCAGTCAACTTCGACAGAGAGGTCTCAAAAATCTGCTCCATAGAAATTAATGAAATTTGGTGGACATAAACTAGATAGCCTCACCTTTCCCATGGTTCTGGAATCGCTCCAAAATTCATCCGGACGATGAAGTTATGAGCATCCGAAGTAAGGGTACAATTATTGTCAAGCTAAGCCATTTTGAGTAAAACCAATACAAAACTGTGACCAAGTGTGTGTAATTCGTGCAAAATGAACACAAAACCTTTAAAAAACATTTAAAAACATTCCAGAATTGATTGAGGCCATTTATTTGTGATTTATCACAATGAATGTAATAAATCCCCAAATGTGAGCCTATCCCGCCAAAATAGTGCTATGTATGTGCAAGTGTGAAAAATCATACAAGATCAATATAACAATATAACATGCATACATATTCATCAAAATAAGGTTCTAAAACAACCTAGGGTTCCGTTCCATTATCGTTTCCCTTTGTTCTCTCTCCCCGTTAAACACGGTTCTTCAAGATAATCATGTGGTACTTTGAATATGAAACGGTTTTCAATCATTCAAAAAGGCTTTATGCTACATAGGTTCTAGCACTAGGGTCAATCCCCAGTCTCATTTCTCCTAGATCCCGCCTTCACGTTTTACGGCTAGGGGGAGTCTTGAGATACTTTGAGCCGGGGAAGGGTTTTCACACACATAGAAAGACCTTATTCTACAGAAAGGTAGAAGAAGAGATCTAGATCTAGGAATGTAAAAAACAAAATTGAAAAAGAAGTTTGAGGCTTACCTGGATTCTGGAAGCACTTCCGCAGCGGTTTCCCTCTTCTCTTGGAGCTCTTCTTGGCGAGAATTCAAGGCAAGAGTTAATGGCCATTTGCTTGAGGAGGAGCCTCCTATTTATAGGCGAAGGTTAGGGTTAGGGTTGGTGAGAATGGTAGACACAACATAAGGTCCATAGCCCACCAACCTTAACCCTAAGGCTATTTCTGAGATTTCCCCTCATTCAATGAAGGACATGATGGTAAAAGATGAAATCTCTCGGAAAACCCTAATTTTGAGCAAAACTTATGTATCCGGTATATTAGGCCGGATACACAAGGGCCTTAATGTATCCGGCATATAATGCCGAATACACTAAAGCTTTCTTGTATCCGGCATTTTCCATGGGATACAAAGAAAGGTACTTGTATCCGGCCTGAGTTGCCGGATACAAGGAAAAAAGCCTTTTTTCTGAATTTTAACACAGGCAATATTTATTTACATGTAATATCGTTTAAGTAAATGTCCTCGTATTTTTTTAATCTCCATTTACTTAAGATATTACATGTAAATAAGCAAACACCCCTCCATTTGAATCCATTAAAAATAGTTCTAGACCCAAATTCCAAGTGAATAAAAAGTCAACTTTTCAGTTCAAGGCAAAATTCTGGTTTTTCAGGTCTGGAAAAAAGGTTCAATATGTTAAAACCAAGGTATTCGTCAAGATTTAAAATCTCAAAAAATTCATTTATGCAATAACATTGCTAAAAACCTGATTACCGGGAAAAATTATCTTGAAATCTTGCTTTAAAAAATATTTCATTTTCTGGGGTCAAAAGTCAACGAAATTCAACCGAAAAAAGTTTGACTTTGCACAAAAGATTGAATTTGGGCCTTTTCCTTTACGGTTTTGGATTCAAATGGGTTAAGGATCTCAAACCCAATGCAAAGAATTGAAAATTCCAATAAAATATTTCTCTCCTTCAAGATTTATAAAAAATCGTGCAATTTTGGGGTGTCTACATTGCCCCAGTTAGAGATCTCTGGAAGAATTGAACTATAATCTTCTTTTCCTTCTCATATTGACACATGTCGCCAACGTACGATCGCAAGTGTATCAAAGGACAACCAGTGCCGTTGAAACTATGCAGCTCGAGACATCAGAATTTTGCTGGCAATTGGATGTCTGGGAAGAAACACAGGCTCTCTAGAGTGGTTTCATCCTGCACTGTGTTGGGCTGGAGTTGCTTCAAGAGGTCTTCTTTTATTGCGGCCATTTGGGCCTCGTTGTCTTCCTTCATTGCTGCCAATATTTCCTCAAGTTGGGCCTCCCGTGCCCTATTCCGGTCTTACTCTCCCTGCCCCAATTGGACAGGCAATGAATGGGAACTACCGCCAGATGTGGGAATGGAGTGTTCTGTGGTGGCGGATGTGCTGCCATGGGTGCTGGCTGAGGTGGTTGCCCCTGCTGCATTTCTGGCATTTGAATTCTCATAGCTCGCATCCTGGCCACCTGTTGGCTTAGATCTATTATGACTGGTTGTTCTTCAACCCCTTGCTATGAGGATGACGGAGTTGGTACCTCAGAAGAATTCATCGCAATCCTTTCTTACTACGAGTACAGTGTTTTGAATGGTGGTCTTGGTGTGAAATGTCCGAAGATTACATCAAGAGGCTGGCTTGTTCTTCATTGCACCATCTTGAGAGTCTGTGTCAACAGACAGATATCAAAACACATTCCCAAAAGTGTTTGCATAGTCCTAGGAAAGGTTGGTGCTTATCAAGGCACGACTCCTAGACATACTTGTGTATGGAAGCACCTTCAAGTCTTGATCAGTCTTTTGTCTTTCATCTGCTTTGGGTGTCGGACCACAGCAAAACTTACAACTTGCCAGCGAGGGCGAAATTTACATGATATTTACAAAAATCTGCAAAGAATTCATCTTTAGGGCTGTTGGGAGCCCAAAAGAAGGGTACAAATTGCTTCAAAGGTAGGTGAGCTGAATTCCTAGATTTAGGGTTTCATGCCCTTGTTTTGATCTGGCCTGCTTTCATTTGATTGTCTGATCTGGCCGGCTTTCATCTGCTGAAACAAGACTGATCTAGCCTTAGGGTGCTCCCAGCGGACTCAATGGGTCAGGGCTCACGGCTCACAGGACTCAATGCATGGATCTGGGGTAATCCCCTTGATCAAAGTTAGGTCAGCTTCCTAAATTAGGGCTAAGGCAGCCCTTGATCTAGGGTTTCCTCAATTTGATGCAAAAAAGGCGGGGGTTGTTGCCCCTCATGGACTCTTGAGTTTTAAATTGATTTTACTCCTCTTCATTCATCATTCACATTCATATTCACATTCACATAGTAGGGTGTATCAAAAAATTATGTGGGAAAAGGGTATCCAGCCCGAGACAAACGCCTACAAAGGTCTAAGCCAAGTACTAGACCCTCGCATACCACAGCAAAAAACCAGTGGTGCTATAGGAATCCAGAAACCTGGGGGGATGTCTTACCTCGCTTTCCCTGGCAAGCCACGAGCACGTGAGGCTAATACCATCCCAAAATTTGTTTATACGATAAAGAAGGGTGGCTGCTAGAGAGATCTAGGTTTTGGTAAAGAAGAAATGCCATATCATTCAATCGGATCATCCACGCGGGCTCCTTCGCACGTGTCCCCCCACACAATTTATATCAAAGCATGTAAACAAAACACAGTGTGCGTGAGTGCACATGTGTGCATGGGAAGGAATTTTCACTACCTCATATAGTAAAGTGATGAATTGGTACACAAAACGATATTCCCGGAGAGTTCCCAGGTAATTTGAGGGGTCACAGTGGTCCTGCTTAAAATCCAATTTCCTTAGGCAATTATCTCGTCCTTTATGACAGAACTCCCCGGAATATGTTTTTGCGTATATTCAACACTTACGAAGTAAAGTAGTAAATTTTCATTGACCAATTTGTGCAAGTGTGTGCATATGTACAAAGAGAGTGTGCGTGCATGTGCAAGTGTGTGCACATGTGCAAATAATAAGCCCATTATAATCCAACTAATCAAACCGGGTTGGGTCAGCCCCCAGCGATTCCGGGCTCAATCATACCAGAGATTTTGGATTCGATCCCCAGCGGAGTCGCCAAGTTGTGTGCACCTCCGGCGTGGGGAAAAAGCGTGTTACATGTTTAATGGAGTTGCCACTACCTAAAATGGTGTACATAGACACCTTGTTGATTTTTGGTCTGCACCAATGATTTCGGATATGTGACCCGATTACAACCCAGCGAAGTCCCTGAACACCCTGGGTTGCCCCACCAAAATGGGTTCCCTTAAATTAGTTGGATATTTAATGCGCTCTTTTATTATTATTATTTCTTATTTCTTTTCTTTTATCTTCTTTTCTAATTTTTTTTATCAATTTAAGTGTACAACAAATATTAATCTATATGTACAAGGCCTCCACAAAATTACATCAAAACTAAAGCAATATGGACAAAACGAAACCATGCTAAAACAATTGAAATTGAAACCACTAATCTGAAACCAAAACACTCACTTCCTTTCTTTTTTTTATTATTTTTTTATTTTTATATCTATACAAGGGTTTAAGGGGTGGGGATTCCAAGGTTGCATCTTGTAAGAAGACAAAATAATTATAAAAAAAAAACAAATTCTAACATCAATGATGAAACCAAACTAAGATGAACTAGTAAATTAAATACAACTAACAAAACTAAATATGTACAATTCGAACACTTCAAATAAAATGCTTTAGCCTCTCATAATAATATATCTACATTGGGAGAATGGAGGACCACTATGGTACATCTCATGTAGTAAGAAAACAAAATAAGAACAAATGTAAGTCAAAAAAAATCACAAGAGACAAAAGAAGGAACATTTTCAACCACAAGAAAGAATCATCGCTTCAATGCTTGTCTCATTTGCTTTTTCCCTTTCTTATTATTTATTTATTTTTTGTTTTGTTTTCTATTGTTTTTATCATGCAAGATTAACTAATTACTAATTTACAAGGCAAGAAAATGAGACCATAACTACTTTTAATCATGGCCTAATTACTAATTTATAAAGGAAACAAAAAAATGAAACAACCTAAACTACTACACTATCCGCATTTAAAGATCCATATCTCCCTCAATTCTTAACCAAATTATGCGAAATCTGATTCCTTAGAATCATAACTTTAAACACTAAAATAACCTATAGCAGTTTTCAAAAATTCATTTTCATTTAAGAGATATGTAGCAGCAAAATTTACTGGTAGACATTTCCCTATGAAAATCTAAACCAAAGAAAATTAAAAATAAAATACCTACTCAGAGTGTAGAGTCTCGAGCATATTTTTAGATTAAAGTGAAATAAAAATACCACAAATCTCATGAAGGACTCTAGACTTGAATCGAACTAGAACTAGGTGAAAAAAATTAGTTTATCTAGAAAACAGGTGTAAACCGAATGCAGAAAATTACCCAAAACTTTACATCTTTGTCTTCTTTTTTTTTTTTACATGACAAAATTACCCAAAGCCATCAAACATATATACATGTCTCTCACTAATCATGTAATGTAACGCCCCGGATCCGTGTTGTTCAATAAAGATATAACACGTCTCACGGAGGTTAGGCAAGGATCGCTTATCAATTATGATCGCTGGATAATAATCTAGCTATAACCTGACAGAGTGCACAATTTCATTTATCCAAAATTGTAACATTTAAAACTGAACTAGAATCATATGGTTCAACCCCAATTAACTTTAACACATCTCAATTATTCAAAGTTCTCAAATTCAGAACAAGATAACCTACAAGTCTAAGGAAGGTAATAGTAATCCTCCTCCCTATAAGCCTCAGCAGGATCTACCCCAGTAATCGCCTCACCACGAGTATTTGAAAAACAAACAAAACAAAACAACGGAGTGAGATACGAATATCTCAGCGAGTAGCACATGCATGCAGAAATAGTTGACCACAATTTAAATTATGCATCGACAAACACTCAATACGGTTAAACAACCAACATCAATTCCCAAGTTGAAATCAAAACTGGTTCTAATCAAACAAATCACATCTCAGTTAAGTACGGCAACACATCGATTGGTCAATGTCATGACTATCGTTTAGTTGATAAATTAAACATGCCAAGTAGACACTCCACACCTCCATGTACACAGTTCCGGCCTACTCAGGGTTTCGGAACTCTGAAATGACGGCCTACTCAGGGTTTCGTCATCCAATGCAGGCTTACTCCCCGGGTTTCTGCATTGACAACCAGGCCTACTCAGGGTTTCTGGCTGCTCTACACCGGTCGTGGCAACACACAAGGCCATGCAATTCCAACAACCAACAATAACATCACATTACTAAGCTTAAACATCTGGATCCAGGACAAGCTAGACCAAAACAGTAAAACATCATATAATCTCAATTCCAATATCAAAGTAAAACCATTCATTCCACATCATGTAAAACCTATCACAGTTCATCACCTGTCCCTCTGGACCAAGCAGTACCTCAAGTACTTTCAGCATTTTCTCATTTCCGTAACACATGCCACTTGGAAACAAAACTCAATTCATTCATACCAAGGAAATCTTTACAATACATTTAAAGTTTCCAAACAAGTGAAACCAGAATAGAATAACTCCTCAATCAAAACAGTGTATAAAACAGAGTAAATGTAACTGGTAACTCTTAGTGGTTTGGTATCCGGCACAACACTCATAAATAACCTAAACTCAACTTGGAAGCTTTTAAGAAGTTCACTAAATTTTCCTCTAATAATTTCATAGGCAAAGTAGATTCCAAAGTTCCCAAACAAGTGAATAGTGAAGTGGTTTAACCCTTAAGACACCCAATTACTCTTGGTTAAATCAAAATTTCCATTTCAGTAAGTATAATAGGGTATGCGCTCACTTCCTGAAGTGGGTGCCAGGTGAACGTCGGTCGGCGGTAAGAAAAACAGGGTAAAATGTACCTTGCGCTCACTCGACGCTAAGTGAGCGCGAGATAGGCGCGAGTTGAGCGCCGGGTTCGCGCGAGCTGAGCGCCGGGTTTTCGAGTGCGCGCGAGCTGAGCGCTGGGTTCACGCGAGCTCGGCGGTAAGAATAATTTTAACTAGGAGCCTACCTCCTAGGTGAACGCAAGTGGGCGCCAGGTTCGCGGATACCCACTGCGATTTTCAGTTCTCTGTATATTCGAGATCTCCAATTCTGGCTGGTTTGTTTCGGTCTGTTATTGCTCCAATACCCTCCTAATACTCCCAGAAGACTTCCCAATCACTTTTGGATTTAATCTAAATACATTTAATTTCAAGATAAATTTCAGTCTCCGACTCTGTTTCATGTGATTCCAGAAAACTAAAAAAAAACTCATAGATCATTTAAAATACAACCATGCATCAGAATAATCTCGCGAAAACATAGAATACAAAACCCCAGTTGTAAATCAGTGCTACTCACTTGAAAGCGCTTATTCCAGAATAGTAAAACTTCGGCCGATCACTACTCCGGCCACGCATGCGAATGCAAAATCTATCCAAACAAATCTTCTCGAGCAGAGAGAAATAACCCACTGAACTCCAACTCCAAAATCCTTCACTTAGCCCTTGCGATGCTTTTTCTTCACGAGCAGAACCCTAATCGCCACTCCAGCCGAAATCGCTCAGTTCTCCTGATATCCAGACTAACGAAAATATTTCCGTAAGTATGGTACGCGTATTCTCATAAACCCCAAAACCCTACTTTCCCTTTTTAGTATACTTACCTTGATACATACGCCGCTCGATCACTCTCCCATTTCCTTGATCCCATGCACGCTGGTCCACTGAAAAACCCTACATGTTCCGGCCACTTAGGTTAACAAGTGCCCAAGCTATATATATATATATATATATATATATATATATATATATATATATATATATATATATATATTTTATTAATACTAATAATAATATAATTTTTCAGAAAAACGGCTATATAACGCCTGTACATACGAGTATGGGCTAAGCCCTCAAACCACAAAAATCACCTGATAAACACAGTTAATATATCAAAATAAATAACTAAATAAATAAATAACTCACCAAAAATTAGGGTCTTACATGTAATCCCATCTCAAAAATTGTAATGAAAGAGAAGTTTTATATAATGTATTAAACAAATGACTCACCTTTTATGGATTGACACTTTAAATCAAGTCTTGAAACCTTGGTGTGTCGTGAACAGCAGTTTTCCTTTGTCCCTCCTTGCTAGTAGATGTCCCTCTTCTTTTCTCCACTTCTTCCTACTTGCTGTTTTTTTTTTCAAAGAACTCTCTTACTTTCTCTTCCTCCTTTTTGCTCTTAACTTCTATCCTTTTTATAGAGAATTCCCCACCCCTTCAACTTCTTAACCTCTAACCTTTCCTCTTCTTCTCCTAAACCTCTCCTCTCCCTAACATCTCCTCTTCCTCTCTTAAATACCTAAACCCCTAACTCTTCCTCTTCTTCTCTTAAACCCCTAACTCCTCCTCATCCTCTCTTAAACACCATTATTTATTTTGATTTGGTCAAAGTCTATTTTGTCCCATATTTTTTAGGCTTATATATATATATTTTTTAAGCTTAGTCTTAATATCTCAAGAGAACATGACTTGGACCAATTCGTCCAACTCATTTCTCTTTGTTTATTTTTTTTATTTTCTTTTAATTTCAAAACTTTTATTAATTTTGTTATTAAATTTTTTATTTATTTCATAACAAACCCCATCTTTTTTACTAAAAGAACCCCAAAATTTTTAATTTATCATTGGTTATATGGCAGCCACCATGGCATACACGTGGCTGCCACTTGGCATCCAATTTCGGTTTTATAAAAATCTCCAAACTACCCTTTACTTCTTTTATCCATAACTTAGTCGTTTGAGATCCAATTTGAGCACGGTTTGGTACATCGGAATTGTCTCAAAATTCTCTTTATTATGGGCTTATTATTTCAAAAAGATAGGTTCACTATAAAAACCTTGATTTACGTGCCCACATATATGCAGGTTTAAGATATGCTTCTTGGGCAATTTTATGGTGCAAAAATGGGGTGCTAACACCCACATAAGACTTAATCAAAGAGTGCATGTCTATTTAGGACGGGTGATGATAAATCTAGTTGACTTGTAACTAGGATGACCTGTGGGACCCGTCATCTCACGGAATGGACCGAAGTGTCCACGGACTTCCCTGGACTGTAACCGAGAACTTATTCTTAATCTCAAGTCACAGATCACCTAATAGACAAACACTAGGCACCCAGTTGTTTGCCTGCACCCCATCAGGCAATGGTGACTTCCCGTTCCCCATCTCCTTTCCTGATGAAGAAAGCACCTAATCCTTTGTGCTTTCACCGGATATCATGCCGGGAACCGCAAATCCCTAAAGGAGGCACGCACTCACGTGCACCTCCCCAAAGATCCCAGCGTGCGGCCTGCAGATCGACGCGCGCACACTTGGCTAATGGCCTTTCTTGATCATTACCTCTTACAACTAAAAAGCTTTCCTAGTCAATTGATTTTTCGTAGCTAATGTAAGAAACAACTAAATGGATAGCTACACAAAAGTTCACATACACATATATATACATATCTATATCTATATATATATATATAAAGTTAACAAAAAAGGCCTCATCAAGATCAGTTACCTTGCAACACCCCATTATAAAATAAAGTACAAACACAAATATCTAGAGCAAACCTAAGTCTTAAAATCCTAGGTTTCACTTGAAACACAATGTGCAGTATTAGAAACAATTACTGTTATCAAGTCGACATTTATACCACACAGGATGCATACAAGTTACCAATGAATACTGCCACAATAGCTAAATATTTTGCACATGCACACAACTTGCCAGTCACACAAACAAGTACCGAGTCACTTCTCTACAGTGTATAAATTTAACTGAAAACAAACACTTTGCTCATAATGATATGTTGGCCCTGTATGCCAATTCATGTAAAGATGGATGGTTATGTCCTCCTGATATAATATAAGAAAGCTCTAAAAAGTCTCCTCAAATATTACCATAAAGATAATTTCAAAACGAGGAACCATGAACACAGGTAATAGAAAAAGGACTATGTATACAATATTCAGTCAAATACACACATCTAAAATTTAATAAATGCATGCATATTATTTTTATTCATAAACAACATGAATGTGCTAAATAGTAGCAGATGTGATTAACTTTTATTTTGCTATATAAGCACAAACCATTGAGGTGTATACTCCTTTCTATGAACAGCAAAAAACTAAAGTTAACCTCACCAGCTTTGGGATAACACCGGCTTCAACCATGGTGTTGTGATTAAAGAAGCACAAAGCTAGATTTGATAATACCCACCAGCTGCCTCCACTTTTATTTCCTCATCATCGAGAGATTTAATAAGTGTAGGCAACAAATCACTGTTTGCAATTTCCACTCTAAGAGGCTCGTCAACATATAAGTACGCATATACCTGCCAAAGATATGTAAAAAAAATATGTATCAGTTTTTTTCCCAAGAAAAATGTACAAAAAAGTCATTATATGTGTATTTCAAACCTCTGCGGCCAAAGAAGGCCGACTTAGAAGACCTTCTTTTTCTTCTATTGCTTCACTTTCAGCTATAGAGTCTATGTATTGGTTAATTGAAGACACAGTCGTTAAGAGGTCATCAACTGCCTCACATGTTTGCAGTAGATTTTGATTTTAGAAGGCTAACTGCAACGACCCGGAACCAGGTCTGCCCGTCCAAGGCACTCACCTGTCGCCAGTCGTCACGAGTAGGTCTTTCGACCTAATGGAAATACGGATAATTTAAAACTTTTCTTAAACAAGTGAAAGTGATAGAACAATTTATACATGTGCATATCAAAAGTGTATCTATAGAAGTAACAAGTCCCGTGGTGGACTTACAAGTGAATTACATAACTACTTGGCTATTACAAAATGATGGGTAACTAATCACTCATCTCAATTATCAAGTTCTAAAATCGAAAATGTCTAATTACCAACTACAAGAAATACAACTCTAGGTAGGACGGTAGTAATCCTCCTCTCTATACCTTGGTGCTTTCTCCTTTCCTTTGTCCCCAATCTAGTCCTTTGTACCGGATGTCGATGGCTCTGAAAACAAAATCGATAAAACAACTTATGAGATGAATGTCTTAGTAAGCAACACATGCATGATCGAGAAAACGCAGTTCATGCCAATATCATTCAGAATAAATCATAACATGTGGGTAGCTGAAATAATATTTAAATCGTCGTTAAGTCAATATAGTACAAGTGGTGTAGTCCTGTGATTTACGTGTACAAGTCAAACAATAAGGAAATAGTCACACATCAAGTCTTGTCAATTTGTTATCTAGGTGGTTTAATATATATTGCACATGACCCCATCTAACTCCATTGATTCCTCATGGTGGGCTAGGCATCCAACACCGATTCCTCTTAGTGTTAGGCATCCATACGCAGATTCCCCTTAGCGTAGGGCATCTATGCTGATTTCCCCATAACTATGGGCATCGGCCACCGATGTTCCTTGGTGCCGGGATGATTCAATACAACAATAATAACTTGGTCATGACATTATATACAAACACACCTACTTAAGATTTATGGATCCATAACTTAAGGTTGTTCATTATGCAATTGTCCTTTAATTCATTTCATATAACAACTCATGCCATTCACGCATGTACAATCTCAAGCGTAGCCTTATAGCCTTACCCACATCAACTTGGGCCAATGCCCTTTTTACAACATCTCATGTAACCGGGCCACTACCCTCCATATAAATATAACAAGTAATGGGCCAATGCCCTTCATATCATGTTAATCAATTCGGGCCAATGCCCTTCATAGTATATCACATGCTATAACAATAACCAATAGCATCAAAACAAGTTCATGGTGTTAAATCATGCATTTTCACACATTAATTGGGCAACCCAGGCCCCAAATCATTAGAAACATTCACAACTGTATTTTGGCTTTGGTTTTTTACTTCCAAGGATCATTTGGAAGATGCTCCAAGTGGTAGAATTAAAATACCCCATTCCTATAAAAATTTAGAACCGAAACTCTCTATGAAATCTAGTTCAGTAGAACGTACCCAAACTCTTGGTTAATTGGAATTTTGAGGTAATTATAGTGGAAACACTTCCTAGGCACCTAAATTCTATTTGTACATAGGTTGGATTCAAATAAAAACAATCCATAGTTGGAAACACTTACAATTCCCAAAATACCCAAAACTGCCCGAGACGCCTGCAATTGTGCTGGAGCGCTGGGTCAGGCGTGTAAAACCCCGGTTTTAGACAAATGTTATTGTGGGAATTATCTAATAATTTTAAATATATTTATGGTGTAAATTCAGGTAATTGAAGTCAAGGGTAAATAAGGAATTTCACAAATCTGAATTTTGAAGGTTAAGTCAAGGTGAGCAAGCTAAGTTCGGTTTTAATAAATTCATATTAGTGACTTAATTGATATTAAGTGGATGGACTATTTTAATTTGAGTTGGTGAAGATGAGATCAGGGGATCAAAGCTAATGAAACGGTTATGTAGGTAGAACTGTGGGTGAACACACAACATATCATGAAGAAGAGGGGGCACCAACGTCCATTATAAGTAGCTGCGAATTTGGGGAACTTGGGTTTCACTCAAACTTTGGTTGGAGAGGAATTGGCTGCTGGTGTACAAGCCAACTGGGAAGAAGAGAGGGCAAGGTGAGTTGGAGCACTTGGAGCTGTCTGGAGGTTAATTTAGAAGGAAGAAATTCTCCTATCATAATTGCTGAAGTTGTCGGAGGTTGCTGAGATCTGTCCAACCTAACTGTGCGATCAGGAGAGATCAGGTAATAAGTGTATCTAAATTAACTGTGAGCAAATGGTTAGGGAGATTTAGGTTTCGTCCAGATCTAATTGGATTTGGAACAGTTTTGTCTGTAGGAATTGAGATAGGAAAACCGATCATCCATTGAAGGTGATTTTGGAGCTACTGTTGTGGGAGATCTGAAAAGGATTGCAAGTGATCGATCATGAGGTTCTTCATATCAAGTGAGTAGCACCCTGTTTTATTCGATTTTAGCATATGGATGTGATTTGGAGCCTGAGTTGCAGTCACGTGAGTTGATTCCTCTGTTCATGAACTGTTAGTGAAGATCGAATGATTTTCCATTGATTTTTGTTTAGATTAATTTCAATTAGGGTTAATCGGTATGTTAGGAGGTATAGGAAGGGATTGGAGTTGAGTTTGGCAATGGATTTGGGTTCAAACAGGTCGGAAATCACCAAACAACGTGTATCACATTCACCAAGTTGAAGTTTGGGTTGGCGCTAAGTGCGGCCAACCTGGCGCTAACCTCATGAGGTTAGCGCCAGTTCAAAAATGGGCTAGGGCTAACCTTGGTGGACCTGGCGCCAACCTCTGGGGGTGAGCGCCAGGTGTATATTTTATAGGGGAGTGCGGCTAATCGTGTAGGAACTCTGGGACTATTTTGATCCTTCCTAAACTTACTTGATGAGTTAGTTAAGTGATAGGGAAGGTTATTAATGTGGCCGTAAGATCCGAAGGGCATATGATTAAATTTATAATCACTAAATCATATGAAGAAGAAGAGACCTTCTGAGGTTGTCTGTAGCTGGAGCTTAGCAACAACACCGTAGTCACCAGTTCATTCGACCAAATCATTGGAAGCAGAAAATCTGTCTAAATGTTTAAGGTTTAGTCTTTAGGAAATCAAACAAGGGCTATTGATGAGAAATAATAATATTGAGTGATATAAATTGTGGTTTAAGGTGGATGGCCAACATTGAGTGATAGAGAGCTAAATGATGAAATTAGTAACTACAAAAGTGGGGATTGATTCTGGAAAATGCAGAGTTTGTATTTGGGGTTTAAATAATTAATTCTAACAACTTAGAGTGGTGTCATTCAGATCTGGGTTAGCTTGTGGATTCAAACTTATATACCACCAGGTTAGGGTATGAACAAGATAAGAGGTTGGAACTAAATATCTAAAGAAAATTTCTGCACCTTGAAGTTGTAAAATGTTCTTTGACTTCCCCTATTTTGATATTGTCGAGATTGAATCTTTAACACTTTTAAATATAGATTTGATATTCTCGGTTTTGCTAACTTCTAGTAAACTTTATCTTATGAGCAGATTATGAAAGTAGGTGTTTTCTGGAGACTTTTGCATATATGTTGTTAAGTTTTGTGTTGGATTAAAGTATATGGAATCTCCATTAGGGGGTATATTGGTCCGGGTGACTCATGATGAATAACCACCAGATTGGATTTATATTGTGCTTACTATTGATTCTTGTTACTTCATCAATTATGTTGGAAATGTGGCATCTGAAATTACTGTTGGTTTAGCTTGTCCTGGATCCATGTCTAAGCTTAGTAATGAAATGTTTTTGCTTTATTGGGGTAATGGCATGGCCTTTTGTGTTGCCACGACCGGTGTAGAGCAACCAGATACCCTGAGTAGGCCTGGTTGTCAATGCCGATACCCGGAGTAGGCCGGCATTGGATGATGATACCCTGAGTAGGCCGTCATTTCAGAGTTCCGATACCCTGAGTAGGCTGGAACTGTGTACATGGAGGTGTGGATGTCGCCTTGGCTTGTCGATTAACCAATTTAAGTAGGATTTATAACATTGACCATATCATGACTGTTCTTATTACTGTTGGACACTGTTTAACTGTATTATCGGGATTAAGTGATTTTGGATTGATATTGTATTCCTTGGATTATTCGAGACCGTTATTAATCGTGGCATATTTAGTACTGATACTATTTCTGCATGCATATGCTACTCGCTGAGATATTTGTATCTCACTCCTTTGTTTTGGTTTTGTTTTTAGATACTCGTGGCGAGGCGACGACTGGGGTAGATCCTTCCGGCTGATATAGGGAGAAGGATTATTTCTACATTCCATAGACTAGTAGGTTTATTCTTTGATTGACATATTGATTGGATAGATTTGGGAAATGTAATAAATGATACCAGGATTATGGTTTGATGGCACTTAAAACAAATATTTTACCATGTTTCCTAATAGATAGCTGTTGCACTTAAGGTTTGCCGTGGCGCGCCGAAATTTTGTATTTCGCTAGGTCATCGGCACGAAAAATGACCTCGAAATGGTCCCCCTGCGTTTCGCTGGCTTTTCGCCGGCACACCGCCAAATTTCGCCAATTTCGCTAATTTCACCAGAATTTCGGTAGAATTTCACCGAAACATGGATCGTATAAAATCATATGTATAAAGCCTTTTCACTGGCTTTTCGCTGGGGTGCCGTCGGTGTGCCACCAATTTTGCCAAAACATGAATTTCGTCAAGCCATTTCGCTGGCTTTTTGCCGGCACGCTGCCGGTGTGCCGCCAATTTCGCCAAAAAGCCTTTTCGGCCCATTTCGTCGGCTTTTTGCCGGCAAACCGTTTCGGCCGCCTGGCGGCACCGAAAAGTCGATCTTTGGTTGCACTCTGATTTGAAATACTCATATGGTTAAACCAGCATTCATATGAGTCTTGGGCCCATACATAACACTCCGTGAGATGTGTTATAGCTTTATTGAACAACACGGATCCGGGGCGTTACAAGGTGCCTGGCTTAGCCAAAAATTCAACTCTCGGGTTTTGAGTTTTTAAAAAAACACAGGCAAGGCGCTCGTGATCGCGCTCGAGCAGCCACACCTATTGACAGAAGTAAAATGGGTGCTCGATGTAGCGCTCGAGCGCTATGCCAGGCGCCCTGGCAATTTCCAGGTCGAGAACATCCTAACCGCGAGATTTTTGGGTTTTTCTCAAATCTAACTCGTTTTCTATGGTTTTTGTCTCTTAAACCTCTCTAGGATGAGCTATCACCTAGTACTCATCTAGCCATGAACAAATGCACTTCTTATTTGTAAAGGAAACAAGAATATTCAAAAACCTTGGTCTCAAATCCTTTCAAATCAAAGAACAAGAAGGTTTTATGTTGGAAAGGTGTTGCTTACCTAATCTAAGCAAGCAAGCACGACCTCTTGCTCCTAAAGCAAGATACGAACAGTTCTCCCTTGAGCTCCTTGAATGCTTCTTCACAAATCCTTCAAGCTTTAACCAAACGAAAATCCACCAAGCCTTTGAGTTTTTCCCTCTTCTTTAGCAAGAGTTCTTTCAACCTTGCCCAACAACTTAGAAGAGAATGGAGTGGAGTGTGGGAGGAGAATGAGAGTGTGGAAGAGAAGAGAAGAAGAGGGTTTTGGGTTTCAATTGTATGGGTCAAACCCCTCCTTGTACTTAGTAAATTTTCTCCCTAAATGCTCTTTGGCAATCTTCCAAGTTTGCCCTTCTCCCATCAAGGCACCAATATTTACCACCTTGCCACTCCTTCCATTGCACACAAAATTTACCATTTAGCCATCCTCTCTCATAGAATAAAATTTATTTAACAATCTAGGGGATTGCTATAATGGAAGGGATGCCAACCTTTGCACATTTTTGACAAGCCTTGACTTAGCCACTTGGTTGGCTTCATGTTTGGGCTTCTTCCACTTCACCTTCACAACAAAATAGAGAATTTTAGAATTGACCAAATGTCTCTTGCTTAATCACTTAAGCAAATGATCTAAGAATTTGGGGTCTCACATTAATGCATCCACGAAATTGCATTATTGCATCAATAAACTGCTTCCCACTGTTATAACCCTCATAAATAAGTAAATAAGAAATTGTGAATATACGTTTAAGCCGGCAGCCCTACCACCATAACCCCCATACCAAAGAGCATGCATACTCTTTTTCCCAGCCATATTCACCATGAATGGAATATAGGTTTTTAGCCAAAGATAAACCAATGATGCTATTGTTGTACAGGAGCCACCACTACCAAAGCTTCGTAATCTTCTAGGTTAGCTATGCCAATGGTATTGAGAGTAAACATCATCTGCAGCAAGTCCTTCCTTCGAACCAAAATGGAGAGCAGATTCAGTAGAAGATAAACCGGAACGAAGAACAGCAGAGAGAATCAGGAAACATCAAAATAACTCATAAAAACCCTTACCGGTTTGAGGTACGAGATTGAGAAGCTAACCTGACTGAAAACCACCTAGATCAATATTGACAGTGACGCAACCGTCGTTTACTAGCTGATAGGGGACGACCCGCCCAATACCTCACCGAGGATGCATGGTGAGCAGGGGAAGAGAGCGAGCACTGCACCAGAACAAAAAGAGACGGAGAGACACAGAGAGAGGTACCAAGCATCTAACAGGAGAGAGAGAAAGAGAGAGGGAGAGGGACAGGGGTTGGAGAAATAAGTCGTGTTGTTGCTTGAGAAATAAGTAACTTAAAAAGAGAAGAGATGAAGGGCATCAATGTAAAAATAGAACAAGTTATGCTTTAACAAAATGTTAGGGTTAACAAAAGAGAGGGACAAAAGGCAGTAAATTAATGTAATTAGGGAGGGTAGTTTCGGCAATGCTTTAACAAAATGTTAGGGTTAACAAAAGAGTGGAACAAAAAGGCAGTAAATTATTGTTATTAGGGTGGGTAGTTTCGGCAAATCAAATGTGAGACACAAGTTCTCCTGAATTCTCTTTTAGTAGAAGGTTATAGATTTAACGAGAGAAGGCCCTTTGGGAAGCATGCCTAAAACTATGCACGACTTCCAAAAAATGCCCATACCTTACATTGTTTGTGTTTCAATAACACAGGGTTTCATCAATCAAATTTGTTCAAAACCTAGGCTTACAAATTGCTCCCGCTAACACATGGTTTTGAGCAAGGAAGATAGAGAGTGAACAATATGATCCATCTTGAACTCACCTTCAAATTATTGACTTCAAGCACCATAGTTCATGTGATTAACCCAAGAACAAGATACAATTTAACATTGGGAAGACCATGGCTTAGGACTGTAAACGGAGCGAATACGGAGCGGATCCTATTGAATCCGAATTCGAATCCGTTTAAGTAATAGGATATCCGTATTCGTTTAAATATTCGACGGATATTTGAAATACACTACCAAGTCCGAATTCGATAAAAAATGTTACATCCGTATTCGTATCCGATTGTATTCGAATTCGATTAAATATTCGAATCCGTTAAGAGATCCGAAAATCCGATTAAATTTCGTCTAATTTAAACAATAAAATTAGTTTTTCCAATCAAACCATTGGGCTTTAATAAATGATACAACAAACAAATGATACAATAAAAACAAAAAATCATACAAACAAAAATTAAAAAAATTAAACCACATTAGTCTTTCTTTATTACACAAACAAATGGTACAATAAACCAAAATAAATAAATAAAAAATACATTCAAAGATCACTCATATGCCCACTTCTGTTGCCTCCCGAGTTCAACTCCAAAGTTGAAATTACCTGTATTTCTGAAAGTATACACCCATGCAATGCCATGACCATGAATGCACAATGTCTTTCTTTATTACACAAACAAATGATACAATAAAGAGTCTTCTTATTTTCAATCGTTTTTTCTTGGAAACATTACCAAACAATCTCTTAGTCTTCTCATTTCAGGCTTGCCCACCAAAGTCAATACAAGTGGGATTCTGCCAGCAAAACCAGTTTCAATTAACCGAACATATTGCAATTTCCAGAAGTTAATGTCATTAATTGACAGAAACTTAACAGTGCTCTCCTAATCAAATTGCAAAAAAAAAAATGTACATGCTTAAATGCTTCGATAAAAATGAAGAAAGCAAATAAGAAATAACATGAAGAAATTTAAACCAACTCAGTGAGTAAGATTACTTACTGTAAGAGGATTTGGGTCTAGGATATGCTTGATTAATTTCTTTGCGCCAGATGAAAACCAAGACGGACAAGTGAAATCAGCCTTATAAATCTGCAATGGAGTAGCCAGTGCCAAGGGTGCGCAATGAGATTCTCAATATGTAAATAAGAGAAAAGTCATTACCAAAAATTCTTACCTTCCTATACAAAGCCATGAGGTTTGACTCATCAAAAGGCAAATACCCAGCCATGAGAACAAAAAGAATGACCCCACAAGACCATATGTCAGCAGTTGTACCATCATGACCTTTATCATTAAGTACCTGAGAAGAAGTGTTGAACATGAAAAATTAACAGATAACAAATGCATTAGTGCAATATTCAAGTTGCATTAGTGCAATATTCAAGTTCGTAAAAGCATAAAAGTTATTAGTAAATACCTCAGGAGCAACATAATTTGGGGTTCCACAGGCAGTGTGAAGCAGCCCATCTTCCTACAATAGTTTTATATATGCATATATATCATCAGAAAGCTTTCCTTCTTGATGCATAATGTATTGGTCCAAAGGCATTGTAAATTGGCCTTCAGAATTGCTTGAATGAGAATAAAGGAGGAAATAAATGGAAGAAACTAAAATTGAAAAAGTGAAAAAAGAATTACAGATCAACAAACATTTGTTCCTCATTTTATTGACACCACAAAACCAAATTCGAAAGAAAACTCTCAAGGAACAAATAGCTTAATAAAAAAAAAATTAAAATAAACACCTTATTGATGTCCCTAACATATCCGGAAAAATGGATATTCTAAACAGGGGCATCCCTTCTTATTGAAGTCTAAAAGTTTCCAAAAATAAGACATGCAAAAAAGCTCCAGAAAATCCCTCTTGATGCAGGGAGAATGTTATATGCCTGAAATATAGAAAGTTATGCCAAAAGCCATAAACTTTAAGAAAAGAATCAAAAGTTTTGACCGTCCTACTCCCATAGATTCATACATTGCCTCCTCACCATTTGTTGGTCGCTCCGGCTTTAAACATTTTTTGCTACCCATCCACTCACCTTTCAATTGAGGACTCTCAAAAGGTTAGCCCTTGTTATTTTCTTTTCCATTCTTTCAAGAAAGACCATCTTCAACCTTGCCAATCATAAATTGCCATTTCACACTCATAGGAAGCCAATTCATTGTTGATGACTGAACTAACATTTCTATAGTTGTAATGAACAAATAATTTAGAATAAAATGCCTTCTATAAAATTATCTTAAAAAGAAACCTAAAAAAAATTAGTACAGATTACAAGAAATTAAACAATTATAAATAGCTTCTTTATGAGGTGATACTTTGAACCTGATGCCAACTTTCATTCAAAATTTTCAGTTTATTGTTGATACCATTGGCTCTGCAGTTATGCCTACATGCAGGATTCAGGTCTTTTGCAAAAAGAATGCAGTACTTACCCTCACTTGCTGCGAAAATGCACTCAACCCAAAGTCTGAAACTTTAAGCACTCCAAAGGAGTCTAGAAGTAAATTTTCAGGCTGCAAGGATGCAAAGATATTACATTAATAAGGAAAGCTACCTCCATGTCAGCTGAAGAAACTAAAACAGTAAAAAACACTCTGCTCCTTAATCCCAACAAGCATCATAAATGTGTATTTATGTGTGGAAACTAAGTTGAAGTTGCTCATGTAAGTGTGTTAAACCTTCAAATCTCTATGGTAAACACCTCTGCTATGGTAGTAATCCACAGCATTAATCAGCTGATGGAAATAACTCCTAGCTTCATCTTCCTTAAGTCTTCCATGAGCGGCCTATGAAACAAAGAGCCATTAAGGTAAAATTGCCTAAATAAATTAAAGATTATATACCTATTGCAGAATGTGCACAGATGAAATAAAACAGAACAAATGAGAATTCAAGCAAACGCACAAAAAATGTCGAAACACTCAAATATTACATCTAGTCTTAAGATAAAACTCTGCTATGATTGCGAAAAGGTACAGGTGCATTATCTGATGCTAGTAAGGTCATATTTTTACATTAGCATCCAGTTCTGCACTTTATATCTCACTGAGACAGAGAGGCTCCCAAACATAATAAAATCGAGAAGCAGTCTTACTATTTTGTCAAAAAGCTCGCCTCCATCAACAAACTCAAGCACGATGTAGATTTTTGTCCTGCTCGCCATAACCTGTAAATTAAGCACAGAATACTGTTTTAATGAAATCTAGAGCAATGATAGAAACTATTCGTTTAAAAACAAACTTGTGCTTGTGAATACAAGTATAACATATAACCAAAAATGAGGGCAAAGCTCATGCTATATAAAATACCACCTCTAAGGCTTTAACCATCTCGTCAGACCCCCCAAAAGAAGAAGAAGACGAGAGGAAGACGAGAGGAGTGTTGACATTAGTCGAGATTCGATTATAGTGAGTTGCCGCCACCAGAGACGAGAGAGAGTTGAGAGGAAGACAAGAGTGAGTCGCCGCCGCAGTGAGTCCCCTTTTTAGTTTCCGCCGAGCAATTGAGATTCGATTGCAGTTCGCCGCCGCCTCCAAAGACGAGAGAGAGTTGAGAGGAAAACGAAAGCTGAGAGGGAGTCGAGATTCGAGTTAGGTTTAGGGCAAATGTTAGTTTTATATAAGAAGATAAATTATTTAATTATCCTCAATACATTATATAATTTACAAACACATTATACATAACTAATCGGATTCGGATCTTAATCGGACGGATATGGCCCTGATTTGAATCCGAATCCGATTATAAACGGATCCAAAAATTGGATCCGAATCTGATCCGATGGATCATTTAATCGGTTAAAAATCCGATTAAATCGGATAATTTAATCGAAAACGGACGGTAAATGAGTCATGATCCGATCCATTTACAGCCCTACCATGGCTCCATGATGATAGTACCTTTAACTCTTCAAATTCTACAAGATTTAAATTTCGTCAATAGAGAAAGCAAAGTTGAAAGAGAAAGAATAAGTCGAGATAGTTATGATGAAGGACAAATCAAAGTTTAATAAATCAAGCAACACCATTATGCAAAGGGGGGAGACTGGCGCATGCAGAAAGTTGGTGCCCGACACAATCTTGCTAAGGGGTTAAGTGGTCAAAGGAGTCGCTACTATCTGATGGGGTGTGGGTAGATACCTGGGGCATAGATGTCAGTTTGAGGCTTGGTCTGCGCATCAAGATTAGGTTAAATACTTCGTTATGGTTCGGAAAAGTCCGTAGATACCCCGATCCACCTTGTCCAAGATGGGTCCCTCGGGTCATCCTGGTTGGTTTAGTCCAAATCAGTTTGATTTCTCCTTATTTTCTATGCCAGCATGTCACTTTTGGGCTTGTGTGGGCCTCAAGGAGTTTGGCCCACTTTTAGTTAATTATGTTCACTAAATTTAAATTATATTAGTTTGAAGTGAGTGAGCCCCATTGAAAGGCCCAGTAAGTCCAATTAAGGCTAATTGTAGACTAAGTCCTAATTTGGGCTTGGGTTTTGAACCCACAACTCTTTTGGTTTATCTAGTTTTGTTTTGGGTTAATTTTAATATCACACCTCGGATCCAGGTATACCCCACAATTGTAGACCTAAATCTGAAGAATGCAACCTTTATGGGCCCAAAAACCTCCATTTATCCAATTAAACAATATCAGAGTTAGTAAAATTTAAAACAATGCAGAAGCTAAAATAATAATCCTCTCCTTCAATAACTTCTAATAGATAATGAAATCTAATCATTAATTACACTTTATGAAATGAAAAAGTAAACTAAGTCTCATACTCTTATCTAATCCAAATAATAAATTTCACCTATACAACTTTTTAAATAAGAAATAAACTAAAAATAAACTATACCCATCTATATGCATGTATGTCCATGAAGATCCTTATCCTCATAATCCCTATAAGTCTCTAAGTTCCTTTGATCATCCTCACCTTGCAAATCTGAAAACAAAACATTTAAAAACAACGATGTGAGATATAAAAATATCTCAGTAAGTAACAACATGCATGTCAAAACCAATATCCTTTATATTTTCCAAAACATGCTAAGATAACAACCAAAATCAAGTAATTCCAATGAAATACAGAAATAAATCCGATATTAAATCCAAACAAACAATAGCATGTGTTAAATAGGTTTTGTTTCAAATCCTTCATGTGAGCACAATATCGAGGTAGTGCTAGAGGGCGAGCTTGAGTACAGACCCGAGGAGTATTATCACCCATTGTAGGATTCACCTTATTATATTGTATTTGGTTTGAGGAAGAAATATTTTAGTCATGTAATGATACTCTTTGGATTATGGACTTAAGAGTTACTTTTGTATATGATTGTACATATGAGAGAGAGTGTGTGTGAACACTTTAGTTACCTTTTTGTATTCACCCCATGTATCACATCTTTGAGGTTATCTATACAGGTGATGTTTTTTTATTGGATGATCTATATCATGCACACAACCACTATTCCTTGTGTAGTGCACTCTAATAAATTGTCATGATTATGTTAATCAGGTTATTGTGGGCCCATAAGTAGGGCTCAGGGACGGGTTTGTGCCCCGAATGAACAGACCCGGTTCTGGGGCGCTACACTCAGCTTCATCTTCTTTGATTGGGTGATCTATGAAGTTCAATTCAAGTAAGTAACAACCCTTCTCACCAAATATTGCATGGTTGTTTTTAAAAACTGTTAAATTTCTATTTTTGATGTGGTTTTGATTTTGGATAAAATGTTGGAAATTCATATGGGTTGTGAATTGGCGTGTTATTGATCAATTACTGAAGTATTTTATGCTTCTTATAATCATTACCGAATAATTTGTAACGGATTAATCAGTTATTGCGGATTACATTGTGAAACTGAATGGTTTTCTTTTTGCTATGTTTTAGATAATCGTTTTAGGTACCTAATAAAGATTCGTTCCATATTAAGCACCCATCCTTAACACTAACTAGAATACATTGTAACACCCCGAATCCAGGTCATTTTTTTTGACTCGGATCAAGGCATTAACTTGTAGGACATCATAATCAGCTCAAAAGATAAGACTAAAAGATTTAAGAGTTATCAAAGTGCTAGGAAGCTTAAATTATTCATTAGAATCTATATCTTACTATTACATCAATTAATCAAATGAAATGCAACTACAATTTAACTAACTCTCAAACTCTACTAGATCATCTACTATTATTCTAAGAAAATAAAAACACCTATATAAATATCCTACTCTTGTTTTCTGGATATTCTACACTTCAAGCCCACTATCAAACTAACCCAAGGCGTCCTCTCCAAGATTACCTGAAAACAAAACATTTAAAAGCAAGAGTGAGATATAAAATCTCAGCAAGTAGCAACATGCATGAAAGAAAATAGTTATATATATATATATAATATCATTTACAAACCTTTCATGAGTTACAAAACAATATCACAAGTATCGTTAAAATAAGAATACAAAGCTGTATAAGTCAAATCTACAATTTTCTCCAAATTAATACAAATGGTTTTTCCCAAAACAATTCATCATGGTAAACCGACATTCCTTTCAAAAACATGACTAAACCGTTCAATCAATCTCTTTCTTTTTAAAAGAAAAACAAATCATATATAATTAGTAGTCAATCTCACCATCCGATAGTAGCATTCTCCCATGTAGGATGCAATCACGTAGTAATCACATATCCCTACATGAGGTCTCTCCCGTAGGAGTTAACACATCTCATCCGTAGGTGATAACACACACATCTCCCCTGTGGGATGCAATCACATCGTGATTACATCTCCCCTAACAGAAGGTCACATCTCTCCCGCAGGAGGTCACATCTCACCCCCAAGTGGTAAATCACATATCTCCCCTGTGGGATCCAATCCAATCTGGATTACATCTCCCCCAACGGGAGGTCACATCTCACTCACAGGTGGTCATGCAATCCAATCTGGATCACATCTCCCCTAACAGGAGGTCATATCTCACTCGCAGGTGGTCACATATCTCCCCTGTGGGATGCAATCCAATCTGGACTACATCTCCCCCAACAGGTCACATCTCACCCGCAGGTGGTCACATATCTCCCATGTGGGATGCAATCCAATCTAGGCTACATCTCCCCCAACAGGAGGTCACATCTTTCGTTCAGGAGGTCACATATCTCCCCTGTGGGATGCAATCCAATCTGGATTACATCTCCCCCAACAGGAGGTCACATCTCATCCGCAGGTGGTTATAACATATCTCCCCTTTGGGATGCAATCCAATCTGGATTACATCTTCCCCAACAGGAGGTCACATTTCACCCGCAGGTGGTCATCACATATTTCCCCTGTGGGATGCAATCACATTGTGATTACATCTCCCCCACAGAAGGTAATTTGTCACGACCCGGAACCAAGCCTGCCCCTCCAAGGCACGACTCGTCCCAGAACGTGGCAAGTGGGCCATTACTCTTAACAAAATACGAAGGATTTTAAAACTTTTTCATAACGAGTGCAGGTGCAACAGTTTATACATGTGCATATCAAAAGTGTTCATATATATATATATATATATATATATATATATATATATATATATATGTGATGTGAAATAAAACATGAGAGTTTAGTTACCAAAACATTGGGTGACTAGTGACTCCTCTCAAAGGTAAGGGTTACAACTCAAAACTATACAAGTATAAACAAAAGAAAAGCCTAAGGTCTATAGAAATCCTCCTCTCTATACCCGATGGCCTTTTCCTTGCCTCTATCCCCGGCCCGGTCCTTCACACCGGATGTCAACGGATCTGAAAAATAAGATAGAAACCAACTGTGAGATGAATATCTCAATAAGCAACACATGCATGATTCGGTGAAAACACAATTTATGCAAATATCTCTCGATAAACCATGACATGTGGGTAGTATTTAATACTATAAAATCCACAACATCTCATGTGTCATACAATAGTGCATGCATGTGCTTCAGTGTACAGTTCATCAATTTATAACAATTTCAATCAATAATCATTAATCATTATACGATTGTAACGGATCCCAAGCTTGCGGGGAAGATATGAGTTCTCTATCTCCAGGTTAGGGTGAACATAGGTCCACTATCCCCAACCGAGATGAACCGATCCATTTACCCACCAAGGCTTACTGCTGTGGAAGAGCTTGTTCACTACCCCCAAATTGAAGTGAACAATGGTTCACTACCCCCAATTGAGGTGAACAGCACACACTACCAATCAATATCCACTTTTGTGAAAGAGCTAGTTCACTACCCCAAATTGAGGTGAACAGTAGTTCACTACCCCCAATTGAGGTGAACAGCACATGTTACTTACCAATATTCATTCTTGTAAAGGAGCTAGTTCACTACCCCCAAATTGAGGTGAAAAGTAGTCAACTACCCCCAATTGAGGTGAACTGCACATGTAGAATGCCAACAAATGGGCCAATGCCCTAAATGAATCTCATGAACTACTAGGCTACTGCCTTCCATACCATTCAAGTCAAATGTGGGGCCGAAGCCCTTAGTGGTGCAAATGTAATATGGGACAATGCCCTCACTATCGTGCAACTTAGGTCAAGTGTAATATGGGCCCAATTCCCTTCATACCATGTGTAAAATACCAGGCCGAAGCCTATCTGGTCATGGGTGGTGTACTCACCTTGATATTCAATGGTAAAGGTTAGGTTTTTTTGGAAATTCTCTACCTCATGACTCTTTTGGGGTAACCTATGCCTCAACTCTTTTGGTACTTTTATAACTTGGTTTTGGCTCTTGACTTCTACTTTTAAGGGTTATTTGGAAAGTGTTTGAGGTGGTGGAATCAATTTATCCTATTTCTATAGTAATCTAGGACAGAAACTTTGTCTAGGACCGTCTTGGGCAAAACGTACCAAAAATCCTTGTTATTTGGAATTTTGAGATACTTCCAGTTGGAACACCGCCTAGACACCTAACTCTCACTTATACATGGTTTGGATTTGAATAAAAACAAAGGGTAGTTTAATTTGGGCTAAAAACTCAATTTTTAGAAATTCTGGTAAGGCCGCTCGATAGGTTGCTCGAGCCTGTTTCGAGCGGCCACAATTTTGCTCTTGGGTTCTCTGTTAAAACTAGTCACTAGAACAGTCACTCGAGTGGCCATGCCTTCAAACTTTACCTGAAGCTACCTAAAACTACCACCCGATGCCCGCTTAGGCGGCCTGGGTTTTTGACAGTTCGCGAAATCCGAACTTTTGGGGATTTCGATCTTTCTTAAATCTGACTTGCTCTGGGTTTTTTGGGCTCTAAATCACTTCTAGCATGTGTAGAAATCTACTACCCACAAAACCCCTCAAAGAAAACTCTCTTATTTGGCTTAGGACTCGTTTTCATATCTCAACCCTAACATTCATCTAAACATGCGATTTTAGCCGAAAATTGAAAACAAGGGGAAGGGTGGTGTTGCTTACCTCTTGAAAACTCTCAAACAAGTTGTATAACCTCTATTGCAACTCACGAACAGCACTTGAGCTCCTTGGTTGCTCGTTCCACCAATATCCACCAAGCAAACCCCCAAACGAAAATGGGAACATGGGTTTCCTCTTTCTTTTTTCTTGCAAACCAGCACCTCCAAAGGGTTCGAAAGGGATGGGGATGAAAATGGGATGAAGATGATGAGAAAGAGATGAAGAGAATGAGTATGGGAGAGAAAGAGAAGAGGAAAAGGGTTTGGTCGAATGGGGTTAGTCGTGAATGGCTTTCCTCTTGGGTTTTCTCCACTTAAACCAAAGTTTCTCCTCCAGACACATAGTATTACGAGTTTGCCATTCCTTCATCCTTCCTACATTGCACAAGTCCAACACTTATCTATTTTCTCACTTAGAATCCAACCTTAATTTGACAAACTAAAGATTACTCACCTTCACAGGCTGCTGACAGCCCGGGGCTTAGCCACTTTGGCTGGCTTTAGGCTTGAGCTGCTCCAGCTTCACCTACACATCAAGCTCACTAATTAGGATATGCTAGGGATATTGGAATGGGGTTTCACATTATCCATCTCTCCCGCAGGAGGTAATCAAATCTCATCTGCAGATGGTAACCAAATCTCACATATAAAGTAGTATATCGGTGTTCAATCAAAAATCCAAAACCTCTTGTCAATACTTATTATATTTCAAAACATAGGCTCAACGTACTCAAATCTGTTATAAAAGTATTTTGATAAATTCCTGTACTTGAATCACGTTTAAAATAATGTTTTACAGGTGTAGAAATCAACCAAATTGATTTTGAAATATACCAAAAATTCCTTTGATTTTCAAAGCAAGACAACCCCCTTTGCAAACAATCCTAAATCACTAAATAATTGTTTTTAAATACAAAAGATCATTGAAAACAGTGTAAACATTTAATATCTGTTGGTTTAGATATTTAAATTCATTTAAAAATCATTTGTATTGAAATAACTCTTCAAATTTATCAAAAATAGTATTTTGTGATGGTCGCTCAACCCAGTCGCCTAGGCTACCTGGGTGGGCAGTCTAAGAAGTTAAAACACTTTTCTAAAACACGGGTGCTCCGGTGGCGCCTAGGCGACCTACCCTAAAAATTCTTGTTTGCACGGTCACTTTGCCCATCGCTCAGGTGATCGGCTGGGCGACCTAATTTCCATTATTTTTAAGTAATACGCAACCATGATTGCTTAGGCAACCGTGCTGAGCGTTCGAGTATAAGCGGCTAATCTGACGATCAAACTCTGGTTTTTATGCATCAAAAGATCAAACTAACTTCTCAAATCACTTCTAAATCATATATTTTCAACCTCTAAACATGTTAGATCATTCCAAATACTCTAAACATAGGTTTACAATAAATCTAAATCATACCTACGGAAACTTAAACATGCTCAACAGTATTCATAAACCACATGTAAGATCAATCAAACCCACGAAATCTATTGTATAAAATACATGTTCTAATATTTCAAATCATCATATATTAATTTTAGATCAAACTCAAACGATTAAACATGAAATTATGCAACGATAAAACAAAACGAGGTGTTACTACTTGCCTCAAAACGCAAATCCTTCTCTTTAAATTACCACCGAGATTCTACTACTATCACACTCCTCTAGATACCTCAGAATACCATCTCCACCGTTCAGATTGAAGCCCTACCAATCATGAACAAAACCTTCAAATTTGAGGCCGATTTAACGACTGGATCTCTATAGATCATTATGTGAAGTTTGCTGGTCGGACTTCTCTGCAACTCCTCTTTTCTCTAAATTCCCCAAACGTGAGAGCCCTCCTTTCCCTCTACATGATTTGATTAGAAGAAACCCTAACTCCTTCCTAAAGCTTCCCTTTTATAGGCTCACCCAAAATAGAAGTCTTAATAGGTTTAGGGAACTTTCTAAGGAATCCCACTAGGTTTCCTAATCACACTTAGAAGCTTCCCTATTCTTTCACAACTCCTTCTTCAAAATTTTCCCTCTTAATACAAAATAAGAGAAACTTCTATTTTTCTTAATTTTCGTGCTAATTATTTCCCTTATTTTTAAATATTACAAAAACTCTCAAAAACTCCTCTTTTCCCTCAACTTAAGGCTCATAATTAACTATAATCACCAATATGCCCTTTCCTCATTTATTAAGCTATAAATTTCACTATTTATACTTAAATCATCCCAACTTAAGTCTAACTTAATTTCTCAAGTCTAATAACAATTTAATTAATCTATTTAATTATTTACCAATAATTAGTACGGATTGACCCAAATACCCTTCTCTTAATAGTCTCATATCTACCCATTGGATTTCTTTCAAAATTTCCAAATTTATTATCTATAGTATTCTTGGCTATAATATACACTTGGATTAATACCTATCTTTCCCAAACTTCATATTTAACTTACTTTCCCAATTATTCTAAATTAATTTTTCACTTTTCCTATTACTATTAATTAAAGTCAAACCTATAATTAATCTTCCAATTAATTTAAATTACTATTCCAATTCCCAGTAACTTGTAATTACGATCATTTATTTAATTACTTATATATACCTACTTAGAACATAATGCTAATCCTCCAATACTTGGATTAATTCTTTATTCCTTAATTCTTTTCAGGTTTATCTAACTTATTATCCAATATTTAGATTTATTTATTATATTATTGTATTAAAAAATTCGGGGTTTTACATACATAGTGAGTTTATCTTCTTAATCAAACAATTACTTAGGTTTTTATTTGCATATCATATATAGTTGTCTTTTTAATGTATAAAACATTTTTTTCACATCAAAAAGTAAATATAAGAACACAAGTTTCATGTCTATCTATTGTTGGGTTGTGAATTGGAATGTTATTGATTAATCAATGCCATTGCATTGTGAATTGGCATGTTATTGATCAATCTATGTTGATTTCAAGCTTATATTGGAATTGGAATGAGTTTATGCATGGAAAACTCCAATTATTGGGAATAATTAACTGTAGATGATCTAAATTTTGATTTGATGAGTTTGGTTGTGTTTTAAGAGAATGTTTTCTTTAATATTGTATTCATAAACAAGTCTTGCTTGTTGTACTTTCGAAATGCTAAAAGTGCTTATCGAACGAAGTTGATATGCCAAACAAGGGTTAAGATACAAGTATGAGAGATGAATTTCTCAGCTTTTGCTCAACACACCCTTTCAATGTACCGAAGGTGTCTCAACACAAAAGCCCAAGACTTGTCTATTTTTATTTTGGTTGGACATATATCTAGACCTATCGATGTTCAATATATCAAAGAAACCTTGATATGTCAATGTCGATATATTGAAGTGTTCATTGATGTATGCACAGTGTCAATCGGGGTTTGATATGACTCGACATAGCCTGTTACGACCTGGAACCAGGTCTGCCCCTCCAAGGCACAAACCCATCCCAGACCGTGGCAAGTGGGCCAATTACTTGATATAAATACGAAGGATTTAAAACTTTTTCTATACAAGTGGAAGTGCAACCAGTTTATACATGTGCATATCAAAAGTGTGCTCATATATATATGTCTTTAAAATGTAATGTGACACAAGAGTTGGTTACAAAATAATGGGCGACTAGTCACTCCTCTCAAATGTATAGGTTTTAAAATCCAAAACTATACAGGTATGACAGAATAAAAATCCTAAGGCCTATAATAGTCTTCCTCTCTGTACCCGATGGCCTTTTCCTTGCCTCTATCCCCAGCCCAGTCCTTCACACCGGACGTTGATGGATCTGAAAAATAAGATAAGAAGCAACTGTGAGACGAATGTCTCAGTAAGCAACATATGCATGAGTCGGTGAAAACACAGTTTATGCAAATATCTCTCGATAAAACCATGGCATGCGGGTAGTTCTAATACTACAAAATCCACGGCATCTTAGTGTCATACAATAGTGCATGCATGTGCCTCAGTGTACAGATAATCCATTTAACAGCAATCATATATTCAAGATTATCACTTGTTATCTAGGATGTTTATATATACTACACATGGCCTCATCTAGCTTCACCAATTCCACGTGGTGGCTAGGCATCTACGCTGATTCCCCTTGACGTAGGCATCCATACGCTGATTCCCCTTGACATACAGGCATCCATTGCCGATTCCCCGTAGCAAATGGGTATTGGCCACCGATGTTGTTGGTGCCGGGATGATATCACAATACAGAGAACAGTAGTAGTAACAATAACAACTGGCCATGGCATATATATATAAACAATCCCTTTTAAGTTTATGGATCCATACCTTAAGGGTTCATTATGTTGATGTGTTTGTTTCTCAAATTCACAAGTATAACAATAAAGAACAGAAATATAACATCTCAAATATCCAAGCTTGCGTGGAGGATGCTAGTTCTCTATTTCCAAGTTAGGAGGAACAATGGTCCACTGCCCCAACTGAGATGAACCGCTTACAACCCACCAAGACTTACTGGTCAGTTGTTTATATCAATACCTCATGCACACTTGCATGGAAAATGCTCAAGGGTAGCCCACGGCCTTACTCGAGTCCATCTTGGGCCTAGCCCTCTGTGCAATATATATATAGATCATTGTCTCTGGGGTCTCTGCCCTTTCATTCATCATGGTCAATATCAATGGGCCACTGCCCTTTTCACCTCATATTATAATAACGGGCCAAAGCCCTTGATGTTATGCAAATGTAATATGGGCCAATGCCCTTTATACGATGTGTTAAATACCAGGCCAAAGCCCATCATGTCATGTGTGGTGTACTCACATTGAAATTCAATGGTAAAGGATTGGTTTTCCAGAATTTTTACATTTCATGATTCTTTTTGGGCAACCAATGCCTCAACTCTTTTGATACTTGTATAACTTGGTTTTGATTCTTGATTTATACTTTTATGGGTTATTTGGAAGGTGTTTGAAGTGGCGGGAACAAGTTATCCTACTTCTATAGAAATCTGGGACAGAAACTCTCGGTAGGACCTTCTTTGGCAAAACGTACCAAAAATCCTTGTTATTTGGAATTTTGGGATACTTTCAGTTGGAACACCTCCTAGACACTTAACTCTCACTTATACATAGGTTGGATTTGAATAAAAACAAAGGGTAGTTCAATCTGGGCTAAAAACTCAAAATATGGAGAATCTGGTAAGGGCGCTCGAGCCTGCTTCGAGCGGCCAAAATTTGCTCTTGTGTTCTCCTTGTTCAGGCAAGTCACTAGAACAGTCGCTCGAGCGGCCATGCCTTAAAACTAGTTCAAAAAGAGGCGCCCCATACCGCGCTCGAGCGGCATCATGGGCGACTTGGTTTTTGACAGTTTGCAAAATCCGAACTTTTAGGGATTTTGGTTTTTCTCAAATCTCACTCATTCTTGATTTTTTGGGCTCTAATTTACTCCTAGCATGTGTAGTTATCTACTACCAACAAAACCCATCAAATAAATTCCTCCCATTTGGTCTATAACTCGTTTTCACATCTCAACCCTAACATTTATCTAAACATACGAAAATGGTTGAAATTGTGAAATAAGGGTTTAGGTGGTGTTGCTTACCTCTTGCAATCTCTTAAGCAAGTTTTTTAGCTCCTATTGTAACTCACGAAAAACACCTTGAATGCCTCTTGGATGATTTCCCCCGCAATTTCCACCAAGAACACCCACACGAAAATACTCTTTTGGGTTCTATTCTTCCTTTTTCTTGCAAACTAACACCTCCAATGGCTTTGAAAGGGATGGGTACGAAATGGGGAGAAGATGAAGAAGAAATGGGAGAGTGGAAGAGCAAGAGAAGAGAGGAAAGGGTTTTGGGGAATGGTTTGGTCGTGAATGGCCTTTCCCCCTTCGTTTTTTCTTCACTTAAACAAATCTTCTCCATAAGACATTAATTTTTACAGTTTTGCCACTTTCTCCTCCTACAATGCACAATACCAACCACACTTAGCCATTTGTCTCACAACAGGAAATCTTGTTTAACCAAATGAAAGATGCTCACCTCCATAGGTCACCGACAGCCCGGGGCTTAGCCACTTTGATTGGCTTTAGGCTTGGGCTTCTCTAGCTTCACCTACACATCAAGCTCACTGATTAGGGTGTGCTAAGGATATTGGAACAGGGTTTCATATAGCCTTTTGATTGAGTGGTTAAATTGTATATTTAAGCCATTTATTGAGGTGAAAAATACAGAAAAATCTTTTAATAATTGCTTAATCATTCATTGATTTCTGTTCATGGCCTAAGCATTGAATTAAATTTTTATTGAGCTTCTTTAGGCTTAATTGTGCATGGGAAGTGTGCTTAATGTGAAATGGATTTACTTGAGAACTTTCTGATTTAATTTTGGGTAAAGAAGTGTCTTTGCATCAATTTGAGAATATTTTGAAATTAGGCATGGGTTAAATGAGCTAAAATCTGATTTGGATTTTAAGTTAGATGCAATAAGTTGCATAAGCTTGCATTGCCATCTCATGAGAACCTTTAACTTTGGTTAATTACCTTATTGTCCCTCACTTACAAATTGGATTTATTTTGTTTGCAGGGACAAAAATGGAAATAAAAAATTCAAGTGGCTTGTTGCTGAGTAGGCTAATGGCCTGTCAAGACCGTTGGAGATCAGCGAATGAGAGAGGAGCAGTTGAGGAGGAATATTTGGAGGTGATGGAGGAGAGGAAGGGTCGTTCAAGATATCAAGCGGGACGAGAAGGCGGAGAAGAGGAAGAGATTTTCGTTTTTGGTTTTTTTTGCTGTATTTTTAGGGACACTTTGCTTTTATTCCATTTTTTTAGTCGATTTCTGTGATTTTGGATGTTGGATGATTTGTGCAAACTCTTAATCATTCGGATTTGGAGACCGTTATGGATGCTCCAAGCTAGAGAGCAGAAGCTTGGTTTGATTTTACATTTTTAGCAATTGTTTTTTTACATTTTACTTTGTAATTTTCTTCTCGACAGATTGCATGAACCATATATTTGTTGATTGCTGTTTTGTTTTTTGGTAAGCACGATTAGGGATTGGTTTAAGGATTAAGTGTTGATTGAAGAATTGTTCCAGAATTTCTCTTTGCAATTTCTTCCTCTTAACTGTTTTTTTAATGGAATCTGTGATGGTTAAATGGGTCATGCCCTGCACCATGCGTGAGTGAGTGTGTTCCTGAGCTCAGGTGGAGCTCTGAAGTGGATTGTTTTTCTCTTATTCATCTTATCATGGGTTGTATTTGATTATCTCTATGAACTTCAAGGCAACTGTTAACAGATTTGCAGAGACTCTTCAAATTAATTCTTGATCCATTGTTGATAGTTAGCACAGTGGATACTTGAATTATAAAGTGGGTTTCTCTATTTGAGAACATAATGTAGATTTGTTTTGAGGTTCATTAGGTAGCTTAGTTGATTTGAGTTTGGTTCTACATTTGTTAAATCATCCGAGTACCAACCTCAGGACTAAGTTGGTATCCGAAGGAGAGAAGATTTGAGAAAAAGAGAAGTACAATCCATGAATGATTAATACTTGTAGCTTAGGTGTATGTTTATTTTGTTCTAAGAAAAATCTATATTCAGTTTTGGTTAATTTTGCAATTAGCTACTGTTATCGTTTAATTTTGTTGAATGTTTCTCTTAAAAATTCTTTTCATGTTATTGCAGGTGGTCTGATTTGAGCAACTTTATCATTTGCATTTTGCTCTAGATAAATTCCTTTGATGTGTGTAGGAGACTAGTTTAGTTAATTTGAGTAGTATAGTTAGAATTTATTAGATAGATTGTTTAGGTTCAGATTTATTCATTTCTCCTGTTTAATTTAGTCTTTTTAGTGGTTTTAATTTTTGATTTACTTCTAATAACTGTTGTCCTTGTGGAAATCGACCTTGGGGCTCACCTAAGTATTTCAACTTAACACTCCTGCACTTGGGAGCAGCACTTTTGCGAACACATCACCTTTCGATATATCGAAGGGTACTATTCAAAATATCAAAGAACAGAGGTTTTTCCACAATCAATTCTTTTTTGAAGACAGGTTTTCACAAAATAGTTTTACTATACTCTGCGCAGTTTCTGTCACTTTCTACCAAACTGTAATAACTATTTACATGAAAGGTATTTAAGTAAACATCATAAACAATTGATTTTGATTTACTTAATTCTTTACATTTAAATTAGGTTCTACCCCCTATTTGGATTCAATAAAAATACTTTCATAACCTAATTTCTTACCAATAAAAATTTAACTTTTTAGCTTAAGGTTATAACCTGAATTTATGAGTAAGCTCAGTTTGGTCAAAATTCACTACTTTGAAGATGTAGAACTCGATATGGATTACTCAGGTGAGTTAGTATTTTTATTTAATAGATAATATTATATGATAACTAGAAATCAAGTTTTTAGGTTCTGGAAAATAATTACAGAAAAGTGAACGTTTATCCACAGTGTGAAAAATTTAAATGCATGAAATAACAATATACTAAAAGATACCGCAAGTTGGTTTGATGAATTGTAATGCTTCCTAGATTTGTTATCATGTATACCATGTTTTATAACTTCATATTGATCCATTTGGGTTATTTATTTGTATGAAGCATGTTTGTTGATGAAATCATGCTTGATGTTGGGTTATAGTGTTAGAACCTACATGTATTCGTATGAGACATTTCCTCCATGTATTTGGAGTGCAATTGCTAATATTGGCTGAGATGAGATGTGATTGGTTGAGATCAGATATGATTGGTTATGGTTATTATCACTATTATGTAACAAGTGGGCTTAGCTAGAAATGGTAGCATGTCTTACCTAGATAGAGAATAAAGATTGGTCTTGTTATATAATAGCCTGGGGATCTATATGTTTACCTCGTGTATTTGGGGAGGTCTGTTGAGGCTCTGATTGAGATATCACCTCCATGTAGTTGGGGAGTCATGTTGATGATCCATTTGTTATTACCTTCATATGTGTATGGGGAAGCACTTCCTGTATGAATTGTGGCTCTAATTATGTTCAGACACATATATGATAAACAAAAGAATCTTGTATTCATGAGTCCCATTATATATTCAGATAAATATATTATATGATTTGTTTAAGTTGTTCTATTTATGGTTGCCTTGAATTGATTTTGAGTTACTGTTGGAAACGGTGGTTCATATTCTAGGTCCAAAGGGGGAGGGAACGAGTTGGACCTGCGGCGAACAATGGGGTTGGGGGTTGCGGTACGGTACGGTAAAGGGTATTTTTGGGATTTCAGAAATATCTGGTTTAGGGTTGGTATATATACATTCATGTAACCCTAATTGACATTTTTTGATAGTGGAAAGTTTTGCTATACATAGTGGACGTAGGCACATCGCCAAACCACTTAAATCTGAGTGTTCTTGTTCTTATTCTCTTTATTTTCTTTACTATTCAGGTTGCACAATTCACAACAACTGGTATCGGAGCATCCAGGTTTCACGATGTCTGGGATTGGTTCATCTGCAAAGTTCGAAGTCATGAGGTTTGATGGAACAGGAAATTTCGGATTGTGGTAGAGAAGGGTGAAAGATCTGTTAGCGTAGCAGGGGATGGTAAAGGCGTTGTAATGCCGCAGATCCAAGTTACGTAGAGAAAACTGTAACTTATCTCCAAAGGTTTATATATAACCCAGGATAGCAATATCAGAGTGAAGGAAAACATGAATAAAACAATAACTGGATAATCAGAGTACACCATAACCCAAGCTCAATAATAAAAATATATAACAAATGCTAACTCACATGAACCAAGCATATACCCGCTGGTGCCGTCCTTACCAGAAATTGAAAACAAACAAAACAGAACATAATGAGATACGAATATCCCAGTAAGCGGCACATGCATGCTAAAATACAGTTTATCAATTCTAAAACATGATATAGTTGTAAATCATGCAACAGTAGTGATAATACATCCATTCCGAATAATCTGAATAATCCAACAGTAAACCATCGATCTGTACAAGATAACAAGAATAATCCAGTAACAAACATATCTGTATCATTAAAACAACAGTCGATACGTCACCACAGGACTCATGAAATAAGACTGCCTTTAACTAGTGTAAGACCATGCTCACTATGCCACCTCCCGGCTTATGAGCGAAGCCGAGCTACACGATCATCGACTTGCGGGAGAACCCATCCAGATACAGTAATGGGTTGGCATGTACTATCCTATCATATCTGCAACCAACCAGATATAGAGAAGGTCTCATCGAGATACACGATGGAAACGCGTGCGTGAACAAAGTGTTACGACTAGCAAAGAACAGTCCTTCCCACTATCTAGCTCCTAACATGGATCCATATCGAGCTATGCCCACTAGACTCTAAAACCAAAACCAACAATGAAATCCAGTAAGCACAACTCATCTCAATCTCAATCATATCATCCTGAGCTACACGGGGCATCCCTGAGATACATGGAGGTAACAAAATCTCGAGATACACGGGGCATCTCCGAGGTACACGGAGGTAAGATAACCATCAATTCATCAAAAATCCTAAAACCATCCTTCCAGTACATGGAGAATTCCAAATAATCATATTTATCCAAAATAGCTTGTTTTTAAATCCTTTTACCAAAATATTGCATAAAATTCCCTTTTTGATCAAAAGTTAATAAAAATTGCTAAATCTCAGTTAAACCAGCAACCGAATGTTTAAAAACCAGAAATTAACTTCATTATTGAAATCAGACTTGTATTACCTCCTTTAATTCCAAACAGTAGTTTACATGAAGAATTTATACTCATATCACTCTTATTTAGCCTAAATCCTCAATTCTCTCCTTAGTATGCTTATTTTATCTGAACACCCTATAAGCACCTCATTTTTGCGCTCCCAGAAGAGCTGGAAACGCAAACCCTGGACAAAAAGTCAAACTGTTAGGGTCAAAAGTTGACTTTTTGATCAAGTGAAAATTGGCCACCTCGCTTTATATCATTGGATAGAGAATCTCGACACGGTTCCAACGCAACTGAGTTTGCAGGAATCGGAGTCCGGATGAAGGTTTTGCGGGCGGTCAAACTTGAGCGGAGTCAAAAGTTGACTTTCTGCTAAAATCCGATCCAGATGCTTACCCCTATACCATTGGATAGAGAATCTTGACACGGTTCCAACGCAACTGAGTTTGCAGGAATCGGAGTCTGGATGAGGGTTCTGCGGGCGGTCAAACTTGAGGGGAGCCAAAAGTTGACTTTCTGCTAAAATGCGATCCAGATGCTTACCTATATACCATTGGATAGAGAATCTCGACACGGTTCTAACGCAACTGAGTTTGCAGGAATCGGAGTCCGGATGAAGGTTCTGCCGGCAGTCAAACTTGAACGGAGCCAAAAATTGACTTTCTGCTAAAATCCGATCCAGAGGCCTACCCCTAGGTCATGGGATAGAGGGCTCCGATACAATTCTAATGCAACTGAGTTTGCCCAGATCGGAGTTCGGATGGAGAAAATATGAGCTGACAAAGTTTCCGAGCAGCAAAACCGGCAAACTGCACACGTGGCAAGAAGCTGCCCATGTGGCGAGTTGCGCAGGAAAATATCTCGGGGATCAAATCCATAAATATCCAAATGTACGAAATATCCCAGGGACTAAATCTGTAAAAATCCTGGAATATCAGATTAAACCAAAAATAACCAGGGACTAAATCTGAAAAAGTCAGATTTTCCGACCGGCGAGTGGCCACATTAAATGTTTTGTCATCATATTGCCGCTCGTGCGGACGTGGCAAGCGGGTATGCGCTAAGCTTGCGCTGAGCGCAAGCTTAGCGGATACCCTTTTTTCCTCGCTTATATAAACCGCGCGAGATTTCGCGCAAAGGGTTGGAAAACTTTGGTTGGAAAAAGTTTTGGAAAAAAGGGTTGGCTCATTTCAGTTCCCAGGAACCTCCCCTGTGTTGCTACGGCCCTGACTCCTTAGCCCCCGACCCCCCCACCCGACGCCCTAGTTCCCTTTCTCTCCTTCTCCACCATCACACCAAGGTCCGAGGAGGGTTGCTGTTGGAGGTTCAAAGGAAGGAAGCTCCAGTACTTTCGTCTCAAGGAGGAGCCTCCACCCTGCACGTGAGCTTACGGAACCTCAGGTATTGTTCCCCACCTACTTTTATTTCACATATATCAAGATGGGAGTTATCTAAGCATGTTATCGGACTTGTTCTTTCTCTTTACTGTAACATGCATGTTCTTATATTTTTGGTAACACGGGGTCACTGAGGGTAAGGGAAACCCCATGAAGAGGTAAGAAGCTTGGCCATCCCACCTTAGACCACCAAGGCCACTGTTCGGAGAGTTCTTTTTTGGTGGATCATTCAGTAAAGTAAAGGGAGTCTGTTCCCTCGCTTCAAGCAAGTCTTTTGTATCCCTGTAAACCCCCCCTCTCTTTCCTTTCCCTCACGGTTATTTTGCATGCTCGAAGGTTCGGTCTAGTCCAGGCGTAGGTGAAAGTTTGCTTTTTTTTTTTCTTGCTCATGCAATCTCTGTCTGTTATTGTTTTTTTTATTTTTTATTTTTGCTAGACATGCCAACATGCTCCCCTAACCCCTTGCCACCTTCTGTCTTGTTGATGTGTATCTGCTAGCATGCTCCATTCACCCCGTTCCCCCTGTAGCTGTAGTTCGCAGTTGTTATTTACAGTAAGCGGGTTTGGTTTTTCTTTAAAGAGATTTGGAGTTGTGTGATGAAGTAGTTTAGATTAATTTGAATGCATGTTTAAGTGTCTCCGGGGATGCTAGAAGCACCTGGGAGGTGTTTCAGAGCTTAAAAAACCAGTCAGAAATGGAGTTTGAGCAAAAACCAGAAGCTTAGGTTTCATAGTGGGTATTCGCCGAGCTTGCTCCCTAGCTTGCGCTGAGCTAACGTGGAGCTCTCTTTGCATCCGCCGAGCTCGCGCCTACCTTGCGCTGAGCTCGCGGGCGGATCATTTTTTTTGGCATTCGCCGAGCTTCGCCCCTAGCTTGCGCTCAGCTCGCTCTAAGCTCGCGCAAAGCTCGCGCTTACTTCTTTTTGGTGCGCGAAGCTCGCGCGAAGCTCGTGCCACTTTGCGGGCGGATCATTTTTTTGGCATCCGCCGAGCTTCGCGCCTAGCTTGCACTCAACTCGCGCTAAGCTCGCGTGAATCTCGCGCCTACTTCTTTTTTGTGCGCGAAGCTTGCGCGAACCTCTCGCCCACTTCGTGCGCGGATGCCTTTTTGTGGGTTTTCGGTCCACCCACCTTGCGCTGACCTCGCGCCTAGTGCCTGAGGTCGGCACATACTCCTAAAAAATGCCGAATTGCTAAATTTTTGAAAAAACCCAGAAATGCCCTTTACCGTACCGCAGGGTTTGCCCCCCGCACCCCCCAACCCCTTTGTTCGCAACGCATCCAACTCATTCCTTGGTGCGGGGTCCCTCCCCTTGGACCCAGCATAACGAGCCAGTCTCTCCCTGATAAAGTGTCAACTTTGTATATTTCCTGTGATTATTGCTAGATGTGGGTGTCATTTCCGAACCAAACCAAATAAACCAACAGGATCTCCGGGTCACCCAGAAACCCAACTTGGGACATGGGCAATCGGTCCAATTTTGTACATTAGTGGGCCTTCCAACGGGGCCCACCAAGCCTAGTAAACACAATGAAATATATGCATGTAACTTAATCAAGATAAGTAAAATTAACCGATTAAACCGGGCGGGCCAAACCTAATGCGGCCCACCCGAATCTATTAGTGAATTAATGCATGAAATGCGTGGTTTGGCCGAGACCAAGGGCAAGGGCCTACCGGGCCCGCCAAAGCCTAAGAACCGAACCAAGGAAGGGTGCAAACCCTAACTTCCCGTAACTTGGGCTTTCAAGCCCTAATCAGGGCTACGGGCCCCAAGCCCAGTGCCCAACCCATTTTTGGAAACTTAAAAAAGATAATACTACTAAATTACTTGGCTACCATGTGGGCCCACCTAAGGGGCTCACAAACCAATCCGGCCCACCTTTGCATGGAAAACACTTAATCTTCAAATCTGAACCTAAAGTAAAATCAATGCACTTAACCAAAGCCCAAAGGGCCTCCTAGGATAGATCGAGGCCCACAAGGGTACATGGGCTTGACCAAAGCCCGCCAAGGACATCGTGGGCCTTCCAACGGAGCCCACCCAACCAGACTCAGATTACCTAATTAATCAAGATAAAAGCAATTAAAGGGACCCACACCACTCAGGTGGTCCCGCCAGACTTAACCAAACTACATATCAGATTAGGAATCGGGTGAGACCCAAGTAAGTTGACTCAAACTAGGATAAACCTAAAAGACCCTTCACCCGACGGGGTGGACCGGGGTGTCTACGGACTTCCCCGGACCACAACCGAGACCCTACTTAGAATCTCAAAAGCCGCAGACCAAAGGCCCTAATAGACAAGGTTAGGCACCCAGGTGTCCGCCTGCACCCCATCAGGCGGTGGTGACTCCGAATTTTCCCGTGCCGCGTTTCCGACGCGCGTGCACACCCCCATTGACTTCATTTACTATTGTAATTCAGCATACCATTGACCCCCACCAGACCTTAGAACATATCACCTTTAAGTTCATATGATTTACATTGTAACTAATTTAAAATAGTTTAGATTTTCATTACTTCACTTCCCTAAACTCACCACCTCTTTACTTAAGAAATTCTGTTTTCAGTATTTAAATTTTCCAGATATGTTTCCCCTTTAGTATTTCAGCTCACTCACTCCCTTTTGGTCATTTCTTATTTAATTCTACAAGCAATTCCATCATTTAAGGTGTTCAAATTATAAAATATATGAGCTGGACAGAATTCAGATTTTATAGTAATTCACAACTTATAAACTAATGAATTTTTCTGCATATAATACTTACACCTTAGTATACCCATCTTCAGCACCTATACTTCACCCACAATATTTCATTTACCACCTATTCCAGCCCTCTATGAGAAATCCCTAGTTGGCTTTCAAAGTGATCTAAATTTGAAGTCTCAACATGACGAAACATAAGCTGCTAGGAGGGTAGGCGCCTCCCATGCTTGAAGGCAGAAAATCCCACTCAACATGGATTAACCTAAGGTTATCCTTTCAAACCAATTACCTGATAAAGCTGCCCCTCCAAATAATATGTTTAATCTTACTTGGATTTAATTTAATCACTCAAACCATTAATACAACCTTAGCTGCCCATGTTAATACTTAAACCAATTTTCAGTAACCTAAATAATAGATTTTCCAGGTTTTTCGCAGCACCTCTTGTGTTTTCAAGTGAATAGACTTTCTCATCTTTAACTCCCTTACAAAGCCCCTAAATAGCACTTAAGTAGAATCCTTAAACTACCACAGGAGTTGGCGCTGACCTCAGATGAGGTTGGCAGCACCCAGCGCCTACTTCATTTTCCCATGAACACATCCCATTAATCCTTGGTTCTTGGCATGTTATTACCAGCTCCTAAACTAACCAACTAAACTACTGCTAAGGTCCTTTACTCATGAGAGATCACTATTGCTAACAGTAGCATTGAGCTGCAAAGATGGAGCTACCGCTGACCTCATATGAGGTTGGCTCCAGGTGAATAATACTCAGCGCCAGGTGATGTTTTCCAGGTTCGAGTTCTGTTAATGGAAAAACAACCGGATTTAACTATGTTTTGCATTCGAAATTTATCCAGGATCAACTTAACACCCTATGCATATTCTAACTCACATTCAAACCTAATTTATTTACCAATCAAAGACCTCTTCTTTAGTCGATCATACCAAATCTCCAAGCTGCCATTCGTCTACAGCAACATGATTTCTACTTCTAACATGCATTGCATTATATTTTATCTAGGATTCATCTTCAGCATAACAATATTAATTACACCGAACTACAGATCTTCCTTGAGAATTTAATTGAAACAATTATCATGCTGGAATAGATCTGGGCGCCAAAAACAGCAAAAATAGGGGATTGGCTAAATACTTGCTCAAAGCTAAATTAAAATTCCAGTTAAAACATCCAAACCAAATTGAGTTGTGCTACTTACCCTGAACTTTGAATTACAGCTACTGCACTTTAGTTGCACAATTTGACCTCTGAAATCTCCCTCCAAAACCAACGAATCACAATTTCTGTAGAAATTTTAGTATACAGATTAGATCGCTTCAGATCTGAGTTCCTTCTTCCAATTGGAGGAGATTTCCACGAATTTAAACCTTACCTAGCTAGCCTTACCTGAATTTCGAAACACAGCAGCTCAGATTTCATCTCTCGATCGAAGTTAAGTGCTGCCGCAATTTGATCCTCACTCCTTCTTGAACAGGGAATAACCAGTCGACAATTTAACTCTTTGATCTCTTGAAACTCTTCAATTTAGATCCAGAAACCCTAGCTCCCTTTCTTCCTCTCTGATTTCTCCAGCAAGTTCGTTCAAATACCAAAACAATCAACGAACTGAAATTCACTGGTATTTATGGTTGCCGCCCTCAACAACTCAAACCACAATCCTATGTGTGGACACCTGATTTTTGCACCCCTAAAATGAGGAAAAATGAAAAGTCAAACCTTGAGGGGGTCAAAAAATTGACTTTTGATTCAATTGAATTTGGCTATCAAACTTCATCTCATTAAAAAGAGCACTTTGACACGGTTCCAACGCAACCGAGTTTGCTGGAATCGGAGTCCAGATGAGAAAGTTATGAATCAGTCAAACTTTTGGGTAGCGAAAAGTTGACTTTTTACTTGACCCCAATTCAACTGCCCAAATTGATCCCAGTGGATAGGTGGTTCCGAGTTGATTTCAACGACACTAAGTTTGCTGAAATCGGACACCGGACGAAGAAGTTATGGGCAGTTGAAGTTTCAAGAAAATTGCCCGTGTGGCAAAAAGGCAGCAGAAAGCAAAATAAATCAATAAAATAAATATATTAAATATTTTAATAATATTTTAAATTAAAGAATCTCGTTTTATAATAAAATAATAAAAGAAAATCGAATAAAAATCTTACAAAAAATCAAATTGAATAGTGGTTTGAAATCCAAACATTTTAAAAACGTGCTCGCCCGTATTTGAAGTGTGGGCAGGGCATGCCTGTACTTCAAATACGGGTGTAAGCACCTCATTTTTGCGCTCCCGAAAGAGCCGGAAATGCAAACCCTAAATAGAAAGTCAAACCATAAGGGGTGAAAATTTGACTTTTTGATCCTGTGATGATTGGCCACCTTGCTTTACCTCAATGAATAGAGAATCCCGACACGAGTCCAACGCAACTGAGTTTGCAGGAATCGGAGTCCGGATGAGGGTCCTGTGGGCTGTCAAACTTAAAGAAAAGCCGAAAGTTGACTTTTCCTCGAACCCCGTGCCAAGTGCTTAGCCCTATGTCATTGGATAGAGGGCTCCGATACGAGTCTAACGCAATTGAGTTTGCTCAAATCGGAGTTCGGATGAAGGAGATATGAGCTGTCGAAGTTTCCGAGTAGCAAAACCAAAAACTGCACACGTGGCACAGGAACTGCCCACGTGGCAGCCAACGCAGCAAAATATCTCAGGGACCAAATCTTAAATATCCAAAATTCACAGGGACCAATCCGTAGATATCCAAAAGTGTTGAATCAGTCAAATCGGTCGAATCGGTCAAGTCGAGGGGCAAATCCGTAATTTTTTGATTTGTATCCGGTCACATATACCGGATACGCATAGGTTTGTGTATATCCGGACTCAAATACCGGATACAAGGAGATTTTCGCGTGAGATTCGCGCCGATCGCCAGACAAATTCGCGGCGGCATTTAATTTTCGAATGATCATGTTTTGTATCCGGCATTGAATGCCGGATACAAAGGGGCACCTGTGTAACCGGCCAGGAAGGCCTAATATGAAGAGTACTTAGTGTATCCGGCCTGAGTTGCCGGATACATTAAGTTTGTCTATAAATAGGAATCAGCAGCTCATTTTCGGGGTTGGCTACTTTCTTCTGCTCTTCAGCTCTCTCCTCCCACCCGTTCCCATCCGAACCCCCCCTCTTCAACTCCTTTTGCCTCCCCATCACCTCACTGCACCACTTCAAGTGCTTCAGCCCATCTTCTTCCTCCTCCCTCTTCACTTACAACCCAACAAGAAGAAGAGATTGCTGCTGCTACTGTGGGAGGGAGTTCCAGCAACACTTGTGCCCTCAAGGAAGTGCCTCCACCTCCACCTGGAAGCCAAGAACCATCAGGTAAGGTCCCCCATTATGTTATGTTCATCATATATTAAAATCAGATTTTTCCGGAAATGTTCCTACGTTTGCTTCCTTATTTGCATGTGCTCATTTTCATGGTATCCTAAGCATGCATTTGCTTTTATTCTCGTGACATGAAAGCCCTCACCAGCAGGAGACCCACGAAGGTCTTATTTAGTTGGCACAAATGTCCATTTCCACCCCCTTTGCGGCACCCTTTAGCTGCTGTTTTTTTTTGGTTTTATTTTAAGTCACTCGCCGTAGGAGTATGTTCTTTCTTCCATTCTCTAATGTATCCCTACATAAGCCCCTTCTTCCCTTCGTCGAGTCGCTTTCTTACAAGTTTAGGCTACGATTTGGGGACCCGATTATAAGCCATGCGTGAAGTGCCTTGGCTTGCATGATTTCATTCTCTTGCACTTAAATATGGTTGCATGCATGCATGAATTGCCCTTCTTTGTGGAAGCATGACAAGATCTCGTGAATATTTTTATCTTTGCTATTCTCACAGGAATGATTAAGTAGGAATGCATGCAGGCCACTGTCCTTTTTTTGTAAAGAAATCAGTCCCTGGACCATGCTTCACGCATACGTCTTTTTTCTGTTTTCTTCTTTGATAGCATGCCGGTCATTGATTGGTGCTTTCGGCTGCTGTCCCGTTCCCAAACCCCTCCAGAAGTGGCTGCCCCAGCGCCTTTAGAAGCCTCCCTACACCCCCCTCTTAACCCAATCCATAGAGCCATGCATGAAGGCTACCCCCCCCCCCCCCCCCCCCCCCCCCCCCCCCAATTTCCATGTTTCTTTTACCCTTTTGGGTATGCTCGAAACCCTCACATATGGCTGCTGTTCCTCTGAATGGCAGCATGTCATATTGGATTCCAGGTGGATAGGTAGCATGCCTGCGACACCCCCGGGGACAGTAGCAATCCCCCATGCCCCCCCGTGCCTCAATGCCTTGTGGAAAAATCCCAAAAGAACACCAAAAGGGGGTTGCATCCCAAACCTGAACCACTGTGGGCCTGCCCGAGGGCCCATATGACTTGTAGAAAGGGCCCCAAGAGGCCCCCAGAGGCGTCCTAATTGGCAAAACCCCCAAAAAAATGCAATTCTGGGGTGATCCGGCAACTCAGGCCGGATCACCTACAGCTTGTGTGTATCCGGCAACTAAGGCCGGATACACACAGAAATGCCTATTTCTTGTGTCTTCTTGATCCTTGGATGAATTTTGTGATGATTTTTACCAAACCAAGCAAACCAGTAGGGTTTCCAGGTCACCCCCGGAAACCCAGCTTGGGACCCTGGACCGCCGGTCCAACTCGGTACATCTGTGGGCCTTCCAACGGGGCCCACCAAGCCCCGATAAACTCAAAAACATGCAAATGAATAAGTTAAGTAAAATGAACCATTCGAATCGGGTGGGCCAAACCCAATGCGGCCCACCCAAACTTTGTTCTGTGGATTAAACGCATGAATTGCATGGTTTGGCCGAGGACCCAAGGGCAAGGGGCCTATCGGGCCCGCCAAAGCCCACCAATCAACCAAGTTAGGGTGCAAGCCCCGACTTCAATGAAATGGGCTTTCAAGCCCAAATCTGGATCATGGGCCCCAAGCCCAGTGACCAGCCCACTTTGTCAAAAATAAATAAAGATGGATCAAAACATTCTTTTGGCAACCAACATGGGGGCCCACCCCAGGGCCTGCCAACCAATGCAGACCCACCCCTTGCATGGAAAACCACCTAAAACCCAACTTAAACAACTAAGTAAAATCCGCTAAACTAACCTAAGCCCAAAAGGGCCTCCTAGGGTTAAACAGAGGCCCACCAGGGGCACATGGGCTTACCCAAGCCCCGCCAAGGACACCGTGGGCCTTCCAACAGGGCCCACCTAATCAGACTCAGACAACTTAAATAAAACAAGATAAAATCAACTAAAGGGACCCACACCACTCAGGTGGTCCCGACAGACCTAACCAAGTTGCATAATCGGATTAGGAATCGGGTAAGACCAAGAAAGCTGACTCAAACCAGGGAACCCACGGGACCCGTCATCCGACGGGGGTGGATTGGGGTGTCTACGGACTTCCCCAGACCACAACCGAGACCCTTTTCAGAATCTCAAGCAGCAGACCAAAGCCCAGTAAGCAAGATTAGGCACCCAGGTATCTGCCTGCACCCCATCAGGTGGTGGCGACTCCGAACTTTCCTGTGTCGCGCTTCCGACGCACGCACAACGGGCAAGCCTTTTGGAAGGGGACACGCATCCTGTACGGGCGATTTGAGCGAGATTTGTGTAAGAGGGCGGCGCGCCCGTATTTGGAATGCGGGCAGGGAGCGCCCGTAAATCAATTGTGGGCAAGGCATGCCCGCACTTTGAGTACGGGCACGACTTTTTTTGCCTATAAATAGAGGGGCCAGCCCTCCATTTGGGTAAGCTGGCCCCCCTAATGGTCCCTCGCCTCTCCTTCTTTGCCCCCTGCTCGTCCATCACCCCTGCTAGGCCCTGTCATTTCCAGCCTAAACACCAAAATACCCAAAATTCCCTTGTGCTGCCATTAAACCTTGCCTAACCCTTTCCTTTCACTCTTTTTACTATAAGAACCCCCACCAAAACCCTTTCAAAATAAATTCGGAAAATCCACGGAGACACGGAAGCGCTACTTGAAATACTCGGAGAACCCTGACATCAACAAATCAAGGAATTAGTAGTGTGGTAATATTTCTAATGACTTCCTTTTCAATATACATGTAAATTTCCTTATTTAAGCAATTCTGAATTCTTTTTTATTCTATTACCTGTTTACTAATCCGTTTGGTTTGATTTTGGTTGGAATACTCCCATGCAAATGAGTGTCCCTTTATGGAAGAAAGCGAAAATGAACCCGTAAAACATACTAAAGAAAGAAAAGCAACATGTTTTAGTTAATTGATTGCATTTACAAGAGGGGTTTGTCCTCTTTAAATCCTCTAATGTAATCCTATCTCCCCTCCCTCTTTCCTTTCTCTTATTGCATTGCTAGAAGGTGACATAGCCCACTAAAGAATGATGGAGTCTTATTCCAGTCCAAAGCATGGACAAAAGAGGATTTGAAGGGGGAATGAAAGAAATTGTGCTATAACAGAAGACCCGGATAGAGCAATCACCGTGTCTGCCTGCACCTCTCAGGCAGAGGCGACTTCGAAAGTCCCGAGGGACGCACGAACTCCACGTGCGCCCTGTGTGCGATCTAGGATTTTTAGGTGCGCACACTATGCAATGACACCCCATAGTTAACCTTGTACCAGCAACCTAGTTTAATTTATACCACCCATTTACCACATCACTAAACCAATTTAAATCTCCCAAATAATATTAATTAATTTTTCCTTGCCTTTATTAATAAAATTTTCTAAATGGTTTCACCCGAGAACTCCGATCCACCCTTTTCGATCTCCAAATCTTTATAATTTTGCCCATTGACATTATTTAATTACTAAAATAATAAATTTTAATTTCATTAAAATTTGGGATTTTACAGGCGTTGATCGGGAAGAAGCTAGCGGAGATGTCGAACACGGATTGGGAAGAACTAGAGGCGAAGGCTGTATCCACAATTCAATTCTATCTTGCGGATGAGGTGATGTATCATGTCATGGACAAGGATTCACCAGTAGTAGTTTGGTTGAAACTGGAGAGTCGGTATATGTCGAAATCGTTAACAAACAAGTTGCATCTTGTAAAACCCCGAATTGTTGAATGTAGTAATATAATAAATAAATCTAAAGATTGGATAATAAGTTAGATAAACTTGAAAAATATTAATGAATAAAGAATTAATCCAAGTATTGGAGGATTAGCATTATGTTCTAAGTATGTATATATTAGCAATTAAATAAATGATAGTAATTACTAGTTATTAGGAATTGGAATAATAATTAAATTAATTGGAAGATTAATTATAGATTTGACTTTAATTAATAGTAATGGGAAAAGTGAAGAAGTAATTTAGAATAATTGGGAAAGTAAGTTAAATATGAAGTTTGGGAAAGATAGGTATAAATCCAAGTGTGTATTATAGCCAAGAATACTATAGATAATAAATTTGGAAATTTTAGAAGAAATCCAACGGGTAGATATGAAATTATCAAGAGAAGGGTATTTTGGTCAATTCCTACTAATTATTGATAAATAATTAAATAGATTAATTAAATTATTATTAGACTTGAGAAATTATATTAGACTTAAGTTGGATTTAAATTGCTTATTAATAATGATATTTATAGCTTAGTAAGTGGGAAAAGGGCATATTAGTAATTATAGTTGATTAGGAGTCTTAAGTTAAGGAAAAGATGAGTTTTGGGGAGTTTTTGTAATATTTAAAAATACGAGAAATAATTCGCACGAAAATTAGGAAAAATAGAAGTTTCTCTTATTTAGAATTAAAAGGAAAGAATTAGAAGGAGTTGTAAAAGATTAGGAAAGCTTCTAAGTAAGATTAGGAATCCTAATGGGGTTAAGTTAGAAAGTTTTCTAAACCAAATAGGATTTCTATTTTGGGTGAGCTTATAAAAAGGAGGCTTTAAGGATGAATTAGGGTTTCTTCTAATCAAAACATATAGAAGAAAATGAGGAGAAAGGAGGGCTCTTACGTTTTGGGAATATAGAGAGAAAAGGTGTTGCAAAAACCTCTGACCAGCATTCATCAAATTAGATCGGAAGAGATTCAATCGTTGGATCGGCCTCAAATTTGGGGGTTTTGTTTACGACTGGTAGTGCTTCAATTTGAACGGTGGAGATGGTGTTCTGAGGTCTCTAGAGAGGTGCGATAGTAACAGAATTTCGACTATACCTTGAAGAGAAGGATTTTGCCTTTTGAGGTAAGTAGTAACACTCTGTTTTGTTTAATCATTGCATGATTTTAGGTTTGAACGTTTGGGTTTGATCTGAAATTAATATATGATGATTTGAGATACCAAACCATGTATTTTATACAGTAGATTTCGTGGGTTTGAATGATCTTAGATGGGGTTTATGAAATCTGTTAAGTATGCTTTCTAGTGTTGATTTTTCTAGAGATTTGTGGTAAACCTGTGTTCTGGTTCATTTAGAATGATTTAATATGATTTATAGATGATATTAGATGTGTTAGAAGTGGTTTGAATTGTTGGAATCATGATTTACAGGATTAAAAGAGGAAAATTACAGAAATCAGATTTCCAGGTTTTACCGTAATTGGGTGAGCGCTTGACAGGTCGCTCGAGTGACCATGTTAAGCGATTCACCTGTAATTTCTCTATTATTGATTGCTCAACACGATCGCTTGAGTGATTTGTTGAGCACCTGTTTATTTGTTTTGTTTTATTTCAAAGACCGCTCAACATGATCACTTTAACGATCTGTTGAGTGCCCGTTAGAAAAATTGATTTATGAGATCGCTAGACATAAGGGGTTGAGAGATCTGTTGAGCGCCTAGCCTAGATTTTCAAATTTTGAGAAATATACCCAGTTTTTTTTTATTATAAAATGATTTTTAAACAAATCAACCACATATACGAATAAGATTTGGGTGTTTATGAGTTGTTTTTAGTGGTCGATTAATTTTATAAAAATTATACAAAGTTTTGGGTGCGTTCTACTGAAATATATCTTGTTTTAACTTGAAAGAACGTTTTGACTCTAGAGTTTGTTTAAAATCGATTCGGTTGATTTCTATACCAGTAAAACATTGTTTTAGAAGTGATTCAAGTTCTGGAATTGATAAAAATACTTTTATAATAGATTTGAGTAAGTTGAGCCTATGTTTTGAAATATAATAAGTATTGACAAAAGGTTTTGGATTATTGATTGAAAATGAACAAACTATTTTATATACGAAATTGGATTGTGGATTTATGCTCTTCCATGTATCATGGAATGATTTATATGCCATGATGGCAATGTGAGATTTGTTTACGATCTGCTGATGAGATTTGATTACCTCCTGCAGGAGATGGGTTACTCTTGTGGGGGAGATGTAATCACAATGTGATTGCATCCCACAGGGGAAATGTGTGTGTTACCATCTGCGGATGAGATGTGTTAACTCCAGCGGGAGAGACCTCATATGGGGGAGATGTGATTATTATGTGATTGCATCCTACATGGGAGATGGGTGTGTGAGTTATCACCTGAGGGTAAGAGAGCTATCTCCTGCCGAGGAGATGTAGGTGCTATGTTTTCACATTCTGCGGTTGAGTTATGCTATCTCCTGCGGGGGGTGCCTGCGGTTTTAAAGATGTGCATTCTCCCGCGAAGGAGGCGTGGATAATTCGTGTTTACATCCTGCAGTAGAGGTAGGCCACTCCTCAGCGTCGAGGAACATGTACTAGGATGTATGTGTGACTCGTTCAGATAATGAGCTAGAATAAAAGTAAAGTAGACAATTTTTACAGTATTAATAACCAGTACCAATGAATAGAATATAGAATAGAAGAACTCCATTCACTATCTAAAAATAAAAAGATCTATCGCATACCTCTATTATGGATCAAATTTATGGTTTCCATTGGTGCAACCCCAATCACCTCAATTTGAGATGAGAAGCAATTCCCTAGTTTAAAATGACATGATTAATTACTAATGATATATGATTTGTTTTCTTTTAAAAAGAAAGAGATTGATTGATCGGTTTAGCCATGTTTTGACAATAATGGTTTTAAAAGAAATATTAAAATGACATGATTAACATGATGAATTGTTTCAGGAAAAGTATTTGTATTAATTTGCAGAAAATTGCAGATTTGACTTATACGGCTTTGTCTTCTTGATTTGGCGATACTTGTGATATTGTTTTGCAATTCATGAAAGGTTTGTAAAGGATATGTATATATATATAAACTGTTTTCTTTCATGCATATTGCTACTTGCTGAGATTTTATATCTCATTCTTGCTTTTAAATGTTTTGTGTCAGCATCCCATTTTTGCATTATAAAATCACCCAAGATGCATATCTTGAATCGGCACATATGCGGGCACGTAAATTGAGGTTTTTATTGTGGACCCATCTTTTTGAAATAACAAGCCTATAATAAAGAGAATTATGAGCTGATTCCGATGCACCAAACCGTGCTAAAATCAGATCTCAAACGGCTAAGTTATGGATAAAAGAAATAAAGGGTTGTTTGGGGATTTTTGATAAAACCGAAATTGGGTATCACGTGGCAGCCATGTGTGTGCCATGGTGGCTTCCATGTGGCTAATGTGGCATTAAAACATTGGGACTCTCTTGGCAATATGCTACATGGTTAAAATTCAATACAACATGCCACATGGTTGAAAATTCAATGCAAAATAGGTGAGAGTTACTAAGAGAAGAAGAGGAGAGGTTTAGAAGATGAGAAGTCTAGGAGTTTAAGAGAGGAATAGGAGAGGTTAGGGAGATAAGGGGTCTAGGAGTTTAAGAGAGGAAGAGGAGAGGTTAGAGAGATGAGGAGTCTAGGAGTTTAATAGAGGAAGAGGAGAGGTTAAAGGTTAAGAAGATGAGGGGGTGGAACTCTCTTATAAAAAGGAGAGGAGTCTTAGAAAAAAAGGGGTAGCAAGAAAGGAGAGTCTCTAAAGAAAAGAGAGGAGAAGTGAAGGAGGGGGAGGATGTTCATTAGCAAAGGTCGAGCATCTTAGAAGAAGAAGAGCTACTGTCCAGCAACATCAAAGCTTTGATCACCTATTCCAGCTTAGAGAAACAGGTATTTTTCTTGCTTAAACTATTGTGTGAAGTTATTTTTTCTTCACTAAAGTCTGAGAGTGTTTTGTAATGTGATCAGTGAGGATTTTGAGATGCTCTTAAAGTGGATTTGAACAAGGATAATCAACAAAAAAAAAAAAAAAAAAAACAAAGACAAAGATGTAAAGTTATGAGTTTTTTTTTGCATTAGGCTTGCACTTGTTTTCCAGAAAAACCAATTTTTTTACTTAGTTTTAGTTCGATTCAAGTCTGGAGTTCTTCATGAGATTTGTGGTATTTTTATTTTAGTTTAATGTAAAAATATGCTCGAGATCCTACACTATGAGTAGGTATTTTATTTTTAATTTTTCTTTGGTTTAGATTTTCAGAGGAAAATGTCTAACAGTAAATTTTGCAGCTTCATATCTCTTAAATGAAAATGAATTTTTGAAAACTGCTATAGGTTATTTTAGTGCTTAAAGTTATGATTCTAAGGAATCAGATTTTGCACAATTTGGTTAAGAATTGAGGGAGATATGAATCTTTGAATGCGGATAGCGCAGTAGTTCAGGTTGTTTCATTTTTTTTTGTTCCTTTGTTTATTGTGATTTTCTTACTTACATTTGTTCTTGTTTTGTTTTATTTTTTGTTATTTTACTACATGAGATGTAACATAGTGGCCCTCCATTCTCCCAATATAGATATGTTATTATAAATGAGAGTCTAAAACATTTTATTGGAAGTGGTCGAATCAGCCCCCATTTCTTATTCTTTTTAATTTGGGTTTCTGTGCTTTAGAATTATTATGTGCATATAGAATGTAGTATAGCAATCCTCCACTCCTTTAATCCCTTGTATATATGATAAAGATAAAATTAAAAAAATGGAAAAAGAAAAGAAGAATAAAAAACAATAAATAAATAAATATTTTTTGGAGTAGCCGAGTACATTGCTCCATGTTTGAAGATTTGATTTGGATTTCTTTATTTTGGATTTTTTATACATATGTATTATGGGATGTAGCATAGCAACCCCCCATTCTTCCAATGTTTGTACACATGTGATCATAAATAAATAAAAAATATATATAAAAGATAAAAGATAAAAAAATTAAGTAATAATAAATCAGCCCCAAATATGATCCAACTGATTTAGGAGAACCCATTTTGGTGGGACAATTCAGGGTGTTCAAGGACTTACCTGGGTTGTAATTGGGTCACTTATCTGGAATCATTGGTGCAAACCAAAAATCAACAAGGTGTTTACCTGCACCATTTCAGGTAGTGGCGACTCCATTAAGCATGTAACACGCTTTTTCAGTGAACGATCCCTTGACAAATGTTACCCTATTTAGGGAAAGAAATTGCTTGTTCTTGGGGGAAGGGAAGGAGTAAGACAAAGGCGGTTAGCGTGGTTTACTCAATATCAATATCGGGATAGACAAAGGTCTAGGAAACTACGCTATTGACCGGGGTAGGGTAACGAAGTTAGACCGACGAGATGAAGGGCTCAATTCCCCTATTAGATAGGAGAGAGGAGGAAGAGTTGATTCTTTGAAAGAAGATTTTATAAGATAGCTTGATACTCTAGGGGGGTGCGGTATGGTACGGTAAAGGGTATTTTTGGGATTTTAGAAATATTGGGTTTAGGGTTGGTATATATACATTCATGTAACCCTACTTGACGTTTTTTGATAGTGGAAAATTTTGCCGTACACATTGGACGTAGGCACATCGCCAAACCACTTAAATCTGCGTGTTCTTGTTCTTTTTCTCTCTATTTTCTTTACTATTCAGATTGCATGATTCACAATAGTTACCTTTTTTTTTTTATCTCTTTTAATATAGGCTGTAGATTTATCTTTGATTATATATAGGACAAGATTTGATATCAAACCAGTATGAAAACTCATGATTTTTACTTCTATTATCTATATTATTTTGTAATATCATGCATGTAATTACTTACTAAGATTTTATATCTACATGTTAGAATTTGATATTAAATCAGTATAAAACCCATGATTTATACTTCTATTATCTATATTATTTTGTAATATTGTCCATGTAGTTACTGAGATTTTATATCTCATAAAAAATTTCAAATATTTTATTTTCAAATCTTACTAGTGAGGACTTATCTAAAAGGGTAGCTCTTAAGCGGGATACCGGGGAGGATTTAGACATTGAAGAATTAGAGGATCACATTTGCCTAATGAAGTGTTATCTACATTATTGATAGTTTATTTGAATTGTGGTTGGAAAATACTAGAATTTACATTGTGTGACTGAGAGAGATTTAGTTAAACCTATTTATTAGGCTGTTAAATTTGAGGTTTGTATTATTACAATTTAATGATTACTTTTGCAGAATTTAAATATGATTCATTGCATACTCCAATAATGAATTGTTTAATAGTTTGGTTTCGGTACGCATTGCTCACTTGAATTTGGATTTTGGAGCCATCGGGTAAATCCGAGTTCGGGGCACAATAGTACACATGCTAAATCAAACATTCAACATATTTGAATAGGTATGTTGTGTGTGAATTGTGTTTATAACAGCATACATATGCACAAAAAGAGAAGAATAAGTGTGAGACATGGGAAAAAATCACCGGAGTGATCGTCCCTCCGTCAACACACGGGCTCAACGCAAAAATTGGGAGAGTCGCCACTGTCAGCACCCCATTTTTGCACTATAAAATTGCCCAAGAAGCATATCTTAAACTGGCATATATGTGGGCACGTAAATCGAGGTTTTTATAGTGGACCCATCTTTTTGAAATAACAAGCCCATAACAAAGAGAATTCTTAACCGATTCCGATGCACCGAACCGTGCTCAAATCGGATGTCAGACGGCTAAGTTATGAATAAAATAAATAAAGGGTAGTTTGGGGATTTTTACAAAACCGAAATTGGATGCCACATGGCAGCCACGTGTACACCATGGTGGCTGCCATGTAACCAATGACAAATTAAAATTTTGTGGGGTTGTTTTAGTAAATAATTAAGTTTCCTAATGGGGTTTCTTATGCAAATAAATAACAAAGTTAATAAAAGATTAAGATTAAAAAAATAATAATAATAAAAATAAACAAAGAGAAATGAGTTGGACGAATTGGTCCAACTCATATTCTCTTGAGATATTGAAACTAAACCTAAAAAATATAAGCCTAATAAAAATGGGGGACAATATAGACTTTGACCAAACCTAAATGAATGAAGGGTTTAAGAGAGGAATAGGAGTTAGGAGTTAGGAGTTAGGAGTTTAAGTGTTTAAGAGGAGAAGTTAAGAAAATGAGAGGTTTAAGAGAGGAAGAGGAGGAGTTAGGAGTTTAGGTGTTTAAGAGAGGAGTTAGGAGTTTAGGTGTTTAAGAAAGGAGTTAGGAGCTTAGGTGTTTAAAAGGAGAAGTTAAGAAGTTGAATGGGTGAGAATCCTCTATAAAAGGGCTTGAAGTTGAGAGCAAAAGGAAAGTAGGAAGAAGTGGAGAAAAGAAGAGGGACGTCTACTAGCAAGGAGGGAGAAAGGAAAACTGCTGTTCACGACACACCAAGGCTCCAAGACTTGATTTGAAGTGTCAATCCATAACAGGTGAGTCATTTGTTTAATACATTGTATGAGACCTCTCTTTCATTACAATTTTTGAGATAAGATTACATGATTGATGAGAGACATGTATATATGTTTGATGGCTTTGGGTAATTTTATCATGTAAAAAAAAAAAAAAAAGACAAAGATGTAAAGTTCTGAATTTTTTTCCTGCATTAGGTTTGCACCTGTTTTCCAGATAAACTAATTTTTTTCACCTTGTTCTAGTTTGATTCAATTCTGGAGTCCTTCATGAGATTTGTGGTATTTTTATTTTAGTTTAATCTAAAAATACGCTCGAGACCTTACACTATGAGTAGGTATTTTATTTTTAATTTTCTTTGGTTCAGATTTTCAATTGGAAATGTATAACAGTAACTTTTGGAGTTTCATATCTCTTAAATGAAAATGAATTTTTGAAAACTGCTATAGGTTATTTTAGTGTTTAAAGTCATGATTCTAAGGAATCAAATTTTGCACAATTTGGTTAAGAATTGAGGGAGATATGAATCTTTGAATGTGGATAGCGCAGTAATTCAGGTTGTTTCATTTTGTTTGTTTCCTTTGTAAATTAGTAATTAGGCCATGGTTAAAAGTAGTTCAGGTGGTCTCATTTTCTTACTTTGTAAATTAGTAATTAGTTAATCTTGCATGATAAAAACAATAGAAAACAAAACAAAACAAAAAATAATAAATAATAAGAAAGGGAAAAAGCAAATGAAACAAGCATTGAAGCGATGATTCTTTCTTGTGGTTGAAAATTGTTTTAGCATGGTTTTGTTTTGTTCATATGGTTTTACTTTCAATGTAATTTTGTGGAGGCCATGTACATATAGATTAATATTTGTTGTACGCTTAAAATGAAAAAAAAATTAGAAAAGAAAAAAATAAAAATAATAAATAAGAGAGCTCATTAAATATCCAACTAATTTAAGGGAATCCATTTCGATGGGACAACCCAGGGTGTCCAAGGACTTCCCTAGGTTGTAATCGGGTCACTTAACCGGAATCACTGGTGCAGACCAAAAATCAACAAGGTGTCTACCTGCACCATTTCAGGTAGTGGCGACTCTATAACAGATTGTAACGCGCTTTTTCCGCGCGCCCGAGGTGCGCACAGCTTGGCGACTCTGCTGGGGACCGACCTAACCCGGTTTGATTAGTTGGATTATAATGGGTTTATTCTTTGCACATGTGCACACACTTGCACATACACGCACACTCTTTTTGTACATATGCACACACTTGCACAAATGGGTCAAGGAAGATTTGCCTCCTTATTTAGTAAGTGTTGAATATACACAATAACATATTCTGGGGAGTTCTGTCATAAAGGACGAGATAATTGCCTAAGGAAATTGGTTTTTAAGTGGGACCACTGTGACCCCTCCAATTACCTGGGAACTCTCCCGGAACATTGTTTTGTGTACCAATTCATCACTTTACTATATGAGACAGTGAAAATTCCTTCCCATGCACACATGTGCACTCACGCACACTGTGGTTTCTTTACATGCTTTGATATAAATTGTGTGGGGTGACACGCGCGAGGGAGCCCGTGTGGGTGATCCGATTGAATGATTACCTAAACCTAGATCTCTCTAGCAGCCACCCTTCTTTATCGTATAAACAAATTTTGGGATGGTATTAGCCTCACGCGCCCTTGGCTTGCCAGGGAAAGCGAGGTAAAACATCCCCCCAGGTATTTGGATTCCTATAGCGCCACTGGTTTCTTGCCGTGGTATGCGAGGGTCTAATACTTGGCTCAGACCCTTGTAGGCATTTGTCTCGGGCTGGGTACCCTTTTCCCACCTAATGCTCTGATACACCCTACTATGTGAATGTGAATGTGAATGTGAATGTGAATGATGAATGAAGTCTAAAACCCATGAGTCCATCAGGGGCAACAACCCTTGCCTCTTTTTGTATCAAATTGAGTAGACCCTAGATTCTGGGCTACCTCAGCCCTAAATTAGGGAGCTTACCTAAACTTTGATCAGGGGAACCACCCCAGATCCATGCATTGAGTCCGGAGAGCCGTGGGCCTCGACCCATTGAGTCCGTGGGAAGTATCTTGAGTCCGGATCAGTCTTTAAGCAGATGAAAGCAGGCCAGATCAGAACAAAGAAATTTGAACCCTAGATTTAGGCTTTTTTTTTTTTTTTTTTTAACCTACCCTTTTTGAATCAAATGTATCCTTTCTTAGAGTTCTCAACAACCCTAAGATTGCATTATTTTTTAGCTTTTTGGACATCATGTAATTTTCGCCCTAGCTGGCAAGTTGTAAGTTTAACATTAGCGGATGAAAGAGCAGATGAAAGGATAAAGCTGGTCAGGACTTAGGTGTGCTTCCTTACACAAGTATGTCTAGAAGTCGTGCCTTAACAGGCACCAACCCTTAGGATCACACACTTTTTATTTCAGTTTAATGCTTTAATTCTAATTTTGAATGGACAGAACAAAAGCATAAAAAAAAGCAGTAAATCAATTTTCAGATGCTTGTTGGAAAAACCCCAATTTTCGGTTATGCAAAACCGCGATATCTGGTCACATTAGACCTCTTCCTTCTAATCCTACTCTTTAATTATTCTAATATTAATACCTATAGGCGTTTCTTAAAGCACTCATGGATTGAACTCAGATCACACCCGAATGCATCTTATTCACAAGATCACTCGGTTTTTTGCCCTGGATCCAACGATCCAAATTGGTGGCGTTTGAAGATGGCCCCGTCAAGACCAACCCTTCAGATGAGCCCGGAGGCGGCTATTTTTAGCCCTTCCCCTGTGGAGACATAAGTCCAAAAATTGTGGTGCCTGGTGACCGATTCTTAAATCGGAGACCAACTGGGTGAACCCGGGTATTTGCTTTTTAGCTTACCCCCTATGGAGACATAAGTCCAAAAATTGTGGTGCTTGGTGACCGATTCTTAAATCGGAGACCAACTGGGTGAACCCGGGTATTTGCTTTTTAGCTTACCCCCTATGGAGACATAAGTCCAAAATTTGTGGCGCCTGGCGACCGATTCTTAAATCGAAGACCAGCTAGGTGAGCCCGGGTGTTGTTTTTTTTAGCTCACCCCCTGCGGAGACATAAGTCCAATCCCGTGATATTGAGTTCAATTCATTATAAGCAAGCTCCGGTTCATTAGGGCATGAGCCAAGAGGTTCTCTTTCCTTGTCGTAAGCGACTAAAATAGATCAAATTCTTTAGGTTCTCTTTCCTTGGTGACTTGACGCAGCTAAAACAGATCAATCCCTTGGGTTCTCTTTCCCAGTCGTCCACAAAATGACTAAAATAGACCAATAGACATTGGGTTCTCTCTCCCAGTTGCCTTTGTGCAACTAAAATAGATCACTACCTTGGGTTCTCTCTCCCAGTTGTCCATAGACGACTAAAACAGACCAATAGACATAGGGTTCTCTCTCCCAGTTGTCTTTTTACAGCTAAAACAGATCATTCCTTCAAGTTTTCTCTCCCAGTTGCCTTTGTGTAACTAAAAAGATACATTTTCAAAGATTCCCCCTAAGTTTCTTCCACACAGCTAAATCAAATCACAAATTTGATCTAGATTGACCATGGCAAAGAAAAAAATTAACAATATACAAATAGATTCCAAAAGCAAAAAAAATAAAAAAAAAAAAAAAAAAAACAAACAAACAAACAAACATAAAAAAAATGTAAAAATGATTAATTGCTAAATAAATGCACTAACTTGTAAAATGATCAACAAGTATCCAAAATTGCTCCAAGAAGCCCATACAATCTTCGATCTCGCAAAAGATTGGATATGGATGCACAAGGAAATCAGACTCCGCCAGCTCAGTACCAAGCGGAATCTAGTGAAACCCAAGTGGTTAATGACCTAACCCAAAAGATCGAAAACATGACTATGGTTATTCAGTCCCTCATGGCAGAGATCAAGGATCTGAAACAAGTTCAACCAATAGTTCCGATCACTCAACAGCACCAACCACCACTTCCACCACGAGCAGAAGTGCCAGCAGTACCGCTTCCGCCACAACCAGCACAACCTCTACCTATGGCACCGCCACATCCGCCACAGCAAGCTGTTCCATTCCCACCTCCTGTAGTAGATCTTGTCCACCCGATACAGCAGCAAGAACAATTCGCGCCTGTCCAACTGGGGCAGGATAAAGAAGACTGGTATAGAACGCAAGAAGCTCAATTCGAGGCCCGTCTGGCGGCCATGAAGGAAGATCTTTTGAAGCAGCTACAGCCAAACACGGTTCAAAGTGAGGCTACTCTGGAAAACCACTGTTTTTTCTCGGACATACAACTCCCTGCCAAGTTCAAATGTCCTGAGTTGCACCAGTTTAATGGCACTGGTTGTCCACTAAACCACTTAAGGTCGTATTCTGGCGACATGTGCCAATACGCAAAAAATGAGAAAATCATGGTACAGTTCTTTCAGCGGTCTTTAACTGGGGCTGCTTATTATTGGTTTTTGAGCTTAGACAAAGCCAAGATAAAGACTTGGAATGATCTCGCTGCGGTGTTCATTCAGCAATATCGTTTGAATAGCCAGATGGTTCAAACAAGGGCAGAGCTGCAAAGGTTAGCAAAGAAGAGTCATGAATCAGTTCGAGACTATGCTAAGAGATGGAAAGAGTTGGCAACACTGGTCCAACCACCACTGCTAGAACAAGAGATGGCATCTTTGTTTATAGCATCACTTGGTCAACCTTTCTTCACTCTATTACTGGGGCAAAGTTCTGCAAGTTTCAATGACTTGATTCTAACAGCTGACAGAATTGAAGATGCAGTAAGGTCAGGAAAGATAGATAGCAGTGGGCAGAATGCCACTGAGAGGAGGCCAATGGCGAATCAGGGCAATAGAAGCCAAGGACAAGAGCAACCATGGAGAACTGAAGGGCAGGCAGTGAACTATGTTCAACCTACTCAACCTAATCACATCTCCCAGAGGTCCCTGACAACAGCTCCACAGAATCAAGGACAAATGGCCGTACCATATCAGGGTCCACCAAGGAGGACAAGAGAAGAAATGGAGGCAAGGTTGAGAAGAGTATTCACTCCACTTCCCTACACACCAGCTGAGTTACTACCCACATTACTGAAAGGAGGGTATTTGCAAATCAAGCCGCCAAATCCTAGAACATTCATTGGCAAGAATTACAATCCTAATGAGAGATGTGGGTACCACTCAGGGGCACCGGGACATGACACCAACAGATGTTGGGATCTGAGGCATGATATCCAAGACTTGATTGATCAGAAACGCCTCACCGTGGACCCTACTCCAACCAACACACCAGCCATTGCTGTGACTCAAAACCCTCTTCCAGATCACAAGGGGGCATCTTCAAGCGGGGCAAGTTGAAGAAATCAAGCAAGGTTGCAAGGCGCAACCAACTCCCGGACATGGTTCTCCTCCAAGTCCACCATTTCGAGGCTAAGTTAAATTTTATTTTTATTTTATTTTTTTTGCACTGACTATCCCGAGCGGGATCAATCATTTTGTAAGTGTTTTTGCATACCTTTACTTTCATGCAAACTTTAAAAACTTTTGAAAAAAAAAATAAATAAGAAAAGAAAAAAATTGGCAAGTGTTTGGTCGATGATGACATCGCTCTGAGACCACCACCCTTTCGGCATGACCATGATCATGGAAAGATGCCAAGTTGCTCAAAGGTGTCTTCAGCTGGGTGCAAGATATTGCTCTCATGAGAACCTTTACTGAGCCAGTGGCCATCCTTTCCTGATCCAGACCCTGATTTTCCTTCCACACCTATCTTTACATTGGGCTAGAGCGATCCCTGAGAGCAAAGAGAGGAAAAGAAAAAGAAAGAAAAAGTGCCTAAACCAGCTAAGGGTCTAGGTTGACTTTTGCATCATGTCTTTGAGAAAGGATGAGAGGCCATCCTTCTGCATCCTGAATCAATAATCACTAGTCAAACACTTTGGGCTTGTTCGTGTTATTCAAATACCCGTATTGTGTCTAGCCACCCCACACTGGGGCAGAGCCAAAAAGAATAAGAACAAAAGGAAGCAAACTATTCCTGAACTAAATTTGCATCGAATACCTAAACCAAGTTGTCACAACTTCTGCAAAATGATGAAAGGCCATCCTTGCTTATCTATGAAGTCTTCAAAACAAAATCCCTAGTCAAATCAGTTGAGCCTAAATTTTTTTTTTTTTTTTTTTTTCTAACCCATTGAATCATTAGCCCTAAACATAGTGCTTGGTATGAAAGAAGAAAAAGAAAAAAAACATGGATGTGCAAAAATGAAGCAAAAAGAAAACAGAAAGCACACTAGGGCATACGAATCAAGGTGGACACTCAAAGCAAATGAAAGAAAAGGCCAAGGAAAAGGCGAAGGTCGCAAAAGACCTAAAAAGAAAATGAAAGAAAATGAAAAGGCATTGACAAGGCCCAAGCAGTCAAGAAAAGGTTCAAAACATGACTCAACCCATTTGCAAAACTTTGAGCCATCTTCCCTTTCTTTCAAAAACCAAGACCTCAGACTTCATTTCATCCTATGAGAAAGTCCTTTTTGATTGCAGAAAATGTGACATTTGGATCTATGTAGATCAGTGATGAAGGAATTCAAAAGAAGAATCAGCTTTAGCAAGACACAAACCGTTAACCTAAGAAACACAAGAACTTGAGATTTATATCCCATCATTTCTTAGACTTAAAACTCGGCCAATGTTTCGTCCTATTTTAAAGACCTCTTAGATCTAAAGGGCATGATGCATGAAAGTCAGTTTAAACCCTTAAACTGAGGCAGGCACTAACCTCGGGGAGAAAAAGAAAGAGAAAGCCTTCAATTGCAAAATCTTGATACCACTTAAGACTGGATCAAAGTGAGAAAAATTAGAACTGGGGCTGGGAAAGCATTCCTTGAGATGATCCTCATTTTAAGCCTTTGTAGAACCTCCGAGAGTCAATGAAGGCACAAGTCAAGAAATTCATGAGAAAGCGTGTCAGGCACACTGTCTCAAAACACCTCAAGCTAATAAGGCAATTTACCATGGTCATTGGTCTTGCCTTTCCCTTTTAAGCACTTGCACAAAGTTTCTAAGAAGAAGTTTTTTTGAAAAAAAAAAAAAAAAATTTTTTTTTCATTTCATTCCTATGCATTCACACACAAAAATAACCAAGTACGCCACAAGTGCTTACATTTTGAATTTCAGATACCTCACTATTATCTTGAGAAATTTGCAGGCCCATGCGAGGCAGGAAATCAAATGGTTTTGATACTGGAGCTAAAAAAAAAAAAAAATAGCAAACAAGCAAAGGGAAAGAGAAGCAAACAAGGGGAATCCGCCACAAAGAATATGAGTACAGTCAAAAGGACACACAAGCTTCTCATCCAAGACCCCACCAGAGAATGCCGAAAAGAAAGCAAGAGAGGTGACACCTTCCTCTACAAATGCCCAGTGGAATTTTCCTTGTCAAGAAGAAGTGATTACCCAACAGAAGAAGAATACCAATTGAAGAGAGAGACATTGTCAGAACATGAAAACCTCAGATAGGCGAAAGAACAGCGCCATTCTACATAGAGACACACTGGGTGAAATAGAATGACAGATGAGAAGGTTCTCATAAAATTCTCAAAAGAATTTTCCTTTAAAAGGGAGTTTTACAAATCCCAGTGGAGAATCATCAAGAACAATAAAGCTCAGGCAAGCTCAAGACCAAGAGGAGAAGACATGTTTTGAAGATTTAAAGGGCAGAGAAGGCCCTCATGTAATTTTCATTTTCCCACTTTTGTATCATAGGATTTGAACCAGGATTCGGATTTCCTCGGTGTGCTGGGCAGCAGTGACTCTTAGCCAAATAGAGTTAGGGGTAGTGCACCTACATGGGGGATAAAGAATTTCAAACTTAAAAAAAAAAAAAAAAGTAATAATAATAATAAAACAAAATAATAAAAAATAATAATAAAAAAAAGTGAATAAATCTGAAAAGATAAAAGAAGAAGTCAAAAGTCAATGGAATAAACAAGAAGAAAAGAGCATTGTTGAAGCACTTTTGCATCAACGCCGAAACAAGTCGGTGAGTCTAAGTCCAATCCATCATTTTCAACTTAAACTAAAAAAGGGGAACAATTCCAAACGCCCAATGGCAAGGAAATTCCCCAGAACTTAGAAGTGAGCTAAAGCAACGCAGAGCTTGCACCGGCGCTTCCACATCTTTGAAAACATTAAAGGACTTGACTCGTCGGTTATGTCGACAGAAATGCAAAATGCAAAAATAGGGTTCTTTTTATTCTTTGTCATTCATCACCTTGGTGACTCTGACAAAGAGGGGCAGCTGTCAGCACCCCATTTTTGCACTATAAAATTGCCCAAGAAGCATATCTTAAACTGGCATATATGTGGGCACGTAAATCGAGGTTTTTATAGTGGACCCATCTTTTTGAAATAACAAGCCCATAACAAAGAGAATTCTTAACCGATTCCGATGCACCGAACCGTGCTCAAATCGGATGTCAGACGGCTAAGTTATGAATAAAATAAATAAAGGGTAGTTTGGGGATTTTTACAAAACCGAAATTGGATGCCACATGGCAGCCACGTGTACACCATGGTGGCTGCCATGTAACCAATGACAAATTAAAATTTTGTGGGGTTGTTTTAGTAAATAATTAAGTTTCCTAATGGGGTTTCTTATGCAAATAAATAACAAAGTTAATAAAAGATTAAGATTAAAAAAATAATAATAATAAAAATAAACAAAGAGAAATGAGTTGGACGAATTGGTCCAACTCATATTCTCTTGAGATATTGAAACTAAACCTAAAAAATATAAGCCTAATAAAAATGGGGGACAATATAGACTTTGACCAAACCTAAATGAATGAACGGTTTAAGAGAGGAATAGGAGTTAGGAGTTAGGAGTTAGGAGTTTAAGTGTTTAAGAGGAGAAGTTAAGAAAATGAGAGGTTTAAGAGAGGAAGAGGAGGAGTTAGGAGTTTAGGTGTTTAAGAGAGGAGTTAGGAGTTTAGGTGTTTAAGAAAGGAGTTAGGAGCTTAGGTGTTTAAAAGGAGAAGTTAAGAAGTTGAATGGGTGAGAATCCTCTATAAAAGGGCTTGAAGTTGAGAGCAAAAGGAAAGTAGGAAGAAGTGGAGAAAAGAAGAGGGACGTCTACTAGCAAGGAGGGAGAAAGGAAAACTGCTGTTCACGACACACCAAGGCTCCAAGACTTGATTTGAAGTGTCAATCCATAACAGGTGAGTCATTTGTTTAATACATTGTATGAGACCTCTCTTTCATTACAATTTTTGAGATAAGATTACATGATTGATGAGAGACATGTATATATGTTTGATGGCTTTGGGTAATTTTATCATGTAAAAAAAAAAAAAAAAGACAAAGATGTAAAGTTCTGAATTTTTTTCCTGCATTAGGTTTGCACCTGTTTTCCAGATAAACTAATTTTTTTCACCTTGTTCTAGTTTGATTCAATTCTGGAGTCCTTCATGAGATTTGTGGTATTTTTATTTTAGTTTAATCTAAAAATACGCTCGAGACCTTACACTATGAGTAGGTATTTTATTTTTAATTTTCTTTGGTTCAGATTTTCAATTGGAAATGTATAACAGTAACTTTTGGAGTTTCATATCTCTTAAATGAAAATGAATTTTTGAAAACTGCTATAGGTTATTTTAGTGTTTAAAGTCATGATTCTAAGGAATCAAATTTTGCACAATTTGGTTAAGAATTGAGGGAGATATGAATCTTTGAATGTGGATAGCGCAGTAATTCAGGTTGTTTCATTTTGTTTGTTTCCTTTGTAAATTAGTAATTAGGCCATGGTTAAAAGTAGTTCAGGTGGTCTCATTTTCTTACTTTGTAAATTAGTAATTAGTTAATCTTGCATGATAAAAACAATAGAAAACAAAACAAAACAAAAAATAATAAATAATAAGAAAGGGAAAAAGCAAATGAAACAAGCATTGAAGCGATGATTCTTTCTTGTGGTTGAAAATTGTTTTAGCATGGTTTTGTTTTGTTCATATGGTTTTACTTTCAATGTAATTTTGTGGAGGCCATGTACATATAGATTAATATTTGTTGTACGCTTAAAATGAAAAAAAAATTAGAAAAGAAAAAAATAAAAATAATAAATAAGAGAGCTCATTAAATATCCAACTAATTTAAGGGAATCCATTTCGATGGGACAACCCAGGGTGTCCAAGGACTTCCCTAGGTTGTAATCGGGTCACTTAACCGGAATCACTGGTGCAGACCAAAAATCAACAAGGTGTCTACCTGCACCATTTCAGGTAGTGGCGACTCTATAACAGATTGTAACGCGCTTTTTCCGCGCGCCCGAGGTGCGCACAGCCACCATTCATGATTTTGGGGTGAGAATGGACACCAAAGAGTTCAAAAATAAGCAAAAATAGCCAAAAGACAAATTCTAGGGTAAAAATAACCCTACTTGAAAATCAAATCCAGAGATGGGTAAGGGGATTAGATTATGAACGGGGGAAGGTGTTAGGCACCCCCATTCATCCACACGAAGTGGTTGCCAAGTGTATGTTCATGCTAAAAAGAAAATAAGAAGCTTGCTAAAAATCATGAAAAAGCCTTGAAAAAGGAACAAGTGTATGATATATTCACGTGAAGATCTAAATGGATTTTAGATCCTCTCTTATGTCAATATCATTTCTGGAACATTAAAGAGGTGGAAATCAAAGCACAAGTTGATCAAAACCAAGTTAAATCAAATCCGGGAAGTTTAGAAAAAGTATGACATTTGCCTTAAAATCATTCAAATCCAATATTAAATTGAACCAAACCAAATCCATTTGAAAGATTAAGGTAAATAAGAGTTTCATGCAAAATTTCAATCCATTCCAATAAAAATCCTAGGAGTTATGCTCCTTTGAAATTGCTGCTGGGGATTTTTAAAAGTGATAAGTGGGCAGCTTTGAAAAATTGTCTAGAAAAATCCACTACACAAAAGTCCACGAAATTTGGTGTGATTGAAGTTTGTATGGCCATCTTTCCATAGAAACTAGCCTCATACAAAAATCCCTTCGGATGTGCCTTGGGTGGTCTCCCGAACAGGCCCCGAAGATCACAGATTTACCCAGAAAAATGCAAATGAGCAGTTCTGAGTAAATCGGCTACCAATAATTCAAATGGAATCCAAAAATTATGAAGCCAACTGGATTTGAAAATAGACTCAAAAAGGAGTACTCAGAAATAAAAATCACTCGAATCGGACTTAAAACGAACACATGGCGGTCCGTCGAAGTGACAAGTTCTGTACTTGGACCTGAACTGTCCACTTAAATTCGACAGAGAAGTGTCAAAAATCGGCTAGATAGAAATTCATGAAATTTGGTGGACATAAACTAGACAGCCTCACCTTTCCCACGGTTTTAGAATCACCCCAAAATTCATCCGGATGATGAAGTTATGGGCGTCCGAAGTAAGGGTACAGGTGCTGTCCAGTTAAGCCACTTTTGAAGAAAACCAAATCCGAAAATTGACAAAAAGTGTGTGATTCTTGTGAGATGAATCTAAAACCTTTGAAAAACATTTAAAACACTCCAGAATTTGATTGAGGTCATTTATTTGAGTTTTATCACAATAAATGCAATAAACCCCAAATATGAGCCTATCCCGCCAAAGTAGTGATATGTGTGCAAAAGTGAAAAAAACCAAGCAAGATCCATACAAATGCATATAGATTCAACAAAATAGGTTCTAGCATAGCCTAGGGTTCCGTTCCATTATCGTTTCCCTCTGTTCTCTTTAAGATAATCAAGGGTACTTTGAATATGGAACGGTTTACAAACATTCAAAAGCCTTATGCTACATAGGTTCTAGCACTAGGGTCAATCCCCAGTCTCGTTTCTCCTAGATCCTCCTTCACGTTTTACGGCTAGGGGAGTCTTGAGATACTTTGAGCCGGGGAAGGATTTCCACACATACAAGCAAGGCTTTACACTACAGAAAGGTAGAAGAAGAGATCTAGATCTAGGAATGTAAAGACAGAAAATAAAAAGAAAAGTTGAGGCTTACCTGAGTGCTGGAGACGATTCCACAGCGGTTTTCTTCTTCTCTTGGAGTTCTTCTTTGCGAGAATTCAAAACAAGAGTTGTGTGCCATTTGCTCAAGGAGGAGGCTCCTATTTATAGGCAAGGGCTAAGGTCATTGGTAGACACAAATTAATGTCTAGAACCCCTCCAACCTAAACCCTAAGGTTATTTCCGCGATTTCCCCTCATTTAATGAGGGACATGATGGTAAAAGTGAAAAGCTCTCGGAAAACCCTAATTTTGAGCAAACTTAAGGTATCCGGTATATCAGACCGGATAACAAAGGGCCTTAAGGTATCCGGTACATGGTACCGGATACGCTAAGGCTCACACGTATCCGATATGACTATCCGGATACGGGGAGGAGCACTTGTATCCGGATTGAGTATCCGGATACAGGCAAAAATTTATTTTCTTCAAATTCTGTGCTGGCTTTCCAGGAGATAATGATTTTTGATGATTGTTTGTGCAATTTGGGGTGTCTACAATAAGAAGAAAAGAGAGGAGTATTATAGTCAACCGGAAATAAGCATCAAAACAACCTATTTTAACCCCAAAGGCTTGCCCTGGTGGTCAAGGCTTGGGGCCTGGGGGTGTGCTCCCTCCAAGGTCTTAGGTTCAAAACCTCTTAGGTGCTATCAATTCTTTGAGACTACCTACATAAGGTCTATGGGCCTTTGACTTACCCGAGCCATGTGGGTTGCAAGGTCTTGCATGGGCCCTCAGGGATTAGTCGGTTCAGCGTAAGTGGGCCTGAATACCCTGAGTTCCAAAAAAACAAAAAACACCAATTCTAAGAGAGAAAGCAGGTCTTCATGGGCTCCATCTTGCTCCTAGCTTCATTTCCTTTGAAGGTTTGAAGTGGTTGGCTTCTCAAGATCCCTAATCGTTAATTTGTATCGTTGGCGAAACGGACCGAAATTTCGAACGAAACGGTCGGTGTGCCGACCGAAACGGACGAAAAATGTAATTTTTTTAAAATTTTTTAAATTTAAAAAAATTTTTTTTTAACGAAACGGGCGGCGTGCCGTCGAAATTTCGCCGAAATCTAAAAAAAACATAATTTTTGATTTGTTTTGCCATTAAAATTTTTCCGGTGTTTCGGCGGCACGCCCAGGGCCACCGAAACTTAAAACCTTGGCTTGGATCCTCTCTCAGCCTCTAAAATTATTATAGACCCAAGGATAAAAATGAGAAATAAGAGTAGACGTCTAAATAAAGTATTAATTGCACCCGTAAGCCACAACAAACAACTATCATACTCAAACACTCATTTCCATAGCATGAAACGAGGAAGCATGCTAACTTACATATTAAAAATTGAAGTTGATGAGTTTACCTTATGTAGACAAGACTTGGTTGAGTATTGAGCACCTCTTCAAGCTCCAAGCAGCATTTTTCAGCTTCCAATGAGAGTTTGGGATGGCATTTTAGGATCAAAGGGTATTTTTCAGGGTTTTTTGGAAGGGTTATAACGCCTTTGTTAGTGATTTTGGAATGATGGACGGCGTAGCGAAGGATGGAAATGGCTGTGGAAGTATTTAGGGGTCGTGGGGGAGAGGAATTGAAGGTTGAAGAAAAGTTCCAGTCCTCGGCCAGTTGCAAGCTGCTGTAGGATTTTTATAAAATGGCAATGCGCATAATAAAATGGCTCTTTTGGGCAGCCAATCACCTACAACTGCCCATGTCAAAGCAACTGGGTCAGCCGTCAGCTTGTCTCCTAATTTCTTAATAAAACTTGTTATTATTTTTAATATTTTCAATTAAGATTTCTAAGTTTTATTCATTTTTTATTTGATTAACAACTAAGTAAATTTTACTTTTTTAATTTATCTTTATCCTAATTTAATGTTGTTTTGCCAGGTGGCAAAATTTTTTCCACCTGGCAAAACAAACTTCATTAAATTACAAAAATGCGCTTCTTCATTGTTTATACTTTAATTTTCATGCATAGTCAATCGCATTGGAATCGCATCAAAATCCTTCTTCTATTGATGTAAGAATTTATGGCGAAATTATTTTTTGAGATAGAAGTCATTTCGTGGGCCTTGAATTCACAGCGGGTTCATGGTTTTCAACAGACTAGAGTATATAAAAATTGGATGCTTACATTTGGAATTAAAAATTCTAAAATAACTCTTTTGCGAATGCCTTTTTTTCTCAATGTTTTGTGATTTCAGCACTTTAATTATGTTTTCAGAAAGCCCTCTAAATTTTAGTGCGTGTCTATACCATCCAAGGGTTCAGCTTTTGGTTCGGTTTATCACACAATTTAACCGTGAATTGAACCAAATTAATTTGGTTTGCAGTTTTTCAAAACCAAAACCAATCTGAACTATAAATAAAACCAAATCGAACCGATTGTTTTCGGCTTGATTCAATTGGTTTTTGGTCATTGGACCAAACCAATTGACACCCTTAACCATCACGAAATCTCAATGGGAGATTTTACAATGTCACCCATCCATTTGTATTTAATATGACGGAAATATTTTGTATTCAATGGGAGATTTTACAATGTCACCCATGTATATCGCACGTAAAATATTTTGAGCATATCATTTCTCAATGCAATAAATTTTGTAGGCAAGCATCCCATTACACAGCACAATCTCATAAATTTCTTTTTATAAGTACCCATTAGACCGTTGATGCACCAGATTCTTTAGCTTTGGTATCCATGGATGACCAAATACACTGAGATCCATATCTCCTAACTCCCAAATTTACTTTACAAGAAGTTATATATCACACACACACACAGCCACAGGTGTGTGAAAACTTTAATTAAATAAGCAATTTTTTTTTGGGGTCTAGGTTCCTTTAAATGGGTTGGATTCATGTTGTCAATCTCTAACCTTTTTAACAAAATGTTAAGTGTTTAGGTTACATTGAAACCCAACTACAACCAATCACAACCCTTTTCCACCCCCATTCGCCAAGTCTAGCTCCTTGTAACTGCTTGAACACTATGATCCAATGATGGTTCAAATATGAGATATGTTACACCTTATCTCTGTCACAAATACAGCGGGGCCAAACTACGAACTTTTATCCACGTGGCAAAAAAAGGGCCATGTCTTGCAGTGATAATAAACTTGTTGCCATGAGAATACAGCTATACCTTATAAAACTACTAAGTGTTTTAATTAGTATATTATAATACCATATAATTTCTGGATATGATACATGAAAAGATTAGATGGACTAATTTATATGGTAGATGTAGGGGTGCAACTCGGGTCGGTTTGGTTCAGGTTGAGGTTAACCCAAGACCAAACCGAAAATATATATAGTCAAACCAAACCGAATCGAACTGAATTAAAAACCAAAACTACTAAACCGAAAACCGAACCGAAAATATATAGAAAAACCGACACTGAAACCGAACCGAACTGAACTACATGAAAACTATTTGGTTGGGTTCGAGTTAGACCAATATATTCTTATGCTCAAACAAGGGCTTTTTCGTATTATCCTTAAAGTTTAAAGGTAAATTTTGAAAGTTTAAGATATATTATATTTTATATATATAAAATATAGATTATATGTTATAATATATATATATGAATTCGGTTCGGTTTAGGGAAATACATGAATTCGGTTCAGTTTTAGTTCGGTTCAGTTTAATCGAACATGCAACCTAAAACCGAATCGACTTAGTTCTGTTTAGGGATTTTTGGACTGAAACCGAACCAAACCATTATAAAAACCGAACCAAAGTTAGTTTGGGTCGGTTCGGATTCGGTTTTCACCGGAACAAGTTGCACCCCTAAGTAGATGCACTTATTTGTGTGTAGGATGTACTTAAAGAGACTATTGATTAGTACAAATAAATCATCCAATTATTTACATTTTTGGATGCACCAATTTACATATAGATGCAATTTTTTTGTGTATAAGGTGTACTATTTTCGGATCCTCAAAAAGAGTATTACAAATCATTCAATTATAAATGATTTTGGATGCACTAATTTACATGTTAAACACACTTATTTATGTAAAGGATGCATTATGACTTAACCAAATTGTCAAGATATGGTACTACAAAAAAAAAATAAAATGTCAAGATGTGGACAATGTAGCAAACGGTTAAACCACCTACGTCTTGCCGATTTAATTGACTTCTCCAAAGTAAAAAAAAAAATATGGTTTTAACTTCGAGTAATTTACATGTTAAACACACTTATTTATGTAAAGGATGCATTATGACTTAACCAAATTGTCAAGATGTGGTACTACCAAAAAAAAAAAAAACATTGTCAAGATGTGGACAATGTAGCAAACGGTTAAATCACCTACGTCTTGCCGATTTAATTGACTTCTCCAAAGTAAAAAAAAAATATGGTTTTAACTTCGAGTACTTTTGATACCCAAAAAGCCCTTTTCGGCGCCGTAGAATTTCCTGAAAGACTCAAAATATATTTTAAGATAAATTATTGGTTCAAAAGGTTGTCACCTTTTTTTATTAAAAGAAAAACAAAATTTGATCACCTCCAAGTCCAAATCATCAAATCATGCAAATGGAAAAATTAATTTAAAAAATAAAATTGTATTACCTCTTTCTTACTCAAGCAATCGTCATCATTTCGTCACTAAGTGCTTCATTTTTGGTCTCCGCCAAACTCAATCCCCCCGTTGAAGTTTTTAAACTCAATTTGTCAATTGATATATCCAATAGCTCCTCTTTCTCTCTCTTATTCGTTCTCTCTCTTAAACAACCATGGAGCAAGCAACACGCATGGTCGCTAGAATGTCAATGTACTATGGGAAGAATGAGACCTGCTTAGACTTCGGCCATAACCACGTTGAGAGAGCATGTAATACATGCGTCATGCATAAGTATTGATCTAATCCCTATTTTATGGGGTCATGCAATTTAATAAACACTGCTCATGCAATCCCAAAACAAATCAATTAATGTTTAATCCCCAACCAAACATCTCAAAACCTAAACCCGGTTCCATCATTAAACCGGTTTTCAACCAGTAAAACCAGGTTCGAGCCCATAAAAGCCGAATAAATTAAACCCGATTGAACCAAACAGTTTAATTTTGTTTTTATTTTTTCCTTGTTTTTATTTTCCCTTGTGTTTGTAAAGTTTCCTACTTGTGTTGGTTTGTGTTAAACACTATTGCACATAAAAGCTTAAGCTAAAAGGCAAAAGTTTAACTATGTATAAAAGAGGGCTCTTAACAATCTCCTATGTGTGATTTCACACAAGAATATATCTGGAGAGGACAAAAACAAGGCACATACACCTCGATACAAATCAAAGTCAAGGCAACTCTCCTCGCCCCTAGAGTCAAACTTAAGACCTCTCGCTTTGATACCACATTAAACAATCATTGCACGTAAAAACTTAAGCTAATAAGTAAAAGTGTACAATACAATCTCAAGCATTTGAAACGCGGTTGAACCAGTTTGGGTTTGTCTAAATTAAGCAGCCTCCTTTTAAGTCAAAGAGTGCTTTGAGATATAATATAATATAAGCCACGTTGCTTTAAAGGGGTCCATGTAAATGGATTTTGGTGCAACCCACCACCTTCAACATAACAATTTTTAAATATCATTGAAATACAATTATAGTTTATTAGGGTTTCCTGCATGTTCAAAGTTGGGTTGGACAAAAAGGCAATGAAAGTGAGTGAGCACTAAACTGATCTTGAAAGTGTGTTTATAGCTAATGAAAGCGTGAATGACCTCAAAGGAGAGATTTCAAGGTGTTAGGTAACGAAGGCTAAAAGAAAATAGATATTGGTTATCCTAACTCAAAGACTTGTGCTTGGATAAACTAATACTGTGTTTTTAATTATTAATTGAGTAGACTTTTTGTACGGATTTGAATGCATGGGGCAGGCTCTTTGGCATAGATTTTGGTTTTGATGGTGTTCCAGTTGAATATTTTATTCTCAAATGGTGTGATTTTGGTAGAGCAACCTAAACATTGAGACTTAGGGTCATCAACCCTTGCCTTTGACATGGACAAGCCCGCAAGCGTGGACAAAAGCCGCTGTGATTCTCCATTAGATTCTAACTTCTCTATAACGAAATAAATAAATAAATATTTTTTCTTCTTTTTTTCTCCTTTTTTTTCCTCTTTTCTTCTAGACACCAGTATTGCTTGAATCTTCCTTTTCAAGACTAATATTGATGTGGGCACGGAAATTTGAAATGGATTACTTAGTGGGTCATGCTTGAAGAAATGAATTTGCAAAAGAGGGAGAAAAAAACCCAAAAAAATAAATAAATAAAAAAAGCAGAGCACACAATTATTATTAGGGATGGTAATAATGGTTCGGTTTTGGTTTTGAGAGAAATTGAAACTAAACCGATTAAATATACTCCTAACCGAAACTTAACCAAAACCAACTTCATGGGTTCGGTTTAGTTCAGTACCGAACAATCAGTAATTGTTGGTCTAACTTGGAACATGTGTATATATTTCAGTTTGGTTTGGTTTGACCTTAAAATCGAAATAGAACAAACACTGAATTGGTTTTACATAACATCCAAAAGCTAATGGAAACTGGTTAAGGACAATCCAAAACGGACCCTAATGGATTAAGTTTAATTCGGTTTATCGGTTTAAACCGAACCGTTGCCATCCCTAATTATTATGTTCGAAAATTAACAAAAGTGATAAAATAGGAAGGAAAATAATGTGGCAAGGTCATGTCATAAATTTATATCCAATTTTGTTAGATTGGATTCATTATTATTATAAGATGTTATTCAAATGCGGAAACAAATTTATATGTTCCAAGGGATATAATGGTATGATAGTTCAATAGCTCTCTTGATGGGTAATTAATCGTACAGTGGACATCAATCCATTGCTTTGACAAAACCCCATCATCACAAATCCATTCAATTCAATGGCTTAGATTCCCAATCACATGTTAGTGATCCTGATTTCTTCTTACATGATCAAGACTTTTTCAGAATAAATGAGTTTATTATCTTGTAAAATAAATATATAAGACTAACTAAGCTTGCCATTTTTGACAGAATTGCCTCAACCACAAGCAAAATCAGAAATGGGGATCTAGATTTTTCAAAATCTTTCTTATGATCTTTTATTTATTGCAAAGGTTTGGTAAAGAAAAACCCAGCACAAGCATGACTCTTGTTGGATCTCTTTCGTCACTCTATATATACTAGTAGAGGAAGTTTTTTCTTGTGACTTGGGAGGAGAAGTGTAACAAAGGCTTGTAAGCCATTTCTTTCAGTCTGGTTCATAGCCGAGTCTTGACTCTGTGTGACTCGCTCAACGATATGGGTCGAGGGCGCGCCCCGTGCTGCGATAAGATTGGATTGAAGAAGGGTCCTTGGACCCCTGCAGAGGACATGAAGCTCATCTCCTTCATTCACAAGCATGGACATACAAACTGGAGAGCTCTCCCTAAGCAAGCAGGTTCTCTCTCTCTCTCTCTCCTTCTATGTTTTATTTGTATCCAAATTATAATGAAATAGGGCTCCATTGGGTATTGCTTTTTCAAAAGGAAAAAAATTTTTTTTTTGGGGGAATTGGTAGAAAAATGCTTTTAAAAAGTAAAAGCATGTTTAACTGGTCATTTGTAAAGTATTTTTTTGCTTCGTAATTGAATTAAAGAATCAATTTTTTTAGTTTTGGAGAGTGAAATAAAGAAAACTGCTTTTTTTTTTTTTTTGCTTTTCTTCAAAATCTGACGAAACATGTCTTTTTGGTTTCTTGTTTTTCCAACTTCAATAACAACTTTTTTGAAAGCAAATCCAAAGGGATGGAATGGTTTAGGTTGCGTTGAAACACTGTTAGCAAGAGTTTTGAAGGGTTTTCAGCTGAGTTGAAACACTTCAATTAGCAAAAGTTTGTGGGGGGTTTTCAGGAATAACGAAATTTCAACCACTCTTGACTGTATGTATTTTGTGGTCATTATCAAATTCTTATTTTAATTATTTCTAGAGAGTCTAATGCTATCTATCATCTCTAGAAAGAGGAATCGCTGTTTGGTTTTGATACGTAGGACCATTCTCAGGAAAATGGTATATCAGTTTTGAAAAATTCAACGAAGAACATAGAAAGTTTTTTTAGTTAAAAAGAAAAAATTAAGTTATTGGTGAAGTTGCTAAGCACCCAAGGTTGTTGAAGACTTCAGAGATTAGATACAAGTTATGACCTCATGGGTCACAAAATTAATGGTATTACATCAATCATTTTCTTTCAAGTAGAATAATAAACATTAAAATCACATAACCTACTACACGGAGATTTGACTGAATCTAATTAACTCCCTCTTTTTTTCATCAGGGTTGTTGCGATGCGGTAAGAGCTGTCGTTTGAGATGGATTAATTACCTTCGGCCTGATATTAAGCGTGGAAATTTCACACCAGAGGAAGAGGAAACCATAATCAAACTACATGAATCACTTGGAAACAAGTAGGAGTCAACACAAGCCAATCTGTTCATTTTCTGTTCTTAAAAAAAATAAGTTTTTTATTTGTTTAAAAACCTCTAATGATGTTTTATAATGAAATGGGATCACAGGTGGTCTGTAATTGCTTCAAAGTTGCCAGGGAGAACAGACAATGAGATCAAGAATGTGTGGAACACACACTTAAAGAAGAGATCGGTTCCAAAACAAGCCAATCCTCCTGCAACTGAACCCCAAGAATTCTCTACCACTTCTTCCTCCTCCTCCTCATCCTCTGGTTCATCTATAACATACAGCAAACATGGCATAGATATGGATCCTGCACAGCAAACTTGTCAACCATGTGTGTCTCATAGTTTTTCTGAAGTACATGACATGGTGCAGAAACAAGATCACCCCATGACCCCTTTAACAATTGAATCAAAAGTGAACATATGGGACATGTTAGATGAACCCAAAGAACTGTCATGCTCTTCTTCTTCTGACTCGTCCTCTGAGTCACATCTAGTAGATGCCAATCAAAATAAGGGACTAAAACCAGTAGAAGAAGCATGTTCCAATTCTTCTCAGAGACCTTGTGAAGTCCATAAGATACTACAGGAGGTGAACAAGCAGGAACCAATGGAAGTAGTTGAAATCCCCTTTGATCCTAACTTGGACTTTTGGGACATGTTGGACTCTACTTCATATCCATTCAATGAGATCCCTAGCAGTGGGGTTGAAGCAAACAAACAGTCAACCTCAGAGAAAGAAGATGAAAAAGAGGTTGAAAGTAAAGGGTGGGTGCAATACTTAGAAACTGAGCTTGGACTGCAGCCAAATGATACATTTCACCCTCTAATGTCCGATTTTTTCGACGACAAAATACTGCTTGAGGCGGAGATTGATCCGGTGGCGACATACTTTCAGATGGAATCATCTTCACCACCTCACAGTTTTTGCTTGTGAATGAAGTCAAATTTGTATGTTTCACAGAAATATATTAAATAGAATTATATGAAGTCAAATTTGTGAGTTTCAAAGGAGTTTGTTATACAGAATCAACTGGAATGTTTACTAAAGGGTCTGTACCAGTGTTAGTGAGGTCATCCATGATATATAGCCAGTTAAGGTCTATGTCTGTGTTGTATGTGATTGGTTTGGATTTGAGTCTTCAAGTAGGAAAGCTACTCATTTAGTTATGACTGACTCATTGGCTTGAAGATCAAATTGACTAACAAAGTAATCTGTTTTCAAAGATTGGGCAAGGTTGGTGATATTGTTGTGGCATCCCCTTTTACCTAACCCCTTTTAATTTTATTTTATTTATTTATTTTTGCATTACATCTTTGGGTCCCTACAGCTGATGTTGAAACTTTGATATAGAAGTTCTTTTAATTTTGTACTTGAAATGATGTTGAAACTTTGATATAGAAGTTCTTTTCATTTTGTACTTGAAATGATGTTTTAAACCCCAAGGATTTCACTTCATGTCCACCACTCTCCCCACATTCCCCACTTAGGGGAGAGAAAGGGAATATTGGGCAGAACAAGGGGGAGGGGGTGGGTGGTTAAAACTTCAAATTTGTGCAAAGTAGGAATTGTTTGGAGTGCATGTATCTCAAAGGAAGAAATCTTTCTATTTTTTTTTCTCCTTGGCTGGAAGAAATCTTTATCTCAACCCTAGAAGCGAATCCAATTTTTATCCGTATGAAAAAAAATTTCAAACAGTAACATATTAACAATGATGAAGCAATTGTTAATGGGTCTTTTGGAAAGTGAAAAAGGAAAAAGACAAAATTGCCTATGTAAGTATATGAGACAAAATGACATTAGAGGGTTATTTTAAGAAAAGTAAATAAATTAGATTGGAACGCTTCCCAAGTGGGCGTGTCGCGTTATATATATTATAGATACAGATTTATAAAGTAAATTGGGATTATTTTTGGCAAAAGTCTTTCAATTTTTGTAACATAAAATTAAGAAATTCACTTGGGCTTATCAAATTAACAAACAGCATAAAGAAATTTAATAAAGAGACTTGGGATTATCTAATTTGAAGCATAACCTTATCTAAAAATCCATTCAACTCATTCTAAATTGCCCTTGAGCATGCTCAAACTTTTATAACATCGATTTAGAGTTCATGTTACGTAGGTTTGGATTATAGACAATTTCATGTACATAAAGACAATCAAACTTGGTTTTTTACGCTCATTAAATTTCATGTTGGACCATAAAAAATTTTCTTTTTTTGTTATTTTATATTTTAGATCATTTTAAGGGTGAGAAAGATTCCAAATTCTCATACGAAGATGTAGAGGCCCAGAATATTTCTAACTTTTGACAAAGGCCAACTAGGGACGACAATGGGGCGGATTAAATGGGTGACCCGCCCTGCCCTATTGGAATGGGTTTGGTATTGCAAAACTCGGTTAGGGACGGGTTAGGGCTTAACCCAACCTGCTGCCTGGACCCTGCCACAACTACACCCTTATTTATTTAAAATATTTTTATGTAATTAAAATTATTATTATTTTATATATTATACATAAAAATTACATATTTTATTAATAATTTATAATATCAATTTATATATTTTATTTTAAAAATAGTTTTTTATGAGTTTTATAAACTAACCAGGTAACCCGATCCGTCCTGTTATGGACCCGATAGGGGCAGGTTAGGGTTTCGTATCACCTAAAACCTTAGCGGGGTGGGTTTGGGTTTGGCAAAACCCTCCCAGTTGCTATCCCATAAGGCCAACAAATAAACTAGCCAATTTTCTAAACAAGATCAATTGGTGGTTGTACAGTTGAAACCCTTTAAGAGCACACAACTAATCAACCCTTTCAATTCCATAATCTAATGGGTCTTTTAGTGACCGCTGCTAAAAGCTACAAGACCGCAGCTATATGCAATTCCAGAGTCCATATTCTAATTCGGTTTGTTAAAACTCCCGTTTACGATTTGCTGCTTGGAGGGAAGTTTTTGAGTGTTGGGTTTTAGGGGTTTCGTTCAAGAACTTAACACACAGATTTCTCCAAACATGGTTTTCTCTTCTTCTGTTTAGAAGATCTTCACTCTGGAAAGCTCCGATTGACAGAATCTCGAAGTCAAAGTGTACATTGTTAAGGAAAAAAGCACTTCTGAAAGACTTGAAATCTGCTGGAGCCCTTCGCTGGAAGATCTGCTGGTCCAACGGTGAAATGTGTGTCCACATAAGTGCATGAAGCCTATGTGTACACACTCTCCATCGTTGGACCAGCAGATCTTCCAGCGTGAGGGACTAGCGGATATGGCCTCCTTTTGAAAAGCATTACCAAACGGTACCTTAATGTCACAATTTATTTCCTTCTTTATTTTAAAGCATGCTTGGGCTTGTGCAGAATGGACCGGATTAGGCCGGCCCATTTAGGGGCCTTACCCCAAGAGGCTTGAATTTATTTATTTTCTTAATCCTTTCCAAGATGATGTGGGTAGTTTATGGGCGGCCCGTTGGTAGGCCTGTGGTCTAGTGGTCAACGGGCCAAAGCCTGATCTCATGGGAACGTCTGGTTCAGCCTAGTAACCTCCTTAAGTCCAATGAGCTAGTCAAAAAGTATTTTAAATCCAACTTGATCCGATTGAAGAAGGTGATTCCATTCATACATACTTGCTTTCATAATTCCCTTAATTTGATCCAACTCACCAAAATTTAGTCCTTTTCCCATCAATCTGAACAGAAGAATCATTTGCCCTTACCCAATTTCTGTCAGAGCCAATTCCTCTGTTTCATTTCCATTATCACATTATTACCTTTCCTAGCATTCAATCTGTCTGGGTTCAGTCCTCCAAGACTCCTGGGTAATGTCCAGTGGACTCTGAATTGAGCAACAATAAATGCATGTGCTAGTACCATCTAAGCTGTACATTTTAGGCTTACAGATCCCTAGATTGAAACACTCACCTTAAAATCTCAGAGGACCCAACTGTGAATGTTTATTGTATGGAATACAGGACCCAACTGTGAATGTTTATTGTATGGAATACAATCTAAGGCATTTCAAACTGACATTAAAAAAAAAATGGAAATAGAAGGGGGCAACCTGAAAATGTGAAACATCTGAACAGGAGGAAATCTCTTGATGACAGAGAATGAAAATAAAATAAAATAAAGCTAATTCAGCTAATTAAATGTCATTTGATTGCAGTAACCCAGCATTACACAAGTCTCAGATCCTCCTTACATTTCATAGTTTTAAGCATCAGTCGGTATTGATTTGTCATCTTACACATAACTTTTAATTTCCATTTGTCAAGAAAATGGAATTGGCATTACCCTTTCTATTTTCAACAGTATGATCTTGGAGATGAAGAGCATGGTGACATAACAGCTTCTAGATGATTAAACAATATACAAATGAAAGAAATGAATTAACATATGCAGATGTTTCTTAAATGCTCTTTATCTTAATAAACAATTCATGCACATGACAGTTTCTGGGAGATTTTGTAGCTCCAAATCCTATGAAAGGCAATGCAATCCTTAAATCATTTATGATAAATATAAAATACAGCTCACAACTTTCTGCATGTTCATCAGAAGACACTGGCAATGCCTCACCTTCCATATTTTCAATTATCATGAATCCTCTATATTGAATTGAAGATAAGAAGCACCTTTACCAACCTCTCATTTCCATTCTCTTTCTTATAAACTTGACAAGTGTTTTAAAATTTTGTTTATTTCTTCATCCTTCGTCTTCCTCATCCAACTTATGAACTTGACAAGAAATTACAGCAACCCTTCTTGTAGATTAATACCTAACTAGATTTCAATTCCACGCAATTTGCAGCAATTGGAAAAGAAATTACTGCCTTTTATCATGTCTGACTTCTGTAACTCACAAACAATTACACAATCCTTCTTAAAGATTAATACCGAACCACATTCTTCGTAAGCCCAATAATTAAATTCATCAAAATATGAAAAGACTTCCACATTCAAGAAAAAAGGTAGAAATATAGCATTTTGATGTCAAGAATTTACAATGTTTACAGTATTTTAGAAGCTGATTGACAATTTAATGTCAATAATCCACAAGAATTTACAATGTTTACAGTATTGTAGAAACGAATTGACATTCTAATGTCAAGAATTTACAGCGTTTACAGAATTCTAGAAGCATATTGACGATCTAACCAGAAGAACTTCCGTTCTTTACACTAGGATTATTTAACAGACAGATAGTCATCTACATTCTAAAGCAAAAAAATTCAAAGATTAACAAACTATATCCTATGAATCGTATCACCTGTCAAAACCCTAAAAGGGTTAATTCTACCATTACTATCAGTATATAAACCGTCATCCAGTGCAAGAAATCAGAGCCACAACATACTGTAAAAGAACCGATCAGCTTCATCTTTGGCGGCTCGTGAATGCCCATGGATGCTGGTTTCGGATCTTCTGCTCTTCACCAGGAGGAAAATCGTTCACAATGTTAAATGTTTCACGAATTTCTTCTGGTAACCTTCCCTCGATCATGTTCGCAACCTTCCCCAAGATCTTATCAAACAAGCTCTGGATACCAAGATAATGCGCAGCCATGAAGAGATCGCACAGTTCCATATTATCAACCTGCAGGAACCCATCGTCCCAGTCATCGATTGTTTGCTCGATTTCGCCTGCAATGAGCTTCCCTTTGTTCTTCAGCTTCTCGGATTGTCCGCTTTGAAGTGCTCCTTGATGTAGTCTATCATCTTCCGCAGGACGTTGCCGTTCAAATCGAGTAGTGGGATGACATTGGGATATCTGTGCTCGACATTGGGATCGCTCCGCTGCTCAATTAGACTCCTGATTAGATCAGAACGAGAAGCAATGTACTCTTCGACATGGAACGTCTCTCCGTCAGAGCTTTGCAGAATGAAGAACTTCGAACCAGACGAAGATGAAGCCATGCTTGGAGAAATCTTAACAGTTAAGTTCTTGAAAAGAAAACCTAAAATCCAAATCTTGAAACACTTCGCGCCAAGCAGCAATTCGCAAACGGTAGAGTATGAATGTATGAAAGTGCAGAATAGAGCACCGAAACCCCCTATATATAGACGCAGCCGGGTACACACGGCACTCGCACACCCTCTTTTCTCTAAATCGGGTAACGTGCCGGTTTGGTTCGGTTCAAGAACCGTTACCGAATAAGAATATCGGTTCTTGGGTAAACGGGTAACCCGTGCCTGCCTCTAATGATTTAGGGTTTGGTACTGCCAACTTTGGGTTATGGGCGGTTTGGGTTAACCCAACTGTTCCCCAAACCCGACTACTGTATTAAAATTTTATTTAATATATTTAAAATGTTATGTTCAATACATATCATATATAAAAAAATACATCTTTAATGAATAAATGTATTATTAATTGATATATTATATTTATAAACACTTCTTTTGCATTTTTAAATACAACTGAGTCACCACTGATCTGCTTAGTTACAAACCAATAAGGGCCGGGTTAGGGTTTGGTATTGGCTAAACCTCTTTAGGTGTAGAGTTCTAGATCACCAAAACCCGCCTCGTTGCCATCCCTAGTTCTAATCGTTAACCTACATATGAGACCCTTGAAGTACCAATGGGATATTTAAGAAGATGGTAAGAGGCTTTGGAAAATATTATAATGTATGGTTTTAATTCAAATCGCTAATACTAGCAAAAAAGAAAAAAAATTAAAAAACGGAAAAATCTCTAAGCTAGCAAGGATGACATTTACACCAATTTTATGTTACATTAGTCCCTGCTGTTGGAGTAAGATGCTGTAATGTATAACATCTCACGATTAGTGTTTTTTTAGTTGGATACCACATGAAACATTTGCAACAAGAAAAAGAACACAACTCTTCAGATGCAGCACATGGTATCATATGACTCCAACAATAGGGACCAATGCAATACAAAAGTGCAAAAGATGTTGTCCCTAGCTAGCAAGTATATAAAGACATTTCGTACGTGCAGGTTAAAGCGTATCTTTATATATAACATAGAATTAAATTTTTTTATTTTATTAAGGACATTTCTTAGTGGAGAAACTAGTCGTTCTACACATGCTTAGTAACTAGTTGGGATTGGGGCTTCTTTGCAGTTTTTGCAAAGTTTAGAAATAAGAAAAGGGTTTTGTTGGAAGGCTATGGAGGGTATTTGGGTCTTTTTACAATTTTCATCACTGTAGCTTAATTTTGAAAAGTTATTTTACCTTTGTGTGAAATTGCAAAAGTTGGCACACTAATCCTTAATTTGGGCTCATTAATGTGACTGAGTCTTAATTTTTTCAAATAAGTGGTTCCTTTTATCTACATGAAAAGAGGCCTTTTGGGTGTAAAATCCCAAGAACAAAACCATATGGGCTTAGGCCCAAAGAGGACAATATCTTATCTTGTGGAATCGTGATGTTACCGCCTGCACATGACAAAGTGTAACCAATGCAACCCATGTCAAATATATATATAGCCATTTATTTTTCATTTTACTTTTTTTTAATTTATCATATATTAAAGTAAAAATTTTGTAGTTAGATACTTATAATATAAACTATATATATATATATGTATGTATGTATCTATGTATAAGCTACATATATTATATTTAATTAAAAAATTATATGTAGTTGTACATATATTCTCATGTGAAAAAAATTTTCCAAAATTTTACTGGCTCGATCAATTGGCCCGTACTCAAAAAGGAAAGCTGATTCACATGAGAACTTCTAGATGTCATCTTGCCATTGAGTGAACAATGATTATACCATGTTCCCATGACACACCTGATCTAGTTCTTGACTTGCCCGCCAAATTTATCCCTTAAAAATGAAAATAAACGTTTCTTCGGTACTATATTAAAAATATATATATAAATTTTTTTGTCGAATTTTCGGGAAATTCTTGTATAAGCTTTTGAGAATCTTCTCAATGAAGCATTTACACAAATTTTGTTATCTCTTTAGAGCTTTTTAAATATGCATGTATTAAGGTTCAATACTTTCTGATTATGACATCCCAATCCCACATCGAAAACAGATGATCGTTCAGTAAGGTATAAGAGTCAGGAAGAACACTTACCTAGTGAATCCACTTTTGGGAGAAAACCATGTGCGCCCAAAGTGGACAATACCTCTTTAGGTTCGATCTTTACAAATAGTATCGGAGCTGAATTCGGGTCCAATAGTTTGTGGTTGGTATAGGTCTTGGTGTTGCCCCTAGGATGTGTTTGGACCGACGAGGGCGAGCCTGATGATGGTTGTCAACCTTCTAGGTTGGCGTGTCATTGCACGGGGACGTGCATTCTTGAAGAGGTAGAGATCGTGACATCCTGATCTCACATAAGAAATAGATGAAACCCCAATAAGGTATAAGAGTAAGGAAGAACACTTGTAAAACCCTGAATTTTCCTACATAATTTTTATATTGGGAAAATAAAACTTAATAAGCTGTGTGTATGTAGGGAAACTCGGTGGGAGAGCATTCATCGAATCATGGGTTTTCAAAAACTCGTCGAGCGGCAAGTATGTATGGTAAGTATAAATAATTAAGGTAGTTGCTTTGTAGGTTTCGTTTTCGCACATTGAGAAGGAAGGAGATCACGGCTGTTTGTTTTAGGGTTTTGGGAGAGGAGCCAACTTGTGGGTCTTCCTTGTTGCTAAGAGAAGTTCTGAAGATCATCCTTGCGAAGAAAGTTCAGAGGGTCGACTGTTGGACTTGCGAATAGAGGATCGAAGGAGGGTCGACTGTGGGTGTTGCTGTTCGAGTAGTTGTTGTTGTAGGGATTTGAGCGTGCAAGAGGTGAGTAGCATCGTTTTAATCTGGGTTTTGGCTTTGATCATTGAGTTTAGTCGTATTGCATAAGTTTCTAGAAAATACAGTTTCGAACGTGAGTTTTTGGAAGGATTTTTTGAGATAAAATTTGATGTGTTTAGATTAATTTCGAAACTTGTTTAAACGTCCTTTGGGGATAGTAGAAGGTTAGGAAAATTGTTACAGAGATCAAATTTTTGGTCAGTCATGGAAATCTAGGGTTAACAGAGAGTCGAAACTTGTAGGTGGTTTCCGCCGAGTTGGCGCCTACCTAGCGCCAACTAGTTTAGTCAGCGTGAGAGGTTGTTTTAGTTCTCGCCGAGCTAGCGCTCATCTCGCGCCAAGGATCTTGGTTAAGCGTGAGATTGATTTTCATTACCGCCGAGTTCGTGCCCATCTCTCACCAAGTTTTAATTGAGTTAGCGCAACGTGTATTTGTGTAACCGAGTTCACGCTGACCTCGCGCCAAGCTGTCACGGTCCAAAAGTGCGGCATGGCATGGACCACGACAGTGCCAGGCGTGGCACACAACATGGCATAAAGCGGTGCCATGTTAGGCACCTTGGTGTGCCATGGCAGTGCCACGGTGGGCACATAGCCTAGCCCGGCGGGGCATACTTTGGCCTAGTGTGGCCAGCTCGTGGAGAGCATTTGGGAACCGACCTCAGGGTCCTTGAGCATGGCACAGAGGTGCCTAAATGTGGGCAGCGTGCCCAAGTCGGAGAAATGGCCAGAAGGTGGTTTTCTAGCATGTGGGCCCCACGACTTTGAGAAAGCGTGGAGATGAATCTGAGAGTGGTTTTGGGCTCCAGTCAGGTTGAGGATAAACTAGGGACTGAGACGAAGCTACTGGTTCAGACGGCTCGAGAAAACTCCACCCGGAACTCCGAAAAAGGGTAGTATGATTGTACCGGCAGGGGTGATGTTTCCTCCCGGGAGACTACCAAATGTTTAGCATCCACCTTGAGGGGAGGTGGTGTGTGCTTGGCCTTCCCTTGTGCCTTTCTTGGGCACGGTACAAGCACTCCCCGGCGCAACCCGGGGGCGGGTCCGGCATGCTGGAGGGCATGTTTAGGGCTTCCTAGGGTATCGATGGTCCACCCTAGGACACTATGCGGGCAGCGGCTCGCCACTGGTGCGCGTGCCATCGGAAGTGGGGGTTACTATGCTGGGCGGCCTTTGTGTGCGCTATGCGCACTTAGGTGGGCATGGTAAGCGATTAGGCTATAGCTAGGCCATGGGGGCTTAGTGTGGGCCTCCGTGGTAGCCTGTCTTGGGTTCGGATGGGCGCCACAAGCGCGGCGAAGCATGAAGGCAAGGTAAAGGGGCGACGCCTTGCCAGGTATACTTGTGCTGCTTATGCTAGGTGCGGAGCGCCATGTTGGGCTACTTGCGATGCGGCGAGACCCGAGTTGCCTTACTACACTCGAGGGAGACTCGAGGACAGTGTTGTGGGTTTGCAACCCTCAATACAAGATCATGGGAGCGCCTGGGAGCTCCTTGGCTATTCATGGTGCACGGTAATGACCCGATATGCATGTGAAGCTCCTTGAGTGGGGCAAGGTGGATGATCGACTTGGTTGGGCGTCTCATGACACGGTCGTGTGCTTGAGGGCCGCAATGACAAGGGAAACCTCATAAGCCGGGGGAGCGTCAGGATGGATGCTAGGAAGCAGCTTGTGAGCCGACCAAGGTGGGCTTGTGTGCGGGACTCTAGAGTGAGTCGTATCCTGTCGATGCATCTCGTGGGCATTTGGAAATGGGTCGGAAGCACCTGAATGAGGAAGGCTGGCTATGGCATGAGAGGGCCATGGCGCCGCACGGTCGTTCTGCTGCGTGCGAAAATAGTTGACCGTGACAGTTGGTATCGGAGCACAGAGGTGTTCAATGAGAAGCAGTAATGCTCTCGGTATCAGAGAGAGGTGTTGCTCATGGCGTGCTACGTTGCAAGGAAGTAACAAGGCATTGCTAACACAGTGGTGTGCTCGGTTACAGTGTGGTGACTGGGTTGAGCTTTGTGATGATACACACTGGCTTGGTTATGATATGCAGCGACTGTTGCTTGGTATCAGAGATCGCTTGTCATTGCCAAGGATTGGCACTGCGAGTATGAATGCTTGGTGTGTGGTTTCGAGTAGCGGGAGGGCTACTGGCCACGATATGGTTGGCTTCTATTGGCAGGGCAAGGTTGAGATGACCAGACCCAGGATCGAGATGTGGCTACCTACAATATTAGAAGGATCTTTGATGCAGTTTGAGATTGTGCAGCTCTAGTGTGAGTGTAAGCACCTCATTTTTGCGCTCCCAGAAAAAACCAAAAATGCAAACCCTGGACAGAAAGTCAAACCCTAAGGGGTGAAAAGTTGACTTTTTGATCAAGTGAAGATTGGCCACCTCGCTTTATACCATTGGATAGAGAATCTCGACACGGTTCCAACGCAACTGAGTTTGCAGGAATCGGGGTCCGGACGAAGGTTCTGCGGGCGGTCAAACTTAAGGAAAAGCCGAGAGTTGACTTTTCCTCGAATTCCGTGCCAAGTACCTTGCTTTATACCATTGGATAGAGAATCTCGACACGATTCCAACGCAACTGAGTTTGCAGGAATCGGGGTCCGGATGAAGGTTCTGCGGCCGGTCAAACTTGAGCAGAGCCAAAAGTTGACTTTCTACTAAAATCCGATCCAGAGGCCTACCCCTAGGTCATTGGATAGAGAATCTCGACACGATTCCAACGCAACCGAGTTTGCAGGAATCGGGGTCTGGATGAAGGTTCTGCGGGCGGTCAAACTTGAGCAGAGCCAAAAGTTGACTTTCTGCTAAAATCCGATCCAGAGGCCTACCCCTAGGTCATGGGATGGAGGGCTCCGATACGATTCTAATGAAACTAAGTTTGCCCAAATCGGAGTCCGGATGAAGGAAATATGGGCTGATAAAATTCTCAAGCAGCAAAACTGGCAATCTGCGCACGTGGCAAAAAGCTGCACACGTGGCGAGTTGCGCAGGAAAATATCTCGGGGATCAAATCCGTAAATATCCAAACATATGAAATATCCCAGGGACTAAATCCGTAAAAATCCGAGAATATCGGATTGAATTGAAAATTACCGGGGGCTAAATCTTGATTTTTCGATTCTTTAGACAAACGAGCGGCCGCATTTAATGATTTCTCATCATGCGGTCGCTCGAGCCGATGTGGCAAGCAAGTGGGCGCCCCCTTTGTTTCCCTTATATAAGCCGCGCGAAATCTCGCGCACGGGGTTGGGAAATTTTCGAAAAAAAAAGCTAAGTGTTGGAAAATTTCGGAAAAAAGCTGAGTGTTCGGACATTTCTTTTGAGGGTGCGAAGGGTTTTTTGTTGGTTGTCTTCTTCCCTCACCCGAAGCCCCCCCCCCCCCCCCCCTCTCTCGATCCCTGCCCCCAAAAAAAACCCAAGAGGCTCACCCTTCTTTGGTTCTTCCCCATTTCCACCCAAGCAAGTGGAAGCTTGCTACTGTTGGTGCGGTGAAGTGGAGGCTCCGGCCGCTGTCCGACTTCGAGGAAGCTCCCCCACTTAGCTCCAGAACTCAAGAACCACCAGGTAAACATCCCTGTTACATTGGGTTATACATATATGAGTATGCATGTTTTCTTTAGTAAGCCGGTCTTATTCAGTGGTATGAATCCACTGCCATGAAAGCTTGCTGTGTTTTTTCTGTTCACTTCCATCCGATAAATACCACCCAGCAAGGACGAGGAAGATGCATGTGCTATTCACGTCGAGAAGGGAGCATGTTCCCCAAGTGCCCGCCATCTAATGTACCCCTGTAAAACCCCCCTCCTCCTTCCCTTCTTCGGGTATTAGTGTGCATGTTCGAGGTCCAGTCGGGTGGAGGAAAGTGCATATAATGTCTGCATGTGGTTTTTTTTGTTGTTTTTACGTGGCTGGACTTGCAAACATGCTGTTTTCTACTCGTGCACCCTTGAGCATGCTCCCATCACCCCCCCCCTTTTTAAGCTATTTATGAGTCTGTACCTGTTTGTTTTTTTTATCAGGTTTGTTTTTTTCCTTTTAAGAGATTTTGGGATGAAGCATGAAGCATGAAGCATGTTTAGATTAGTTTGAATACATGTTTAAGTGGCTTCAGGGGAGTGGTCGAAGCCCGGGGAAGTGTCCCGGGCATATTATTCGTGAAGTATTTTGAATGCATGTTTGTACTGTGAGTTTTCTGGGTTTTCAAAACTTGAAATAAAATGTGTTTAGATTAAATCCAAAATTAGTTGGGAGGTGTTCTGGGCATGTTGGGAGGCTAGTGGAACAGTTACAGACCTAAAAAAATCGGCCAGAGTTGGAGATCTAAAAAAAACAGAGAGTTGAAAATCACAGTGACCTGCCGCCCACCTGGCGCTCACCTAGGAGGTGGGCGCCCCTTTCAGCCCACTTCCCGCCGAGCTGGCGCCCACCTGGCGCTCAGCTCGCGCCCACCTAAAACCAAGTGAAATTCTCGCGCCCATCTCGCGCTCACCTCCCGCCCAGCTCACGCTCACCTGGTATCGGGTGAGCGCCAGGTCAAATTTTCGCCCGGTTCTGGCGCCCATCTGGCGCCCACCTGGCGCTCACCTCAGGAGGTGAGCGCCAGGTCCAAAACAGGCCAAATTGTTATTTTTTTTGAAAATTCCAAAAATACCCCTTACCATACCGCGGGGGGCTTCGCCCCCCGCACCCCCCACCCCTTGGTTCGCTCCGCTTCGCTTCGCCCACAGGGCCCCCGGGTACCTCCCCTTGGACCCAGCACAATGAGCCGGTTTTTTTTCTGACAGAGTGTCTATCTTGTGTCTTTTTTGTGTGATTATTGCTAGATGTGAATGATATTTCTGAACCAAACCGGATAAACCAATAGGGTTTCTGGGTCACCGGGAAACCCGACATGGGACTTGGACTCCCCGTCCAACTTGACTTCCAGTGGGCCTTCCAACGGGGCCCACCAAGCCCAATAAACACCAAAAGCATGCCATTAGAATAACTTAAGTAAAATGAACAATTTGAACCGGGCGGGCCAAACCCAATGCGGCCCACCCGAGCCTTGTTATGTGAAATTGATGCATGAATTGCGTGGTTTGGCCGAGACCAAGGGCAAGGCCCTACCGGGCCCGCCAAAGCCCACCAACCGAACCAAGGAAGGGCGCAAACCCTAATTTCTGGTAACTTGGGCTTACAAACCCAGATTTGGACCGTGGGCCCCAAGCCCAATGTCCGAATCACTTTGGCAAAATTAAAAAGATAAATTCAATAAAAAATACTTGGCCACCATATGGGCCCACCTAAGGGGCCCACAAACCAGTCCGGCCCACTTGTACATAAAAAACACTTAACCTTCAAATCTGAATCTAAAGTAAAATCAATGCACCAACCAAAGCCCAAAGGGCCTCCTAGGATAGGCCAAGGGCACACGGGCTTGACTAAGCCCACCAAGGACGCCGTGGGCCTTCCAACGGGGCCCACCCAACCAGACTCAGATCACCTAAGTAATCAAGATAAAAGCAATTAAGGGGACCCACACCACTCAGGTGGTCCCGCCAGACTTAACCAAAATTGCATATCGGATTAGGAATCAGGTGAGACCTATGTAAGCTGACTCAAACCAGGGAACCCACGGGACCCGTCATTCGACGGGGTGGACCGGGGTGTCTACGGACTTCCCCAGACCACAACCGAGAACTGACTTAGAATCTCAAGCCGCAGACCAAAAAGCCCTAATAGGCAAGATTAGGCACCCAGGTGTCCGCCTGTACCCCATCAGGCGGTGGCGACTCCGATTTCCCGTGCCGCATTTCCCACGCGCGCACAGTGAGCATGGGTGTAAATGCTACTGGAGAAGGGTACTCTGGTACATGGAACTTGTGTTGGCATAGCGTTGCCTATTGTGAGAAAGTCAGAATGACTACAGCAAGATACTTAATGCTAAATTCTAGATGGCTCAAGTGAAGAGCTATGCATGGGCATGCTAGTAGAGAAAGCTAGATGGTGGTGACCATGTTGCTCCAACGGATCGGACAACCATGCCACAAGTGAGAAACAAAGTTTCAAGACTACAAGTACAAATGAGGCAGATGCACAGCGGTGCAAATAGTCAAGTCCCAAGTGAAATGAGGGACAGATGTGATACAATGGAGAATCATCCGGCGGGATGAATTCAACACAAATGAAACACCATGTGTGCACAGCGGTGCAATGGTGGGAGTGCAGTGGTGCTTCCAATGGCTTGTCATCAGGTGAGATGACAATCTAGCAAGTGGCTAAATGGTAGACCTTCGACGGACTGAAGGCCTAGACAAAAGATGTAGAGTGTGGGTGTTGGCTCGGGGTGAAGACAGTATGTCGAGGTACTGGAGCAGCACAAAAGATAGAGAATGCAGGTGTTGGCTCGGGGTAAAGATAGTATGTCGAGGTATTGGAGCAGCCCAAGAAGACTACTATGAGAATGCTCGCTCAGGGTGAAGGCAGAAGTGCCGAGGTACTAGAGGGGCATAAATATAAGCGAATGCATGATGGATTGGTTGCTTGCTCAAGACAAAGGCTGTGGCTGGGTTGCTTGAGGAGCACAGCGAAACATTGATGCATGTTGGCTTTGAGCTACAACAGAAAGTGTCTACTCGGGGTGAAGGCAAGTGTTGCTGAGGTACTGGAGTGGCACAGCAATATGAAAGGAAACTTATTGTGAACTAAGTGGGGGAGTCCACTTAGACATCAGATGAGGCAGAAACGAAAGCAGTGTACTGTGATGCTGTGAAATGCTGGCAGGTGTGACAGGGTTGCACAACAACAGTGAGTTGTTTGGTTCGAGGTACTAGTTTGCATTGGGGGTCAGCAGGACTCTTCTAACAATGCTTGCAGGGTGAAGACCAATGCCAGGTTGCTCAGGTAAATCAGTTATGCTGCTATGGACAGATGAGATATACCTATTCAGTGTCAGCAGATTGGCACAAATGCGGAATGCTTAAGTCCTCAGAGGAGGCACGGTGCAGAGAAGGCACATTTGGGCGGTTTGAAACAGACAGATGAACTGTAAGCCGCAGAGATTGAGTTGAGTTGCAAGTCTGGAAATCTGGGTGCAAAGATGTTGATGATTGTTATGGGACAACATTCGACGCTTGTATTACAGAAGACCGGATGCGCATTGAGCGGAGAAGACAAAGAAGCTTTGGGTGACTTGTGAGTCACGTCCTGCGGGACAAACCATTGAAAGAACTTGCTTTGAGAAGCAAAGGAGTGGTTTCGATCAATAGAGAAAGGTTGGTGGCCACAATCATATTGAAGAGAACTTAAAGAGGAATGTCTTCAGAGGAAGGCCACTTGGTGATATGCGCAGAGGAAGCATGGTGGTCAGAACCAACAAGTGAAGTTGGGAGATCACAATAGAGGACTCGACGGACTGGGTTCCTAACTTTCCAAGAGATGACTTGGCGAGGTGCTGCTAGGGTGCAGTTGGCTTGCGAGCCATGTCCTGAGGGACACATCTCTTTTCAAGATGAATACAGGAGAGCTCAAGGGAGGAGCTAAAAAAAACTGAGATTGGATGGGAGCATCCATAAGCCGGAGGGCTATGTCCAGTGGGACTCCAGAAACAAGAAGGAGCAGAATGCTTTCGCTCGAGAGTCACGTCTTGCGAGACGCCGAAAACATTGGTGAAGTGTCAGAGGACACATGCTTGGGTTTCTTGGTGAGACCTTGGCTTGACGGAGTGAGCCTAAAGGAGAATGTCGTGTGCAAGATTGCACAAGTGGTCCGGGAGTGGACTTCTATCAGCGAGTTGCCGAAACTTGGGTTGATGGCCAAGTGCAGCGGATGTTTTGCTTGAAGAGTCAGGCAGAACTCGTGGGTCAGGGGACCGCGGTTGCATACAGAGGTGTGCACAATGAGTTTGCTCAGAGGAGCATTGGTGTTGGACTTAGAGAAGTCGACACTTGAGATTGCGCAGAGGCGCGGAGCTACCGAATTCGGTGCAAGGTTCAAGGTTCCAGGTTGAAGCTTCAAGAGTGAAGGTTCAAGTGCATGGCAGGAGTGTCAGCACAACAGAGATCCACCCAACTACAAGGCATGAGTGTTGACGAGGGCGTCAACAGCATAAGTGGGGGAGAATGTCACGGTCCAAAAGTGCGGCATGGCATGGACCACGACAGTGCCAGGCGTGGCACACAACATGGCATAAAGCGGTGCCATGTTAGGCACCTTGGTGTGCCATGGCAGTGCCACGGTGGGCACATAGCCTAGCCCGGCGGGGCATACTTTGGCCTAGTGTGGCCAGCTCGTGGAGAGCATTTGGGAACCGACCTCAGGGTCCTTGAGCATGGCACAGAGGTGCCTAAATGTGGGCAGCGTGCCCAAGTCGGAGAAATGGCCAGAAGGTGGTTTTCTAGCATGTGGGCCCCACGACTTTGAGAAAGCGTGGAGATGAATCTGAGAGTGGTTTTGGGCTCCAGTCAGGTTGAGGATAAACTAGGGACTGAGACGAAGCTACTGGTTCAGACGGCTCGAGAAAACTCCACCCGGAACTCCGAAAAAGGGTAGTATGATTGTACCGGCAGGGGTGATGTTTCCTCCCGGGAGACTACCAAATGTTTAGCATCCACCTTGAGGGGAGGTGGTGTGTGCTTGGCCTTCCCTTGTGCCTTTCTTGGGCACGGTACAAGCACTCCCCGGCGCAACCCGGGGGCGGGTCCGGCATGCTGGAGGGCATGTTTAGGGCTTCCTAGGGTATCGATGGTCCACCCTAGGACACTATGCGGGCAGCGGCTCGCCACTGGTGCGCGTGCCATCGGAAGTGGGGGTTACTATGCTGGGCGGCCTTTGTGTGCGCTATGCGCACTTAGGTGGGCATGGTAAGCGATTAGGCTATCGCTAGGCCATGGGGGCTTAGTGTGGGCCTCCGTGGTAGCTTGTCTTGGGTTCGGATGGGCGCCACAAGCGCGGCGAAGCATGAAGGCAAGGTAAAGGGGCGACGCCTTTCCAGGTATACTTGTGCTGCTTATGCTAGGCGCGGAGCGCCATGTTGGGCTACTTGCGATGCGGCGAGACCCGAGTTGCCTTACTACACTCGAGGGAGACTCGAGGACAGTGTTGTGGGTTTGCAACCCTCAATACAAGATCATGGGAGCGCCTGGGAGCTCCTTGGCTATTCATGGTGCACGGTAATGACCCGATATGCATGTGAAGCTCCTTGAGTGGGGCAAGGTGGATGATCGACTTGGTTGGGCGTCTCATGACACGGTCGTGTGCTTGAGGGCCGCAATGACAAGGGAAACCTCATAAGCCGGGGGAGCGTCAGGATGGATGCTAGGAAGCAGCTTGTGAGCCGACCAAGGTGGGCTTGTGTGCGGGACTCTAGAGTGAGTCGTATCCTGTCGATGCATCTCGTGGGCATTTGGAAATGGGTCGGAAGCACCTGAATGAGGAAGGCTGGCTATGGCATGAGAGGGCCATGGCGCCGCACAGTCGTTCTGCTGCGTGCGAAAATAGTTGACCATGACAAAGCGCCAGAGGCCAGCGCAACCCCTAAGACTTTGCCGAAATGTGTGTCTGACCAAATAAAGCTAGATCTTGATATTTTGAGGTTTCAATCACTTTGCCAATGACTTGTTTAGGATCTTAGAAATACTTTTACCTGTTCAAACACCCTGAGATTATTAAGTGGAATTATTGGTAATTCGTAGGAGTTTCCGAAGTAAATTTTTAAGGGCTATCGGTAGGTTATGTTATAGTTCCTAACACTAGGAGTTCATAATTTATTTCTCTTTTGTTATACACTTGTTCTTGATTGAGAAATTGTTTAATCTGGTTTTACTTGATTTAAAGTTCTGAACTGTATTTGTAAAGTTTATCTTGGTGTGAGTAAATGGGTTTATTTATCAAAGGTCTTGTGTTCTGGAATGGGAGTAATCATTGAAAGTACATGAGGTACTGTTTCTGGTCCGGAGTGACCTGTGTTGAGCCCTGTTGTGTTATACATGATGATGAATATGTTTGATTTAATGTGATGTCAGAGTTGAGTTTATACGATGGTTTACTGTTTTGGTTTAGCTTGTCCTGGATCCATGCTTATGTTTAGTAATGTGATGGTATTGTTGGTTGTTGTAATTGCATGGCCTTGTGTGTTGCCACAATCGGTGTAGAGCAGCCAGAAACCCTGAGTAGGTTAGTTGTCAATGCCGAAACCCGGGGAAATTGGAAATTGTATTTGTTGCTTTAATCGTATTGGTTATTTATCGATGCATAATTTGAATTGTTGTTAACTATTTTCTGCATGCATATGCTACTGGCTGAGATATTCGTATCTCACTCTTTTGTTTGTGTTTTGTTTTCAGATACTCGAGGTGAGGCGACTACTTGGGTAGATCTGACTGAGATATATAGGGAGGAAGATTACTATTACATTCCTTAGACCTGTAGGTTATTTTTGAATTGGACTTTTGATTTAATTAAATTTTGGAAGTGTAATAAAGTAGTTCGAGGTTGAATCATTTGATTTTAATATAGTTGAATATTGAATTCTTAGAAATAAATGTTTGTGCACTCTGATAGGGTTTAGTTTAGGTGATTATCCAGCGATCACAATTAATTAAGATCCTTACCTAACACTCCGTGAGATGTGTTATACCTTTATTGAACAACACGGATCCGGGGCGTTACAACACTTAACCTAGTGAAGCACCTTTTGTGGATAAAATCGTGCGTGCTTAGGCCCAAAGAAACAATATTTTGTTGGTTTGGGTAGTTACAAACTGTTTTCTTTGTTTAGGTTCTGCTACCCAGAAAAACAACAATAAGGGTGGATTAATGGCAACCAATATTAGTCTGTCTTGTAAGTATCTCATTTTTGCGCCCCCGGAAATGAAAACCCTAGAAGGAAAGTCAAACCCTAGGGGTGAAAAGTTGACCTTTTGATCAAATGATAATTGGCCACCTTACTTTATCTCAATAGATAGAGGATCCCGACATGGTTCCAACGCAACTGAGTTTGCTGGAATCGGAGTTCGGATGAAGGATCTATGAGTCGGTCAAACTTGAGGGGGAGCCGAAAGTTGACTTTCTGCTAAACCCCAAATCAGGTGCTTATCTCTGTGCCAATGGGAAGAGGATTCCGATACGGTTCTAATGCAACTGAGTTTGCCCAAATCGGAGTTTGGATGAAGAAGATATGAGTAATTGAAGTTTTCAAGCAGCAAAACCGGAAACTGCACACGTGGTGTAGACACCTGATTTTTGCACCCCTAAAATGAAGAAAAATGAAAAATCAAACTAAAAAGTCAAACCCTGAGGGGATAAAAAATTGACTTTTTGATTCAAGTAAATTTTGCCATTAAACTTCATCTCATTGAAAAGAGCACTTCGACACGGTTCCAACGCAACTGAATTTGCTGAAATCGGAGCCCGGATGAGAAAGTTATGAGCCGGTCAAACTTTTAGGGGGCGAAAAGTTGACTTTTTGCTCGACCCCCAATGCAGTTGCCCAAATTGATCTCAGTAGATAGTGGGTCCCGAGCCGATTCCAACGACACCAAGTTTGCTGAAATCGGACACCGGACGAAGAAGTTATCGGCAGTCGAAGTTTCAAGAAAACTGCCCATGTGGCAAAAAGCAGGATAAATCAATAAAATAAATGTGTTTGTTAATATATTAAATATTTTAATTAAAAAATCTCGTTTTATAATAAAATAATCAAAGAAAATTGGATAAAAAGCTTACAAAAAATAAAATTTAATAAAAGGTTTGAAATCTGACATGTTAAAAACGTGCTCGCCCGTATTTGAAGTGCGGGCAGGGCATGCCCGTACTTCAAATACGAGCAAACCTTCTGGAAGGGGACACGCGTCGCTGTACAGAGGGACAGCTAGCGATTCGCGCACAAGGGCAGCCATGCTCGTCCCCCCTAATGGTCCCCCCTCTCCTTCTATGCCCCCTGCTCGTCCAGCACCCTACCAAACCCTGTCACTTCCAATCCAATTCCCAAAATACCCTTAGGCTATCCTTAAACCTTGCTTAAACCTTTCTTTTTCTCTCTTTGAGCATAAGAAACTAGCAAACCTCTTTCAAATCCATTTTGGTTAATTGATTGCATTTATTAATACAAGAGGGGTTTGTCCTCTTTAAATTCTCTGATGTAGTCCTATCCCACTCCCTCTTTCCTTTTTCTTTTTGCACCATCGGAATGTGACACAACCCACTGAAGAAAGATGGAATCTTATTCCATTCCAAAACACCGAAAAAAGAGGATTTGAAGGTGGATGAAAGCAAAATGTACTATAACAGAAGTGCTGATAACCACAACTGAGGTCACTGGAGGTCCCAAGAAGCTTGCCGGAATGATCCTGGCCGGAATTGGAGGAAAAAACACAAATCAGGCGTGCCCGTATTTATTATACGATTTGGGCATGCCCGTATTTGCTATACGGGCAGGCCTGAACCGTTTTCTATTTACGGTCAAGGCCAGCCCGTATAGCAAATACGGGCAGTTTTAAAAATAACTTAAAAAATCACTTTTTCGACCCTAATGAGCTTGAACCGACCTAAGTTGGTCTAACCCAACTCAAATTGGCTATTTGGGCTATTTTCAGCCCATTGAAAGACCTTGGGCCTAGATGGGCCCACCAAGGCTCCCTTGGGCCCATTCATGGGGCCCACCTTTGACTGGCTTGTACCAGGCCCGTTTTCCATAAATGGGCCCAAGGCCACTTGACCCTTGGCTAACAGGCCAAATTCAAGCCCGTTAAGCCCTTAACATGTGTAAATAATTTAATCAAATAAACCAAAAAAGGGTTACCCAATAACCCTACTGGGCCTAGGCCCAATCTTGACAACTCATGGGTCTTCCAACGGGACCAGTATCCAACCCACCTCACCTAAATAAAAAGGAGCCCACACCACCGAAGGGTCCCGCCAGACCAAACAAAGTGGCATGCTGGTCTAGGAAAGGTGAAACTGACTCAAAACCATGGAGACCCGAGGGACCCGTCATACCGATGGGGCGGGCCAGGGTGTCTTCGGACTTCCCCGGACGTAATCGAGGACTTTGCTAGATCTCTAATAAGCTGCAAACCATACTTAGACCCGAATAGACAATCACTGTGTCTGCCTGCACCTCTCAGGCAGTGGCGACTCCGAAAGCCCCGAGATAAGCACTCACACATACGCCTCGTGTGCAATCTAGTCATTTTTTGGTGCGCACAGCTTGGTGACTCTGTTGGGGAGCCCTCAACCCAGTCGGACCCTGATTATCAAATGAGTCAACCTAGGTGAATATAAGCAGATTTAGGAAGTACTTCTTGTACAATCTTAGTGTTTTGCGGAACTTATACAATTACATGATATTGGGGATCCTATCAAAGGGACGAGATAATTGCCTAAGGAAAGTGGAATTTAAGCGGTTCCTTGTGACCCTCCACTTACCTGGGGATCCACCCAGACATTGTATTGCTTACTATTCTGTACTCCCACTATAAAAGTGACATTAAGGAACCCTTAATCAGCCCATTATCCGAGAATCACCCAAACAGACATATCACTTGACCCCACTGCACATACAAGCACCTCACTACACCGTGAATGAATTTTTTAACTGCTTGGGGTGACATGCACAAGGGAGTCTGCATGGATGATCCGAATTGAATGATTTCTGAATTACTGTGAATGTTCTCTTCTTAACCAAAACCTAGATCTCTCTAGCAGCCACCCTTCTTCAACCGAGAAACCTACTTTCGGGATGGTATTAGCCCTACGCTCCCGTGGCTTGCCGGGGAAATCAGGGTAAACCCATCTCCCCAGGTTTCTGTATTCCTTAAGCGCCATTGGTTTCTTACCATGGTACGCAAAGGGTCTAGTACTTGGCTCAGACCCTTGTAGGCAGGTGCTTCAGGCTGGGTATCCTTCCCCACCTATTAATTCTGATAAACCCTGATGCTACGAATGTGAATATGATCTAAACCTGGATATGAATGTGAAGGCAAATGCAAATAAAGGTAAAATCAATGTAAAACCCAAGAGTTCATCAGGGGTAGCAACCCCCGCCTTTGTTTGCGTTAAATTGAGTGAGACCTAGTCCAGGGGCTGCCTTAGCCCTAATTTAAGGAGCTAATCCAATTTTGATCAGGGGCGTGACCCCAGGTCCATGCATCTGAGTCCTGTGAGCTGTGGGCCTTGACCCATTTAGTCCACTGGAAGCATTTTTGGTCTTAGTCGGCCTTTGTACAGATGAAAGCTGGCCAGATCAGACAGAAATGAGTCAGAACTGGGGCAGAAAAACCTTAGAGATAGGATTTCAGCCCACCTGCCAAGCAGCAAACTTGTACTCTCCTTTTGGGTTCCCAACAACCCTAAAGGTGATTCTTTTTGCAGATTTATTCTTGTAAATTTCGCCCTTGAAGGCAAGTTGTAAATTTTGTTGTTTTGGGTCCGACACCAGGGGCAGATGAAAGAACAGATAAAAGGAAAAGGTCGACTAAGACCTAGATGTGCTTCCCGAACACTAAAGTGTCTAGAGGTCACAACCCTTAAGACCACACACCTTGAGTGCCTGGATTTAATTTCCGTAATTAATTGTTGCATAAGTAATGAACTGCTTAGACAATGATTTAATTTTTGCATATCCTGTTGCATGCCTTAGACTAATTTAGAGTTTTTGGTGAAAAACCCTAAATTGACTTGGAATTTCAATCGGATTGTCGGCATGGCATCTTCATTCTTGACTGAGAGAATTCCCTTCCCCAGGATAGAGAAATGTGCCTTTGATACATCTTAGATCCGTTCTTGGACAAGGCAATTGCAAAGAGATGAGCAAATTCAGTGGAAGCGCAAATACCACATGGGACAAACTCTGTCCCTATTAAATGTGCCAATTAATTGGGACATGATCCAAGCAGCCTTGCTTTTTTGGGATCCCCAATTTTCAGTCTTTAGATTCAGAATCAATGAGTTGACCCCTACAATTGAGGAATTTGACCTATTCTTCTGATTTCGCGACCACGAAGAACCCGCTAGGCCAAGCCTCAAGGAGAGCTACAAGAATGAAGCTTGTACTTTCTTTGGCCTACCAAGAGGAGAATTCTAGACTTTAGGAGGTGAACAAGCATTCACAAGGGTTTCAAAAACCTTCCTTGCTGAAAAGATAAGAGACAAAAAGCAGGAAAGACCCCATGTTTGGTGGGACACCTTCACCCTCGGGGTTTTGTCGCAAATCTTCTTTCCAACTGGGGGAGACACCATTAATTTGGCCATCATGGAAATTGTAGACCAACTCCAGGCAAAATTCTGGATTATGCCACTGATTCTTGCTCAGCTATACCATGCTTTGACCATGACCAAGAATGGAACTAGGAGGTTTCAGGGGTGCGCTCTTCTCCTACACATTTGGCTGCAAGATCACCTGATGGTTGCTGAACCTATCAGCCCACACTATGGGTACGTCTGTGACAACGTCACCTTGATGGCCCACAGAGAGATTCGACCGGACTTGCCTTCCAGAGAGGATTGGTTTGACCACTTTCTCCAGTTGAACGGAGAAACTGATATAAGATGGGGAGGCACATTTGACCAGACATATACTCCCGTTATAGCTTTCAGGAAAAGACATTGCCTAGCCTTGATAGGCCTGACCCATGCCATGCCATACTATCCGGTTCGAGTTCTGAGACAGTTTGGAAAGTCTCAGGGAATATTGTTCAAAGATGATGAGGAGGGATTAACTGGCCCACTTACATGGGAATTGAATAAAAAATTGGTGAAGGAATGGCAACACGTGCACATACTTCAAGAAGACATTTTCACTGCATCCGACGTTCGTAATTACGAACAATGGATTGCTTGGGAAACCGGCCTTGACGGTCCACCTCCTCTCCATCTCATCGCCTCTGGCGATATCTCAGTTCTGCCCCTTGACACATACAGGGATAGGGTGGCTGAACTGCAGGAATCTCATTCTCGAATCCACCATGCATACGTGGATTTTGAACGTAAAAATAGAGAGGCCAATGAGGCCTTTCAGTAGCAGCTTGACACCATGCGCAGACGCGCAAAAGAGGACCGACATCTGCGGAATAAACTTCTGCATGCCTTGAGAAGGCAAGACGTGTCCTCTCATCGTGATGATGACCAACTTAGCTAGACTCTAGGTTTGTTGTATTTTTAAATTTGATTATGTACTTGCTTGCTTTTATGTACTTGAACTATTACATTGTAATTTTCAGAAATTTCAGTTGAATTTAGTATCTTATGTTGAATTTAATCTGCAAAGATGAAAGCAGGATAAAACAAATCAAGACATTAAAATAATTAAGTCCTCCATAGGCAACCTGGCCCCAAACGGCCACCATCTATAAGTCTTCATCAATTACCTTAAGATTGTGAAACCTAGTAAGTGTTCTAGATAAAGAACCCCCACCCATTGAGCTTAGATCGCATCCGTTTGTGTCTTTTTCAAGAACATTCGGTCAACCTTTTGGGGCACTGAAGCCACTGGTAATTAAGCCAGAAAATTGGTGGAGGATTGTCTTGGCATAGCATACCTCGTTGAGAAGCGCCAAAGTCAAAGGCAATTAAGCCAACTACTAGCTAAGGCACGCTCAGGTATCCCTAGCCGAAGTTTAGGGCATTGAAGCCACTGGTAATTAAACCAGAAAATTGGTGGAGGATCATCCTGGCATAGCCTTCCTCTTTGTGAGTCACCAAAGTCAATGGTAATTAAGCCAATGAATAGCTAAGGTACGCCTAGGACCTACTAGCCGAACTTAGGCACCAACGTCACTAGGGATTAAACTGATGATTGGCAGAGGTACGCCTGGGTGTCGCTTTTCAGCTCACCCCCTGCGGAGACTTTACAGGGTCCAACCTTGTGATACTGAGCTCAAACCAACCTTTTAACCTCGGGTTCCCTTTCCCAGCCGTTTGGCTAAAACAGACTAGCTGAAAGAGTAGGAGACTACTCTATAGGTCCTCGATCTACAACAATTTTGATCTTAACAATACGGAAACATACACACAGAATTTATACGAGGAAACCTGAATCCAGATCCAGGAAAAACCTCGAGTCTATATGAGGCGACTAACCCTTAGAACCTCCACTATTAAATGAAAAACAATTACAAAGGAAAACACACTTAACCTTTACAATTGAACTCACTCAACAGCAATCCACAGCTCGAATCCACGAACTGTAACACAACTTGAATCCATAAGCTGCAATTCACGATCAATCCAGATCGTAACAATCCACAGCTCGAATCTACGAACTGTAACACAACTTGAATCCACAAGCTGCAATTCACGATCAATCCAGATCGTAACAATCACCTCAGAGCCCACTGAGATGATCCAATGCAATAGGAATCCATCTATGCATCCATCAAGCTCGATCACCAATCCAGGAGATCATACGATCATGTGAAGTTCCGAAATGAAGAAGAATCCTCAAACTTCAATTCCAGGAGATCTCTCTCAGATCTCCCCCTCACTCGATCACCGACTCTCTAAAGATGAATTGATTGAATCTCCAACACCTCAAGATCCAAATCGAATTGATCAAAAGAAAAAGTCCTTTCTAAAAAATACAGCTTGTCTATTTAAAGAAGAAAAACTCAGATCGCATCGAGCGCTGGTGGCGTCGCCTTGCAATCGGGATAGACGGCTGGAAGCGAACTCAAGTCCTGCTCAAATCCAAATTGACCCAGTTAAGGGCGCGCTGCCAGCGTGCTGCTAGCGGGAGGGAACGCGGCATGTGCACAACTGATTTTTAGATTCTTCAATCTTGCTTTGCGCTACCAGCGGCGTGTCGGCGTCGTCTTAGAACACAGGTGCGCGTTCTTTACTTTCAAAGCACTGCATGACTCATGCGCTGTCATCGGCGTATCAGCGTCGCCTTACGACGCAGGTGCGCGCTCTTTATTTTCAATGCGCTATTTCACTTATGCACTGCCAGCGGAGTGGTAGCGGCGTTGTTCCTCGCAAGTGCCTTTACGAAATATTCTTTATTTAGAAAACCTTACATTTCCTTGAGCTACCAGCGAAGTGGTAGCTGTGTGGCAGCATCACCTTCCTCTTTACTAAATTCACAGAACTTACATTTTGATTCTGCACATCTTGAAGATTATTAGAAGATATAATTTGTCAAACATTTGCCATATAAGGAGTGTGAGTTTTCACACTTACAATCTCCCCCTTGGCAAATGCCTGACAACAAACTTAAAACAGTGCTTAATATCAAATTCAGATAATATTGATTTCCATTTAAAAATTCAAAACACAATGATAAGGGAGAACTCAGAATTTCATTCATTTCCAAAAAAATATACATTGTTCAGAAGATATATATACATTCAACCAAAAAATCTCCCCCTTAAACCAACTTCCAGAAAACACAAAAACAACAAAACAAACAAAACTTGTGATCATCAACCAGCAGCATCATCAACCAGAAGACTCCCCCTTTCTGGGAGGTGGTTTTGGTTCCCAAGTTCTTGAATAATGCCTATACGCATCTTGGGACTGGGAGTGCAGCCAACACAACTTGTGATCCATCTCCAACTGGGTTCTTCGAATGCTACCCAGAAAATGATCAGCTTCATTTTGCATGCGTTGCTACGCAGCAACATCCCTTTGCACCTCTCCACATGCAAAATCTACATCCTTTGCAAGCTTATCCAGCTTCTCTTGGGTCTCGGATTTGAACATGCTCATCATGAGCATGTGAGCCCTTACTTCAGAATTGAAAACCTCCTGGGAGGCTTGCATGGAATTCAACTTGTCCATGATTGCCATAGCATCAGAACTGGACAAGGAGGATTGAGAAGAAGAAGGCTCTGAAAAAGCCAACCGAAAGGGATTCGCTCTTTTGCTTTTGGTAAGGGTGGAGGCATCAATGGGAGGTTTGGGGTGAAGGATCAAGTCAACAAGATCAGGTAGGATCCCTTGGTGAATGCACAAGTAAGTGATGAAAATCCCAAAGGGAAGAGCAGAAGTCTTGGATTTCAAATTCCTAGACTGGATGATCTGATTGAAGATGATGGAAGGGATACAGACGCGCTCTCTGTTCCATAGAGCATGAAGAAGTCTTGCTCGAGAGTGAGAAATCTCAAAATGATGATCTGAGGGAACAAGAGAAGCACAAATGAACAGATTCAAGATCCTGAGAAGATCTTGGAGAGAGCCCTGAGGAAGATAGTTTGGCTTATTTTTGATGGAGGTGGGAGCACCCTGAACAATAAGAGAAGAAATTATTGACTCCATGGGAGGACCAGAGTGAGAGGCTAGAAAGTCAAAGGAAGGAGATTCAACAATGGGCAGTTCCAGAAGAGAGGAGATAAGTTCTTTCGAGAAGTCGAAAGAGATGCCCCAGACATAGGCTTTGACGAAGCCTTGATTTGCAAGATGAAGATGGTGGAGGTTCGAATAGAACTCTCGAACCAGGTCTTGATAAGCAAAACCATTTATCAGAGCAAATTTCTTCCATCCATTGTTCGAAAACAAGGAGAAGAGCGGAGTGTCAGAGAAGGAGTCAAGCTTAATGGCCCTTTCCAAGAGGAGTGGCCTGTGCTTGAAGAAATCATTATAATCAGACAAACCATTTCCAATGAATGGTTCAGATGAAGGTGATGGGGATGGGGGTCTCACCGGTGGAGAAGAGATAACCGAAGAGGTTCTCACTGGTGGAGAAGATGTAGCAGGAGTGGTTCTCACCGGAGGAGAAGAGGTGGAAGAAGAATCAGTCCTAGGCTTTTTCTTGGGAGGCATGATGAAGATACAGGAGTAAAAAAATAGAAGAGAGAGAACAAACAAACAAAAACAAGCAACGCACGACAAAGCCCTAATGGCAGAACAATCTATCAAACCCTAACTTAAAAGAACGAGAGAAGAACACTGCAACTGGAAGAAGAAAATGAAGAAGCAAGATGAAGACAGTAAAAATTTTTTTTACCTGAACAGTTGACAAGGTGAAGGAAGGGAAGAACGAAGGCAACGAAGCACCACGACGCGAGGAGCGAGGTGAATCGCAGACAAAGACAAAAAAACAGAGGTAAAAAATGAAACAGATTTCCCCTTTTTATAGGCAAAAAGATTTTGCTACCAGCGTGCATCCAGCGACGCTTAACATGGCAGGTGCCAAAGCACGAAAGAAAGGAGAGTGCTACCAGCACGCTTCTAGCGACGTATAAGGTGCACATGCACAATCAAGAAAAATACAATCACAAGGCAAAAATTTATAAAATGAGTGTGAACTATTCTTCATGAAAAATTCATACATCTAAACACAAAGCTAAGATTTTAACTGAACTAAAAATCATTAAGATAATCAACTTTTATTCAATCCAAGAAGTAATCATCACAAAACTGATTTTGAAGAACCTATCAAGGTTAATTCAGATGTGATACATTTCATATCTATGGCAAAAATTTCCTTCATGGTTTCTCATACTATAAATTTTCTTCAAGATATTGAGCACACATGCATATCAATGAATCAATGCTTGTGTAGTTTGTTAAATACATTTTTGACTTTTACACTTTATACATATGGAAGGCTATTTTAGTGTAATCATACTTGGAAAGTATAGACATACCCAAACTTCATTTTGGTGGCTTTCGCACATCAGAGATAGGTAGCTTTTTCTGATCTCTTTTTCTTTTCTTTTTGTAGAAGGCATTGACCCTTTAAAAACCTGAGTTTACAGTTCATTCCAAGAATATACCTTCTTTCTCTTTTTCTTTTTGAGAATTACAGCGGCTTTCACTCTAATCTCTATGGCAGCCATTTCCAAAACTTTTCTTTTCATAAAGGTGATAGCCTATAGATCCCAAGCTTCAACACACAATAAACTTCAATACACAAAGGTGTTTAAGACAAAATTGATAGTTGATTACAAGACATTTCTATCAATATGCATAGACTCAAGCTTCCTAAATTAAGATTTTAGTATCAAGAACACATAAGTTCATTTTGAACAGACATGTAAATCATTTTACATCTAAATTAACTCAAAACAGAACCCGATTTTCAGTTTTGAGAGCATACTCCTAGGGATTTCCTAAGAGTTTCAAATCTGTTCTGATCTAAAGGTTTAGTGAAAATATCAGCCAACTGTTTTTCAGTAGATATGTATTCAATCATAACAGTTTTGTCTTCAATTAACTCTCTTATAAAGTGATGCCTGATGTCTATATGTTTAGTCCTTGAGTGTTGAACAGGATTTTTGGAAATATTTATGGCACTTTGATTGTCACAGAAGAGAATCATTTGATCCTGATCTAAACCATAATCAGATAGCATTTGTTTCATCCAAATTAGTTGAGTACAGCTGCTACCTGCAGCAATGTACTCTGCTTCAGCTGTACTCAGTGAAACTGAGTTTTGCTTTTTGCTTAACCAAGCAATGAGGTTATTACCCATATAAAAGCAACCACCAGAGGTGCTTTTTCTATCACCCATACACCCAGCCCAATCAGCATCAGTATATCCAGTAAGATATGGGTTTGTTTCTTTGGAGAACCAAATTCCCAGATCAACAATTCCATTTACATACTTTATAATCCTTTTCACAGCATTTAGATGAGATTCTTTAGGATTAGCCTGATATCTTGCACAAACTCCAACACTAAAACTTATATCAGGTCTACTTGCTGTTAAGTACAGAAGACTTCCAATCATCCCTCTGTACAAGGTAGGATCTATATCCTTCCCAGATTCATCTTTTCCAAGATTTAAGCTAGTACTCATAGGAGTCCTAGCATGTTTTGCATGAATTAAATTGAATCTCTTGACTAGATTTCTTGCATATTTTGCTTGAGAGATGAAAATCCCTTGTTTAGATTGATAAATCTGAAGTCCTAAGAAAAAATTCAGTTCACCCATCATACTCATCTCAAATTCACTCTTCATTAAGTCTCCAAAGGAATGAGCATGAGTTTCAGAAGTAGATCCAAACACTATATCATCGACATAGATTTGAGCAATCAAAATATGCTTGGACTCTCTTTGAATAAAGAGAGTTTTATCCACATTTCCTCTCATAAATCCAGATTCAAGTAAGAAGGAGGTGAGTCTCTCATACCAAGCTCTAGGAGCTTGTTTGAGTCCATACAAGGCCTTGTTCAGCTTATAAACATGTTTAGGATAATTTGAGTCCTCAAATCCTTTAGGTTGCTCTACATAAACCTCTTCATTCAGATATCCATTCAAGAATGCACTCTTAACATCCATTTGAAACAGTTTAAACTTCAAATAGCATGCAATAGACACAAGCAATCTGATTGACTCTAACCTAGCTACAGGAGCAAAGGTTTCATCAAAATCTATTCCTTCTACTTGGGTGTATCCCTGAGCAACAAGCCTAGCTTTATTTCTGGTTACAACCCCATTCTCATCAGATTTGTTCTTAAAAATCCATTTGGTTCCTATCACATTCAGATTAGAGGGTCTTTCAACCAATTCCCATACATTATTTCTAGTAAATTGGTTTAGTTCTTCATGCATAGCATTTAACCAAGAGTCATCCAACAAGGCATCTTTATAAGATTTTGGCTCAAATTGAGATAAATAAGAAGAAAATCTTACCTCATTATGTAATTGATGTCTTGTTCTTACTCCATCTGAAATATTTCCAACAATTTGCTCAGTTGGGTGGTCTTTGAGAGTTTTTGTCAGAGGAACAACTTCATTGCTTGAGGAAGCATTTCTGATTTCATCCTCTTCATCTACAACCTGCAAAAATTCACAGTCAATTCCTTCATCATCTATTAACACATTAATAGACTCCATTACAACAGATTTTTGCAAGTTAAAGACTGTGTATGCTTTACTTGAAGAGGAATATCCTAAAAAAATTCCTTCATCACTTCTAGAATCAAATTTTCCTAGATTTTCTCTGTCCCTTAGGATATAACATCTACTTCCAAAAACTCTAAAATATTTCAAGTTTGGCTGTTTTCCTTTCCAAATTTCATAAGGAGTTTGTTTCCACCCAGATCTGACATATACTCTGTTACTTATATAACAGGCAGTATTTATTACTTCAGCCCAGAATTTTGTTGACACTTTCTTGGCTATCATCATGGTTCTAGCCATTTCTTGCAAAACTCTATTCTTCCTTTCCACAACTCCATTTTGTTGTGGGGTCTTAGGAGCAGAAAATTCATGTTTAATTCCTTGTTCTTCACAAAACTTGTAAAACATCTGATTTTCAAATTCTGTCCCATGATCAGATCTTATTCTAATAGTCCTCCCTATTTGCAAGTTCTTTTCAACTTGAATTTGACAGCACAATTGTTTAAAGCAATCAAAACATTCAGATTTTTCTCTTAGAAAATTTACCCAGGTGTATCTACTGTAGTCATCTACAGCAACAAAGATATACCTCTTTCCTCCAAGACTTTCAGTCTTTGTAGGTCCCATCAAGTCCATATGAATCAGTTCTAATGGTCTAGAGGTTCCTACAATGTTGGTTTTCTTGTGTGTGGCTTTGATTTGCTTTCCTTGATTGCAAGGACCACACATTCCTTTCTTTTTATTGTTCCCAAACTTGGGAATTCCTCTAACCAATTCAGACTTAGAGATTTTTGACAAATCTCTATAGTTAATGTGACCAAGTCTTCTATGCCACAAATCAATTTCATTGCATATAGAGGGTTTTAAAGAGATTTCATTGTTTCCAATGATTCCATAACAATTGTCACTTGTTGTTACACCTATAAGAACTGTTCTACCAGAATTATCCAAAATTTTACATTCTTTTCTGGTAAAGTTGACAAACAATCTTGAATCACATAACTGGCTAATACTAATTAAGTTTGCCTTCAAACCAGATACAAATAACACATTCTTTAGACAAACTCCATTAGGACCAGTTACTGTTCCTTTACCTTTGACTTGAGAAGTGCTTCCATCACCAAATGTTACACTTCCACCAAAATATTCTTCAAAGGTACTAAACATAGACTTATGTCCATACATATGTCTTGAACAACCACTATCCAAGTACCACATGTTGACATCATGAACTTTCAAAGCTATATGAACCACATTTGCAACTAAGAAGTCTTTTCTAACCCAAATCTGTTTTTCATGTGTTTTCTGAGAAGTACCTTCATCAACAACTTGAGATTTTGAAGGAAGTTTCTTTGACAGATTTGTAACTTCCTTATTTAATGATTCAGTCAATTTTAACAAGGAATCAAATCCGTTATGTAAATCCAAGGACTGACTTTGATTTACTTTCCTCTTACTGTCAAAATATCCCTTGGGAAAACCATGCAAAACATGACAATTTGGTCTTATATGACCTCTTTTATTACAATGATGGCACACAGGTATGAACCTATATTCAGAAGAATCAAAATTTCCAGATTTGACAGTATTTCTAAACTGTACAGATTTAGATTTTTCAGATTTACCTGTTGAGCTTACTTCTCCAGCAGAAATTTTCTGTGAAAATTCCTTATTTTGATTACTTACATCAAGCTTTTCAATCATTCTCTTTTCAGCAGAATTTGAGCTTTCAGTAACTTCCTTTGAAGTTGATTCCTCATCAACTTTTTCTTTTCCTTTTTGTCTATTTGCATGAACAAAGATAATCTCTCTCATTTCTGAATTTTTCTGAACTGAGTTTCTTGTAAATCCACTTCCATGCTTATTTCCAGCTCTTCTTTGATTTTTCCAAATCTCTTCAATTTGATGATTTCCTGCAGAAAAATTTGAAGCATTAGATTTAATTGAATTTGACAATTTCTCAAGTTCAATAACTTTACCTTGAAGTGTAGAAATCTGAACTTCCTTTTCTTTTAATTTTTCAGTTTTTTAAGTCAAAGAAGTTACCAGAAAATTTTCTTTGACATGTCTTTCAAGTATCTTCTTGTTTATTGAATCTATTTCTGCAAAAGCTTTATTTTTCTCTGTTTCTGACTCCAATTTTTTACTCAGTTTCTTGACTTTCTTCTGAGCTCTATTGAATTCCTTATATAGCTGATTGTAGGCTTCTTGTAATTCTTCTTCATCATCTGATAAACTTTCTTTATTATCTCCTACAATGTCAGAGATTGAACTACTAGAAGAAGATGAGTAAAAGGAATTGAAAGCAGTAAAATTAGCAGAAATATCTTCATCTGATTGTGAAGAATTATCAGTATTACTGTCATCCCAAGTAACCTGATAATTTTTCTTTTTCTTTTTATCCTTTGAGGGACATTCAGAAGCAACATGTCCAAATCCTCTACATTTATAGCATTGAACTTCATTGTTCTGAGAAAATTTCTTCTCCTTTCTTAGATCAGAAATTTTCTTATCAGATCTTCTATTAGATCTGTCCATGGATAATAAAGGATTAGATTGTTTCTTTTTAAACATTCTCTTGAACTTTTTAGCTAAGAGAACTAATTCATCCAGATCTACTTCAGAATCATCTGATTCTTCATTATTTACAGATTTTAGAGCTATTCCTTTACTCCTTTTAGGAATATTCAGATCTAGCTCATAAGTCTGTAAAGATCCTACAAGATCTTCAATTCTCATGGTATCCACATCTTTTGCCTCTTAAATGGCAGTAACTTTTGGTTTGAATTTTTCAGGCAAAGATCTTAAGATCTTTCTAACAACCTTGGATGTAGAGATCTTTTCTCCAAGGTTAAAGCTCGAATTAACAATATCCGAAAGTCTAGCATAAAATTCATCAAAGGACTCATCATCTTTCATGTATAGAGTTTCGAAAGATGTTGTAAGTCTTTGAAGTCTAGACAGCTTGACAGCTGAGGTTCCTTCATGAGTGACCTCAAGAATGTCCCAAGCTTCCTTACCTACTTCACATGAGGAAATTCTCCTAAATTCCTCAACACTTACAGCACAAAATAAGGCATTCATTGCCTTGTTGTTCCATCCACATAGATCAGATTCAGCTTTACTCCACTGATCATGAGGTTTAGGCATCACAACACCTCCTTCTGTTGTGATTTCTGGTGGATGATAACCATTACATACCAAGAGCCAGACACGCTCATCGATAGATTTCAGGTAAGCTCTCATCCTTGCTTTCCAGTAAGGATAATTGTTACCTTCGAATAATGGAGGTCTAGAGGCAGATCCTCCTTCTTTTCCAAAGTCCATGCTATAGATCTAGATCTCACTTTGTATAACAATTCAAAGTGAATAGGCTCTGATACCAATTGAAAGAGTAGGACACTACTCTACAGGTCCTCGATCTACAACAATTTTGATCTTAACAATACGGAAACATACACACAGAATTTATACGAGGAAACCTGAATCCAGATCCAGGAAAAACCTCGAGTCTATATGAGGCGACTAACCCTTAGAATCTCCACTATTAAATGAAAAGCAATTACAAAGGAAAACACACTTAACCTTTACAATTGAACTCACTCAACAGCAATCCACAGCTCGAATCCACGAACTGTAACACAACTTGAATCCACAAGCTGCAATTCACGATCAATCCAGATCGTAACAATCCACAACTCGAATCTACGAACTGTAACACAACTTGAATCCACAAGCTGCAATTCACGATCAATCCAGATCGTAACAATCACCTCAGAGCCCACTGAGATGATCCAATGCAATAGAAATCCACCTATGCATCCATCAAGCTCGATCACCAATCCAGGAGATCATACGATCATGTGAAGCTCCGAAATGAAGAAGAATCCTCAAACTTCAATTCCAGGAGATCTCTCTCAGATCTCCCCCTCACTCGATCACCAACTCTCTAAAGATGAATTGATTGAATCTCGAACACCTCAAGATCCAAATCGAATTGATCAAAAGAAAAAGTCCTTTCTAAAAAATACAGCTCGTCTATTTAAAGAAGAAAAACTCAGATCGCATCGAGCGCTGGTGGCGTCGCCTTGCGATCGGGGTAGACGACTGGAAGCGAACTCAAGTCCCGCTCAAATCCAAATTGACCCAGTTAAGGGCGCGCTGCTATCGGGAGGGAACGCGGCATGTGCACAACTGATTTTTAGATTCTTCAATCTTGCTTTGCGCTACCAGTGGCGTGTCGGCGTCGTCTTACAACGCAGGTGCGCGTTCTTTACTTTCAAAGCATTGCATGACTCATGCGCTGTCAGCGGCATATCAGCGTCGCCTTACGACGCAGGTGCGCGCTCTTTATTTTCAATGCGCTATTTCACTTATGCGCTGCCAGCGGAGTGGTAGCGGCGTTGTTTCTCGCAAGTGCCTTTACGAAATATTCTTTATTTAGAAAACCTTACATTTCCTTGAGCTACCAGCGAAGTGGTAGCTGTGTGGCAGCATCACCTTCCTCTTTACTAAATTCACAGAACTTACATTTTGATTCTGCACATCTTGAAGATTATTAGAAGATATAATTTGTCAAACATTTGCCATATAAGGAGTGTGAGTTTTCACACTTACACTAGTTCAGCTCCGGGTTCTCTTTTCCAGCCGTTTGGCTAAAATAGATCAACTTTGGGTTCCCTTTCCCAGCCGTTTGGCTAAAACAGACCAGCTCAGCTTCGGGTTCTCTCTCCCTACCGTTTGGCTCAAACAGATCAACTTAGGGTTCCCTTTCCTAGCTGTTTGGCTAAAATAGGTTAGTCTAAGGGTTCTCTCTCCCAGCCGTTTGGCTAAAATAGATCAGGTTCAGGAGTCCCTGTCATTTTCAAAATGATTCAAATAAATTAATCCTTAATTCTTTTGGGTTCTCTTTCCCAACTGTTGTAGACAGTTAAAATAGATCAATAATCATGCTTTGTGTTAAAAAGTCTTTAAGTTGCACTAATACTTGCTGGTTGTTCTCCCTAGGTACCAATATAGCTTTCCGAAGCCCATACCTGTTAAGATCCAGAAGAAGGCTTGAAATGGAGTAGTCAAGAGACCAGACGTCGTCAGGACAGGACCAAGCAGAATCTAGTCAGACACAGACAGTATCTGATCTGCAGCAGAGGATTGACAACATGGGTACTATAATTCAGGAATTAATGGCAAAACTGAGAGAACTAAGGCTTGCTCCTGCTGCTGCACCAGTTGCTCAGCAACAACCACTCGCTCCACCACAAGCAGAGGTTCCACCACCTTATCCAATGTATCCTCCAGGGGCACCTTCGCCTCCACAGGCAGTACCACTTCCTCAGACCATTGTACCTGTCTAACTGGAACAAGAAGAAGAGGACTGGTACAGAACTCAACAGGTCCAGTTCGAAGAAAAGATGGCGGCAAACAAGGCAGAGGTAGACGCACTACGAGAAGAGGTGAAACAGTTGCGACCTAGTGCGGTTCCTACTGAGGCTACTTTAGATAGCCTATGCTTCTTCTCCGATGTTCAACTCCCTTCCAAGTTCAAGTGTCTGGATCTACATCAATTTGATGGCACTGGATGCCTGTTGAATCACTTGAGGTCCTACTCAGAAGACATGTGTCAATATGCCAAAGATGAGAAAATCATGATACAGTTCTTTTAGAGGTCGTTGACTGGGGCAGCCTACGCTTGGTTTTTGAGTCTGGACAAAACCAAGATCAAAACCTGGAACGACTTAGCTGCAGCGTTCATCGAGCAGTACCGATCGAACAGTCAGATCGTACAAACTAGGGCTGAGTTGTAGAGACTGACTAAGAAGAATCAGGAATCAGTACGGGGGTATGCCAAGCGTTGGAAAGAATTGGCTACGTTGATCCAACCACCACTACTCGAACAGGAAATGACTTCCTTATTCATAGCATCATTAGGACAGTCGTTTTTCTCTCTGCTACTGGGGTAGAGAACGTCCAATTTCAATGACTTGATTCTGATGGCAGACAGGATTGAAGACGCTGTAAGAACTAGAAAGATAGATGGCAATGGCCATGGTCCTGCACAGAGAAGACCAACAACAGGACAAGGTAGTAGGAATCAGGGGCAAGAGCCCATAATATAGGAAGCTCAGGCAGTCAACTATGTGCAACCAATACAGCCATACCACATTTCTCAGAGGCCTGAAGGCCAGGGGCAACCTGCTTATCAACATGTAAGAAGGACCAGAGAAGAGGCCGAGGCAAGAATGAAGAGGGTGTTTACCCCATTGCCTTATGCCCTGGCCGAATTATTAGCCACATTGCTGAAGAAGGGGTACTTACAGGTCAAGCCTCCAAATCCTCGGATGGTCAACTCACGAAATTATAATGTAGCAGAAAGATGTGAGTACCATTCTGGAGCTCCGGGGCATTCTACCAATCGATGCTGGGATTTGAGGCAGGACATACAGGATCTTATAGATAGCAAGAAGATCTCTGTAGATCCCCTAGCACCAGCAGCACCAACTCCACCTACTGGCACAGCCACCAATCCTCTCCCGGACCATGCTAAGGCTTCCACCAGTTGATCTGTAAATCAGGTCATCAGTAACCAGAATTGTGAAGTACAGTTCAATCCATCTTTGCTGATCGGGCGACCGGGGCAAATTGTCAGAATATACCCCCAAGAAGGGGCAATGCATTCATGGGTACATGTCATCAATGGAGATGATGACGAAGAAACCTTCTTGGGATTCCTTTTGGTACACTTCCACCTTCCAGAACCAGAACCTTTCTACCCTCCACCCATCCCTGATTCACCTCCCTTAAATGTCTTTGACATGATGAACAATCCCTTCCATTACCCAATGGACCTCTCATTTGAGCCACCCACTTTTAATATGTCACAACTTCATCTCGAACCATATTATTGTGTCGTACCTCCACCTTACCAATTCCTACCTATGTACCATGAATCCACCATCACTTCTACTAAAAGAGAAGTCGATTGGATCACCCGATCCGGTCGATAAATCAACACAGACCCTCCACCCGCACCAGAGGGAGAGACTAATGAAGAAAGGAAAAGGAAAGAAAAAGGGAAGGATGTGGCCACTGAAGTTCCACAGACCCATAAGAAGAAAGGAAAGGCTTTGGATGAGGAGATCACCGAGCTCCATAATAGTGTCTACACTCCGGAGTATGATCTTGTTCAGCAATTGAGCAAGGTGCCCGCTCAAATCTCCATCATGCACCTCCTTTTTGATTCAGAGAAACATAAGGATGTACTGATGAAAGCCCTGGATGATGCACATGTACCAGATAATATCAGCCTTGAATAGCTAGAAGCAGTCATGTCAGTAATCGCGGCACCTGAGGTTGTTTCTTTTTCCTCAGTAGGTTTGCCACTAGAAGGTTGTGACCACACGGAGCCACTGTACATCGCAGTAAGATGCTTTGACCTTATAGTGAAGAGGGTCATGATTGATAACGGGTTAGCCCTGAACATTTGCCAAGTCAGGACCTTCCACAGCCTCCAGCTAAGTTCTGACTTAATCAAACCTAGTTCCCACAATGTCTGAGGGTTTGATAATGCCAGGAAGGATTCCCTTGGAGAAGTCACCTTGGATATCGCGAGTGCTGAAAGAACTTTCTCCATGACTTTCCAGCTGATGGACATAAATGCCTCCTTTAACCTTCTAATTGGAAGACCTTGGTTACATTAAGCAGGGGCAGTCCCATCTACTTTACACCGGATGGTCCGGTTCATCTCGGGGAATGAACTAATTACGGTCCATGCAGAGGACCACTGGGAATTTGAAAAGGTCGGAGTACCTTTTGTTGATTATGAGTTGCCCACTTCACTCAACTTCCAAGCAGTAGAAATGGTAAAAGTCAATCGTGTCTCCACTCCTCTGCAGACAGAACAGTCCTACAAAAGGAAAAGAAAGAGCATGTTCGGCGCTGCTGAATGCGCCAATTGGGGCCTACGAGTAGGTGACGGGCTGGGAAAATACAAGCAAGGCATCAAGGCAGCGATTCAGCCTTATGACAAAGCTGTCAGATTTGGGTTGGGGTTCGTCCCGGAACCTGAGGATTATGCCAGGCTTTTCAGCATGAAAGCAGAACGGAAGATAGCTCGGATTGAAGGAAGGGATCCACACTGGCCTATCTGTGTACATAGTCAGTTATATCATCACTTCACCAACATGGAGCGAGAAGCTGCACAAGCTACCCATAACATAATTCCCCAAGGGTGGGGTGATGAATTTGATAATTCAGCCGAAGTTGACTATTTACAAGGATTGTGGGAAGAACCTCCTTTGCCTTTCGGAGATAGAGACCCGTTGACCTCCAGCAAATCAGTGGAAGATTTAACTCCCCTAAAATTAGCCGATACCGCCGCTGAGGAATCGGTCATGTCTGAAGAGATACCAGTTTACCCATGGGCGGTACTTGAAGCACCACCAACAGAGGATGAAGAAGACCCAGCCATGTACATTTGCATGATGGAAAGCCAAGACAGTTCGGGAGAACCCACCCCAAGACGAAGATCTCCTCTGCCTCCTCCCCGTATGGTACATCCAGGGACACAAGATGGGTTAAACCAGATGTTCCAATATATGCCCCAAGTGCTAGGATTGACCCCCGAGATGGTTCATCATGAGACATACGGAAACTGGGCACCAGATGAGCACTTTTCCAATAGAAGAGAGATACTAGCAGAAGTACCCGTAACAAGGGCATTACCCAGGATAGAACCATCCAATGAAATCACTATTCAAGTACCCGGGGCAATCTCTCGCCGCGGTGTATGGATAAGCTTATCATCCGATGATTCTAACAAGTCAGAGAAGGGCAAAGCTCATAATCCCATCTACATATCATTCGACAGCAATATCAGCATGATACAAAGTGGAAAGGCACAGGAAGTGACTGCCATCAGCAAGGAAGAACATGCATTGCAAAACTGGAGTTCGATGCCTCTTGCCATCCGCAAAGCTGATCTTCCACAGGGAGTTTCTTTTACTTCTGAAATTCCCCTTGTAGATATCTCTGCACTTTTCAATAAATGTATGAAGTCTTTTGAGTACTTGCTTGCTTCTGTTAATAATTGTACAAACAAGCAAATTCAGTCTTGCAACCTTAGTATCAATCTCGACGCACCCTAAAAAATCTGGAGCACGAGATAGATAATCAGGTTGCCATGATCAAACAAAAAGAGCAAAAATAAATTTAAGGAAAGCATGATCTAGTGCACAGTATCGAGCAAGAATTAGACTGCAACACCTGCCCATCACAACCTGAAGATTCAGAAATTATCCCCAATGAGTCTTTTGAACTTGAGGATAATGATGAATCATGGGAGACCCCACCTGAAATCCAATTGGCTTTGGACAGGCATGAAAAAGGTCTCCAGGATAATATTGAGGAAACTGAACCTATCAACATAGGTGAAACATCACAACCAAGGATCCTTCAAATTGGTAAAAAACTGTCTCAATTACAGAGAACACAGATAACTGATTTTCTAAAAACTTACACTGGCGTGTTTGCATGGTCATACAAGGATATGCCTGGGGTTAGACACGGACTTAATTGTGCACCGGTTACCGATAAAGTCTGAGGCCACACTAGTGAAGCAAAAGTTCATACGCATGAAGCCAGAATGGGCCCTAAAGATCAAAGAAGAGGTCACCAAACAGTTGAAAGCTGGGTTCTTGAAAGTTACGGACTACTCAAAATGGTTAGCAAACATTGTGCCAATCCCCAAAAAAGACGGGAGATTCAGGATGTGCGTTGATTACAGGGATCTGAACAAAGCAAACCCAAAGGATGACTTTCCTTTGTCACACATTGATATACTGGTTGAGAATACAGTGACACATTCAATGTTCTCCTTCATGGACGGATTTTCTGGATATAATCAGATAAGAATGGCACCTGAAGACATGGAAAAGACTTCCTTTATCACGCACTGGGGCACGTACTGCTACAAGGTGATGCCATTCGGGTTGAAGAATGCGGGAGCCACATATCAGAGGGCAATGACTTTGCTTTTCTACGACATGATGCATAAAGAAATGGAAGTATATGTAGATGACATGATTGCAAAGTCAAAAGAAGAGGAAAGTCATTTGGTGAACCTCGGAAAGGCGTTCGACAGACTCAGGGAATGCAAGCTCAGGCTTAACCCGAATAAGTGCGTATTCGGAGTTACTTCAAGAAAGCTGCTCGGGTTCATTGTTGGGAAACGAGGAATTGAAGTTGACCCAGTCAAAGTAAAGGAAATTTTAGAGATGCCTCCCCCATCAACAGAGAAAGAAGTAAGAGGTTTCCTTGAAAGATTACAGTACATTAGTCGGTTCATAGCACAGATGACTCCCGTGTGTGAACCAATATTCAAATTACTGAATAAGGATAACCCAGTGGTCTGGAATGAGGATTGTTAAGAGGCATTCGACAAAATCAAAGCCTATTTGATGAGCCCACCAACTTTGGTTCCCCCTGTACTAGGAAGACCCTTAATCATGTACTTGTCAGTCACCGAAACAGTGGCCGGATGCGTTTTAGGGCAGCATGATGAGCCAGGAAGGAAAGAACAAGCAATTTATTATCTGAGCAAGAAGCTCACTAACTATGAAGTGAGATATACATTGTGTAAGCACCCAAATTTTGATCAAACCAAAAAGAAAAGAAAAAATGTGCTAAAAGACAGCAAAACAGCTCAAAACCCTAAGGAACAAAATTTGGCCTTTTGATCTCGTGCTAATTGGCCACCATACTTCTTTCCAATGATTAGGAACTTTTGACACGATCCTAACGCAACTGAGTTTGCTCAGATCGGGGTCTGGATGAAGAAGATATGAGCCAGTCAAACCTGAGGGGGAGTAGAAATTGACTTCTGCTAAACCCCGAATCAGCTGCTTAGTCCTATCCCAATGGATAGAGGACTTCGATACGGTTCTAACACAACTGAATTTGCTAGAATTGGAGTCCAGATGAAGAAGATATGAGCAGTTGAGGTTTCTGGGCAGCAATGCCGGAAACTACACACGTGGCAAAAGAACTGCACATGTGGCGAGAAACGCAGAAAAATATCTTGAGGGGCAATCCGTAAATATTCAAAATCTGTAAAATATCTCAGGGATTAAATTGAAATTGCGCAGGGGAAATCTGCGAATATCTCAGTGTCAAATCAGTCAAATCCAGGGGGTAATCTGCAAATATAAAAAATATTGGCAGAATGACCGAAATTAAATTTCGGTTATACACAAATTATGTATAACCGAAATATATTTTCGGTTCAGAAAGCGAAATCAAAAATTGCCCGACAGATTGTCTGAATCCGTACCTGACAAAAATTAATTGCTAATCAAGTGCAAAAGTAACCGAAATTTAATTTCGGTTACACATGGTTTATAGTATAACAGAAATTAAATTTCGGTTATACTACATTTGCTTCATAACCGGAATTAAATTCCGGTTATTCAATTTTTGTCTATAAAAGGGTTTCAGCAGCTCATTTGCAAAGGGTTGGCTATTTTGGCACTTGGAGCTTCCCCTACCCTGCTCGACCCTCCTTCCTACACCCCTCCATCACCCTCTAACCCTCCAAAACACTTCAAAGATGCCCTTCCTTCCTCCTTCTCCACTTCTTGGACCTTGGAGGAAGCTTGCAGATCCGGTACGGAGGGAAAAGAAGTGCTCAAGCTGCTGTTTTACTTCAAAGGACTCCAACCACATCTCCAATACAGTTTCTAACCCCAATGTAAGCATTCCTATTGGGTTTTATTTCACATATATGAAAATAGGCTCATTTGGAGCATTTTTTGTGTTGGCATATCTTCTTCTTCCTCCTTCATGCATGTTAGTAGCTCCTTCCCCCCTTGTTTCTCTCTTTAATGTTTAAGGCCTCATGGTAAGGAGGACACATCCGGTCGACGAAAGGGAGGGCGAGAAACCACCTCGTCGATTTCTTGGGCTTCGTAGTTGCTACTTGGTTTAAATATGGGGAATATGTTCCCCTCCATTGCTTAAGTCTCTTGTACCCCGTAAATCCTTCATGATCCCTTCTTTGTTTGCATGCTAACTTAGGTTATAATTGATTTCCTTTTTTAAATATTTGTTATACCATGAATCATGCATGTTTAGGGTTAGGGATCTCGTATGCATGATGTGTGTAACATGTCCCCATTCCCCATATATTGCCCCCCTTGGTTACTGTTTTTAGAGGCCCTTGCATGAACCCCTTCCCCTTGGTTCCTATAGATCCCAAAAAAGTGGCCTAAAGAGGCCCTTCCCTTTTAATTAGACCACTGTGGGCCCACATAGGGGCCAACGAAACCCTAGGTTACCCCTGAGAACCCCGGGAATCAATTTCCCTTTCAAAAAACCAAAAAAAGTTATTTTCTGTGTTTGCCCGAGAACTCAGTTCGGGCAAACAGTGTTCTGTGCATAACCGAAATTGAATTTCGGTTATGCAGTGAATATAGTATGACCGAAATTTAATTTCGGTCATACTGTTGTGAGACATGGGAAAAATCACCGGGATGATTCCCCCTCCATCAACACACGGGCTCAACATAAAAAGTGGGAGAGTCGCCACCATTCAGAATTTTGAGGTGTGAATGGACACCAAAAGATTCAAAATAAACAAAAGGAGCTAAAAGGCAAATTCTAGAGTAAAAATAACTCTACTTGAAAATCAAATCTAGAGATGGGTAAGTGGATTAGATTATGAATGGGGGAAGGTGTTAGGCACCCCCATTCACCCACACAAGGTGGTTGCCAAGTGTTGTTCATGCAAAAAAATAAGAAAGCTTGCTAAAAATCATTAAAAATCTTGAAAAAGGACAAATGTATGATATCTTCACATGAAAATCCAAATGAATTCCAGATCTTCTTTTATGTCAATATCATTTCTGGAATATCACCAAAAGATGGAAATCAAAGCAAAAGTTGCACAAAACCGAGTTGAGTTAAATCCGGAGAATTTGGTAAAAGCAAGAACCATTTGTCTTGAAATCATTCAAATCCACTTTTAAATTGAATCAAACCAAATCCATTTGAAAGATTATGGTAAATAAGAGACTCGTGCAAAATTTCAATTGAATCCGGTTAAAATCCTAGGAGTTATGCCTCCTTTAAAATTGCTGCTGGAGATAATTAAAAGTGGCAAGTAGGCAAGTTTGGAAAATCACCTAGCAAAATCGGCTCCATATAAATTCATGAAATTTGGTGTGAGTGAAGTCTGTATGGCCATCTTTCAAATTAAACTAGCCTCATACAAACATTCATTCGGATGTGCCTTGGGTGGTCTCCCGAACAGGCCCCGAAGATCACAGATTTACCCAGAAAAGTGCTGTTAAACAGCTCTGAGTAAATCTGTTGCTCACGATACAAATGGAGTCAAAAAATTATGAAATTAACTGGATTTGAACTTCCAAAGGAAAACTCAGAAATAAGAATCACTTGAATCGGACTTAAAACGAACACATGGCGCTCAGTCGAAGTGACAGGTTCCGTATTCAGATCAGAACTGACCTATCAACTTCGACAGAGAGGTGTAAAACATCCGCATGATAGAAATTAATGAAATTTTACAGGCATACACTAGACAGCCTCACCTTTTCCATGGCTCTAGAATCACTCCAAAATTCATCCGGACGATGAAGTTATGAGTGTCCGAAGTTGGGGTACAGTTGCTGTCAAGTTAAGCCATTTTTGGAGAAAATCAATTCAAAACAGTGACAAGAGGTGTGTGATCCGTGCAAGATAGATCAAAATCACTTGAAAATCATTTAAAGACATTCCAGAATTGCTTGGAGCTATTTATTTCAAATTTATCACAATAAATGCAATAAATCCGAAATACGAGCCTATCCCGCCAAAATCGCGTGCCATGTATGTGTAAGTGTAAAAATCATTCCAACAACATAGCAAAGATAGCATGCATTCATATCAATCAAAATAGGGTTCTAAAACAAACTAGGGTTCCGTTCCATTATCGTTTCCCTTGGTTCTCTCTCCTTGTTAAACACGGTTCTTCAAGATAATTTTGGGGTACTTTGAATATGAAAGGGTTTTCATAGAATCACAAGGCTTATAGCATGCATTTAGATCAATAAAAAAGAGGGTTCTAGAACAACCTAGGGTTCCGTTCCATTATCGTTTCCCTTAGTTCTCTCTCCCCGTTAAACACGGTTCTTCAAGATAATCTTGGGGTACTTTGAATATGGAACGGTCTTTAGAGATTCAAAAGGCTTATTCAAAAGAGGTTCTAGAATTAGGGTCAATCCCCAGTCTCGTTTCTCCTAGATCCCGCCTTCACATTTTACGGCTAGGGGGAGTCTTGAGATACTTTGAGCCGGGGAAGGGTTTTCATACACACATCAAAGGCTTTATTCTACAGAAAGGTAGAAGAAGAGATCTAGATCTAGAATGTAAAAATAGAAAATTAAAGATAGGTTTGAGGCTTACCTGGGTTCTGGAAGCAGTTCCACAGCGGTTCCCCTCTTCACTCGGAGTTCTTTTTGGCAAAAGTTCTTGACAAGAGTTGTTGGCCCTTTGCTTAAGGAGGAGCCTCCTATTTATAGGCAAAGGCTAGGTCAGGGTTGGTGAGGTGGTAGACACAACATAAGGTCCATAGTCCACCAACCTTAACCCTAAGGCTATTTCCGAGATTTCCCCTCATTTAATGAAGGACATGATGGTAAAAAGTGAAATCTCTCGGAAAACCCTAATTTTGAGCAAAACTAGTGTATCCGACATATCAGGTCAGATACACGAGTGCCTTAATGTATCCGGCATATGATGCCGGATACACTAGAGCCTGCTTGTATCCGGCATATTCCATTGGATACGAAGAAAGACACTTGTATCCGACCTGAGTTGTCGGATACAAGGAAAACTTGCTTTTTTCACATTTTTGTGCTAGCTTCAAAGGAAGCAATGATTTTTGCTGATTATTGATTATTTTTACTGTGCAATTTGGGGTGTCTACAACTGTATTCTTGGTATAACTGAAATTGAATTTCGGTTATACCCTGTAAACCCTAATTTTGGGGTTTTCAGCCCTTTAGCCCCTTTCCAATCATTGTTTGAACAAACCAGTTAGCCCAATAGGGTTTCAGGTCAACCCGAGACCCAGCATGGGCTTTGGACGCAACAAGTCCAGTTTGAGAACAGTGGGCCTCCCAACGGGGCCCACCCAGTCCAATTAGCTCATTTGAATTAAAAAGAAAGATAAATTAAAATAAACCCAATGGGCCACACCATTTGAGGCCCACCAAAAAGCCCGATTTGAAGCATGATTGGCTAGGCTAGGTGGTTTGGCCGTGACCATGGGCTTGGGCCTATCGGGCCCAGTTCCTTTTATGGGAAGCCCACAAACCAAAGGAAGGGTGCCCATACCCTAACCCTAATTGTCTGGGGCTTTCAAGCCCAAACCTAGGCAATGGGCCCCAAGCCCATGCCTAGCCCACTTTGGCTCAGATAAATGAAGATAAATCAAAATCACTTGGCAACCACTGTGGGGTCCGTCCAATGGGCCCACAAACCATTTTCGAGCCCGCCTTTGCATGAAAACTACTTAATCCCCAAACTTGAACTTTAAAATAAAATCAATAAAATCAACCAAAACCGAAAGGGGTTATCCAACGTAACTCCAAACGGGACTTGGGCTTTCACTAAAACCCAAATTGGCATCCTGTGGGCCTTCCAACAGGGCCCACACACCAGACCCAGATCACTCAGGATAAATAAGATAAAATCAAATCAAAGGGACCCACACCAATCAGGCGGTCCCGACCAGACTTAACCAAAGATTGCATATCGGCTTAGGAATCGGGTGAGATAGACCAAGACCAAGTTGGCTCAAACCAGGAAACCCATGGGACCCGTCACCCGACGGGGCGGACCGGGGTGTCTACGGACTTCCCCGGACCGTAACCGAGACCCTACCTTAGAATTTCAAGCCGCAGACCAACCTAATAGAAAAACATAGGTACCCAGGTGTCTGCTTGCACCCCATCAGGCAGTGGCGACTCCAATTACCCTTCAGGAGGCTCACACCATGCGACCATGCGCACACATTGCTTGAAAAGACATGTTGTGCATTGGTTTGGGTAGCCCAGAAGCTTCGACATTATTTGCTCAGCCATACTATCTTTTTGATTTCAAATACGGATCCCCTGAAGTATATCTTTGAGAAGCTGATCTCAACCGGAAGGGTAACCAAGTGGCAAGTCATCTTGTCTTAGTACGACATTGTCTACACAACACGAAAGGCAATAAAAGGACAGGCAGTAGCAGACCACCTGGCAGAACATCCTGTATTGGACTACCAACCACTTATCACTGGGTTGCCGGATGAAGATGTAATGTGTGCTGAGCCAGCAGGGGAAGAAACAGGATGGTAGATGTTCTTTGATGGGGCTGTTAATGTCAATGGGAAAGGGATTGGAGCAGTGATCATTTCCCCAGAAGGAGTCCATCACCAAATAGCAACAAAACTCTTATTCGATTGCACTAACAACATGGCAGAATATGAAGCATGTGTGTTAGGCTTGCGAGCAGCAATTGAAATGAATATCCAAGAATTGAAAGTATATGGTGACTCTTTTCTGATCATTTACCAAGTGATGGGCTATTGGAGGACTAAAGATGTAAAATTGGTGCCATATCAAGAACTGATTAAGGAATTGGAAGAACAATTTGAAAATGTGACATTTGATTATATGCCACGAGACAGGAATCAGTTTGCAGATGCGTTGGCAACACTAGCATCTATGGCAACCATCACTGATGGCACTTGGGTACAACCGTTGGAGATAGAAGTGCGGCACTGTCTTGTCTACTGCTTCCGCGTTGTGAAGAGCACGCCAAAAGGGGAACCCTGGTATGCGGACCTAATGAGATATTTGAAAGACAGAACTTTACCAGAAAGTGCCACGGCGGCCGAAAAACGCACGATCCAGAAGCTAGCAGGACAATTCTTCTTCAATGGGGCAAGCTATACAAGAAGTCATACAATGACTCACTACTATTGTGCGTAACCGAAGATGAAGCACATCAGTTGATTGATGAGGTCCATGGGGGGCAATGCGGCGCACATATGAATGGGCACATGCTAACAAGGAAGATCTTGAGAATGGGCTATTACTGGTTGGCTATGGAGTTTGATTGCACATCTATGTTAGGAAATGCCAGTTATGCCAAGTTTATGCTGATAACATCCATGCACCGCCCAACACTCTGTACTCAATGACTTCTCCCTGGCCCTTTGCCATCTGGGGAATTGATATGATGGCCGGATACACATAGCACCTAGTGTATCCGGCGTTGAAGGCCGGATATAAAAAGATTTTTTATAAAAGACTAGCAACCCCCCTGGCTAAGGGTGGCTGGCCTGATTCCTTTCTCCACTTTCTTCCTTCACCCGAACTCCATCTCTTGCAGCTGCTCTTGTCTCCATAGCCCCAAACACCCCTCCTTACCTTCTCATTCTCTCTTCTCTTCTTCTTCCCCACCTTTCTACCAAAGACCAAGGTGATTAGTTGCTGTTGGTGCAAGAAGAAGAGAGCTCCAGCTGCTGTCCAACCTCCAGGAGGTGTCTCCAACTTGCATAAGAGTCTAAGAACTACCAGGTAAGGTTCCTCATTACATTGTATTATACATACATTAAGATCAGATTTTTCTACTGCTTTCCCTACTCTTTCCTTCTTCCTTGGCATGAGCTCACTTCCTTGGTAGTTTAAGCATGTATTTGCTTTCTTTTTCATGACATGGAGGCCCTCAAAGGTAAGAGGTACACGTGGGGTTTCATAGGTGCATGAGAGCTTAGTTTTCTTGCACACTTTTAGTGTTCATAGGTTGCTATTCTTGGTCTTGTTTTAAAATTTTCTAAGAGGAGCCTGTTCCTCTCTTATCTCATCTAATGTACCCCTAAATAACCCCCCATTCCCCTTCTAAATTTGAATTTCAGTTTTGCTCTTCTCTTGCTTTTTTTTCACTTTCCATGGATGATTTTTTTTTCTGCTGGCCGTACCCTTCTTTGACTTGCTGTTCTTGGTTGTAGTTACATCATGCATGTAGTCTCTGCTTGTTAGTGCCCTTCCCCCCTTTATTTTGCTGCTGTTAGAAATGCCAAGCATGTTCCCTCTCCCCCTTTATTAACTTGTTGTTTTGTTGTGTTCGACAGGCTTCTTTACCCTTTTAATCTACCTACTATGGTTAATGCATGTTCCCCTTCCCCTTTCAAATTATTGTTTGCTTTTGTGTATTTAAACATGCTTCCCGACCCCTTATTATTTGCTGTTGTTAATCTTTGAGTGCAAGTGAGCATGATTCCTTCCCCATGAGGTTGCTGTGTTGAGCCATTGCTGTACCCATTCCAAGCCTCGTGATACTTGATGTCCCTACCATTTACAGCAGGCTTTATTTTTCCCCTTTTGGTTTGGATATGCACGCCATGCTACTTTTATTAGGTTGAGTATTCATGCATGTACTTGGCTTCCTTATTCACATACTGTAAGCACCTCATTTTTGCGCTCCCACAAAAAAACCAAAAATACAAACCCTAGACAGAAAGTCAAACCCTAAGGGGTGAAAAGTTGACTTTTTGATCAAGTGAAAATTGGCCACCTCGCTTTATGCCATTGGATAGATAATCTCGACACGATTCCAATGCAACTGAGTTTGCAGGAATCGGAGTCCGGATTAAGGTTCTGCGGGCAGTCAAACTTGGGCGAAGCCAAAAGTTGACTTTCTGCCAAAATCCGATCCAGAGACCTTGCTTTATATCATTGGATAGAGAATCTCGACACGATTCCAATGCAACTGAGTTTGCAGGAATCGGAGTCCGGATTAAGGTTCTGCGGGCAGTCAAACTTGGGCGAAGCCAAAAGTTGACTTTCTGCCAAAATCCGATCCAGGTGCTTACCTCTAGGTCATGGGATATGGGGCTCCGATACGATCCTATCGCCACTGAGTTTGCCCAGATCGGAGCCCGGGTGAAGAAAATATGAGCTGGCAAAGTTTCCGAGCAGCAAAACCGGCGAACTGCGCACGTGGCAAAAAGCTGCACACGTGGCGAGTTGCGCAGAAAAATATCTCGGGGATCAAATCCGTAAATATCCAAGCATTCAAAATATCCCAGGGACCAATCTGAAAGTATCTGAAAATATCTAAATAAAATAATATTAAACCTAAATATCCCAGGGACCATATCCTAATTTTCAGATTTTTAAAACAAACGGGCGGCCGCATTAATGGGTTTTTAATCATTTGGTCGCTCAAGCGGGCGTGGCAGGGGGTATGCGCTCACCTTGAGCTGGGCGCCAAGGTGAGCGGCACCCCATTTCCCTTGCCTATATAAGCCGCGAGAGTCTTCATTGCAGGGGGTTGGCTGATTTCGGGTTTGGAAAAATTTTAGTGGGAGAGTTTCAGTTGGGCATTTTCTGGGTTCGGGATTTTGAAGAAAAGACCAGACACACTCCTTCCCTCCCTTCCTCTTCCTCCTCATCAAACCCGAAGAGGATCTTGTTGTTGGTGCTCCGGCAGCTGCTCGTTGGCTCCAAGGAACCCTCCGGCCTACTCTACAGAGACCTAGAACCAAGGTGAGCTCTCCATTTTCTTTTGTTCAATATATACAAATCAAGCTTCCCGTGCATCTCTAATATCTGGTTTGTCATTGCTTGCTTGATTCGAAAGGGGAGCCTGTTCCCCCATGAATTCTCCATCCCTGTTGTTGTAACCCATAAAACCCCCTGTTCCCTTCTTCATAACCATGTTCTGTTAGTTAGGGTTTTGATTTCGGAAGTTTATTCATGTTCTGTTAATAGTTTGTTTCGGATTTGTAAGTTTCTAGGGAGATTTGAGCGAAGAGTGGTGAGGATGTGTTAGGTTAGATTAATTCCCATTTGTGTTTAGAGGTCTTCTGGGGTTCCAAGGATCCCCAGAAAGTGCTTACAGAGCTCGAAAACAGTCGGAAATGGAGTTTGGAGAGAAAAAACAGAGAGTCGGGGTCTGCGCTGAGCTCGCGCTCACCTCGCGCTGAGCTCGCGCTCACCTCGCGCTCACCTAGCTTGGGTCCGCCCACCTGGCGCCGAGCTCGCGCCCACCTTTCTTGGGTGCGCCAAGCTCGTGCCCACCTGGCGCCGAGCTCGCGCCCACCTCACGCCGAGCTCACGCCCACCTTTTTTGGGTGCGCTGAGCTCGCGCCCACCTGGTGCCGAGCTCGCGCCACCTCGCGCCGAGCTCGCGCCCACCTGGCGCCTAGCTCGCGCCCACCTGGCGCCCACCTCGCGTCCACCTCATTTTTACGCGTTCTTTTCGCTGTTTTGGTCCGCCCAGCCCGCGCCGACCTCGCGCCTAGTGCCCGAGGACGGCGCATACCTCTAAAAGCCTGCCGAAATGCTGTATTTTTGAAAATTTCCGAAAATGCCCTTTACTGTACCGCGGGGGGCTTCGCCCCCCACACCCCTCACCCCCTTTTGTTCATTGCGCATCCAACTCGTACCTTGGTACGGGGAGGTACACCACCCCGTGGGCTCCGCTTCGCCCCACAGGGCCCCCGGGTACCTCCCCTTGGACCCAGCACAATGAGCCAATTTTTTCTTGATAGAGTGTCAATCTTGTGTATTTTCTTATGTGATTATTGCTGAATGTGAATGATATTTCCGAACCAAACCAGATAAACCAAAAGGGTTTCTGGGTCACCCGGAAACCCAAGATGGGCCTTGGACACCCGGTCCAAACTTGGTTTCCAGTGGGCCTTCCAACGGGGCCCACCAAGCCCAACCAATTCCTTTTGCTTAACTAAGATAATAAAAGATTTGAGTGGGCCAGACCACTTGAGGCCCAACCAAGCCCTAATTGGGCCATGCATGATTAAAGTAGGATGTGGTCTGGCCGAGACCACGGGTAGGGCCTATCGGGCCCACTAAGCCCCTGAACCCGACCAACTTAGGGTTTCCAAACCCTAATTCAGGAAGCCTTGGGCTTTCAAGCCCAAGCCCAGGTAAAGGGCCCCAAGCCCAATGCTTGGCCCATTTTGACACAGATAAGAAAGATAAAATCAAAATCACTTGGCAACCAATTGTGGGGCCCACTCAAGGGCCCACAAAGCAATCCCGGCCCACTTTTGGCATGAAATCCACTTAACTAATCCAACTTGAACTCTAAAATAAAATCAATTCAAAGTGAGCCAAAATCCAAAGGGCCACACTCGGCCCACCAAGGAACATGCGGGCCACACTTGGCCCACCAAGGGATACCGTGGGCCTTCCAACGGGGCTCACCCCACCAGGCCCAGATCATCTTAATTAAAAAGATAAAATCAAGTAAAGGGACCCACACCACTTTGGCGGTCCCGCCAGACTTAATCAAAATTGCATGCTGGAATAGGAATCGGGTGAGTGAGAGACCAAAGCTGACTCAAACCAAGGAAATCTATGGGACCCGTCACTTGACGGGGTGGACTGGGGTGTCTACGGACTTCCCCAGACCGCAACCGAGCCCCTACTTAGAATCTCAAAGCCGCAGACCAAAAGCCTTAGAAGAAGAACTTAGGCACCCAGGTGTCTGCCTGCACCCCATCAGGCAGTGGCGACTCCAAACAAATCCCGAGGCACGCATCGTTTTGCGTGCGCCTTGCCATGCGACCGAAATACGGTGCGCACACATACCATAAGCACACGAGCCTCCCAGATTTAGTCCATGAGAGCCTTCTTAGATAACCTCCAGCTCCCAAGCATGATCCCATGCCCCCATAGCCCACTGTCTTAGTTCACATGAGCTGCTGCCGGGGGGCAGTAGCAGCACCCCCCTTCCCTAGTAGCATGTTAAGCCTAACCAAAACTTAATTTAATAGTTGCTGTCCTCCTGTTTACAATGAGCTTTTGTTTGCTTCTCATGAACATGCAACATGTCATTTTTTAACTGTTTTTTTTTATGAAAATTTGATAAGCATGTAAGACTTTTTTGGGGCTGTTGTTGGTAGCAGCCGCAGCCCCCACTGTTTCCCGTTCTTAAGGGGTTTAAGTTGTGTGCTATGCTTTAATTTGTGTGTCATGAACAAGGGACCCTCTTTGCCATGTTCCCTTCATCCGTAGCCTGGGTTGAGAATTCCAGGGAATGCTGCTGGAGACAGCAGCAAGGTCCCTCCCTTTTCTCACCTCCTTACATCGTTTCACACCCTTTAAGCATGTATGAACCCCCTATTGTTGCTGTCCCAGCAGATTTGGAAACCCAAGACCATGTCTAGCCTTAATAGCATTATGCGCGGTCGGAAACGCCGTACAGGAAAATTCGGAGTCGCCACCGCCTGATGGGGTGCAAGCAGACACCTGGGTACCTAATATTGTCTATTGGTCTGGTCTGCGGCTTGAGATTCTGAGAAGGTCTCGGTTGCGGTTTGGGGAAGTCCGTAGACACCCCAGACCACCCCGTCGGATGACGGGTCCTGTGGGTTCCCTGGTTTGAGTCAGCTTGCTTTGGTCTCACCTGATTCCTAATTCGGCATGCAATCTGGTTAAGTCTTGTGGGACCACCTGAGTGGTGTGGGTCCCTTTAATTGCTTTTATCTTGATTAATTTAGGTGATCTGAGTCTGACTGGATGGGCCCCGTTGGAAGGCCCATGGTGTCCCTGGTGGGCTTGGTTAAGCCCACAAATCCCTTGGTGGGCCTCAGTCTAACCTGAGAGGCCCTTTGGGTTCAGGTTTAGTGAATTGATTTTACCTTAGGTTTTAATTTAAAGATTTAAGTGGCTTTCATGAGAAGGTGGGTCGGCCTCGGTTTGCGGGCCCTTAGGTGGGCCCCCATGATGGTTGCCAAAAATGTTTTAATTTATCTTTATTTATCTTTGCAAAAGTGCACTGGACATTGGGCTTGGGGCCCGCAGTCCAATTTTGGGTTTGAAAGCCCAGTTCTTTGAAGTCTAGGGTTTGCACCTTAACTTGGTTGATTAGTGGGCTTTGGTGGGCCCGATAGGCCCTAGCCCTTGGTCTCGGCCAAACCATGTAATTCATATCATTCCACACATCATGGTTCGGGTGGGCCGCATTGGGTTTGGCCCGCCCGGTTCAATTAGTTAATTTTACTTAACTTGCTTGGGTGGCATGCTTTAAGGTTTATTGGGCTTTGTGGGCCCCGTTGGCAGGCCCACTAGTGTACCAAATTGGACCGGCGGTCTAGGTCCCACGTGGGGTTTCCAGATGACCCGGAAACCCTATTGGTTCATCGAGTTTGCTTGGAAATGTCATCAAAATGCAACAAGATTCAAGGAACACCAAAATGGCATTTCTGCCATGTATCCGGCCTTAGTTGCCGGATATACACAAGCCATAGGTGATCCGACCTGAGTTGTCGAATCACCTTAAAACTTTTCTTTTTCAAGGTTTAGCCATTGGGATGCTTCCGGGGGGTTTCTAGGGGTCTTCTACAAGTAATGTGGGCCCCTGGGTGGGCCCACATTGGTTCAGATTTGAGGTGGCTTCCACTTTAATCCCTTTTGGGGTTTTCCAGCAAAGGCAAGGGTGCATTAGGGGCATGGGGCATGCTGCCCTTCTCACTTCTTCTCTACAGTTACAGCCGAGGCATAGGGGATTTGGCACCCCTATCTAGGTGTTCCATGCTGCCAACCATCCAACAATCAAAACCCCAAACAGTCAAGCATTTCATGCTAAGCAAACAGATCACCAAACCTACAGGTTGCAAGGCCTTGGACAGCAAGCTGGCTTTAATGTGCAAACAGAGGTAGGCCATGCTTGGGGAGAAGGGTAACCTACAAGTGCTGAGATGTGGGTGGATGTGCAAGTAGGTGGTCACTCCAGCTGGGACAGCTGTTGTCCTGGGGGTTGCAAGCATGCTAAGGATGAGAGGGACCATACTGAAAACCCCAACCCGCAAAGCATATTATACCAATACATATGAAAGTAACTAAAACAAAAAAATGGGAAACCTACTGCCACCCACAGAAATCCAAGCATGTTATGATGAGAAGGTCATGGAGACAAGGGGGCAAGCTCACACTCAAAACAGCAGGCTAAAGGGTGAGGGGAACATGGCAAAGAGGGGTTGCATGTAAACATACATATGCCAAGAATGAAACAAACAAAGCAAAAAAACATGACCGAGTGTGTGTGTGAGGGGGGGCTTGCATGCATGAGGTAACATGCGGGTCTAGGTTTGTGCAAGGACCCTAGAGTAAGCATGTGGATGGTGCAACATGGCAAGGAAGAGAGAAGGAGCCTGCTGCTGTTTCCAGTAGCAGCTCAAGGCAGCCATGATGGAGGGGCTACAAGTGAGGGGGACTTCTAAGTAGTCCTAACAGCAGCATTGGGAGGGGGACTCATGCTAGGACTCCTGCGTGGGTATGCAAACCTGATGGGAACAGCAGTAGCATAAGGGCTTGCTGCTGTTCCCAGCAACAGCTGATAGGTATTAGTATAAAAAGGGGTTGTGGGGTGGGGGGAGCATACTTATAAACATACACCAAGAAGAAAAACAGCATGTAAGAAAAGCCAAGGTTAGTACACACCACCACCAGCATGCTAGGTTTAGTAGAACAAAGGCAGCAGCCATGCATGGGATTGGGGGGTCCTGGAGCATGCTGTAGCTAAGCCAAAAAAAGGAAACAAAAGGGGGAAGGACTCTAACAAGCAGAGACTATAAGCATGCTGTAACCACAACCTAGAACAGCAAGTTAGGGGAGGGTACGGCTAGATGAAAAATCACCCAGAAAAAAATGATAAAATCAAAGCAAGGAAGAAATAAAACAGAAAATCAAATTTAGAAAGGGAATGGGGGGTTACTTTGGGGGTACATTGGATGAGATAAGTGAAGAACAGGTTCCTCGTAGAGATGCTTGGAAAGAAACCCAAAACAGTACCTTGTGAGCACTAGAAGTGTCTAAAAACTGAGCTCTCATGTCCCCCAAGAAGCCATACACAGACCTCTTACCTTTGAGAGTCCTCCATGTCATGGAAAAAGAGAGAAAATGCATGCAAGAGGACACCAAACCCAGATTCGAGCTAGGGAAGGAGATAAACTTAAAAAGCTTTCTAGAATGCTCCCATTTTTATATATGTATAAACAAACATGCCAAGAAGTCTCACCTGGTGGTTCTTGGGTTCCTAGACAGTGTGGAAGCACCTCCTTGAGGCCAAACAGCAGCTGGGAACTCCTTGGCTGCTCAAGCTTCACTTCAACAGCAACCAACCTCTTCTTGTTGTGGTGACAATGAAGAGGAAGGAGGAGAAGGGATGGAGCCACCTTGGGGTGGAGTGGGAAGGTGGTGGAGGCAAAGGGGTGCCGGGGAGGGAGGATCCAGATACACTAAGGGTTATTTGTATCCAGCATTAAATGCCGGATACAAAACACAATTATTCGCAAAATTAATGCCGCCGCGAATTTGTTGGGGAATCGGTGCGAATCTTGCTGGAAAATCTCTTTGTATCTAATGAATAGTGTCGGTTATACACAAAGGTATGTGTATCCGACATATTTGGTCGGATACAAATCGAAAAAATTACAGATTTGCCCTTCGACTTGACCGATTCGACCGATTTGACACTTTTGGATATCTACGGATTGCCCCTGCGAATTTTGGTTTAGTCCCTGAGATTTTTAGCAACGTTTTGATATTTGAGATTTAGTCCCTGATATATTTTGCTGCATTTGTCGCCATGTGTGCAATTTCTGTGCCACGTGTGCAGTTTCCGGTTTTGTTGCTCGGAAACTTCGACAGCTCATATCTTCTTCACCCAGACTCTGATTTGAGCAAACTTAGTTGCGTTGGACTCATATCGGAGCCCTCTATCCAATGACATAGGGCTAAGCACGTGGCATGGGGTTCGACAAAAAGTCAACTTTCGGCTCACCCTCGAGTTTGACTGGCCTGCAGAACCTTCATTCGGACTCCGATTCTAACAAACTCAGTTGCGTCGGACTCATGTCGAGATTCTCTATCCATTGAGATAAAGCAAGGTGACCAATTTTCATTTGATCAAAAAGTCAATTTTCGACCCCTCAGGGTTTGACTTTTTAGTTGGGTTTTGCATTTCTGGCTTTTTCGGGAGCGCAAAAATGAGGTGCTTACAAGCATGTCTGAACCTTTTCTTTTTGTCGCTGTCACAAGCCTCTACAGCATGCATTTCTTATGCTCTTGTGTGTAACTTGCTTGCCATGATGTCCATTAGGTGCATCCATGAACTTTCCCCCACCCTAGCCACGTGTTAGGTCATTCCCAACCCAGCCACCCATCCCATATTGCACAAGTTGGGAGCCAAGTTCTTGCTGCCCCTGTATGATTCACATGAGAACATGCCCATGCATTTCATGGTACGAAGCATGCTTTAAGCTTCTTTACTTTCTGATTTCCATTAAGACCCATGCTTGCTGCTTGTGGAATCCCAGAGACCAAGTAGGGGCACTTTAGTCCCTACTTTAGTAATGAGCAAGACCCAAAATAGAAGGCAATCCCATGTCTTATTGCTTACCATATTATCTTTACTGGAAAAATCCAAAAGGAAGCTAAGGGGGATGAGTCCCCATACCTGTACCAATGTGGGCCCTCTCGGGGGCCCACACAACCTGTAGAACCTCCTGAGAAGCCCACAAGAGCCATCCCAGTGGCAAAACCCAAAAAGAAGGTGAGTTTAGGGTGATCCGACAACTCAGGTTGGATCACCCATAACCTTTTTGTAGCCGACCTTCATGGTCGGCTACATTAAAGTTTGTGTGTAGCCGACCATCATGGTCGGCTACATGGCAGAAATGCCATTTTTGTGTTTTTTTGTTTCTTGCTGAATTTGGATGATATTTATAATAATACCAAATGAACCAATAGGGTTTTCGGGTCACCCGGAAACCCAACATGGGACTTGGACCGCCGGTCCAACTTGGAACATTAGTGGGCCTTCCAACGGGGCCCACCAAGCCCAACAAACCATAATGCATGCAAATAAGCAAGTTAAAGCAAAATTAACTGATCAAACCGGGCGGGCCAAACCCAATGTGGCCCACCCAAACCATGTAAGACCCTAATTTTTTGGTAAGGTTTTTCTTTTATTATTAAAATATAGTTGTGTGCATGTTAACTTAAGTGGATGCGGGAATATGTAGGGTTTCCAGTGGGCGAGCATGCACAGGATCAAGGACTTTAAAAGGTTGTCGAGCGGCAATACGTATGGGAGTGTACGAAGGTAAATATACAAAAAGGGAAATTTAGGTCTTTGGTTTTTAGAATACTCGTATCAAAACTTTTGGCAATACTTTCGTTAGCTGAAGAACTTGGGCGATTTGGCGATTTGGCGATTTGCGGCTACTGGTGTGGCGATTAGGGTTTTGCTGAGAAGAAACGAGAACCGCAAGAGCTACGACCGGATTAGTGGAGTCGGAGATACAGATTTCAGTGGGTTATTCCTCTCGCGAACAGGGGATCAGTTCGGCTGCCTTCGCATCCACGCGCGCAGCCGGAGTCGTGATCGGCCGTGGTTGTGGAATAAGCTGTTATTCTGGGATAAGCGTATAAGGGTGAGTAGCATTGATTTACAACTGAGGTTTTAGTTTATTCGTGATGGTATTCTGATTGCATGGTTCTATTCTGAGTTTTCTGGGTTTTCTGGAATATTATGAGTCCGAGCATGAGAGGGAATTACAACTTGAAATAAAATGTGTTTAGATTAAATCCAAAACTGGTTGGGAAGTATTCTGGGAATATTAGGAGTGCATTGGAACAAGTACAGACCAAAAAAGATCGGCCAGAGATGGAGATCTTGAAATAACAGAGAGTCAAAAATCGCATTGAGTATCCGCCGACTTGGCGCTCACTTAGGAAGTAGGCGCCCTTTAAAATCACACTATCCGCCGAGCTGGCGCCCACTTGGTGCTCAGCTCGTGCTCACTTAAAAAGCATGCGCAAATCTCGCGTGAAGCTGGCGCCGACCTCGCGCCCACTTCCCACCCATCTCGCACTCACTTAGTATCGAGTGAGCGCATAGTAATATTTTTACCAAACTCCTATCCGCCGACTGGCGCTCACTTCAGGAGGTGAGCGCATACCCAATTATACTTGCCGAATTTGATTTTGACTGAACCAAGGGGATTTTGATGACTTGAGGGTTATACCGTTTAACCAATCACTTGTTTTGGAACCTTGGAACCTGCATTACCTATTCAATTACTAGAGGAAAATCTAGTGGCAATTCTTAAAGGCTTCTAAGGAAAAGTTTAGGTTATTTGTATGTGTTGTGCTGGATACCAAAACAATAGGAGTTCCTAGCTAGTTTTCCCTTGAATTTATACACTGTTTTGATTGAGAAATTATTAACTTATGGTTTCACTTGTTTGGAAAATTCTGAATGTATTGTAAGGTTTTTCTTGGTATGAATAACTGAGTTTTGTATTCAAATGGCATGTGTTGCGGAAATGAGAAAATACTAAAAGTACTTGAGATACTGCTTGGTCCAGAGGGACAGGTGATGAACTGTAATGAGTTATACATGATGTGGAATGAATGACTTTATTTTGATGTCGGAATTGCGATTATACGATGATTTACTATTTTGGTTTAGCTTGTCCTGGATCTAGATGCTTAAGCTTAGTAATGTAATGTTATTGTTGGTTGTTGAAATTGCATGGCCTTGTGTGTTGCCACGACCGGTGTAGAGCAGCCAGAAACCCTGAGTAGGCCTGGTTGTCAATGCAGAAACCCAGGGAGTAGGCCTGCATTGGATAACGAAACCCTGAGTAGGCCATCATTTCAGAGTTTCCGAAACCCTAAGTAGGCTGGAACTGTGTACATGGAGGTGTGGAGTGTCTACTTGGCATGTCAATTAATCAATTCAAACAATAGCCATGACATTGACCATTCGATGTTTTTTCGGTATTGTTATTGAGATATGTTTTGATAGTATTAATGGGATTGGATTTAAACTTTGGAATTCTCCTTGTTGACGTTGTTGTTGGTTTAATCGTACACCTCATGACTTATTTTATATAAACATGGACTGATTTCATGCATGCACCTTGCTACTTGTTGAGATTTATTCTTACTCCGGTTTCTCCCATTTTTCAGGTATTCTTGGAGAGGACGACAACATTGGGCTAGTATGTAAAGGGGTAGTCAGTTTAGTTGTAGATTAGTTTCTTGAGATTAGAAACATTGTAATGGCTTATAGTTTATTTGCTATTGGATATTATTTCAAGTTTCCGCTTTTACTCTGATTATAAAGTTAGAAAAAGTTTTAAATTATTCCATATTTTAGTTGCTTTTGTTGCTTATCATAACACCTTGGGTTTTGGGAATTGGACCTGGAACCGGGGCGTTACATGAAAGTACTCAATCGATACCGGAGTGAGTTGGCATGTATGATCCAACCAATCCAGGAGTGGATAACATAGCAACCGACCAATTCAGGAGCGGTACCATCCTTGAGATGATGGAATGCCTATGACACAAAATAAGAACTCCAGAAAACAATTTCATTTACTAGCTACTCTATGGATCCATTAAAAGCTAAGACTGCTAGACACAACTTCACAATCAAAAACATTTAATAACTTATTCATAAATCCAATCAATACACCATGAAATAACACATTCTTCCAACTGAGTACACGTATTGAGGAAATATCTCACCGAGTACAAGGACCTAGGATATAAGGCATACGCCATGAGATAACCACCTACGCGAAGTTACATACGTGATAAAACAATACTCAAATACGTGGAGCCATATACATGGCAAGATCAAGCCCCCATACGAGGAGACACTTATGTGTCGAATCATGCAACCACAATCATCACCAAAATCTCGATTGAAATCCAACAGATATATAAAATAACCAAAATCAGGTTTTAAATAGAATTCCACGTCTTTAAAACAAGATAAGTATGAAAGCATGCCTAATTTCTTAATCAAAGGTTCAGAATGTGATTTATCAATGTAGACATCCTTAAATCGTCATTCTTTAATTGATAGATAAGTTAGTAATTCACTCTTATAAGTTTCACTCAAGTTCTATACGTTGGTCAAGACTTATCTTAATAATTCATTCAATAATGTCCAAATTTCTCATTAATACCCTAAAACTCCAAAACTTATTAACATTGTTATTGATTCCTCCTAGAAGTTAATTTAGGCCTATAATGATATGTTGGATAAGATTTAATTCCTAAATTCCAAGTATTATTAGGCCAAGTCCACACATTCCACCTAACTAGACTACTTTGGTTCTAGATTGCACTCATTGTTCCAAATAGCTATCCTTTTATCTAAAATTAATTCTAGAACTTCCTACACCTCAAGTTATCCTAATTACATATGTTATAATCATAAAATTCCTAGAAAAATCATTAAAATTGGATTTGGGCACAAAAACCTAAGTTTAAGTTTCACAAAATCTAACAGTGGATGCTCGAATGGACGCTTGAGCATCCTATCGAGCAACTGTTTCTGGGTTAATTTCCATTGGACGCTCACTTCGTTGTTTTGGGTGATCTATTGGGCGTTCATTTGTAGCCTAAAATCAACTCTCCGGTTTTTTGTTTAATAAAAAGCATAGGCAGAGCACCCGATTCAATGCTTGAGCGATGCATTGGGCGTCTTAAGACAATTATACTAAACATTGGGTGCTCAACACAACATTTGGGTGTTGCGCTGGGCGTTAGTTCAAATTCACAGATTTCTTGGTTTTTCTGAGTTTTACGAATTTTAGATGTTTTTATGGTTTTTCGTTGATTCCAACCATTGGGTTTTCATCTTAAATCATCTCCAAAACATTCATAATCAACTCTAATCAATTTCTTATTGATATAAGGATGTCTGCAAAGATTTAATCCATTCAACCATCACTTTCTATGAAACTTCTGCAAAAATAAGAAAGCAATCCAGAAAACCTCAAGTATACCATATCATGATCATTTTTCAATGCAAATCGTCAAAAATCATCTAATCACATAATAAAATCATGCAATTCTTCCAGTTTTCAAGAGTTTTCTACTTGTCTCAAGAACGCGAAATCCATCTTCTCATTGAACCCGAAAGTATAGCCATATTTCTGCTATTATCACACCATTCTAGGGATCTCCAAACATCATCTCAACCATTCAGATTAAAAAACCACTAGTTAGGAACAAAACCTTCAAATTTGAGGCCAATCCAACGATTCATTTTCTTTCAATTGCAATTTGATGGTGGTTAGTCGGAAATTTCTGCAGCATCCCTTTCTTCTAAAAGTTTCTTATTTTCTCTCCCTCTCCATATTTTTTTCAGCCATGAGAGCCCTATTTTTCTCTCTCTTCTCCATTCGTTTGAGTCAATAAAGAAACCTCCAAGTCTTCCCTAACTCCTCCTTTTATAGACTCACCCACATGGAAGTCCTAATCTTAATTGAATTAGTAACTTTCCAACTAATCCCACTCGCCAACCTTATTCTATCCCTTTTGTGCGCACCTGTTTTCGGTCGCACGGGTAAAAATGGGAATTTGGAGTCACCACCGCCTGATGGGGTGCAGGCGGACACTTGGGTGCATATATTTTCTATTAGGCTGGTCTGCGGCTTAGAGATTCTAAGTAAGTTCTTAGTTGCGGTCTGGGGAAGTCCGTAGACACCCAGTCCACCCTGTCGGATGATGGGTCCCATAGATTTTCCTGGTTTGAGCCAACTTTGGTTTCTCAGTCACCCGATTCCTAATCCAGCATTCAATTAGGTTAAGTCTGGTGGGACCGCCAAAGTGGTGTTGGTCCCTTTACTTGATTTTTATTTTCTTAGCTTAAAGTGATGTGAGTTGGATTAGGCGGGCCCCGTTGGAAGGCCCGCGGATTCCTTGATGGGCTTGGTTAAGCCCACATACCCCCTAGTGGGCCTCAGTCTAGCCTGAGAGGCCCTTCGGGCTTGGTTCAAATGAATTGATTTTACTTGGAGTTTAAGTTGAGAATTAATTGATTTCCATGCAAAGTGGGCCGGGATTGTTTTGTGGGGCCCTGAGTGGGCCACACAGTTGGTTGCCAAATGATTTAAGCTTATCTTGCTGAATTTGTGTCAAAATGGGCCAGGTCTTGGGCTTGGGGCCCTTTACTGGGCTTGGGCTTGAAAGCCCAAGGCTACCTGAGTTAAGGCTTGGGAAACCCTAACCTGGTTTGTTTCAATGGGCTTAGTGGGCTCGACAGGCCTCGCCCTTGGTCTCGGCCAAACCACAACTTAACTAAACATGCATACCCTAAGATTGGGCTTTGGTGGGCCTCCAATGGGTTTGGCCCACTCGATTCTTTTAATTATTTTATTTAAGCACAATTGAATGGTTCAGGCTGGGTGGACCCCGTTGGAAGGCCCACTGGAAATCAAATTGAACCAAGTCGGTCCATGGCCCATCTTGGGTCTCCGGCTAACCCGGAAACCCTTCTGGTTCATCCAGTTTGGTCAAATAAAGCAAGAAAATAGCACAAGATCATAAAATGGCAAAATTGGCATTCTGGCAGTGTAGCAGGCCTGAGATGCCGATCACACATAAGGACCAGTGTATCCGACATCCTTGTCGGATCAACCTAAAAGCATGGTTTTTCGGATTTTTGCATTGGGCTTGGGTTCCTGGGTCTTCTAGGGTGTTCCAATGATCGTGTGGGCCCCTGTGTGGGCCCACGGTGGTGTAAATGGAATCAAACATACCTCCTTTGGAGGGGAAAACAGAGGGAATAGGAGAAGGCTAGGGTTTGCCTCTCCCTTCATAGGATTTTTCCAGAAGTAGGGTGGGGGCTTAAGTGCCCCTACCTTGGCTCCTCACCCTTCACAAAAACAGCAAACCGGCAAGGCCGATAATAATACTAGTAAAAAAACCTAACAGTTAAACCTAGGTGTTAGCACCTGATTTTTGCATCCCCCAAAATGAAAAGTCAAAAGTCAAACCCTGAGGGGGTCAAAAATTGACTTTTTGATTCAAGTAAATTTGGCCATCAAACTTCATCTCATTGAAAAGAGTATTTCGACACGATTCCAACGCAACTGAATTTACTGGAATCGGAGTCCAGATGAGAAAGATATGAACTGGTCAAACTTTTAGGGAGCGAAAAGTTGACTTTTTGCTCAACCCCAATTCAACTGCCAAATTTGATCCCAATGGATAGGTGGTTCCAAGCCAGTTCTAATGACACTAAGTTTGCTGAAATCGGATACCGGATGAAGAAGTTATGAGCAGTTGAAGTTTCAGGAAAACTGCCCATGTGGCAAAAAAGGCAGCAAAAATGGAATAAACCAATAAAATAAATGTGTTTAATAATATTTTAATCTCGCTTTTTAATAAAATAATCGGAAAAATCGAATACAAATCTTGCAATAAACCAAATTGAATAAAGGTTTGAAATCCAAACATTTTAAAAACGTGCTGGACCGTATTTTAATTACGGGCAGGGCATGCCCGTATTTAAAATACGGGCAAGATTCTCTAAGCAGACACGCGTCGCTGTACGGCGGGACACGCGTCCCGTACGGCCGAATCTGCGATAATTGCAAATATTCGTTTTCGCCCGTACTTGAATTACGGGCAAGGCACGCCCGTACTTCAACTACGGGCACGGGGTTTTTGCCTATAAATAGAGAGGCCACCCCCTTCATTTGGGGAAGCCATCACCCTTTGGCCATCACCCCTGCTCTCCTAAAATTCCCCTCGACCAAATGCTGCTATCATGCTGACACTCTAGCACCTAACCTCTTCTTTTATACCCAAACTACCCCTAGGTTCATAAAGCCATGCCAAAATCATGCAAAAAATCTTCTTTGGTTTAACTTTCAAACCCATCTCCTAACCAAACTTTGTTTAACGATTTTCAAATATTTGAGAGGACGCGGAAGCGCTGCCAAATTCTCCGGAGAATTCATTATTAACTAAAAACCATATTGTAAGTATGTTGGATTTTATAAATTCTTCATTTCTATTTTGTTTCTAAGTTTCTTTTAAACACCTTCTTATGTTACTAACTTGATTGCTGTTTTGAGTATCATGAGGATATGGTATTATGAAATGGATCATTACAAGGAAGAAAGAAAGGAAGTGCCTAAAGAACACTTCAATTAATTTAAGTATATAACCTTTTTTTTTGAGTTCTTAATATGAAAAGATTGAACCCTTCTTGAAGACAAATGGGTTCCCTATGATTTCCCATTTCCCCTCTTCACAAAATGATCATGGACAATCCAGAAGGATGCCGGCATTCATATTGAAAAAGAAGAAAGAAGAAGGAGGCCTTTTAGGCCAAATGAAGCCAAATGAAGCATCTGGATGAGTTGAAGAAACCCACAGAAGCCACTGGAGGTCCCAAGAAAGCCACGGAGATGATCCAGATTGGAATCTGTAGCAAACATGCAAACTGGGTCGCGTCCGTAAACTCAGGCCGGTCCAGCCTGGACCGTATCTGATTCACGGACAAGGGGGACTGGAATCCATTCACGGTCAAGGCGGACCGTAGAGAAAACACGGGCAAATGTAAAATAACCTAAAAAGTGTGATTTCTTGGTTCGGTTGGATTTGATCCAGCCTAAGCCGGCTTGAACCACTCCCTTTAACCATTTTGGGTTTTCTTAAGCCCATTTTTGGACTGTGGGCCTAGATAGGCCCATCAAGACCCCCCCTTTGGCCCACTTATGGGGCCCATTTTAGACCGGCCCAAACCAAGCCCGTTTTCAACAAACGGGCTCCAGGCCAATTGTCCCTTCGCTAATGGGCCAACTCCAAGCCCACTAAGCCCATTGTACCTGTAAATAGTTTAAGTAAATAACCAAATGGGTTACCCAATAACCCAACTGGGCCCAAAGCCCAACCATGGCAGCCCACGGGTCTTCCAACGGGACCCGGGTCCGACCCACTCCACTTAAATCAATAAAAAGATAAAATCCAAATAAAAGGGACCCACACCTTCAGAGGGCCCCACCAGACCTAACAAGGCAGCATGCTGGTCTAGGAAAAGGGTGAACTTGACTCAAAAAAACCAGGGAGACCCGAAGGACCCGTCAAACCGACGGGGCGGACCGGGGGTGTCTTTATGACTTCCCCGGACGTAACCGAGGACTTAGCTAGATCTCTAATAAGCCGTAGACCAGACTTAGACCCTGTTATGGCAAAACCGTGTCTGCCTGCACTCTCAGGCAGTGGCAACTCCGAATGTCCCGAGGCACGCACTGTAGGTGCGCCCGGTGTGCGATCTAGGCCAGGTTTAGGTGCGCACACTAGGATGCATACACCTAAACTATTATGATCACATAGGTGTTTCTGCGGATCATATGCATGAGGTGTGAGATGTATGAGTGAGCGTGCTTAATATGTGTGTAGGTGTCAAAAGGGGGAATATGCATGCTATCTACAAGTAACTGGAGGGTGCCAACATGAAGACATTAGCAAGCATTCATCACCAATAAACATGCATGCATGGTCTAAACTAATCATGCCAACAATATCTAACATTACCTTCGTGCTCAAACAACCCACAAAAGCAGTTAATAAGACACTTTAAAGAAAGGAAAGAAGAGGGGGGGGGGGGGGGGGGGTGGGTTAAGATGGGATACATTTAGACAAGCAACAAGGGTGGGGGGGGGGGGGGGGAGAACAAGCTCCCCCCATTCAAATGAATAGTAAATGATGGCCAAAGCAGTGACATAGTAGCCATTAGAACCACCTCAAAGGGGACTCTCTCCCTCTCTTTGAAGCCGTGTACACTCACCTTACCATTGGAGTTCCTCTCATTCAAAGTGAAGGGGAAGGGCATGGGAGAGAGATGAAAACATGCTAGGGAGGAAAAGGACTACATGCCTAAGATAGAAAACATCACAACTTACTTGAAATATGCCAAATCTGACTTATATTGAATGAAAAGCCATGGGGAACATTACCTTGCAACTTAAAAGCCCTGGAGGGGTGTGGATGAGGCTCCTTGAAGCAAGGAAAGTGGCTGGAGCACTCCCCTTCAATGCCAACAGCAGTTTCTTCTCCTTCTCCTAGTTCTTGAGTAAGGAAGGGAAGAGAGTAAGGAGGGGTAAGATGGTCAAGCAAGAAAGTGGTTAGGTTTGGGAAGCAAAGAGGGGTTAAAGTGGGAGGTTTCAGACTAGGTATAGTGGGGAAGAAGGGGTGGAAACAGCCTAAGAAAAGCCAACCCCCGAAATGGGGTTGCTATTGCCTTTTTATAGAAACATTTTTGTATCCAGCATTTAATGTCGGATACACTACACTTCCTTTGTATCCGGCATTTTATATCGGATACACTGCACTTCCTTTGTATCTGACATAAAATGTCGGATACAAACACAATTATTTCAAAATTTTAATTTTCTGCGCATATCTGTCAGCGAATCCGCGCGAATCTCGCGGGTAAATCTCTTGTATCCGGCAATATATATCGGATATGAAGAAAAGCATGTGTATCCAACATATTTGATCGGATACAAATCGAAAAAATTATAGATCTGCCCCTCGACTTGACCGATTCGACCGATTTGACACTTTTGGATATCTGCAGATTGCCCCCTGCGAATTTTGGTTTAGCCCCTGAGATATTTAGCAAAATTTTGATTTTTAAAGATTGCCCCCGAGATATTTTGCTGTGTTTGCAGCCACGTGTTCAGTTCTTTTGCCACGTGTGCAGTTTCCGGCTTTGCTGCTCGGGAACTTCGACAGCTCATATCTTCTTCACCTGGACTCCGATTTGGGCAAACTCAATTGCGTTAGGACCGTATCAGAGCCCTCTATCCAATGGCATGGGGGTAAGCACCTGGTTCGGGGTTTAGCAGAAATTCAACTTTCGGCTCCCCCTCAAGTTTGACCGGCATGCAGAACCTTTATTCGGACTACGATTCCAGCAAACTCAATTGCGTTGGGACCGTGTCGGGATTCTCTATCCATTGAGACAAAGCAAGGTGGTCAATTATCACTTAATCAAAAAGTCAATTTTCGTCTCCTCAGGGTTTGACTTTTCCGCCAGGGTTTTCATTTTCAGCACTTCCAGGGGTGCAAAAATAAGGTGCTTACACTTTCTAAACCTTATCTTTTTAAATTCCCTATAATAGGAACTCCTAATTTAATGAATTTAAGTATATATTTTAATGCCTATTTTTAAATATTACCTAAACATATTATTAACCCACTTATCTCCAAATTAAGGCCCCTGATTAATCATAATTACCAACAAGCCTTTTTTCCTTCTTTTGAGCCATAAATCATGATATTTAAATTCAAATTAAACCCAAGTTATGTCTAATCGAATTGTCAAGTCTAATAATTATTTAGTTACTCAATTTATTAATTTGGCTAATTGTAAAATGACTAAAATACCCTTTTTAACCTAATTCACATTTAGCCATTGGATCTCTTCCAAAATGCTCATATTATTCTTGGCTTTAACATGCACTTGGATTAATATCTATCTTCCCCAAACCTCAATATTTAATTCGTTCTCATAGTTTATCTAAATCAATTCTTCACTTTTCTATTTCTATTAATTATTATTTATCTTTTCTTGAAGTCAAATCTATAATTAATCTTCCTAATTAACTGAAGTTACTATTTAAATTCCTAATTACTTAAAATGATTATTTATTTATTTAATTACTAATATATCTTTGGATTGTAATGTTAATCCTCCAATACTTGGATTAAATCTTTACTTCTCATATTTTCAGGTTTTATTTAACTTAATTTATTCTCTAATATTTAGATTTATTTTATTATATTATTATTATATTCAGAAATTCTACAAAATGAGGTTTTGGCCATTGTAGTAGGAGGTTTTCTGTTGGTCCTTGGTGTTTTCATCCTTTTGGAAATTGTTGAACTTGAAGAAAAGAGAGGTTTCGCGAATCTAAGGCAACTAATACACCTTTTAAATAAACCTATGCATTGATATATTAGTTTGATGGATAAACTAAGTGTTTTGATTCATGTCTTGGGTATCTTTCCGTCTGATTGAGAATTTTAGAGGATTATATAGTGATTGGTAGATTTGTAATGACTGTTATTAGTTTTTGAGCATGTTCATGCATATAGTTTTCAATTTTTCAATGGTGATTCATGTGATTTTTGGCATATCTTAGAATTGTTATAACATGGTTTCGAATGGATTTGGAGAGTTGAAAACACGCTTAAGTGAAGTTGAATTAAAAATCAGTAGTTGTAGAAATTTAGATTTCATGATTTAGCCTTGACGTACAAGCTCCGCTCAAGCGCCAAAGTGAGCATCACGTTTTATTTAGTGAACGCTCAATCCCAGCTCGAGCGCCAGATCGAGCGACTATTAACTATTTTCGAAATAGAGAGCTGATTTTCAATGCCGGAGGTCCGCACGAGCGGCCATCCTTTTCTGTCTTTGACACTCGATGTTAAGCTTGAGTGCCACACTGGCACCTAATGCATAAACCCAGAAAATTTCTCCGCGTGATATATTGCTTGAGCACGATAGCATGTGCCAATCCCCCAAATTCCAATTACTTTGCATGCTCGACCACCACCTAATCCTAGCTTGAGTGTGATTTCCCAGATTTTTCATAATTTTGTCCAATTTACATAGTTTTTGATTTTAAACCTATATTTTTGGAATTTTAACTCAAAGATCAACTAGATTATGGTATTTTGAAAGTGTTTGCACTTGTAAAACTATTTTTTGGATTTTTATAAAGATTTTGGGTATTTTTTGCTAAAAAGTGTCTAGTTTCGAGGTTATACTATATTAAATGGATTTCTTTTCAAATTCAATTGATTTCATTGATCTTTACACTTATATTAGAACTATTTGAAAAGGTTTCTATGTAACTTGTGGCAGAATTGTTGGTTTTCCCTCCATGTATCTCGGAGTGGGTTGTTTTCTCACTCATGTATCTTGGGCTGAGACTTATTTCTTAATTTCCTCCATGTATCTTGGAGTGGAATTATACTTTGTTTGGCACTATTTGATATCAAAGATAATAATTACAATATTTTGTTTTCAGTGTTTAACGAGCATAGCTTATTATGGATCCATAGTTTAACTAGGTAGTGTAGTGGTATACCCTTTGCTAGGTTGACCCTATTTCCATTTATGCTCCCACCGTGTATCTCAGTGAGGCCTTCCTATATCAGGTTGTACTGCAACAATATAAAACCTTAAAATTTTAAAAATGGTAAAATAGTAAATTTTGAATTAAATTTAAAACATTAGTTAAGGTTAGGTGGATTAGCCTACCCCATTAAAATAAAGAGGGTGCACCTAACCCAAGTTCTCTACACATCAAGGGTAGGATAGTAATCAGAAAACTAAAACCCTAGTATAAATACTAATTTTAAGACTAAACTAGGAATTTTTAATTCTCTTGTTGACTTAGGCGTGTGGTGACTTTTGGAGGAAACTCTAAAGCTGTTGGATGTGTTCTTCTAAAGGAAGAAAAGAGAGATTTTGAAGAGTAAACTCAAGATGAATTCAAGGGATTTTAAGAACCAAAGAAATAAAGCATTGATGTGGGTTGATCTATAGATTACAAGTTGTTTGTAGAACCCTAACTAAGGAATTTATGCCTCAACCTATTTCTGAAAACTTTTGGAAACATGAAATGATGTGGAATAGTAATCTTGTGATGAATACATGTGGAATTCATGGTGTACATTGTGTAACATTGCTTGTTCGCATGATTGTATAAAATTCATAGAAAATTTGCATGATAGATGTAAAATTCAATTCTATGTGTTAAACCTTGTTTTTATTTATAGGTTTTGCTTCAAACATGTTTAGAAACACGTTACTAGAATTAATTGTATATGTGATTGATTGTTTGGTTGAAAACATGAGACGTTGGTATGAAGCCTAAACTAGAAAAGTTAGGATTTCAATGTAAAGATAGCTATGTTTTAATCTTTAGGTAAATTTGATGCATATTAATGGTTAAGAAATTGATATTGGATGCTTAAAAACTTGTTAGAATCAATAGAATTGAAGAAAATTAAGGTGGATTGCTTGAAAAATTGAAATCTGGAAATTTTTGATTGGGTGCTTGAGCGCGGGGCCAAGTGCCACTTGCTTGTGTTTATTATTTTTGAAACCCAAGAGCAATTTTACATCTCTCGACTCGGCACTCAAGCGATGGCATGTTTTGACTTGAATGCCTGACCTTCCGCTCGAGTGGGATATCGAACGTAAAGATCTCTAGGTTGATTTTGTTCAAACACTTGCTTGGCACATGACCTACGTTTGAGCGTGGTATTTGCAAGAGGCTAGGCTCGAGTGTTAAGGCTAGTGCGAATGCCAAATTAATGAACTGAGTTGGATGCTTGAGTGGCTAACCTAGAAATTGTATTTTTTGTGTTTTTTTATGACTTATGCAATTGTGATGTTATGAATGCCTTTCTAATTGCCTATAAACATGATTATGAGCTTCTGAATTGTAACGTCCCAGACCCATACCCAGCAAGATATTGTCCGTTCTAGGCCCAATGGGCCCTTACGGATTTGTTCTCAAGGGATAACATGAGAAAAATTCCCAGTAGTCACCCATCCTAGCACTACTCTCACTCGAGCACGCTTAACTTGGGGGTTCCAAGGGGATTTAGTCCCGTGTTATGCCTTAAAGGCCTTTTGCTTAGTAGGGGGTCTCAAGACTACTTATAGCATAACCGAGCGTTGTAGGATCTCAACCATATGCACATCCTTGCCTGATAGCTCGCCCAGTGAGATTACCCATTCACTCGCCCATTCAGACAGCCAGGATGTCACATACTCCCCTCCATGGGTCAACGCGTCCTCGCGTTGGGCCGAATCCCCACAATTTCCTGTCGGGGCAGGCTTTAATACCATTTATAATGACCCAACCTAGTGAGGTATTGTCCGATTTGGGCCTAGGCCCGCACGGTTTTGTCCTCAAAAGGCACATCTCTGAGTTAAGTGTTCTCCTTGACTCTTATACCATATCGGGTATTCATCCGTTTTCAATGTGGGATCAGGATATCACAATCTCCTCCCTTCAGAACTGCATGTCCTTGTAATGTGGCCACCTAGAAGCCTGCCAGCCCCTCAACGGCCCGACCTCATCGGTCCAACCTCCTCCTACAAGAAACGCTAGGACCTACGTCAGCCACAAACTACTGGACCCGGATCTAGCTTTGATACCATTTGTAACTCTTAGACCCATACCCAGCAAGATATTTTCCGCTCTAGGCCCAATGGGCACTCACAGATTTGTTCTTAAGGGATAACATGAGAAAAATTCCCAGTGGTCACCCATCCTAGCACTGCTTTCACCCGAGTACGCTTAACTTGAGGGTTCCAAGGGGATTTAGTCTCGTGTTATGCCTTAAAAGGCCTCTTGCTTAGTAAGGGGTCTCAAGACTACTTATAGCATCCCCAAGCATTGTGGGATCCCAACCATATGCACACCCTCGCCTGGTAGTTCGCTCAGTGAGATTACTCATTCACCCGCCCACTCAGACAGCCAGGATGTCACATGAACTATTTTTTTTTATCATTGTAACATACTAATTAGAATTAGACGAGCTTATTGGAATTAGTTGCTATGGTTGTTGATGAAAGACATATGTGAACTTCATTATGTATTAGTTAGGAGTTGTTTGTGTTTAGTGCATGAGTATAGCATGTTATTGACACTATTTTTGGAATTGGTGAGGTGTGATGGTCTATCAACAGTCACCAAACTTGTTCATAACCTTACATTCGGTGAGGACCTTTCATGGAGTCCAATACCTAGCTTGTAAGTTAGGATTACCAAAGTGTTGTAAGACCTTATAGGGAAATCTCTGAAAGGCACTATAGGATTAAGACCGTGTAATTGTTTAGAGCCAGACTTTATAAAGATGTTGTGGACACCTTGGGATTTATTCTCCTTTCCGCTAATAGTGGCTTGACATAATGCTTCGATAGGTTGAAAGCTCATAGAACTATAATGTATACATAGAATGCTTCAGATTACCATGAATGAAGTGGAATCCTCAATGTCTGTAGTTGGGATATGTGTCAGGCCGAAGGCATCAAAACAATATCACAATATACTACATGGAAGTTGTGAGACATAGGAAAAATCAATCCAGTGACTTTCCGGTCATCACACGGGATTCGAAAAAATGGGAGAGTTGCCACCATTCTTTTTAGGTGTGAATGGACACCAAAATCATCAAAATAAGCAAAAAGGCAAATCTAGAGTAAAAATTGCCCTACTTGAAAATAAAATCCAGAGATGGGTAAGGGGATTAGATTATGAACGGGGGAAGGTGTTAGGCGCCCCCATTCACCCACACAAGGTGGTTGCCAAGTGTTATTCATGCTCAAAATAAAGAAAGTTTGCTAATTAAAATAATAAAAAAAACTTGAAAAAAGAATTAAACACATGTATGATCCCTCCACATGAGAAGTCCAATGAATCTTAGACTTTCTTTTATGGAAGTATCACTTCTGGGACATCACCATTTAAATGGAAGTCAAAGCAAAACTTGAACACAAACAAGTTAAGACAAATCCGGAAAATTCGGTAAAAGATGGAGCCATTTGACCATAAACCATTCAAATCAAATTCAAATTGAATCAAACCAAATCCAATTAAAAGATTATGATAAATAGAAGACTCATAAAAATTTTCAGTTAAATCCGGTTAAAACCCTAAGAGTTATGCTCATTTGGAATCTGCTGTTGTAAATCGATAAAAGTAACAAGTGGGCAACTTTGGAAATTCATTTGGGGAGATTGGCTCCATATAAATCCTTGAAAATTTGCATGAATAAAGTATGAAGTGCCATCTTTCAAATGAAACTAGCCTCATATAAAACTTCATTCGGATGTGCCTTGGGTAACCCCCCGAACAGGCCCCGAAGATCACAGATTAGCCCAGAATTGTGCTATTGAACAGTTCTGAGTAAATAAGTCACACAAGACACAAATGAAATCAAAAACTTGTGAAACCAACTGGATTTGAAAGTAGACTCATAAATGAAGACACAAAAATCAAAATCACTCAAATCGGACTTAAATCTAGCAGATGGTGCTCATTCAAAGTGACAGGTTCAGCAATCTGACCTAAAATGACCTGTCGACTTTGATCGAATGGTGTCAAAAATCTCATAAAAATGGCTGAAATTTTACAGACATGAACTAGACAGTCTCACCTTTCACATGGCTTTAGAATCACTCTAAAATTCATCCGGATGATGAAGTTATGAGTGTCCGAAGTTAGGGTACAGATGCTGTTCAGTTTTGCCATTTTTAAGTAAAATCAACCAGAACAGTTATCAAGTGTGTGTAATCCGTGCTATCCAAACCAAAATCATTTGAAAAAGTATTGAAAAACCTCGAGGAGGAAATAGGGCATGAAATTGGCTCACCATTCTCTTTGATTGGAGAGAATATGCCAAAAACCCTAAAATGGAGCAAAGATGCCCAAAATCGAGAGGTTAGACCATGAGGTCTTCAATACTCAAAGATAAACTTGCTTGAAAATCATTAAGAAATATCCCAGAAATTCTTGGGCTATTTATTTCAGATCTATCACAATGAATACGATAGATCCAAAATACAAGCTGATTCCAACAAAATGAGTGCTATGGGTGCATGTGTAAAAAATTGCCTCAACACATCATGACATATAGCATTCAAAGCATATCAATCAAATGGGGGTTATATAACTAGGGTTCCATTCCCATTCTCGTTTCCCCTAGTTCTCTCTCTACGTTTTACGGTTTCGAGATAGTCTTGAGGTACTTTGAGTATGGAAGGGGTTTTCACACAAGAATAGGCCATTCAAGAGGGTTCTATGACTAAGGATCAATTCCCAGTCTCGTTTCCCCTAGATCCCCCTTCACGTTTTACGACTAGAGGGAGTCTCGATGTACTTTGAGTAGGGAAAGGGGTTTCAAGCACAAAGAGTAGGCCATTATTCTATAGAAAGGGAGAAGAAAGATCTAACCCTAGAATGTAAAAACAGAAAAATAAAGAAGTTCCAGGCTTACCTGGATTACTGGGAGCAATGCGGCAGCGGTTCCCTTCTTCACTTGGAGTTTTTCAATCTCCAACTTCTAGCCATTTGCTTGAGGAGTGGCCTCCTATTTATAGGCAAAGGCTAGGGTTAGGGGGAACCCTAATGGTAGACACAAGGATGTGTCTAGAATCCCCACACTTAACCCTAAGGCTATTTCCGAGATTTCCACTTTTTAAACAAAGGATAAGACAGTAAAAAGTGAAAACTTTCGGAAAACCCTAATTTTGAGCAAAATCCTTGTATTCGACAACTTAGGTCGGATATAAGGGAACATATTTATATCCGACACATGTCGTCGAATACAATAATACTTGCTTGTATCCGATGACTTTTGTCGGATATAAAAACACTTGCTTGTATCCGATGACTTCTATCGGATACAAGGAAGAATGCTTCAATCCGAAATTTAGTATTGGTTACAAGAAAACACACTGTTTTTTAATGTTTTGGCCAATTATTCATATTTTCTTAGCGCAATTTGGGGTGCCTACAGAAGTTATAAGGGAGTAGGGGGGAAGTTCCTTATAATTTGCAACTCTAAGGTAATTCATAATGCAAAGATGAATATCTCTAGATGTTATACACACACTTTCATTACATTCATTATATGCTTGATTGTGCTTGACATTGCGTATTTTGAGGTGTTTCTTTCATATAGTGCTACTTAGGAAATTCATACATTTAGACCACATATAAAGATAGTAGGGGTCCTTCATACAATTTGCTCTATAGTATTGTTTCTTTGTTTTAATTCCTTATTCAGCATGCTATATATATTCTTTCATGTATATTGATTTTGTATTAAGAGTATAGTTCTACAGTTGGAGTTTTACATAGGACTTGAACTGTAGAAGTGATACCTATTGGGCTATTTTGCTCACTCCTTGCCGTTTTTCAAGTGTGTATGATGCTACATATGAGGAACAGGACGGTGCTTAGGATGTGGTCATGATATGACATGCTTGGACGTTAGTGTAGTCTACTTAGAGTAGTGTGCGCACGTGGGGGCGCACGATGTCTGTGCTCGGCTTTCCATGGGTTTTTCGTTGGTTTTGGGGAGTCGCCACTGTTCATTGTTAAGGGTATGAACAGTCACCCAATTTTTTGATTTTGAATTTAAGTTTGGGTGGTGTACCAGAGATCTTGGATAAGTGGTTCGATTGTAACCTGGGGAAGTCCGTAGACACCCCGGGTTACCCCGCTAGATAGCAGGTTCCCACGATTCAAGTTAGGCTTGAGTTGACTTGGACCTATCCAACATGCTGCATTTTAGGCCTGTTTGGGCCTCTTCGAGTGTGGCCTAATTGATGCATTTATGACTTGGGCTTGCCAAGGCCCAAATTTCTTTTCCTGCACATGGGGGATGATTGGAAAATCTGATATAAAAAGGATGGAAAGGAGGGTTAAAATGATATAAAAGTTTGTAAAAGAGGGAGAAACTAATCATTAAAACATCATTCTAAATCCTAAAATTTTCAAAATATCAAAATCACCACATAACCTTTTTAATTCACAAAAATACTCCCCAAATCTTCAACGGCCATGACTTTGCATATGGTGTTGATGGGGTTCTCATTTAAGGCATAAAAAACTCAACGAAGATGCCAAATTGATCCTAAAGATAATTAAGAGATCCCACTATACAAACAATTTGGTATTGTTGACGGTTTTGCAAATTATATTTGGGTTTACTCGAACATGGAAGTTGCAAGGTATCACGTTTGATCCAAGTTTTCAGCCTCCCATTCGTTTCTCATTGCTCAAACCTTGTTGGAACTCATTCATGTGATTAGAAAGAGTAAAGTAGAACATGAATAACAATGTTTGTAACATTTAAATTAAGAGCAAAATGAAGAAATTAACCTGCTGGAGAATAGCTTCAAATTTGTTTTTAGAGCTTTTGGAATGTGCACAGCGGCCTCCTGGTTCGTCCCATTTTTCTTGTTGATTGAAGGAAATCTACTCAATCCCCCAGCCGATTCCTAAGAGAGCTTTTTTTTTTGTTCGTTTCTGTTCCTTCTTTTATCACCCTCAACTCACGAACAAAAATTTTGAACACCATATCTGGCAGATTTGAGATAATAGTTTCGACTTTAAGCCTCCTCAAATCGTCCACAAACACCAGGTTTAATGCGAGAGACCGAGATCGGCGTTAGCATTTTTCTCTTCAACTCTCACGTGCATGACAATGAAATGTTACCATCAACTCAATGCCGCTGGAACTTCACCGGAATCGCCTCCGACACCAGCCAAAATACTTCAAAACAAAATTTATCGATCTCAGCTGGCTTGGAAGGGTCTCAAAGCACGAAACGCAGGCGAATGATCGGACGAAACAGATAAACGCAGAATCTCTCATATGCCGATGCCAGTAATGCGTCAAAGATTGTTTAAGATAAATCAAATGGGAGAGAAAGACAGACCCATGTGGGTCTGTCCTTCCTCTTCCATAACAATTAAGGAGGGGACGAATTGTCCCCCTCTATATTTTATTTCTCTTTTTTTTTTGTTTACTTTTGATTTCTTTTTTTGTTTTTATCTTTTTAATTACTTGTTAAAAAGAAAGAGATGGGTGGGTGACGTCCACCCACGCCCATCTCTATTATTTTATAATATTTTTTTGTTTTGTTTTATAATTTTATCTTTTGTTTTTTTTTCTTTTAGTTTTGTCTTTTCATGCTATCATTTAAGTAGCAAATTTTATTTTCTTACTTTCATTTTTTGCTGATTTTGTTTTAGTTTGCCACGTGGAAAATGCAAAACAAAGTGTATTCTTGCCACGTGGCACAGTTTCCGCACATTTTTCCAAAATTACTCTCGAAATTGTTTTGACCGTAACTTTTTAATCCGGACTCTGATTCACGCAAATTCAGTTGCATTGCAACCATCTCAAAGCCCTCTTTTCAATGGTGCAAAAGTTATTGGCCAATTCAGCTTTTGGCAAAATGAAAAAGTTTTAGTTCGTTGTTTCGATCTGCTTAGGGTTTTGCTGTGTTTAGCACTTTTTGGGTTTGAGCAAAATTTGGGTGCTTACAAGTAGTATTTAATTGGGGATACTATTTGATGTCATAAATCAATAGTGTAGAGATTATTTTGTGTTTACTTTGTGAATGGAGATGTTAATAGTGAATTGGTTTACCTTTCATGCATACTCTGACATTACCTCAATTAATATATGTTGATTCTAGTTGTCTTAAATGTGCTAGATCTTGTTATTTTTTTTATTTTCTTTTATAGTTTTTAATTGTACGGATGTATTGTACATTGAGCACTTAAGAGTTGAGTTTTGGTTTGGTTTTCACATCTGGGTGTGTGGAAACTGCAGTTACATCCTAGTATCCCTATTGCCCAATTACCCTTAATATTTATTAATTATTATAATTATAGGGATATTACATATATAGATTTCAAGGCACGACAAGCAATCTAACCCGTTGTATATCTCGTCGAGGTCTTTTTCTTCAGTTGCTTACCCGGGTATCTCAGCTTGGTTTTCTTTTTGGTTATTATTGCAGTTTGACTAGAATGTACTTACCAACCCAATACTGTCTGTGGTTCGATGATCTGCGATAAGTCGATAACCATGTATCTTGGCTTTGCACATAAGTCATGATGTGGCAATTGGTTTAGGACCTTATCCTTTCAAAGATATGTCAATTCACATGTGAAACCTCGAATTTTCAGTAAATAAATAAAAAGAATTAAATATGAATATTTGGAAAGTTAATGAATTTATTGAAATAAATTGGAGATTACATATATAGCATATGATTTGGGGTACTTTTCATCCATCCGAGATGTATAATTGATTAAGAATAATGAGGAGAATAAATTTGGAAATTCTGGAAGAAATCTAACAGTTAGATATGAAATTATCAAGAGAAGGGTATTTTGGTCAATTCTTAATTAGCTAAATAATTAAATAGATTAATTAAGTTATTAATTGACTTGAGAAATTAAAATAGACTTAATTTGGGTTGATTTAAGTATAAATAGTGAAATTTATAGCTTAATAAGTGAGAAAAGGGTATATTGGTAATTATAATTAATTTGGAACCTTAAGTTGAGGAAAAATAGGAGTGTTGAGGAGTTTCAGTAATATTTAAAAATAGGGGAATTAATTAACACGAAAATTAAGAAAATAGAAGTTTCTTTTGTATTAGATTTAAGATAAAAGAATTAGAAGGAGAAGTTGAGATGAAATAGGAAAGTTTCCTAGAAAATAAAAATTCTAATTGGGTATGTATAAAAGAGAAAGTTAGAGAGAAAATTAGGGTTTTTCTCATTCTCCTTGATGGATCCTATGGTTGGAATAGAGATGGAGAGAGAGATCAGTTGAAGAAGAAGATCAAGGATTTGGAGACTCGTAATTCTTCCAAAAGGCAAGTAGTAACACCATGTTTTGATTAATTGTTGCATGGTTTTAGGTTTAATTGATTGGGTTTGATTTAGAATTAATACATGATGATTTGTGATGCAAAACTATGTATTTTGTACAATATATTTCGTGGGTTTGATTGATCATGGATAGAGTTTATTAATATATGATGATTTGTGATGCAAAACTATGTATTTTATGCAATATATTTCGTGGGTTTGATTGATCATGGATGAAGTTTATGAAAATTGTCAATCATGCTTTTAAGTGTTGATTTTCATTGGGGTTTGATTTAAATTTATTGTGAATCTATGTTTTGATGTGTTTGGAATGATCTATCATGTTTAGAGGTTGAGAATATACGATTTAGAAGTGATTTGAGGAATTAATTTGATGTTATTTGAATTTAGAATAAAATTTCCCAAATTATAAAAAAAAAACCCAGAATTTGCGATTTTGAACTAGAACCTGACATAGGGCTTAAACGTCCATGTAAATTAAAAGGAGCGCTAGGCGCTGCTCGAGCTCCCTGTTGAGCGCCCAAATCAGATTTTTATATTTTGATATTTTTGTACATTTTTCAACTATAAAATGATTTTTGTGCAAATCCAACTTATGTACCAATAATAATTAGGTGTTTATGAGATGTTCCCATTGGCTAAACATTAAAATAAAATTTTATAAAGATTTTCGGTACGTTCTACTAAAATAGGTTTTGTTTTGGTTCTAAAGAAAGTTTTGGTTCTAGATTTCGTTTAAAATCGATTTGGTTGATTTCTACATTTGTAAAACAATGCTTTAGATGTGATTCAAGACTTGGAATTGGTCAAAATGATTTTATAACAAATTTGGGTACATTGAGCCTATGATTTGAAATTGAATGAGTATTGGCAAGAGGTTTTGGATTATTAATTGAACATGAATATTCTACTCTATACATGAGATTTGGATTGAGGATTTGTGCTCTTTTATGTATCATGGAATGATTTATATACCATGATGGCAATGTGAGATTTGTTTATCATCTGCGGATGAGATTTAATTACCTCTTGTGGTAGAGATTTGTGTGTTACCACTTGCTGGTGAGATGTGTTACCTCCTGTGGGGGAGATGTAGTCCAGATTGGATTGCATCCTTATGGGGAGATACCTCCTATGGGGGAGATGTAATCATGATGTGATTGCATCCTACAGGGGAGATGTGTGTATTACCACCTGTGGGTGAGATGTGTTACCTCCTGTAGGGGAGATGTAGTCCAGATGGGATTGCATCTTGCAGGGGAGAAACCTCCTGTGCGGGAGATGTGATTACTATGTGATTGCATCCTTTAGGGAAAATGGGGGTGTGTGTGTGTGTTACCACATGAGGGTGAGATGAGCTATCTCCTATAGGGCAGATGTAGGTACTATGTGTTTAAATCCTGTGGTAGAGATTTGCATTCTTCTACGGGGGAGATGTGAATACTATGTCTTTACATCCTGCGGTAGAGGTATGCTACTATCTAAGGGTGAGATTTAATTACTAATTATGAATTATTTGATTCCTTTTAAAGAAAGAGATTGATCGGTTTAGCCATATATTGATAAAAATGGTTTTAAAAAGAGATAGTAGAATTACATGAATGACATAATGAATTATTTTTGGAAAAACTATTTGAATTAATTTATGAAACTTGTAGATTTGATTCATACGACATTGTATTCTTGTTTTAATGGTATTTGTGATACTGTTTTGCAATTCATGAAAGGTTTGTAAAGGATATATATATGTTGTTTTCTTTCATGCATGTTGCTACTTGCTAAGATTTTCTGTTTCATTCTTACTTTCAAATGTTTGTTTTCAGTTATTCTTGGAGAGAGTGCCATGGGTTAAATTTCAAGGACGTGCGCACACTTATTAAATGTAACGCCCCAGATCTAAGTTCCGTAGAAAACCCATAACTCGTCTCCAGAGGTTAATATGTGACATAAGATCGCAATATCAGAGTAAAGGAAAAACATAAATATACAGTAAAACTATATACACAGGATGTGCTAAAATAAACCCAACTGAAATAACTCACATAACTAAGTATCTACCCTCAAGTATCGAGCTCTCCAAGAGTATATGAAAATACAATAAAAACGACGGAATGAAATACGAATATCTCAGCGAGTAGCATATTCATGCAGAAAATAGTTATCATCAGTTATAAAACATGCCACGATAAATAACGAACACGAATACGTCAATAAAGAAAATTCAGAATTTTAGATCCCAAGTTCCAATCACAATTTCCACAACAACAACTACAATTCCGATTTAAACCAAGATAGGTCAATGTCATGCATATTGTTTAATTGGTTAATTAACATGCCAAGTAGACCTCCACACCTCCATGTACATAGTTCCGGCCTACTCAGGGTATGGGAAACTCTGAAATGACGGCCTACTCAGAGTATCGTCATCTAATGCCAGCCTACTCCGGGTTTCGGCATTGACAACCAGATCTACTCAGGGTTTCGGGCTATTCTATACCAGTCGTGGCAACACACAAGGCCATGCAATTACACCAACAAACAATACCATCACATTACTAAGCTTAGACATAGATCCAGGACAAGCTAAACCAAAACAGAAAAACCATCGCATAAACTCAACCCTGACATCACATTAAACCAAACATTTCCATCATCATGTATAACACAATACAACTCAACACAGGTCACTCCGGACCAGAACAGTACCTCATGTACTTTCAGTAATTATTCTAATCCCCAAAACACAAGTCCACTGGTAATAAAACCCCTTTTTCTACTTGCACAAAGAAAATGTGGCACATACAGCTCAGCACTTGAAATCACGCAAACCCCGATTAAAACGAGTTCATAAACTGGAAACAAATATAAAACTAAGTCATTAACTCATGGCATTTAGAACAGTAATTTACCCCAACAGTTTTCCCAAACTTGCCTTGTAGAACCCACAATTCATGTAATTATATCTACGAAGGTTTTTGAGTAACTTAAAATACCTCTAGCATCCTAATCTAGGGTTTGGCAAAAAGATTTAATCCCTAAAGTATCAAAAATAGGCTCAACATGATCAGCCGCAGCTCACTGTATTATTTGGTGGGTGTGCTGACCTCGGCGCAGTTGGTGCCAGGTCGGCACGAACTTGGCTGTAACCCAAATACCACTCGTGCTAACTAAAAACACTTGGCGTTAGATGAGCGCCAACTCAACGAAACCAAAATAGTATCTCGCACTGACTCAAAACACTTGGCGCTAGGTAGGCGCCAACTTGGCAGACACACCCTGCGACTCGCGACTCTCTGTAAATCCCAAAACTCCATGACTGTCCCATTTTCTCACATCTGTAACGACTTTCCTATACTTCTACCATCTTCAAAAGACTATTAGATACGATTCGAAATTAATCTACTAACATGTATTTTTCGCCTCTAAAATTATTCCAAAAACCCTGTGCGAAACGATATTTTCCGAAATCATGCATTACGGCTAAACCCAATATACAAAACCCAAAACATCAGATCAAAACGATGCTACTCACCGAATAGAGGATTTCCTTCTAGCTTCCAACCCTTTTGATAGTCTCCTCCGAAGAGCAAAGCTTATCGGCCGACGCCCTTAGGTACCAGGCAGCGGCCAATCTAAATACATGGCCTCTGGTTTCTTTTTCCCCAACCCGAAATTCTTAACCTAATAATCTATTTATAGGCCTCACAACCCTCTTCCCTTAACCTAATTGATTTATTACTCACCTTAACTTAACCATCGAAATCTCATATTTACCCTTCCCTAAAGTTGAGGATAACATCAAATATTTGTTTATTAAATTTCTAATCACTACAAATTTTAAATTTTGTACTCACTTACTTAATAAAAATTCTACTTATTCTTTGCTACCTAATGGCCGAAATCTCCACTCACAATTTATTTAATTAAATCTACTAGTTAATCCTTTAATTAAATTCCTACTAAAAACTGGGGTTTTACATTAAACTAATCATAATATATGGGAATTTGTTTTTCATAGGAAACTAAAAAATCTATTTTCTACAAATTTGTATACATGCTTCGTTGAGAATGGTGGATTAATTAAAACTTTTGAACTAATTTAATTTAGACGCATCTTCGCTGGGAACTTTATTATTTTTTTGTTTTTTTTGGGTCACCAACTTTTTTTTTGTTGGAATTTGGGTCACCAACTTTAATTAAGTGCCTTATGAGTATTGGCATTTAATGCCATGTAAAGAGCTTAAACTTTTTTCACCGCATTGACATTATCTAAAAATTTTCTCGCTAACAACTAACTCAAATTTTTTTATGTAAAAATTTTAGGGTTAATCATATTATAGTATTGTATTATATTATATGTATAATATATAATGCGCTGAGTTAGTTTTAATATAGTTACATATATTATGATCTCATGTCAAAATTAAGTTCCTGGTTATATTATAATATAATTCTTAGATAGTGTTAATGTGATGAAAAATATTTTAGATAAAATAATACACAGAGCTATTTTATCTCACCACGTGTAATCACATAATCCCAATATATAGCAATTTTATTTGCTATAGGAAGCTAATAGGAAAGAAATAGAATGGAAGGATTATACCAATATAGGAAACTAAATTATATTATTCTTAGATAAAATCTTGTATATGCTTAAGGTAACAATATAGATTACTATGTTCAATGTAAAAACGTTCTATTTGCTTAATTGTTATATACATATATAGTACCTGAAACGCAAATATGATATTAGTTTGAAAGGGTTTTTTGCAAAATGCTAATATGAGTAGTGATTGACACATATCAAGGAGATAAAGTTCATCTTGTTATGAACATTATTAAAACTTATTAACAATTAATAACTTCTTAACTGAACTCATCAATATGCATGATGATGTACTCAAAATATCAGCTTTGACCTTGACAAATTAATAATTTATGTACAATTCAATTAGAATGTACATAACTTCAAAGTTTAATAATATAGGAAAGAAAATGATATATAAAAAATCAATGATTAATTTGAAGCACAAATATTTTTTTATTGACCTAAAACTCATCAACATGTGAGAAATTCCTCTATACAACAACTAATCGTCTTTGCATTTATGACAATCAAAAGGGTGAATATGTAAAAGCTTATTATAAAACTATTTAACTTACGTTCTTAAAACATCGTTTTGTCTTTTAAGAGTAGTAATTTAAAAATGCAAAAAAAAAAAATGTTTATAAATATAATATATCAATTAATAATACATTTATTCATTAAATATGTATTTTTTATATATGTTGTGTATTAAAATAACATTTTAAATATATAAAATAAAATTTTAATACACTAGCCGGGTTTGGGCTACGGTCAGGGGTGGCCCCTAACGGGAAGTTGGCAATCCCAACCCTAAACCATTATAGGCGGGGCGGCTTACCCGTTTACCCGCCCCAATTTCAAACCCGATGAGAACCGATTCTCTTATTCGGGAACGGTTCTTAACTTCTTATACCCGGCTGGTGCCTATATATAGGGGGTTTCGGTGCTTGCGTCGGCACTTTCATACACTACCGATTGCGAATTGCTGCTTGGCGCGAAGTGTTTCGAGATTTGGATTTTAAGTTTTCTTTCAAGAACTTAACAGGCAAGATTTCTCCAAACATGGCTTCCTCATCATCTGGTTCGAAGATCTTCACTCTGCAAAGCTCTGACGGCGAGACGTTCCATGTCGAAGAGTACATTGCTTCTCGTTCTGATCTGATCAGGAGTCTAATTGAGCAGCAGAGTGATTCCAATGTCATCCCACCACTCGATTTGAACGGCACCGTCTTCCGGAAGATGATAGACTACATCAAGGAGCACTTCAAAGCGGACAATCCCGAGAAGAAGAAGGACAAAGGGAAGCTCATTGTAGGAGAAATCAAGCAAACAATCGATGACTGGGACGAGGGGTTTCTGCATGTTGATGATATGGAACTGTGCGATCTCTTCATGGCTGCGCATTATCTTGGTATCCAGAGCTTGGTTGATAAGATCGTGGAGAAGGTTGTGAACATCATCAAGGGAATGTCGCCGGATGAAATTCGTGAAACATTTAACATCGTGAACGATTTTCCCACCTGGTGAAGAGCAGAAGATCCGAAACCAGTATCCATGGCATCCCAGAGCCGCCAAAGATGATGCTGATCGGTTCTTTTACGGTATGTTGTGGTTCTGATTTCTTGCACTGGACGAAGGTTCATATACTGATAGTAATGACGGAATTAGCTCTTTTAAGGTTTTGACAGGTGATACGATTCGTAGGATTTAGTTTGTTAATCTTTGAATCTTTTTTTTTTGCTTTAGAACGTAGATGAATATCTGTCTGTTCTGTAATTCTATTGTAAAGAATGGAAGTTCTTCTTTGTTAGATCGTCAATCTGCTTTTACAGTTCTGTAAACGTTGTCAATTCTTGACATTAGAATGTCAATGAGTTTCTACCATACTGTAAACATTGTAAATTCTTGTGGATTCTTGACATTACAATGTCAATAAGATTCTACAATACTGTAAACATTGTAAATTCTTGACATCAGAATGCTAAATTTCAACCTTATTTTCTTGAATGTGAAAGTCTTTTCCTATTTTGATGAATTTATTGGATTTACGTAGAATGTTTAAGAAGGATTGTGTAATTGTTTGTGAGTTACAGAAGTCAGATTGGGTCAGACTGGATAGAAGGCAGTAATTTCTTTTTCAATTTCTGCAAATTGTTGTGGAATTGAAATGTGGTTTGGCATTAATCTAAAGAAGGGTTGCTGTAATTTCTTGTCAAGTTCAGAAGTAGGATGAGGAAGAAGGAAGGAATGAAGAAATAAACAAATAAAGAAAGAAAGAGAATGGAAATGAGAGGGTGGTAAAGGTGCTTCTTAATTTTCAATTCAATATAGAGGATTCATGATAACTGAAAATATGGAACCCCATTAATCTTTGTTTCATTAAGTTTTGTTTCCTTTAGCAGAACAGTCATCTTCAGATAATAAAGCATGGAAGGTAAGGCATTGCCAGTGTCTTCTGATGAGCATGCAGACAGTTGTGAGCTGTATTTTATATTTACAATAAATGATTTAAGGATTGCATTGCCTTTCATATGATTTGGAGCTTCAAAATCTCCCAGGAACTATCATTTGCACGAATTGTTAATTGAGACGAAGAGCATTTGAGGAACATCTGTATGTGCTTATTTGTTTCTTCCGTTTGTTAATTCTTTTAAATTTTTGGAAGCTGTTATTCACCATGCTCTTCGTCTCCAATATCATTTTGTTTAAAATAGAAAACGTAATTCCAATACCATTTTTTTTGGCTCATGAAAATTATAAGTTTTTTTTTTAGATCGGTAATAAAGAGATATATTAATTAAGTCACAGGTATGAGAATTTATATGTAAGATGACAAATGTAAAAAGTTTTTTTTTTCTTTTTCTTTCCTGTTCAGATATTTCACATTTTGAGGTTGTTCCCTTCACTACAAAAAAGCGGAGATTTAGCGGCGGTAGCATTTTACCGCCGCTAATAGTCCTCATTAGCCTTTAATCGGTGGGAGAATTGTGCCGTTGTGGAAAGCATCATTTAGTGGCGGTAAAATGCTACTGCCGCTAAAAAGAATGGCGCAAACTCAAATTTTTGCGCGAGTTTTTGGCGTGTCTTTTTACCAGCGGTAGATCCGCCGGTAATAATACAAACCACCGTTGGTAAAATAATGTAAGTTTTTGTTTTTCTTAAAAAAAATATATAAATGTTTTGCGGCGGTAGTTACTGTCTGTGTAAATTTCTTTAAGTGGCGGTAACTTATTACCGCCACTGAAAGTTGATAAATACCCAATTCGCGCGAATAGCTTCTACGTAATTGGGGTTTTCTTTTCTCTTCTTGTCGCCAAGGGTTCTCTTGCCACCGAAGTTTTTTTTGCCGCCGAGGGTTCTCTTGCCGCGTTTGCTTGTCGCCGTTTGTATTCATTGTCGACCGTTGCCTCACTGCCGTTCGTCTTTCTAGTCGCCAAGCCACCGTTGGTTGTTCTCAGGTATGTTCTTACCGCCGTTCTCAAGTCTACAACCCTTCCTTGATTTCTTCTTCCAGTTTTCAAGGTTTTAGCTGTTGATCATTTTAGTTACGTTATACACTACCTTTCTAATTATTTTCACAGGTTGGGTTCTATTGACTCAACCCCTTCCCTCCGATGTGTCTCATGGCTTCGGCCAAGAGTTGTTAACCAGAAAAAAAAAAAAAAGGAAGAATCCAGGTAGTTGGTCTGTCATTGTAATAGCATTTTATTTGAAAAGAGATTGTTCCATTAGGCAATTAAAGGAGTGCATCATCTCTGTTAATTTCTTTGCTTCTCTCTCTCTTATTTCCTTTAACCACATTGAAAAGTACTGAAATAAACTTTCTTTGCATCAAAAGCTTTTCTTTTCCATATATATTCAATTGCAGTACCTATGCACTTTTTCGAATACAATCTTGTTTTAGTTGGGGTCAACAACACGAATCCTGTTCCTCCGGATCAAATTGTCAAAAATAGATTTTGGACAGAATTGTCGTTGAATGGTTGAGAGGTAATGTTTAAGATTTTTTGCTATGTATTTTATCACTTGTTTTGAATAAAATAATCGTTTAAAAGTTAAGATACTATGTGAGTATGTTCAAAGACCCTTAACTATGCTTTATGAAATGAAACTTCAAATATATTTTTTAATAGTAATGCAAAAATAATTATTTTAGAGAAGAGTGTTGTTTGTTATTATGATTTGAACACGAATTACGGAAAATAATGAAATTTTAAAACCCAAAATAACTAGAGACATGATCTTGTAGAAGTTTCTGATGACGAACAGTAAAAGAGTCCTTTTTATTGTTACTATGACTTTAAAGAGGGAACTGGAAGAAATGGTAACTTTTCCATTTCAGTACTTTTCAATGTTGAAAGGCCAAGTCTTGTCTTCCATGTTATTTAACTACTAAGGTAAGGTTCATTGCAACACATCGATGTCAAATCACACTATCCCTGGTCCCCTGCTTTCTCCTGAAATGAAAGAAACAGGTGATCTTAGAGGACTGAAATAAAAGAAACTTCAAAGTTTTTAAGCAGAAATATAAATAGTTAATTTCGAAGAGAGAATTTGCAATTAAGATTAACATTTACAGAAACTAAATCCAATTTTCTTAAACCTAAAAAAAATAATAATTAAAAGAGAATTGTTGTGGGGATCATTCAGCTCCCATTGTTTGTCCTCCCTTTGAGGCTGCATTGTATTTCATTTGTCAACATTTTTTGAAATTTCAATTTACAATGCGCTTGTGTCATGCTAGTGTCCACTTACAATGCACTTGTGATGAATATGTATTTGATTTCCCAAATTATTAGATTCTTTTCTTATGATAAATATCGTGGGGGATATGGATGTGGATGCTATTTTGGGATTGTATATGCATGCAATATTTTGACTCTTTTTTTGTTTCCAGGTTAAACCATTATTATTTTAGACCAATTTGGTCTGGAAAATTCTCTATTTTTAGGGGAGATGCTATCGAAATTTGTATTTTATCACAATCATTTGTAATACCAAGCAAACTCATTTTAAGTTTGAATCAATTTTGTAGTAAAATGTCACCTAGCATCTAATATCTAGCTTATCAGGTGGAACAGGCTCATGGGGTTAGGTAGATTGCAGCATTTTCTGCAATAGAGCCTATTCTGTGTAGGTACTAGTCTAGTCTAAAAGTATAAGATTATTAGGAGTGTTTGAATTTGATAGAGGGATTCTTAGATTCAAACCCACTCTTATCTGAGTATTGTTTAACACATTCAAGACCACCCTATATGATTTGTGTCCTCTGTATATGGTTGGAAACTGCCGACCCGAACCACTGAACCGGCTGAATCTAAATTGATTTGGGTTGACATGAAATTTGTTGGTTCTAGTTCCCTTAGGTCAACCCAAATCCAAAATTGGGTAGATCAAGGTACATGACATATACTAATGAGCGTGTAATTTGAAATTTTGTGGGCAAACTAGATTAGGTTAAAGGGGTTATGTTTTAAGGGCATTATTGCCTTCCCTTATTGCTTAACACCCATAAGAGCAAGCAAAAGCATGAACACTTCTTAACTAGTAAGAAGAACAAACCAAATTGTGGTACAATTACAAATAATGCAAGTGAATGGGATGTTATGGTAAAGGATAATACATGGGGGATTCAAAATAGATTCTTTTCTTATGATGAATATTGTGGTGGATATGGATGTGGATGCTATTTTTGGATTGTATATGAATGCAATATTTCGACTCTTTTTTTTGTTTCCAGGTTAAACCATTATTATTTTAGACCAATTTGGTCTAAACAATGCTCTATTTTTAGGGGAGATGCTGCCGAAATTTGTATTTTTTCTTTATTTATCTTTTTAAGTTCCTTATTTTTATATTTCTGTTCTAATGCTGTTTAATAGCACTGATATTATGATATTATGTTCTTTATTCTATTTTTTGGTTAACCTGGTTATTGTTTTCATATTTATTTATCTCATAAAAAAAGTGGGAACAATTCAGATACCCGTCTGAGAGGTTACATGTGTAACTATGCCCATCCTATCTTGTGTACTTCAAAGATATTGCATATTTGCAGTAAGTTTGCAATAACTCCTAGTATTTAAATATGAAGGCATAGATTTGCACATGTAAAATCTTGGATTGTCAGATTGATAGTTTGGGGATATCAAGTATGTTACTTGTTGACATGTGATTTATATATATCTCTAATTATAATTTTGGTTTTATCTCTTTGTTCTTCAAATACGTAGTTTTATTGACTTTACGTCATAAAACTTTACGTATTTGAAGAACTGCGCAAAGATTCTGCCGAAATTCGTGGAGAAATATATGAATCTTATGACAAACAAGTAATGTACTTGGTGTGTGCACGTCGTACCTGTGAGGGCGTGCACGAAAGCGAGGGGAGAGGGGATTAGGAGTCGCCATTGCATGATGGGGTGCAGGCAGACACCTGGATGCCATAAGGATGTCTATTTTGGTCTGCGGCTTGAGATTCTGAGAAAGGGCTCGGTTACGGCCTGGGGAAGTCCGTAGACACCCCAGTCCACCCCGTCGGTTTGACGGGTCCCTTGGGTTTCCTGGTTTGCGAGTCAACTCAATTCTAAATTCACCCTACTTCTATGCCAGCATGTACATTTTATTGGTCCAAGTGGGGGGCCACCAAGGTGGTGTGGGTCACCTTTTCTTTTTATTTGATTTTATCTTTTTATCCATGTGATGTTGATCTGATGTGGACCTCGTTGGAAAGCCCACAAGATGCCAATTTGGGCTTTAGTGAAAGCTCAAGTCCCATTTGGCGTTACGTTCGATAACCCCATTTATTGGATTGGTAATTTGGTTTGGGGGTTGATTAATTACACAAAATTGGTGGGTTCACTGGGCCTAACTACAGAACAGGTGCGGTTTGGCCCGAACCGCACATACTGTGCGGTTAGAGCCAAATCGCTCTGTGTATGCGGTTTTGGCACAGAAAGCCCAAAAGGCAGGTTTTCATGGGGCTTTGGATTCCTAGGTCCCCTAGGAAGTTTCTACAAGTTCTGTGGGCCCCTGAGAGAGCCCATATTGGTTCAGATAATCAGGAAGCATCCCCTTTGGGATTCTTCAACAGAGACAAGTGGTAGGAAGGCATGGGGGTGCTACCCCCCTCACTCTTTTTCCACAATACCAGCAGCAGCATAGGGGTCTTGGCAACCCCAACTTTTGTACTTCCATTTCACCAACCGACAACCAATCCGAGCCCAACAAGAAGGCACTTTGTTCTACACAATTTCCACACAAGCATACATGCTATAGCACCGTGGAACAGCAACAATAAAGGGAAGTTTAAATCAGGTTCCAACATGTCAACAGGGTTGGGAATGTCATAACAAAGAGGTGAAGAGGAAGGGAACCTTATACATGGTTCTACTGGTTGATGGTAAACATGCCGCACAAGGCTGTATGGAGAGAACCCCTGCTGTAGGTACAGGGGACAGCAGCCATTAGGGAAGATTCACATATACTAATGAGGGTGGGGAAGTGCATGGGGGTTGGAGTGAGGGGCAGCCTTCATGAAAGTTATCTAATGGACTAATTTAGGTGGGTAAATAGGTAAGCAAGCTTGCTGGTACAGCAGCTAGGTGACGGGAAGAGGGGGTTTATACATGCATTCAACGGATTTGTTAGTGGCCAAAAGACAACAACATACTAAGGGGGTTTACTCAGGCAAAAAAAGGGGGCTGAAGGAACACCAAAGGGGGAGGGGCTTGGTGGAGGTTTAGCTATTGGGACAGCAAATGCTACAAGGCTTGGAGGGGTTTGGCAATGACTCAAAACAGCAAGCTTAAGAGGGAGGGGGAACATGCTTGACTTCTACAGCAATAACAAATAAAAAAAAACACTAAAACAGTGATCACATGTATAAAAGAAAAGTCAAACATGAACCTAAGCATTCATTCAACCTAGCAAGGCGAGACTTTTGAATAAGAGAACGAAGGGGACTGCATTCCCACATACATGCTAAAGGAAATCAGCAAAGCCACAAGTATGCAAAGAAAAAAGCACAAAACCAATGACCCAGCATGCATCTCCATGGCTTCCAACCAGATCTGAACCTAGCTTCCATATTTGCACCAAGACATTCCGAGAAGGGAAAGAGAAGGGGGTTTTATAGGGATACAAAAGAGCATCATGCAGGGGGGAACATGCTCCCCACAAACAACAATAAAAAGACTCAAAACAGTAGCTAAAATGACTCATAAAAGGGTGATAGACTAACTCTCGTTCTCCCATGGAGCCTACATAATGCTCGTCTTACCTTGGAGATCTTTATGTGGTGAAATGAGGAGCAAGAGCATGCAATATAGACACTTGAACAAACTCACAGCAGGGAGAAAACCCAGCTCAATAACATGCTTGAAATACTCCCATTTTCATATATGTATGATAAAATTTGGCAAGAGACAATACCTAGTAGTTCTTTAGCTCTTGTGCAAGGTGGGAACACCTTCTTGAGACTGGATAGCAGCTAGAAACTCCTCCTTTTGACAGCAGCAGCAGATACCTCTCCTCTTGGTGGGGTGAAGATGAAGAGGAAGAAGGAAAGGAAAGGGTGGAAACAACTTAGGGTGATGTGGGGAGGTGGTGGAGGCAAGAGGGGTAGAAGAGAGGGGGTTTGGATGTTCAGTGAGCAAGGGAGAAGGAGAAGGAACAGTGGAAAAACCAGCCCCCTGTGTCCCATGTTCAGATTTTGCTTTTATAGAACACTGGGACAAAACTGCATACTCAATGCGGTTTGGTCGAAAATGAATAGTAACCGCACATACCGTGCGGTTTGGTCTAAACCGCAGGGTATGTACGGTTTTGGCCCTGTTTTTCAGCAATGATTAGGGGACAAACTTGCGCAGGCACAGACTGATGAACAGTCAACCGCACTGTTGTAAACACCCCAAATTGCACTACAAAATGAGAAAATAATTGAAAATATGTAATTGAGGCTTAAAATAGGTCAAAAATGCATAAAATCTGATCAGGCATGCATTGCCCGTATTAAATTTATGGGTTGGTCGTGCCCGAAATTTGTATACGAACAGGCCACGCTCGTATTGAAAATACGGGCACCACTTGCCCACAATATATTTACGGGCGCAATGTTTTTGTGCGAATTTTATCCTTTCTCGATTTCTGAGCCTTATCTTTAGTTTAATATTTCTCTAGATGAGCGAATTATCTCTTTTATTCACTCGAATTATCTTTGTTGGCCATGGATGGGCATTATCCCTATTTTTAACTCTATCTTGAGGATCATGGTATATCTTTTTGGACCAACCATACCCCTGGGCTTGCCTATAAAAAGAGGGCAGATCCTCAAGCAAAGGGCCACGAAAATTTGAAGTCTAAGGAGCTCCAAGTGAAGAGAGGAATCCCTGCTGCTTTGGTTGCTCAATCCAGGTAAGTCCCTTTTCCCTTTTATTTACTTTTATTTTCTGTTTTTAATTCTAGAATTAATCAATTCTAGAATTAATCTATTCTTCTTCATTGCTGTAGAATAAGGCCTTCTTTTATTCTGTATTCCTAAACTTGTCTCTACGTACCTCAAGAGTCTCTCTAGCCGTAAAACGTGAAGAGAGAGTTAGGGGAAAGGGGAACAGGTGGATCCCTAGAATAGAACCCCATATTCTGTTTTTTCTCTTTTTTTTTATAGAATAAGGCCTCTGATTGTATTTGTATACCCAAACCTGTCTCGAAGTACCTCAAGAGTCTCTCTAGCCGTAAAACGTAAAGAGAGAGCTAGGGGAAAAGAGAACAGGTGGATCCGTAGGATAGGCCCCCATGTGCTCTAATCTGTGAGATATGGCTGCTTTTGATATCCTGATCATGTTTCAATGATCTTGTGATTGAATTTGAATGAATCTTATGAATCTATGATGTTTATAGCATGAAATCCTCTTTTTCTCCTAAAATTGAGATTTTCACCACTTTTGCACCTACAGCACTGTTTTCGTGATTTTTGTTATTTTAGGCTAAGATCCTGGATCTATCATGATCTATATGATAGATCTAGATTCAGAAGCCTGAAAGTAATTTCTAAGGTTTCATGATGTGGTTTTTGAGTTGTTTTTCACTTTTGAGAGAAGATCCTACGGTCTAAGTTCTCCCCTTTTGATGTTCTTCATCAACGTGGGTATTTTTGGTTTTGATTTCTTGATTTAATGTGAAATTTGGGTTATATCTATGTCCTAGACTATTCAGGTTCAATTCTGCAATATTTCATAAAAATCATATTTTTCTAGATTTCTAGAATTTAACTTGAAGCCAGATTTTTGAAGTTTTCACTTTATTTTGGTTTTATTTGATTTTATCTCAATTTTATTTTTATCATGAAACCCTAGGAATAGTATGATCATATTTGAAAGTTCTGGATCAATCAGGCTATTTGTATGAAAAAAACCATACATTTTTGTCGTTTTTATGATTTTTTTTTTATTTTTGTTTTGAATAGCAAGCCCTTTTTCCTTTGAAAAACATGAACAATACCTGGCAACCACCTTGTATGGATGAATAGGGGTGCCTAACACCTTCCCCTGTTCATAACCTAATCCCCTTACCCATCTCTGGTAGTTTTTTTTAATAGGGTTATTTTTACCCTAAATTTGCCTTTTTGTGCTTATTTGATATTTTGGTGTCCATTCACACCTAAACAGAATGGTGGCGACTCTTTCTTTTTAATGAATCCCGTGTGATGATTAGGAAGTCATTAAATTGATTTTTCCATGTCTCACAACTATAAGTGCGGTTAAATTTCATCCACTGCTTGCGCCGATTGGCTCGCGCGAGTGGTGGCTGTAGACACCTGATTTTTGCACAGCAAAAAATTTAGAAAATGAAAATTTTAATTATAAAGTCAAACCCTGAGAGGGCTGAAATTTGAATTTTTGATCAAAAGAGAATTGGCCATCAAACTTCATTTCATTGAAAAGAGCATTTCGACACGGTTCTAACGCAATTGAGTTTGCTGGAATCGGGGTCCGGATGAGGAAGTTATGACCCGGTCAAACTTTTGGGGAAGCGAAAGTTGACTTTTTGCTCGACCCCAATTCAACTGCCCAATTTGATCCCATTGGATAGAGAATTCCGAGCCGATTCCAATGACACCAAATTTGCTGAAATCGAGAATCGAACGGAAAAGTTATGGGCAGTTGAAGTTTCAAGAAAGCTGCCCATGTGGCAAAACAGCAGCAAAAAAACAGAATAAATGAATTAAATAAATAAAATAATCATTTAATAGAAATATCTTTATTTTTAATAATATTTTAATAAAAATAATCTCGTTTTATAATATAATAATCATAAAATCGGAATATAATCTGTTTAAAAATCAAATTGGATAAAAATTTGAAATCCGAACATTTAAAAAACGTGCGCGCCCGTATTTGAAGTTCGGGCGAGGCATGCCTGCATTTCAAATACGGGCAAGCTTCTAGAAGGGGACGCGTGTCGCTGTACGGCGGGACACGCGTCCTGTACGGTCGATTCGGCGAGATTTGAAAATGTTCGTTTTTCGCTCGCATTTGAAGTACGGGCAAGGCATGCCCGCACTTCAAATACTAGCACGAAAATTTTGGCTATAAATAGGGGGCCAACCCCCCCATTTGGGTAAGCTGGCCCCCATATGCTCTCCCCCTCTCCTCTGTGGTGTTTTTCCACGACCTTACTCTGCCAAAATGCCACTAGCCCAGAAAAATTCCCAAAATACCTTTAGACCTTGCCTAATCCTTTCCTTTTCACCCGTTAAAAAAAAAAGCCAGTGAACCCCTTTCTCAAACCCCTTTTTGAAATCTAAAGAAGTGCGGAAGCGCTGCCCAAATTTCTCCTCCTTTCCTTCTCTCCAAACCTAAGATAAGGAGGCCCTTTTCAAGCTCGTTTTTTTGGAAATCAACGAGAGTGCGGAAGCGCTGCCAAAATCAACCGGAGAATCTCAACGCCTCAGAACAAGGTAATAATAGCAAGGTAATGTAATTTATCATATTTTCTAGTGGAATAAAAGATCCTTCAAATAAGATTTTTGCTTATTGACTTGGGATTTATCTTTTCTTTTCTTTATATTAATCGATTGATCTTGTTTTGCATATCGAGGGAATCTCCATAGTAAGGGGAATTCTTTATACAAGAAAATGGGAGGAGAGAGCTCTATGTAAAGAATAAAGTATTATTTTAACATTTCTGCTCTAACGCTTCTTCTGCTCACTTGATCGCCATATTTTGGGAGGGGTTTGTCCTCCTTAAGAAATCTTTTGTACCCTTAACCTTCTATTCCCTCTTTCCCTTCTCAATTAAGTCTCTGCAGGTTTGTGATTTAAGCAAACGTTGAAGAATTGAGCACTTTCCTTTTAACGAAACGCCAAGAAAGAAAGGTGTGAACCAAGCTCATAGACAGCAGCAAAGGTGCTAAAATCACCAACCGAAATCAGCGGAAGGCTAAAAGGAGTCGACAGCACAAATCCCGAGGCCGCGGCGGTGCTTTTTGGAAATTCGGGCGACATCCGTAGTTGAAGTACGGTTCAGGTTTGCCCGTATTCAATATATGGGCAGGCCTGAACTGCACTATATTTACGGTTCAGCGCAGCCCGTATAGTAAATACGGGCAAATTAAAAAATAGCTTAAAAGTGATCTTTTTTGGACCCGGTTGGACCCAATCCGACCCATTTTAACTTGACCTGACCATTTGGGCTTCTTGGAATTTTCCGGGCCCATTTTTGTGAATGTGGGCCCAACGGGCCCACCAAGGCTTCGTGGGCCCTCCAATGGGGCCCACATCCCGTCCGGCCCAACCAAGGCCCGCTTTGATAAATGGGCTAAAGGCCACTTGGTTAATTGCTCATGGGCCAAATCCAAGCCCATTGGACCCTAAAAAACTTCAACCCACTAACTTTGTGAATACTCAATAAACTTTTAAACCAAATAGCCAAAATCCAGTAAGGGTTACCCAATAACCCGAATTGGGCATTGGGCTTGACTTAAGCCTAACTCGGAATCCACTGGGCTTTCCAACGGGGCCCATACCAGACCCACCTCACTAATTGATAAAAAGATAAAATCAAATAAAAAGGGGACCCACACCTTCCGTGGTCCCCACCAGACGAAATAAGTGTGCAGGCTGGCCTAGGAATTGGGTGAAAACTTAGTTGACTCAAACCAAGGAGACCCATGGGACCTATCAATCGACGGGGCGGGCTAGGATGTCTTCGGACTTCACTAGAAATAACTGAGAACATGCTCAGATCTCTAAAAAGCCGTAGACCAGAAAATTAGGCCCGGATAGGTGCCCTTTTGTGTCTGCCTGCACCTCTCAGGCAGTGGCGACTCCAAAACAATCCCGGGGCGAGCATCACTTCGCATGCACCTCGTCGTGTGGCCCAAAATCGGGTGAGAGTAGCTTGGCGACTCCGCCGGGTACCTTTCAGCCCAATTGGACCTTGGTTAGGAAATAAGTCAACATAGGGGGATATGAACAGATTTAGGAAGTACTTTTTGTCCAACCTTAGTGAGGTATGGAACTCTTGCAATTACGTGATATTGGGGGATCCTATCAAAACGGACATGATAATTGCCTAAGGTAAGTGGTTTTTAACAGGGACTGATGTGACCCACCCACTTACTTGGGGATCCACCCAGACGTCGTATTGCATGCTGTTCTATATTTTCACTATAAAAGTGACATTAAGGAACCCTTTATCAGCTCATTGTCCGAGAATCACCCAAATAGACACAGCACTTTGCCCCACTGCACACACGAGCACTTCACTACACCGTGAATGATCTTTAACTACATGGGATGACATGCACGAGGGGGTCTGCATAAATGATCCGCCTTGAATGACTTGATGCTGCTCTTCTTCACCAAAACCTAGACCTTTCTAGCAGCCACCCTTTTCAAACGATGAACTTACTTTTGGGATGATATTAGCCCTACACTCCCGTGGCTTGCCGGGGAAAGCAGGGTAAACCCATCTCCTCAGGTTTCTGGATTCCTTAGCACCACTAGCTTCATGCTGTGGTACGCAAGGGTCTAGTACTTGGCTCAGACCCTTGTAGGCAAATGTCTCCGGCTGGGTACCCTTTCCCCACCTATTGATTCTGATAAACCGCAGCTTTTTGAATGCAACATGAATGAGATGTGAATGATTAAAGTGAAGATGGAAAAAAATTAATTTGAAATCCAAAATTCTATCAGGGGCAAATAACCCCGCTCTTTTACATCAAATTGAGTAAACCCTAGATCATGGGCTACCTCAGCCCTAATTTAGGAAGCCAACCAAATTCTGATCAGGGGAGCCACCCCAGATCCATGCATTGAGTCCCGTGAACCATGGGCCTTGACCCATTGAGTCCGCTAGGGGCACTCTGAGTCCAGGTCGGCCTTTTGAGCAGATGAAAGCCGGCCAGATCAGACAAACAAACAGAAGCAAGCCAGATCGGAACAGGGGCATAAAACCCTAGGTCTAGGAATTCAGCCTACCTGCCTTGAAGCAAATTTGTACCCTTCTTTTGGGTTCCCAAAAGCCCTTAAGATGAAATTTTGCATAATTTGAATATCATGTAATTTCCGCCCTTTCTGGCAAATTATTAATTCTTTTGGTCTGACACCTGAAAGCAAAGACAGACGAAAGAACAGACAAAAGAAGGCTGATCTAGACTTAGATGTGCTTCCATAAACAAGTATGTCTAGAAGTCGTGCCTCGAGGGGCACCAACCTTTTTAGGACTAGGCACACACTTTTTTATGCAGAATGGTAATGTTGGCTCTAATTTTGTGTACGCATCTTCATGCATCAAGTGCACACTTCAAGATCATTTGCATAAGCATGCCTGATTAACTCATTTAAAAGAAAAAACCAAATAAAAAAACAAAAACTAAAAAAAAACCAAAAAAAAAAAGTCTGATCATTGTCTATGGCCATCGGACAAAGATAGAAAAAAAAAAAAGAAGAAGAGAAAAATCTCAAAGAAAGTCAGCCAATTAGGAAATCAACTTTTGTAGTTTCCCAAATCCTGATGGAAATCAATACTTTGTGTTCCCACCATCCCAAATCCCTTATCATTCCTTGGAATTCTCCAAACTGATCCTTTGGAAATCAACGCTCTGCGTTTCCGAAATCAAAATTGGCTCCTATGGTTTCCAACCCCAGAGATTCTTTCTTTACCTCCGAAATGGCGGTTTTAATCTTCTACCTTGACTTCCGAAATGGCGGTCCAAAACTCTTTTCTCATGACCTCCGAAGTGGCGGTCCAAAAATCTTTACCTCCGAAGTGGCAATTTGAAAATCATCCTTTTCCTTACCTTTGAAGTGGTGGTCAACGTCCGAAGTGGCGGTTGAAGGAAATCATTTCCAGTGATCTTTTTCCTTACCTCCGAAGTGGCGGTCAACCTCCGAAGTGGCGGTTGAAGGAAATCATTTCCAGAGATCTTCTTCCCTTACCTCCGAAGTGGCGGTTGAAGAAAATATTTCCTTACCTCCGAAGTGGCGGTCCTTTTCCTTACCTCCGAAGTGGCGGTTGATGGAAATCTTTCCTTACCTCCGAAGTGGCAGTCCTATTCCTTACCTCCGAAGTGGCGGTCAACCTCCGAAGTGGCGGTTGAAGGAAATCATTTCCGAAGATTATTTCCTTACCTTCGAAGTGGCGGTCAACCTCCGGAGTGGCGGTTGAAGGAAATAATTTCCAGGGATCTTCTCCCCCTTTACCTCCGAAGTGGCGATTAAAAGGGATCTTTCCTCCGAAGTGGAGGCCAACCTCCGAAGTGGCGGTCAACCTCCGAAGTGGCGGTTGAAGGAAATCATTTCCAGAGATCTTTTTCCTTACCTCCGAAGTGGCAGTCAACCTCCGAAGTGGCGGGTGAAGAAAATCATTTTCAGAAATCTTCTTTTCTTACCTCCGAAGTGGCGGTGAAAAGGAGATTATTCTCAGGGACTCTCCCTTTGTCTCCAAATGGTGGATAAAAAGAGATCAAATTATCCTCCTTGGTTGTTGAATAAAAGTTTCAAAGCAAAGGAAAAATCAATTAAGTGGAAATCAATCAAATCAAAAAGTCATTCGCATGCATCAACATGCATTATGTTTTGATGTAATATGAATTCTTTATACTAATTTGTGTCTTTTTGTTGAATAAGGTACCAAGATTGCGTATCGCAGCCCGTACCTCCTATGTTCAAGAAGAAAACTCCAAATGGATCCTGCTGAAGGACTTGAACAAGCACTACCTCCACCTCCTCAGGAGCAAGAAAAGCTGGAAGATCATCCAGTAATCACAGGAATTAACCAGCAAATGGTTCACATGACGGCCATGATGGCGAACATGATGCAGCAAATGGAAAGGCTACAAACATCGCCACAATTTATACAACCGCAGCAGCAGTTGCTGATACCTCCACAACAGCCGGTACCTGCTCAGGAACCACCAGTACGACCACCACAGCCATTGGCACCTCAACCACTACCAGTGATGCAAGAGCAGCTACCACCTGCCATTCCGCAGATAAACTTGCATCCGCCAGAGCAGCCAGTTCCTCGACCATTACCTGTCCAACCAGAACAATTAAGGATTCCGACACCCCCTATTATTCCACAACAACAAGCGATGGGAATGGGGCACAAGGTAGAAGATTGGTATCGGGCACAAGAATCGATGCAAGCCGATTTGCAGGCCCTAAAAGAACATGTACGGAATGCTAATCAAGGTTCTATGCCAAAGGAAGCCTCACTGGATAGGCTAGGGTTCTTCCCTGATTTACAGCTTCCGCCAAAATTCTAGTGTCCGGATTTTGTGAAGTTTGACGGAAGTGGAGATCCGCTGTCACATCTAAGAGCATACTATGGAGACATGTGCCAGTATGCACATGACGAAAGGATTATGATCCAATTCTTCCAACGCTCATTGACGGGATCAGCGCAGAGGTGGTTCACCAGTCTGGACAGGAGCCGAATCAGGACTTGGGATGATCTCACAAGTACTTTCCTGGAACACTTCAAGTTTAATACTGAGGTGTTGCCCACTTGGATGGAGCTGCAGAAGATGGTCAAGAAGAGTACCGAATCCATCCGTGAGTATGCCAAGAGGTGGCGAGAGATGGCTGCAATGGTTCAGCCGCCCATGCTGAAAAAAAATGGTAACCCTATTCATCTCAACATTAGGGCACCCCTATTACACACTGCTGCTGGGGCAATTTGCTGCAAGTTTTGCAGATCTGGTGGTCGTGGCTGACAGAATAGAAGATGGAGTTAAGTCCGGCAGAGTTGCAGGATTTCTTGAGTAGAAAAGAGGCCCTGTTAGTGGGAGAGGCCCGGAAAGGAAGAAAGAGGACGAGAATGTTAACTACGTCCAACAGAACAGACCTTACCACTTCTCGGCACCTAACACAAGGGAAAACCAAAACACTGGCCAGGAAACACAAGCTACAAGACGGCCTAGTTTAACTAGAGAGGAACACCAAGCAAGAATGACCAGAGTGTTTACTCCCCTCCCTTACTCAGTGTTAGAATTGCTACCAACCTTGTTGAAAAAGGGATATTTGCAGAAAAAGCAGCCAACCCACCAGCCGACTAATAGTCGCAATTACAACACTAATGTGCACTGCCAATATCACATGGGAGCTCCTAGTCATCATACTAACTATTGCTGGGACTTGAGGCATGATATACAAGATTTGATCGACAATAAGCAAATTTCCGTCGATCCCTGAGCAACAACTCCTGCAGCAGGAGTACAGACTAATCCTCTTCCGGACCATAACAAGGCATCTACTAGTGGGCCAATAAACCTTGTGAGCAATTGTGATGGAAACCAGGGGCAGTTCAACCCATCAATACTCATTGGATGGCCAGGTCAGATAATAAGGGTGTACCTCTAGGAGAAAACCATATCACTGGCTGCGGTTGCCATTTTGAAAGGAGATTATGAATGCACTGAGAAGGTTAAGGCTAAAAAGGGTCAGGATGTCTACGCTTGTGTGCTTGAAGATGACCCTCAAAGTAGTGAAGAAGTCACAGGACCACAGGGCCAGAACAATTGCGGATGGATCAGCGATTCTCCATCACCTCCGCCCAAAGAAGGGGCCGGCAGCTCTGCAGGATTCTGGTATCAAGGCAGGTCACCTGCCCAAGATTCATCGGTGGATAGCTCAAGGGTACCCCCTCAGAGGTTTGTTGAAGGGCCTTCTGACTGTATGTCTGCCACCTCGGAGCCGAATCTTTATTCCCTTACGGATCCACTGTCACCCGAATCTGGGCCAGAATCTATCTCGTCTTAGATGCGTCTGTGGCTTGGCCTCCTTTGTGTCACAGTAGAAGGAGTGCCACTATCCACTCCTGAGCTCAAGAACCTGCCTGACCCATATGAAAGCCAGGGTGAGGATTCAGAGGATACTTCATCAGAGGAGGAGGATCCGGATGAAGACATGGAAGATGCAGTGGCGTCAGATGAAAGTGATCCAGACGAATCCGTCAATATGATCACGGTTGGTGGAACTGAACCGGAGGAAGTGGTTGAAGTCAAGACACCGCTCAGGAACTGGAGCGCTGTGCCCATTGCAATCCGCAAGGCCAACCTTTGAAGGGAGGTTTAATTTACTGCTTTTTGATGTAAATACATTTTAATTCTGCATTAAAAAAAAGAAAAGAAAAAATGCAAGTGTTTGGTAAGTGATGATATTGCTCTGAGACCAACCCCTTTTTTGCAAGACCATGATCATGGAAAAATGCCGAGTAGCTCAAAGGTGTTTTCAGCTGGGTGCAGGATACTGTCCGAGGAGAACCTTGACTGAGCCAAAGGCAACCCTTTCTTGATTCATGCCTAAACTTTTCTCCCAAACCCATTCTTGCACTGGGGCAGAATAACCCTGAAGAAAAAAGATGAAAAGAAAAGAGAGAAAATGTCTAAACCAGCTAAGGGCCAAGGTCAACTTGAGCAATCATGTCTCTAAGAAAGGATGAGAGGCCATCCTTCATCCATCCTGAATTTTAAGAAACGTTAGTCAAACACTTTGAGCCTGATCGTATTATTCAAATACCTGTGTTGTGTCCAGCCACCCCACACTGGGGTAAAGCCGGAAAAAAATAAAATAAAAGGATGAGTAGATTCCTAAATGAGTTTGTACGAAATAATCCAATCAAGTTGTCACAGCTTCTGTAAAAGGATGAAAGGCCATCTTTGCTTTGCATCCCAAATTTCCAAAATCATATCCTTAGTCAAACCCTTTGAGCTTAACGATTTTCTTTCCTAACCCACTGAGTCAGATACCCTAAATACGGTGCTTGACAAGGAAGAAGGAAAGAAGAAATGAGGCAAGTATGCAAAAGCAAAGGAAAGGAAAGAAAAAAAAATCAGAATGCACACTGGGGCATGCCAAGCAAATCAAAAAGCAAAATTCGGCCCCCAGGCAAAAGAAAAATAAAGGAAAAAGCAAAAGGCCTCAAAAAGAGAAGAAAAGAAAGTGAAGCAAACATTGTCAAAGTCCAAGGGTAGAATATGACTCAACCCATTCAATAAAAAAAAAAAAAACTTTGAGCCATAGTCCCATTCTTTCATAAACCAAAACCTCGGCCTTCGTTTTGTCCCAACAGAAAGTCCTTTCTGATTACAGAAGAAGTGACAATCAGATTTGTGCAAATTTGTGATGAAGGAATCCAAAAGAGGAAGAACGAGCTTCGGCAAGACACAAAGTAAAACCTGAGAATGAAAAGATTTTGAGCCTTGCCACCTTTCATTTCTCAGACTTAAAACCAAGCTGACATTTCGTCCTAATTTCAAGACCTCTTTGATCTATAGGACATGATGCCCAAAAACTGGCTAAAGATCCTCAAGCTAGAATAGACACTAACCCAGGAAAGAACCCTCAACTGCCAAATCCTGAAACTTCCCTCAAAAAGGAGAAAATGAGAGAAACTGAAACCTGGGAAAGGGGGGACATTCCTTGAAATACCTCTCAGCTTTTAAACCCTTGCTGGCCTAAGTCAAGAATTTCATGGGAATGCGTGTCAAGCACACTGTCCCAAAACACTTCGAGCTAACAAGGCAAATCACCGTGATCACTGGTCTTGCCTTTTCTTTTAAGATCACTTAAAAAACAAAAGGAGAGAGAGAGTCTATTCTGCTGCTTATCTTCTTGATTTCAGATATCTCACCGCTTTGTGAGATCTTTGCAGGCCATCAAGAAACGCCTTGAAGCCAGAGAAAAGAACAAGACTGAAAAAAGGCCAAGTAGAAAGCCAAGGCAAGGGGAATTGCAAAAAGATCCCTCATCCCCAGCGGATTCTATTCCCCAACAAAGTCCCTTTAATCCCCACAGAATGCCCATACTCAGCAAAAGCTCCTAACCAAGTGAAAGAAGCAAAATGCGTAAAGAGAAAAAACCGTAGAGGCTCCGACCAATCCCCAGTGGAGTCATTCCAAACCAGGAAACTTCTACCTTATCATAAGAGGAGCTGACAGAGGAACTCTTCCCCAAGCTGAGAAGGCTATGCCATGAAGAAAGGGCAGTGAAGTTCTCAAGACTTGAAGAAGAAAGCAGAATGAAGAAGTTCTGGGCAAATTGGCCCTTTTGTAATTTTTGATTTACCGCTTTTGTAAATAGAATAGGTCAGGTGCGCAAGGTTCTCCGGATGACAGACAGAAGCAAGGCAGCCTCCTCCCTCCTCCTTCATTCTTGAACCATCATCAACCCTCATCTAGCCTAAAATAAAAAAACTAAGTTTGCAAAAAGAAAACCACAAATCAGAAATCACCTAAAAGCTTTAATGGAATGAACAAGAGAAAAAGAACATCGTTGAGTATCTTGCATCAACGCCGAAACAAGTCGGCGAGCTTAAGTCCAATTCTCAATCTATCTCTTCTTAATCTAAATTAAAATCAAGAAATTACTCCAAGAAACCCCCGAAGTGTGGGTGAGCAAGCTTCGAGATCCAAGTGGAAACCAATCAGGGGTTGCTCCAAGAAGCCCGCGAAGTGTGGGTGAGCAAGCTCCAAAAAACTTAGTGGAAACCATTTCGTGTTTCCGCTGCTTTGAAAATCAAGAGGACTTAAGCTCGTTGATTATGCCGACCAAAATGCAAGTGCAAAAATAAGGTTCTTTTTCTTCTTTGCCGTTCATCCCCAAGGTGACTTCGGCAAAGAGGGGCAGCTGTAGACACCTGATTTTTGCACCCCAAAAAATGCAGAAAATGAAAATTTTAATTATAAGTCAAACCCTGAGGGGGATGAAATTTGACTTTTTGATCAAAAGAGAATTGGCCATCAAACTTCATCTCATTGAAAAGAGCATTTCGACATGGTTCTAACGCAATTGAGTTTGCTAGAATCGGGGTTCGGATGAGAAAGTTATGACCCAGTCAAACTTTTGGGGAAGCGAAAGATGACTTTTTGCTCGACCCCAATTCAACTACCCAATTTGATCCCATTGGATAGAGCATTTCGAGCCAATTCCAACAACACCAAATTTGCTGAAATCGGGAATCAGACGGAAAAGTTATGGGTAGTTGAAGTTTCAAGAAAGCTGCCCATGTTTCAAAACAGTAGCAAAAAAACAAAATAAATAAATAAAATAATCATTTAATAGAAATATCTTTATTTTTAATAATATTTTAATAAAAGAATCTCGTTTTATAATATAATAATCATAAAATCCGAATAAAATCTGTTTTAAAATCAAATTGGATAAAAATTTGAAATCCGAACGTTTAAAAAACGTGCGTGCCCGTATTTGAAGTACAAGCGAGGCATGCTCGCATTTCAAATACGGGCGAGCTTCTAGAAGGGGACGCGTGTCGCTGTACGGCGGGACACGCGTCCCGTACGTCCGATTCGGCGAGATTTGAAAATGTGCGTTTTTCCCCCGCATTTGAAGTACGGGCAAGGCATGCTCGCATTTGAAGTACGGGCAAGGCATGCCCGCACTTCAAATACTAGCACGAAAATTTTGGCTATAAATAGGGGGCCAACCCCCCCATTTGGGTAAGCTGGCCCCCATATGCTCTCCCCCTCTCCTCTGTGGTGTTTTTCCACGACCTTACTCTGCCAAAATGCCACTAGCCCAGAAAAATTCCCAAAATACCTTTAGACCTTGCCTAATCCTTTCCTTTTCACCCGTTAAAAAAAAAAGCCAGTGAACCCCTTTCTCAAACCCCTTTTTGAAATCTAAAGAAGTGCGGAAGCGCTGCCCAAATTTCTCCTCCTTTCCTTCTCTCCAAACCTAAGATAAGGAGGCCCTTTTCAAGCTCGTTTTTTTGGAAATCAACGAGAGTGCGGAAGCGCTGCCAAAATCAACCGGAGAATCTCAATGCCTCAGAACAAGGTAATAATAGCAAGGTAATGTAATTTATCATATTTTCTAGTGGAATAAAAGATCCTTCAAATAAGATTTTTGCTTATTGACTTGGGATTTATCTTTTCTTTTCTTTATATTAATCGATTGATCTTGTTTTGCATATTGAGGGAATCTCCATAGTAAGGGGAATTCTTTATACAAGAAAATGGGAGGAGAGAGCTCTATGTAAAGAATAAAGTATTATTTTAACATTTCTGCTCTAACGCTTCTTCTGCTCACTTGATCGCCATATTTTGGGAGGGGTTTGTCCTCCTTAAGAAATCTTTTGTACCCTTAACCTTCTATTCCCTTCTCAATTAAGTCTCTGCAGGTTTGTGATTTAAGCAAACGTTGAAGAATTGAGCACTTTCCTTTTAACGAAACGCCAAGAAAGAAAGGTGTGAACCAAGCTCATAGACAGCAGCAAAGGTGCTAAAATCACCAACCGAAATCGGCGGAAGGCTAAAAGGAGTCGACAGCACAAATCTCGAGGCCGCGACGGTGTTTTTTGGAAATTCGGGCGAAAACCGTAGTTGAAGTACGGTTCAGGTTTGCCCGTATTCAATATATGGGCAGGCCTGAGCTGCACTACATTTACGGTTCAGCGCAGCCCGTATAGTAAATACGGGCAAATTAAAAAATAGCTTAAAAGTGATCTTTTTTGGACCCGGTTGGACCCAATCCGACCCATTTTAACTTGACCTGACCATTTGGGCTTCTTGGAATTTTCCGGGCCCATTTTTGTGAATGTGGGCCCAACGGGCCCACCAAGGCTTCGTGGGCCCTCCAATGGGGCCCACATCCCGTCCGGCCCAACCAAGGCCCGCTTTGATAAATGGGCTAAAGGCCACTTGGTTAATTGCTCATGGGCCAAATCCAAGCCCATTGGACCCTAAAAAACTTCAACCCACTAACTTTGTGAATACTCAATAAACTTTTAAACCAAATAGCCAAAATCCAGTAAGGGTTACCCAATAACCCGAATTGGGCATTGGGCTTGACTTAAGCCTAACTCGGAATCCACTGGGCTTTCCAACGGGGCCCATACCAGACCCACCTCACTAATTGATAAAAAGATAAAATCAAATAAAAAGGGGACCCACACCTTCCGTGGTCCCCACCAGACGAAATAAGTGTGCAGGCTGGCCTAGGAATTGGGTGAAAACTTAGTTGACTCAAACCAAGGAGACCCATGGGACCTATCAATCGACGGGGCGGGCTAGGATGTCTTCGGACTTCACTAGAAATAACTGAGAACATGCTCAGATCTCTAAAAAGCCGTAGACCAGAAAATTAGGCCCGGATAGGTGCCCTTTTGTGTCTGCCTGCACCTCTCAGGCAGTGGCGACTCTAAAACAATCCCGGGGCGAGCATCACTTCACATGCACCTCGTTGTGCGGCCTGAAATTGGGTGCGCACAGTGGCCAAGGTGACTCAGCCGCCCACTCGGACGAATTAGTCTTCCCCAATTTTTAATATTTTCCATTTATCTTAATTAGTTTAATTAAGATATTAAACTTTGACTGATTTGCCCCTGAGATTGTTTTGCTCATATCTTCTCCATCCGGGCTCCGATTTCTGCAAACTTAATTGCTTTGGAACAGTGTAGGGATGCTCTACCCATTGGGATAGGGTAAAGCAATCAATTTAGGCTTAGGGAGAAAGTCACCTTTTGCTTCTTAGGGTTTTTGCCTGTTTTGCTGTTCTTTAGCACATTTTTTTGGTTTGATCAAAATTTGGGTGCTTACACTTGGTATTCCTAAATGGGTAAAACCAAGCATAAATTTTAAAACTAACCTAAGTACCATTTGCTATTAGCTAGATTCATTTATAGAGTATGTTTTGCAGAAGGTAATCTTATTCAAAAGTTGCGGGTAAATTCTTTCACAACATACTAATTGATGGATCGAAGGTGGATAAGGAGATCAAGGTATTTATTATGTTAATTTCTTACTTTTACTATGGATGGAATAGGGCTAGTCAAGATTTTCAAGATGGAGTCTTGGGTTTCATCAAATTCGCATGTTCTCGAAGGGCAAATATTAATGGGTTGTTGAAGTGTCTATGTCCGAAATGTAATAATGTGTTGCATCAGAGTGAAGAAGTCTCATATGAACACATGATTTGCAATGGATTTGACCAAAACTACACAAAATGGTACTATCATGGGGAGGATATTCTCGATTCATAATCCCCCCATGTTAATCCCATAGTAGATGATGGACAATTTGTGGGTGATGAAGTTAGGCTCATGGTTAAAGAAGCTTATAGGGTGCAGGATGAAATGGACGTATCTGCGAGTTCTTCACATAGGCCATCAGATGATACCCCAAAAGTGGATAATCCTAAGTTTGAGAAACTATTCCATGATGCTGGAGAAGAGTTATACCCGGGGTGTAAAGGCCACATGAAATTGTCGTATTGTTAAAATATTTTATATAAAGTGCCTAAGTGGATGGAGCAATAAGTCATTGAGTTTGATGCTTGAGTTGTTGAGAGAGACATTTTCATTTGTGTCAAAATTTCCAGAAACAAGTTCGGAGGTAAAGACGATGATATCGGATCTGGGTCTTAATTATAACAAAATAGATGCATGCCCGAATGACTGTATGCTATATTGGAATGAAACTAATGAAAAACAAAAGTGTGATATTTTCGGTACTTCTAGATGGAAATCCGAAAATAGTCATTCCAATAAAAGGGAAAGAAAAAGGCAGCAAAGATATTAAGGCACTTTCCTTTGAAGTCGTGTCTTCAAAGATTGTATATGTCTTCCAAGATTGCCGATGATATGAGATGGCATGTAGATGGTCGCACTGATGATGGTAAGTTAAGGCATCCTGCGGATTCTATGGCTTGGAAATATTTTGATGTGATGAATAGCGAGTTCAGTTCTGATCCTTGTAATGTTAGACTGGGCTTAGCATTTGACGGCTTCAATCCATTTATAACAACGAGTATCACCCACAACACTTGGCCAGTTATTTTGATTCCATATAACTTGCCACCGTGGTTGTGCATGAATGAATTGTATTTGATAAATTTACAAAAAATGTTGAACTTTGCACTTCATTTTTTGTGTAGTATACGACACACTATTTTCTCCTATTTAAAGATATAGGTCGAGAATCCAATTAAACTAACTAACAATCAATGCCTCTATCTGTTCAGCTTGTTATTGACTTGTATAATTTTATTTTCGATAGCATATAGTGTATTTTATTAGATGGCAAAGGGTGGGGCAGCTAGGATGGGTAGAGGCCCTACTAGATGCCTAGATTTACAAAAACTTCAAATTGGAGAAAAGTTCAGCATCGACGTAGATGAATCGGGCAGCCAATTGGACCAAATGCCTCCAAATTGGCTAGTTTTTGTGGGACATTGGCACGCGATGAACGTGTTATACCCCTGAACCGCTTTGGCTGGCGAGAAGTTACAGCTAGGGAGAAGGACCGAGCGTGGTCACTTATAAAGGTAAATAATTTAAATTTTAATGTAGTTCATTGCTCAAAATGTTCACATATTTAGTGAATTGGTGTTAACTTTTAAAATTCAATTTGTTATGCACTGTAGAAAAAGTTTGAGGTTGAAGATAGGTTATGGGATGTTATCATGCAATCAATTAATAAAAAATGGAGGGACTATAAATCCGATTTGAAGTTGAACCATTACGATCCATATGAAACAAATGCTGGACGTATAAGTCATCGCCCACTAGATGTGGTGGAGGAGCAGTGGGCAACTATAGTACAGTACTGGAACTCGCAAAGCGCACAGGTAATTTGTTAATTAGTTAATATGTCTTCTAAAGCTACTGCATCCTTGTTTATTAACTTTGTATGATTATATGTTGTAGAACTGTGAGACATGGGAAAAAATCAATCTCCTATGACTTCCTCTATCATCACACGGGATTGGTTAAAAATACAAAGTCGCCACCATTCAATTTAGGTGTGAATGGACACCAAAATATCAAATAAGCTCAAAAAGGCAATTTTAGGGTAAAAATAACCCTCCTAAAAAAACAACCAGAGATGGGTAAGGGGATTAGGTTATGAACAGGGGAAGGTGTTAGGCACCCCTATTCATCCACACAAGGTGGTTGCCAGGCATTGTTCATGTTAAATTAAAGGAAAAAAGCTTGCTATAAAAATCATAAAAAGACAAAACTGTATGGTTTTTTCATATGAATAGTCTGATTGATCCAGAACTTTCAAATATGATCATACCATTCCTAGGGTTTCATGATCAAAACAAAATTAAGATAAAATCAATTTAAAGTGAAAACTTCAAAAATCTGGTTTCAAGTCAAATTCTAGAAATCTAGAAAAATATGATTTTTATAAAATATTTTAAAATTGAACTTGAATAATCTAGGACATAGATATAGCCCAAATTTCACATTAAATCCAGAAATCAAAACCAAAAATACCCACGTTGATGAAGAACATCAAAAGGGGAGAATTTAGACCGTAGGGTCTTCTCTCAATAATGAAAAACGATTTAAAAACCACATCATGAAACCCTAGAATTTATTTTCAGGCTTCTAGATCCAGATCTACCATATTGATCATGATAAATCCAAGATCCTAGCCTAAAATCCTAAAAATCACGAAAACAGTGCTGTAGGTGCAAATATGTGAAAATCCAAATTTTATAAAAAAAGTGGGGATCGCATGCTATAAACATCATGGATTCATATGATTGATTCAGATCCAACATAAAAACCATTAAAAAATGATCAGGATATTTAAAACAGCCACATCTCACAGATTAGAGCACATGGGGGTCTACCCTACGGATCCACCTGTTCTCTTTTCCCCTAGCTCTTTCTTCACGTTTTACGGCTAGAGAGGATTCTTGAGGTACTTAGAGATAGGTTTGGGTACACAAACACAATCCAAGGCTTTATTCTAAAAAAAAGGATAAAAACAGATATGGGGTTCTATTCTAGGGATCCACCTGTTCTCTTTTCCCCTAGCTCTCTCTTCACGTTTTACGGCTAGAGAGACTCTTGAGGTACTTAGAGACAAGTTTAGGAATATTAGATACAAAAGATGGCCTTATTCTATAGCAATGGAGAAGATCCTATTACTTCTAGAATTGAAGACAGAAAATAAATGGGAAAAGGGACTTACCTGGATTGAGAAAGCAGGGCAGCAGGGATTCCTCTCTTCTCTTGGAGCTTCTTAGACTTCAAATTTTCGTGGCCTTTTGCTTGAGGAAAGACCCTCTATTTATAGGCAAACCCAGGGGTATGGTTGGTCCAAGGTTTGGCAAGATAGAGTTTCAGTTTGAGTTAAACACAAGATAATGCCCATCCTTTATCCACAAAGATATTTCGCATGAATAAAATATATAATTCGCTCATTTAAAGGGATATTGGATTAAAGATAAGGCTCAGAAATCGAGAGAAGAATAAAACTCGCACGAGTCTGATGCGCCCGTAAATGATTTACGGTCCAATGGTGTCCGTATATGTATTACGGGCGCTGCGTGCCCGTATATAAAATTCGGGCTCGCTTAGCCCGTAGATACAATACGGGCAAGGCTTAAATTATTGATTTTCATGCATTTTGGCCTGTTTTAAACCCCAATTAATATTTTCAATTATTTTCTCATTTTTAGTGCAATTTGGGGTGTCTACAAGAACGCATCAGCAAGGAATAAAAGTAATCGTGCCAACCAGACACTTAGTCATACGGCTGGGACAAATAGCTTTGCCAAGGTCAGAAACGAACAGGTATAACAAATGGCCACTTATGAATGTCTTGATATACTATTATAAATTTGTTCACCCTTTCAACTTGATGATTGGTCTTCATAGTGTACTTGCACTTCATTGCTTACCTCTTCTAAGTTGTATAGTAGCTTTTCTATTTTCTTGCAATAAAAAAGTAATGTTTCATTTAGAACATTACTTTTTCATATAACAGTAATGTTTCATGAAGCTGCCTTAGCGGTCACTCATTTGTCTTATCTATTTCCATACAATTGCTAGATAAAGGGATTCTAATTATAGTAGCATGAATAATGAAAAAGGGAATGACAACGAGTTGGTACATGTTTGGTCTTAAAAGTTATTCCAAGGAAAGTAATAGCACTACAGTTAAAATAATATGTATGATAAGATTAAATGTTTATGTGAATGAGGATTGTATATGAATGCAATGTTTGTGCTCTTTTTTTGTTTTTAGGTTCAATGGCTTTATTTTAGACTAATTTGGTCTGGACAATGCTCTATTTTTAGGGGAGATGTCGTCAAAATTTGTATTATTTTTTCTTTATTTATCTCTACATGTGTTCTTTGTTTTTATATTTCTTCATCTTTTTAATCGGGTCAATTGTTTTAATGTCTACTTGTGGATGTTTAAATGATTTATGATGAATTAACACCATACTTTTTTCATTAGGGATTAGCTGGCCGTGCTGAGACTTTTATAAGAATGCATACTCGAAAAGATGGCACGCCAATCAATGATGAAGCGGCTAACAAGATAGTAAGTTATTTCCTCTTATTGTAGGTGTAATGGTACAATACGATTAACTTTATTAGCATCTATTTTGATAACTCAATGATTGCATAAATATTTTTTTCTAGGATAAAACTATCATGGAACAAGGCACGCCAGATTCGACGGCCCGAGATGATGTATATACTCAAGTCATGGGGCATGACACACATGGCAGGGTGCGGTGTTGTGGGCTAGGCCACACTCCCATTAGGCTGTGGGGTAGTGTATCCTCGAGTACGTCATCTCAATAAGTCGATATGGATGAGTTTAATAGGATGTGAGAATAATTGCAACGTATGGAAGAGCAGCTAGAAGAGGAGAGGCGACAACGAGAAACAATTGAAGCAACTGTTGCTCAACATGCTAGAGAATTTGCAGAATTTAGAAACTTAATGATGAGTAACCTTCAAACACAAGTATTATATAAATGCCTCAAAAAATACATATAGCACAAGATCATATCAACTTTATATTTAAATACCACACTTAATGATCTTTGTTACAATGTATAGCCTCCTGGCGAAACTTCTGCAAATGACAGTCCTCCTCGGGATTTTAGCTAGACACTTTTATTATTTGAGGTGAGTAACACAAGATAGCTTCGGTCCTATCTATATATATATATATATTTGGCTCAATTGATTTGTCTACTTATAATTTTAGAATTCAAAATTCTTATATTACTGATGCATGATTCATTGCTATTTTCATGCAGGGCTATTAAATTGATACGAGTTACAATGTCACTTGTTAATGGAAACCACAAATTTACTTTTATTTAGTTTAATTTATATGACATGAATGTTTGCAGTACTTTAATTTTATTGGAATCTCTTCTAATTCAATTTTTTTTTTTGTAATTCTCTTGTTCTATTTATTATAAAATTTGCCACGAAATCAGGTGATTTTCTATGGCACTAATTATAGATTTTGTTTTTGCTGGTATAGGTCTTTAGCAGCCGTCGCTAAAGACCCCAAAAGTTTTAAGCGTCGGTAATTACTGCCGCTTAAACTGGGAAACATAATGTGGTTTCGCAGCGGTAGCTACCGCCGCAAAATATATCGCAAGTATTAGTAGCGGGACTTACCTCCGCTAATAAATAAATGGAAGCACGTGAGGTTAATAGTGGCGGTAATTACTGCCGATGATACTACGTATTAGCGGAGGGAATTATTTCTTATTAAGCAGCGGTAGTGTGAGACATGGGAAAAAATCACCGGAGTGATCATCCCTCCGTCAACACACGGGCTCAACGCAAAAGTGGGAGAGTCGCCACCATTCATGATTTTGGGGTGAGAATGGACACCAAAGATTCAAAAGTAGGCAAAAATAGCCAAAAGAAACATTCTAGGGTAAAAATAACCCTACTTGAAAATCAAATCCAGAGATGGGTAAGGGGATTAGATTATGAACGAGGGAAGGTGTTAGGCACCCCCATTCATCCACACGAAGTAGTTGCCAAGTGTATGTTCATGCAAAAAATAGAAAGCTTGCTAAAATCATAGAAAACCTTGAAAAAGGATTAATGTATGATATTTTCACATGAAGATCTAAATGGATTTTAGATCCTCTCTTATGTCAATATCATTTCTGGAGTATTTCAAAAGATGGAAATCAAAGTAGAGGTTGCATAAAACCAAGTTAAATCAAATCCGGAAAATTCGGTAAAAAGTATGCCATTTGCCTTAAAATCATTCAAATCCAATTCTAAATTGAACCAAACCAAATCCATTTGAAAGATTAGGGTAAATAAGAGTCTCATGCAAAATTTCACTTCATTCCGATGAAAAATCTAGGAGTTATGCTCCTTTGAAGTTGCTGTTGGGGATTTTTAAAAGTAGTAAGTTGGCAACTTTGGAAAATTGTCTAGAAAAATCCACTACATAAAGTCCACGAAAATTGGTGTGATTGAAGTTTGTATGGCCATCTTTCAATAGAAACTAGCCTCATACAAAAATCCCTTCGGATGTGCCTTGGGTGGTCTCCCGAACAGGCCCCGAAGATCACAGATTTACCCAGAAAAGTACAAATGAACAGTTCTGAGTAAATCGGCTACCAATAATTCAAATGGAATCCAAAAATTATGAAACCAACTGGATTTAAAAATAGACTCATAAAGGAGTACTCAGAAAAAAAAATCACTCAAATCAAACTTAAAACGAACACATGGCGGTCCGTCGAAGTGACAAGTTCTGTATTTGAACCTGAACTGTCTACTTAACTTCGACAGAGAGGTGTCAAAAATCCGCTAGATGGAAATTCATGAAATTTGGTGGACATAAACTAGACAGCCTCACCTTTCCCATGGTTCTAGAATCGCCCCAAAATTCATCCGGATGATGAAGTTATGGACGTCCGAAGTAGGGGTACAGGTGCTGTCAAGCTAAGCCACTTTTGAAGAAAACCAAATCCGAAAATTGACAAAAAGTGTGTGATTCGTGTGAGATGAATCCAAAACCTTTGAAAAACATTTTAAAACACTCCAGAATTTGATTGAGGCCATTTATTGGAGATTTATCACAATGAATGTAATAAATCCCCAAATGTGAGCCTATTCACCAAAAAAGTGTAATATGTGTGCAAAAGTGAAAAACCAAGCAAGATCAATACAACATGCATATAGATTCAACAGAATAGGTTCTAGCATAGCCTAGGGTTCCGTTCCATTATCGTTTCCCTCTGTTCTCTTTAAGATAATCAAGGGTACTTTGAATATGGAACGGTTTACAATCAATCAAAAAGGCCTTATGCTACATAAGTTCTAGCACTAGGGTCAATCCCCAGTCTCGTTTCTCCTAGATCCGCCTTCACGTTTTACGGCTAGGGGAGTCTTGAGATACTTTGAGCCGGGGAAGGATTTCCACACATACAAACAAGGCTTTACATTACAGAAAGGTAGAAGAAGAGATCTAGATCTAGGAATGTAAAGACAGAAAATAAAAAGAAAAGTTGAGGCTTACCTGAGTTCTGGAGGCGATTCCACAGCGGTTTTCTTCTTCTCTTGGAGTTCTTCTTTGCGAGAATTCAAAACAAGAGTTGTGTGCATTTGCTCAAGGAGGAGGCTCCTATTTATAGGCAAAGGCTAAGGTCATTGGTAGACACAACTTAATGTCTAGAACCCCTCCAACCTTAACCCTAAGGTCATTTCCGAGATTTCCCCTCATTTAATGAGGGACATGATGGTAACAAGTGATTTCTCTCGGAAAACCCTAATTTTGAGCAAACTTAAGGTATCCGGTATATCAGGCCGGATAACAAAGGGCTTTAAGGTATCCGGTACAAGGTACCGGATACACTAAGGCTCACATGTATCCGGTATGAGTATCCGGATACGGGAAGGAGTACTTGTATCCGGATTGAGTATCCGGATACAGGTAAAAGTTTATTTTCTTCACATTCTGTGCTGGCTTTCCAGGAGATAATGATTTTTGATGATTGTTTGTGCAATTTGGGGTGTCTACAACTGCCCCTCTTTGCGGGAGTTGCGAAGCAGTGAGCTGCAAAGAGTAGACAAGCCCAAATTGCATTCCCTTGAGCATGATTTGCTCGGTTCAATTCAATTTCTGTAAAAAAAAATTTTTGGGTGGAGATTTGCCAAAAAGCCCTCACTTTAAGGGGGCATCTCTCCAAGAGTTCTTAAATTCCACTGAGCTCTCGTGGCTATGAAGTGGATTTTAAGCCCAAAAATAGGATTTTTTGAAAAACTGATTTTTTATCGAACCAAGTTGAAAAATTGAGTGGATATCATCCTTTTGACCAGGCACATTTCCCAAAGTTGTCCCAAATTCCACAGAGCTCTCGTGGCTGTGAGGTGGATTTCAAGACAAAAATAGGATTTTGAGAAAATAGTAAGAATTATAGCCCAAGTTTGCTTTTTTCCTTTTTTTTCTTTTCTTCTTTTTTTTTTCTTTTTTTTTCTATTTTTTTTTCTTTTCCTTCTTGCTTTTTGGCTTTCTTTTTGCCTTTTCTGCTTTTTTTTTTTTTTTACAATGTGCTGACATATCTCCCTTCCTTTGCAGCTTTGGTTACTTGATCATTTGAGCCAGATTGAAGAGATCAATAGACACTTCTTCCCGAGTCTAAAAGTCCCTCTCTTGATGAGCAACAGGGGGTGCCCTGATATTCCAGGGGGCAAACAGGGCTGGTTCACTTTCTTGGGCTCGCTTCAGGATGACCAGGTGAGATGGCCTGGTACTTATCAGCCTAATGCGGAGACAGTGATTAGCTTCCGAGACCGCAACTTTCTGATTCTGGCTGGCCTGAGGCATGCAGTGCTTTATCTTCCTCTGCGGGTCCTTCGTCAGTTCCGTGCGACCCAGGGGATTATCATCCCATGTGGATATGAGGATCGTCTTGGGCCCCTTTCTATGAAGCTGAATGCTTGGTTGATGAAGGAGTGGTCCTATGTCCGCTTTATGCATGGTCCAGTCTTCTCAGAAGCCCATGTGAAGGATTATCTCTTCTGGATCAAGGAGCAGATACAGACTCAGGCCCCAGTACCCGAAGATCCTCCTGTAGTCTTGGCTCCCACCTATGAGGACATTCTAGAGTCTGAGCGGGCTTCTCATAAGCGGCTTCAGCAGATATGGGTACGGGAGGCCCAGGAGCTCAGGATACAAGGCACTTATCTGGAGAGGCAGCTTGAGGAGCAGATCTCACGCCGTATTGCCGTGGAAGAGAAGCTGGAGGAGCAGAGGCAGGCTCGTTGCTTTGAGGTCCGTATGATCCGGCAGAAGTACCAGGATACTTTGGCCAGCCTTAGGAGTATGCGGATCAGGCAGGCCCTTTCAGATGAGGTCATTTCCTTCTTGAGTGATCCCGCTGCAGAGGGGGCTTCTGGAGTTATTGCAGCTCAGGCAGCTCGGATTCGGGAGCTTGAGGAGCGGCTAAGAGATAGAGATTAGCTTTATTTCCTGCACATTTTTCATACCTTTGTACAAAATTGAACTCCAATAGTGGAAATACAAAGGATTTAATTCAAAATAAAGTTTTTATATTATTGGCCTCAGAATGCTCAGATGCTTGTAAAAACAAAGGTTTTATGAAAAGTATTTGATTTATCATCACTGGCCAAAGTATAATTTTTCCTTTTTATATTTTTTTTTGTATTTTTTTGAAATTTGGTCCATGCACTTAATCACCTATAATTAAAGGAATTAGAACCAGGTTAAATAATGAAAAGGGTAGTCCACAAAATACTGAGGGATCAGAACCGTCCATCTTAGGACCTTTAGAGTCATCCCCAAATGTCAAAACTGCCTCATTCTGCTCATGCCAACTTTGCTTAAAGCTCAGATCCCCATGATCAACTCAACCTCTGATTTTCTTTCATTTTTTTTATTTTTTTTCTTTTTTGCCTTTTTGCCAATATTGCCCCTAGCGCCAGTTACGGTTTTCACTAGGGCCGGCTTCTGAATTCCGTCATCACCCATCTTACTCTGACATTTGAATGAACAAGCTAAGATCACCGAGGGCTTAAAAATAGGACGAAATAAAGGCTAGGCTCAGTTTATGAAAGAAAGGGTATTAAAGGCCCAAAAATTTTCAAGTGCGGAGATAGGTCAACCGGATTTACAGTCATGATAAATTTACCCATTTTTCCCCAAATTGCATTTTTTGCATCTTTTTTCCACACTTGGCTTTCATTTGCCATTTTTCATTGCTTTTCCTTTCTTTTTCTTTTTCTTTCCTTTGCCCCAATTGGCTTTGCCTCAATTTAAGACTGTAAATCCGGTTTGGGTTTATCAAAGAAACGAACCGGCTCAACTTGGCTAGACTAGGGATTATAATTTTTGAAGGAAATAAAGAAAAATGGCCTCGGATCATTTCCTAGAAATATTCACTCAAGGAAAATACCTTTTTACCGCATCAGAGTTAATGGGCTCAGGAAAATCTGACCCATCCATTTCTGCTAAGATGAGTGCACCCCCTGACAGGACTTTCTTGACGACATATGGGCCTTCCCAATTGGGCTTGAACTTACCACGAGGATCTTCCAAAAATGGTAAGATTTTCTTTAGCACTAAGTTTCCTTCTTGGAAAGTTCTGGGCCTCACTTTCTTATTGTAAGCCCGGGCCATTCTTTTCTGGTACAACTGTCCATGGCAAAGCGCTTTCAATCGCTTTTCTTCTATCAGGTTAAGTTGATCATGTCTCGACTTAACCCATTCGGCTTCTTCTAGTTTTGCTTCTATGAGCACTCGGAGTGAGGGGATCTCTACTTCCACGGGCAAGACTGCTTCCATCCCATAGACTAGGGAGTACGGGGTTGCCCCAGTTGAGGTCCGAATCGAAGTTCTGTAGGCATGTAGAGCAAGTGGTAGCATTTCATGCCAATCCTTGTAGCTCACTACCATCTTCTGAATGATTTTCTTTATATTCTTGTTTGCTGCTTCCACTGCCCCATTCATCTTTGGCCTGTACGGAGCTGACTTACGATGGGTGATCTGAAACTGCTCACACATTTTCTTCATGTCCTTGTTCTTGATATTTGAAGCATTGTCAGATACTATGGCACTTGGCAGCCCATAGCGACAAATGATATTGTGCTTCAAAAATTTAATAACATGGTTGCTTGTGATATTTGCATATGAGGCTGCTTCCACCCACTTAGTGAAGTAGTCAATTGCTACCAGGATGAATCTATGTCCGTTCGATGCCTTAGGGGAGACCATGCCAATAACATCTATGCCCCACATAGAGAAGGGCCAGGGTGATGTCATGTTGTGCAGCTCACCTGGGGGTGCATGCTTGTTATCTGCATAGATTTGACATTGATGGCACCTCCTGACATGTATACAGCAATCATGCTCCATGGTTGTCCAGTAGTATCCCAGCCTCAGGATCTTCTTAGCCAGCATGTGTCCACTCATATGGGGCCCACAGACTCCTCCATGTACAGTCTCAATCAGCCTTTCCGATTCAGCCTTGGCAACACATCTTAGCAGAATGTCGTTATGTGACCTCTTGTACACATGTCCACCACTTAGCAGAAATTGACCAGCCAATCTCTGTATTGTCCTCTTCTCAGTAGCAGTGGCATTTTCTGGCAAACTCCGATTATTCAAGAAATTCTTGATATCTTGAAACCATGGTGCTTCTTCTTCTGGTGCTCTTTCTAGAACGAGACAGTAAGCCGGTTCATCTCGAACCTCAATTTCCAGTGGTCTGATGTCTACTCCTTCTGATATGCTGACCATTAAAGCCAAGGTCGCTAGGGCGTCTGCAAACTGATTCTTGGCCCTTGGCATATAGTTGAAGGAAATTCGAGTGAAATTTGTGCTTATTTCTTCCAAATACTGGTGATAGGGGATCAATTTGTGATCCTTGGTTTTCCACTCACCAGTTGTTTGGAAGATGATAAGACTCGAATCCCCGTATACGTCAAGTTCCTCTACTCCATGATCCATGGCTGCTTGCAATCCAATTATGCATGCCTCATATTCTGCTATGTTATTGGTGCACTGGAATCTCAGCTTTACTGCAATCGGGATGTGTGAACCATCTGGTTTAACCAAGACTGCCCCTATTCCGTTCCCATTCATGTTGGCGGCCCCATCGAAGAACATCTGCCAAGAACTCTCACTGTCCTCCTCTTCAGTGTACAGAATTGCCTCATCTGGGAAGTTGGTCTTCAAGGGTTGATATTCTGGCAGAGGATGTGCAGCCAGGTGATCAGCTATGGCTTGACCCTTGATCGCCTTCTGGGTGATGTATGTGAGGTCAAATTCGGACAATAGCAGTTGCCACTTTGCTGTTCTGCCAGTCAGTGCCGGTTTCTCAAATAAATACTTCAGCGGGTCCATCCGGGATATCAATAGTGTGGAGTGACTAAGGAAATAATGCCTTAGCCTCTGAGTGGCCCACACTAGAGCACAACAAGTCTTTTCCAATGGTGAGTACTTGGCTTCATATTCCGTGAATTTTTTACTCAGATAGTAAATGGCCCTTTCCTTTCTACCAGTCTCATCATGCTGCCCCAAGACACATCCCATTGACGTTTCCAACACTGACAAGTACAGGATCAGTGGTCTTCCTGGAGTTGGTGGCACTAGCACAGGTGGGTTCAGCAAATACCTCTTTATTGTATCAAGTGCCTGCTGGCAGTCCTCATTCCAGACCGTCGGGTTATCCTTCCTCAAAAGTTTGAAAATTGGTTCACAGATAGCAGTGAGCTGTGCTATGAACCGGCTTATGTATTGAATCCTTCCAAGAAAACCCCTGACCTCCTTCTCAGTTCTAGGTGCTGGCATTTCAATTATGGCCTTGGCTTTTGCCGGGTCAATTTCAATTCCTCTTCGGCTCACTATAAACCCCAGTAACTTCCCTGATGTAGCCCCAACGACACATTTAGCCGGGTTAAGCCGTAGACTGTACTTCCTGAGCCGATCAAACACTTTCTTCAGATTGATCAAGTGGTCCTCCTCTTTGCATGATTTGGCAATCATATCATCCACGTAGACCTCCATCTCCTTATGGATCATGTCATGAAATAGTGCAGTCATGGCCCGTTGGTATGTTGCCCCAGCGTTCTTAAGCCCAAACGGCATGACTGTATAGTGGAATGTGCCCCAAGGTGTGATAAATGCTGTTTTCTCTTGATCCTCCTTAGCCATCTTGATCTGATTATATCCTGAGAAACCATCCATGAAGGAAAACAGGCTATGTACCGCAGTATTATCGACCAGAATGTCGATGTGTGGAAGCGGAAAATCGTCCTTTGGGCTTGCCCTATTCAAGTCTCTATAGTCCACGCACATTCGGACCTTCCCGTCCTTCTTTGGTACCGGCACTATGTTTGCGAGCCACTCCGGGTACGTAGAGACTGCCAAAAATCCAGCTTGGAACTGTTTGACCACTTCATCCTTGACCTTCAGAGTCCATTCAGGTTTCAATCTTCTCAGCTTCTGCTTAATTGGCTTAACCCCTGGCAAAATTGGCAACTTATGCACCACCATGTCCGTGTCCAACCCCGGCATGTCCCGATATGACCAAGCGAACACATCTTTGTAGTCTGCCAAGAACTGTGACATTTCCTTTTTCTGCACATCAGACAAGCATGACCCGATTTTTACAATTTTTGGGTCATCTTTGGTCCCAAGGTTTATGGATATGGTCTCCTCAATATTAGGTTGGACCCCCTTTTCATGACGTTCTAATTGGTATTCAATTTCTTTTGGAACGTCTTCTTCTTCGACCTCGGTCTCTTCTTCGACCCCCATGAGATCAAAGTCGAGCTCAAGGTCGAAGTCATATTCAACCTGGTCCAATTCGGTCTGATTATATGGTTCATAAGTGGTTTGGACCTTTTTGAAAAATTTAAATTTTCTAGAAAAAATAGAAAAATCTTTTTGGGTTTTTTGCGGGCCTTCTAAACATAATTCCCCTGAAAACGAAGGCCCATTAGAACCTTCAGGGAAATGGCATTCCACTATTGGAGTTTTTTTTGGAAGCCGTGTTAGTTTGCCGAACAAACGCTGCTTCAAAGGTAAGGGGAGTTTCCTCCCAATTGTTCAATACAAAATTTTGGGGAGCAGGGGAAATAGGGAAAGCCTGCTCTTCAAACCCAGAATCCGATGCCATCATCACCGGGTGGGTACTGCCCTTTTCTGCTACGGGGCCCAATCCAGAAATGACCTCTTCCGGAATCTTCACTGCGGCCCAGTCAATGAACGGCAGGTCCATGTCTGCCCCTATCTTTTCGTCTTCAGTCATGGCGAAGAAGGCCCCAACATCCTCAGAATAGTCTAACTGCTGCTCGGGCTGTGGCCCAGGCCCATCGGCTGCTCCCAGTATTGGAGAGGGGTTACAGGGTTGTAGGGCCGAAACAACAGGCTTCTGAAATGGGTTGACATTTCGGTATGGGGGTTTGGACTGGACTATGGGAGGAGAAAGTTGGATTATATAGGAGGGTTTTGGAAAGTTCACCCTCAGATGCGGGAGTTTTCCTTTGCTTCTGCTCTCCCCTTCTTCATGTTCCATTCTTCTCCAGCCTCTGGGCTTGAAGCCCAACCCTACCTTGGGGATCAGTTTCTTAGCCGTGATTGGCTCCACCATCCCCTGCAGATTGATCCCCAGGCCTTTCCCTGGGTGAAAGTGGTATTTCTCCATCACTTTCTTGACCATTTTTTCTGCAGTGGTCCCCTTTTCCTTCTTTTTCTCACACCCCCCAGGTATGTAATTGACCGCCTCAAATTGGAATGAGTGGAATGCAATCTTGTCGACAGTTAGGTCCACATTGATCAAGGGTACATCAGGTGACACGATGGGTGGCACCAAGTTTTCGGCTAGGACTGTTATCACCCTTTGCCCTCTTATGTACTTCACTCTTTGGTGGAGCGTGGATGGTATTGCCCTAGCCGAGTGTGTCCACGGCCTTCCTAGGAGCAGATTGAATGCTGCGGGTATATCCATCACTTCAAATGTGATGTTAAAGATATTCGGCCCAATTGTGACCGGCAGTTCAATCTCCCCTAGGGAGTGGGTCTTGGAGCTATCAAAAGCCCTTACTATCCGCCCATTTCGTTTGATCCTCGACTGGTCCAGACCCAGCTTGGTAAAAGTGATTAACGGGCAAACGTTTAATGCTGACCCGTTGTCAATTAAAACCCGTGCAACCATGCAGCCCTTACAAAGCACAGTGATGTGCAAAGGGTCCACATGATAACACCCACCTGGGCTGATCTCACCCTCGGAGAAACTTATCACATTATGTGACAAGATTTGACCAACCATTTTGCCAAGCTGGTCTGGATCAATTGTCTGGGATACGTGTGCACTTTGTAGCACCCTTAACAATGCATCCCTATGCTTTTCAGAATTCAGCAAAAGGCCCAGTATTGAAATCTGGGCTGGGACCTTGTTCAGCTGATCCACAAGATTGAATTCACTTTTCTTTATTATTTTTATGAGGTCGGCTGCCTCATTTTCTGCACCCTGGGGGGTGTCTTCTCCCACTTTATTTTTTCCCTTCTGTTTTCTTTTTTCATTTTCTTTTTCTGTTTTTTCTTTTTCTGCTTCTGTCTCCTTCTCTTTCTTTTCACCCCCTGCACATCTCCCCGACCTCGTCATGAGGTTCACTTCCTCCTGGTTCTGGTTCCTAACCACTGGAACCGTAGCCGTGGTTCCCTCGCTGTAATTCCATGGTACAGCGGCCTCAGAATAGGCTAATTTAGGGATGTTAACCACTAGCGGCTGGAGTTTGGACCGGGATGTATGGGCCGGTTTAGGGATAGTCTGGGCTGGCTGCACGTTTACAACCAAGGGTTGAAGTTTGGATTGTGTGGGGACAGAAGAAGTGATGGAAGCAGTGGTGGGGTCAAGGTTGATGACCAGTGGAGCCTTAGATGGCTTGGATGGTGAGCAAATGGGTGGACTGCAATTGAAGACCAATGGAGGCCTTGCAGTATTTATCTGGGCCATCAGAGAAGAGACCCGGTTTAGAGAGGAACTTATGTCCTCAGCAGCAAGATTATTATTTTTTTGGGAGACCATGTTGATCTCCTCTTCTTCCTCTTCTGGGAAAAATCGGACCTGGACCGTGGTCCCCACGGGAGCTATGAGCTGTGATGGGTCAAAGGCCCTTCTGGTGGTGGATATGGCAGTGATGGAGTTGGATGGGCCTGCCCCATTGTGGTACGGCAGAGGGTTCTGCCCAATATCATTCCCGGACGAGGCCGGTGCAGCAGTGTTGAACACCAAGGCCTTCTGGTCCAACAAATCCTGGACTGCATGCTTCAATACCCAGCAGTTATCAGTAGAATGCCCCGGTGCACCCATGTGGAAATCACAGGTGACCGATGTGTCAAAATTTCTCCCCCTGGTGGCATTCGGGCTAGGCTCCTTCAGAGTCAAGTATTCCCCTTTCAGCAGGGTTGGCAGTAGTTGGGACAGAGATATCGGGAGAGGAGTGAAGACTCGGTTCTTCCTTGCTGCGAACCAGGCATCCCGCTCCTCCTTAGTAAAGGCCCTCCTTGTGTTAGCTGGCACAGAGGGAGAGAAGTTGACATTCAGCGGGGTCTGGTACGACTGCTGGGCCTGTTGGGGTGCCGAGATGTTCACGTGCAGTGGCTTCTTGGCTGGAGGAGCCTGGACCAGGTTCACCTCCCCTTCTTTTCGGGCCCCTGTCTTCTTGAACCCGGTTCCCTTCTTCTGGGCCATGGAGGCCGAGGAATCAAACTGCCCAGCTAGAGTAGAGTAGTCTATCAGCCTTCCTGACCTGACCCCTTCCTCTATCCGGTCCGCCACCTGCACTAGGGCTGCAAAGTTGGTGGTGATCTGACCCACCAGATGGTTGTAAAAGGGCTGCCCCAGTGTGCCCATAAATGTGGAGATCATCTCCGGCTCTTGCATAGGTGGCCTGACCTGGGAGGCGGCCTCTCTCCATCTCTTGGCGTACTGCCGTACCGGTTCATCTTTCACTTGGTCATCCTCATCATGTCGTGAGACATGGGAAAAAATCACCGGAGTGATCATCCCTCCGTCAACACACGGGCTCAACGCAAAAGTGGGAGAGTCGCCACCATTCATGATTTTGGGGTGAGAATGGACACCAAAGATTCAAAAGTAGGCAAAAATAGCCAAAAGAAACATTCTAGGGTAAAAATAACCCTACTTGAAAATCAAATCCAGAGATGGGTAAGGGGATTAGATTATGAACGAGGGAAGGTGTTAGGCACCCCCATTCATCCACACGAAGTGGTTGCCAAGTGTATGTTCATGCAAAAAATAGAAAGCTTGCTAAAATCATAGAAAACCTTGAAAAAGGATTAATGTATGATATTTTCACATGAAGATCTAAATGGATTTTAGATCCTCTCTTATGTCAATATCATTTCTGGAGTATTTCAAAAGATGGAAATCAAAGTAGAGGTTGCATAAAACCAAGTTAAATCAAATCCGGAAAATTCGGTAAAAAGTATGCCATTTGCCTTAAAATCATTCAAATACAATTCTAAATTGAACCAAACCAAATCCATTTGAAAGATTAGGGTAAATAAGAGTCTCATGCAAAATTTCACTTCATTCCGATGAAAAATCTAAGAGTTATGCTCCTTTGAAGTTGCTGTTGGGGATTTTTCAAAGTAGTAAGTGGGCAACTTTGGAAAATTGTCTAGAAAAATCCATTACATAAAAGTCCACGAAAATTGGTGTGATTGAAGTTTGTATGGCCATCTTTCAATAGAAACTAGCCTCATACAAAAATCCCTTCGGATGTGCCTTGGGTGGTCTCCCGAACAGGCCCCGAAGATCACAGATTTACCCAGAAAAGTACAAATGAACAGTTCTGAGTAAATCGGCTACCAATAATTCAAATGGAATCCAAAAATTATGAAACCAACTGGATTTAAAAATAGACTCATAAAGGAGTACTCAGAAAAAAAAAATACTCAAATCAAACTTAAAACGAACACATGGCGGTCCGTCGAAGTGACAAGTTCTGTATTTGAACCTGAACTGTCCACTTAACTTCGACAGAGAGGTGTCAAAAATCCGCTAGATGGAAATTCATGAAATTTGGTGGACATAAACTAGACAGCCTCACCTTTCCCATGGTTCTGGAATTGCCCCAAAATTCATCCGGATGATGAAGTTATGGACGTCCGAAGTAGGGGTACAGGTGCTGTCAAGCTAAGCCACTTTTGAAGAAAACCAAATCCGAAAATTGACAAAAAGTGTGTGATTCGTGTGAGATGAATCCAAAACCTTTGAAAAACATTTTAAAACACTCCAGAATTTGATTGAGGCCATTTATTGGAGATTTATCACAATGAATGTAATAAATCCCCAAATGTGAGCCTATTCACCAAAAAAGTGTAATATGTGTGCAAAAGTGAAAAACCAAGCAAGATCAATACAACATGCATATAGATTCAACAGAATAGGTTCTAGCATAGCCTAGGGTTCCGTTCCATTATCGTTTCCCTCTGTTCTCTTTAAGATAATCAAGGGTACTTTGAATATGGAACGGTTTACAATCAATCAAAAAGGCCTTATGCTACATAGGTTCTAGCACTAGGGTCAATCCCCAGTCTCGTTTCTCCTAGATCCGCCTTCACGTTTTACGGCTAGGGGAGTCTTGAGATACTTTGAGCCGGGGAAGGATTTCCACACATACAAACAAGGCTTTACACTACAGAAAGGTAGAAGAAGAGATCTAGATCTAGGAATGTAAAGACAGAAAATAAAAAGAAAAGTTGAGGCTTACCTGAGTTCTGGAGGCGATTCCACAGCGGTTTTCTTCTTCTCTTGGAGTTCTTCTTTGCGAGAATTCAAAACAAGAGTTGTGTGCATTTGCTTAAGGAGGAGGCTCCTATTTATAGGCAAAGGCTAAGGTCATTGGTAGACACAACTTAATGTCTAGAACCCCTCCAACCTTAACCCTAAGGTCATTTCCGAGATTTCCCCTCATTTAATGAGGGACATGATGGTAACAAGTGATTTCTCTCGGAAAACCCTAATTTTGAGCAAACTTAAGGTATCCGGTATATCAGGCCGGATAACAAAGGGCTTTAAGGTATCCGGTACATGGTACCGGATACACTAAGGCTCACATGTATCCGGTATGAGTATCCAGATACGGGAAGGAGTACTTGTATCCGTATTGAGTATCCGGATACAGGTAAAAGTTTATTTTCTTCACATTCTGTGCTGGCTTTCCAGGAGATAATGATTTTTGATGATTGTTTGTGCAATTTGGGGTGTCTACAGGTAGTGAGTGCCGGTAAAACGGCTTTTGGCAGCAGTAGGTACCGCCGCCAAAGCCTCGTTAGCTATTTCTTAGAATTACTAGCGGTAAATTTTGTACCGCCGTTGAGGCTGTTGCCAATTGGTTTAGTGGCTGGGTATTAAGCGGCGGTAAAATTCGTAATTTTTGTAGTGCTTCCATATCCATTTTTTTAATGTCAGTTTGAAAAAATAGCAATCTAGTGATCCTAACCATCATATCATGGTCTGAAATTAGTAGTAATCCACTGGTCATTCTCTTTTTGGGCTATAGTAGCCATCAAAATACGCTTGCAGAGCAGAAATGATGGCAATCGCTTAAACCATGGGAAGTGCAATTGGCTTACACTATCCAAGAGCAAAAACTCGCATTACACGTTTACCATTTCAAGCTCCTTCATCTGGGTAAAAGAAAATTAGTTCTCTTCCTTAGAAACTAGAATATGTAGTGGTAAATTATAAAGCCAAGTCCATGCTTTATCATAATCTTTGGGTTCGATTCTAATAGCAATGCGTTTTTCTATAAAGAAGTAAAAATCTTTTCATTTCATGAGTGCCTAAGAGATTTTTATTTTTTTGGCTAGTGTTAGAGATTTAGAGGGTGTTTGGTAATGTTTTCAAACACAGTTTTTCTGCTTCTAGAACGTAAAACACCACTCCTACTATAAGCTCAAGCTTATAGTAAGGGGTGAACTTTTATATATTTAATTATATTCTTAACACTTCCCCTCACGTGTGGGCTAGATTCAAACCCATTTTAGCGAGGCCCTACATGTGCAATATTTTTTCTCAATGGATGGAGTGGAGGTTTGAACCCAAGGCCTCGGTGCTTTCCTAAAGCTTTGATACCATGTAGAACACGTGTGGGCTGGTCTCGAACCCATTTTTAGGTGACTTGTTTTTTAGGGAGACCCTACACAAACCTCCAGGACTTGGCGTTAGCTAGCCTAATGCTCGGATAACATGTAGAACACCGTTCCCACTAAAATCAACAAAAGTTTGTTTGGTAAGTCGTAATTCAAAAATTGATTTTGATTAATACTATATTATCCCACCATTAAAAGTGACTTGAAATCCGCTAGTCTTGTCGCTAGAAGATCTATTGCTCCAACGGCAAGAGATGCGCCACTTTGCACCTCCCCTTCTCCCTAGTCCTGACCCTTCCTATCTATATCTTTTCAAAAATTAAATACAAATTTTGAAGTTTTTAGGGGTAAATGCATGAGCTTTTACTCTATATACAAAGCACTAGCATGCTTTTATTTTAAACCTTATTTCTATTATGATTTTTTGACCAGAAATTCATATAACCCATAAAACAATATAGAGTATATGTCTATATATGTACACGCAAATGTATATGATAGACAATTTGTTTTTTTCAAGCTAGGCAGGCGGTAGAATGCATGTAACTTGGATCTGCAGACTGACTGAAGGGCTCGAGCCACAGTGTCCTAGGTGGCGCGCTCAAATATAACACTTACACCCGAGCAACCCGCATCCTCTCTTTTCAATGGTCGTTCGAATGGTCATTCGAACGACCTCAACGCGACGCGTGTCCCATTTTAAACAAAAATGGCGAAGCAAAAACTAACGGACCGATTACGTTAGTTGCCGTTTTCGTTTTCAGCCGTGTGCCAAAACTTTTGATTTTCGGCCAAACTAGTCTCAACCACTAGACCAAAGAGGCATTAGACCGTGGTTCGCTCACGCATTCCTCTACCTATTCGAACGAAGTCGATGAACGCCCAAATACCTGTTCCGACGAGCGCGAGAGGCAGAGGATTTTCAAAAAATCCTTCAACGTATACAAAACCACCTTCCTCTTCAACATTTGCAAGCTTCTTGGTTTACCTCGTTCCTCTCCAACGAACGAAGGGCACCAAACTTCTTGGTTTACCTCCTTTCTCTCCAACGAACGAGAAACAACGTTTGCATCTTTCTTGGTTTACCTCCTTCCTCTCCAACGTTTGCATCTTTAACTGATTTGTAAGTGTTGACTTGATTAGTATCGTTTCATTTCCCTTGTTTTTTTGTATGCAATATTCATGAAATGACTTATACATACATTTCTATGTTTCGAATTTTTTCATACCCATATATACATTATACATGAATTAAACTCAGAGAAAAAAGGAAAAGAAAAGAGAACCACATATTTCCCCCATTTCTTCTCATTGGGGAACTCTAGGGAATTTTCCCCTAAATGGATGTTGCCGATGATATGCTGGCGAAATCAGAAATGTAACTCCTTGCATGCAATGGCATTTGATACAAAAGAAAAAAAGACAAGCATGCAATTCTCATTGCTTGTGATTAGATATTTTCAAATTAAAAAGTGTATAAATTTTGCTCTAATAAAGCATTGAAAAAATCCAAAGACTCATGAATTTTTGTCTTGAAATGGATTTATCATTGTTGAACGATTGTGTTCTCTTGAAAAATGAGATTTTGGAGGAAACCAAAAGTTTTCAAGGTATACAAAAGAAATTATAATTAACGAAAAGCTAGTTAATTTAAAATTATAAACAGCAATTCAATCTTATATCTTCATAATTTTAAATTTTTGTAATTTTTAATTACATTTTATTGTTGCAAAATATAATTTTTTAATTGTTTTGTAATTTTAAATATAATACCACACAGGAATAGGGAAAACAAAATAGATATACAAGACCAACTTATCTTCAACCCAATACAGAGGAAAAACAACTGGTTTAATGTTCTTGTGGTAATGTTTGTTATTTGCTAAGTAAAATATTTTGAATATTAATATCTTCGGAGATACACATAGTTTCTTTGATTTCCTATGTTTTGCTGATGAACATGCTCAGATTTCTCAATAAACCAACGCCTCGGTTTGTCATGTTGTTTCTTAAAGAATGCATGCCATATTCATATTCTTCTTGTTACTTTTCATTGCTATTTTTTTCTTACATAGTTACATGTGCATAGAAGAAGAACAAAACAGATAAGAAAAATACTTATTTTATGGGGCTACAAGTAGCTCCATTGGAGATGAGTTCAGTTGAGATGGTATGAGCTGTGCTACAAACAAGTATGATTTTTAAGAACTTTTGCTTTTAAGTCTTAAATCAATCTATGTATGATGTTTTATAATTTATGTCAATTTTATCACCAGAATTCATGAGTCTTTTTTTTTTATAGTTTGTTTTTCCATTAATGCTACAACAACTCCACCAAGCCACCTGTGCAAGCCAAAGAACAAGAATTGAATTGTGTTAATGATTTTTGCTTATGAGTAAAAGATTATGGTTTTCACATTGTTTAAAGTTTTGTAAGGTCATTAATTTTGTAATGAATTCAGGTCTGAAAGGGGTTGAGACATTAATGTAAACTTTTGGTTAGTTTTGCAATAGCAATTCAGGTACTTGAAGGAAATGTTAGTCATCTCTTTTGTTGTTAGTTATTAACTTGTAATGCCATGTGATCAACACTTATCATTGATATAACCCCATGTAAATACAAAGGCTTTTAATGAGAGTTTTGTCTTTATTTTAAAATTCCTCTGTTACGTGATGTTGTTGGCTTTAATGAGAGTTTTTTGCTTGAAGCTGGAAATATAAATTGTGAAATTGCCTCTGTTAATGTGCAGGAAAAGTTTGACTACTACAATGGAAACTGTTGGATCATCATCAACAGGACAAAAACAGCCGCGCAACAGTTGGCTACACTTTAGGTAAAGTTTCCTTCACTTATTTATTTGTTTTATTGTAGAAGTAAGCATGGAAGCAATCCAATATTTTGGATCATTCTCTTTGTATAAGTTTGGTTATGGTTGTCAAGATGACGGTTATTTTAATTCCTTTTGCATCCTTGTAATTCTGAATATATTATTGACCATGATTTTCCTTTTGTTCTTTCAGGGAATATTATGTAAACGAAAGAATGAAGAATCGTATTGAAGGTGAACAAATCCCGACAAAGCAGCAGGTAGGCATTATCAATGGTACCTGTTAAGGACCATCATTAATTTTATTTATTTTGCACTTCGTCGATCCTGTGCAAATGAATTTATCTATTTAGTTATTGCATTTCAATTATTTGCGGATGCTGCTGGAGCATGGAGGTCGATGAATCAAGCTGAGAAAGAAGAATTTAAGCGAGCATCACGGCTTGAGTGGGACGAATACAAGAGGGCTATCCCACAGCAAGGGCCGCGAAAGAAACAACAGGTTCGTAAAATATCTTATCTATAATTGGAATTATTGTGGATAATTAGTTGAGACTGATATATTATTTCGTTTTACCCTTCTTTTTTGTAGGCTGAGATAAAGATACGTTGTTCACCTGGACGTTTCATTACGTTTATGCACGGTCTTTCATTCACTGCTTCTCAGGAGCAGTGCCTTAGAGATAGTGGCTTTCACTGTCTACTGAATTTACACGCGACGAAGCTTTATCGGCGACTTTGTCATTGGATTCTTCCGAATGTAGATACTAAGAAGAGATGTATCAGAGTTGGGTCCCAAAATATTTTCTTTGACACACACGACGTGAAGACTATAATTGGGTTACCCATAGAGGGGATAGATGTTGATACATCTAAATCAGAAATCCCCGATACGACAGAGTTGCATAGATTTTACGGGGTAAGCAATGGAAGCATCCCTATTGAGAATGTTGAGAAGAGCTTGAAGAGCCCAGAGAACGATCATGAGTGGATCCGTTCTTTTGTATTATATTCGTTGACGACCTTAGTAAGTTCATCTTCAATGATTGATGTGACTGCATCCTATCTGCCCTTGCTGGTCGATGTACAGAGGATAGGAGGTTACAACTGGGGGAAGTACCTTTTAGACACATTGATGCATCATGTAGCCAAGTTTCAAAAGGGCAAACGGAAATCCGTCAATGGCTGCTTATTATTTTTACAGGTATGTATAGTATTTAAAAGATGCATTGGCTTCTTTATCCTAGCTTATGATAATTATAGTGCGTATTTCGATCGTTGCTTAGTATTTGTATTACAATCGGATGATCGTTGGTCAAGCAAGGCCTCCTACCACTCCACATATGGCAGCGTGGACGGATGCATTGCTTTTGCAAGGGGAGAAAGATGAAATGGCGCTCGGTGGATATGGAAATGGGAAGGTATACATATATATATTTGAGTTGAACTGATTATTGTAGGTTTTGTTGTCAATTTTGCAAATAATGCAACATTTCTATGTACTCACTAATATACACGTTAAATATTGTAGGTGATTGAGCATCGTGTTGACAGCTGTGTCGAAGATGAGGCATCAGGCGAAGCCCATGAATTAAATTTCATTGATCTTCGGCAATTTCGTGGAGATCCAGATCCTGTAAGATTGGGTTTTATTTATTTATGTTTTTATTAGTTTTCTTATTACGAACACCTCCGCATGTTTTATAATTGGGTGTTGTGTATTCCAGGTTATTCAAGGTCATCTCACGAGGATGTTGGACACGTATAGCGAGATGCTAAATCATGTGAAGTCAAGGGAAACCGTGGACCCCTCCGATATCCACGTGCGATGTGAGAGCCCTGCTCATATGGATACTCCCGACTGTTCTATGCCTGATGTTCCTGATGAAGCAATGATGGCACCTTCCCATCATAGCACCCACGAGAGCGGTGATCATACCACCGCTCTCGACACGGCGGTGGTTGTGGAGGTACAAAAAGATAAAATGCAAGAGGATGAGGTGGTGATAGTTCTGTCTCGAAGCAGCACCGGGACCGAGGTAACCAAACCTCGAAGAGGTTCACGCAAGAAGACGCATGGGAAACATTATCGCACCCCATTTATTGGCCATCGCTTGCGTCCTCGATTGGGCCCAGAAGGAAGCTCAATCCTACAATACGTTCGCGGAAACAAGCATTCTGAGTAAGATAATATTCCTAAACTAACTTGTAAATGTTATTTATGTATTATAATTTGTAGTGAATAATTCCTGCTTGTTTTTTTCAGTGAAATAATATTCAAATTTGATTCCATCTTTGCGTCGGCAACTGAATTGGCATGTTTGTTAGACAACAAACATGTTAATAGTGTGGTATGCAAAGCTTATCTTGTGAATAATATATTGTTTATTCAATTGTACATGTCATCGCTCATGGTATTGTTTTATAGGCTATCAATGCTTTTGGAGCATGTCTTATGAAGAACCAACAATTGTCGACTAGCCGCAAAGTTAGCCGACATTATTGTCCCACATATATTTGTGTAAGCACTTTTTGTGATAGCACTAGTAGTCGTTATGATTATACAAATGTTGTTGTTCAAGGCTAGACTAATGACTAAAATTTCCTTTCATATATTATGTAGGAGTGGATGATGAAAAGTGATCGTGGTTCCACTGAATCCTTGCGTCCTTACTTCGATCCAGGGCGACTAGGGTATTCTGTGCTTGCATGCAATCTTGTAAGTTCCTTGGGATGCAATGTGCCACCTTCACAAATGATTAGTTTCAGATTTTTTATGCTTGTATCCTTACTTACTTAGCAGTCTGTAGTACGTTCTTTACTTATAAGGGTGTCTTACTTGTATGTAGATTTTTGTTCCCATGTGTCTACGCAATCATTGGTTTCTTTTAGTTTTAAACCTAAAAGAGCGGAGAGTGTATGTGCTTTACTCAATGGATGGGGGGCGTCGTGCGGGACATCAATCCATAATTGAAACGCAGGTAATTTTTTTATTAATGAAATTTTCTCATACCATTTACAACATTTATCATATTGACACTCGCTTCGTCACTTGTAGATTCAGATGTTGGATAAGATCTTACGTGACTTCGGAGGTGGTGATCAATTTCAACTTCTACTGTGGGAGTTGCGGCGGGTTAAGGTCCCACACCAAACCAACGGGTAAGCCGTTAGGTTTGTTTTGCTTCATACGTAGTGTAGTTTTGCCTGATGTTCATACATATGTTAGCTTCTTACAAGTGATGTGATGTGATTATATACCGTCAGGTCTGATTGTGGTGTCTTCATGATGAAATTCATGGAGGTGTGGGATGGCAGCACCTTGTCTCAAGAATTTGATCAGGTGCACATATAACTTAAATGTTTTTTTTATAATTATAGTTATGAAGTACTTCGCTAGTAACACACAAGTACATCTTCTATGAATTCAGAGTTATATGGCATAGTTTAGGGATAAGTACCTTATTGACCTCGTTAAGCACCCGTCGAACCAAGTGCGGGACATCGTTCTTTCTAAGGCAGCAAACACACCTGAAGCGGAGACTAGTGAAGGTGAAGAAGCCGAAGAGGTAAGACCTACCTGTCACAACTTCAATAACAAGGTTATTTGAAACTAATAACATTCAGGTGCGTACATAAACTTATGATTGCATTGTTTATAGGTATGGTTCACAACTCCAGCATTCCTGGCTCGATAGCAAGGTGAAGAAGCTGAAGGCCATCTTAAACATCCAAGTAGGACGGAAGATTGTGTATAGAAAACTTGTACATTAAATTGTTTGTCAATTTATTTTGCTAACGAGTGAAGATGGTTGTAAATTTCGGTCTCTATCTGTGAGAGGAAAACAATTGTAAAATTACAATATTTGTACATAATTTTAGGTTATATAATTTTCATTATATCCCCATTTTTTTCCTATATAATTTTCTGGTAATCCAAATTATCATTACGAAGCAAAACCACCATTGTAGGGAGAACAGGATGAAGCACTATCATGTTACAAGTCCCACAAGTCCAACAAACCCTACTTACAAGTCCAACATACCCTACTTACAAGTCTAACCTACCCCACTTACAAGTCCAACCTACCCTACTTACAAGTCCAACCTACCCTACTTACAAGTCCAACATACCCTACTTACAAGTCCAACCTACCCCACTTACAAGTCCAACCTACGCTACTTACAAGTCCAACCTACCCCACTTACAAGTCCAACCTACCCCACTTACAAGTCCAACCTACTTACAAGTCCAACCTACCCTACCCTACTTACAAGTCCAACCTACCCCACTTACAAGTCCAACCTACCCCACTTACAATTCGTAAAAGCTGGAAAAAAAATACTAAGGGTGATGATTTGAGGACGATTTCCGGACGCTCGAGCGGGAGGTTCCGAATTTGGGTGGGTTTTTAAAAATTTTGGAGCGTTTTACGCTCGCTCGAGCGTCAAGCGAAATTTTCAGAAACACAGGTAACCCTAGCGTGACACCTTCTGCGCGTTTTTCGACCGCTCGAGCGTCAAGGCAAATTTTAATATTTCTCAGAAAACCCGAGAGTGACGCGTTCTACGCGCATTTCGACCGCTTGAGCGTCAAGGATAAACACACATAACACAGGCAACCTTAACTTGACGCGTTCTACGCGTTTTCTTACCGCTCGAGCGTCAAGGCGCAAATTTCAAAAAAAAAACCACGAACCCTAAATACTTGCGCGCGCCCTTCTATTCTCCTATTGCAACCTTCAAACCGCCGCCCCTCCCACCCCTTTCATTATTCGCAATGGTTTCATCAGGAATTTTCGCATTTGTGCTTGAGATTGGATCCAGGGCATATTTGCGTTCGTCCAAGGTACGTGGGGTGTATCTTTTAAAATTTATTCCATGCTTTGAAGATTTCTTTTAGGATGGATTATACGTTGAAGAAGACGACTCTTGTCATCTTCTTCATGGATTATACGTTTCCTTTTTTCTTGAGGTTTATTTGACTAAATTGGAACTCTAAATAGATAGACACTTTTGAAATAGAAAATTTAAGTAATGTATCTTAGATACGTTACTTTAAACAAACACTTCAAGTGGTTCATATATGCTTTGGTTAGTAGTTTATGGTTTTAGGTATTTATACTTTTATTTTTATGCCTTACTATTTAATAAAACTGATAATCGAATTTAATAAATATATTATTTTTGTTAGAAAATGAAAATAGTTGTTGTACTTATGTCTTTTTCTTTAAGTCTGAGAAAATGTTTTTTAACTCAAGCAAAGAATATTGATATTGAAAATTTTAATATAAAAATGAAGCAAATCTTTCAATGAGATAGTGCTCAACTCACTGAAAGTAGTTGAATAAAATGCAATATGTTGTATGCCTAATAATAATTGAAAAGTTGATCTTGAAAGAAGATATCCTTTTGAAATGAACGAAATTAAATCTCCTTGTAATATGACTATATTGGTTAAAAAAATAACATTACATGGTTAAACCATTTAATTTAAGTATAATGTAGGACAGTGGGTAAAACTTTCACTTATTGTCATTTGACAAATTTTCTTAGTCGTTTTTTCCTTTTTTCTTTATATTATTTGGAATTGAACTATCATAATTATTTGATAAGTGTTCTTTTTGTCAAAAGTAGACTAAAAACTTTATTCCCTCCACTAGATTCATTGCACTAAATTGAGACTCTGAAAATAAATTTTATTTTTCCTCTTTCTTAAAAGACCTTGAAGATTGAGTTCTTTCAATCTTTGCAATTTTTTTATATAGAATTAATCTCCAAGATTATTGTTGCTAGACTCAAACTTCTGATGGAAAATTTGCTTATATTATGCCAACAAGCTCTTTCTTTGGATGGAAGCTTGAAAGCAAACCATAAATAAACTTCTCTTCTCTTGTTGCTCTCACGTAGAGTGACTGGTAGAATTAATTCTTAATCTAAGTCCCCTTTTTATATATAAACCTCAAATGCCTAATAGATCCATCCCCATATTTCAATCTAATCTTGATTTTGACTATAAACAAAATCTAAAATCACTAATCACCATGTGAATATTCTTGAGACCTTTATTTAGGCCCAATCTGACTTCACGTGGGGTGTATCTTTTAAAATTTATTTTATTTTTGTTATATTTCCTTTCTCCTTCTTCCATTGCTTGAATATGTGCATCTCAACCTTTCTTTTCATCGCGATCTAATACTATACTGTTAATGCAGATGCCTAAAAGACGCACTCGAGGGTCTACGTCTAACGTACAACCTCATGATTTTGATACTGAATATTTTATTGACCGCCATGCGCAAATGAGGTTTCATCAATACCTGCACAACCGGAGTCTCCTGTTAGAGCGGGAGGTAATAATCCGCGAGCTTGATCCCGAGATTACTTCAGTTTTTACTTCTAGGGGTTGGGAGCCTTTGCTCACAAATCTTCCTGCACCCCAAGCCATCCTTGTTCGGGAGTTCTATGCAAACATGCATGATTGGTCCCTTACCCCTCCCAGATTCAAAGTGTATTTTCGCGGTCAAACAATTGCCATCACCCCTGGTATCATCTCTCAGATATTAGGGATACCAAGAGTGCCTGAGCCTCGATATCCTTACCATGAGACAAACACCCCTTCACCTACTATTATGGCATCTTTTGTGTTAGGCAGTAATACCCCTTTCTATGGAACACATCTAGTGATTGATAATATTCCAACTCATCGGTCGGTTGTTCTTTGGATTATGAGCACCAACATATGCCCAGTGGGTCATTTACATACCCTCCCACTCCAGAGACTTAGCTTCTTTTATGCATTACTCCAAGGTCATTCAATAGACCTTCCTTCTCAAATGATTCGTTCCATGCTACACATTATAATGCACTTCAAACTGAAGCGGAAACTTATATTTCCTTGCCTCATTACCCGACTCATGCAAGGACTTGACGTAGTAATCCCAGAAATTGAGCGACCTTTAGTGCTTCCACCGCCTATTGGGCCTACCACCGTAGCACAAAGTGTTGCGCATGCTAATGCTGCTACTCGGGCTGGTGCTCTTCGTCCACGGCGTCAATCATCTTCCCAGGCTGGAACCTCTCATTCTGGTTCATCTTCGGCTGCTCCTTCATTTGATCCACCTGCCGTTATGGATTATTTGTCAAGGATTTATGAAGTCCAGAAACAATCGCGTGCAGAACTGGCGCTGATCCGATCTACCCAAGAGACGCAAGGCCGGCAGCTTTCAGAGTTACAAGGAGCAGTGTCGCAACTTCAACTGCACCGTAACGAGGGTGAAGAAGACGAAGACGAGGATGACGACGATGAAGGAAGTGAGGCAGACTGAAGTAGAGAGGGGAGCAGAAATTTTACGTTTTTTGTCGTGGCTTTGATTTGCTCTATTTTGTGGCCAAACGCTCGGATTTTTTTTTTATTTGTATTTAAGGTTGTACTCCATTACTGGCTTGCATTCTTGCAAATTTAGCACACTAAGCTTGCTTCTTAGAAAAATTGGTTTTGATCTCACCACGCAATATTTTGCTTACTCTATTTGGAAATTGGTTTACGGTTCGTATTGGTTCAGCAGCATAAACATGAACGAAGGTCTCGTGTCTTATCGACGCGGCTTTTTGTGATTGGAGTTAAGAAATGATGGGGTTTACTATCAATGAAAAAATGAAAGCATATCAGTCGGAGCTACTCCATATAAGATCTGGTGGCCCAACGATATATGTGTATGCAGGAGCTCATGTCCACATATTTCATCATTGGTTATAGCAAATTAAACAGCTAATGCTCCAACTACTATTAAGTCATGAAAATTGATTAGTGACCCTATATCATTGATTTGTTACCAAACGGGTTTCTTGTCACTTGTTTTTAAAAACCCCAAAAACAGTTATTGTTACCAAACGGGTTTCTTGTCACTTATTTTCAAAAACTGAAAAACGATTTGAAATTGTTATTGTTAGATTTTTTTTTTAAAACATATGAGTTGGGTTATTTAAAGGGATGATTTGGAAATATCATCCATCTAACATATGACCCTCTACATATATATTATATATTATATTCATAATAACTTTGCCCCAAAAATATATATGTCAAATTAATTTGTCACACATCATTATATGAGATTGATTGTTGTTAAGAATCCCCATGGTAAGATTTTATCATTGGAGTTAGTTCTACTAAAGAGTTTATAGAAAGGAAAAAGGAACTTTTCAAGTAATAGGGATTTAAAGAGAAAAATAAAAATAAAAACAGAGGCTGCAATAAATGGATTCAAGTCTAGTGTATGTCATAATTAAAATACCCCATCCTATACCCATTTTCAGCTGGCAAGTTAATGGGTTTTCTCCCATAAAGCTACAAAACTTCCAAAACCCCTCATGTTATAAATGGCCTGTGTCATATGTCAACCCATTCCCAACATGTTTAAAACAAGGTGCAGAGATCCAAAGTGAAGTAGGGATCAATAAAAGGAAGGTTATGTAATTTTAAATCTAATCTATTGGCTTATAAGTGTAGAGTTGGAGCATTTCTTTTGATCATTATTAGCAAGACATTACATGTAAAAGAAAATAATAAAAAAGTTCAAATTAATATCTTTTTTTAACAAGATTTTGATTTGGTCTTTTTTTTTTTTTTCAAAAGATCGATCCATAAGGGTCAATAAAGAGAAAATATTAAATCCATAACGGTCAATAAAGAGAAAATATTAAATGTACTTAAAAAAATAGTTCGAATTTAAAATGTTATCATTTTTAGGAAAATAAGATAAAGATTATATGCATATGTATTATATGTAAGAATCTAGGAGTAGTGGCTAAATTCTAAATAATTTATCTTCACATATAAACTTAGATATCATTCATATTAATCTTTTCCATGCTAATAGCATATTGTATTTTTATGCTTTTAAATTTTCTAGATTATAAAAAAAGAAAAATATGAAAATTAAAGATTAAAACATGCAAAGTATCACGCAAACTCAAATCACATGTAATTGTCAGTTGTCTAACTGATTAAGAATAAATTGAAGCAAGCCACTAAGATGAATATCTATACAAGATAAAACTCAAAGTACCACACAAACTCACACGTCTATGCTCCTTTAATTGCTACATTTACTTCTTCACTCAAGTTTAATAATGAACCCATATCGGGCTAACAATTAGGACCGAGGAGGAGGACAAAAGAAAACAATAGGAGCAGGTTCAAACAGATCCAAGCTGCAAAGCTATGGGGCAAGATGCATTGCTTTAGTGGCAGGGCAAGTTGAAGGAATCCGCTACCTGAAAAGTGAATAAGTGACTTAATAAAATGAAACGACAAGAGCAAGTTAGAGTATTCACAACTGGAAGTATTCAACTAATACCGTAGGTTGTCCCATTGTGTGCTTGCATTCGGTGGATTGCCATGCTGCATCACAAATGGCTGCAAAAACGATAATTGTATTATTACAACAGGTTTGTAAATTATTGATTGTGAGTCAAGAAATTTTAACTATTACTTGCAGCATCTGAGTGAAGCCATAATTCCCTTGAATACCCTGGGCGAAAATCCTATGATCAACAACACCACCTTGTGACATTTGGTTGGAAGCAAAATATGCCTGCATATTTTGTCAGTTGCCTTATAAGAAACACCAAGAGTGACGCGTTGTTTGCAAAACAAAAATAATGGAGTAAAGTATACCTGCACTGCTGGCGTATGTGAAGTCATCGGTGCAATAGGCATCATAAATGCATCCCTCATATAAGGTGTTAGTGGAGTGCAAGAATTCTGAGTAGATTGGCTACTAGAGGTAAACGCCCCACAAGTTGCTGCAACTTCTGTTTGGTTCATGGTTTCCTCTACTGACTCATTGACAGCTTGTTTTTCTTTCTTCCGTGTACGCTTGATAGATTGTTCCAACGCACCTTTTTGTCTACGAACACTTGAGCCGACCCGACCACCCCTTTGCTTCTTTTTAATACCTTCTGCCCTTGAAAGGATCTCCGTATCGTCAACGCTGGTAGCTGGAGAATCATTGTCCCTAACACTATTGTCCCCAACACTATCTAGAAGTGTGCAATCTAGCTGAGAATTTGCTTGTGAAACATTCACCCTTCCAACTTCACTTTGACTTCCTTCTTTTCTTGATGCATCATCCATAGCTCTAGCTTTGTTTTTTCCTTTTACTATTCTATTCGCCTCACATTCAATCTGTTTAACCAGATCACTCGCAAAAGCAGAGGACTCTTCATGCAGTGAGGCCTTCCTTGCAGCTTGAACAAAATTGCGACACAATTCTCTAAACCTCATCCCAATTGCCACTTTGGAGTCCTCCTCAGCAACAGTCCTTTCTTCATATGCAACCAAACCACTCTTTGCATCTTTAGTCCATCTTTTCAAGATATATTGATCAGGTATCTTCTTTATCCTATTAGCACGAAGAATATAAAATGCATGACTGCACAATATGCCACTAAATTCAAATTTCTTACAGCTACAATTGGCTGAAGTAGTTTCGCGATCGAATGTAACAGTATGTTGACGAACTCTCCGTTCGGCATCATTACTGACTTTATACTCAACCAATCCGCCAACTTCCCCACAAACATACATCTCACAATTAAGGACACCATCAAGTATTTCTTTACGAACTAATTTAAGGATTGCTTCTGTGTAGACGTTTCGTGCACATTCCAACATTTGATTTCCCTCAATCGGCAACGCAGGAGTACTATTTATCATCTTTCAATCAGCCCTCAGTTCCTCATACCGCCTATCATCCAATAATTCATCGAAGCGCCCCAAGAATCGCAATAAATCCTTCTGCCTCTGTAGATGACTTTTCAGTGAAGCATTCATGCTCTCGGACCTTTGTGTCGTACTCATGTTTTCACAGAACGTGTTCCTTCCGTATGCCAGAGACCATTTCTCCTTTTCCTCAAACTTTGCTTTCAACCATCTATTCGAGGATAAATCATATTTTTTAATCATTGTGTTCCATGCTTCTATGAAGTCCTCATCGTCTTCATACTCGTAAACACATCTACTAAAATCTTTTGCAAACGATTTCTCACTGTTAAACACATCGCTAAGATGCTTTGCAGCGTTTTGGAATATGTGCCAAACACAGAAGCGATGGAATGTATCCGGAAGCATCGAAGCTATTGCACTCGTCATAGCTTGGTCATGATCAGTGAGAATTGTCTTTGGCCTCTTACCAGACATTGCTCTTACAAAGCTTTCAAATAACCAACTGAATGTCTGAACGGTTTCATCATATAATAGGGTAGCGCCAAAGATCTTGGTTTGTCTGTGATGATTAACACCAACAAATAACCCGAATGGTCTACCGTACTTGTTTGTTCTATATGTGGTGTCAAAACAAACCACGTCACCAAAGTAAGTATAATCTGCCATCATCCCAGAGTCAGCCCAAAATATGTTACTAATAAGATCGTCTTCATCTAACTGAATGGCATAGAAGAAGGATGCATCTTCCGATTGTTTTCTTTGAAAGTATTCCAATAAGGCTCCTGCATCTCCCTGTTGCATGGCTACCCTACGTTTGGACCGCAAATAATTCTGACAGTTTACCCGCATGAATCCTAGGCATTCAACGCCACCTACTTCCCTTCTCATCATTTCGACAGTTCTCTTGGGCTGTATGTAAAACCCCGAATTTTCACTAAATAAATAAATAAAAATTTAATACGAATATTTGGAGTGTCAATGAATTTGTCAAAATAAATTGGGGATTTAATATAAAGTAATGATTTGCGGTAATTATAATTCGTTCGGGATGTATAACGGACTAATAATGACAAAGAGAATAAACATGGAAATTTCGGAAGAAATTGAATGGGTAGATGTGAAAATATTAAGAGAAGGGTATTTCGGTCAATTCACATTAATTATCGGTAAATAATTAAATACATTAATTAAAATTTGTTATTAGACTTGAGAAATAATAATAGATTTAAATTGGGGTTTAGATTGTCTATTAACCATGATATTTAAAGCTCAGTAATTGGAATAAGGGCGTATTGGTAGTTATACTTGATTTGAAACCTGAAGTCAAGGAGAGGAGAATTTTGTTGAAGGATATTAATTATAATTATAGATGATCACACTGATAGAGGAGATCCGGAGTTTGACGCAGATCTAACCGTTGGATCGTGAGATATCAAGGAAAGAGTGGATTAACGGTCCTTATTAAGTCTAATGGATGGATAAGTATGGAACCGATCCTAGGGAGATGCGTGGGATCAGGGAAGAATAAAATAGGGTTGAATATTTTTAGTTGCATTCGTAGGGTGGCTTGGGCATTGAAGTTAGGAGGCTGCGGTGGAAGAGAAGAAGAACGAGAGAGAGAAAGGGAGACTGAGAAGGAGGAAGAGGGCATATCTCTGGTTTCTCACCATTCCTGGAGCGTCTCTTGCCTGCGAAGAGGAGAGGAAGTCTCTAGTTGGAAGAAGAAAGGATCTGAGCGGACGGAGGTAGGTAGCACCGATTTTCGTTTTGTTTTGTGTTCTGGAGGTTAATATATTGTATTGCATGTTTTAGTGTTATATATACATGTATTTAGCTTGATATCAATCATATAATTATGTTAGAATCATCCTGGACATGAAAAATCAGATTTCTAAACATTGTATGTTCGTTTTTGGGAGACCGCCGACCTCTCTGCGCTCGGCGATCCTCGGTGCTAATGTAAAATTTGAGACCGCCGAATATCGCTTGAAGACGGACCGCCGACGACCTATTTTGTACTACCGCTGATCTTTGACCGCCTAGGCGATCCTAGGCGCTCTAGCAAAGAATGCAATTTTGACAGTTTTTCATTCCCTTTTCTTCTCCAACCCTTTCCCAGACAACCCAAGCCTCTCGCATAGCACCCTTATTACATGAAAGACATTTAAGTAAATGTCCTGTGTATTTATTGCTCCATTTACTTAAGTCTTTACATGTAAATAAGGTTTTACCCCCCCCCCCCCCCCCATTTGGAACCAATAAAAATACTTCCAAGGTCTAATTCCTAGCCAATAAAAAGTCAACTTTCCAGTTCATGCCTAAATCCCGGTTTTTATCAAAAAGCCCGGTTTGGGTTTAATACCCAGATGAGTGATTCAGGAGCCCATAAAATTCTAGGAGATGTGTTTACCCTTCAATAGACTACAACCAAAATTTGAGCCCGAAACTCCTTGTAGATTTGTCTAGAAAAATTATATACCAAAAAGTCAACATTTTTAACCAGACTTAGAATATTTTGGGGTCCGAAACTTTTTATTTCAGAATCGATTGATTTTTGGTATGGTGACCTTATTAGGGATCCTAAGACTATTCCACTCATCCAAAATGTATTTTGAGAACTTTATGACATTCTTAGTCCCAAATCATTATAAAATAGGGTATTTGGATTTCCACCACTTATAACACTTCTCTAGGATTATTCTTAAGGTGTCTCTGAAGGCCAATTATACTAAAAAGTTTATATTAGATATTTAACCACCTTGTTTTATGATTTAGTACAATTTGGGGTTTAAAGAGGATCAAATTCACTTGAAATGGTTACAAGGATTCTATATAGGTAATTTCCTTCTGAAAATATAATTGGACTGTGGATTGAATGCCATGATGGCTATAAGAGATTGTACCATCTGCGGATGAGATATGTGACCACCTGCGGGTGAGATGTGTAACTCCTGCGGGAGAGACCTCCTGTTGGGGGAGATGTGATCCTGATTGGATTGCATCCCACAGGCGAGATATATGACCACCTGCAGGTGAGATGAGACCTCCTGTTGGGGGAGATGTGATCCTGATTGGATTGCATCCCACAGGGGAGATATATGACCACCTGCGGGTGGGGAGAGACCTCCTGTTGGGGGAGATGTGATCCTGATTGGATTGCATTCTACAGGGGAGATATATGACCTCCTGCGGGAGAGATGAGACCTACTGTTGGGGGAGATGTGATCCTGATTGGATTGCATCCCACAGGGGAGATATATGACCACCTGCGGGTGAGATGAGACCTCCTGTTGGGGGAGATGTGATCCTGATTGGATTGCATCCCACAGGGGAGATATGTGACCTCCTGCGGGAGAGATGAGACCTCCTGTTGGGGGAGATGTGATCCTGATTGGATTGCATCCCACAGGGGAGATATGTGACCTCCTGCGGGAGAGATGAGACCTCCTGTTGGGGGAGATGTGATCCTGATTGGATTGCATCCCACAGGGGAGATATATGACCACCTGCGGGTGAGATGAGACCTCCTGTTGGGGGAGATGTGATCCTGATTGGATTGCATCCCACAGGGGAGATATGTGACCTCCTGCGGGAGAGATGAGACCTCCTGTTGGGGGAGATGTGATCCTGATTGGATTGCATCCCACAGGGGAGATATATGACCACCTGCAGGTGAGATGAGACCTCCTGTTGGGGGAGATGTGATCCTGATAGGATTGCATCCCACAGGGGAGATATGTGACCTCCTGCGGGAGAGATGTGACCTCTTGTGGGGGAGATGTAATCACGATGTGATTGCATCCCACAAGAGAGATATATGTGATGACCACCTGCGGGTGAGATGTGACCACCTACGGGTGAGATATGATGACTCCTGTGGGAGAGACCTCATGTAGGGTAGATGTGATTGCTGCGTGATTGCATCCTACATGGGAGAATGTTGTTATCAGATTGAGACTTACTATTAATTATGAATGACATGATCTACATTTGAATCAGAAGAGTTTGATTTATAATACATTGCCTTTCTAATTGAAACGAATGTTACATAATAAACTCTCTTTATTCCGAGCACTGATTAGATTTTGGTTTCATATGGTGATTAATCGTTCTTATTATCGACCGTGACTACCTGATTATTTTATCGTGCATGAATGATTACTTTTATATATAAACTGTTTCTAGCTTGCATGTGTTACCTACTGAGATGGTTGTATCTCACCCCTACTTCATATTCTACTTTTCAGGTTATCTTGGAGAGGACGCCACGGGTTAGACAGATAGTGGGTTGAAGTCTAGAAATTCCATATGAAAAGAGTAGGGTGATTTTATATAGCTGTACTTATTTTAGTGGAATCGTAATAAATGATTTAAGCTTCCTAGTACTCTGATAAATCTTAGTTCTTTATTTCCTTATATTTGAATTGATTGTAATGTACCACAAGTTAATGCCTTGATCCGAGTCAAAATGAGAAAAAAAAAAAGACCCGGATTCGGGGCGTTACACTGTATCCTTGTCGAATCTGCAAGATCAATTTCAGCTGCCTGGGCCTCTGTTACTTTCCGATGCGATCGTAACATATGGACCATGCTTGGCAAAAGTAACTCATGATTATGCCCCTCCTCGAACTGTGTAATTATATATTTTCCACTTGCTTCCAATACAATTTTTATTCTTGCCTTACACCCAGTCCTTGTATCTGCACGATGTTTTACAACCGCCATATCCCTTTTATCTGTCCGACGATAACCTTCCTTTGAGCAACAAAAAACCCTATCCAGGAGGATGCCCGTACGTTGATGCTTGTGCTGTAAGTCTTTTCTCGTTCCGAAACCAGTTCGTCTTGCATACTCATTATAAAAATGATGTGCGTCGTCTTCTGAATCAAATACCATCCCAATCTTTGGTAAATATGCTGTCTGTATTGATTCTTGCAAACCATCAACATCCCTATCGATGGTGTCTTCAATGCCATCAATTGATCTAGATGACAATTCCTCTGCACTATCCATTTCCGCTGTGTTTTCTGTTTACATATAAAACCCTCATTATTCTTTAAGCAAATAACCAGACTTAAAATGAAAGATCATAAGAGGCCAGGTTTGTTTCGTCCTTCTTAAAACCAACAAATACAATGGATAAACAACATTCACAAAGTAATTAACATCCAAGATGATCAACCCATGGTACATTCAAATTGAACCAAAAAAAATAGAATTAAATAAAATAAAGGTTTATTTAAAAGGAGAAGAAAATAAGCATTACTCAGACACGAGCACATCATCAAGCCACTAGTAAAGAATAATAATAACAAATGGACAATTACTGAAAATGAGAAACTAACTTAACTAAATATATAAGCCTAAGGGGGTGTTTGGTGGGCATTATAGAATCTGGATTATACTTGAATCTGATTACATAATCTAAAAGCCGTGTTCGGTTGGGATTTTAAGGTCGGATTCTACTATCCAATTGCCTAATCAAGCCCATAATCACTATCTACTTTCTTGGTGATTATAGGGATTATGGACATTGGTGCTTAAATTTCCAAAATCTGTGTTTTCAGAGATTATGTATAACAAATTATATAAAACATATTATAATAAATAATAACGTTAAAAGTATTATAATGTAATATATTATAATATTATAATATATTAGTATATTATATTTAATATCATATTATTAATATTTCATATTATATTAATATAATAAACATATTTCATAATCATAATATTATATTAAATTTAATATATTATTATAATATATGATAATATTTAATATATTAATATAATACTAATATATTAAAATATAATAATATATTAATATATCTTACGCAATATAGTAATATTAATAATTCATATTATATTGATTTACATATTATAATATAATAAACATATTATATTGATTTATAAACATATTATAAACATTATAATATATAATAAACATATTATATTGATTTATGGCCATAAATAATATTATATTTATAATAATTTAATTATCTTAATATAATATTATAATATATATACTATTTTACAATTTCATATTCTAATAAATTTCTTATACTAATATAATAAACATAAATTATATTATTATAATATGATTTATATTATAATATAATATAATATTATAGAAGTGTGCAATTATTATAATTTTTACGTATATTATATAATATTATAATAGTATTATATAATGTTACAATAATATTATTATAATGCACATAATATAACATTATTATATGATATTATATATAATATTATTAATATATAAATTTGAATATTTAAGTAAAAAGATACATATTATATAATAATATATACAACTTTAAGTAAGACATTTATTTTTCTATATATATTATATTATATTATTTTTTATGCAATTTTTTATACAAAAACTTCAAATTTATTCTCAATAATCAATGTCAATCAAACATGATTTTTAGATTCTAGTTTACATATCTGACTTCATAATCTTGCTTATCTAAATAGGATTTTTAGATTCTTAAATCTTAGAAATATAATCTGGAATATAAAATCTAGGTTTACTAACAAAAAAAACGAAAAAACACAATGTCACTTGAAGATTACTTGATAGTGAAAAAGCAAATAATTCATTCCATGCATTTTCAAAAATTTTTAGACGTTCACCGTTCGCGCAACTTGATTCCAAAGCAACTCCTTCAAGCCGTTAGCTCCCGAAATTCGGGCAATTCCTCAAGATTTTAGGTACAAACTCCTTCACACAATTTAATCAACCTGAACGCAATGCACAGTGTCGCACAGTTAAATTTAGATGAATTGCCAGGTCGATGGGAACCAAATGGGGAAGAATAAGCACCTGAATCTACAGTCTCGCACAGTTAATCAACTTGAACGCAATCAGTAGGACAAATCAATCATTCTCTTCTCCAACGAACGTGAGGGGAAATCAACAAATTCCAATCGTTTGAGCGCAACAGCAAAAAGAAATGACGAAGGAGGGAGTTTTGAAAAATTCATTCGTTTGCCATTTCGCGGGTGCAATAGGAAGGAGAAAATCGACCGTGCAAACCACGGTCGACTTGCTCTTTGGTCTAATGGTTGAGACGGTCCAAAACCATTCGGCCGAAAACGTTATATTTGGCTCACGGTTTACCTTTGAAAACTAACGGACTATCGTCGTCAGTCCGTTCGTTTCTTTCGTTTAAAATGGGACACGCGTCGCGTTGAGGTCGTTCGAATGACCATTCGAACAACCATTGAAAAGAGAGGATGCGGGTTGACACCCGAGGCCCTCGACGCCATGGCATGTCTCCCTTGTAGACTTGTTTCCTTCTCTCTCGGACTCCGTCACTCCAGTAAAGGAGGCACTTTTCTATTCCTTTTCTCTGATCAGTCCCCATCAAACGATCGGTACTTCTTTCATCTTCTTTAACTACTTCTAGCTTTCTTTGTCTTTAATGGCGATCTCTGTTGATCACCGACTCGAATAGAGTAGAAACGGCGATATTTGGGCCACCGATCCTTAGACGCCGGACTCTTCCTACTCTCACTGAATCGTCCATCCTACAATCGAAACTAGGCAAGCTTACGCAGGTAATTGCCGGATCCTGAAAAACCTCATCTGACACCAGAACTCAGAATAGATAAAGCCTTCGTGAATGATCTCCAAACACTTCGACAACGACATCCTGACACCAACTCGCAATCTCCGAGGGGTTTGTGTCTGATGTTCAATTGCAGAGTCACGCCCTCAAGCTAGCTTGTTGATCATCTTCTGCAATGATCTACATATTTGCTGACCGAGGAGACTCACATGCTTTACTCTGTGAGGAAGATTGTCGACAGTTGGGAAGAAATCGTCTGTCGTGTTATACTACAATGGCTACTGCGGCTGCAATAATTTGCGGCTGCGTGTCTCAACCCGCCATGTCATCTAAGAGGCGCTAAGTGTCTCCGTTTTCAGCTTCCGTTAACAGAACAGGTGGGAAACGAAATTTCAGGCTTAGTATTTCTTTTCTTGTGGAAAAAAAAATGGAAATAGAGCTTTTGTCGAGAGTGTCCAGATGAAAGCCACATTAACCAAGAGAGAGAAGACGAAGACAACTCTTTCGGTAAACCATTGACGCCTCTCCACATCCTAAATACCAAAGAAGATTCTTTTGGAGCTCTTCTTCTGTGTGGTTTTTGTTTTATCTCTTGCAATGAAGGTATGTGCATTGTTATTATAGCTTTATTCTTCTTCCGAAATGGGAAGATGAAAAGTCATTTCTTTCCGAATGAATTATGTTATGCTGGGTTGAAATCTTTTGTCATGTTATGTTATGTGGGGTTGAAATCGTCTGCCGTGTTGTGTTATGAATTGTCTTCCGTGTTGTGTTATGAAGATGTTTCTTAAAAATAAAAATAAAACAAAGATGCCACATTTCTAAAATCAAAGACGTCATTTCTGAAAATCAAAGACGGCAATCTCTTGCTTGATTTTGTGAACCCATTTTGGTACGTTTTGGAGGAGAAGAAATTTCTACTCTTCACAAAGAGGGAAGAACGCTCTTGATTTTATTGTGAATGAGAAGAAACTTCTTCTCTTGCTTAGTATTGTTAATTTAAAATCTAATCTAACTGAAGAAGAGAGGCATTTTATTTATTATAATTTTTGTATATTGTTTTTTGGGTTGAAATCTTCATGAAACAACGTCCTTCAAATTCATTTCAATCATCAAAAAATTTGGGGTTTTTGTTTCAGCTTTTGAGATTATGTTTTTTGGTGTGTTCCTCCATTAGAACTCCATATCAAAGATTTCACAGAGTCAAGAAACAACCTGAACTAGTGCGACAATTGATGATGACTTTTTTTTTGGTACTTAAAGTTGGATTAGTGGCCTCCGGAGAAACACGACTACGGAACTTGTAGCTGGGGTCATTCTTTTTTTACTCAATTTGTTTTATTTATTTATTTATATACGTTCTTCTAACATCCCATTCCCATCCAGACCCTCAAAACCTTTTTTGATTGTTTACATATAAAGATGTTTTTTCTTGTTTGAATTGCATGCATCATTTCTCTCAGTTTCTGAAAGAGTAGAGGACTACTCTTAAGGTCCACGATCTATAACAATTCAGAATTGAACAATGCAGAAACAGTACACAAAGAATTATATGAGGAAACCTGGATCCAGATCCAGGAAAAACCTCGAGTCTATATGAGGCGACTAACCCTTCAAAATCCACTATTGAATGAGAAGACAATTACAAAGGAGTACATACTTAACCTTTACAATTTGACTCACTCAACAGCAATCCACAGTTCGAATCCACGAGCTGCTACACAGCTTGAATCCACAAGCTGCAGAACACGATCAGTCCAGATCGCAAACAATCACTCACCAGTGATCCACAGTTCGAATCCACGAACTGCAACACAGCTTGAATCCACAAGCTGCAGGACACGATCAATCCAGATCGCAGCAATCCTCTCAGAATCCACTGAGACGATCCAATGCAGTAGGAATCCACCTACGCATCAAACAAGGCCGATCACCAGTCCAGGCGATCACACGATCAGATGAAGTTCTGAATTGAAGAAGAATCCTCTGTCTTCAATTCCAGGCGATCTATCTCAGATCTCCCCCTCACTCGATCGCCGACTCTCTAAAGAAGATTTGATCGAATCTCAAACACCTCAAGATTCGAAATCCAAAATGATCCAAAGAAAAAGTGTTTATCAAAAATTACAACACGTCTATTTAAAGAATAAAAACTCAGATCGCGTCGAGCGCTGGTAGCGTCGTGAAGCGATCGATGTAGACGGCTGGTGGCGAACTCAAGTCCCGCTCAGAGTAAGTTGAGTCAGTTAAAAGCGCGCTGCTAGCGAGCTGCTAGCGGGAGAGTACGCGGCAGGTGCACGAACCTTTCTTTCAAAACACGAATTCCCTTATGCGCTGCCAGCGGGGTGGCAGCGGCGTGGTAGCAGTGTGGTGGCATCAACTTCTTCTTCTTTACTAAATTCACTAAATTTTCATTGTTTAATCTGCACATCTTGAAGCTTCATTAGAAGACATAATTTGTCAATCATTTGCCATAACAGGAGTGTGAGTTTTCACACTTACAATCTCCCCCTTGGCAAATGCCTGACAACAACCTTACACCAGTGTTTAATATTAACCTCAGTTAATGATGATTTCCATTTAAGAATTTTAAAACCACACTGTTAACGAGAGACACAATGATTTGGACGAATCCAGAATTTCATTCATTTACAAAAAGATATACAGATAACAGAATCATATACAATGTTCAAGAAAGAAAGACAGACATTTTCTCCCCCTTACTTATCACTCCCCTTATACACCCATATTCAGGAGAAAACACCCAGAACAGAACATAACAAAAAAAACATCATATCCACAGCAAAAAGAATAACAGGCAGCAGCAAACAGCAAGCATCAGCATCAACCCAGCCAAACCATCAACAGAAACAGAAACTCCAGTAGCATCATCCAAATTTCTCCCCCTTTCTGGAAGGAGGTTTGGGTTCCCAAGACCTTGAGTAGTGCTTGTATGCATCTTGGGATCTGGAGTGCAGCCAACTGAGCTTGTGATCCATCTCCAGCTGAGTCTTCCGAATGCATTCCAGAAAATGATCCGCTTCATTTTGCATACGTTGCTGAGCAGCAACGTCCCTTTGTACTTCTCCACATGTAAAATCGACATCCTTTATCAATTGCCCCAGCTTCTCTTGGGTCTCTGATTTGAACATGCTCATCATGAGCATGTGAGACCTAACCTCTGAATTTAAAGCCTCCTGAGAAGCTTGCATGGAATTCAGTTTCTCTATGATAGCCACAGCATCAGAGCTGGATAGAGAGGACTGAGAAGAGGAAGGATCAGAAGACACCACCCGAAACGGACTTGCTCGTTTACTTCGGGTCAGAGTGGAGGAAGCAATGGGAGGACGGGGATGAATGATCAATTCAGTCGGATCAGGGAGTACCCCCTGATGAACACACATGTAAGAGATGAATATTCCAAAAGGAAGAGCTGCAGTCTTGGATTTTAAATTCCGAGACTGAAGAATCTGATGGAAGATAATGGAAGGAATACAGATAATTTCTCTGTTCCAGATGGCATGAAGAAGTCTTGCCCGATGGTGAGAGATCTCTAAGTGATGATCAGAAGGAACAAGAGAAGCACATACAAACAGGTTCAAGATCCGGAGAAGATCTTGAAGAGAGCCATGAGGCAAATAGTTGGGCTTATTCTTAATAGAAGTGGGAGCACCCTGAACGATTAGAGAGGGAATGATGGACTCCATAGGAGGATCAGTGTGTGACTCAAGAAAGTTAAAAGAGGGAGAGTCAACAAGAGGCAGTTCAAGAAGAGAGGAAATAAGCTCTTTCGAGAAGTCGAAAGAAATTCCCCTGACATAGGCTTTTACAGAGCCTTGATTGGCAAGATGGAGATGATGAAGATTAGAGTAAAATTCACGGACCAGGTCCGGATAAGCAAAACCACCAAGTAAAGCAAATTTTTTCCAACCATTGTCCGAAAACAATGAGTAGAAAGGGGATTCAGAAAAAGACTCAAGCTTGATTGCCCTTTCCAGAAGAAGTGGCCTGTGCTTGAAGAATGCATTGAAATCAGATAAACCATTCCCACAAACGGTTCAGAAGAATGAGAAGGGGAAGGAGGTCTCACTGGAGGAGAAGAAATAACAGGAGAAGACTTCACAGGAGGAGACCTCACAGGAGGAGACGACGTTGAAGGAGAATCAGTTCTCGACTTTCTCTTGAGAGGCATGGTAAAAAGAAATGGAAGAGAAAGAGAAAACAGACAGCACCAACCAACAAAACGAGAAAGCCCTAATGGCTGAAAAATCTACTAAACCCTAGCTTAGAATAATGAGAGAAAACTACAGAACTAGGAAGCAGAAAATGGAGAAGCAGGACGAAGATGGTAAAAAAATTTTTTTTACCTGAACAGTAGGCAGGAAGGAAGAAGGTGACAGCGACAGCAGCACCGGGACACGACGCGAGAGGCGAGAGAAAAACGAAGAGGGTGAAAAAGAACAGGGGTAAAAAAAATCGCACTTTCACCTATATATAGGCAAACAAAGTACGCTGCCAGCGAGCAACTGGCGGCGTAGAAGGTGCACATGCACACACAAAGAAAAACACAGATTCAATGCAGAAATTTATAAAAGAGGTTTGCACAATTCTTCATGACATCCTCATACTTCCAAACACAAAGCTGAGATTTTAGCTGAACCAAAAATCATCCAGATAATCAACTTATTCAATCTAAGAAGTACTTATCACAAAACTGATCTTGAAGTACCTATCAAAGTTAATTCAGATGTGGTACATTTCATATCAAAGAGCAAAATTTCCTTTATGGTTTCTCATACTATAAATTTTCTTCAAGATATTAAGCACATATGCATACTAATGAGTCAATGCTTGTGAGAAATGAGCAACATTTTTTACTTTTACACTTCATACATATAGAAGGCTATTTCAGTGTAAACAATCTTGAAAAGTATAGACATATCCCAACTTCATTTTGGTGGCTTTCGCACATCAGAGATAGGTAGCCTTTTCTGATCTCTTTTTTTTTTTTTTTTTTTAAAGAAGGCATTGACCCTTAAAAAACCTGAGTTTACAGTTCATTCCAAGAATATACCTTCTTTATCTTTTTCTTTTTGAGATTTACAGTGGCTTTCACTCTAATCTCTATGGCAGCCATTTCCAAAACTTTTCTTTTCATAAAGGTGATAGCCTATAGATCCCAAGCTTTACCACACAATAAGCTTCAATACATACAGGTGTTTCAGACAAAGTTGCTGGTTAGAAATAAGACATTTCTGTCAATATGCATACACTCAATCTTCCTGAAAACATATCTTAGTAATAAGAACACACACAAATTCATTTTGATCAGATATGTGAGACATTTTACATCAAAATTAACTCAAAACAGAACCTGATTTTCAGTTTTGAGAGCATACTCCTAGGGATTTCCTAAAAGTTTCAAATCTGTTTTGATCTAAAGGTTTGGTAAAAATGTCAGCCAACTGTTTTTCAGTAGATTTATATTCAATCATAACAGTTTTGTCTTCAATCAACTCTCTTATAAAGTGATGCCTGATATCTATATGTTTGGTCCTTGAGTGTTGAACAGGATTTTTAGAGATATTTATGGCACTTTGATTATCACAGAAGAGAATCATTTCATCTTGATCTAACCCATAATCCGATAACATTTGTTTCATCCATATAAGTTGAGTACAGCTGCTTCCTGCAGCAATATACTCAGCTTCAGCAGTACTCAGAGAAACACAGTTTTGTTTCTTGCTTAACCAGGCAATGAGATTATTCCCCATGTAAAAGCAACCACCAAAGGTGCTTTTTCTGTCATCCATACACCCAGCCCAATCAGCATCAGTGTATCCAGTAAGATGTGGGTTTGTCTCTTTGGAAAACCAGATTCCCAGATCAATAGTCCCATTAACATATTTTATAATCCTTTTTACAGCATTCAGATGGGATTCTTTAGGATTAGCCTGATATCTAGCACAAACTCCAACACTAAAGCTTATATCAGGTCTACTTGCTGTTAAGTACAGTAGACTCCCAATCATTCCTCTGTACAGGGTAGGGTCTACAACCTTTCCAGATTCATCTTTTCCAAGTTTTAAACTAGTACTCATAGGAGTCCTAGCATGTTTAGCATGAGTTAAGCTGAATCTCTTAACAAGATTTCTTGAATATTTTGCTTGAGAGAAAAAAATTCCTTGTTGAGATTGATAAATCTGAAGACCTAAGAAAAAGTTCAGTTCACCCATCATACTCATTTCAAATTCACTTTTCATTAAATCAGCAAAGGAGTGAGCATGATTTTCAGAAGTGGACCCAAACACTATGTCATCAACATAGATTTGAGCAATCAAAATATGTTTGGACTCTCTTTGAATAAAGAGAGTTTTATCTACATTTCCTCTCATAAAACCAGATTCAAGTAAAAAGAAGGTAAGTCTCTCATACCAAGCTCTAGGAGCTTGTTTGAGACCATACAAGGCTTTGTTCAGTTTATAGACATATTTAGGATGATTTGTGTCCTCAAATCCTTTAGGTTGCTCTACATAGACCTCTTCATTCAGATATCCATTTAAGAATGCACTCTTAACATCCATTTGAAACAGTTTAAACTTCAAGTAACATGCAATAGACAACAGTAATCTGATTGATTCTAACCTAGCTACAGGAGCAAAGGTTTCATCAAAATCTATTCCTTCTACTTGAGTATACCCCTGAGCAACAAGCCTAGCCTTATTTCTGGTTACTATCCCATTCTCATCAGATTTGTTCTTAAAAATCCACTTGGTTCCTATCACATTCAGATCAGAGGGTCTTTCAACCAATTCCCAAACATTATTTCTAGTAAATTGATTCAGTTCTTCATGCATAGCATTCAACCAAGAATCATCTAACAATGCATCTTTATAAGATTTTGGCTCAAATTGAGAAAGATAAGAAGAAAATCTTACCTCATTATGTACCTGATGTCTTGTTCTGACACCATCTGAAATATTTCCAACAATTTGCTCAGTTGGGTGGTCTTTGAGAGTTCTAGTCAGAGGAACCACTTCAATACTTGAGGAAGCATCTCTGATTTCATCCTCTTCATCTACAGCCTGCAAAAATTCACTGTCAATACCTTCATCATCAATTAGCACATTTATAGATTCCATTACAACAGATTTTTGCAAATTAAAAACTCTGTATGCTCTACTAGAAGAAGAATATCTTAGAAAAATTCCTTCATCACTTCTAGAATCAAATTTTCCTAGATTCTCTCTGTCCCTTAAGATATAACATTTACTTCCAAATACTCTGAAATATTTCAAGTTTGGCTGTTTTCCTTTCCAAAGTTCATAGGGAGTTTGTTTCCACCCAGATCTGATATAAACTCTGTTACTAATGTAACAGGCAGTGTTTATAGGTTCAGCCCAGAATTTTGTTGAAATTTTCTTGGCTATCATCATGGTTCTAGCCATTTCTTGTAAAACTCTGTTCTTCCTTTCCACAACTCCATTTTGTTGTGGAGTCTTAGGAGCAGAAAATTCATGTTTGATTCCTTGTTCTTCACAGAAATTGGAAAACATTTGATTCTCAAATTCTGTCCCATGGTCAGATCTGATTCTAACAATCTTTTCTATTTGCAAGTTCTTTTCAACTTGAATTTGACAGCACAGATGTTTAAAACAATTGAAACATTCAGATTTTTCTCTTAGAAAGTCTACCCAAGTATATCTGCTGTAATCATCTACAGCAACAAATATATATTTCTTTCCTCCCAGACTCTCAGTCTTTGTAGGTCCCATTAAATCCATATGAATCAGTTCTAATGGTCTTGATGTTCCTACAATGTTGGTTTTCTTGTGTGTGGCTTTGATTTGCTTTCCTTGATTGCAAGGACCACACATTCCTTTCTTTTTATTTTTCCCAAACTTGGGAATTCCTCTAACCAGCTCAGACTTAGAGATTTTTGACAAATCTCTATAGTTAATGTGGCCAAGTCTTCTATGCCACAAATCAATTTCATTGCCTATGGAGGATTTTAAAGAGCACTCATTGTTTCCAATAATCCCATAGCAATTATCACTTGTTCTTTCCCCTACAAGAACAGTTCTACCAGATTTATCCAATATTTTGCATTCTTTTCTGGTAAAATTAACAAATAATCTGGAATCACATAATTGGCTAATACTGATAAGATTTGCCTTCAAACCAGATACAAATAGAACATTCTTTAAGCAAACTCCATTTGGACCTGTAACAGTTCCTTTACCTTTAACTTGGGAAGTGCTTCCATCACCAAATGTAACACTTCCACCAAAATATTCTTCAAAGGTACTGAACATATCCTTATGACCACACATGTGTCTTGAACAACCACTGTCCAAGTACCACATGTTGACATCATGAGCTTTTAAAGCTACATGAACCACATTAGCAACTAATGAATCTTTTCTTACCCAAATCTGTTTTTCAGGAGTCTTCTGAAAAGTACTTTCATCAACTACTTGAGTTTTTGAGGAAAGCCTTTTTGACAGATTTGAGACTTCCTGATTTAATGTTTCAGTCATTTTTAACAGAGAGTCAAATCTGTTGTATAAGTCCAGTGACTGACTTTGGTTTACCTTTCTCTTATTATCAAAATATCCATCAGGGAAACCATACAGTGCATAACACTTTGGTCTTATATGACCCTTTTTATTGCAGTGATGGCATACAGGTATGAACCTATGTTCAGACAAATCAGCATTTCTAGACTTGTCAGTTTTTCTAAACTGAACAGATTTAGATTTCTCAGAAGTTGAAGATTTACCTGTTGGTCTTACTTCTCCAGCAGAAATTTTCTATGAAGATTCCATGTTTTGATTACTTACACTCATTCTCTTTTCAGTAGAATTTGAGCTTTCAGGAACTTCCTTTGAAATTGATTCCTCATTTATTTGAGGATTTCCTGCAGAAACATTTGAAACATCAGATTTACTTAAATTTGAAACTTTCTCAAGTTCACTCACTTTACCTTGAAGTACAGAGATCTGAGCTTCCTTTTCTTTCAGTTTTTCAGTTTTTTCAGTTAAAGAAGTTACCAGAAAATCTTCTTTGGCATGTCTTTCAAGTAACTTCTGGTTTATTGAATCTATTTCTGCAAGAGCTTTATTTTTCTCTGTTTCTGATTCCTTCAATTTTTTACTCAGTTTCTTGACTTTCTTCTGAGCTCTATTGAATTCCTTATAGAGCTGATTGTAGGCTTCTTGTAGTTCTTCTTCATCATCTGATAAAGTCTCTTTATTATCTCCTGCAATTCCAGAGATTGAACTACCAGAAGAGGATGAGTAAAATGAATTGAAAGCAGTAAAATTAGCAGAGATATCCTCATCAGATTGTGAAGAATTATCAGTATTACTGTCATCCCAAGTAACCTGATAATTAGTCTTTTTCTTTTTATCCTTTGAGGGACAATCAGATGCAACATGTCCAAATCCTCTACATTTGTAACATTGGACTTCATCATTCTGAGAAAATTTCTTCTCCTTTCTTGGATCAGAAATTTTCTTATCAGATCTCTTGTTTGATCTGTCCATGGATGATGAAGAATTTGATTGTCTCTTTTTAAACATTTTCTTAAACTTTTTGGCTAAGAGAACAAGTTCATCCATATCAACATCAGAATTATCTGATTCTTCAGTATTTACAGATTTTACAAATTTTAGAGCTATTCCTTTATTTCTTTTTGGAATATTCAGATCTAGCTCATAAGTCTGTAAAGATCCTACCAGATCTTCAATTCTCATGTTATCTACATCTTTTGCCTCTTGTATAGCAGTTACTTTAGGTCTGAATCTTTCAGGCAAAGATCTTAATATTTTTCTAATAACCTTTGATGTAGAGATTTTTTCTCCAAGATTAAAACTAGAATTAACAATATCTGAGAGTTTAGCATAAAACTCATCAAAAGACTCATCATCTTTCATATATAAAGTTTCGAAAGATGTAGTAAGTCTCTGAAGTCTGGAAAGCTTGACAGCTGAGGTTCCTTCATGAGTGACCTCAAGAATGTCCCAAGCTTCCTTAGCAACTTCACATGAGGAAATTCTCCTGAATTCCTCAACACCAACAGCACAAAATAAGGCATTCATTGCCTTGTTATTCCATCCACATTGATCAGATTCAGTTTTAGTCCACTGATCATGAGGTTTAGGGATCACAACACCTACTTCTGTTGTGATCACAGGTGGATGATAACCATTACAAACCGAGAGCCAGACATGCTCATCGATTGATTTCAGGTAAGCTCTCAATCTTGCTTTCCAGTAAGAATAATTGTTACCTTCAAATAAAGGAGGTCTAGAGGCAGATCCTCCTTCTTTTCCAAAATCCATGCTATAGATCTAGATCACACTATGTATATCAATTCAAAGTGAATAGGCTCTGATACCACTTGAAAGAGTAGAGGACTACTCTTAAGGTCCACGATCTATAACAATTCAGAATTGAACAATGCGGAAACAGTACACAAAGAATTATACGAGGAAACCTGGATCCAGATCCAGGAAAAACCTCGAGTCTATATGAGGCGACTAACCCTTCAAAATCCACTATTGAATGAGAAGACAATTACAAAGGAGTACATACTTAACCTTTACAATTTGACTCACTCAACAGCAATCCACAGTTCGAATCCACGAACTGCTACACAGCTTGAATCCACAAGCTGCAGAACACGATCAGTCCAGATCGCAAACAATCACTCACCAGTGATCCACAGTTCGAATCCACGAACTGCAACACAGCTTGAATCCACAAGCTGCAGGACACGATCAATCCAGATCGTAGCAATCCTCTCAGAATCCACTGATACGATCCAATGCAGTAGGAATCCACCTACGCATCAAACAAGGCCGATCACCAGTCCAGGCGATCACACGATCAGATGAAGTTCTGAATTGAAGAAGAATCCTCTGTCTTCAATTCCAGGCGATCTATCTCAGATCTCCCCCTCACTCGATCGCCAACTCTCTAAAGAAGATTTGATCGAATCTCAAACACCTCAAGATTCGAAATCCAAAATGATCCAAAGAAAAAGTGTTTATCAAAAATTACAACACGTCTATTTAAAGAATAAAAACTCAGATCGCGTCGAGCGCTGGTGGCGTCGTGAAGCGATCGATGTAGACGGCTGGTAGCGAACTCAAGTCCCGCTCAGAGTAAGTTGAGTCAGTTAAAAGCGCGCTGCTAGCGAGCTGCTAGCGGGAGAGTACACGGCAGGTGCACGAACCTTTCTTTCAAAACACGAATTCCCTTATGCGCTGCCAGCGGGGTGGCAGCGGCGTGGTAGCAGTGTGGTGGCATCAACTTCTTCTTCTTTACTAAATTCACTAAATGTTCATTGTTTAATCTGCACATCTTGAAGCTTCATTAGAAGACATAATTTGTCAATCATTTGCCATAACAGGAGTGTGAGTTTTCACACTTACAGTTTCTATTGGAGTTTGTAATGCGTGCTAGACTCTTATAGCTATGCAATGCAATTTGTGGTAATTTTAAGATTTATTGGACATCATCTTGGTAGAGAAATGGAATTTAATGTGGAGTTAGGAATGAAGCCAATTGAAGAATGTGGCAAGCAAAATGTAGAAATGGAAGAAATTAGCAAAAGTGACTTCGAGCCAAAAGTTGGAATGGAGTTTGAGTCAGAAGATGGAGCTTATAAGTTCTATAATGAGTATGCTAAAACAATTGGTTTTAGCATTTGAAAAAAGCATAAAAATATGAGCTTTGGAGTTGTCAAAAATAGGACTTTTTGTTGTTCTATGTAAAATCCCAGATTTTAGTAATCAAACTAATTGGTTAATAAAATGCAGGAGGTGAGATCATGGTTCAACCCGGAGGAATTCAAGATGAACTGGATATGATGGGAGAGCCTATATAAGGTGAGCACCTAATTATTTACCTAATATAATTTTTATTTAGTAATTATTGTTTCAATTATATTATGTTAGTAAGAATAAATTGAGAAATAAAAAGGATAAAAGGGAGTTGGTCGAACCCAATGTTAGTGGGTTGACCCAAGGGTTGAGTTGGTTTAATGGTTTGATTTAAGTTGGCTTAAAGGAGAAGAGGGCAAATAAGTAAAAGCCATTAAATATTAAAGGAGAAGAGGGCAAATAAGTAAAAGCCATTAAATATTAAACTAAACCTAATTGTGCATGGTGTTCGTTGAGCACAAAACATCAAAAATAGAAGGAGCCGTGAGTTGTTCTCTTGTTTCCTATTTTCTTCTCCTAGTTGCCTTGTGATCAAACCCAAACCCTTTACAACTGTTGGAGCCGTCTTAGAGAAGAAGGAGGAGGATTTTCGTGCATACAAAAACTAGGTAAGAGCAAGTAAATAACAGTTCTGTTTTTGGAGAGATTGATATGTTGCTAGAGGCTTAAAAGTGTGATTTTGAACCGAGGCGTGAGCAAGGCTTTCCGGAATCGTTTGGCAAACTTAGGAGTGATATTTCGTTGCTTTTAGAGGAGATTTAAGTTCCTAAAACCAGGTAAGTAGTCCCTTGACGCTTGCATAAAAATCTAAATTCGTGTTTAGACTAGATTCATGGTTATTCGATGTTTGATGCGTTGATTTCGTTATTTATGATGTTTTATGTGTTGGGAATTGTTCTATCATGTGTATAATGTATTTTAGAATGATTTAGAATGGTTTTGATGCATTGAATATTGAGTTATGGAATTTTTATTGAATTTCGCAAAGTTACGGTTTTTTCACGTATCGGACCGCCTGAGCAGTCGCTCGAGCGATCTATGTATACAGTTGAAAACCTGAGAGCAGTTTTACCCAGATTGAACTACCGCTAGAACAGTCGCTAGAGCGACCTACCCTGAATTAACCTGTTTTGTAAGGCCGATTGAGCGCCCTTAGCCGCTCGAGCGACCAGTCTGTCTGATTTTCTAAAACTTGTCTTTTCAACCTAGTTTTCACTAAGGAAGAGGTTTTATTCAATTTTAGCCTATGTAACATCAAGATTGGGGTATTTGGGAAGTGTTTGCATTGGCAAATGTTTTAATTTAAATTTTATAAAGATTTTGGGTAGATGTTTCTAAAGAATCACTTTTTCTTGATCCTATTGTTCCAAAAGATTTTACTTTTAACCAAGGTTGGTTTTGTGAGTTCATACACCTGTATTTGGGTGATATGAAGGTATTGTGTGCATCGATGGAGTCGATACATATCCGGGACATATTGGCCCATTGAAACCTGGAGTTTTGGACATATGACTTGGTACATTCTGTTTTGGATTTTGGGTCACTGATGTAACAAGGCTGGTGCTTGATTTATTGTATTCCACATGGCCAGATTTGATTACAGATATGGTTCTGTATTTTGGTGAGTGTTATTGAGAATTATGTCCATTACCCTGGTTGGTTTTCTCACTGTTGAGTGGGCTTAGCAGTTATATGGATTCATAGAATAGCTAGTAAGTGAAATGTGTATTAGAGGGGTTTGAATTCTGTGTCAGAGGCATTCCATCATCTTGAGGATGGTACCGCTCCTGGATTGGTTGGTTGCTACGTTACCCACTCCTGGATTGGTTGGGGTGTACATGCTAACTCATGGTTGGGTTCTTCCGTTGGTGTTGAATAGCCAGACTGTAGGGTGGTTGGTCCATCATAAATCGGTTAGGTAGCATACTGACACATGTCTACTCTCTTTTTCTAGTATACTATTTCATGAGTCCTATGAGGTGGACAAATTGTATTTCATTATTGTCTTGATTCTTATTGTGATTATTCGGATTATAAGATGCATATTTTATTGTGGTCAACTATTTGCATGACTGCTTACTGAGATAGTGTTTCTCACATTATTGTTTTATCTGCTTTGTTTTCAGATATTCCTGGAGAGGACGTTGCCGGGGTAGAGACACCGGGGGAATACTGTGATTACTAGGAAAAAGACTATTTCATTCTTGTGTAGGACCTGGAGAGATATTTAGATTTATTTTCTTAGGAATTATTTTCAGTATTTTGATTAAGGAGTTTGATGTTATTTAAAAGATGATTGGTATCTTTAATCCACACCTTGGTAGATGTTATTTATATTATTTAGTTGAACCCTTTCCAAACTTCATAGATGAAATTTAAAAGGATGATTTTGGTAGTTTAATTCCGTGCTTTCTGAAAGATGTTTTTATTTCCGCTTTCTAATATAATAATGAATTTGTTTAAGTATGGAATAGTTGTTTTGGGCCATTTTCCCTAACGAAACAGATTTGGCTTTATGTGTGTAAATAAACCTGGATCCGGGGCGTTACATTCTAGATCTGGCTTTAGAGAGAAAGACAGGTGATATGAATATATTAAAAAGCCCTGTTGTAGCGCCCCAGATCTGGGTCTACCCTATCACGGCACCAACCTGTCCCCGAGACTTACTTATGGGCCCAATAGAAGGGCAATTACAAAGTAATCATCAGAGTTCATAAGCTAAAGAAGTATGGAATAAAATTTCCATCCAACAAAATATTCACCTGTATTATAATCTCCAAAACATGGTATCTGTGTGAAAAAAAATACAACTAAGGCAACTAAATGCTCACAAGTTTATAAGTCCAAAAATAATATTTACATCCCATAAACAATTTTCCAAAACAAAATACTACATCATAAAGAAAACCCTAATATGAGTGGTAATAGTCCTCTGGTCTGTACTCGAGCTCACCATCAATATCTGCCCTAGTACGTGGCTCACCAAGCGGATCTAAAAACAAATTTGGTAAAACAAAACACACGTGAGACTTAAAGTCCCAGTAAACAGCAAACATGCATGAATAGAAACATTTTATACATTTTTTATAACATCATGATAATGTTCACAAATATATAGTACCAAATGAAAATCAAAACAACTCCATCGGATATCATGTGAAATTCCAAGTCAAATATCTCATTCGGATAATTCATGAAATCAAATCAACAATTACAATCAAATATTGCAAGTATGTCTTGTTAGGACTCGTGGGTTGGCATGTCTCTTAATTAGATTAATGACCACTGTCCAAGATTAAGGCCAAGCGGAGTACTTTTACACTGCCTGATGAATCAAGGCCATCCAGAGTACTTCTACACTGCCCAGTGAATCACCATAGATGGACAGGGACATTAAAGCTAACAAGACAACACCAACATACGAACCAGACTCATTGTGGATCCACACTAAGAACAACGTCCAATTAGACAACTCACAACTCACACCAAACCATTCAAATCAGTGAGTAAAACCAGTGTTCAAACCAAGGCCAAGCGGAGTACTTCTATACTGCCCGACGAATCAAGGCAAAGCGAAGTACTTCTATACTGTCTGGTGAATCAAGGCCAAGCGGAGTGACCTCTACACTACCCGATGAATCAAGGCCAAGCGGAGTGTCCCTCTACACTACCTGTTTATAAAATCCAAAATCAATCAAAACGAATACCATAAAATCCTCAAAACACATTTTGGAAGGGTGGGATAGTTTTAGGATTCCTAATAAGGTCACCCTACCAAAAATCAATGGATTCTGAGATAAAAAGTTTTGGACCTAAAAAATATTCTAAGTCTAGTTAAAAACGTTGACTTTTCTATGTATGATTTTTTTAGACAAATCTACAAGGATTTTCGGACTCAAATTCTAGTTTCAGTCTAATGGAGGGTGAACAAATCTTCTGGAATTTTATGGGCTTATGAATCACTCATTTGGGTATCAAACTCAAAAAGTGGCTTTTGATGAAAATCGGGAAAACTGGAAATTTAAGCATGAACTGGCAAGTTAACTTTTTATTCGTTGGGAATTGGGAATTGGGCTTTGGGAGTATTTTTATTGGTTCCAAATGGAGGGTAAAACCTTATTTGCATGTAAAGACTTAAGTAAATGGAGCAATAAATACACAGGACATTTACTCACTCACGATTAGTCTTAGGATTAATTGCCCAGGGGCGATTAGTCTTGACGTTCGCGCTTTGAGGATGGACGTTTGCGTGTCCAGGTCAAACATAGCCAACGTTCGCGCGTTGAGGTTCGCAATTAGCTTCGCGATTAATCACGAGACTAATCTTGTCCTTAACAGAAACTCATTTTTAGGGGTTTTGGCTCAGGATTAATCGTCAATTTTTAGGATTAATCGCCACTGAATTCGCAAATATTTTTGGCTATTTTCAAAACAAAACTCATATAAATCACTTCCAACCTTTCCAACATCAAATGGGATGATCATAAAACATCCCAACTTACTTAAAAACACTTTTCAAAATAGATAATCATCCCAAATCCACATGAGCACAAATCCAACACAAACCATCATTCAAAATACCAAACTCGAACCCTAATCTGAAATATGATTAATAGAGTTGGAAATCCATGGCAAATCATTAGAAAACTAAACAAGATTATCATACAACCAAAACCCTACGAATTTTAAAAGCAAAAACCAACATGCAAGATCATTTCTTCAAATAAATCAAACCCTAGAGAGAGAATACGAATTTTGTAATACATTTTGTTTTGAAGGGTTTGCTACTTACTTGTTTAATGGAGAAGCACAACTTCTCTTCAACTTTCCTCTTCTTCTCCTTTTTCTTGAAGCTTTCAAGCAAGCTCCCGCACTTCTTCTCTTGTTGTATACGTCCAAAACAAGGAAGGCGTTCTCAAAAACACTATATATTTTAGTTAGGGCATCATTTTATATGCCCAACTTTTGGTCTTTCAAATTTGCCCCTAAACAAAGCTTTTATTCAACTAAAACCCTAGGATGTACCTAAGGTATAGCAGGGGGTAACTTAGTATTAAGTGAGGGTACCTTAGTGTTATTTGAGGAGGTACCTTGATGTTTCAAGGGATTTACCTTAGTTATATTGAGGAAATGTACCTTAGCTATAGAAGGGGTATACCTTAGTTATATGAGGGGGTACCTTTAAGTAGTACAAGGAGGGTGTATCCTAGGTAATATAAGGGGTGTACCTTAGGTATATTGGAGGTAATTTAGTTATACAAAAGGGGGTACCTTAGCTATATAAGGGGTGTACCTTAGGTAAAACAAGGGGGTATTTTAAGTAAAACAGTGGAGTACCTTAGGCAACCATATGGGGGTACCTTAAGTAAATCAAGGGGGTACTTTAAGTAAAACAGTGGGGTACCTTAGGTAAAACAAAGGAGTACCTTAAGCAAACACATGGGGGTACCTTAAGTAAATCAAGGGGGTATTTTAAATAAAACAATGGGGTACCTTAGGGAAAATGAAGGGGTACCTTAGACAAACGCATAGGGATACTTTAGGTATACAAGTAGTGTAAAACCCCGAATTTTCCTTAAATAATAAATTAAATTAATAAATGATATTAGTGAGAGTTATAATTGATAGAAATAATTTATTATTGTAGGGGATGATCTAATTAGTGGAGATTTAGAATTGGACGCAGATCTGACCGTCCGATCATGAGATATCGAGGTATGTATTCTGATTGGGTGTGTGTATGTAACGCCCCGGATCCGAGTCACATGAAAAACCCGTAACTCGTCTCCAGAGGTTATTATAAAACTCAGGATCGCAATATCAGAGTGAAGGAAAAACATGAATACAACAAAAACTATATAACAGAGTGCGCTAAAATAATCCCAAACGAAAATAAACTCACATGACCAAGTAACTACCTGCAAGTATCGTCCTCTCCAGGAGCAGCTGAAAACAAAACAAAACAATATGGAATGAGATACGAATATCCCAGTGAGCAGCACATGCATGCACAAATACATTTATTTCAGTTCTAAAACATGCCACGATTATAACCATGTACAATGAGGATAATACGCATATTCCGAATAATCCGACTAAACTTCAATAATCCAATTCATATCAGTGCGGAAAACCATCAGGTAAATCAAGCAATAACAATCCGTTTCCAATCCCGAAGATATCGATAAAATAATGATTAATTGGCAACAACATAGCAAATAAGCATAATTTTGTATCTCAAGATATAATTCCAGATATACCAATGTCACATAACACCAAGTCTTCTCATAACCATGCCCACGCCTCCAAATGTATATCCGGCCTACTCAGGGTTTCGGATATTGAAATGACTGCGTCATCCAATGCAGGCCTACTCCCCGGGTTTCTGCATTGACAACCAGACCTACCCAGGGTTCCTGGCTGCTCTACACCGGCGGGAGGTACAATACCCAATAATCGGTAAACAATATTCCATGAACCATAAATACCAACAAACCAGCGAATAAAACATATCACGTCAAACCAAATCAAGTACCAACATTGGTCAATGTCATGACTATTGTTTAGTTGATAAATTAAACATGCCAAGTAGACACTCCACACCTCCATGTACACAGTTCCGGCCTACTCAGGGTTTCGGATACTCTGAAATGACGGCCTACTCAGGGTTTCGTCATCCAATGCAGGCCTACTCCTCGGGTTTCTGCATTGACAACCAGGCCTACTCAGGGTTTCTGGCTGCTCTACACCGGTCGTGGCAACATACAAGGCCATGCAATTCCAACAACCAACAATAACATCACATTACTAAGCTTAAACATCTGGATCCAGGACAAGCTAGACCAAAACAGTAAACATCGTATAATCTCAATTTCAATATCAAAACAAAACCATTCATTCCACATCATGTAAGAACTCATCACAATTCATCACCTGTCCCTCTGGACCAAGCAGTACCTCAAGTACATTCAGTATTTTCTCATTTCCGTAACACAAGTCATATGAAAGTAAAACTCAATCCATTCATACCAAAGAAAACCTTTCAATACGTATAAAGTTTCCAACAAGTGAAACCAGAAATACAAGAACTTCTCAATCAAAACAGTGTATAGAACAAGGAAAAGTAACTGGTAACTCTTACTAGTTTGGTGTCCGGCACAATACTCATAAGTAACCTAAACTCAACTTAAAACTCATAAGATGTTCACAAATGTTTCCTCTATTAATTTCATAGGCAAAATGGTTTCCCAGGTTCCTAACCAAGTGAATAGTGAAGTGGTTTAACCCCTAAGTAATGCAAATACTCTTGGTCAAATCAGAAATTCCATTTCGGTAAGCAAAATAGGTCTGCCGCTCACCTATTGAGGTGGGCGCGAGGTGAGCGCCGGTCGGAGGTGAAGAAAATGGGTAAACTCGACCTGCCGCTCACCCGACGCTAGGTGAGCGCGAGATGAGCGCGAGATGGGCGTGAGGTGGGCGCGAGATTCGCGCGAGATGGGCGCCTCGTTTTCTAGTTCGTACGAGATGAGCGTGAGGTGGGCGCGAGCTCGGCGGTAGGTCGTTATTAACAGGGCGCCTACCTCTGAGGTGAGCGCCGGTGAGCGAGAGGTGAGCAGATACCCCCTGTGGTTTTCATTTCTCTGTTATTTTGAGATCTACATGACTGGCCGGTTTGTGAAGGTCTGTAACTACTCCAATACACTCCTAATACTCCCAGAAGACTTCCCAACCATATTTGGAATTAATCTAAACACTTTCATTTTCAATTATAAAATTTAATCCGGAGACTCTGTTCATGTAACTTCCCGAAAACCAGAAAACCAGAAAAACTCATACTATCAGTTGCTATATAAACCATGCATCAGAATAATCTCGAGAGAAACAGAAAACACCAATCCCAGTTGTAAATCAGTGCTACTCACAAGTATACGCTTAATCCGAGAAACAAAAGCTTCTTCCCCATTCGGCCGATCGCGATTTTCGGGGTGCGCGCGAAGATGAAATGGTAGCCGAACAATTCCTCTGCTCGCGAGAGAGATAACCCGCAGAAATCCGACTCCAATAAACTCCTAGCAACTCTTGCGGTTCTCATCTCTTCCCAGCGAAACCCTAATCGCCACAGTAGCCGCCCTAATTTCAGAGCAACAACATTCCCCCAAAACCCCGAAAATTTATATCAGTTACCTATTTATACACCGCGAGGGTTTAACCTAATTCACCATTTACCCTGGGAATCCCCTTTCTACCCCTCCTTAGTGTAGGGTTTTCCCGGATTTTAACCATTGACCCATTTTTTATTTATTTCCGATCCGAATATGACCTACGTATAAATATTTCCACCTCATTTTCTTTAACCCTAATGACCACAAATTTCTAGCAATAATAAAGTTGATTTAACCTGTACATACATCCATATGTGCATATACTTTTATTTTATCTACTGTTATTATTTGTTTATTTTTATTCTATTATTATTATTTCATTTTATTATTTTATTATTTATTATTTTTTTTCTACTCAAAACTGGGGTTTTACAGTGTATGGAATTTGGTCACTACAAAAAAGTTGATTTTTACCGGCGGTAGAGTCCTGCCGGTAAAGGTCAAATTACCGCCGTTAAAGTTTTAACGGCGGTAAACCCTACAGCCGCTTAATATCGAGCCGCTAAACAAATCAGCGACGCCTGCAACGGCGGGTAGCAAAATTACTGCCGCTATTTCGGAGAAATAGGCGGCGGGAATTTAACGGCGGTCATTACCGCCGTTAAATTGCCTTTTTACCGGCGGGTATTACCGCCGCTTAATAAGAAATTATTAACGGCGGTAGCAATTACTGCCGCTAATAGCCTCCATTAGCGGCGGTAACTACCGCCGCTAATATCCTCACGTGCTTCTATATTCCTTTAGCGGCGGTAGGTACTGCCGCTAATAATTTCATAGGTAAATGCGACTCTGGTTTTAAGCGGCGGTAATTACCGCCGCTAAAAGCCCTTACCTGCATATACAAAAACCATAATTAGGTACACCGAAAATCCTGTAAAATATCTCATTTCGTAGCAAATTTTATAACAAATAGAGCAAAACAATTACAAAGAAGAAAGTGAATTAAAAGAAATTCTAATAAAATTAAAATACTCTGAACATTCATGTCATATAAATTAAACTAAAGAACAGTAAATTAATGGTTTCAATTAACAAGTGAAATTGCAACTGGCATCAATTTAATAGCCCTGTATGAAAATAACAATGAATCATGCGTCAGTAAAATTATAAGTAGACAAATCAATTTAGCCAAAAAAAATTAATATATATATATATATATATATATATATATATAGAACTGAAGCTATCTTGTGTTACTCACCTCAAATAATAAGAATGCATGTCTGTCTAGCTAAAATCCCGAGGAGGACTATCATTTGCAGAAGTTTCGCCAGGAGACTATAAATTGTAAGAAAGATCATTAAGTGTGGTATTTAAATATAAAGATGATATGAATTTGTGCTATATGTATTTTTGTAAGGCATTTATATAATACCTGTGTTTGACGTTTACTCATCATGAAGTTTCTAAATTCTTCAAATTCTCTGGCATGCTGTGCAACAATTGCTTCAATTGTTTGTCGTTGTCGCATCTCTTCTTCTAGCCGCTCCTCTGTACGTTGCAATTGTTCTCGCATCCTATTAAATTCATCTATATCGACATACCGAGATGACGTACTCGAGGATGCACTACCACCCCACAGCCTAGTGGGCGTGTGGCCTAACCCACAACACCGCACCCTGCCATGTGTGTCATGCCCCATGACTTGAGTATATACATCATCTCAGGCTGTCGAATCTGGCATGCCTTGTTCCATGATAGTTCGCATTTGATCCTGAAAAAATTATTTATGCAATCATTGAGTTATCAAAATAGATGCTAATAAAGTTATTCGTATGCTACAAGTATACCTACAATAAGAGGAAATAACTTACTATCTTGTTAGTTGCTTCATCATTGATTGGCATGCCATCTTTTCGAGTATGTGTTTTTATAAAAGTCTCAGCACGGCCTGCCAATCCCTAATGAAAAAATATGGTGTTAATTGATCATAAATCATTTAAACATCCACAAGCAGAAATTAATACAATTGACCAGATTAAAAAGATGAAGAAATATAAAAACAAAGAACACATGTAGAGATAAATAAAGAAAAAATAATAAAAATTTCGACGGCATCTCCCCTAAAAATAGAGGGTTGTCCAGACCAAATTGGTCTAAAATAAAGCCATTCAACTTGAAAACAAAAAAGAATGCAAAACGTAGCATTCATATACAATCCCCATTCCCATAAATATCACATCTTATCATACAAGAAAATAGAAAAGCTACTATACAACTTAGAAGAGATAAGAAAGCAATAAAATAAGATCGTACACTATGAAAACCGATCATCAAGTTGATAAGGTGACTAGATTTATAATAGTATATCAAGACATTCATAAGTGGCCATTTGTTATACCTGTTCGTTTCTGACCCTGGCAAAGCTCTTTGTCCCAGCTATATGATTAAGGGTCTGGTTGGCACGATTAGTTTTATTCCTTGCTGACAAGTTCTGCAACATATAATCATACAAAGTCAATAAACAAGGATGCAGTAGCTTTAGAAGACATATTAACTAAATAACAAATTACCTGGGCATTTTGTGAGTTCCAGTACTCTACTATAATTGCCCATTGCTCCTCTACCACATCTGGTGGGCGATGATTTATACGTTCAGCATTTGTTTCGTATGGATCGTAATGGTTCTGCTTCAAATCGGACTTATAGTCCCTCCATTTTTTATTTATTGATTGTAGGATAACATCATGCAACCTCTCTTCAACCTCAAACTTTTCCTACGGTGCATAACAAATTGAAATTTAAATGTTAATACCAATTAGCTAAATATGTGGACACTTTGAGCAATGAACTACATTAAAATTTAGATTATTTACCTTTACAAGTGACCACGCTCGGTCCTTCTCCCTATCTGTGACTTCTCGCCAGCCAAAGCGATTCAAGGATATAACACGTCCATCGCGTGCCAGTGTCCCACAAAAACTAGCCAATTTGGAGGCATTTGGTCCAATTGGCTGCCCCAATTCATCTATATCGATGTTGAACTTTTCTCTAGGTCGAAGTTTTAGTATATCAAGGCATCTAGTAGGACCTCTACCCCTCCTAGCTGGCCCACCCTCTTCCATCTAATAAAATACACTATATGCTGTAGAAAATAAAATCATACAAGTCAATAACAATCTGATTCATCATAAATGGCTATTGTTTGTTAGTTAGTTTAATAGAAGAGAATACTGTGTCGTATTCAAGACAAAAAATGAGAATGAACATGATCACTACAATTCAAATACAATTCATTCATGGTCATCATCAGAATCCGATCCCTGTTCGTCATGAACAGGATCACTAGAAGATGCGAGCTGTTCTGTACTCGTATGAGAATGAGCATCAACTGTTGTGCCAGGTACGTCTTCCCTTGCCCAACTCAACCCATCAACCTCTTCTTCATTATTTGTTACAAGTTGGGTAGCATATGGCTCACAATCAATGGGTTGATCATCATTCGTGATCAATTCAAACAAGTCCCTTGGCTTAGTCCTCACAACAACATTCCACTCTTCATCGATTGGATCCACCACAAAGAAAATTTGTTCAGCTTGAGATGCAAACACAAACGGATCATCCATGACATGTTGACCAGTATATAAGAGGGCGCAAGTACACATCAATATCATTTCCCAGCCCCTTCGGCCCTGGTATGAGTAAAGAAAGGATTATGTTTGGTTGTTTCATGCACAACCATGGTGGCAAGTTATATGGAATCAAAATGACTGGCCACGTGCTGTGGGTGATACTCATTGATCTAAATGGATTGAGGCCGTCAGATGCTAAGCCCAGTCTAACATTACGAGGATCAGAACTGAACTCGCTATTCATAACATCAAAATATTTCCAAGTCATAGAATCCGCAGGATGCCTTAAATTATCATCATCAGTACGACCATCCACATGCCATCTCATATCATCGGCAATCTTGGAAGACATATAAAATCTTTGAAGACACGGCTTCAAAGGAAAGTGCCTTAATATCTTTGCTGCCTTTTTCTTTCCCTTTTTATTGGAATGATTGTCTTCGGATTTCCATCTAGAAGTACCGCAAATATCACATTTTTGTTTTTCACTAGTTTCATTCCAATATAGCATACAGTCATTTGGGCACGCATCTATTTTGTTATAATTAAGACCCAGGTCCGATATCATCGTCTTGACCTGTGAACTTGTTTCTGGCAATTTTGACACAAACGGAAATGTCTCTCTCAACAACTCAAGTGTCAAAGTCAATCACTTATTGCTCCATCCACTTAGGCACTATATATGAAATAGTTTAACAATGAACGACAATTTCGTGTGGCTTTTACACCCCGGGTATAACTCTTCTCCAGCATCATGGAACAGTTTCTCAAACTGTGGATTATTACAAGTTGGGGTATCATCTGATGGCCTATGTGAAGAACTCGTAAATACGTCCATTTCATCCTGCACCCCATAAGCTTCTTTAACCATGAGCCTAACTTCATCACCCACAAATTGTGCATCATCTACTATGGGATTAACACAGGGGGGGTTGTGAATCGAGAATATCCTCCCCATGATAGTACCATTTTGTGTAGTTTTGATCAAATCCATTGCAAATCATGTGTTCGTATGCGACTTCTTGACTTTGATACAACACATTATTACATTTTGGACAAGGACACTTCAACAACCCATTAATAGTTGCCCCGCGAGAACATGCGAACTTGATGAAACCCAAGACTCCATCTTGATAATCTTGACTAGCCCTATTCCATCCATAGTAAACGTAACCTATTTAGTTAATAAATATAGATACACACCCTTCATCAAAACATTAAGAAATTAACATAATAAATACCTAGATCTTTTCATCCACCTTCGATCCATCTATTAGTATGTTGTGAAAGAATTTACCCGTCGCTTTTGAATAAGATTACTTTCTGCAGAACATACTCTATAAATGAATCTAGCTAATAGCAAACAGTACTTATGTTAGTTTTAAAATTTATGCTTGGTTTTACCCATTTAGGAATACCAAATACATTACTTGTTTGTCATAAGATTCATATATTTCTCCACGAATTTCGGCAGCATCTCTACGCAGTTCTTCAAATACGTAAAGTTTTCTGATGTAAAGTCAATAAAACAACGTATTTGAAGAACAAAGAGATAAAACCAAAATTATAAGTAGAGATACATATAAATCACATGTCAACAAGTAACATACTTGATATCCCCAAACTGTCAATATGACAATCCAAGATGTTACATGTGCAAATCTATGCCTTCATATTTAAATACTAAGAATTATTGCAAACTTACTGCGAAGATGCAATATCTTCAAAGTACACAAAATAGGATAGGCATAGTTACACATGTAACCTCTTAGACGGGTATTTGAATTGTTCCCACTTTTTTTATGAGATAAATAAATATAAAAACAATTACCAGGTTAACCAAAAAATAGAATAAAAAACTGCTAATCATAATATCAATGGTATTGAACAGCATTAGAACAGAAATATCACAACAAGGAACTTAAATAGATAAATAATGGTTTAACCATTATTTATCTCCCCTAAAAATTTCGGCAGCATCTCCCCTAAAAATAGAGGGTTGTCCAGACCAAATTGGTCTAAAATAATAATGGTTTAACCTGTAAACAAAAGAAGAGTCGAAGCTTTCACATCCATATCCACATTCATATCCAAAAATAGCATTCACATCCATATCCACATCCATATCCAAAAATAGCATTCACATCTATATCCACATCCATATCCAAAAATAGCATTCACATTTATGTATAGAGAGAAGTGCCCAAATTAATTAGGGTAGGATAATGAAGTCAAAGCTTTCAAGGAGCTAGCAATGAAAATTTGAAATGAAAACATAAAAGGAAGACTTACTTGGTTGGTAAGTACCTATTCCTTTTTTCTTTTTGTTTTTATGTTTATTCTTTACAGACCTCTAGATATCAGAGACTGCAGAGTTATCTAAAACAATATTTTAATTGTTTTACTGTAGCAATGACTTTGGAGTTTTGCTATGAGTTGTATGTGCTCTTCTTTGATGACACCAAGGTACATATATCTATATATATATATATATATACATATATATATATATATATATATATATATATATATATATATATATATATATCAGGATTTAAATTGTAGATGATCTAGTATATGGAGTAGCAAGACAGGAATAGGTTGGCCTTAAGTCATAACTCATATCTTAAATTCAAAAGGGCCTAACTTTAGGTTCATATAGTGGAATTAATTGTAATACTATTGAATTCGATCAAATAAAAAAGGAATTCCAAACAAATAAAAATTGTAAGGTGACATAATTTTAAAAAAGGAACATGATTTTAAGGAAAATCAAACTAAAGCACATGCATTGAAGCGCTATATTTATAATGTCCAATATAAGTAAAAAAGGAAAGTCCAATATAATTGTAAAAAAAAGAATTCTGGATATAAGTAAAAAAGGAAAGTCCATTCTCATGTTGATGACATTGAACTGTGAATAACATCTTAGTGCTCTGCACATCTCCAATGTTTGATATTCATCAGTACGCATTTCTGCAAAGAACACTTGACGTACTGAAAATCAAAAGGAAAAGATTGCAGGACATTGGAATTTTGTCAATTTATGAACATTGGACAGTAGTAAGATATATGAACTCACAATCTGGATTTATCCAGGAATCTAATTTGATTGTTAAAAAACGTGTGAGACTTATACGAAATAAATTGATCACTGGATTTAAATATTCTATTCAACAGGGAAAACTATGGTTGCTCGAATCCTTGGTAGATTCCTACATACGGTTGGAATTTTGCCAACTGAAAAAGTAACAGAAGTGCAGAGGACGGATTTGGTTGGAGAATTTGTTGGGCACACAGGACCAAAGACTATGAGAAAGGTATGCAATCTATGCTGTTGAAGTCCTATACTCAAATTCCATGACATCTACATAGAAGCAAATTAATGTAGCAAAGTACATTACAATTTAACATTGGCAGATCAAAGAAGCTGCGGGAGGAATTCTTTTTGTTGACGAGGCATATCGGCTGATACCCATACAGAAATCAGATGACAAGTAAAAAAAGAATCCTTCCAGGAGAATTACAGAGTACAAGGAGAAGAGAGAGACCTGGATATTTGTGTGTGCGACGGCAGAGAACGGCGCTTGGCGATGGTAGAGAACGGCGACGGCGGAAGCTTGCGACGGCGAACGGCGACGGCGATGGGGGAGAACGGCAATGGCGGCTTTGTGAATGAAAAGGTCGACAACCAAATTCCAGCAGCAACACACCCGGATTCGTGAGAGAAATCGGCCGACAAAACAAAAGAGGCAGAGATTCGCGCAGAGAAGAAAACCCCAAATCGCGCGATTTGGGGTTTTATACCCTTTTGGCAGGTCAGGGACAACAACCTTTTAGCGGCGGTAACTAATTCCCGCCGCTAAAAACCAATTCAACGCGGTTTGATCGTTCTTTTTTAGCGGTGGTAACTAAAACCCATTCCACGCGGTTTGACCTATCCTTTTAACGGCGGTAACTATTTACCGCCGCTAAAAACCCAATCTACGCGGTGATAAATTCTTATCTTTTAGCGGCAGTAATAGATTCCCGCCGCTAAAGTCCATACGGGGGAGCCAGTTAGTCCCTTTTTAGCGGCGGTAAGCTGTTCCCGCCGCTAAAACAATATTTTAATTAAGAAAAATAAAACATAAGAAATATTGTTTTAGCCGGCGGTAGCCAGTGGTAGTTTTCATTATTACCGGCGGCACTACCGCCGGTGAACAAACACGCCAAACCTTCCCGCGCAGACACGAAGCGTGTAACGCCCCAGATCCGTGTTCTTCATTAAAGATATAACACGTCTCCAAGGGGTTAGTTAAGGATCTCAATAATGGTGATCGCTGGATAATCACCCACATTTTATATCACATCAGAGTGCACAATTCAAGATTCCTATCCAGGCAAGTTATGAAGTCATCAAATACATCAAGTGGTCCCAAGTTTACTATCTTATTACAATCCTCAAAATTCAACTTAACAGTTTAAGACCAAACAACCTGCTGGACTAAGGTCGGTAGTAATAATCCTCCTCCCTATATGTATCCGCCGGATCTACCCCCGTAGGCACCTCACCACGAAGATCTGAAAAACAAAACAATAACGAGGGAATGAGATACGAATATCTCAGCGAGTGACACATGCATGCAGAAATAGTTAACAGAGTTATAAGACATGCTTCGACAAATAACCAACGTTAATAACAACGTAATTCCGATAACAACTCAAACCAGGTCAATTTCATGCATATGGTTACATTGATTAATTTACATGCCAAGTAGACACTCCACACCTCCATGTACACAGTTCTGGCCTACTCAGGGTATCGGACACTCTGAAATGACGGCCTACTCAGGGTATCGTCATCCAATGCCGGCCTACTCCTGGTATCGGCACTGACAACCAGGCCTACTCAGGGTATCTGGCTGCTCTACACTGGTCGTGGCAACACACAAGGCCATGCAATTACACCAATTAACACATACCATCACATTACTAAGCTTAACAAGGATCCATGGGAAGCTAAACCCAAACCGATAAATAATCGTTTAAAAATTTGCACTTAGTACACATCACCCGTTGTTCCAACCAGAACATCAACTCACACCAGTGTTCCAACCAGAACATCAAATCACACCAGTGTTCCAACCAGAACATCAAATCACAAGAAATCAAGTAAACAATCTTTGCAATTTAATTCAAAACTTGTCATCGAAACAGGGTTTAATAAATCAAATCAAATACCAAGCAGTGTACAATTCAAGAGAACTAACATAAAGCCCTAGTGTTTTTGATATCCCGAACATCCTCGAATTATTTCCCAACATCTACTTCATAAGCCTTTACGAAACCTAGGATCTCTCTCTAATGTTCTCGTAAGCAATTTTTTTTTCTCTAATGTAGTAAACGAATATTTTGGTAAGTGGTTGAAGACCCTCTAGTATCCAAAACCCCTTTATTTTACTAAATTATGGGATTCGGCAAGAAAAACGAACTGGGCACTCACATCCTGAAGTGGGCGCCAAGTAAGCGCCAAGTGAGCGGTGCTGGATTCATAAAAATAAGGGTGGCGCTCACTCGTGGATGAGTGGACGCGAGCTCGACGCCAGATGGGCGCGAGAAAGGCGCGAGGATTTTAAGTGGGCGTGAGCTGAGCGCGAAGTGGGCGCTAGCTCGGCGCCGGGTCAAACTTTCTGAGCGCCTACTTCCCGAAGTGGGCGCCAAGTGGGCGGTGACCCCCTGCGATTTTCAGTTCTCTGTTAATCCCAGAACTCCAACTCTGGCTAAATTTTTCCGGTCTATAACTACTTATCTAGTCTCCCAATACTCCTAGGACACACTCAAACCTATTTTGGATTTAATCTAACATGATTTCCAATTATCCCCAATTCCACTGTACAAAACCCTCCGTAACTGTTTTTGCCCAGAAAACACCGAGAATACTTCAATCATAAACCATGCATTCATTCAACCAAATACACGAATAAACCCGAAAACTCGGTTGTAAAACAGTGCCACTCACCTTTTGATGCTTCCAAGTCCTGGAAACGAGAAACCCAGAAAAACCCCAACCCGATCGGCCGTCGGCTTGCTCTAGTCGAACAGGGGTTCTGCTCGCGAGGGAAGAAGCTTTTCCGAACTTCTTCAAGTTCAACTAAACTTCTCGGCAGCAAGTTTTCCTCATCTTGCCTCTTCCACAGCACTTATCCTGCTACTCTCGAAGAACCCTAAACGAAAAACGCAGCCGCAACCCTCTCAATCTACTATACGCGTATTCGGAACAAAACAAAAACCTAATTCTTAAACTATTTATATCTTCCGCAATACGCTTGGACTGCTCGACGAACCCTTGTATTTCTGATGTAGTGCACGCGCGACCACCGAAACTCCTACATCCACACCCTATTTAGTAGATAGTCATTATGAAAATAACTTTACAATTTTTATCTATTATATTATTATTATTTATTTATTTAATTTTTTTCCCATAAAACCTAAAAGATAAACGGGGTTTTACAAAGCGCGCGCTATTCATTTTAGCGGCGGTAGAGTGTTACCGCCGCTAAAAACTTATTTCGACGGCGGTACACTATCTTCCGCCGCTTAAGTGTTTATAAGAGCTTTTAGCGGCGGTATTTTGTCTACCGCCGCAAAAAAAGGGTCGCTAAACCATGTTTTTTTGTAGTGGGTGTATGTGAGATACATGGGATCAGTGAGTATAAGTATTAGTTTAATAACCTAAAACATTACACGTTCGTATTTCGCTTGTATTCAACAGCCGCAAGCGACAACCTTGAGCGAACGAGCGACTGAAGGAGAAGAAGAAAAGCCTGGGTTTTTGTGTTCTTCATCGTCCAGGGAGTACCTTGCGTCTGTGAGAACTTTTGTTTGGATAAGAAGGAGAGAAACCACGCACGAAAGAGGTAGGTGACACCGTTTACCTTCGTTTTTGTATTTGCATGTGATTAATCGACAAAAGCATGTTTTTATGATATGTAATGATGTATATATTTTGATAATCATGTTATAAATATGTTAAAATGAGTTTAGACGAGAAAAATCATGTTTTGGAACTGATTCTGTTCGATTTTGAACGACTGCCGACCTCGACTGTTCTTGGTGATCATCAGCAATCTTAGGCGCTCGTTATAAATCGTAGACCGCTGTAGACCGCTTGAAGACGTATCGTCGGCGTTCTGATTTGAACTACTGCCGACCACAGATCGCCGGGGCGATCCTGAGCGATCTTAGGCACTCTGTTCAGATTTTGCAGATTTTCATAATTTCACACCCTGATTCAATTCCAAACTATTTTTAGACAATTTTAATGATTAAATAAGATGTTTTAAGACCAAAATAAATTATTTAATTCCCTATTTTACAGAAAAATAAATTAGGAAGGTATTTAGGACATTAGTTGCCAAACTTTGAAAGAAATGGAGAAACCTAGTTTTTGGAAAGCCTAACTTGTATTTAATTGCTAGAACATCTTCTAAATGACACTATAAACCAGAAAACTGTATATAGAGAATTTAGAACTCAGATGACCGAATATTGAAGTAATTAACAGATTTAACCTTTATATGCCGCTAAGCACCAACCCTTATAGAAATATTATATTTTAGGGAATTTTGCAGTCTAGTGAGCATAGCTGGTTATGGATCCATAGTTGTAGCTAGATAGCTGAGGGATATGTCATTTGGGTTGAGTTACTCCTATATGCGACGCGCTTCCTTTGCAAGTTAGTTTGTCTGGGAAGGTCCTATGTCTGGAGGGACACCCCGGTGAGCCGCTGGTGATTCCCTGTACATGTGGATAAGCGAACATCTCCATGTATTGATTTTGGTGCTGCATGATAGTGGTACATGCCAACTCTAATGGGTACGTGTGCAATAAGTCAGTGACTACGGCTCTTGTCTAAGCTGCGCTGCATGGGACTTGAGTATCATTAGTAGCATTGCTCCTAAGTCGCATGGTGGTATAGCAATTGGTTGAGAATCATCTCAAAAGGTTTATCTATCTTTGTGAGTCCTACAATGACACTGAAATCACAACACTTGATATTATTATTGAATACATGCTGAAGGCATGTGATTGAGATATTGATCAGATTTGATTGCTTAGTGCATCTTAGCAAAGTGTGAATTATGTTATCGATCTTGATATTGGATTCTTATATTAAAACTTGCTGAAATTCATTTCTAAAACTGTTTATCGAACTGTTTTGTATTCATGAATGATATGAATGATTATACGAGCCTGATTAGTCGATATTGCTTAATCGTGCATGAACTGTTACTTTACTTATATGAACCGTTTAATCATGCATGTGTTACCTACTGGGATATTCGTATCTCACCCTACTTTTATTTCATTTTTCAGCTGATACGCGAGAGGGGGATCTTAGTGATTTCCAGGGAGAGATAGTTGAGTGTACACCAGGGGATTACTATTATCCGGATCTTGTGTGAGGTGGATGAATGATATAGACTTAGCACTTTTAATTAGATTATTATTATTCATTTGAATTTGATGTATTAGAGAGATGAGAGAGAGATAGTAACCAGTTTATTTTACTAGACTTTGATATTAATGATTGATGATCAAACTATATGTTTATTTGAGGATTTTAAACTACACTTCCGCACATACTTGTTTCCGCAACTCTGATAGTATAATAAGTTGAATGGATTTTAATTCTTTGGTCTAGTATATTATTGATGATGTATTTGATATGGGCCAGTAATACCTCGAATTTGGTTGTTGAACTAAATTCGGGTTGTTACAGTAGCGAACCGGGTTCGGGTCGGGTGCCGGTTTGCACTGACCCGGGTTCGGGGCGTTACAAGTAGGGTACCTTAGGCAATTCAAATAAGGTACCTTAGGTAAAACAGCAGGGTACCTTAGGCAAACACAAGGGGTACCTTAGATAAATCAGAGGGGTACCTTAGGCAAACACAGAGGGTACCTTAGGTAAATTAGATGGTTACTTGATGTGTACTTTGGTGGTACCTTGGGTAATATTTGGATGGTCCTCTAGGTAATCTTAGGAATTATTTGAGGTACATTTGAAAGGTACCCCGGGTAATGCATAGATGTACTCTAGTGTTATTCGAGAGGGTACCTGGGGTATACTTTGAGGTAATCTGGGTCTACTTTGAAGGTAATTTAGGTACACTTAACTCTAATTTTTCAGAATTTGATTTCCAATTCACTAAAGCTAATTGGAGAGTATCTTAGACAATTGAAATTGAGAAATAACAGTAACTAAGCTTACCTTAATAACCTTCATAAAGTTTAATTTGATTTCCTTCAATCTTCAAGAATAATCCATATCTACCTCATCTTCATAACACAAGTACTTAATTAGTCTAATAATCCCACTTTAGATAATTAAACTAAATAATTAAGATATAATCCAGGTCGGGGTTTTACACCTGTGTTGAGACAAGGACTGGTTGTCAAGCAGAGATTATAATTTCCCTAACAACATATGGTATGTATGTAGTCTACAAGTTTGAACCGGTGCATAATCATGAGCTTGTCTCCTCTGATATGGTTCACTTTTTGAGGTCACATAGGAGATTGTCTAATGCCCACATTAACGGAAGCCAACATTGCAAATAGTTCCGGGATTGCACCAAAGGCAATAATGGAAATGATGGGCAAACAAGCCAGTGAGCATGAGAATTTGGGATTTATCCCTGAAGACTATAACAATTATTTGCATACTAAATGAGGAAAGAAAATTCGAAATGGAGATTCAGGGGGTTTGTTGGAGTATTTTGAAATGAAACAAATAGAAAATCCATCAGTTTTTTTTATGCCATCCAGCTTTATGAGGAAGAATTAATAACAAATATTTTTTGGGCAAATGCAAGAATGATTGTTGATTATAGCTACTTTGGTGATATGGTTTGTTTTGATACCACATATAAAACGAACAAAGAAGGCCGTCCATTTGGGCTATTTGTTAGAGTAAATAATTTGAAACAAACTATTGTTTTTGGTGTGTCATTGCTTTATGATGAAACAATATCATCATTTAAATGGTTGTTTACGACATTTGCAAAGGCAATGTCAGGAAGAAACCACAAACAATTCTAACAAATGTGGATCATGCAATGGGTAGTGCAATAAAATCAATCTGGCTAGAAACTTTTCATCATTTATGTTTATGGCACATGTATCAAAATGCTGCGAAGCACATTCATGAGATATTTGTTCAATGCTGAATTGATTTCATTCCTTGTTTTAATTTTATTCCTATTGCAGTTTTGGAGATCTCCAAAATTGATTTGAAAAACAGTTTATAGATATTTTTTTTTGTGGCATGATGAGTAAAAAACACCTTTTTCAAGATATGGGATACCTCTTTAAAAAGGGTAAGCTATGTAGTCTAGATTGTTTCTCAAGGAATGATAAGTTTCTTAGTAGGATGTTTAGGATATATTTTGTTTATGCTAAGCATACATTTGGTGGATTCAGATTTCCTTTGGCCAACCACAAGGCAACACATTACAAGATTTTTTGAGAGATGTGATATACGATAGACATGCAGAAATTTTTATGACATAATTTTGAACTAATATAATATGTTGGTTCAAGTACAGGTATTAGTTTCTTAATTTAAATCTAACTGCCCACTTCTTGACAAATTAACATTATCATATTGTGTCTATCCTTCAAATCTACATGCCAAAATATTAAATAATTGTGCCTTGAGGATGAATACAAAGATATCTGTATAAAAAACTGCCTTTTGCTATTTTATTTGTTAATATGCATATGACTGATGAAATTGTGAAGCACTTTGAGCTAATTAAAAGTTGCAATTTGTCAAGGTTTTTGGTCTATTATGTTGTATTGAGAGGCTTGGTGGGAATCGCTATTTTGTAACAATAGCTTAATCTCATTGCTTCTAGTTGGTATGTACACTCTACAAACCAAGTTATTATATGTTTTTTTTTTTTTTTTATAAATAAACCAAGTTATTATATGTTGTTTTTATTTTAAGTTTATGAATATAGAGAATATTCCAGCAAAGATAAAGAATCTCAAGTTGTTTCAAGTGTTTGAAGAAGTAAAGTTCTTGGTAATTCTTCGCTTGCTTCATGTTGGTGGAGATATGTTTATTAGTGTTCCATCAGGAGACGCAATTTTTTTTAAAGTAAGTTGGATTCAACCTTTTACAGTCATGTTTTATTTTCAAGATTAGATGTTTATTGTTGTTTTAATGTATCTACAGTGGATATTGCACAAGTAGAGTGATGAACACTGTTTAACAATTTTGAAGAATTGTTATGAGGCATTATCGAAAACTAGAAAGATGATCGTAGTTGAATCAATCCTTCCAATGAAACTTGAAGTCAAATGTCAAGTTTGTATTTCAGCTTGATAGTATAATGATAACTTGTTGTTTTGCACAGTGCGTGATCAAACCCACAAGTAATGAAGATTGTGCAAAGAAAGAGATGTAGAGAGAAAATCACAAACACAAAGAGACAGAGATTTTACATGGTTCGGTGTTGTGCCTACATCCACGTGGTTTGGCGCTGTGCCTTTCGGCGTTGTAGCTCAAAGAGATACAAAGAGAAGCCTCACCTGTAAAACCTCGACCCAGATTATATTTTAATTATTAAGTTTAATTACTTAAAGTGATCGTGCTTAAGGATTTGGGGGAAATCAAATTGATCTTTATTGAAGGTTATTAAGTTAAGCTTAGTTAATGTTATTTCTTAATTTCAATTGGCTAAGGTACCCTCCAATTAGTTTAAGTATACCTAAAGTACCTTCAGAATATACCTAAGGTACCTCCCAAGTGTACCCAAATTATCCTCTAAGAATACCTAAAGTAACTCTTAAGAATACCCAAGGTACCTCTCAAGTGTACTTTAAGTATCTCCCAAGAATACCCAAATAACCTTTCAAGTATACCCAAGGTACCCCCATTATATGCTTAAAGTACACCAAAGTATTACCCAAGGTACTCCCATTGTATGCCCAAATTACACCAAAGTATTACCCAAGGTACCACTAAAGTATACCTAAGGTACCCCACTTGTATCCCTAAGATACCCCCATGTGTTGCCTAAAGTACCCCCTTATTTTACCTAAAGTACCCCTTGATTTAGCTAAAGTACCCCCATGTGTTTACCTAAGGTACCCCACTTGTATCCCTAAGGTACTACCATGTGTTGCCTAAGGTACCCCATTTGAATTCCTAAAGTACCCCATTGTTTTACCTAAAGTACCATCTTGATTTATCTAAGGTACCCCATATGTTTGCCTAAGGTACCCCACTTTTATTGCCTAAGGTATCTCTTGTTTTACCTAAGGTACCCCCTGGTTTTACCTAAGGTACACCCCCTTATATAGCCAAGGTACCCCCATTTGTATAACTAAAGTACCCACTTATATAAGTAAGGTACCCCCTCCTATAACTAAGATACCCCCCTCTTGTATAACTTAGGTATCCCCAAGCATCCCTAAAGTATACCTCTTGAAATAGCTAAGGAAAACCCCTTAAAACACCAAGGTACCCCCTCAATAACACTAAGGTACCCCCACTTAACACTAAGGTACTCCCTCTAGTATGCCTTAGGTACCCCCTAGGGTTTTAGTTAAATAAAAGCCTTGTTTAAGGGCAGATTTGAAAGACCAAAATTGGGAATATAAAAGGATGCCCTAGCTCAAATTTTAAGAGTTTTGAACCCACTTTCTCTTGTATTGAATGTATAGAACAAGAAAGGAAGATTGTGAGCTTGCTTGAAAGCTTGGAGAAGAAGGAGAAGGAGAGGAAAGCTTGAAGAGAAGTTGTGCTTCTCCATTAACAAGTAAGTAGCAAACCCTTCAAACAAAATATATTACAAAATTCGTATTCTCTCTCTAGGGTTTGATTTATTTTAAAGAAATGATCTTGTATGTTGGTATTTGCTTCTAAAACTCATAGGTTTTGATTGTATAACACTCTTGTTTAGTTTTCTATTGATTTGCTATGGGTTTACAAACTAGATTGATCACATTTCAGATTTGGATTTGAATTTTGTGTTTTGAATGAGGTTTTATGTGTTAGATTTGTGTTTATGTGGATTTGGGACGAATCTTTGTTTTGGAAGGTGTTTTTAAGTATGTTGGGTTGATTTATGATCATCCCATTTGGTGTTGGAAAGGTTGGGAATGATTTGTAGGAGTTTTATGTTGAAAATAGCCAAAAATATTTTAAAACCTGACCTGGCGATTAATCCTGGAAATTGGCTATTAATCCTGAGCCAAAACCCCCAAAGATGAGTTTCTGTTAAGGACAGGATCAGTATTGCAATTAATCACGAGGCCAATTGCGAACCTCAACACGCGAATGTTGGATGTGTTTGACCAGGACACGTGAACGTCCATCCTCAAACGCGCGAACGTCAAGACTAATCGCCCCTGGGCAATTAATCATAAGACTAATCGTGGGTGAGTATGTGTATTTATTGCTCCATTTACTTAAGCCTTTACATGTAAATAAGGTTTTACCTCCCATTTGGAACCATTAAAAATACTCCCAAAGCCAAATTCCCAACGAATAAAAAGTCAACTTTCCAGTTCATGCCTGAATTTCTAGTTTTCCCGATTTTCATCAAAGACCACTTTTGAGTTTGATACCCAAATGAGTGATTCAGAAGCCCATAAAATTCCAGAAGATTTGTTTACCCTTCATTAGACTACAACCAGAATTTGAGCCTGAAACTCCTTATAGATTTGTTTAGAAAAATTATATACCCAAAAGTCAATGTTTTTAACCAGACTTAGAATATTTTTGAGGTCCAAAACTTTTTATCTCAGAATCCATTGATTTTTGATAGAGTGACTTATTTGGGATTCCTACGATCATCCCATTCACCGAAAATGTGTTTTGAGGATTATATGATTTTCGTTTTGATTGGCTTGGATTTATAAAAGTGATTTTGAAAAAATCTTATATGATTTGACAAGGCTTTTGGCTTATTGTTTTATTGGCGGTGGATGAGGAATTTCACTTGGCCTTGGTTGAATTGATTGTGGATGGGGAATTCCACTTGGCTTAAGATGTGATTTGGCGGTGGATGGGGAATTCCACTTGGCCTTGGTTTGAGCACTAGCTTTACTCTTTGATTTGATTGGTTTGGTTTTGAATTGTGAGTTGTCTAATTGGACATTTGTAAAATCCCAAATTTTTAATGAAATTAAAAATTATTAGTTTGGTAATTAATTTAAGGCTAATTAAAATTTCATAGAGGAAGGAGATCAAGGAGTTAAACCGGGGACTCTTGGTCGAACCGGATGGGATAACTATAAATAAATAGATATGAGAAATTGCTAGAAATTATTGTTGGAGTGTCGCAAGGGTAATTTGGGAATTTCATAAATTTAGAGATTATGCAAAATTTGGGTAAGTGGTAATTATATCGTATAGTAATAATTTAATAAATTATTAAGGTAAATTGTATTAGGTTCAATTAAGTGAGGGTATATTATAATTTCAATGGTCAATAAATATTAATTGCGAAATGCTATTAAATATAAATAAGTAGTGATATTGTATTTGTTGAGTGGCTAATCAGAAAAATTAAATTATCAGGGGTTGATGGACTAGTGGGGTAGGCATTAGGTGGAGTGAAGATGCAGTGAATCATGAGGAAGCTGAAGAGGTGGGCTGTTGGAGAAGTGCTGGAGAAATAGACTCTTGAGCTTCCAAAGGTTGCTGTAGACTCTTGAGCTTCCAAGGGTTGCTGGAGAAAAAGAGGAGCAGCAGAAGGAAGGGCCTTCTAGAGCTTCATTGTTGCTGGAGGAAAAAAGAAGAAAAAAAAAAAAGAGAGAGAGCAGCAGAAGGTGGAGAACCAGAGATTCTTTTGGAGTTCTGGAAAAATTTTCTGCAGCAAGTTCAAGTGGTAGAGTGTTCTAGACATCCAGATCAAGTAAGAAATATTTTTGGTTAGGTTATAACATGTCTCATGAGAAATTATGAGCTGGACGATCAGAACTTAGATCTGGAATTTTTCTGCAACCATTTTCAGATTGTGAAGTGGTTTTGGCCATGGAGAATATCTGAGTTTCATTGCTGGGTTATTGAAGTTGGGAGGCCAGCAAATATAAGGCAAGTAGCCCTTTCAAATGTCATGATTTTCGTGTGTTTTGTGGACATCCTGAAACTTAGATTTGAATTGAACGAAATTGATAGAATTTGTGCATGTTTTGGGCGTTTAATTTATGATGCGATGTTGGCTTAGTTCGATTAAATCCAAGCTGTTTTAGTGGGGTTCTTAGTATGTTTCTCATAATGTTAAAAGTGTTTTGGGTGGATTAAATTGGCTCAGTTCTATTTAATGATCGCATGATTTGTGCCTCTACAGATTTAAGATTTGAAGAACCCAGAAAATTTCAGAACTCTGTTTGTATGATTATGTTAGATCTGTGATTTATTCTTTGCTTAATTAGATCAAATCAGAAATAGTATAGTTATATTATTAGATTGATTCTCAGCAAGTTAGAAGTGAATGGATGGGTTAAATTTAGTTTCAGACATTAAGAATTCTGAATCAAGTAGTTTTTCCAAATACCTTTGCTTGCATGGAATGTGTATTATGGATTTAGGTTTAAGGAAACCAGAAATTGTTCTGAGATATGTTTCCAGATTCAGATTTAGCATGTTTAGATTTAATTCAAGTTAGTATGATTGTGTTATTTGAATAATGTTCAAGTGGTTAGAAATGATTGCAATGGAGAAGATTGGTTCAGATATTAAGAAGTTGCAAAATTTAGTAAGTTCAGATTTATTGGAGTTCTCAGAAATGGGTGTAAAGTTGTGTTGCAGATTTCATTAAATTTAGATTGTCATGAGTACAGATTTTCCAAGTTCAGAATTAGTTCAGGTTATATAAGTTCAGCTATGAGCTGTAACTTAAACTCAGATAAGTTCAGATTTATGTTAAATCTGAACTCATATCTGGGCATATTCGTTTAATCTCAATAAATTTGATTGTGTTATATGGATGTTTTCCATGGTACTAGAAGAGGGTTGGTTACATGGAGTGTAACGCCCCGGATCCGTGTTGTTCATTAAAGATATAACACGTCTCACGGAGGTTAGGCAAGGATCGTTAATCAATTTATGATCGCTGGATAATCATACATCTATAACCTGACAGAGTGCACATTTCCATTGATGCAAAATTATAACATTTAAACTGAACTGGAATCATATGGTTCATCCCCAATTAACTTTAATACATCTCAATTAATTCAAGTTCTCAAATTCAGAACAGATAACCTACAAGTCTAAGGAAGGTAATAGTAGTCTTCCTCCCTATATGCCTCAGCAAGATCTACCCCTGTAATCGCCTCACCACGAGTATCTGAAAAACAGAACAACAACAGAGTGAGATAAGAATATCTCAGCGAGTAGCACATGCATGCAGAAATAGTTGATCACATTTTAAAACTATGCATCGACAACACTACAATACGTTTAAACAACCAACATCAATTTCCCAAGTTCAAATCAAACAAATCACATCTTAGTTAAGTACGATAACACATCGATTGGTCAATGTCATGACTATCGTTTAGTTGATAAATTAAGCATGCCAAGTAGACACTCCACACCTCCATGTACACAGTTCCGGCCTACTCAGGGTTTCGGATACTCTGAAATGACGGCCTACTCAGGGTTTCGTCATCCAATGCAGGCCTACTCCCCGGGTTTCTGCATTGACAACCAGGCCTACTCAGGGTTTCTGGCTGCTCTACACCGGTCGTGGCAACACACAAGGCCATGCAATTCCAACAACCAACAATAACATCACATTACTAAGCTTAAACATCTGGATCCAGGACAAGCTAGACCAAAACAGTAAACATCGTATAATCTCAATTTCAATATCAAAACAAAACCATTCATTCCACATCATGTAAGAACTCATCACAATTCATCACCTGTCCCTCTGGACCAAGCAGTACCTCAAGTACATTCAGTATTTTCTCATTTTCGTAACACAAGTCATATGAAAGTAAAACTCAATCCATTCATACCAAAGAAAACCTTTCAATACATATAAAGTTTCCAACAAGTGAAACCAGAAATACAAGAACTTCTCAATCAAGACAGTGTATAAAACAAGGAAAAGTAACTGGTAACTCTTACTAGTTTGGTGTCCGGCACAATACTCATAAGTAACCTAAACTCAACTTAAAACTCATAAGATGTTCACAAATTTTTCCTCTATTAATTTCATAGGCAAAATGGTTTCCCAGGTTCCTAACCAAGTGAATAGTGAAGTGGTTTAACCCCTAAGTAATGCAAATACTCTTGGTCAAATCAGAACTTCCATTTCAGTAAGCAAAATAGGGTGTGCGCTCACTTCCTGAGGTGGGCGCGAGGTGAGCGCCGGTCGGCGGTGAAGAAACAGTCAAAAATGGACCTACCGCTCACTCGACGCTAGGTGAGCGTGAGGTGAGCGCGAGACGAGCGTGAGGTGGGCGCGAGATTCGCGCGAGATGGGCGCAAGGTTTTCTACTTCGCGCGAGATGAGCGCCAGCCGGGCGTGAGCTCGGCGGTAGGTAGTGTTTAACGGGGCGCCTACCTCTGAGGTGAGCGCCGGTGAGCGCGAGGTGAGCGGATACCCCCTGTGATTTTCATTTCTTTGTTATTTCGAGATCTACATGACTGGCCGGTTTGTGTACCTCTGTAATTGTTCTCCTACACTCCTAATACTCCCAGAAGACTTCCCAACCATATTTGGAATTAATCTAAACACTTTCATTTTTAAATATAAAACTCAATCCGGAGACTCTGTTCAAGTAATTTCCCGAAACCCAGAAAAACCAGCAAACTCATACCATCACTTAATATATAAACCATGCATCAGAATAAGCTCGAGAGAAACATAAAACACAAAACCCGAGTTGTAAAACCGTGCTACTCACCTGAAATCGCTTATTCCGGAATACCCAAAACCTCGGCCGATCACCACTTCGGCCACGCACGCGAACCCAGAAACTACTCAACCAATTCGTCTCGAACAGGGAGAAAGAACCCACTAAACTTCAACTCCGAAGCCCTTCTCCTACCCCTCGCGATACTTGTTCTTCACAAGCACAGAACCCTAGTCGCCACTCCAGCCGATTCTCCCGAGCTCCAACTATCAGACTAACAAATAAATGTTTCCGTAAGTATGATAAGCGCATTCTCATAACCCCGAAACCTTACTTACCATTTTTAGTATATTTACCTTGATACATACGCCGCTCGATACTTCTCCCATTTCCTTGATCCCATGCACGCCGGCCCACTGAAAACATCCTACATGTTCCGACCACTTGAGTTAACAAGTGCCCAAGCTATATATATATATATTTTAATACTAATAATAATATAATTTTCCAGAAAAATGGCTATATAACGCCTGTACATACGAGTATGGGCTAAGCCCTCAAACCACAAAATAACCTGATAAACACAGTTTATACATCAGAATAAATAACTAAATAAATAAATAAATAACTCACAAAAATCAGGGTCTTACATGGAGTTAGCTCAGTCCTAAAGCATTTTTCATCTGCAGCAAGTTACAGGTTTGTGGGAAACCGTGTCGGGCGTGTAAGCTAGGAGAGTGATAAAACCTGTTTAGATTAATTTCAGAGGTGTTGATTGAGCTATTTATATTCTATGTGTTGTGCTAAAAATGGTCTAGAGGGTTGGTGTAATGCCCTGAACCCGGGTCGCTGCAAACCGGCACCCAACCCGAACCCAGATCGCTACTGTAACAACCCCAATTTAGTTCAACAACCAAATCCGAGGTGTTACTGGCCCATATCAAATACAACATTAATAACATACCAAACCAAAGAATTTAAAATCCATTCTCTTATTATACTATCAGAGTTGCGGAAACAAGTATGTGCGGAAGTGTAGTTCAAAATCCTCAGCTAAACATAAAGCTTGACCATCAGTCAGTAATATCAAAGTCTGGTAAAATAAACTGGGTACTATCTCTCTCATCTCTCAATACATCAACCCAATGAATAATATTAGTCCAATCAAAAGTACTACGTCTATAGCATTAATCCACCTCAGACAAGATCTGGATAATAGTAATCCTCCGGTGAATACTCAGCTAACTCTCCCTGGAAGTTTAAGAGATCCCCCTCTCACGTATCAGCTGAAAAAAATGGAATAAAAGTAGGGTGAGATACGAATATCCCAGTAGGTAACACATGCATGATTAAACAGTTAATATAAGTAAAGTAACAGTTCATGCACGATTAAGCAACATCGACTAATCAGGCTCGCATAATCATTTATATCATTCGTGAACACAAAACAGTTTGATAAATAGTTCTAGAAATGAATTTCAGCAAGTTTTAATATAAGAATCCAATAGTCAAATCAGTAACATAATTCACACATTGCCAGGATGTACTAAACAGTCACATCCGATCAATATCTCAATCACATGTCTCCCGCATGTATACAATAATAATACCACGTGTTATGATTTCAGTGTCATTGTAGGACTCACAAAGATAGATAAACCTTTTGAGATGATTCTCAACCAATTGCTATACCACCGTGCGACTTAGGAGCAATGCTACTAATGATACTCAAGTCCCATGCAGCGCAGCTTAGACAAGAGCCGTAGTCACTGACTTATTGCACACGTACCCATTAGAGTTGGCATGTACCACCAGCATGCAGCACCAGAATCAATACATGGAGATGGTCGCTTATCCACATGTACAGGGAATCACCAGCGGCTCACCGGGGTGTCCCTCCAGACATAGGACCTTCCCAGACAAACTAACTTGCAAAGGAAGCGCGTAGCATATAGGAGTAACTCAACCCAAATGACATATCCCTCAGCTATCTAGCCACGAGTATGGATCCATAACCAGCTATGCCCACTAGACTCCAAAATTCCCTTAAGTATCATATTTCTATAAGGGTTGGTGCCTAGCGGCATATAATGGTTATATCTGTACATTTACTTCAATATTCGTTCATCTGAATTCTGAATTCTCTTTATAATGTATTCTGATTTATAATGCCATTTAGAGGTGTTTTGATAATCAAAGGGTAGTTAGGCTTTTCCAAAATCACATTTCTCAATTACCTTTGAAACTTGGCAACTAATGTCCTAAATATCTCCCTAATTTATTTTTCTGTAAAACAGGGAATTAGATAGTTTATTTTGGTCTTAAAATACCTTAATTAAGCATTTAAATTGTCTAAAAATAGTTTATAGTTGAATTAGGTTCGAAATTATGGAAATCTGGAATTTCTGCTTAGAGCGCCTAGGATCGCTCAGGATCGCCCTGGCGGTCCCTAGTCAGCGGTAGTTTAATTTCGAGCGCCTACGGTCCGTCGTCTCACGGTCTCCGGCATCCTCAATTTTTATAACTAGCGCCTAGGAGCGCCGATGATCGCCGAGTACAGTCGAGGTCAGCGGTCATACAAAATCGAGTAGAAACAGTTCTAAATCATGATTTTTCTCATCTAAACTCATTCTAATGTATTTATAACATACTTATCTAACTAAATACACCATTACATATAATAGAAACATGCGTTTGCGATTAAACGAAGGTAAATCCAATTTCTGAAAACAAAACGATGTCACCTACCTCTTATACGCGCGTTCCTCCTCTTCTCTTCTGAACAACAACACTCCAATCTCTCTACAGTTGCAAAACAACTCTCAGAGCAAGATAAACCCTGGTCTTCCTCCCTTCTTCTTCTTATTCTCTTCTCGGTCGTTCAAAGGTTCGTCACTTGCGGCTGAAGCATACGAACGACAATACAAGGTATATGGTTTAGGTTATTTTATACATATATATATACCTCCTGATCCCATGTATCTCCCATGCAAACTCTCCTATACACTCTGCCCAATTAGAATGCATACCTCAATATCTCATGATCGGACGGTCAGATCTGCGTCTAATTCTGGATCTCCGCTAAATTGATCACCCCCTACAATAATAAAATATTTCCATCAATCCTAACTCTCAATAATATTATTTACTAATTTAATTTATTATTTAAGGAAAATTCGGGGTTTTACAATTGGTATCGGTTCAGTCCTAGAGAAATTGGAGGTGATGCAAGTTGGAAATACAAGATAAAAATTCTGCAGCATCCATGGTGGATGTTCTAAACTTAATTTTTGGGTCAAGTCTTTTTGGTTATTGCACTTAATTAATTTGAGAAATATTTTAGAACTATTAGAAACCCATGGTAATTAGTTTTGATAAAAAAGTTTATGGAGTAAATGGTATTGGGATCATCTAGAGGAAGTTAACAAATCTGAATTTCTATGATTAGAGGTTTGGCACTTGTTTCATACTAGGTGCAGCGGATTAATTAGTTGAGTTTTAAGTTCTCTCATCATTTTCAATCTAGGGTCATTAGATTCTCAAGTGTTATTAGTAATTTATTTTGGATAAATAAATAAAAGGGATTGAGAGGTTTGTTATGAAGTATGGAAGCAAGTGTATGAGCTGGTTTTCTGTTGCATGTGGTTTTTTCTTAGTTATCATGGTGTCTAGCATGATTTATTATTTCATTTGAGTTAATCAAGGATCAAATGAGGTTCAAGAGTTGTTAGTAACTTTTGGGAACTCTCTTAACAGTAAAAATATAGGAAGCAATTAGCATTAGAATTAATAAGTAAAGGGAGTAGCAAATCTGAAATTTTGTTGAAGCTAATAAAGAGTTGAGTGTCAGAAATTTCTAGGATAGATTTTAATACCAATGAAATTAGTTGGTTTCTATTATGACCTGAATAGAAATTGATGGTGTTTCTTCGAATATTCCCTGGTTATCATTTTTGGTTTTAAGTGAAAAATATTTTCACTGTATGTACCATTGCTGTAAACTTTTATTATTGGATGGTTTAGTGTTTCTTTGGAACTGAATTTGGTATTACCATATATAAATGACTTGGTTTTCATTGAGCATGACTTTATGCTGAATTAGTAAATAATTTGATAAGTTCGCCAAAGTAATAAGGTCGAGACTTAGTGTGGATCCACAGTCGAGTTGTAAGTGAATTTTGTACATTTTGTTTGGATTAAGTTTAGGGTTCCTTAGTGCATTTCCTCCATGATGGGGAGGCCTTCCATGAGGGAAGTGCTGCAGCAACTCCCTTTCCACCATGAGGGTGAGGTCACACGAGTATTTCCGCCATGAGGGCGATGAATTGGTTTGTTTGAGCTGTTGCAGTATTTCGACTGGATTTTCTGGAATACTAGTGCTTAGCCACACAAAATAGACAAACTTCACGAGTCCCAATATATATATATATATATATATATATATATATATATATATTATCTCGAATCTGATTTTGTTATCGAGTATGATTGTCGAGATTAGTCGGATTAATCGAGGCTAACCGTAAACTTAATTGATTACAACTTATGCATGGTTTAGAATTGTTATAACTGTATTTTGTGCATGCATTGCTGCTTGCTGAGATATTCGTATCTCACTGTTTTGTTTTGTTTTCAGATCTCAGAAAGGACGTTACCGGCGGGTATATGCTATTTTCAGGTGAGTTGGGAAAAATTGTAGTTGACTCTGATTATAATATTGGTTATTTCATGTTTTCATTCACTCTGATAGCGATCCTGTGTGAAAATTTAACTCCTTCGGAATGAGTTACGGTTTATTTTACGTAACCCGGTTCCAGGGCGTTACAACATTGCTCTTAGTGTGGATCTACAGTGAGTCTAGTCAGTGTGCTGGTGTGGCTTGTTGGTGTTAATTTCCCTGTCCATATAGCTTTCCACTGTGGGGTACTAGTGAGGCCCTCTTGGGTTATAGAGGTGTTGCGACAACCACCCACTGTGGGGTATCTATGGGATGTTCTTGTGATTTATCTGGTTTGGTTCGGCAGTAGATGGGGTATTCCACTTGGCCATGATTATTGGTTTGGTTGTCACTTGCCAGCCTATATGTGGGTACTCCGCTTGCTGAGATGTCCCTAGCTAGGCTTCTCTCTGTAAGTTGTGTAGGTGGCAAATGGACAATGAAAATTAACCTAATTTAGAGACACACCAACCCACGAATCCTAACAAGACATGCTTGCAGTATTTGATTGTATTTGTCGATTTGATTTCATGTGTTACCCGATTGAGATATTTGACTTGGAATTAAACTTTATATCTGATTGAGATGTTTTGGTTTACATTTGGTACTTTATATCGTGAATGTTATCATCATTTTATAAAACTGCATAAACTATTTCTATACATGCATGTTTGCTGCTTAATGGGACTTTATGTCTCACGCGTGTTTTGTTTTACCAGATTTGTTTTTAGATCCTCCTGGTGAGCTACGCACTGGGCAGCGATTGAGGGAGATCCAGACTATAGACCCAAGGACTACTACTACCACTCATAGTAGGACTCTCTTTATGATGTTATATTTTGTTTAGGGAGTTGTAAATGGGATGTAAATAATATTTTTGGACTTATACTCTTATGAGATATCTTTTGCATATGTCTATATAATTGGGAAAGAACTTGTGAGCAGTTAGTTGCCTCATTTGTATTTTGTGTACACAAACATCTTATCTTCTGGAGTTATTAAACAGATGATTTTTTTTGTTATATGGAAATTTTTTGTTCCATAATTTTCTAGCTTATGCACTCTGATGATTACTTTGTAATTGCTCATGTTAATTGTGTTTATTAGGTTCTTTTGGGCCCATAAGTAAGTCTCGGGAACGAGTTGGTGCCGTGATCGGGGCAGACTCGGTTCTGGGGCACTACATCACCAAATTCTCCAAAACAAGTTACAAGGCTTTCTACAAAAGAAAACCCTAATCTTCAACCTTCAAAGAGAGTATTTAAAGGTTGGGTCAAACAAGTAAATTCGGTGAGTCAAAACCAGTTCAAACCGTGTATAAAACACGTCCCAAAAAAACAAACAAGCCAAACTTCTAACAATTCTCCACCTTGGCGAGATTTCTAGCTGATGATCTTGGGCTAACAGTCTGGAAAAAACTTTTGAATCATGTTTGAGGACTGCCATCAAATTGAGCCATTAAAGGCACTTGTACCCGAAGGTGCTCAAACATGTTGCATCTTGATTAGCTCCAAGCAATGTTGGAACTTGACCCCAGTAACCACTTTTGTGAGCATATCTATAGGATTGTCTAATGTACCTTTTTTCAAGTAAGATATTCCCTTCATCCATAATCTCACGAATAAAATGAAAGCAGACATCTATATGCTTAGTTCGAGCATGATGAACTTGGTTCTTTGCCAAATGAATTGCGCTCTGACTATCATAATAAATAGTTCATGCTCTTGATGAATACCCAAATCTATTACCATCCTTTATAACGAAATATCCTCCTTTATAGCTTCAATAGCAGCCATATATTCAGCTCAATTGTGGATAGTGCAACCGTAGACTGCAAATTACATCGCCAACTCATTGGACTTCCTAAAAGCATAAACAAATACCCAGTAGTTGAATGCCACTTATAAAGATCACCTGCATAATTTGAATCAACAAACCCAACTAAGTGATCAACTGAACCAGTCTTCTCAAAGTTCAAACCAAAATCCAAGGTACCCAATATGTAAGATCCCGAATTTTGGTTAATATTAATGTCGAGAATTAATAAAAGAATTCTTTTATTGATTAAAGTTAATTCTGGAATTTCAGATAACTGAAGAACAAGGGTAGATTCGGAATTTCTAGAAATAAAAGAGCAAAACTATATCTTAAGGTATGTGATGGCTATAACTTAAAGTGAATAGATAATTAGATTATGGAAATTAATTTAGATTGGCTTGGATGTTAGATTATTATGGCTGGAGCGGCAAAGTATCTAATCAAGGGACAAGAAGTGTTGGTGTAGAGTAGCTATCATGGGTGAGCACTCGGCGAAGTAAGGAGTGGTTAGAGCACCAACTGAGATTATAAATAGACTGAATATTTCAAGCGGTTTTCTTTTGTTTGATCGGAGAAAAGTTGGAGAGCTGAGCAGTGGAGTCGACTGTATTTTGGAAGGCTAGTTGGAGTGAGAGTGCTAGAGATCATCGAAGGAGAATTTCTTGTTGATTGGAGATCTCAACGACTACAAATTTGTGAAGTGCGATCAAATCCTGGTTGTAGATATTTAGAAAATCAGGTAAGTGAATTTATTAGGGATTTAGGGTGAAATTGAGCTTTTAAGGGAAGATCGAACTCAGATCTGATCATTTCTGGTCGTTCATGTGAAATAGAAGCAAACGGCTATTGAATTGTTCACTTCAGAGGTGTTGATCGGAGGATTTGGAAGCTAGAAGAATTATTCAGCTAAGCAAGTAAGTGACACCGGATTTCTACTTCGTTTTGCAACCGATTGCATGAATTAAATTGGATCTATGTGTTGCAAGTTAATTTTATCGTTGTAAAAGTCATATTTCGAGCACAGTGTTGAATCGGAGCTGATTTCTTAGAGGAATTAATTTCGAATTGGTTCTAAAGGGCTATGGGAAGTGGTATGAGTATGGATTAGTGGTTGTATAGGTTTAAATTTAGGTCAGACATGTCGGAATCAAATTTACAGAGACTAGAAATAGCTGTCGGGAAAATATGGGGTATGCGCTAAGTGCCGCTCACTGGCATTACTCGGCAGCACTCAGCAGTAGTTCAAATGAGGGTATCCGCCAACTGCCGCCTAGTGTCACCCACTGAGCCGAAGTCAGCGGACCTGTTCAATTCTCTAGTAGAGTTTGGCTGAGCCATTCTAATCAAATTTTGCAATTCTAAGGGTTCCAAAACCTGTCTAGGAGCTGAATAAAGATGCTAGGAGTATTTATAAATGATTGTAAGCTACTGAGTTTTATTCTATCAATTACTTGGAGGATTTATGAGAGTTAAAGTTAGGTTTTGAGGTTCTTGTTAGGGAGTTGGTTGCTGGTTTTGTACTATGAGTTACTGGTTTGGTTTGTTTCATGCTTTACTATTAATTTTTCCGGTTTGTGATACCTTTTAAGTGGAGTTTTATCAGACTTTAATATGCTGGGCAGAACTTGTAAAATGGCTTTCTTTAGTAAAGGTTTATAGTAAAGGTTTTCGATGGTTGTTCTTGGTTTTGGAATTTCAATTAAAGTTTCATGAGTTATTGTTTTGGTCTTGAGTGACCTGGATGAGTTGGTTTGTGATGGTAATACCAGAGGTTGGTATCTTTTGTTGCTACCAGAGGTTGGTTTATGTAATGAGTTGTCTTGTTTTGGTCTAGCTTGTCCCGGATCCTAGACTAAGCTTAGTAATGTAATGAGTTGCCTTTATTGTGGTAATTGCATGGCCATGAGTGTTGCCATGACCAGGGTAGAGCAGCCCATGATCCTTGGTAGGCCGGGTTGTCAATGCCAAAACCTGGAGTAGGCCGGCATTGGATAACGAAGTTCCTTGGTAGGCAGTCATTTCAGAGTTCCGTGTCTATGTTGACCGGGATGTGTTCCAGGAGGCTTGGATGTCGCTCCGGCATGTAAATTACACAATACAAGTGAACTCCATGACATTGGCCACGTGTGTATGGTTTATCATTGCTGGTTGGGTTTTGGTTTTAATCTAACATTGAGAACTTGTGATTTCCAACATTATGATCATTCTTATTGGTTATTCGTGATTGTATATTCTCCATTGCATATTTTAGAAATATTATAAACTATTTTCATCATGCATGTGTTACTTGCTGGGATATTCATATCTCATTACGTTTGTTTTGTTTTGTTTTCAGATACTCTCGGTGAGGACTTGTCTGCTGGGGTAGAGCCTGCTGATTTCTATAGGATGGAGGATTACTACTACCCTTAGTGATTGTAGGTCCTGTTTGTGATTTTGAAAACTATGGAATTTGTATGGGAATAAACTTAGTTGATATTCAGTCTTTCTTGGAATTGTAAAACCTCATGTTGTTGGAAATTTTATTTCCACGCTTAATAAATGAACTCTTATTTTCCGCACTCTGATGTATGTCCCACGTATCATGTGGAGTTGATGATTGAAATGTGGCCCATACCTAACCTCCGTGAGATGTGTTATATCTTTATTGAACAACATGGATCCGAGGCGTTACACAAAATATACCGTAAGATCCATTTAATTGCATGCCAATATGCCTTACTAGGATCATGCATGTACCTGCTTACCATACTCATAGCCTGGGAAATATCTGGTCGAGTATAAACCATTGTATACATTAAGCTACCAACCAACTTTTCATAAGGAACTTGAGTCATGTACTTACATTCTTCTTTTGATTTTGGAGACAATGAAGCACTAAGTTTAAAATGTGGAGCTAATGGCACACTTACAGGTTTCGAGCTGCCATCCATACCAAATCACTCAAGTACTTTTTTCAAGTATTGCCTTTGTGTAAGATGAATAATACCTTTCACCTTATCTCGAATAATCTCCATCCCAAGTATTTTTCGTGCTTCACCAAGATCCTTCATTTCTAATTCACATTTCAATCGAGTCTTCAACCGATCAATCTCCACCTTGCTTTTACATGCTACTAGCATATCATCAACATATAAAAGCAAATATATGAAGGACCCATCAGCAAGCTTTTTGAAATACACACAATGATCATACTGGCTTCTAACATAATGCTAGGAAGTCATGAAAGTATCAAATCATTTGTACCACTGACGAGGCAATTGTTTCAAATCATACAAAGATCTATTTAACCTACAAACCAACCTTTCTTTTCTTGCAACTTTAAAACCTCAATGTTAGCACCTCATTTTTGCACCTCCTAGAAATTCAGAAAATAAAATTCAAGTCAAACCCTCAGGGGTAAAAAAAATTAACTTTTTGATCCGGTGCAAAACAATCACCATGCTTCTTCCCTTTGAAAAGGAAATTTTGACACTATTCTAATGCAACTGCTTTTGCTCGAATCGAAGTCTAGATGAAGTTATGAGCTGGTCAAACTTGGAGGGAGCAGAAATTGCTTTCTGCTCAAGCCTAGTTTAGCTGCCCAATTTAATCCCAAAGGACAGAGGATCCCGACACGATTCTGATGTAACTGAGTTTGCTGGAATCGAAGTCCCAGATAAGAAGATATAAGCGGAATTGGATCCCGAGGACAGTTTCAGCTTTCTGCTAAAAACCTGAACTTGCTACCAAACTCTAGCTCAGTGGATAGAGAATTTCGACCTAATTCCAACACCACTGAGTTTGCTAAAATCGGACATCGGATGGCGGAGTTATGGCAAGTCAAAGTTTCAGAAAAACTGCCTGTGTGGCAAAGAAGAAGAAAAGGACAAAACAAATAAAATTGAGAATAAAATAATCATTTTTATAAAATATCTCGATTTTCTACATTTAAAATAAATGAAAAATAAAATGAAAATTGGATAAGTTTCTCAAAAATGGGATAAGATTTGAAATCCGCCCATTTAAAACGCGCTGTCCGCATAGTATGTGCGGACGTGCCTCGCCTCACATACAATGTGGATACGATCTTATCCATATTGCTAGCTGGCAGATATTTTTGATTGTGCACGATGAAAATTCGTCCGCACTTTAAATGCGGATCAGGCATGTCCGTACTTTAAATGCGGATCAGGCATGTCCTCACTTTAAATGCGGATCAGGCACGTCCGCACTTTAAATGCGGATTAGGCCAATCCGCATACTAAGTGTAGACATGGACTTTCTCTTTATAAATAGGGCCCACAGCCCCTTGTTTGAGGATTATTCTTCCATCCTTCTTCCACCCTTCATCCCCACTGGTCCCCTCATGACCAGAGACCATCTGAACTCCTCCCCCACCTTTCCAACCTTCCAAAATTCCCATATTGCCCCTCCAAGCCCTCCTTTCACTTCTTTCTCTCCTTCCCTCTAGAAGACAAGGAGGAGAGCCAAGAGGAGCTCCAAGCCGATGTCCACATCAACTTGAGGATCACTACTCATCTAAGAGAGAAGGTAATACCAAGGTGAGACTATTTGTTATATTTTATTTAATATATGTTGAAATAAAGCTCTTATGAGTATGATCTTTTGGATTGCTTTGGGTCTATTTTTTTTATTGTCTATTTCTTACCATCTTGTCTCCTTTTTCATGCTATTGGAGTCCCCATGGTAAGGGGGAAACATCACATGAAAATCGGGAGGAGTGTTTCATTTATAAGAAAAAAGGAGGTCATTCAAGCAATCTTTGTCTCACCTTTTCTTTCACTATTTTTTTATTTATTAGTAGGGCTTGTCCTCCTTTGACATCTGTTGTATCCTTAATCTCCTCCCCCTCTCTCCCTTCATCTAAAATAGGTTGTTATTATTCCTTCATATGCTTGTTTATTTTATGGTTGCCTCGCCTATAGTCTTGCATGTGTAGGAAGAACACCACACAATCCATTCATCTCACTTCACTCACAGTTTTAGCATTTTTTTTATAGGGCACGAGCACTGCACACACACCCATGTGTAGCACACAAAGGGCATGCTTAAAGTCTATTTTAGTTCACTTTCGTCCATTGTAAATACCAGTAGGAAATCTCCTCTTTAGTTCACTTGCACCCACTTTTTAATCCTTTTAGCTATTTCTAACTCCCTTTCATGGCATTCTATATCTCCCTATAGGATCCCCTTTTTTGTGTTTGTTGTAACGCCCCGAATCCGGGTCATTTTTTTTCTCATTTTGACTCGGATCAAGGCATTAGTTTGTGGTACATTACAATCAATTCAAATATAAGGAAATAAAGAACTAAGATTTATCAGAATGCTAGGAAGCTTAAATCATTTATTAGAAACTGAATCATCCTATTACATTAATTAATCAAATGAAAAGGCAACTACAAATTTAACTTACTCATAAATTGTTCTAGATCACCTACTATTAATCCAAAAGGATAAATACAACTATATAAAATGTCCTACACTTGTCTTCAGGATTTTCTAGACTTCAACCCATTATCAGCCTCCCATGGCGTCCTCTCCAAGATGGCCTGTAAAATAGAATATAAAGTAGGGGTGAGATACGAATATCTCAGTAGGTAACACTATGCATGTAGAAAAACAATTTATATAGATAGGGAAAATAACAGTGGTTTCATGCTCGGTAAAATAATTGAGTAATTACAGTTGGTAAGGTAAACGATTAATCACAATATAAAATGATTCTCAAAACAGTGCACTAAATAAAGAACGTTTATTATGTAAATTTCGTTTCAATTATTAGAACAATGTATCATAAGTCATAAGTACCTGGTTTCAATTTATTTTATTTTGTATTTCCTTAAGAACAATTTAACCCTTATTTCATTATTTCATAATATTCAATTTTTAACAATTTAAACTAAGTCTTAGCAGTTCTGTACAATTATGACAGTTAAGCATTTCATTTAAATAAACAATCTCATTAGATATGTCTAAATCGATCAATCAATCTCAGAATCAATCATATAATCAATAGTAGAAGTCCACCTTCAGGTAGTAGCCTACCTCTGCCGTAAGACGTAAACACATAGTAACCACACTACTCCGTAGGAGAATGCACATCTCTACGACTACAGGTATCCTCTGCAGGAGACAGCATAACTCTACCGCAGGATGTGAACACATAGCATCTACCTCTACTGCAAGAGATAGCTTCCTCACCTTTCAGTAGTAACTCACACACCCATCCCCCATGTGGGATGCAATCACGCATAATTACATTTCCCTCACATGAGGTACCTCTCCTGTAGGATGCAATCCATCCGAAATACATTTGCTCCACAGGAGGAAATATGTTTCTCCCGCAGGAGGAAATGTCTCCGCCACCAAGCGGGTTATCTTTGCCACCAAGCAGGTTGGGTCTCCGCCACCAAGCGGGTTATCTCTGCCCCCAAGCAGGTTGGGTCTCCGTCACCAAACGGGTTATAATCTCTGCCACCAAGTAGGTAATATACAATACATCTCTGCCACCAAGCAGGTTATCAATAAAACTGGCCACCAAGCCAATACATAAATAATTCTCAATTCCATTATTATTTATAGCATATTAGGTTCATGTTTAGTTGATAATTCAAAGTCTGGTTCTAAACAGTTCCTCAGTTTATTATAATATTTTGTTCAGTACATTTAAATAAGTTCAGCGTGACATCCTGATTTAGTGTTAGACAGATATTTAATTACACCACAAATTGAACGCATAACACGTATGCTAAATTGCGGTCTTAATAATGTATTAATTACATTAATATAAAAATTCAATTGTTTAATAATATATATGTGGGTCACCTTAAAGTATTTGGATTTAATTAAGATTTGGTTAAATTATCAAAAGTTATTAAAGTTTAGATTTAGTGAAAGACTAATGCATGTAAACAACCTAGTTAGGTTATGGTTAAGTTTTTCAAGTTATTTAAAGTTTGGTGATATTGTATAAAGTAAAACAAAAATTATTAAGTTTTGGTATTAGTCAATAAAGTAAAATAGAAGTTATTACAATTGAGTTTTGTTCACTAAAGTTTAATAAAAGTTATTAAGAATTAGGGTTGTAATGATTACAAGCGTAAAATTCGTTTTTTTTACATTGATTGCTTGCGATAGGCGAGGTCGGCGCTCTTCAGCGTTACGTGTTTCGGAAACACGTCCGTCGTTTTAAATAAAACAAGCGCCGATCGACCGTCAGTCAGCGGTCTCGGGCGCTCGAAATTTTTCAACGAACGCTGAACATCGCCGAGGAGCGCTGAGTACAGGTATGCTCGGCGCTCTAACCAAAACGACGAACTGAGTTTCTAAAAATCATTTTTTTTGTGTTCTAATTGCTTCTAACATTCATATAAATTAATATCAGACAATATACGTATATTTACAACATAAAAGATCATGCAACTCGAATTGAATAATCCCATAAACACAAAACAAACGTTAAAACGAAGTGCTACCTACCTCTATTCGCTCAAGAACACCTTCTTCCACCTCTTTCTCTTTCGTGTGACTTTGATTTCTTCTTTCGTAGCAACCCAAGCCCTTTCGAGATGACGATCTCCTTGGCTGCTCCTTCTTCCTCTTCTCTTGGCCTCCCTCTCTCTCGTTCGTTTTTCTCTCTTCAGCCCCCAGAACCCAAAAACCCCAAATACGATTGATCCCAATTAGAAATCCCTATTTTATTCTTCTCTGATCCCACGTATCACACTACTAACGAGCTTAATACTTACCCGCCAATCAGATTTAATAATGACCTTTAATCCACTCTTTCCTTGATATCACACGATCCAACGGTCAGATCTGCGTCAAACTCCGGATCTTCTCTATCCGTGTGATCATCTATAATTATAATTAACATCCTTCAATAAAATTCTCATCTCCTTGACTTCAGGCTTCAAATCAAACATAATTACCAATATGCCATTATTTCAATTATTAAGCTTTAAATATCATTGTTAATAGACAATCTAAACCCCAACTTAAATCTATTATTATTTCTCAAGTCTAATAACAATTTTAATTAATTTATTTAATTATTTACCGATAATTAATGTGAATTGACCGAAATACCATTCTCTTAATATTTTCACATCTACGCATTCGATTTCCTCCAAAATTCCCAAATTTATTCTATATTTTATTTTGACAAATTTATTGACTTTCCAAATATTCCTATTTAATTATTATTTATTTATTTGCTGAAAATTCGGGGTTTTACATTTGCTATTTTCATGTGTCCCAAGTTAGTATAGTGTTTACTATTTTGCTGGTCTTGAACATCTTTATATAGGTGATCTATTATTTGAGCATGTTTAGTTGGGTTTGCCAAGTGGAGTATTATCAAGGCCGATCGGGCCTTACTTCTTCTCTCCCCATGGAGAAGGAGGGAGCTCCCCATTGATACCAAGGGTAGGGACGCCTAGAGTCCCTATTATTGACCATAAGTGTCGATTCCCGGAGAGGGGTGAAGTCCCAAGCTTCCCCTCTCTTTCCTCCCTCGGGATATCAATGGAAGCATGCGTTTTGGCCAAGGAGTGAAGTTTAGAAGCCACTGTGGGTTTGCTCAGAGACCCCCAACAATTCGTAGAGGACCCTAGGAAGGAGGCGACCTCAGTCCCCCTGTAGATTCGCGACGTTTTGGGTTTTGGTCCAGATCCAGACATGCCCTGTCCCCATTGCGGACGGATCCAGTAAGCCCCCAAATCCTCATTTCCTTGGGCTCGGACCCACCTAATCTGTCCCAAATAAGATTAATTGAACCTTTTAGACTTGGGCCCAATAAGGCTTCGTGGGCCTTCCAACCAGGCTCACATCCCGACCTGTCCAAAACAAGGCTCATTTCAATAATGGTCCCACAAGGCAACATGGCTAATCCCCTAGGCCATCTCCAAGCCCGATGGGCCCTAAAAATCTGAACCCATTCAATTTGTATATTTAATTAACCTTCAAACCAAATAACCAAATCCAACAAATTTGGATAACCCTAAATGGGAATTGAGCCTAACTTAAGCCCAACATGGCATCCAATGGGCCTTCCAACAGGGTCAACATCAGACCCATCTCACTTGGGATAAAAAGATAAAATCAATAAAAAGGAAGGGGACCCACACCTTTCGTGGTCCCCACTAAGACCTAAAATGTGTGCATGTTTGGTTTAAGAAATAGGGTGAGTTAGACTGAGTTGACTCAAACTAGGGAGACCTGAGGGACTCGTCAACCGATGGGGCAGACTAGGGTGTTTGAGGACTTCCTCAGACCGTAATCGAGACCTTAGCTAGAATCTCAAGCCGCAGACCATCTAAATAGACCTATATAGGTACCCCAAGTGTCTGCCTGCACCCCATCAGGCAGTGGCGACTCCAATTTCCCAATTAACCTTTAGGAGGCACGCACACCACGTGCGCCCCGTCATGCGAAAGACCATGCGCACACTCAAGTTGAGACAAATATATTTCTTCTTTTAAATTACCATGCAGGAAAGCTATTTTCACATCAAGTTTTTCCAATTCCAAATTAAATTGAGCAACCTAAGCTAGTAGAATACGAATTGAAGTATGTTTCACAACAGGAGAAAATACCTCATTGTAGTTTATTCCTTCCTATCGTGCATAGCCTTTAGCTATCAGTCTAGTTTTGAACCGAATTCCATCCTTGCTAGTTGCTTCTTCCCTTTTTATGTAAACCCATTTGTAACCTATCTCTTTCTTGCCTTTTGGAAGTGGTACCAAATCCCAAGTCTGATTCTTGTGGAGAGATTCCAATTCTTCAATCATGGCCTATTTCCATGCATTTGCCTCTGGAGACCGCATAGCTTCTTTGTATGTGATTGGGATATCATCACTAGTAACTGGTAGTGCATAGCTGTAGACACCCCAAATTGCACTACAAAATAAGAAAGCAATAAAAGCATGTAATTAAAGCTTAAAACAGGTCAAAAATGCATAAAAACTGACGAAGCAGGCTTTGCCCGTATTTCATTCACGGGCCGGTCGCGCCCGAAATTTCTCTACGGTCAGGCGCGCCCGTATTGGAAATACGGGCACCATTGGACCGTAATTTATTTACGGTCACTAAAGACTCGTGCGAGTTTTATTCTTCTCTCGATTTCTGAGCTTTATCTTTAGTCCAATATATCTTTAAATGAGCGAATTACATCTTTTATTCGCTGAAGCGACCTTGGTTGGCTATGGATGGGCATTATCTCTGTCTTTCACTCTATCTTAAGGATCAGGATATATCCTTCTGGACCAGCCCTGCCCCTGTGCTTGCCTATAAATAGAGGTGAGATTCTTAAGCTAAGGACCACGAAATTTTGAAGACTCAAGAGCTCAAAGAGAAGAAAGGAACCCCTGCTGCTCTGCTTGCTCAATCCAGGTAAGTCCCTTTTCCCTTTTATTTTCTGTCTTCAATTCTAGAAGTAATAGGATCTTCTCTATTGCTGTAGAATAAGGCCATCTTTTGTATCTAGTATTCCTAAACTTGTCTCTAAGTACCTCAAGAGTCTCTCTAGCCGTAAAACGTGAAGAGAGAGCTAGGGGAAAACAGAATAGGTGGATCTCTAGAATAGAACCCCATATCTGTTTTCTTTTTTTTAGAATAAAGCCTTGGATTGTGATTGTATAACCAAACCTATCTCAAAGTACCTCAAGAATCCTCTCTAGCCGTAAAACGTGAAGAGAGAGCTAGGGGAAAAGAGAACAGGTGGATCCGTAGGGTAGACCCCCATGTGCTCAAATCTGTGAGATGTGGCTGCTTTGATATCCTAATCATGTTTCAATGGTTTTTATGATGAATCTGAAAAAATCCATGAATCCATGATGTTTATAGCATGAGATCCCCACTTTTTTTTATAAAATTTGGATTTTCCACATATTTGCACATACAGCACTATTTTCGTGATTTTTGTGATTTTAGGCTAAGATCTTGGATTTATCATGATCAATATGGTAGATCTGAATCCAGAAGCCTGAAAATAAATTCTAGGGTTTCATGATATGGTTTTTAAATTTTTTTTCATTATTGAGAGAAGACCCTATGGTCTAAATTCTCCCCTTTTGGTGTTTTTCATCAACGTGGGTATTTTTGGTTTTTATTTCTGGATTCAATGTGAAATATGGGCTTTATCTATGTCCTAGACTATTCAAGTTCAATTTTGAAATATTTTATAAAAATCATATTTTTCTAGATTTCTAGAATTTGACTTGAAGCCAGATTTTTGGATTTTTCACTTTAAATTGATTTTATTTGATTTTATCTCAATTTTATTTTGATCATGAAACCATAGGAATGGTATGATCATATTTGAAAATTCTGGATCAATCAGACTATTCATATGAAAAAACAATACAATTTTTGTCTTTTTTTGTGATTTTTCCTGATTTTTATAGCAAGCTTTTTCCTTTAATTTAACATGAACAATGCCTGGCAACCACTTGTGTGGATGAATAGGGGTGCCTAACATCTTCCCCTGTTCATAACCTAATCCCCTTACCCATCTCTGGTTGTTTTATTTTAGGAGGGTTATTTTTACCCTAAAATTGCCTTTTGTGCTTATTTAATATTTTGGTGTCCATTCACACCTAAATTGAATGGTGGCAACTCTTTGTTTTATTCAATCCCGTGTGATGATAGAGGAAGTCAATTGGATTTGATTTTTTCCCATGTCTCACAATAGCTGACCATATCTTTTAACCAGCCGGGTTTACTAATGTTCTGCTTAGGTTTTGATGTTGCAATTGACTCATTTGGATGTGGTAGAGGTACATTCTCAGATGCACTAGTGTCACCTTCATCATCTTCTTTATATGAGTTCTTAGAATCTTGGGGTGCCATGTGAGCTTCAAACTCCACCTGTTGAGCACTACTTTCCCTTTTACTTTCAACCTGCTCAATTTGCTTAGGCATCTCTAACTCATTAAAGGTCACATCTCGGCTGTGAATCACTTTTTTTGAATTGGGACACCAAAGTCGATAGCCCTTCACACCAGAACTGAAGCCCAAAAAAATTGTCTTTTTGGCATCCCTGACATGATAGAAAGCTGTAACGCCCCGGATCAGGTAATTTTTTTTTAAACCAATCACGGCCTTACTTGAATGATAATAAAGCAATTAAGAACAAAAGCATAATAGGATAAAGGTAAATTAGAGTATGCAAGAATACTTATTTTATTCATTAAATTCTAATTTGCTATTACATCAAATACTTAAATTAAAGGGGCAACTATAACTCACCATCTCTTAAATTGCTACTAAATCATCTATTATTATTCTAAGAAAATAAAGTCCTATGTTAATATCCATGTTTCAAAATCTTTAGAACTCTCAAGTCTTCAAAACTACTAACAATTAATCCCAATAGCGTCATCTCCAATGAATCCTAAAAACAAAACATTAAAACACGGAATCAGATATAAAATCTCAGCAAATAGCAACACGCATGCTATAAAACAGTCCATATAATTCAATAAACCATTTTCATGAGGTACAATGATTAAACCAAAGTTCATAACCAGCAAATACAATATAAAAATCTAAAATCCAATAAGTTATAATCCAAAACCAACATAATATTCACACAACAAACCACACAATTGTGACATCACATGACTCATGAAATATGATCACTTTGAGAGGTTGAATCCAGTCCCAATCGCCCCCTTCAAGCTCTTATGTGTGATGAACCAGCCTACTCTGGGTTTCGGACTTCATTTTACACAATGGATCACTTAAACCTGATATAGGTATTAAGTTGGAGAGTACAATCCAGTCAAAGAATAACGCTACAACATATCCAACAAAAGACGTCACCATCTTGGTGGAAACGGATCATTACAGCTCATTCCCTCTTGGAATAGCCTTTCTTTCTTAGAGGAAATGCATAAATGGAACTAAACTTGATCCAAAAAAAAAATATACACACCTTACTATCTAGCTAACTATGGATCCATAATGAGCTAAGCCCGCTAGACACAAGTCAACCAAAACAGTTATATAATTGGAAAACATAGATCAATAGTTGCCATAAATCATTCCTTCATGAATATAAACTAACAAACACTGTCCACTCGGCAGAAATACTCCCTCATGAAGATAAAATATAATAAATTCCTTTGTCACAATTGGAAACCAACAATATTACATAAATTAATTAATTTCAATAAACCATAACTTTTCAATCAAATACCCAAAATCTATTATATTTTAATTTGTATAATTCCAGAGATCAAACCATACTTAAAACCATCATAGAAAACTATAAGAATAAAAAAAAACAATAAAAATACCTTTGAATCCACCAAGTCCACTATTCTAGTCATATTCCACCTATTCTACCAAAACGTACCCGAATTCTTGTATAATTTTTATAAAATTATTCGGCCACTAAAAACATTTTCTATACATCCAAATATTATTTGTACATGTGTTGGATTTGTTCAAAAATCATTTTATGGTCAAAATATAGGTATTTTCCCCAATATCAGAAATTCTAGGTTGGGCGCTTGATAGGGCACTCAACCATCTGTGTTTAACGATCTCACAAATCAAACTGTATAAAGGGCGCACAACAGATCACTAAAGCAATCTATCTAGTGGTCTTGAAAAGGGATAAAACAAGCGCTCAACATGAGCACTCGAGCGGTGTGCTAGCGCTCGTGTAAATTTTGCTAAATCTCAATTTTTGACAGAATTTTGAATTTCATATTTATTTTTCTAAAATTTATTTCTATCATTCAATATCAGTTCTAATACATCCAAGATCATTCTTAAAGCTTGTCAAATCAATCTACACAAATACCAATAGAGTTTCCTCATTAAAATCATAAACTTTTATCAAAAACATGATTCAGAACATGTATTTAGTCAAATATGAAAAACTAATATTTCATCACTTTAAACCCTGAATAAACTTCAACAAAAACCATACGATCATGCTTCCAAAACCTCAGAAATCTCAAGAATACTAAGTTTCTCGTCTAATCATAAAACCATGCAAGTTTTGTAAGACCTTGAATTTTCCTAAATATAAAAGTAAATTAATAATTAATATTAATTAGGGTTTTAATCGATGGAAATAATTTATGGATGTAGGTGATATCGTAATTAGTGGAGATCCAGAGTTGGGCGCAGATCCGACTGTTTGATTGTGGGATATCGCGGTAAGATTGATACTTTTATTTAGATATATTTTAATTGGATGTGCATTGAAATTACTGCATGTGAGATGCGTGGGATATGAGGGTATATAAGTAAGTTACAAAAACTAAGGAAATACGTGTAGAATACCTAAATGTATATTGTTGCTTGTATTCGTTAGCCGCACGACCAAGAGCGACCGTAGGCGACTAGAGAAGAAGAAGAAGAAGAAGAGAAGACGAAGAAGGAGAGTTTGCTCTGGTGTTTCTTCATTCCAATAGCACTATTTCATGTCTGTGTTTGGACTGTTTAGAGGAGAAGGACAGAAGTCGCACGATAGAGGTACGTAGCACTGTTTTCACAATTGGTTTTGTGATCTTGACTTGTTTAATCTCTATGCATGTTTTTGTGTTGTAGAAATATGTATTTAGGTTTATATCAATCTTATAAGTATGTTAGAATCATCTTGGACATGAAAATCGGATTTTGAAACACAGTTTTGACGTTTAGAGTAGACCACCGACCTCTCTGTGCTCGGCGATCCTCAACGCTCCTGGGCGCTAGTATAAAAATGTAGACCACCAATGACCGCTTACTGACAGACAGTCGGCGATTGATTTTGAACTATCACCTACCCTAGACCGCCCAGGCGATCCTTAGTGCTCTACACAGAAAAGCCCAAATTTTCGTAATTTAATTCCTATTTCAATTCCAAACTATTTTTAGCCAATTTTAATCTTTAATTAAGATGTTTTAAGACCAAATTAACTTACCAAATACCTGGTTTGCAAAGAAATAAAAATAAGAAGATCTTTAAGGCATTAGTAGCCGAGTTTTGTAGTTAATTAGTGAAATTGTGTTTTCATGGCAAAAAGACCTATAATTTGAGATATTCAATTAAGTGACATCTTAAATTATAATATCAACCAGATTATTACCTAAAGGATTTTTCAGATTAGATTTTGAACCCAATTAACCTGATATTGAGAGAAATTACAGATTTAACCTTTATGTACCGCTAGGCACTATTGCTTACAGAAATTTTAGTCCTTAGGGATTTTTGGTGTCTAGTGGGCATAGCTAGTTATGGATCCATAGTTTTGGCTAGATAGCTAAGGGATATTTCATTTGGGTTGAGTTATTCCTTTGTGCAAACGCGCTTCCTTTGCAAGTTAGTTTGCTCTTGAGGGTCCTATGTTTGGAGGGACACCCCGGTGCTTCACTGGTGATTCCCTGTACATGTGGGTAAGCAACCATCTCCATGTATTGATTTCGGTGCTGCATGCTGGTGGTTCATGCCAACATGGTTGAGTCATGTGCAATAAGCCGATGACTATGGCTCTTATCTAAGGTGATGTTCACGAGATTGAATATCATTAGTAGCGTCGCCCATAAGCCGCACAGTGGTATAGCATATGGTTGAGAGTCATCTCAAATGTGTATCTTTCTTTGTGAGTCCTATAATGATACTGAGATTAGAAATACTTACTATTGTTGTTGTTCACATGCTGGAAGCATGTATATTGTACTTATGGTTGGGTGTGACTGTTTAGTACATCCCGGTTTTTATATTGGATTTTGTTATGGAATTCTGAATCATGATCTTTGATATACATGATACTTAAACTGTTTTATATGTTTATTTGTATTCCATGATCGATATGAAAGTTTATACGAGCCTGTTTACTTGAGACTGCTTATTCGTGCATGAACATCTATTTTAATATTTATGAACTGTTTATAGCATGCATTTGTTGCCTACTAAGATATTCGTATCTCACCCTACTTTTTTATGTTATTTTTCAGCTAATACGCGAGAGGGGGATCTTAGTGGGGATTATCGGAGTGAGCTTGATGATTTTTTACCGGAGGATTATTATTATCCTGACTTGATCTGAGGTCTAGGAGAGACGACTTTTTGAGTACTTTGACAGTTTGATTTTATTAATTATTTGGTTTTTGATGTACTATAGAGATTGAGAGCTTTAGTGACCCTTTCATTATTACCAGACTTGATCACTTCGATTGGATGGTTATTTATTTCTTTATGAGGATGTTAAACTACTGTAAGCACCTCATTTTTGCACCGCTCTAAAAAGCCCGAAAGCAGAATCCTAAAAGACAGGTCTAAACCCTAAGAAGCAAAAGATGACTTTCTGCTTGAGCCTAAATTGATTGCTATACCCTATCCCAATGGGTAGAGAATCGTGACACAGTTCCAACGCAATTAAATTTGCAGGAATCGAAGTCTGGATGGAAAAGATATGAGCAAGACAATCCCAAGGGCAAATTAGTCAAAATTTTAAACGTCTTATTTAAGTTAATCAAGACGAATAAAACATAATAAAAATCGGAAGAGCTTGATTCACCTGAGTGGGCGGCTGAGTCACCTCAGCCGTCAACTCAACCAAAAAAGGGGGAGAAAAAACCGCACACAATATGCAATCGCGAAATGCGATTGAATTTTTCGGCCACCGCTCGCGTGAGCCAATTAGGGAAACTGGTGCACGAAAAGTAACTGCACTGTAAGTGCGGTTACATTTCGCGTCAGTCTGTGCCTGACAAATTTTTCCCCCTATTTAATGCTGAAAGGACGTGGCTGAACCGCACATGTTCTGCGGTTTCGACAAAACCGCACATAATGTGCGGTTTTCGGCCAAACCGCACTGCATGTGTGGTTTTGTAACGCCCCGGATCCGTGTTGTTCAATAAAGATATAACACGTCTCACGGAGGTTAGGCAAGGATCGTTAATCAATTATGATCGCTGGATAATCATCTAACTATAACCTGTCAGAGTGCACAATTTGATTCATCCAAGAAATGTAACATTTAGAACTTAACTAGAATCATATGGTTCAACCCCCAATTAGACTTTAATACACCTCAAATATTCAAAGTACTCAAATTCGGAACAAGATAACCTACAAGTCTAAGGAAGGTAATAGTAATCTTCCTCCCTATAAGCCTCAGCAGGTTCTACCCCAGTAGTCGCCTCACCACGAGTATCTGAAAATCAAAACAAATCAACAGAGTGAGATACGAATATCTCATCGAGTAGCACATGCGTGCAGAAATAGTTAATCACAATTTAAAACTATGCATCGACAAAATTTCCATACAGTTAAACAACTAACATCCATTTTCAAGTTCAAACCAAAACTTGTTTCAATCAGTCAAGTCACATCTTAGTTAAACACGGCAACACATCGATTGGTCAATGTCATGACTATCGTTTAGTTGATAAATTAACATACCAAGTAGCCACTCCACACCTCCATGTACACAGTTCCGGCATACTCAGGGTTTCGGAAACTCTGAAATGACGACCTACTCAGGGTTTCATCATCCAATGCAGGCCTACTCCCCGGGTTTCTGCATTGACAACCAGGCCTACTCAGGGTTTCTGGCTGCTCTACACCGGTCGTGGCAACACACAAGGCCATGCAGTTCCAACAACCAACAAATAACATTACATTACTAAGCTTAGACTCTGGATCCAGGACAAGCTAAACCAAAACAGTCAAACATCGTATAATCACAATTCCAACATCAAAGTAAAACCATTCATTCCACATCATGTATATCTCATCACAGTTCATCACCTGTCCCTCTAGACCAAGCAGTATCTCAATACTTTCAGTATTTTCTCATTTCCACAAACCATGCCATTTGAATACAAAACACAGTTGTTTATAACAAGACAATACATTCAGAATTTTCCCAACAAATGAAACCAGAAGTCAATAATTTTCTCAATTAGAACAGTGTATAAATTCGAGGAGAAAACAAACTAAGAACTCCTAGTGTTTTGGTATCCAGCACAACATGTATAAAATGACCTAAACTCAACCTTAGAAGCCTTTAAGAATTTGCCACTAGAATTCTCCTAGGAATTAAATAAGAAATGCAGGTTCCAAGGTTACCAAACAAGTGATTGGTGAAGTGGTATAAACCCCAAGACATCAAAATCCCCCTTGGTTCAGTCGGAAATCAAATTCGGCAAGTATAATTGGGTATGCGCTCACTTCCAGAAGTGAGCGCCAGTCGGCGGATAGAAAACAGGTTAAAAACGATTATGCGCTCACTCGACGCTAAGTGAGCGCGAGCTGAGCGAGAGAAAGGCGCGAGAAGAGCGCGGGATAGGCGCGAGATAGGCGCATCTATTTTAAGTGGGCACAAGCTGAGCGCCAAGTGGGCGCGAGCTTGGCGCCAAATCAATATTTCTATGCGCCTACTTCCCAAAGTGGGTGCAAGTGGGCGCCAAGTGAGTGGATACCCACTGCGATTTTCAAGTCTCTGTTATTTCGAGATCTACATGTCTGGCTGGTTTGTTTCGGTCTGTAATTGCTCCAATACACTCCCAATGCTCCCAAAAGACTTCCCAACCAATTTTTGATTTAATCTAAACATCTTTAATTTCAAATTAATTTTCAATCTGACGTTCGGACTCACGGTATTCCAGAAAACCCAGAACTCACAATACAACCATGGCATTCGAAATATGTCACGAAGAAAACTAAAACCTTGGTTGTAAATCAGTGCTACTCACCAGTATACGCTTAATCCCAGAACAACAGCCTATTCCACAACCGGCCGAGCACGATTTCCGGCTGTGCGCGAGGATGAAACTGTAGCCGAACGGATCCTCTGCTCGCGAGAGAAATAACCCGCAGAACTCCGACTCCAACAACCTCCTAGTAGTTCTTGCGCTCCTTGTTATTCACAGGCATAACCCTAATCGCCATACCAGCCGCAATCGCCAAGTCGCCCAGTTCTCCAGATAACGAGACTAACAAAAGTATTTCCATAAGTATAATACGAGTATTCGTTTAAACCCAAACCCTACTTTCCCCTTTTGGTATATTTACCTTGCGATACATATGCCGCTCGATAACTCTTTAAACCCTTGATCCTATGCGCACTCGCCCACTGGAAACCCTACATGTTCCGGCCACTTAGGTTAACAAGCGCCCAAGCTATATTTTTTATAATAATAATAATAATAATAATAATAAAAACAAAAACTCACCAAAAATCAGGGTCTTACAGGTTTTGTCCCTGTATTCTATAAAAGCCAAATTCGAACATGGGACGAAGGATGGCTGGCCTAATCCCTTTCCTCCCCTCCTTCACTGATCCAAACCCCCTCTCTTCTACCTCTCTTTGCTCCCACTCCACCTTAAGGTCATTCCACCCCTTTTTCTCTCTTCTTCCTCACTCTTACTCAAGTAAGTAAAGTAAGAACCTGCTGTTGGAGCTCTGAAGGGTGTTTCCAGCTGCTGTTTGGGCTTCATGGAGTTACCTAAACCTCACTAAAGGCTTGTAAAACAACCAGGTATTGTTCCTTGTTATCTCTTATTTCCCATATATGAGATTGGTGGTGTTAGCACCTGATTTTTGCACCCCTAAAATGAAGAAAAATGAAAAGTCAAACCCTGAGGGGTCAAAAAATTGACCTTTTGATTCAGGTGAATTTGACCATCAAACTTCATCTCATTGAAAAAATCATTTCAACACGATCCCAACGCAACCAAATTTGCTGGAATCGGAGTCTAGATGAGGAAGTTATGAGCTGGTCAAACTTTTGGGGAGCGAAAAGTTGACTTTTTGCTCGACCCTAATTCAACTACCAAACTTGATCCCAATGGATAGGTGGTTCCGAGCCGGTTCCAACGACACTAAGTTTGCCGAAATCGGACACCGGATGAAGAAGTTATGAGCAGTTGAAGTTTCAGAAAAACTGCCCATGTGGCAAAAAGGCAGCAAAAAATGGAATAAACCAATAAAATAAATAAGATAAATGTTTTTAATAATATTTTAATAAAAGGAATCTCGCTTTTTAATAAAATAATCAAAGAAATTGAACAAAATCTTGCAAAAAACCAAATTGAATAAAGGTTTGAAATCCAAACATTTTAAAAACTTGCTGGACTGTATTTCAATTACGGGCAGGGCATGGCCGTATTTGAAATACGGTCAAGCTTCTGGAAGAAGAAACGCGTCGCTATATGACGGGACACGCATCCCGTACGGCCGATTTTGCGAGATTTGGAAATGTGCATTTGTCGCCCGTATTTGAATTACGGGCAAGGCACGCCCGTACTTGAAGTACGGGCAAGGCATGCCTGTACTTCAAATACGGGCACGCCCCTTTTTACCTATAAATAGAGAGGCCACCCCCCTCATTTCAACAAGCCTGATCTTAAGGCCTCCACCCCCTCTCTTCCTTACTGTTACTCCAGAGGGACAGGTGATGAACTGTGATGAGATATACATGATGTGGAATGAATGGTTTTACTTTAATGTTGGAATTGAGATTATACGATGTTTTAGTGTTTTGGTCTAGCTTGTCCTGGATCCAGAGTCTAAGCTTAGTAATGTAATGTTATTTGTTGGTTGCTGGAATTGCATGGCCTTGTGTGTTGCCACGACCGGTGTAGAGCAGCCAGAAACCCTGAATAGGCCTGGTTGTCAATGCAGAAACCCAGGGAGTAGGCCTGCATTGGATGACGAAACCCTGAGTAGGCCGTCATTTCAGAGTTTCCGAAACCCTGAGTATGCCGGAACTGTGTACATGGAGGTGTGGAATGTCTACTTGGCATGTTTAATTTATCAACTAAACGATAGTCATGACATTGACCAATCGATGTGTTGTCGTACTTAACTGAGATGTGATTTGACTGATGAAATGGGTTTTGGTTTGAACTTGAAATTGATATTAGTTGTTTAATCGTACGGAATGTTTATCGATGCATAGCTTTGAACTGTGATTAACTATTTCTACATGCATGTGCTACTCGCTGAGATATTCGTATCTCACCCTGTTGTTTTGTTGTGATTTTCAGATACTCGTGGTGAGGTGACTACTAGGGTAGATCCTGCTGAGGCTTATAGGGAGGAAGATTACTATTACCTTCCTTAGACTTGTAGGTTATCTTGTTCCGAATTTGAGTACTTTGAATATTTGAGGTGTATTAAAGTCTAATTGGGGGTTGAACCATATGATTCTAGTTAAGTTCTAAATGTTACATTTCTTGGATGAATCAAATTGTGCACTCTGACAGGTTATAGTTAGATGATTATCCAGCGATCATATTTGTTTATCGATCCTTGCCTAACCTCCGTGAGACGTGTTATATCTTTATTGAACAACACGGATCCGGGGCGTTACAGAGATGGTATCAGAGACTCAAGCTGGAAAATTTGAGGTTCCTAGGTAGTATGACCATATAAAACCCTGGGGAAATATTGTGCGTATGTTAGATAGAACCATGAGGATTAGAAGAGAGTTCCTAACTAATGTGGTATTTTGTGCTTACAGGTATACATGGCCGGTAGAGGCAGACGTGCGAGGGCTGTGGATTGTCCAGAGGGGGATATGCCACAGGAGCAGCCACCTGCACCACCACGGGGAGCCCCACCGCCAGTGGAGGACATTTGGGCTGCGGTTGGCTCACTTGCCCACCTCCTTGCAATGGAGAGGGAGGAAAGGATGAGTCAAACTGGGAATGGAAATGGCCAGCGAAATGGTCATGGAGCTGCAGTGGATCAGCAGCGGGTGAGAGAGGAGTTGTCCTTGAGGGACATCGATCAGTTCAGGAAGCTGACTGCCCCGCCATTTTATGGAGTTCCAGATCCATTGGAGGCAGAGAGCTAGGTGGCTAGAGTGGAGCGCATGTTTGACACTATGGACTGTCCAGAGGACCGGAGGGTGAGACTGGCTACCTTCACCCTAGAGGGCGAGGCTCAGCATTGGTGGCAGTCATTACGGAGACAAGCGGTAGATGGGATACATATGACTTGGGACCAGTTCAGGCAGGTCTTCTATGAGTAGTATTTCTCGGCAGAGGTGAGGTTGCAGAAGGAGAGAGAGTTCATGGATATCTCTCAGGGATCCTTGACCGTAGCACAGTATGAGGCTCGGTTCGCGGTTCTTTCTCGATTCGCTCACCATATAGTGCATGATGAGCAGAGGCGCACCCAGCATTTCGAGAGAGGACTGAGGGCAGACATCAGGCGCATGGTCTCGGTGCTGATGTGCACCAGATACTCTGATCTGGTGGGGAGAGCTCTGCGGGTTGAGAGAGAGATTAGAGATTCAGGGACTGAGCAGAGAAGAGTTAGAGCACAGCCGAGCGGCACAGAGACACGGAGGGTCCCGGATACGGACAAGAGACCGAGCATCGACTATGGACAGAGAGATCGGAGAGGCTCAGGAGGTTGCTTCAGTTGCGGACGATTTCACATCCCAGGTCCATGCGTGTCACCGCCAGGCGCGTGCTTCAGATGTGGCCAGCATGGGCATCGGGTTGCTGACTGTCCACACCCGAATACTTACCAGTTACTTAGGCCAGCCCTTACTGCACCTATGGATGCCCGGTCGGCCAAGGCTTCGAGATTTCAGTATTCTAGACCCGTGCCAGCACTACCAGCACCACCGGGATTTCAGGGTCAGAGCCGTGGGGGATATCAGAGGCAGCAGGCACCACTCCCACGCCCTCAGCAGACTAGAGTTTATGCAGTAGCAGCTCAGGAGGATGAGCCTGAGGAGGGGCATGTTGAGGAGGCTCGTGAGGAGGAGCCAGAGGCGCCACAGTTGGTTGGAGGTATTCTTTTCATTCATGGCAGATCAGCCATATGCTTATTTGATTCGGGTGCTTCTAGGTCTTTCATTACTCCTGTTTGTGCATGCCGTATTGGTTTGGTTCCTTCCACACTCGAGTCTGAATTACTTGTACACACACCGTTGGGGGAAGCCACTAGAGTACAGACCGTATTTAGGGATTGCATGATCAGGTTTGGTTCTTTGGAGTTGCCAGGGGACTTGGTAGAACTGGAATTCGGGGAGTTTGATGTGATTCTAGGCATTGATTGGCTTTTTCGACACCATGTGAGCATCGATTGCTATAGGGGTACCATTATGGTGTGTCAGCCAGACCAGCCAGTGCACTGTTTCCGATGTGAAGGGTTGAGAACTCGGATCAGTTTAGTAGCATCCATTGAGGTTGAGGAGACAGAGTCTATGGCACTTAGTCTTTCTAGTGTGCCTGTAGCATCAGAGTTTGATGACATATTCCCAAACGATTTACTGGGATTACCGCCACCTAGAGAGGTTGAGTTCAGTATACGACTCTTACCTGGTACGGCACCTGTATCCAAACCGCCATACAGAATGTCACAACCTGAGAATCACGAGATGAAGAAACAGTTGGATGAACTGGAAGCGAAGGGTTTTATTAGACCCAGTGTGTCACCATGGGGTGCACCGGTCCTGTTTGTCCAGAAGAAGGACGGGTTGATGCGGATGTGTATAGATTACCGCCAGTTGAATCAAGTCACTATCAAGAATAAGTATCCGTTGCCTCGAATTGATGACTTGTTCGACCAGTTGAGGGGAGCGTCTTAGTTTTCTAAGATCGACCTGAGATCTGGATACCACCAGTTGAGAGTAGCCCCAGAGGATATAGAAAAGACGGCTTTCCGTACTCGATATGGGCACCACGAGTTCCTGGTTATGCCTTTTGGACTGACTAATGCCCCAGCTGTTTTCATGAACCTGATGAATCGGGTATTTCACACCCACTTGGACAGCTTTGTGGTTGTGTTCATTGACGATATTCTAGTGTATTCTTGAAGTAGAGAGGATCATGTACGGCACCTCCGAACCGTATTGCAGACATTGAGAGAGCACAGATTGTATGCCAAGTTCAGCAAGTGCCAATTTTGGTTAAGAGAAGTGAGTTTCTTGGGGCATGTGATTTCAGGAGATGGGATAGCAGTGGACCCAGCTAAGGTTCAGGCTGTGGCAGATTGGCCTAACCTTCGTCGGTGACTGAGGTACGGAGTTTCTTGGGAATGGCGGGTTATTATAGAAGGTTCATCAAGAACTTTTCCCGAGTGGCGGCACCTTTATCTAACCTCACTAAGAAGGCTGTGAAGTTTGAGTGGGACGACAAGTGTGAGTCTAGTTTCCAAGAATTGAAGGGCAAACTGTCTTCAGCTCCAGTCTTGATTGTGCCATCAGTGACTGAGGGGTTTTCGATCTATTGTGATGCTTCTCGAGTAGGGTTGGGCTGTGTTTTGATGCAGCAGAGGCGTGTAGTAGCCTATGCTTCAAGGTTGCTACGCACTCATGAGAAGAATTATCCTACGCACGATCTAAAGTTGGCAGCGATCGTATTTGCACTTAAGTTGTGGAGGCACTATTTGATGGGAGCCCGATTCGAGATATTCTCAGATCACAAGAGCTTGAGATATATATTTTCCCAGAGAGAGCTGAATATGAGGCAAAGGAGATGGATGGATCTTCTAAAGGATTATGATTTCACACTTCATTACCATCCAGGCAAGGCTAATGTGGTGGCAGATGCACTGAGTCGTAGGGTTGTTTCCCAAGATGAGGTGGCCACACTAGCTACTTTCATGGCTAGTCAGTGCACTCTTGTTGATACGGTTGTAGATTGGCCTGGGGAGTTCAGCACTCATGGGCATGGATTGATCATGGCACGAGTTCAAGCAGAGCCAGAGTTGATTCAGCGTATTCGAGAGGGTCAGTTGGTAGATTCTGATTTGTTATGCATCAAGGGGTTAGTAGAGAAGGGTGATGAGGCCACGAAAGATTTTGATGTTCAGGATGGATTGGTGAGATTTCGAGGGCGGACTTGTGTTCCAAATAATGCTGAAGTCAAGGGATTGATCCTAGATGAGAGTCACAGGTCCAAATATGCAATTCACCCTGGGAGTATCAAGATGTACAAGAATCTAAGGTTAGTATATTGGTGGTCAGGCATGAAGAAGGACATTGCGGAATATGTAGCAAGTTGCCTTACTTGTCAACAAGTGAAGGCAGAACATAGGAGACCTCCAGGTTTGATGCGACCTTTGCCGGTTCCCGAGTGGAAATGGGAACATATATCGATGGATTTTGTGAATGGGCTACCGCCTATAGCTAAGAATCACAATGGCGTCTGGGTGATTGTGGATAGACTGACCAAATCAGCTCACTTTTTGCCTTACCAGACCACTCAGACTTTAGCATCATTGGTTGAGCTGTATACTTGAGAGATAGTCCGGTTGCATGGGGTTCCAGTGTCCATTGTATCTGTGAGACATGGGAAAAAAAAATCAATTTCCATTGACTTCCTCAATCATCACACAGGATTTAATTAAACAAAGAGTCGCCACCATTCAATTTAGGTGTGAATGGACACCAAAATATTAAATAAGCACAAAAGGAAATTTTAGGGTAAAAATAACCCTCCTTTAAAAACAACCAGAGATGGGTAAGGGGATTAAGTTATGAACAGGGGAAGGTGTTAGGCACCCCTATTCATCCACATAAGGTGGTTGCCAGGCATTGTTCATGTTTAAAGTAAAGGAAAAAGCTTGCTATAAAAATCAGGAAAATCACAAAAATATATGGTTTTTTTCATATGAATAGTCTGATTGATCCAGAACTTTCAAATATGATCATACCATTCCTAGGGTTTCATGATCAAAATAAAATTGAGATGAAATCAAATAAAATCAATTTAAAGTGAAATCTTCAAAAATCTGGCTTCAAGTCAAATTCTAGAAATCTAGAAAAATATGATTTTTATAAAATATTTCAAAATTGAACTTAAATAGTCCAGGACATAGATATAGCCCAAATTTCACATTAAATCAGAAAATCAAAACCAAAAATATCCACGTTGATGAAAAACACAAAAAGGGGAGAATTTAGACCATAGGGTCTTCTCTCAATAATGAAAAACAATTTGAACAACACATCATGAAACCCTGGAATTTATTTTCAGGCTTCTGGATCCAGATCAACCATATTTATCATGATAAATCCAAGATCTTAGCCAAAAAATCACAAAAATCACGAAAACAGTGCTGTAGGTGCAAAAGTGGCAAAAATCCAAATTTTAGAAAAAGGTAGGGAACTCATGCTATAAACATCATGGATTCATAGATTCATTCAGATTTATCATAAAAAGCATTAAAACATGATCAAGATATTCAAAGCAGCCACATCTCACAGATTAGAGCACATGGGGGGTCTACCCTACGGATCCACCTGTTCTCTTTTCCCCTAGCTCTTTCTTCACGTTTTACGGCTAGAGAGGATTCTTGAGGTACTTGGAGATAGGTTTGGGTATACAAACACAATCAAAGGCCTTATTCTATAAAAAAGGAGAAAAACAGATAGGGGTTCTATTCTAGGGATCCACCTGTTCTCTTTTCCCCTAGCTCTCTCTTCACGTTTTACGGCTAGAGAGAATCTTGAGGTACTTAGAGACAAGTTTAGGAATACTAGATACAAAAGATGGCCTTATTCTACAGCAATAGAGAAGATCCTATTACTTCTAGAATTGAAGACAGAAAATAAAAGGGAAAAGGGACTTACTTGGATTGAGCAAGCAAGGCAGCAGGGGTTCCTCTCTTCTCTTGGAGCTTCTTAGAATTCCTTGGACTTCAAATTTTCGTGGCCCTTAGCTTGAGAATCTCACCTTTATTTATAGGCAAGAACAGGGGTATGGTTGGTCCAAGGTTTGGCAAGATAGAGCTTCAGTTTGAGTTAAATACAAGATAATACCCATCCATAGCCAACCAAGGTGGCTTCAGCGAATAAAAGACGTAATTCGCTCATTTAAAGATATATTGGACTAAAGATAAAGTTCAGAAATCGAGAGAAGGACAGAACTTGCACGAGTCTTAAGTGACCGTAAATGATTTACGGTCCAATAGTGACCGTATTGTTACTACGGGCGCGCCTGACTGTAGAGAGATCTCGGGCGCGACCGGCCCGTGAAGGAAATACGGGCGAAGTCTGCTTAGTCAATTTTTATGCATTTTGACCTGTTTTAAGCTTTAACTACATGTTTTTATTATTTTCTCATTCTGTAGTGCAATTTGGGGTGTCTACAGTATCGGATAGGGATTCTCGGTTCACCTCACATTTTTGGCAGTGTTTCCAGGAGGCCATGGGAACAAAGTTAAGCTTTAGTACTAGTTTCCACCCACAGACAGATGGTCAGTCAGAGAGAACTATTCAGACTTTGGAGGACATGTTGAGGTGTTGTGTCATGGATTGGGGTGGCAATTGGGGTAAGTATTTACACTTAGCCGAATTCGCTTATAACAATAGCTATCAGGCTAGTATACAGATGGCACCCTATGATGCACTTTATGGCCGGATTTGTAGATCTCCTGTGTGTTGGGTGGAGGTAGGAGAGAAACAGTACTTTGGGCCTGAGATTATACAAGACAGTATGGAAAAGGTGAAGTTGATTAGACAGCGGTTGTTGACTGCACAGAGTCGTCAGAAAAGTTATTCAGATACCCGACGACGTGAGCTGAAATTTGAAGTGGGAGACCAAGTGTTCTTGAAGATATCCCCTTCCAAAGGAATCTTGAGATTTGGGAAGAAAGGGAAGTTGTCTCCACGCTTTATTGGGCCGTTTGAGATTGTGAAGGTGATTAACCCGGTAGCTTATAAACTAGCTTTTCCAAACCATTTGGCAGGAGTCCATGACGTATTCCATATATCCATGTTGCGGCAGTACATAGCGGATCCTAGTCATGTGATTAATCCTGAACCTTTAGTGATCCGAGAAGATTTGACATACGAAGAAAGGCCAGTTCAGATCGTAGACCGTCGTGGGCAGATTCTTCGCACCAAGGTTGTTCTCTTAGTGAAAGTGCTATGGCAGAATCATACTATGGAAGAATGCACTTGGGAAGGTGAGGAAGAGATGAAGAAGAAGTATCCGGAATTATTTGTTCCTTCTTGAAGTAAATTTCGAGGACGAAATTTTTCGTAGGAGGGGAGAATGTAAGACCCTGATTTTTGGTGAGTTTATTTTTTTTGTTTTTATTATTATTATTATTATTAAAATATAGCTTGGGCTCTTGTTAACCTAAGTGGCTGGAACATGTAGGGTTTCCAGTGGGCAAGCGCGCATAGGATCAAGGAATTGAAAGGGTATCGAGCGGCGTATGTATCTCAAGGTAAATATACCAAAAAGGGAAAGTAGGGTTTTGGGTTTATAGGACTACTCGTATCATACTTACGGAAATACTTTTCGTTAGTCTGGAGAACTGGGCGACTTGGCGATTGCGGCTGAAATGGCGATTAGGGTTATTCCCGTGAAGAACAGGAATCGGAACGACTACTAGGAGGTTATTGGAGTCGGATTTCTGCGGGTTATCTCTCTCGCGAGCAGACGATTCGTTCGGCTACCATTTCATCTTCGTGCGCAGCCGGAGTCGTGCTCGGCCGATTGTGGAAGAGGCTGTTGTTCTGGGATTAAGCGCAAACTGGTGAGTAGCACTGATTTAAAACCGAGGTTTTAGTTTATTCGTGATGTATTTTGAATTGCATGGTCGTATTGTGAGTTCTGGGTTTTCTGGAATACCGTAAGTCCGAACGTCAGATTGAAATTTAATTTGAAATTAAAGATGTCTAGATTAAATCCAAAATTGGTTGGGAAGTCTTCAGGGAGCATTAGGAGTGTAATGGAGCAATAACAGACCTAAATCCAGCCAGAATTGGAGATCTCGAAATAACAAAGACTTGAAAATCTCAGTGGGTATCCGCCCACTTGGTGCCCACTTGCGCTCACTTCAGGAAGTAGGCGCATAGGAATATTGATCTGGCGCCGAGCTCGCGCCTACTTGGCGCTCAGCTCGCGCCCACTTAAAATCGATGCGCCTATCTCGCGCCTACTTGGCGCTCAACTCGCGCCCACTTAAAATCGATGCGCCTATCTCGCGCCTATCCTGCGCTCTTCTAGCGCCTTTCTCCCATTCAGCTCGTGCTCACTTAGCGTCGAGTGAGCGCATAGTCAATTTTCGCCTATTTTCTATCCCCCGACTGGCGCTCACCTAGCGCTCACTTCAGGAAGTGAGCGCATACCCAATTATACTTGCTGAATTTGATTTCCAACTGAACCAAGGGGGATTTTGATGTCTTGGGGTTTATATCACTTCACCAATCACTTGTTTGGTAACCTTGGAACCTGCATTTCTTATTTAATTCCTAGGAGAATTCTAGTGGCAAATTCTTAAAGGTTTCTAAGGATGAGTTTAGGTTATTTTATACATGTTGTGCTGGATACCAAAACTCTAGGAGTTCTACCAAAACTCTAGGAGTTCTTAGTTGTTTTCTCCTCGAATTTATACACTATTCTAATTGAGAAATTATTGACTTCTGGTTTCATTTGTTTGGAAAATGATGAAATGTATTGTCTTGTTATAAATAACTGTGTTTCGTATTCAAATGGCATGGTTTGTGGAAATGAGAAACACTGAAAGTATTAAGATACTGTTTGGTCCAGAGGGACAGGTGATGAACTGTGATGAGATATACATGATGTGGAATGAATGGTTTTACTTTAATGTTGGAATTGAGATTATACGATGTTTTACTGTTTTGGTCTAGCTTGTCCTAGATCCAAAGTCTAAGCTTAGTAATGTAATGTTATTTGTTGGTTGTTAGAATTGAATGGCCTTGTGTGTTGCCACGACCGGTGTAGAGCAGCCAGAAACCCTGAGTAGGCCTGGTTGTCAATGCAGAAACCCGAGGAGTAGGCCTGAATTGGATGACGAAACCCTGAGTAGGCCGTCATTTCAGAGTTTCCGAAACCCTGAGTAGGCCGGAACTGTGTACATGGAGGTGTGGAGTGTCTACTTGGCATGTTTAATTTATCAACTAAACGATAGTCATGACATTGACCAATCGATGTGTTGTCGTACTTAACTGAGATGTGATTTGACTGATGAAATGGGTTTTGGTTTGAACTTGAAATTGATATTAGTTGTTTAATCGTACGGAATGTTTATCGATGCATAGCTTTGAACTGTGATTAACTATTTCTGCACGCATGTGCTACTCGCTGAGATATTCGTATCTCACTCTGTTGTTTTGTTGTGATTTTCAGATACTCGTGGTGAGGCGACTACTAGGGTAGATCCTGCTGAGGCTTATAGGGAGGAAGATTACTATTACCTTCCTTAGACTTGTAGGTTATCTTGTTCCAAATTTGAGTACTTTGAATATTTGAGGTGTATTAAAAGTCTAATTGGGGGTTGAACCATATGATTCTAGTTAAGTTCTAAATGTTACATTTCTTGGATGAATCAAATTGTGCACTCTGACAGGTTATAGTTAGATGATTATTCAGCGATCATATTTGTTTATCGATCCTTGCCTAACCTCCGTGAGACGTGTTATATCTTTATTGAACAACACGGATCCGGGGCATTACACTTGAAGCATAGGCTACCACACGCCTCTGCTGCATCAAAACACAGCCCAACCCTACTCGAGAAGCATCACAATAGATCGAAAACCCCTCACTCACTGATGGCACAATCAAGACTGGAGCTGAAGACAGTTTGCCCTTCAATTCTTGGAAACTAGACTCACACTTGTCGTCCCACTCAAACTTCACAGCCTTCTTAGTGAAGTTAGATAAAGGTGCCGCCACTCGGGAAAAGTTCTTGATGAACCTTCTATAATAACCCGCCATTCCCAAGAAACTCCGTACCTCAGTCACCGACGAAGGTTTAGGCCAATCTGCCACAGCCTGAACCTTAGCTGGGTCCACTGCTATCCCATCTCTTGAAATCACATGTCCCAAGAAACTCACTTCTCTTAACCAAAATTGGCACTTGCTGAACTTGGCATACAATCTGTGCTCTCTCAATGTCTGCAATACGGTTCGGAGGTGCCGTACATGATCCTCTCTACTTCGAGAATACACTAGAATATCGTCAATGAACACAACCACAAAGCTGTCCAAGTGGGTGTGAAATACCCGATTCATCAGGTTCATGAAAACAGCTGGGGCATTAGTCAGCCCAAAAGGCATAACCAGGAACTCGTACTGCCCATATCGAGTACGGAAAGCCGTCATCTGTATATCCTCTGGGGCTACTCTCAACTGGTGGTATCCAGATCTCAGGTCGATCTTAGAAAACCAAGACGCTCCCCTCAACTAGTCGAACAAGTCATCAATCCGAGGTAACGGATACTTATTCTTGATAGTGACTTGATTCAACTGGCGGTAATCTATACACATCTGCATCGACCCGTCCTTCTTCTGGACAAACAGGACCGGTGCACCCCATGGTGACACACTGGGTCTAATAAAACCCTTCGCTTCCAGTTCATCCAACTGTTTCTTCATCTCGTGATTTTCAGGTTGTGACATTCTGTATGGCGGTTTGGATACAGGTGCCGTACCAGGTAAGAGTCGTATACTGAACTCAACCTCTCTAGGTGGCGGTAATCCTGGTAAATCGTCTGGGAATATGTCATCAAACTCTGATGCTACAGGCACACTAGAAAGTCTAAGTGCCATAGACTCTGTCTCCTCAACCTCAATGGATGCTACCAAACTAATTCGAGTTCTCAACCCTTCACATCGGAAACAGTGCACTGGCTGGTCTGGCTGACACACCATAATGGTACCCCTATAGCAATCGATGCTCACATGGTGTCGAAAAAGCCAATCAATGCCTAGAATCACATCAAACTGCCCGAATTCCAGTTCTACCAAGTCCCCTTGCAACTCCAAAGAACCCAACCTGACCATGCAATCCCTAAATACGGTGTAAGACCCTGATTTTTGTGAGTTATTTATTTATTTATTTAGTTATTTATTCTGATGTATAAACTGTGTTTATCAGGTTATTTTGTGGTTTGAGGGCTTAGCCCATACTCGTATGTACAGGCGTTATATAGCCATTTTTCCGAAAAATCGTAGTATTATCATTTGTATTATTAAAGTATAGTTATGTTATTATTAACGCGAATGGATGCGGAACATGTAGTATTTCCAGTGGGCGAGCATGCATAGGATCAAGGAAATGGGAGAGTATTCGAGCGCGTATGTATCAAGTAAGTGTACTAAAATGGAAAGTAGGGTTGGGTTTATGAGAATACGCTTATCATAATTTGGGAAACATTTTCGTTAAGTCTGGACATAAGGAGAGATAGCGATTTCGGCTGGAGTGGCGACTAGGGTTTTTGTTCGTGAAGAACCATAAATCGCAAGTGCTAAAAGAAGGAGTTCGGAGCTGAAGTTCAGTGGGTTATTCCTCTCTGCTCGAGAAGATTTGTTTCGGTAGATTTTTCATTCGCGTGCGTGGCCGGAGAAGTGATCGGCCGAGGTTTTACCATTCGGGGATAAGCGCACTCAGGTGAGTAGCACGGTTTTACAACTGGGGTTTTGTGTTTTATGTTTCTCTCGAGATTATTCTGATGCATGGTTTATATATCAACTGATAGTATGAGTTTTTCTGGTTTTCTTGTTTTCGGGAAATTACATGAACAGAGTCTCCAGATTTAATTTTATATTTGAAAATGAAAGTGTTTAGATTAATTCCAAATATGGTTGGGAAGTCTTCTGGGAGTATTAGGAGTGTATTGGAGTAATTACAGAGGTTCACAAACCGGCCAGACATGTAGATCTCAAAATAACAGAGAAATGAAAATCACAGGGGGTATTCGCTCACCTCGCGCTCACCGGCGCTCACCTCAGAGGTAGGCGCCCCGTTAAAAACGACCCACCGCTCAGCTCGCGCTCAGCGGAAAACGATGCGCCCATCTCGCGCAAATCTCGCGCCCACCTCACGCCCATCTCGCGCTCATCTCACGCCCACCTAGCGTCGGGTGAGCGGCAGGTCGATTTTACCCTTTTTCTTCACCGCCGACCAGCGCTCACCTCGCGCCCACCTCAATAAGTGAGCGGTAGACCTATTTTGCTTACTGAAATGGAATTTCTGATTTGACCAAGAGTATTTGCATTACTTAGGGGTTAAATTCACTGGTCACTTGGTTAGGAATCTGGGAAACCATTTTGCCTATGAATTTATTAGAGGAAAAATTAGTGAACCTCTCAAGAGTTTTTAAGTTGAGTTTAGGTTACTTATGAGTATTGTGCCGGACACCAAACTAGTAAGAGTTACCAGTTGCTTTTCCTTGTTCTATACACTGTTTTGATTGAGAAGTTATTGTATTTCTGGTTTCGCTTGTTGGAAACTTTAAATGTATTGAAAGGATTTCCTTGGTATGAATGCATTGAGTTTTACTTCCATATGAATTGTGTTACAGAAATGAGAAATTACTGAATGTACTTGAGGTACTGCTTGGTCCAGAGGGACATGTGATGAATTGTGATGAGTTTTTACATGATGTGGAATGAATGGTTTTGTTTTGATATTGAAATTGAGATTATACGATGTTTACTGTTTTGGTCTAGCTTGTCCTGGATCCAGATGTTTAAGCTTAGTAATGTGATGTTATTGTTGGTTGTTGGAATTGCATGGCCTTGTGTGTTGCCACGACCGGTGTAGAGCAGCCAGAAACCCTGAGTAGGCCTGGTTGTCAATGCAGAAACCCGGGGAGTAGGCCTGCATTGGATGACGAAACCCTGAGTAGGCCGTCATTTCAAAGTATCCGAAACCCTGAGTAGGCCGGAACTGTGTACATGGAGGTGTGGAGTGTCTACTTGGCATGTTTAATTTATCAACTAAACGATAGTCATGACATTGACCAATCGATGTGTTATTGTACTTAACTGAGATGTGATTTGTTTGATTTGAACTTGGGAAATTGATGTTGGTTGTTTAAACGTATTGTAGTGTTGTCGATGCATAGTTTTAAAATGTGATTCAACTATTTCTGCATGCATGTGCTACTCGCTGAGATATTCGTATCTCACTCTGTTGTTGTTCTGTTTTTCAGATACTCGTGGTGAGGCGATTACTGGGGTAGATCCTGCTGAGGCATATAGGGAGGAAGACTACTATTACCTTCCTTAGACTTGTAGGTTATCTGTTCCGAATTTGAGAACTTTGAATTAATTGAGATGTATTAAAGTAAATTGGGGATGAACCATATGATTTCAGTTCAGTTTAAATGTTACAATTTTGCATAAATGGAAATGTGCACTCTGTCAGGTTATAGATGTATGATTATCCAGCGATCATAAATTGATTAACGATCCTTGCCTAACCTCCGTGAGACGTGTTATATCTTTAATGAACAACACGGATCCGGGGCGTTACATACGGTTTGTACTCTAGTGGCTTCCCCCAACGGTGTGTGTACAAGTAACTCAGACTCGAGTGTGGAAGGAACCAAACCAATACGGCATGCACAAAAAGGAGTAATGAAAGACCTAGAAGCACTCGAATCAAACAAACATATGGCTGATCTACCATGAATGAAAAGAATACCTCCAACCAACTGTGGTGCCTCTGGCTCCTCCTCACAAGCCTCCTCAACATGCCCCTCCTCAGGCTCATCCTCCTGAGCTGCTACTGCATACACTCTAGTCTGCTGAGGGCGTGGGGGTGGTGCCTGCTGCCTCTGAGGTGCCTGCTGCCTCTACGGTGCCCGCTGCCTCTGATATCCCCCACGGCTCTGACCGTGAAATCCCAGCGGTGCTGGTAGTGCTGGCACGGGTCTAGATTACAGAAATCTCGAAGCCTCGGCCGACCAGGTATCTGTAGGTGCAGTGAGGGCTGGCTTGAGTAACTGGTAAGTATTCGGGTGTGGACAGTCAGCAACCCGATGCCCATGCTGGCCACATCTGAAGCACGCGCCTGGCGGTGACACGCATGGACCTGGGATGTGAAATCGGCCGCAACTGAAGCAACCTCTTGAGCCTCTCCTATCTCTCTGTCCATAGTCGATCCTCGGTCTCTTGTCCTTATCCGGGACCCTCCGTGTCTCTGTGCCGCTCGGCTGTGCTCTAACTCTGCTTTGCTCAGTCCCTGAATCTCTAATCTCTCTCTCAACCCGCAGAGCTCTCTCCACCAGATCAGAGTATCTGGTGCACATCAGCACCGAGACCATGCGCCTGATGTTTGCCCTCAGTCCTCTCTCGAAATGCTGGGTGCGCCTCTGCTCATCATGCACTATATGGTGAGCGAATCGAGAAAGAACCGCGAACCGAGCCTCATACTGTGCTACGGTCAAGGATCCCTGAGAGATATCCATGAACTCTTTCTCCTTCTGCAACCTCACCTCTGTCGAGAAATACTGCTCATAGAAGACCTGCCTGAACTGGTCCCACGTCATCTGTATCCCATCTACCGCTTGTCTCCGTAATGACTGCCACCAATACTAAGCCTCACCCTCTAGGGTGAAGGTAGCTAGTCTCACCCTCCGGTCCTCTGGACAGTCCATAGTGTCAAACATGCGCTCCACTCTAGCCACCCAGCTCTCCGCCTCCAATGGATCTGGAACTCCATAAAATGGCGGGGCAGTCAGCTTCCTGAACTGATCGATGTCCCTCAAGGACAACTCCTCTCTCACCCGCTGCTGATCCACTGCAGCTCCATGACCATTTCGCTGGCCATTTCCATTCCCAGTTTGACTCATCCTTTCCTCCCTCTCCATCGCAAGGAGGTGGGCAAGCGAGCCAACTGCAGCCCAAATGTCCTCCACTGGTGGTGGGGCTCCCTGTGGTGGTGCAGGTGGCTGCTCCTGTGGCATATCCCCCTCTGGACAATCCACAGCCCTCGCACATCTGCCTCTACCGGCCATGTATACCTGTAAGCACAAAATACCACATTAGTTAGGAACTTTCTTCTAATCCTCATGTTTCTATCTAACGTACGCACAATATTTCCCCAGGGTTTTCTATGGTCATACTACCTAGGAACCTCAAATTTTCCAGCTTGAGTCTCTGATACCATCTCTGTAACGACCCGGATCCGTGTTGTTCAATAAAGATATAACACGTCTCACGGAGGTTAGGCAAGGATCGTTAATCAATTATGATCTCTGGATAATCATCTAACTATAACCTGTCAGAGTGCACAATTTGATTCATCCAAGAAATTTAACATTTAGAACTTAACTAGAATCATATGGTTCAACCCCCAATTAGACTTTAATACACCTCAAATATTCAAAGTACTCAAATTCGGAACAAGATAACCTACAAGTCTAAGGAAGGTAATAGTAATCTTCCTCCCTATAAGCCTCAGCAGGTTCTACCCCAGTAGTCGCCTCACCACGAGTATCTGAAAATCAAAACAAATCAATAGAGTGAGATACGAATATCTCAGCGAGTAGCACATGCATGCAGAAATAGTTAATCACAATTTAAAACTATGCATCGACAAACATTCCATGCGGTTAAACAACTAACATCCATTTTCAAGTTCAAACCAAAACTTGTTTCAATCAGTCAAGTCACATCTTAGTTAAACACGGCAACACATCGATTGGTCAATGTCATGACTATCGTTTAATTGATAAATTAACATGCCAAGTAGACACTCCACACCTCCATGTACACAGTTCCGGCCTACTCAGGGTTTCATCATCCAATGCAGGCCTACTCCCCGGGTTTCTGCATTGACAACCAGGCCTACTCAGGGTTTCTGGCTGCTCTACACCGGTCGTGGCAACACACAAGGCCATGCAATTCCAACAACCAACAAATAACATTACATTACTAAGCTTAGACTCTGGATCCAGGACAAGCTAAACCAAAACAGTCAAACATCGTATAATCACAATTCCAACATCAAAGTAAAACCATTCATTCCACATCATGTATATCTCATCACAGTTCATCACCTGTCCCTCTGGACCAAGCAGTATCTCAATACTTTCAGTATTTTCTCATTTCCACAAACCATGCCATTTGAATACAAAACACAGTTGTTTATAACAAGACAATACATTCAGAATTTTCCCAACAAATGAAACCAGAAGTCAATAATTTTCTCAATTAGAACAGTGTATAAATTCGAGGAGAAAACAAACTAAGAACTCCTAGTGTTTTGGTATCCAGCACAACATGTATAAAATGACCTAAACTCAACCTTAGAAGCCTTTAAGAATTTTCCACTAGAATTCTCCTAGGAATTAAATAAGAAATGCAGGTTCCAAGGTTACCAAACAAGTGATTGGTGAAGTGGTATAAACCCCAAGACATCAAAATCCCCCTTGGTTCAGTCGGAAATCAAATTCGGCAAGTATAATTGGGTATGCGCTCACTTCCAGAAGTGAGCGCCAGTCGGCGGATAGAAAATAGGTTAAAAACGATTATGCGCTCACTCGACGCTAAGTGAGCGCGAGCTGAGCGAGAGAAAGGCGCGAGAAGAGCGCGGGATAGGCGCGAGATAGGCGCATCTATTTTAAGTGGGCGCAAGCTGAGCGCCAACTGGGCGTGAGCTCGGCGCCAGATCAATATTTCTATGCGCCTACTTCCCGAAGTGGGCACAAGTGGGCGCCAAGTGAGCGGATACCCACTGCGATTTTCAAGTCTCTGTTATTTCGAGATCTACATGTCTGGCTGGTTTGTTTCGGTCTGTAATTGCTCCAATACACTCCCAATGCTCCCAGAAGACTTCCCAACCAATTTTGGATTTAATCTAAACATCTTTAATTTCAAATTAATTTTCAATCTGACGTTCGGACTCACGGTATTCCAGAAAACCCAGAACTCACAATACAATCATGGCATTCGAAATATGTCACGAAGAAAACTAAAACCTTGGTTGTAAATCAGTGCTACTCACCAGTATAGGCTTAATCCCAGAACAACAGCCTATTCCACAACCGGCCGAGCACGATTTCCGGCTGTGCGCGAGGATGAAACTGTAGCCGAACGGATCCTCTGCTCACGAGAGAAATAACCCGCAGAACTCCGACTCCAACAACCTCCTAGTAGTTCTTGTGCTCCTTGTTATTCACAGGCATAACCCTAATCGCCATACCAGCCGCAATCGCCAAGTCGCCCAGTTCTCCAGATAACGAGACTAACAAAAGTATTTCCATAAGTATAATACAAGTATTCGTTTAAACCCAAACCCTACTTTCCCCTTTTAGTATATTTACCTTGCGATACATACGCCGCTCGATAACTCTTTAAACCCTTGATCCTATGCACACTCGCCCACTGGAAACCCTACATGTTCCGGCCACTTAGGTTAACAAGCGCCCAAGCTATATTTTTTATTATAATAATAATAATAATAATAATAATAAAAACAAAAACTCACCAAAAATCAGGGTCTTACAGGTTTTGTCCCTGTATTCTATAAAAGCCAAATTCGAACATGGGACGAAGGATGGCTGGCCTAATCCCTTTCCTCCCCTCCTTCACTGATCCGAACCCCCTCTCTTCTACCTCTCTTTGCTCCCACACCCTCCCCACTCCACCTTAAGGTCATTCCACCCCTTTTTCTCTCTTCTTCCTCACTCTCACTCAAGTAAGTAAAGTAAGAACCTGCTGTTGGAGCTCTGAAGGGTGTTTCCAGCTGCTGTTTGGGCTTCAAGGAGTTACCTAAACCTCACTAAAGGCTTGTAAAACAACCAGGTATTGTTCCTTGTTATCTCTTATTTCCCATATATGAGATTGGTGGTGTTAGCACCTGATTTTTGCACCCCTAAAATGAAGAAAAATGAAAAGTCAAACCCTGAGGGGGTCAAAAAATTGACCTTTTGATTCAGGTGAATTTGACCATCAAACTTCATCTCATTGAAAAAAGCATTTCAACACGATCCCAACGCAACCAAATTTGCTGGAATCGGAGTCCAGATGAGGAAGTTATGAGATGGTCAAACTTTTGGGGAGCGAAAAGTTGACTTTTTGCTCGACCCCAATTCAACTACCAAACTTGATCCCAATGGATAGGTGGTTCCGAGCCGGTTCCAACGACACTAAGTTTGCCGAAATCGGACATCGGATGAAGAAGTTATGAGCAGTTGAAGTTTCAGAAAAACTGCCCATGTGGCAAAAAGGCAGCAAAAAATGGAATAAACCAATAAAATAAATAAGATAAATGTGTTTAATAATATTTTAATAAAAGGAATCTCGCTTTTCAATAAAATAATCAAAGAAATCGAACAAAATCTTGCAAAAAACCAAATTGAATAAAGGTTTGAAATCCAAACATTTTAAAAACGTGCTGGATCGTATTTCAATTACGGGCAGGGCATGCCCGTATTTGAAATACGGTCAAGCTTCTGGAAGAAGACACGCGTTGCTGTACGACGGGACACGCGTCCCGTACGGCCGATTTTGCGAGATTTGGAAATGTGCGTTTTTCGCCCGTATTTGAATTACGGGCAAGGCACGCCCCTTTTTGCCTATAAATAGAGAGGCCACCCCCCTCATTTCAACAAGCCTGATCTTAAGGCCTCCACCCCCTCTCTCCCTTGATGTTACCACGGCCAAACTCTGCCCAATTGCCACCACCACCACATCCAAACCCATTTAATACCCAAAATACCCTTGTCATCCCAAAACCCTGTCTAAAACCCCAAATGCCTCTTTTTGAACCCAACCTCTTACCAAACCCCTCTCAAAAATCAACCTAGAAAATTTGGAGGACGCGGAAGCGCTGCTCAAATTGTTGGAGAATCATAATTACATTGTAAGTATGTTCTTACTTTAAATTGAGTGAATTTTGATTTTATTTTTCTCTTCCTCACTACCTCTTTTCATTTTTATGTTATTTCTAACATTGTTTTGAGTGTTGCATATGATGAGGAATTGCATCTAAAAGTAGTTGTTCCTATGCAAAAAAGAGGTGATAACAAAGGGTTATCAAAAATGTTTCAAAAATGGAAATTTGACTCCATTTGATCACCATTATGGGAAGAAGATTGAAGTTATTTTTGAACATCTGATGTCCCCTGTAAATCACCCCTTTCCCATTCCTAAAAGTTGATGATGAATAACCAAGAAAGGATCTTGCTTGCTCAAAGAACAAAAAGATGGAAAAGATGGTCATTTGAACTAAAAGAAGGAAATGCAGTATACTGAAGGAGCTGGAACCATCCCAGAAGTTGCTGAAGACCTCAAAGAGGCCACGGAACTGATCCCAAGCAGAATCGACAGCAAAAGTGCAGAATAAGCTGCGCCCGTAAACTCAGAGCGGTCCGGGCAGGACCGTGTTCGCTTCACGGGCGAACCAAACCGGATTTCATTCACGGGCCAGGGCAGCCCGTATAACAAATACGGGCATATGTAAAAATAATGTAAAAAACATAATTTTCCGGCCCGGTTGGATCTGTTCCGACCCAAACCAACTTGACCCGACTCAGTGTGTTATTTGGGCTATTTTTAGCCCATTTGTGGACTGTGGGCCTAGAAGGGCCCACCAAGATCACCTTGGGCCCGCTTGAGTGGCCCACTTTTGACTGGCCTATACCAGGTCTGTTTTCAATAAACAGGCCCAGGCCCCTTGACCCTTGGCTAATGGGCCAAATCTAAGCCCACTAAGCCCATTGCATGTGTAAATGGTTTAATTTAATAAATAACCAAATGGGTTACCCAATAACCCAACTGGGCCCAAGGCCCAAACATGGCAGCCCACGGGTCTTCCAACGGGACCCGGGTCGGACCCACTCCACTAAATAAAGGATAAAATCAAAATAAAAGGGACCCACACCTTCACAGGGCCCCACTAGACCCAATAAACAGCATGCTGGTCTAGGAAGGGTGAAACTGACTCAAAACCAGGGAGACCCGAGGGACCCGTCGAATCGACGGGGCGGGTCGGGGTGTCTTAGGGCTTCCCCGGACGTAACCGAGGACTTAGCTAGAACTCTGAAAAGCCGTAGACCAGACTTAGACCCAGATAGGGCAAACACCGTGTCTACCTGCACCTCTCAGGCAGTGGCGACTCCAAATGTCCCAAGGCACGCACGAACAGCAACGTGCGCCCCGTGTGCGATCTAGATTTTTAGGTGCGCACAGGTGGTATTTCATAAAGTTTAAGAATGCTTTGCTCCTAGCTGTTTAAATCTGCCACCTACCATGGTTTTTGTATGGTTCCATGCCATTTGAACCACATGGAAGCTTCCAAAAGGGTAAAGAAGAGGTATACATTTGGTTCTAAGGAGAGGATGAGAGATTTTCTACATACTTTTGAGTCATTCAAGCTGCTGTTTTAGGTTTGTTCTAATTATTCTTGGAGGGAAGCATGTTCCCCTCTGCATGATGATCCTTTGTATCCCTATGTAACCCCCCTTTTCTCCCCTTCTTACTGATTTGATTTTCTACTTAATAAGGTGCTGCCTTTGGGTGTTTAATTATTGTGAAGATGCATGTTAGTGGTAAGTTGTCCTTGGGCCTGATTCTAGCATGTTCCCTTCCCTTAGATTAATACTTTTGGTGTTTCTTTTAACATGCTCCCCCTCCCCATGGCTTGGTTGTGGTGTAGACACCCCAAATTGCACAGTAAAAATAAAGAATAATTGGCAAAAATCATTATCTCCTTTGAAACCAGCACAAAATTTGAGAAAACAAGCTTTTTCCTTGTATCCAATAACTCAGGTCGGATACAAGCATATCCCTTTGTATCCGACATCATATGTCGGATACATATAGATGCTTGTGTATCCGACCTGATATGTCGGATACATGTTTTTTTGCTCAAAATTACGGTTTTCCGAGAGTTTTCACTTTTTACCATCATATCCTTCATTAAAGGAGTGGAAATCTCGGAAATAGCCTTAGGGTTAAGGTTGGTGGGCTCTAGACATTAGTTTGTGTCTACCATCTCACCAACCCTAACCCTAGCCTTTGCCTATAAATAGGAGGCTCCTCCTTAAGCAAATGGCCATTAATTCTTGCCAAGAACCTTTGCCAAGAAGTTGGAGATCAAAGAGCTCTGAGTGAAGAGGGGAACCGCTGCAGTCTAGCTTCCAGAAGCCCAGGTAAGCCTCAAACCTCTCTTTATTTTTCTGTTTTTACATTCTAGATCTAGATCTCTTCTTCTACCTTTTTGTAGAATAAGGCCTCTTCTATGTGTGTGAAAACCCTTCCCCTACTCAAAGTACCTCGAGACTCCCCCTAGCCGTAAAACGTGCTGGCCGGATCTAGGGGAAACGAGACTGGGGATTGATCCTAGTGCTAGAACCTATTTGAATAAGCCTTTTGAATCTATGAAAACCGTTTCATATTCAAAGTACCCCAAGATTATCTTGAAGAACCGTGTTTAACGGGGAGAGAGAACTAAGGGAAACGATAATGGAACGGAACCCTAGGTTGTTCTAGAACCCCTTTGATTGATATGAATGCATGACATATGTTGTTATATTATTCTTGAATAGATTTTTATACACATACAAACATAGCACTTTTTTTGTCGGATTTGGCTCATATTTTGGATCTATTGCCGTCATTGTGGTAGATCTAAAATAAATAGCCCCAAACAATTCTGGGAGATTGCTTATTGATTTTCAAATTGATTTCAAGCAAGTTTTGTTGGGTTTTGAAGATATCTAGGTCTAACCTCTCGGTTTTGGGCATTTTTGCTCACTTTTTGGGGTTTTTGGCATATCCTTTCCAATCGGAGAGGATGGTGAGCCAAACCTATGCCCCATATCTTCCTAAAGGTTCTGCCACATCTTTTTAAAATGGTTTTAATCTATCTTGCACGGATCACACACTTCTTATCACTGTTTTGAATTGTTTTTCTTCATAAAAGGCTTAACTTGACAGCAACTGTACCCCAACTTCGGACACTCGTAACTTCATCGTCCGGATGAATTTTGGAGTGATTCTAGAGCCATGGGAAAGTTAAGGCTGTCTAGTTTGTGCCTGTAAAATTTCATTGATTTCTATCAAGCGGATTTTTGACACCTCTCTGTCGAAGTTGATAGGTCAGTTCAGGTCTGAATATGGAACCTGTCACTTCGACTGAGCGCCATGTGTTCGTTTTAAGTCCAATTCAAGTGATTATTATTTCTGTGTTTTCCTTTGGAAGTCTAGTTTCAAATCCAATTGGTTTCATAATTTTTTGACTCCATTTGTGTCGTGGGTAATGGATTTACTCAGAACTGCGCAACAGCACTTTTCTGGGTAAATCTGTGATCTTCGGGGCCTGTTCGGGAGACTACCCAAGGCACATCCGAATGAATTTTTGTGTGAAGCTAGTTTCATTTGAAAGATGACCATACAGAATTCACTCACACCAAATTTCATGAATTTATATGGAGCCAATGTTTCTAGATGAGTTTCCAAACTTGCCCACTTGCCACTTTTTACTATCTCCAACAACACTTTTAAAAGAAGCATAACTCCTAGGATTTCAACCGGATTTAATTGGAATTTTGCATGAGTCTCTTATTTACCATAATCTTTCAAATGGATTTGGTTTGATTCAATTGAAATTAGATTTGAATGATTTCAAGACAAATGGTTCTTGCTTTTACCGAATTTTCCGGATTTGACTCAACTTGGCCTTATGCAACTTTTGCTTTGATTTCCATCTATTGGTGATATTCCAGAAGTGATATTGACATAAAAGAGGATCTGGAATTCACTTGGATTTCTCATATGAAGATATCACACATTAGTTTTATCTTTTCTCAAGGTTTTTAATGATTTTAGCAAGCTTTCTTATTTTTTAGCATGAACAACACTTGGCAACCACCTTGTGTGGGTGAATGGGGGTGCCTAAAACCTTCCCCTGTTCATAATCTAATCCCCTTACCCATCTCTGGATTTGATTTTCAAGTAGAGTTATTTTTACTCTAGAATTTGCCTTTTAGCTCTTTTTGATTATTTTTGAATCTTTTGGTGTCCATTCACACCCAAAAATCTGAATGGTGGTGACTCTCCCATTTTTACGTTGAGCCCGTGTGTTGACGGAGGGGGAATCATCCCGGTGATTTTTTCCATGTCTCACAACTGGCGACTCTTCCGGGGAATCAATCAAAATCAAAAAATTTATGGGACATTTGGAAGCCCCCGAATATGCCAAAAAAACCTTTGTTTGGTCTTGAGAACCAATCAAATCAAAATCTTATGGGACATTTGGAAGCCCCAGAATATTCTAAGAAACCTTTGTTTGGTCACGAGAATCAATCAAAAATCAAAAAATTTATGGGACATTTGGAAGCCCCAGAATATTCCAAAAAAAAAAAAAACCTTTGTTTGGTCACGAGAACCAATCAAATCAAAATTTTATGGGACATTTGGAAGCCCCCGAATATTCCAAAAAACCTTTGTTTGGTCACAAGAATCAATCAAAATAAAAAAATTTTATGGGACATTTGGAAGCCCCAGAATATTCCAAAAAACCTTTGTTTGGTCACAAGAATCAATCAAAATCAAAAAAATTTGTGGGCCACTTGGAAGCCCCAGAATATTCCAAGAAACCATTGTTTGGTCACTAGAACCAATCAAAATCAAAAAACTTTTTTGGGACATTTGGAAGCCCCAGAATATTCCAAAAACCTTTGTTTGGTCACGAGAACTAATCAAAATAAAAAATTTGTGGGACACTTGGAAGCCCCAGAATATTCCAAGAAACCTTTGTTTGGTCACGAGAACCAATCAAATAAAAATCTTATGGGACATTTGGAAGCCCAAGAATATTCCAAAAAACCTTTGTTTGGTCATGAGAACTAATCAAAATAAAAAATTTGTGGGACACTTGGAAGCCCCAGAATATTCCAAAAAACCTTTGTTTGGTCACGAGAACCAATCAAATCAAAATCTTATGGGACATTTGGAAGCCCCAGAATATTCCAAAAAACCTTTGTTTGGTCATAAGATTCAATTAAATATGGGACATTTGGAAGCCCCAGAATATTCCAAAAACCTTTGTTTGGTCACGAGAACCAATCAAAATCAAAAATTTGTGGGACGCTTGGAAGCCCCAGAATATTCCAAAAACCTTTGTTTGGTCACGAGAAACAATCAAATAAAAATTTTGTGGGACACTTGGAAGCCCCAGAATCTTCCAAAAACCTTTGTTTGGTCACGAGAACCAATCAAATCAAAAATTTGTGGGACGCTTGGAAGCCCTAGAATATTCCAAGCAAAATAAAAAAAATTTAAAAAAAGAAAAACAAATAAATCTGGACTTGTGTTCACCTAACCTACTTGTCTACATTTATAGGGGTGTGACTCAAGTTAAGTGGAAGCTAACTTGTTTCTTTGTTTCTTCTTCCCCAGGTACATTTACTTGCAATCATTGCTCCCGTGACCAAATCCAAAGCCCGCACCATGAATACTGAAGAGAACCAAGCTCAAGCCACCGTACCCACTCAAGACTTTGCTCAGCTGCAAGAGAAAGTGGCTGGTCTGGCCAAGATGCTGGGAGACTTACTGGCGGCTCAGGCCTAGGCCCAAAACCAAGCATCAACTTCCCATCAAGCACCGCCACCTCAAGCCTACGTCCCGCCTCCGGCTCAACCCATGCCTGAGCCCATTTCTGAACCGGTCCCTGAACCTATCCTGATCAGGGAAAACACTGTGGAATCTGAGAAAGAAATGGAGAAAGAAAAAGCTAGAGAGGAGATGGAAAGAAAAATTCTACACATGATAGAGAGGATCTAAGAAGAACTGAAGGACGTAAAATGGGGAAACAGCTACGGAGGTACCACCTTCGATGACTTATGCATGTACCCAGATGTATGCTTACCAACCAAGTTCAAGTGCCCGGACTTCGACAAATATGATGGCACAGGTTACCCTATGAGCCACTTGAAACTATACTGCGGGGCCCTATGCCAGTTTGGCCAGGATGACGGCATACTGATCCAACTTTTCCAAAGGAGTTTGACAGGGTCGGCTCTAAGGTGGTTTGCCACCGTGGACCATGGCAGGATTATAAGGTGGAGGGGACTTGGCTGACGCCTTCTTGGACCAGTATAAATTCAACTCTGAGATCGTGCCAGACTGGTACGACATGATGAGGATGAGAAAGGGGAAAGATGAGTTTGTACAGCAGTATGCCAAAAGGTGGAGAGAGGCTGCCTCCCAGGTTAGACCACCCATGCTGGAACCCGAGATGATCTCAACGTTTGTGGGCACACTGGGGCAGCCTTTCTACAACCATCTGGTGGGGCAGATCACCACCAATTTTGCAGCCCTGGTACAGGTGGCAGACCGGATCGATGAGGGGGTCAGGTCAGGAAGGCTCATTGACTATTCTACTTTGACTGGGCAATCTGATTCCTCCACTTCCCTGGCACAGAAGAAGGGAACTGGGTTTAAGAAGAGTGGAGCCAGGAAAGAAGGGGAAGTGAACCTGGTACAAGCTCCTCCATCCAAGAAACCACTCCATGTCAACATATCGGCATCTCAACAAGCCCAACATGCCCAGCCGGCCCAACAGTTATATCAGACCCCACTTAATGTCAATTTCTCCCCCTCCGTACCTATAAATCAGAGGAGGGCCTTTACTAAGAAAGAGAAGGATGCCTGGATGGCAGCAAGGAGGAACAGAGTTTTTACTCCCCTTCCCATGTCTCTTTCCCAACTGTTACCGACCCTGTTGAAGGGGAGTATGTAACCCTAAAAGAGCCCAACCCAAATGCCTTAAAGAGGAGGAATTTTGATCAAGCCGTCACTTGCGACTATCACATGGCTGCACCGGGGCACTCTACTGACACTTGTTGGATGCTGAAGCATACAGTCCAAGATCTACTGGATCAGAAGGCTCTGGTTTTTAATACTGCTGCGCTCGCCCCGTCGGGAAATGATATCGGGCAAAACCCTTTGCCATACCACAATGGGGTAGGCCCGTCCAACTCCATCACTTCCATATCTACCAGGAGAAGGGCCTTTGACCCATCTCAGCTTATAGCACCCATGGGGACCTCGGTCAAGGTCCATTTTTTCCAAGAGAAAGTAGAAGAGGAGGTCAATATGGTCTCCCAGAAAAATAAGCATGCTGCTGAGGATATCAGCTCCTCTCTGAACCGAGTCTCCTCTCTTATGGCCCAAATAAATATTGCAAGGCCTCCTTTGGTCTTCAATTGCAGTCCACCTACCTATTCTCCAACCAAGCCATCAAAGGCTCCCTTGGTCGTTAACCTGGACCCCACCACTGCATCCATCACCTCTTCAGTTCCATCAGCCACATCTGGGTCCAAATTCCAACCCATGGTTGTAAACATTCCAGATTCCTACAGTGTCCCTAGACCGGCCCATACATCTCGGTCCAAACTCCAGCAGTTGGTGATCAATGTCCCTAGACTAGCCTATTCTGAGGCGGCTGTACCATGGAATTACAGCAAGGGGGCACGGCTATGGTTCCGGAGGTCAGGAACCAAAACCAGGAGGAGGTGAACCTCATGACGAGGTCGGGAAAATGTGTAGAGGGAGTAGAGAAAGAAAAAGAGACAGAGGTGGAGAGAGAGAGAGAAAAGAAACAGAAGAAAAAAGAAAATGAAAAGGAAAAACAAAAGTGGGAGAAGACACCCCCAGGGTGCAGAAAATGAGGCATCAGACCTCATACAAATAAAAAAAAAAGTGAATTCAATCTTGTGGATCAACTGAACAAGGTCCCGGCCCAGATTTCAATTCTGGGCCTTTTACTGAATTCTGAAAAGCACAGGGACGCATTGTTAAGGGTGCTACAGAGTGCACATGTATCCTAGACCATCGATCTAGACCAACTAGGCAAAATGGTTGGTCAAATCTTGTCACATAATGTGATAAGTTTCTCCGAAGGTGAGATCAGCTCAGGTGGGTGTTATCATGTTGACCCTTTGCACATCACAGTGCTTTGTAAGGGCAGTATGATCACACGGGTTTTAATTGACAACGGGTCGGCATTAAACGTCTGCCCGTTAATCACTTTTGTCAAGCTTGGTCTGGATCAGTCAAAGATCAAGCAGAATGGGAGGATAGTGAGGGCTTTTGACAGCTCTAAGATACACTCCCTAGGGGAGATTGAACTGCCGGTCACAATTGGGTCGAATATTTTCAACACCACATTTGAAGTGATGGATATTCCAGCAGCCTTCAATCTGCTCCTAGGAAGGCCGTGGATACACTCGGCTAGGGCAATACCATCCACGCTCCACCAAAAAGTGAAATACATAAGAGGGCAAATGGTGATAACAGTCCTAGCTGAGAATTTGGTGCCTCCCATTGTGTCACCTGATGTACTCTTGATAAATGTGGACTTGACTGTTGACAAGATTGCATTCCACTCGTTTCAGTTTGAGACGGTCAATTTCATACCTGGGGGTGTGAGAAAGAAAAAAGAAAAGGGACTACTACTGAGAAAATGGTGAAGAAAGTGATGGAAAAATACCACTTTCACTCGGGGAAAGGCCTGGGAATCAATTTGCAAGGAATGGTGGAGCCCATCAGGGCCAAGAAACTGATCCCCAAAGTAGGGTTGTGATTTAAATCCAGAGGTTGGAGAAGGATGAAGCATGAAAAAGGAGAGAAAAGAAGTAAAGGGAAATTCCCCCACTTAAGGGAAAATTTTCCTGAACCTTCATATAATCCAACTGTCTCATCCTATGGACCAATCCAAGCCTCCCTACCGCAGCATCAACCCGTACCAAAAGCCTTCTGTTCCGACCCTGCAACCTTACAACGCATCTCCTATACTAGAAATAGTGGGCGGGCCTGGGCCGCAAACCGAACAGCAGGTGGATTTCTCCGAAGATGTTGGTCTGTTCTTTGCCATGACTGAAGGTGAAAGAACAGAAGCAGAGGTGGATCTGCCGTTCATTGACTGGGCAGCGGTGAAGATTCCGGAGGAGGTCATTTCCGGTCTGGGCCCCGTAGCAGAAAAGGGCAGTACCCACCCGGTGATGATGGCATCGGATTCTGGGCTTGAGGAGCAGGATTTCCCCATTTCCCCCGCTCCTGAAAAACATTTTTTGAATAATTGGGAGGAAACTCCCCTTACCTTTGAAGCAACGTTTGTTTGGCAAACTGACGCGGCTTCCAAAAAAAAACTCCAATAGTGGAATGCCATTTCCCTGAAGGTTCTAATGAGCCTTTGTCTTCAAGGGAATTATATTTAGAAGGCTCACAAAAAACACAAAAAGATTTTTCTATTTTTTCTAGAAATTTTAATTTTTTCAAAAAGGTCCAAACCACTTATGAACCATATAAGCAAACCGAATTGGACCAAGTTGAATATGACTTCGACTTTGAGCTCGACTTTGATCTCATGGGGAACGAAGAAGAGACCGAGGTAGAAGAAGAAAACGTTCCCAAAGAAATTGAATATCAATTGGAACGTTATGAAAAAGGGGGTCCAACCTAATATTGAGGAGACCATTTCAATAAATCTTGGGACCGAAGATGACCCAAAAATAGTAAAAATCAGGGCATGCCTATCTAATGTGCATCATGATGAAATGACACAGTTTTTGGCAGATTATAAGGATGTGTTTGCTTGGTCATATCGGGACATACCGGGGTCGGACACTGACATGGTGGTGCACAAGTTACCAATTTTGCCAGGGGTTAAGACAATCAAGCAGAAGCTGAGAAGATTGAAACCTGAATGGACTCTGAAGGTCAAGGACGAAGTGGTCAAGCAATTCCAAGCAGGATTTCTGGCAGTCTCTACGTACCCCGAGTGGCTCGCAAACATAGTACTGATACCAAAGAAGGAGGGGAAAGTCAGAATGTGCGTGGACTACAGAGATCTGAATAAGGCAAGCCCAAAGGACGATTTTCCGCTTCCACACATAGACATCTTGGTGGACAACACAGCGGTGCATAGCCTATTTTCTTTCATGGATGGTTTCTCTGGATATAATCAGATCAAAATGGCTAAGGAGGACCAAGAGAAAACAATGTTTATCACACCTTGGGGCACATTCCACTATACAGTCATGCCATTTGGGCTTAAGAACGCTGGGGCAACATACCAGCGGGCCATGACAGCACTATTCCATGACATGATCCATAAGGAGATGGAAGTCTACGTGGACGATATGATTGCCAAATTGTGCAAAGAAGAGGACCACTTGATCAATCTGAAGAAAGTGTTTGATCGTCTCAGGAAGTACAGTCTACGGCTTAACCCGGCTAAATGCATCTTTGGGGCTACATCAGGGAAGTTCCTGGGATTTATAGTAAGCAGGAGAGGAATTGAAATTGACCTGGCTAAAGCCAAGGCCATAATTGAGATGCCATCACCTAGAACAGAGAAGGAGGTTAGGGGCTTTCTTGGAAGAATTCAATATATAAGTCAGTTCATAGCACAACTCACTGCTATCTGTGAACAAATTTTCAAGCTTCTAAGGAAAGATAACCCGACGGTCTGGAATGACGATTGCCAACAGGCTTTTGATACAATAAAGAAGTATTTGCTGAACCCACCTGTGCTAGTGCCACCAACTCCAGGAAGACCGCTGATCCTGTACTTGTCAGTGTTGGAAACATCGATGGGATGTGTCTTGGGACAGCATGATGAGACTAGTAGAAAGGAAAGGGCAATTTACTACTTGAGTAAAAAATTCACAGAATATGAAGCCAAGTACTCACCATTGGAAAAGACTTGTTGTGCTCTAGTGTGGGCAACTCAGAGGCTAAGGCATTATTTCCTTAGTCACTCCACATTATTGATATCCCGGATGGACCCTCTGAAGTACTTATTTGAGAAACCAGCACTAACTGGCAGAATGGCAAAGTGGCAGTTACTACTATCCGAGTTTGATCTCATGTACATCACTCAGAAGGCGATAAAGGGTCAAGCCATTGCTGATCACCTGGCTGCACATCCTTTTCCAGAATACCAACCGTTGAAGACTAACTTTCCTGATGAGGCAATTTTGTTTACTAAAGAAGAGGAAAGTGAAAGTTCTTGGTAGATGTTCTTCGACGGGGCCGCCAACATGAATGGAAATGGAATAGGGGCAGTCTTGGTCAAACCAAATGGTTTATACATATCGATTGCAGTGAAGCTGAGATTCCAGTGCACCAATAATATTGCAGAGTATGAAGCATGTATAATTGGATTGCAAGCCGCCATGGATCATGAAGTGGAGGAACTTGACGTATACAGAGATTCGAGTCTTATCATCTTCCAAACAACTGGTGAATGGAAAACCAAGGATCACAAATTGATCCCCTATCATCAGTATTTGGAAGAAATAAGCACAAATTTTACTTGAATTTCCTTCAATTATATGCCAAGGGCTAAGAATCAGTTCATGGATGCTCTAGCAACATTGGCTTCAATGGTCAGCATGCCAGAAGGGGTAGACATGAAACCATTGGAAATTGAGGCCAGGGATGAACCGACTTATTGTCTTGTTCTAGAGGGAGCACCCGAAGAAGAAGCACCATGGTTTCAAGATATCAAAAATTTCTTGAATGATCAACGTTTGCCAGAAAATGCCACTTCTACTGAGAAAAGGACGATACAGAGATTAGCTGGCCAGTTTCTTCTAAGTGGTGGACATTTGTACAAGAGGTCACATAACAATATCCTGCTCAGGTGTGTTGCTAAGGCAGAATCAGAAAGGTTGATTGAGACCGTACATGGAGGAGTTTGTGGACCCCATATGAACGGACACATGTTGGCAAAGAAGATCCTGCAGTTGGGATAATACTGGTCAACCATGGAGCATGATTGCTGTATACATGTTAGGAGGTGTCACCAATGTCAGATATATGCAGATAACAAGCATGCACCCCCAAGTGAGCTGCATAACATGACATCCCCATGGCCCTTCTCCATATGGGGCATAGATGTCATTGGCATGATTTCCCCTAAGGCATCGAACGGGCACAGATTCATCCTGGTGGCAATCGATTATTTCACTAAGTGGGTTGAAGCGGCTTCATATGCGAATATCACAAGCAACCATGTTATTAAATTTTTGAAGCACAATATCAATTGTCGCTATGGACTGCCAAGAGCCATAGTATCAGACAACGCTTCAAATATTAAGAACAAGGATATGAAGAATATGTGTGAGCAGTTTCAGATTACCCATCACAAGTCAGCTCCATACAGGCCAAAGATGAATGGGGCAGTAGAAGCAGCAAACAAGAACATAAAGAAAATCATTCAAAAGATGGTGGTGAGTTACAAGGATTGGCATGAAATGCTGCAACTTGCTCTACATGCCTACAGAACCTCAATACGGACTTCAACTGAGGCAACCCCATATTCTCTAGTTTATGGGATGGAAGCAGTCTTGCCAGTGGAAGTAGAAATCCCATCAATTAGAGTGCTCATGGAGGCTGAATTAGAAGAAGCTGAATGGATATGGTCAAGAAGTGATCAACTCAACCTAATAGAAGAGAAGCGTTTGAAGGTGCTTTGTCATGGCCAGTTGTACCAAAGGAAAATGGCCCGGGCCTACAATAAGAAAGTGAAGCCCAGAACTTTCCAAGAAGGAAACTTGGTGCTAAAGAAAATCTTACCATTTTTAGAAGATCCTCGTGGTAAGTTCAAGCCCAATTGGGAAGGGCCTTATGTCATTAAAAAGGTCCTGTCAGTGGGTGCACTCATCTTGACAGAAATGGATGGGACAGATTTTCCTGAGCCAATTAACTCTGATGCGGTAAAAAGGTATTTTCCTTGATTGAACATTACTAGGAAATGATCCGAGACCATCTTTCTTTATTTCCCTCAAATTTTAAATCCTTAGTCTAGCCAAGTTGAACCGGTTCGTTTCTTTGATAAACCTAAACCGGACTTACAGTCTTATATTGGGGCAAAACCGATTGGGGCAAGGCCAATTGGGGCAAAAATAAGGAAAAAAGAAAAAAGAGAGAAAAAGCAAAGAAAAATGGCAAATGAAAGCCAAGTGTGGAAAAAGATGCTATTTGGGGAAAAAGGGTTAAATTCATCATGATTGTAAAACCGGTTGACCTATTTCCACATTTGAAAAATTTTGAGCCTTTAATACCTTTTATTTCATAAACCGAGCCTCGCCTTTGTTTCGTCCTACTTTTAAGCCCTCGGTGATTTTAGTATGTTCATTCAAATTTCAGAGTGAGATTGGTGATGACGGAATACAGAAGCCGGCCCTAGTGAAAACCGTAACTGGCGCTAGGGGCAATATTGGCAAGAAGGAAAAAAAAGAACAAAAAAAATAAAAAAAGGAAAAATCAGTGGTTGAGTTGATCATGGAGATCCAAGCTTGAAGAGAAATCAGCACAAGTACTGAGACTGAGCAGATTGGGTAATACGGTCAATTCTGGAAGAAAAGGCATTTGGGGATGACTCTAAAGGTCCTAAGATAGACAGATCTGATCCCTCCTTATTACTTGGATTACCCTTTTCATTATTTTAACTTGGTTTCAATTCCTTTAATTATGGGTGATTAAGTGCATGGACCAAATTTCAAAAAAATAAAAAAAGAAAAACTATACTTTGGCCAGTGATAAAAAAAGAAAAACTATACTCGTACCCATATCTGCTGAAGTCACTGGTGAGAAGCTCTCTCAGACTCCAGGATGTCTTCATAAGAAGGAGCCAAAACTATAGGAGGATCTTCGGGTACTGGAGCCTGACTCTGCATCTGCTCCTTGATCCAGAAGAGATAGTCCTTCACATGGGACTCTGAGAAGACCGGGCTCCGCATAAAACGAACATAGGACTACTTCCTCATCAATCAAGCATTCAGCTTCATGGTGGCTGGTGAAAGTGGCCCAAGATGGTTTTCGTACCCACTTGGGATTATAATCCCCTGGGTCGCTCTGAACTGACGAAGAACCCGCAAAGGAAGAAAAAGCACAGCATGTCCCAAGCAAGCCAGGACCAAAAAGTTGCGGTCTCGAAAGCTGATCACCGTCTCTGCATTGGGCTGATAAGTACTAGGCCACCTCACCTGATCATCCTGGAGTGTCGCCAAGAAATTAAACCAGCCCTGTTTACCTCCTGGAATGTCGGGACACTCCCGGTTGCTCATCAAAATAGGAACCTTCAAGTTGGGGAAGAAGTGTCGATTGATCTCCTCAATCTGACTCGGGTGGTCAAGTAACCAAAGCTGCAAAGAAGGAGGGATATTTCAGTATATTGTAAAGAAAAGCAAGCAAAAAAAATGAAAAAAAAGGGGAAATTTTTACCTGCAGGATTGGGGCACATGATAGGAAGCCCTTCTTCTTCCTGTAATAACAGTCAGTCAAAGCCTGATACATCTCCGCCAAAATCATAGGAGCCAATCTCTCCCGCTCCCTAACCTGGCATACAACTGAGATAAGGGCCAAGTCTACCTCATCGTCATCCCGTGGAAAAAGCAGTTGATTAACCACTATCAGGGTCAGGGCATTGAACCTAGCTTCCTTGTTCTCCCCCCTCAAGAGCTTCTCAGTCAGAAAAGACTTAGACAGAGTCAAAAGGGTGTCAGAATCCCCTAAATTCTTCTTCCCTATGCCCAAGAAAGTAGAAGCCTCTTTTTTGTAACTGGGCTTGAGGGGTGGGTTCACTACCTTCTCTGCAAACCTCAAACCCAAGATGGTTTCAACCTCTTCAATGGTGGGGGTCATCTCATGGTTTCCAAAACGAAAAAGGTTTAGGTCCGGTACCCAATGGCTGATCATGGCTTCAATAATTTCCCACTTGAATGGGATGGAAGGGATAAGCAAAGTGTGGCCTAAATGAATCGAATCCCATCTGATCTCTTCATCAAGGGTCATGGAGTTGACCCACCTAGTGTAGAATGAATCTAACGGGCTGTACCTAGTGAGATTAGGGGGTTTTGCTCTAAAAGGTTGTTTTGCAGGGGAGGCTGCGTGGACAGACAATGGTAGGGCAGAAGATGATCCGGAATCCATTGGAAGTAATGGGAGCAAGCTAAGAATCAATGGGAGGAAGAAAAAGGTGAAAAAGGGGTTTTCTAAACTCAAAAACTCGTAAAAAATACGCAAATCCCGAGGTTGGTTGCATTTATAGCATTTTTTAATGTATCCGATATATTAGATCGGATACAAAAGAGTCTCTTCATATCCGATGGAAAATGCCGGATACAAAGAAATCTGTGTGTATCCGATATAACTTGTCGGATACAAACAGATATCAATGTATTCGGTCTGATATGTCGGATACAAAGAAAAATGCAAAAAAAAGAGAAAATGGAGAAAAATCCGAATTTTTTACTTGTTTCACCTATGTACAAGTTATAATTGCATGAAATGGAAAAGAAAAGAGAGCCAGACAAGAGAGAATAAATAAAAAAGTTTTTTTCATATATAAACAAGTCTTTTTGTACAATGATAATGAAAAAAAATGAAAATCCTAATCTACTGCTGTGCAGGATCACCCCCGCGTCCTCTACCCGGCGCTCCTCTGTGGCCTCTCCCTCGAGGAGATCGATGCCAAGAATATGCCAATAGGCGCTCGGCCATATAATGCGGTCTCCAGCCCACAATGGACTGAAGCTGGTACTCCAAGCAGTAGTCTGAGAGGTCTGAAGGCGGGTCAGGAGCAGAATCTGGGGAGGAAGCCCCGGGCTCAGCAAGAACGGGCTCAACTGGACCCCCCAGCCGTAGCAGTCTCCGCTCCCGCAGCTCCAGAAGGCCCGGCAATAGTAGAAGAAGGGCCAGGAACATCTGGGCCAACAGAAGAAAAATTAGAAATTGAGGTATCCAAATGAACCAAGGAAATGAAAGTAAAGAAAACTTACCAGGGACCTCAGGAGCAGGATCAGGAGCCGCCACAGGGGATGAAGTGCCGGTAGGAGGAGTAAGAACCGGGTCTGCAACTGGGATGTCTATAGGATCCACGGGAGCCCCAGGATCAGTAGGAGCAGCACGTGCAGGAGATGCAGTAGGATCAGGAACAGCAGCCGGGGCATCATCAGAATCAGCAGCCCGAGCCGGAGAATCCGGCCCAAAGGCAGCATCATGATCTGGAATGGGATCCTGCAAAAGTCAAACAGGCATATCAGAATAGCAGAAATATGGAAATGAAAGAGATGAAATTATAAAGAAACCAGATACCTGTCTAGCCTGAAGCTCAGCAACCAGAGCCTCCAGCTCTGTGATCCAAGCATCCCTCTGGGCCACGACCGCGTCATGCTCTGCGATCATATCCTCGATCGCGGCCCGCTGGCTCTGGAACCAATCCCGTACAGCATTCAGCTCATGTACCTGCCAATACGAACAGAATAAGAGTCAGAAATACAGAATTGAAGGAAATGAGATGAAAAATGAAGATCACAGAACTCACAGTATCATCATGGACCCGGATATAGATCCCGCCGATCTCTGTCACTCCAGCACAGGTGGGTCGATCCATCAAGCACCCAATGGATACTCTCTGGATCCACTCATCATAATCACGAGCCGCAGTAAGTAACTCCATATCCTCCCACTAATCAAACTGGGCCACATCAAATCCAGGCAGGAGGATGGTAGGGCCAACGGGTGGTGGAGGAACTGGGATACGAGGAACGGCAGTGTGCTGGAAGTACAGGCGCTCGCCAAGGTACGCAATCCTACCAAGTCTCCCAATGAAACATTGATAGGACTGGCGTCACACATCCCGCTCAAAAGCATCCTGCACCATCTCCTGACGAGCAACCCGTCATCCACATCCTCAAAGCGGGCCAGTATTAGCTGCAATCACAACAAAAAGTGTCAGATGCAAAGGCAATATAAAAGAATGGAGAATATTGAAGGGAAAAGAAAATTTACATCAGAGCGGTGAGAGCGGTCTAAATGCGCCCGGGCCGACCGCAGCTAGCTCCTGTCTGCATCTCTGTCCAAGACAGACCACCGTATAGTTACAGGGAACTCTACGGCGCTAGGCACAGGAGAAGGGCGGAAATAGGTCATGTATGAATACATGAATATCTGGCAAAGAAAGAAAACAAGTTAGAAGGAGATAAAAGAGTTTCAATGAATTAAGTTAAAATATTCCTTACCTGCAAGATCTGCAAGAAAAATCGGCAGCTGATACCATCTCCCCTCGGAGCAACCAGACCTCGGATGACTCGGCTTAGTCCGGCTAATATAGTCCCATATACCAACCGGCCCCAAGCTAGCCTCCTGGTCTGCCGAAGATCCCTCAGGGCATCCAAGAAGATAGGACTGACTGACGTCGTATCCTCCTGGAAAAAGCAGCTGCCCAGCATCAACAGGAAGACCCGGCGAAATAGAGGGATGAAACCGTCATCAGCCTCAGCAATAATAGCGTGCCTCCGGTCAGGATGATCAGCAATGCTGCCGCGCAACCAACTGATAGAAATCTGTCCACTCCTGCCATCCCAAGCAGTCTCAGGAAGATCCTCATACCCTAGCAGGGTGCCAATGTCCGCAGCAGAAGGACGCTCCATCTCTATAGTCCTACCCGTCAAGGGGATGCCAGTGAGCATGACAAAATCTGATGGAAAGTTTGCGTGTCGGGGAAGTACCGCTCCAGCATGGCGAAGATGAGAGGGCGATCAGCTCGAAATGATGGAATAAGCAGGAAATGGTTGAAACGACATCTGCAGAACTCCCGTCTGAGTCCGGGAGATAGGGTCTGATACAGCTCACCAAACTTCCCCTAAGTACCTCTCAGATGAGAAGGGGGATGCCGAAGAGGAAGATCTGCTCGGACACACATTGATGGATGATGATCCAATCCACTAAGAAGCTCGGTGTCCTGAACAGATGCCCTCAAATCCGCAAGAAAAGCCAAACGGAATCCCCTAGCATCGCCTCCAAGATTGGATCCTGAGCCGCACCCCTAGCTCTGCCATGTCCTCGGCCTCTGCCATGGCCTCCCTCACCCTCAAGGGCCTGATCCTGGACTCTGCCTCGGCCTCTACCCCGACCTCGAGCAGGAGCAACAAGGAGCTAAAATTCAAAGGAGAAATGTGAAGGTTTGGGTAAGAAGAGAATAGAATGAGGGAAAAGAAGAATTTGAAAGCCTACCTCAGCAGAACCCTCTCCAGAGTCCTCTCTGGAATCATCCAGCAGCTCCGACAGGGTAGCGCTGGAACTCACCTCTGTCCGAGCTTGAGACGAAGAGGGCTGATCAGCGGGATCAACCTCCTCTCGCACACGGGAGCGACTCCTAGCCATCTACACAGGGAAGTGTTTTATGAATTTCCGTTTAAATTTATCAGAAATTTTACTTTGCTTTTGGTCTAGGTTTAAGTTCACATTCAATCTTACATGATTTTTTCAAAAGTTACCGCGAATTGTGTCTCGAGGGAATTTATCTCATTTGTGGTATCTACAAAGTTTTTTAGTGATAGATATTTTAGTTTTCTAGCCCTAAAAGATTCCTACAATGATTAATATTTCCTAAATATGTTGTGATTTCAAGATATGGGTCTTGCAGACAGGGCTGCAGAAATTTAAATTAGCAAAACATGTTGGGAAGATGAATTGGGAAAAATTCACGGCAGGATATGGTAATGAGCAGTCCACCATCACAATTCATCAAAAGCCTTGGCAAAACCAGAAAATCATGCCATGAGCATTCATCACCAGCAATGCAAAAGCAAAGTAAGAAAGCCATTCAATCAGCAGTTCAATAAATATCACCGGCATTCAGTGCTAAAGAACCACACCTCAGGAATGGGCAAGACCAATTTGAAAGTCAAAGCAAAATTCAGAAAAACAGACATGGCTTCAAGTCTGGAAATACAAATTCATGCCGTGAACAATTCAGTTGGGAATTAGCACAGGAACAGTGAAAAAATATCTCAAGCAGGACAATCTTAAAGAATTGCAGCAAATTGGAGATCAAAGCTTGTTCCAACATGCAATCAGGAAATCTAGCATGCAATCAGGAAATCAGCAGTCCAGGGAACCAAAGCATGCAATCAGAAAATCAACCATCAAGACTCAATCAAATCAAGCATTCACAAGAAAAGCTGTCAAGCATGATCAATCTCAATTCGTGCAACAATTTAGTTCGAAAAGTAATGACCATGCACAAACCAAAAACCATGTAAATCAGTCAGAAATTACCAATGGTGGGTAATTCAAAGTTCTCGATTGCTATCAATTTGAGGACAGAAGTGTGCAAAATTTGTCAAAGCCACAATCCAAGTTTGCTGCAAATGTGCAATTGGCCAATAAAAAAAAAATTTGCTTACCAATAGTGCCGAACAGTGGATTGCAAGGTTGGAAAAAGGATCGGCCGGAAGCAGGAAGGATGCTTAGGATGCCGAAAATCGAAGAAGGCCACCGAAGCCTAGGCAATGGCGACTGACAGTCACTTGGAAGCAAGGACGAAAACTCCAAAATGATTCTAGGGCTTGGTCGCAGCAGTAAGTGAGTATCGCCGGAGTCAATGCAAGTCGTCGGAGCTCAAGGTGTCGTCGGAAGTGACCGGAGAAGAAAGGAGAGTCGTCGGGGACAAAGGAGAAGAAAGATGTATCCGGGGTTTGCAATCAGAGAAGGAAGAAAAGAATGGGGAAGGTCGCGGTCGCGCGCAGGTTATAAAAACGAATGTATCCGACAGAAAATGTCGGATACAAATGGGGCCTTCCTTATCCGACCAACTACGTCGGATACAAAGGAAAAACAGAAAAAAAGAAAAAAAAAAGGGAGAAAAAGAAAAGAAAAAAGGAAAAAGGAGAAAAGGAAAAGAAGAAAAGAAAAAAAAGAGAAAAGAAAAAAAAAGAAGAAAAAAAAAGAAAAAAGAAAAAGGAAAAAAAAAGAAATAAAAAAGAGCAAAAAAAGGGTGCTGCAAAGTATGCTATTTTCACAAAAACCCTATTTTGTCTTGAAATCCACTTCACAGCCAAGAGAGCTCAGTGGAATTTAGGACAACGTGAGGAAATGTGTTGGTAGAAAAGAAAGATATTTACTCAATTTTTAACTTGGTTTGATGAAAAAATCAATTTTCAAAATCCTATTTTCGGGCTTAAAATCTACTTCATAGCCACGAGAGCTTAGTGGAATTTAAGACCTCTTACAGAGATGCCCCCCTTAAAGTTAGGGCTTTTTGGCAAATCTTCACCCAAAAATTATTTTACAAAATTGAATTGAACCAAGTAAATCATGGTTAAGGGAGTGCAATTTTGGCTTGTCTAATCTTTGCAGCTCATTGCTTCGCAACTCCCGCAAAGAGGGGCAGTTGTAGACACCCCAAATTGCACAGTAAAAATGAAGAATAATTGGCAAAAATCATTATCTCCTTTGAAACCAGCACAAAACTTGAGAAAACAAGCTTTTTCCTTGTATTCGACAACTCAGGTCGGATACAAGCATATCCCTTTGTATCCGACATAAGTTGTCGGATACAAGCAAGCCTTAATGTATCCGACATCATATGTCGGATACATATAGATGCTTGTGTATCCGACCTGATATGTCGGATACATGTTTTTTTGCTCAAAATTAGGGTTTTCCGAGAGTTTTCACTTTTTACCATCATATCCTTCATTAAAGGAGTGAAAATCTCGGAAATAGCCTTAGGGTTAAGGTTGGTGGGCTCTAGACATTAGTTTGTGTCTACCATCTCACCAACCCTAACCCTAGCCTTTGCCTATAAATAGGAGACTCCTCCTTAAGCAAATGGCCATTAATTCTTGCCAAGAACCTTTGCCAAGAAGTTGGAGATCAAAGAGCTCCGAGTGAAGAGGGGAACTGTTGCAGTCTAGCTTCCAGAAGCCCAGGTAAGCCTCAAACCTCTCTTTATTTTTCTGTTTTTACATTCTAGATCTAGATCTCTTCTTCTACCTTTTTGTAGAATAAGGCCTCTTCTATGTGTGTGAAAACCCTTCCCCTACTCAAAGTACCTCGAGACTCCCCCTAGCCGTAAAACGTGCGGGCCGGATCTAGGGGAAACGAGACTGGGGATTGATCTTAGTGCTAGAACCTATTTGAATAAGCCTTTTGAATCTATGAAAACCGTTTCATATTCAAAGTACCCCAAGATTATCTTGAAGAACCGTGTTTAACGGGGAGAGAGAACTAAGGGAAAAGATAATGGAACGGAACCCTAGGTTGTTCTAGAACCCCTTTGATTGATATGAATGCATGACATATGTTGTTATATTATTCTTGAATGGATTTTTATACACATGCACACATAGCGCTTTTTTTGTCGGATTTGGCTCATATTTTGGATCTATTGCCGTCATTGTGGTAGATCTAAAATACATAGCCCCAAAAAATTCTGGGAGATTGCTTATTGATTTTCAAATTGATTTCAAGCAAGTTTTGTTGGGTTTTGAAGATCTCTAGGTCTAACCTCTCGGGTTTGGTCATTTTTGCTCACTTTTTGGGGTTTTTGGCATATCCTTTCCAATCGGAGAGGATGGTGAGCCAAACCTATGCCCCATCTCTTCCTAGAGGTTCTGCCACATCTTTTTAAAATGGTTTTGATCTATCTTGCACGGATCACACACCTCTTATCACTGTTTTGAATTGTTTTTCTTCAAAAAAGGCTTAACTTGACAGCAACTGTACCCCAACTTCGGACACTCGTAACTTCATCGTCCGGACGAATTTTGGAGTGATTCCAGAGCCATGGAAAAGGTGATGCTGTCTAGTTTATGCCTGTAAAATTTCATTAATTTCTATCAAGCGTAGTTTTGACACCTCTCTGTCGAAGTTGATAGGTCAGTTCAGGTCTGAATATGGAACCTGTCACTTCGACTGAGCGCCATGTGTTCGTTTTAAGTCCGATTCAAGTGATTCTTGTTTCTGTGTTTTCTTTTGGAAGTCTAGTTTCAAATCCAGTTAGTTTCATAATTGTTTGACTCCATTTGTGTCGTGGGTAATGGATATACTCAGAACTGCTCAACAGCACTTTTCTGGGTAAATCTGTGATCTTTGGGGCCTGTTCGGGAGACCACCCAAGGCACATCCGAATGAATTTGTGTATGAGGATAGTTTCATTTGAAAGATGGCCATATAGACTTCACTCACACCAAATTTCATGGATTTATATGGAGCCAATGTTTCTAGATGATTTTCCAAACTTGCCCACTTGCCACTTTTTACTATCTCCAACAGCACTTTTAAAAGAAGCATAACTCCTAGGATTTCAACCGGATTTAATTGGAATTTTGCATGAGTCTCTTATTTACCATAATCTTTCAAATGGATATGGTTTGATTCAATTTAAATTAGATTTGAATGATTTCAAGACAAATGGTTCTTGCTTTTACCGAATTTTCCGGATTTGACTAAACTTGGCTTTATGCAACTTTTGCTTTGATTTCCATCTATTGGTGATATTCCAGAAGTGATATTGACATAAAAGAGGATCTGGAATTCACTTGGATTTCTCATGTGAAGATATCACACATTTGTTTTATCCTTTTTCAAGGTTTTTAATGATTTTAGCAAGCTTTCTTATTTTTTAGCATGAACAACACTTGGCAACCACCTTGTGTGGGTGAATGGGGGTGCTTAACACCTTCCCCCATTCATAATCTAATCCCCTTACTCATCTCTGGATTTGATTTTCAAGTAGAGTTATTTTTACTCTAGAATTTGCCTTTTAGCTCTTTTTGATTATTTTTGAATCTTTTGGTGTCCATTCACACCCAAAAATCTGAATGGTGGAGACTCTCCCATTTTTACGTTGAGCCCGTGTGTTGACGGAGGGGGAATCATCTTGGTGATTTTTTCCATGTCTCACATGTGGCCATACCCTTCACTGCGCCTCAGGTTGGTGTTGAAAGAATGCTCCCCATACCCCATACCCCACCTGTTATTGTAAGACCCCGAATTTTTCCTTAAATAATAGAATAAATTAATAAATAATACCTTTGGGAGTCATAATTTGATGGGAATAATTTAATGATGTAGGTGAGCGCAATATAAGTGGAGATCAAGTGTTGGACGCATATCCGACCGTTCGATCATGAGTTATCAAGGTATGATTCATATTTTAAGTTTGGTGTGTTCTGATGGGGTAGTGTGCATGGAAACTTTGTAAGTGAGCTACATGGGATCAGGGGGTATAAATACTTGTTTAATACCCTAATGCTATACGCTTGGAATACCTATTGTTTTCTCTTCGTATTCAGCAGCCGCAAGACACATAGCGACCACGAGTGACCGCCGAAGATTGGAAGGAGAAGAAGAAGAAGAAAAGGGGAGAGAGAGTATGTTGAGTTTGGTCTTCTGAATGTTGCTTGGTGTTAGAGTTCGTTGTTGTTCAAGAGGAGAAGGAGAAACCACGCAAAAAGAGGTAGGTGACAGTTTTTACCGTCGGTTTTGTATTTTCGTGTGTTTAATCTCCAAAGCATGATTTTGTGATGTAGATATATGTATCTAGCATGTTATAATTATTATAAGTATTGTTGTAATGCTTAGAATAGGAAAAATCACATTTTCAAACACTTCCGGTTCATTTTTGAGTGACCGCTGACCTCGCTGTGCTCGGCGATCCTCAGCACTCTTAGGCACTAGTTCAAAAATCGAGACCGCCGAGACTGCTTGATGGCTTATCGTCGGCGACCGAAATTAAACTACCGCCTACCTAAGACCTGTGAGACATGGGAAAATCACCAAGATGATTCCCTCTGTCATCATACGGGCTCAACGAAAATGGGAGAGTCGCCACCATCCAATTTTGGGTGTGAATGGGCACAAAAAATCATCAAAATGAGTAAAAAGGCAAATACTAGAGTAAAAATAACTCTACTTGAAAATAAAATCCAGAGATGGGTAAGGGGATTAGATTATGAACGCGGGAAGGTGTTAGGCACCCCCATTCACCCACACAAGGTGGTTGCCAAGTGTTGTTCTTGCTCAAAGATAAGAAAGCTTGCTAAAATAATCAAAAACCTTGAAAAAGTATTAAACAAATGTGTGATACTTCCACCTAAGAAATCCAATAAATTACAGATTCTCTTTTATGTCATTATCACTTCTGTGATATCACCATTAGATGGAAATCAAAGCAAAACTTGAATAAAACCAAGTTGAGACAAATCCAGAAAATTCGGTAAAGGATAGTGCCATTTGCCTTGAAATCATTCAAATCCAATTTAAATTGAATACAAAACAGTTAATATAAGTAAAGTAATAGTTCATGCACGATTTAGCAATATCGACTAATCAGGCTCGTATAATCATTCATATCATTCATGAATACAAAACAGTTTGATAAACAGTTCTAGAAATGAATTTCAGCAAGTTTTAATATAAGAATCCAATAACATAACATAATTCACACTTTGCTAGGATGCACTAAACAGTCACATCCGATCAATATCTCAATCACATGCTTCCAGCATGTATACAATAATAATATCAAGTGTTGTGATTTCAGTGTCATTATAGGACTCACAAAGATAGATAAACCTTTTGAGATGATTCTCAACCAATTGCTATACCACCGTGCGACTTAGGAGCAATGCTATTAATGATACTCAAGTCCCATGCAACGCAGCTTAGACAAGAGCCGTAGTCACTGACTTATTGCACACGTACCCATCAGAGTTGGCATGTATCACCAGCATGCAGCACCAAAATCAATACATGGAGATGGTCGCTTATCCATATGTACAGGGAATCACCAGCGGCTCACTGGGGTGTCCCTCCAGACATAGGACCTTCCCAGACAAACTAACTTGCAAAGGAAGCACGTCGCATATAGGAGTAACTCAACCCAAATGACATATCCCTCAGCTATCTAGTTACAACTATGAATCCATAACCAGCTATGCCCACTAGACTCCAAAATTCCCTAAAATATAATATTTCTATAAGGGTTGGTGCCTAGCGGCATATAAAGGTTAAATCTGTCAATTACTTCAATATTCGGTCATCTGAGTTCTGAATTCTCTATATACAGTTTTCTGGTTTATAGTGTCATTTAGAAGATGTTCTAGTAATTAAATACAAGTTAGGTTTTCCAAAAACTAGGTTTCTCCATTTCTTTCAAAGTTTGGCAACTAATGTCCTAAATACCTTCCTAATTTATTTTTTGTAAAACAGGGAATTAGATAATTTATTTTGGTCTTAAAACATCTTATTTAATCATTAAAATTGTCTAAAAATAGTTTGGAATTGAATCAGGGTTTGAAATTACGAAAATCTGCAAAATCTAAACAGAGCACCTAGGATCGCCCCAACGGTCTGTGGTCGACGGTAGTTCAAATCAGAACGCCGAGGATACGTCTTCAAGCGGTCTACGGCGGTCTACGATTTATAACGAACGCCTAAGATCGCCGATGATCGCTGAGCACAGTCGAGGTCGGCGGTCGTTCAAAATCGAACAGAATCAGTTCCAAAACATGATTTTTCTCGTCTAAACTCATTCTAACATATTTATAACATGATTATCAAAATATATACATCATTACATATCATAAAAACATGCTTTTGCGATTAAACACATGTAAATACAAATCAAACGAATAAAACAGTGTCACCTACCTCTTCTACGCTGGTTCCTCTCCTTCTTCTCCAAACAAGAGTCCTCACAAGCGCAAGGAAATCCCTGGACGATGAAGAACTCAACCCAGCACCCTTCCTTCTTCCTCTTGTTCTTCTTCTCCTTCGGTCATTCGGTTTGTCGCTTGCGGCTGAAGGTGACGAGAGAAAATAGTAACGCGTATAAGTTTCGGTTATTTTAATAGGTATTTATACCCTTTGATCACATGCATCTCACCTATAACTTCCCTATACACCCTGCCCAATTAGAATACATACCTCGATATCTCATGATCGGACGGTCAGATTTGCGTCTAATTCTGGATCTCCACTAATTAGATCATCCCCTACAATAATAATTATTTCCATCAATTATAACTCCCAATAATATTATTTATTAATTTAATTTATTATTTTAGGAAAATTCGGGGTTTTACATCCTCCCCTCCTAAAAGAAAATTTTCGTCCTCGAAATTTACCTTGTGGTTCTGGAAATAGGTTGGGATACTTTCTCTGCATTTCCGATTCCAATTCCCAAGTAGCTTCCTCTGTTGTGTGATTCTGCCAAAGTACTTTCACAAGTGGAATCACCTTAGTACGAAGAACCTGCTCCTTCCTGTCCAAAATCTCAACTGGATGCTCCTCATAAGTCAAGTCCCCTCGCACTACTATCGGCTCATGCTGAATGATATGAGTAGGGTCATGCACGTACTTCCTCAACATAGAAACATGGAACACGTCATGAACTCCTTCCAGCTGTGTAGGCAAAGCCAATCTGTATGCTACTGGTCCCACTGTACCCTTAATCTCAAACGGACCTATATATCTTGGAGCCAACTTGCCTTTCTTTCCAAATCTCTTAATCCCACGAGATGGTGATATCTTCAGAAATACCAAATCACCAACTTCAAAATGCAAGTCTCTTCTTCTGGTATCTGTATAGCTCTTCTGACGACTCTGGGCTGTAAGCATATTCTGCCTAATCCGATTCACCTTCTCAATGCTATCCTGTACAATCTGCGGCCCAATAAGTTGTCTTTCTCCAATTTCCACCCAGCACACTGGGGATCTACACAGTTTGCCATAAAGTGCCTCAAATTGTGCCATCTAAATACTCGCCTGATAGCTATTATTATAGGCAAACTCCACCAATGGTAGGTGCTGATTCCAACTGCCTCCCCAATCCATAACACAACATCTCAGAATGTCTTCCAACGTCTGAATGGTACGCTCAGACTGTCCATCTGTTTGAGGATGATAGCTAGCGCTGAAATTAAGCTTAGTTCCTAAAGCTACCTGAAATGCAAGCCAAAAGCGTGCCGTGAATCGTGCATCTCTGTCAGACACTATAGAAACTGGTACTCCATGAAGTCTCACTATCTCCTTGACATATAACTCAACTAAAAACTTCAACGGCTGCGTAGTGCTCATAGGCAAGAAATGTGCTGACTTAGTCAATCTATCCACGACAACCCAAATAGCATCTTCTTTCTTTGCTGTCAATGGTAACCCAGATACAAAATCCATAGTCACATGCTCCCACTTCCATTCTGGAATAGGAAGTGACTGAAGTAAACCAGGTGGTTTCCGATGTTCAACCTTCACTTGCTGGCATATCAAACACTTTTCCACATACTCTGCAATCGCTCTCTTCATTCCTGACCACCAATAGATTTCTTTCAAATTCTTGTACATCTTCGTACTTCCTGGGTGAACTGCATACCTCGATCTATGACCCTCTGTCAATATTTTCTCCTTAATCTCCTCATCAGCTGGAACACAAATACGGCCTCTATATCTCAATAGCCCATCTCTATCTAAAAAATCTACAGCTGCCTCATATTCAAGACTCTCTGTGAAAACAGATATCTCAAGCTCTTATGATCAGAAAAGATCTCAAACTCTACCCCATAAAGGTAATGCCTCCATAGCTTCAGTGCAAAGACTATGGCTGCTAGCTCTAGATCGTGGGTAGGGTAGTTCTTCTCATGCGGCTTCAACAATCTCGAAGCATACGCTATAACTTTGCCCTGCTGCATCAATACACATCCCAAGCCTATCCTAGAAGCATCACAATATACTGCAAATGCCTCATCCATGGATGGCACAATCAAAACTGGTGCAGTAGTCAATCTCTGCTTCAATTCCTGGAAACTTTGCTCACATTTCTCATCCCATTGGAACTTCACTGCCTTCTTGGTTAGATTAGACAAAGGTGCAGCTATACGTGAAAATCCTGCGATGAATCTCCTATAGTAACCTGCCATACCAAGGAAACTCTTGACCTCTATCACTGTAGTAAGTCTAGGCCATTCTACCACTGCCTTAACCTTCTCAGGGTCCACAGATATACCCTCTCCTGAGATAACATGACCTAAGAAAGAAATCTGCCTTAGCCAAAACTGACACTTGCTGAATTTCTCATACAATCCATGGTCTCTCAAAGTGTGCAACACTGCCTTCAAATGCCCTATATGTGCTTCTCGGGTCTTAGAGTATACTAGGATGTCATCAATGAACACCATTACAAAGCTATCCAAGTATGAATGAAAAATCCTGTTCATGAGGTCCATGAAAACAGTTGGGGCATTGGTCAACCCAAAAGGCATAACCAAGAACTCATAATGCCCATAGCGTGTACGAAAAGCTGTCTTCTCTATGTCCTCCTTTGCCACTCTCAACTGATGATATCCTGACCTCAAGTCTATCTTGGAGAACCAAGATGCTCCTCCTAACTGGTCAAACAGGTCATCAATCCTAGGCAACGGATACTTGTTCTTCACTGTCACTTGATTCAGTTGCCCATAATCAATGCACATCCTCATACTACCATCCTTCTTCTGCACAAATAGAACTGGTGTGCCCCATGGCGACATACTCGGTTTGTTGAAACCTTTTTCCTGAAGCTCATCTAACTGCTTCTTAAGTTCCTCCTGTTCTGGTTTCGCAAGCCTATAGGGTGGCTTTGAAACTGGAGCCGTACCAGGCATCAACTGGATCTTGAACTCTACTCCTCTAGCAGGTGGTAATCCAGGTAAATCCTCTAGAAACACATCCGCAAACTCCTGCACTACAGGTACATCGGAGATGACAAGGGTGTCACTCCTAAGCTCCTCTGCTATCACAGATGCTACCAGACCAATCTGTGACTTCAACCCCTCACATTTGAAACAATGAGTGGTTTGATCTAGTCCTTTAACTATCACTGTCCCCGCATAGCAATCCAATGTCACATGGTGTCTACATAGCCAGTCCATCCCCAATATCACATCAAAACCTCCAATGTCTAAGGCAATCAAATCGCCAGACAACTCCAATTTGCCCAATCTAATCATGCAGTCTCTATACATATACTCCACTCTAGTAGACTCTCCCAAAGGTGTGTGCACAGACAATGCAATATCCAATTCAGTGGGTGACAAACCAATCCGTCGTGCACAAGCAGGTGATATAAATGAATGGGAAGCACCAGAATCAAACAAAACACATGTTGATCTACCACAGATGAAACGAATACCTCCAATCAGCTCAGGTGCCTTGTGATCAACCTTGATATCCTCCATACGATTGGGCTCACGCTCCTCATGTGCATCCACTGCATATACTCTCGCTGGCTGTGGCTGCTGAGCAGGTACTGCCTGCCTCTGGCCTCCTCTCTGAACTGGTCCTCTGCCCTGGGGCTTCTGCCCAACCGGTGCTCTCTGAGCTGGTTGCTGAAACTGTGGCCTTTGTGGGAAAGCAGGCGCGGTCTCTAGTTGTGGTAATGCTGGTCGTGGCACTGCTAACGGCTGATAACTAGGAGAGAACCGACAATCCGTGATTCTGTGACCTACCCTTCCGCATCTGTAACAAGTGCCCGGTGCTGCAACACACGATCCAGGTACATGGTATCTACCACAACTGGCACATATCTTCGAAGCTAGCCTATACTGTCCTCTTGCAAGCTCCGCCCTAGTCCAGTCTCTGGGTCTCTTGTTTCCACCAAGGAAACCTCTCTGGTCTGCCGGCCTCATGGGTGGTCTAGCTCTGCTCTGGCTCACTCTAGCCTCTAAGTCACTTTCAGCTCTGGTGGCTCTACGTACCACATCCTTCAATTCGGTGCACAAGAGTACTGTCAGCATACTCTTAATCTCAGGCTTTAGACCCCGCTCAAAGTGTGAAGTCAGCCTCCTCTCATCCTGTGTCATGTGGGGTGCAAATCGGGACAAGGCTGCAAATCTAGCCTCGTACTGAGCCACTGTTTGGCTTCCCTGAGTAATCTCCATGAATTCCCGCTCCTTCTTGAGCCGGACTTCCTCAGAAAAGTACTGGTCATAGAAGACCTCTGGGAATCTGTCCCATGTCATGTACGTAGCCTGTGGATCCTGCCTCTTCTTGGCTGTCCACCAGTAAACTGCCTCTCCCTCAAACAAGAATGCTGCCAAGCGCACTCTCCGATCCATCGGGCATCCCATAACCTCAAAAATCCACTCGACTCGCATCAGCCATCTCTCAGCTTCCATAGGATCTGGACGTCCTGTAACGCCCCGGATCCGTGTTGTTCATTAAAGATATAACACGTCTCACGGAGGTTAGGCAAGGATCGTTAATCAATTTATGATCGCTGGATAATCATACATCTATAACCTAACAGAGTGCACATTCCCATTTATGCAAAATTTCAACATTTAAACTGAACTGAAAATCATATGGTTCGTTCCCAATTACTTTAATACATCTCAATTCATTCAAGTTCTTAAATTCGGAACAGATAACCTACAAGTCTAAGGAAGGTAATAGTAGTCTTCCTCCCTATATGCCTCAGCAGGATCTACCCCAGAAATCGCCTCACCACGAGTATCTAAAAAATAGAACAACAACATAGTGAGATACGAATATCTCAGCGAGTAGCACATGCATTCAGAAATAGTTGAATCACATTTTAAAACTATGCATCGACAACACTACAATACGTTTAAACAGTCAACATCAATTTCCCAAGTTCAATTCAAACAAATCACATCTCAATTAAATACAATAACGCATCGATTGGTCAATGTCATGACTATCGTTTGGTTGATAAATTAAACATGCCAAGTAGACACTCCACACCTCCATGTACACAGTTCCGGCCTACTCAGGGTTTCGGATACTCTGAAATGACGGCCTACTCAGGGTTTCGTCATCCAATGCAGGCCTACTCCCCGGGTTTCTGCATTGACAACCAGGCCTACTCAGGGTTTCTGGCTGCTCTACACCGGTCGTGGCAACACACAAGGCCATGCAATTCCAACAACCAACAATAACATCACATTACTAAGCTTAAACATCTGGATCCAGGACAAGCTAGACCAAAACAGTAAACATCGTATAATCTCGATTTCAATATCAAAACAAACCATTCATTTCCACATCATGTAATTTCTCATCACAGTTCATCACCTGTCCCTCTGGACCACGCAGTATCCCAAGTACATTCAGTACTTTCTCATTTCCATAACACAAGTCATATGAAAGTAAAACTCAATCCATTCATTCCAAAGAAAACCATTCAATACGCATAAAGTTTCCAACAAGTGAAACCAGAAATACAAGAACTTCTCAATCAAAGCAGTGTATAGAATAAGGAAAAATAACTGATAACTCTTCCTAGTTCGGTGTCCGGCACAATGCTCATAAGTAACCTAAAACCCAACTTGAAACTCATAAGATGTTCACAACATTTTCCTCTATTAATTTCATAGGCAAAATGGTTTCCCAGGTTCCTAACCAAGTGAATAGTGAAGTGGTTTAACCCCTAAGAAGTGCAATCACTCATTGGTCAAGTCAGAAATTCCATTTCATTAAGCAAAATAGGTCTACCGCTCACCTACCGAGGTGGGCGCGAGGTGGGCGCCGGTCGGCGGTGAAGAAAACGGTTAAAAACGACCTGCCGCTCACCCGACGCTAGGTGAGCGCGAGATGGGCGTGAGATGGGCGCGGGATTCGTGCGAGATGAGCGCCTTGTTTTCCACTTCGCGCGAGATGAGCGCGAGGTGGGCGCGAGATGGGCGGTAAGTCATTTTTTTCAGGGCGCCTACCTCCGAGGTGAACGCCGGTGAGCGCGAGGTAGGCGGATACCCCCTGTGATTTTTCATTCTCTGTTATTCCAAGATCTACAAGTCTGGCCGGTTGGTTTAGGTCTGTAATTGCTCCAATACACTCCTAATACCCCCAGAACACTTCCCAACCATATTTGAAATTAATCTAAACACTTTCAATTTTTATTAAAACTTAACTCCGGATACTTCATGCAACTTTCCGAAAACCCAGAAACCAGAAAACCTTATACTATCACTAACCATTCAAAACATGCATACGAATAAGCTCGATAAAACCCCAAGGCAAACCCAGTGATAAAACAGTGCTACTCACCTGTGCTTCTTCCCGAACGAGAAAACCTCCGGCCGATCAGTTCTCGGCCACGCGCACGAATGGAAAAAAACTATCGAACTAACTTCTCGAGCTGAGGGAAATAACCCAAGTAAAATCAGCTCCGAAATCCTTCTTCCAGCACTTGCGATAGAGGGTTCTTCACGAACGAAAACCCTAGTCGCCCTCCAGCCGAAATCGCCAGTTTCCTTATGTCCAGACTTAACGAAATATTTGCCGAAATAATGCTAAGCGCGATTTCATAAACCCGAACCCTACTTTCCATTTTCGTCTATTTACCTATTACATGCTCGCTCGAATACTCTCCCATTTCTTGATCCTATGCATGTTTGCCTACGGAAGACACTACCTATTCAGCATCTATTCCCGTTTAAAATCACATAACTACACCTTAAGAATACCAATGATAATAATACTATTTTTCGGAAAAATGGCTATATAACGCCTGTACATATGAGTATGGGCTAAGCCCTCAAACCACAAAATAACCTGATAAACACAGTTTATACATCAGAATACATAACTAACTAAGTAAATAATTACTCACAAAATTCAGGGTCTTACACGTCCACTGAAGATAGGTGGATCCAATTTCCTGAACTGCTCAAAATCCTTGGCCGTATGTATGGCCCTCTCATGTACAGGCTCATCTCCGTGACCATTGCCACCATTTCCACCATTGCCATGCTGGCTCAGTCTCTCCTCCCTTTCCTTGGCAAGAAGCTTTGCCAAGCTGCTAACAACAGTCCATATGTCACCCCCTAGAGGTGGTGGAGGTAATGGAACATCCTGCTGCTCCTCCTCAATAGGATCAGCTCTAGCACGTCTTCCTCTACCAACCATCTGTAAAATAAAAATTCACTTGTTAGAATCCAATAATTCTAGGGGTTCTATCTAGCGTACTCACAATCCCATTCCCCTAAAGCTGGCAAATCTAAGGTTAGGACCATTGCTCTGATACCATCTCTGTAACGCCCGAACCCGGGTCAGTGCAAACCGGCACCCGACCCGAACCTAGTTCGCTACTGTAACAACCCGAATTTAGTTCAACAACCAAATCCGAGGTGTTACTGGCCCATATCAAATACATCATCAATAATATACCAGACCAAAGAATTAAAATCCATTCAATTTATTATACTATCAGAGTTGCGGAAACAAGTATGTGTGGAAGTGTAGTTTAAAATCCTCAAATAAACATATAGTTTGATCATTAATCATTTATATCAAAGTCTGGTAAAATAAACTGGTTATTATCTCTCTCTCATCTCTCTAATACATCAAATCCAAATGAATAATATTAATCTAATCAAAAGTACTAAGTCTATATCATTCATCCACCTCAAACAAGATCCGGATAATAGTAATCCTCCGGTGTATACTCAGCTATCTCTCCCTGGAAATCACTAAGATCCCCCTCTCGCGTATCAACTGAAAAATGAAATAAAAGTAGGGTGAGATACGAATATCCCAGTAGGTAACACATGCATGATTAAACAGTTAATATAAGTAAAGTAACAGTTCATGCACGATTAAGCAATATCGACTAATCAGGCTCGTATAATCATTCATATCATTCATGAATACAAAACAGTTTGATAAACAGTTCTAGAAATGAATTTGAGCAAGTTTTATTATAAGAATCCAATATCAAGATCGATAACATAATTCACACTTTGCTAAGATGCACTAAGCAGTCACATCCGATCAATATCTCAATCACATGCCTCCAGCATGTATTCAATAATAATATCAAGTGTTGTGATTTCAGTGTCATTGTAGGACTCACAAAGATAAATAAACCTTCTGAGATGATTCTCAACCAATTGCTATACCACCGTACGACTTAGGAGCAATGCTACTAATGATACTCAAGTCCCATGCAGCGCAGCTTAGACAAGAGCCGTAGTCACTGACTTATTGCACACGTACCCATCAGAGTTGGCATGTACCACCAGCATGCAGCACAAAAATCAATATATGGAGATGGTCGCTTATCCACATGTACAGGGAATCACTAGCGGCTCACCGGGGTGTCCTTCCAGACATAGGACCTTCCCAGACAAACTAACTTGCAAAGGAAGCACGTTACATATAGGAGTAATTCAATCCAAATGACATATCCCTCAGCTATCTAGTTACAACTATGGATCCATAACCAGCTATGCCCACTAGACTCCAAAATTCCCTAAAATATAATATTTCTGTAAGGGTTGGTGCCTAGCGGCATATAAAGGTTAAATCTGCCAATTACTTCATTATTCGGTCATCTGAGTTCTGAATTCTCTATATACAGTTTTCTGGTTTATAGTGTCATTTAGAAGATGTTCTAGTAATTAAATACAAGTTAGGTTTTCCAAAAACTAGGTTTCTCCATTTCTTTCAAAGTTTGGCAACTAATGTCCTAAATAGCTTCCTAATTTATTTTCTGTAAAACAGGGAATTAGATAATTTATTTTGGTCTTAAAACATCTTATTTAATCATTAAAATTGTTTTAAAATAGTTTGGAATTGAATCAGGGTTTGAAATTACGAAAATCTGCAAAATCTGAACAGAGCGCCTAGGATCGCTCAGGATCGCCCCAGCGGTCTGTGGTTGGCGGTAGTTCAAATCAGAACGCCGAGGATACGTCTTCAAGCGGTCTACGGCGGTCTACGATTTATAACGAGTGCCTAAGATCGCCGATGATCGCTGAGCACAGTCGAGGTCGGCGGTCGTTCAAAATCGAACAGAATCAGTTCCAAAACATGATTTTTCTCGTCTAAAATCATTCTAACATATTTATAACATGATTATCAAAATATATACATCATTACATATCATAAAAACATGCTTTTGCGATTAAACACATGTAAATACAAATCAAACGAATAAAACAGTGTCACCTACCTCTTCTATGCTGGTTCCTCTCCTTCTTCTCCAAACAAGAGTCCTCACAGGCGCAAGGAAATCCCTGGACGATGAAGAACTCAACCCAGCACCCTTCCTTCTTCCTCTTCTTCTTCTTCTCCTTCGGTCGTTCGGTTTGTCGCTTGCGGCTGAAGGTGACGAGCGAAAATAGTAACGCGTATAAGTTTCGGTTATTTTAATAGGTATTTATACCCTTTGATCACATGCATCTCACCTATAACTTCCCTATACACCCTGCCCAATCAGAATACATACCTCGATATCTCATGATCGAACGGTCGGATCTGCGTCTAATTCTAGATCTCCACTAATTAGATCATCCCCTACAATAATAATTATTTCCATCAATTATAACTCCCAATAATATTATTTATTAATTTAATTTATTATTTAAGGAAAATTCGGGGTTTTACATTACCTACTGGGATATTTGTATCTCACCTTACCTTTATTTCATTTTTCAGCTGACACGCGAGAGGAGATCATAGTAGTGATTTCCAGGGAGAGCTATTGATTATTTGCCGGAGGATTTCTATTATCCAGATATTGTCTGAGGTTGTGGATTCATATAGACTTAGTTATTTTGATTAGATTATTACTCATTTTGGTTTGATGTATTAGAGAGATGAGAGAGATAGTGATCCTTTTATTTTACCAGACTTTCATATTGAGATTGATGGCTGATTATATTAGTTCTTGAGGATTTTAGACTATACTTCCGCACATACTTGTTCCGCACTTTGATAGTTAATTAATTGAATGGATTATTTATTTCTTTAGTCTGGTATATTCTTGATGTTATTTGATATGGGCCAGTAACATCTCAGATTTGGCTGTTGAACTGAATTTAGGTTGTTACAGTAGCGAACCGGATTCGGGTTGGGTGCTCGTTTGCACTGACCCGGGTTCGGGGCGTTACAGACATCACCTGGATAAAATGATAAAATCAACTAAAATAAAAGGGACCCACACATTTGAAGGTCCCATTCCGACTTAATAAGTGAGCCTGCTGGTTTAGGACATAAGGGTGAGTTAAACCAAGATTGACTCGAACCAGGGAAACTCAAGGGACTTGTCAATCAACAGGCTGGACCGGGGTGTCTACGGACTTCCCAAGACCGTTACCGAGATCTTAACCGGAATCTCAAGCCGCAAACCAAAATAGGCATCCTTAGGGCATCCAGGTGTCTGCCTGCACCCCATTAGGCAGTGGCGACTCCTAAATCCCCTTTTTCCTCGCATTTTTTCGCTTGTGCCACCGCGCGGGTGAGACGTGCGCTCAACTACACTTCCGCACATTGATGATTTTGCACTCTAATTATTAATAGTATATGGATTATTTTAATTCTTCAGTCTGGTTAATTATTGTTGATTATTTGATATGGGCCCAGTAGCATCTCGAATTCGGTTATTGAGCTGGATTCAGGTTGTTACAGTAGCGAACCGGATTTGGTTCAGGTGCCAGTTTGCATTGACCCAGGTTTGGGGCGTTACAAAGGTGGTATCAGAGCAATGGTCCTAACCTTAGATAGCCAGCCTTAGGGATATGGGATTGTGAGCACGCTAGATAGAACCCCTAGAAGTATTGGCTTCTAACCAATGGAATTTGTATTTTGCAGATGGCGAGTAGAGGGAGATGCGCACGAGCTGATACTGCTGATGAGACAGTTGAGGCTAAGGAGTAGCAGCAGGACGCTCCATTACCACCACCTCCACCTGGAGCAGATGTGTGGGCTGCTATTGGTACTTTGGCAGAGCTTCTTGCCAAGGAACAGGAGGAAAGGATGAGTCAGAACCTGAATGGGAATGGCGGTGATGGACACAGGAATGCTTCTAGACATGAGGGAGAGATTCAGACAGCTCGAGACTTATAGCAATTCAAGAAGTTGGATCCACCTATTTTCAGTGGATGACCAAATCCAATGGAGGCAGAGAGGTGGCTGATGCGAGTTGAGTGGATATTTGAGGCCATGGGATGCCCAGTGGATAGGACGGTGAGATTGGAAACGTTCTTGTTTGAGGGTGAGGCAGTTCACTGGTGGACAGATAGGAAGAGGCAAGACTCTCAAGCTACTTTTATGACATGGGATGGATTCTAGGAGGTATTTTATGAGCAGTATTTTTCTGAGGAGGTCCGACTTAAGAAAGAGCGGGAATTCATGGACATCACCCAGGGGAGCCAGACAGTGGCACAGTATGAGGCCAGATTTGCAGCTTTGTCACATTTTGCACCCCATATGACTCAGGATGAGAGGAGACTGACGTTGCACTTTGAGCAGGGTCTGAAGTCTAAGATTCGGAGTATGTTGACGGTATTCATGTGCACCGAGCTCAAGGATATTGTATGTCGAGCCACTAGGGCTGAGAGTGACCTTGAGACCAGAGTCAGTCAGAGAAGGGCTAGACAGCAGATGAGGCCAGTTGAGCAGCGAGGTTTCTGATGTGTTTGCAAAAGTGCTACTCCCAAGTGTAAGAGTGTCAAGTTGAAATACTTGGGTGAGCCCCAAGGTCGATTTCCACAGGGACACGATGGTTAGAAGTAAACCAAAAATAGTGAGTGCTAAAAAAAACTAAATTAACAAAAGGAAATGAATAATCTGAACCTAAACAATTAACTAACAAAATTCTAGAGATCCAACAAAGTTAAACTAATTAAAACCTAACACTAAGAAAAAGCAACTAAGATGAATAAAAGGGGTTATAAGTACAATAGGGGATACGCATGAAGGAAATTCTACCACATCGAAGAGCAATCAAAGGAAATAATGAAAACTGAATGAAAAGTAGATTAAGATTTAAAGTAAACAGAAACTCTAAGGATCAGATTATCAAACACCTGAACTTCGGGTTTCACTCTTCATGGATTGCTCCACTCTTTCTCCAAAATCCTCTCTCCTACAAATGCCAATTCAGTCATGACATCGGCATTCGAATGATTAAGCTTTGTAAACACAAATTTCAAACACATATGCTACCCGAAAAATTCCATAACAGTTATACATTGTCTTTCTTGTCAAAGAAACCCAAATTTAAACCCCAAGTATCCACTGTGCCAACAGTCAACAGTGGATCAAGGATAGAGTTAGAGAATCAATGATATTCCTAATAGAACCTGCTATAGAATTCTTAAGGATTAAAACAGAAAAACCATGAGAGGATCAAACTAACAGAGGAAGCATTCCAATTCAGAGCTCCACCTGAGCTGAGGGATATATTTACTCACGCATGGTAAGATCTACTACAATTAACCATTTCTAAATTCATAAAACAACAGAAAAAACGTAATCCAAAACAGAGAACATAGATTGAAGAAGAAGAACTGTAGTAAGCCAAAGTAACTAGACAATGAATAATCTAAATATAATTGCTCAAAATGAAAATTTCTCAATAAAAGAAAATAGTAACGTCTGAGAATTCAAACTAAAACTCTCTTCCAAAGCTCAATGTGCTTGAACCATCTTGATCGTTCTCCAATTCCAGGTGATAGAGAACTTGTCTTGATCGTCCAACCCAAAAAAACTTCAAGAGTCGATGGAGAATGAAAATTACCACGCATGCAAAAAAGAAAACGAAGAACAAAAAAAATGAACTACTCTCCTCCTCTGTTCCAGCCACCATACTCAAGCTGCCTCCTCCTCCTTTCGATCTCACCCTCTAATGCCGAATGCCCTATCTTTCACGACCACCCTCTCTTTCATCTCCTTTCTCATTCGTCCATTCCCAACGAACTCAGCTCCATTAGTCGAGCTCCAACAGCCTCCCAAACCGTTAGCCACATCAGCAACCCAATCCACGTTGGTTTCTTCTTAGTGCCCAATTTAACCCTGTAACAAATAAACCATATGAGTGTTAGTGAAGGGTAATAAAGTAAATGCCTAGTTGAAATTGATTTGTTGTTATAACAAGGTAGAATGCCACATGAAACTTTTGCCATCTAATTTTATTTTCTATCAATACCATGCTCATCTAATCCATGCCTAATTCCAAAATAATCTCAAATTGATACCAAGACAATTCTTTACCCAAAATTAAGCCAGAAAATTCTCAAGGCAATCCCATTTCACATTAAGCACACTTTCCATGCACAATTAAGCCTAAAATATACAATACAAATTCAATTCAATGTTTAGGCCACCAACACAAGTCAATGCATGATCAAGCAAATATAAAGGGATTTTTCTGTATTTTTCACCTCAATAAGTGGCTTAAATATGCAATTTAACCACTTAATCAGTTTCCTTAGTGGAGGCAAGAGGCCTAGAGATTGGACTGGAGGAGAGTCTTTTGGAGGTCAGTACAAGCCAGGTCAGAAGGGTTGTGTCAGATACTGAGCATGAGGCACCCGAGCTAATTGGAGGTATTCTTTTCATCTATGGTAGATCAGCATGTGTTTTATTTGATTCTGGTGCTTCGCATTTCTTTATATCACATGTTTGTGTACGACAGATTGGATTGTCACCTATTGATTTGGATGCTGCATTGACTGTGAACACACCATTGGGAGAGTCCACTAGAGTTGAGTCTGTGTATAGAGACTGCATGATTAGACTGGGGAGATTGGAGTTGCTTGGTGATTTGATTGCCTTGGAGATTGGAGGATTTGATGTAATACTGGGGATTGATTGGTTATTCAAACATCACGTCACCTTAGATTGTTATGCTGGGACTATTATAGTCAGAGGGCCAGATCAGACCACCCATTATTTCAGATGTGAGGGGTTGAAGTCGTTTATTGGTCTGGTAGCATCTATAGTGGTAAAGGAGCCTAGGAGTGACACTCCTGTCATCTCCGATGTACCTGTAGTTCAGGAGTTTGTTGATGTATTTCCAGAGGAGTTACCTGGACTACCACCTACTCAAGACATTGAGTTCAGGATTCAGTTGATGCTTGGTACAGCTCCAGTTTCGAAGCCACCCTATAGACTTTCGAAACCTGAACAGGAGGAGTTGAAGAAGCAGTTAGATGAGCTTCTAGAGAAGGGTTTTATCAGGCCGAGTGTGTTGCCATGGGGTGCACCAGTTCTATTTGTGCAGAAGAAGGATGGTAGTATGCGAATGTGTATTGATTATAAGCAGCTGAATCAAGTGACAGTAAAGAACAAGTATCCACTGCCTAGGATTGATGACTTGTTTGACCAGTTAGGAGGTATACCTTGGTTTTCTAAGATTGATTTAAGGTTGGGCTACCATCAGTTGAGAGTAACAGAGGAGGATGTAGAGAAGACAGCTTTTCGTACACGCTATGGGCATTATGAGTTCCTGGTTATGCCTTTTGGGCTGACCAATGCCCCAGCTATTTTCATGGACCTCATGAACAGAATTTTTCATGCATACTTGGACAGTTTTGTAGTGGTGTTTATCGATGACATCTTGGTATATTCTAAGACTAGAGAGGAACATGTTAGGCTTTTGAAGTGAGTATTGCATACTTTGGGGAACCACAGGCTATATGGAAAATTCAGCAAGTGTCAGTTCTAGCTGAGGCAGGTTTTATTCTTAGGTCATATTATCACAGGTGAGGTTATATCTGTGGACCCTGAGAAGGTTAAGGTAGTGGCAGAGTGGCCTAGACTCACTATAGTGACAGAGGTCAGGAGTTTCCTTGGCATGGCAGGGTACTTGTGGAGACCCAGTCAATATATATTAATGATTGACCCCGGTCAATATATTGACTCAGTCAAGTCCATAGAATAAAGGCTTTTGATTGGTGCTGTGCAGGGAATAGTGTGCCTGCACACTCACCATATATAAATATTAGGAAAGGGGTTAATTTTGTCTTTTCTCTCTTAAGTTAGGGATTTGGAAAACCCTAATCCCCATCTTCTATCATTCAATCGTAGGAGGAAAAGAATCCTGGAAGGGAAGAGAGGAAGCCAGAGAACTATCTGATTTTCTTCAAATCAAGGTCTGCAACGGGAAGGTAAGTTCGATTAATATTTCTTACATGGATGCATACATTCAGAATCTAGAGAAGAACTAAAATATTTTAGGTTTTAGTGCCAAAACAATTGGTAGAACCCTAACATTTAGTTTGTTTTGTTGATTTCTTTAATGATTTGTGAAATTACCGTGAACCTATGAGTGGTTTGAGTTTAACGATTCTTATTGTTTTATAAAATTGTTTATTTTATCATATCATGTTGTTAAAAACTTTGTTGCACGACATATTTAGGGATTGGGTACGATTGTTTATTTTATCATGTTAAAAGCTTTGTTAGACGACATATTTAGGGATTGGGTTCACTTATTTTGTCTTTTAGTGGAAGAGGCCATGTGATCGGGTTCTACATTAGAAGATTTACTCATGGTTTCTCTAATTTGTCATTTAGTGAAAGTTCTTTTTGGTGATTGGGTTCTGTGTTATTCTCAAATTCGTGAAAGTTTTAGGAATTTGGGTTCTGCGTTAGATGAGTGTGTCTTATGGGTTCTCTCCATTTGTTTTATTTACTTTTTAGTTATACAAATACAAAAACAATGATGTTGGGCGACTTTTGGTGGGTTTCAATGTCTCTTGTAAACAATGGTTTGATTTAAACCAAACATCACATGACACATACGGTGAAGCCATGTGATGTTTTGGTGAAAAATTTTCTACTTTATTTATATTTCAGAATCAGTGCAATGATGGTTTCTTCTTACTGTTTGGTGTTTATAAAAGAAATTCTTTTGTTCTATTTGTATGATACTATAATGGTGACGAATTCCTTTCAATTGAGGTTTTGTTGATGTATTGAGGAATATGTCATCGTTGCAGAAATCATGTGTTTGTATTGTGTATGGTGCTTATAATGGTTATTTTAGAGTGTATAAACTTGGGGTTTGAAATACAGAACGTTTTTTGTAAATGTATTGTATGGTTAGCATTAACCTGGTTTATTGAAATTTTAATTATGAGTGATGTGACCTGTATTGCTTTGGTACACTTATCTATTGGAGAATTTCTATGTATACGTTTGTTGGTCGAGCGTGTTATGGGAACTGAGCGGTGACTCGACAGACATGCATTGGAACTGAGCAGTGACTTGACAGGCATGTACTGGATCAGAGCGGTTTACTCAGACATACACGACCCAGTTGTATTGCGTTTACACAAAAATGCTATGACCAGGGAGCTGTACTTAGTTTACAGACTGGCATAGTTGATATTTGTGATAATTTTATTATTAAGTGGAAAATTGTATTGTGTTCTTGTTGTCACTAAGAGTTATTTTCTTAATATCATTGATATGTGTTTTTCTTACCTTGTAATTGATTAAATTGATTGACATGTATTACTATTACAAATGTTATTCTTGTAATGGTGTCTTGCTAATTTCTACTAAGCTTATATATAACATAACTAAAGATTTGATTTTTAAGCATGTAGTCATGTAGGGAATATTAGCCCTACTTACTGAGTCGTGAAAACTTATCCCTTATTTATTTACAGTTAACCACAAGGTTGTGCAAATGAAGCAAAGGGAATAGCTGAGAAAAATCATGTTTGATTTGGGCATTGAATATTTTTATTTGTTTCTAGTTGATTATTGAACTTGTAATGGAGGTTATATGTTATTCAGATAGATTAGTTAAACTCACAGATTAATCCTTAGTTTTGTTAATGAGATTTTTTTTTCCCGCTGCAACCCTGAACATTATTGCAAAAAAAGTATTTATATTTAGTATTTAATGAGATTAAATGAGTCTTGGGGATCGCTTACGAGCAAGGTTGCATTCCAGTCCTATACTTTGTAACATTATACAAGTGATGGATTTCGGGGACGTGACAGTACTACAGGAGATTCATCGAGGTATTTCCTCGTATAGCCGCACCCCTGTCTAACTTAACCAAGAAGGAAGTGAAAATTCAGTGAGATGAGAAGTGCGAGCAGAGCTTTTAGGAATTGAAGCAGAGGTTGATTATTGGCCCAGTTTTGATTGTGCCATCCATGGATGAAGCGTTTGCAATATACTGTGATGCTTTTAGGATTGGTTTGTGATGTGTTTTGATGCAACATGGCAAAGTTGTAGCTTATGCCTCGAGATTGTTGAGACCACATGAGAAGAACTACCCTACTCATGGTTTGGAGTTGGCAGCCATAGTCTTTGCATTGAAACTATGGAGGCATTACCTTTATGGAGTAGAGTTCGAGATTTTCTCTGATCATAAGAGCTTGAGATACTTGTTTTCTCAAAGAGACTTGAACAGGAGGCAACGTAGGTGGATGGATCTGCTTAAGGACTTTAAGTTTACTTTGCAATACTACCCAGGTAAAGCAAACGTGGTGGCAGATGCCTTGAGCAGAAAGAGTGCAGTTGATGATCAGGTAGCTACTTTTGCAGCCTTTATGATGAATTAGTGTGGATTGGTGGATTCAGTCAGAGATTGGCAGGGAGAGTTCAGCTTGCCACAGGATCAAGTGATTAGAGTTGCTCGTGTTCAGATAGAGCCAGATTTTGTACAGTTGATTCGGGAGAGACAGTTGACTGACCCATAGCTGAATCAGATCAGAGAGTTGATTAGTAGAGGATCTGAGGTTGCTGCAGATTTTTCAGATAGAGATGGGCTATTAAGGTTTAGAGGTCGTATTTGTGTTCCGGCTGAAGAGGAGATTAAAGAGAAGATATTGACCGAGGGACACAGATCGAAATATGCAGTGCACCCAGGGAGAAGATATTGACCGAGGGACACAGATAGAAATATGCAGTGCACCCAGGGAGTACAAAGATGTATAAGAATATGAAGGAGATCTATTGGTGGTCAGGAATGAAAAGGGAAATTGCAGAGTATGTGGCTAAGTGTTTGACATGTCAACAAGTGAAAGCTGAGCATCGTAAACCACCTGGGCTACTTCAATCACTTCCTATTCCAGAATAGAAATGGGAACATGTGACCATGGACTTTGTGTCTGGATTGCCTTTGACAATGAAGAAGGAGGATGCTATTTGGGTTATCGTTGATAGACTAAGTTAGCACATTTCTTACCTATCAACACTACACAGCAATTGAAGTCTCTAGCTGAGTTGTATTTCAGGGAGATAGTGAGACTTCATGGAGTGCCAGTTTCCATAGTGCCCGACAGAGATGCACGATTCACGTCACATTTTTGGTTTGCATTTCAGGCAGCCATGGGCACGAAGCTTAGTTTCAGCACCAGCTATCATCCTTAGACAGATGGACAGTCTGAGTGTACCATTCACACGTTGGAAGATATGCTGAGATGTTGTGTTATGGATTGGGGAGATAGTTGGAATCAGCACCTACCATTGGTGGAGTTTGTCTATAATAATAGCTATCAAGCGAGTATTTAGATGGCACCATTTGAGGCACCATATGGCAGAGCGTGTAGATCCCTAGTGTTCTAGATGGAAGTTGGAGAAAGACAACTTATTGGGCCGCAAATTGTACAGGACAGTATTGAAAAGATAAACCAGATTAGGCAGAATATGCTTACAGCCCAGAGTCGTCAAAAGAGTTACGCTCACACAAGAAGGAGAGATTTGCATTTCGAGATTGGTGATTTGGTGTTTCTGAAGGTGTCTCCATCTCATGGGATTAAGAGATTTGGCAAGAAAGGCAAGTTGGCTCCGAGATATATAAGTCCATTTGACATTGTAGATACAATGGGACCAGTGGCATACAAATTGGCATTGCCTGCACAGCTGGAAGGAGTTCATGACGTATTCTATGTTTCTATGTTGAGGAAGTACGTGCATGACCCTACTCATATCATCCAGCATGAGCCACTGTTAGTGCAAGGGGACTTGTCATATGAAGAACATCCAGTTGAGATCTTGGACAAGCAAAGCAAGTCCTACGTGCTAAGGTAATTCCATTTGTGAAAGTGCTTTGGCAGAACCATACAGTTGAGGAGGCCACTTAGGAGTTGGAGTTGGAGATGCAGATGAAGTATCCTCATCTATTTCCAGAGTTGCAAGGTAAATTTCGAGGACAAAATTTTTCTTTTAGGAGGGGAGGATGTAAGACCTCGAATTTTCCTAAATATAAAAGTAAATTAATAATTAATATTAATTAGGGTTTTAATCGATGAAAATAATTTATAGATGTAGGTGATATCGTAATTAGTGGAGATCCAGAGTTGGGCGCAGATCCGACCGTCTGATCATGGGATATCGCGGTAAGATCGATACTTTTATTTAGATATATTTTAATTGGGCGATGTGCATTGAAATTATTGCATGTGAGATGCTTGGGATATGAGGGTATATAAGTAAGTTACAAAACCTAAGGAAATACGTGTGGAATACCTAAACGTATATTGTTGCTTGTATTTGTTAGCTGCACGACTAAGAGCGACCGTAGGCGACCAGAGAAGAAGAAGAAGAAGAGAAGACGAAGAAGGAGAGTTTGCTCTGGTGTTTCTTCATTCCAATAGCACTCTTTCATATCTGTGTTTGGACTGTTCAGAGGAGAAGGAGAGAAGTCGCACGATAGAGGTAGATAGCACTGTTTTCACGATCGATTTTGTGTTCTTGACTTGTTTAATCTCTATGCATGTTTTTGTATTGTAGAATATGTATTTAGCTTGATATCAATCTTATAAGTATGTTAGAATCATCTTGGACATGAAAAATCGGATATTGAAACACTGTTTTGACATTTAGAGTAGACCGCCGACCTCTCTGTGCTCGGCGATCCTCAGCGCTCCTAAGTGCTAGTATAAAAACGTAGACCGCCAATGACCACTTACTGACAGACAGCCGGTGATCGATTTTGAACTATCGCCTACCCTAGACCGCCCAAGCGATCTTGAGCGCTCTACACAGAAAAACCCAAAATTTCGTAATTTAATTCCTATTTCAATTCCAAATTATTTTTAGCCAATTTTAATCTTTAATTAAGATGTTTTAGAACCAAATTAACTTACCAAATACCTGGTTTGCAAAGAAATAAAAAATAGGAAGATATTTAGGGTATTAGTAGCCGAGTTTTGTAGTTAATTAGTGAAATTGTGTTTTCATGGAAAAAAGACCTATAATTTGAGATATTCAACTAAGTGACATCTTAAATTATAATATCAACCAGATTATTACCTAAAGGATTTTCCAGATCAGATTTTGAACCCAGTTAACCCGATATTGAAAGAAATTACAGATTTTACCTTTATGTACTGCTAGACACTATTGCTTATAGAAATATTAGTCCTTAGGGATTTTTGGTGTTTAGTGGGCATAGCTGGTTATGGATCCATAGTTTTGGCTAGACAGCTAAGGGATATTTCATTTGGATTGAGTTACTCCTTTGTGCGAACGCGCTTCCTTTGCAAGTTAGTTTGCTCTGGAAGGTCCTATGTCTGGAGAGACACCCTGGTGCTCCGCTGGTGATTCCCTGTACATGTGGATAAGCGACCATCTCCATGTATTGATTTCGGTGCTGCATGTTGGTGGTTCATGCCAACTTGGTTAAGTAGTGTGCAATAAGTCGATGACTACGGCTCTTATCTAAGGTGATGTTCACGGGATTGAGTATCATTAGTAGTGTCACCCATAAGCCGCATAGTAGTATAGCATATGTTTGAGAATCATCTCAAACGTGTATCTTTCTTTGTGAGTCCTACAATGATACTGAGATTACAAATACTTTCTATTGTTGTTGTTCACATGTTGGAAGCATGTATATGGTACTTATGGCTAGGTGTGACTGTTTAGTATATTCCGGTTTTTATATTGGATTCTGTTATGGAATTCTGAATCATGGTCTTTGATATACATGATACTGTTCACTGATACTTAAACTGTTTTATATGCTGATTTGTATTCCATGATCGATATGAATGTTTATACGAGCCTGTTTACTTGAGACTGCTTATTCGTGCATGAACATCTATTTTAATATTTATGAACTGTTTATAGCATGCATGTGTTGCCTACTGAGATATTCGTATCTCACCCTACTTCTTTATGTTATTTTTCAGCTGATACGCGAGAGGGGGATCCTAGTGGGGATTATTAGAGTGAGCTTGCTGGTTTTTCGCCGGAGGATTATTATTATCCTGACTTGATCTGAGGTCGAGGAGAGAGGACTTTTTGAGTACTTTGACAGTTTGATTTTATTATTTATTTGGTTTTTGATGTACTATAGAGATTGAGAGTTTTAGTGACCCTTTCATTATTACCAGACTTGATCACTTGGATTGGATGGTTATTTATTTCTTTATGAGGATGTTAAACTACACTTCCGCACATTGATGATTTTTCACTCTGATTATTAATAATATATGGATTATTTTAATTCTTCAGTCTGGTTAATTATTGTTGATTATTTGATATGGGCCCAGTATCATCTCGAATTCGGTTGTTGAGTTGGTTGTTACAGTAGTGAACCGGATTCAGGTCAGGTGCCGGTTTGCATTGACCCGGGTTTGGGGCGTTACGAGTTTTCCAAATAAAGGGTTGCTACTTACCTTAAGACCGTAAAATCCTTCTTTTCCAATGAACCTCAGAGTAAAGCCAACTTTTGAAAATTTTGCACAACTCTAGGTATCTCCAAACACGATCTCCATCGTTCAAATTGAAGAACCACTAGTCTAAAACAAAACCACCGAATTTAACGCCGATCCAACGGTTGAATCTCTCTAGTTTATCGTTTGATGGTTGCTAATCGGAAGTTTCTACAACTCCTCTTTTTCTCTAAAGTCTCTTATTATCTCTCTATTTTTCTAGTTGTATGCATGAATTTTTTCTCCTCTTTTCTCAACTCTCCTTCTAATTATTTTATCTTAAATCTTATTTATAAGAAACTTCTATTTTTTTTTTTCATGTTAATTATTTCCCCTATTTTATAAAATTACTAAAGCACCCGAAAACTCATCTTATCCTCAAATTTAAGATCCCTAATTAAGTATTGTTACACTTAGGTCATTTTCTCATCTTTTAAACTATAAATTAAGATACTTAAATCCAAATTTAATCTAACTTAAATCTAATTGTTTATTTCAATTATAATAGTTATTTATTTTATTAATTTAATAATTAGCCATTGGGAAAAGACTAAAATACCCTTTTTCATTATTATATTATATTTGACCATTAGATTTATTTCTAAATTTCCAGATTTAATCTCCTCATTATTCCTCTTCATAATACGAATATGGATTATAATTTCAATCTCCCAAATAATTAGATTAAATATTTATCCTCCAATATTTCAAATTTATTTATTTTATATCTTCTAATATTTAGGTTTATAATTATGTTATTATTTTACCAAAGTTCAGGGTTCTACAAAAGCAGAGCAACCAAATATGTGTAAGGAAACATAATTAATAGCAGGCTTCCCAGACCATACCTCTATAGGAGTTCTACCATCAAGTGTACTAGATGGCAATTTGTTGATAAGACGACAAGCATATGACAAAGCTTTAGCCCAAAATTCTCTACCCAAACCAGCATTGGATAGCATACAACACACTTTCTCTAGCAAGGTACAATTCAGTCTCTCTGCCACCCCATTCTGTTGTGGTGTGCCTCTCACCATGATATGTCAGACAATCCCAAAATCTTCACAAACTTTTGCAAAAGGATCAGATATATACTCTCCTATATTGTCTGGTCTTAGATGTTTAATCTTCCACCCTGTTTGAGTTTCAATCATATTTTTCCACTTAAAAAAAATCAAGAATTTCGAATTTGTTTTTCATTACATAAACCCAAACACCATGAGAGTAATCACCAATGAAGGAAACAAACCAATATTTACCACCAAGAGAAGAAACTCTAGCTGGCCCCCATACATCTGAGTGTATATAGTTGAGGATACCTTTTGTTCGATGAATTGCTGTTCTAAACTTGACTCTAATTTGCTTCCCTATGACACAATGTTCACAAAAATCAAGCTTGCAAATCCTGGCTCCTTTTAACAAATTCTGCTTCACAAGTTGTTGCATAGCCTTTTCTTCTGCATGACCCAAACGCATGTGCCATAGATTCGTTGTATCTGCAACTTCTACAAGGTTGTTGTTAATGACACCCACTGTACTTACAATTGTACTTTCTTGTAGAAAATACAAATTATCCTATCGAATACCTCTCATCACAGCCAAAATACCTTTTGCAACCTTTAGAGTTCCACCTTCCATAGTGATTCGATATACTTTGGACTCCAAAGTACCCAAGGAGATGAGATTCTTCTTCAAGTCTGGTACATACCGAATGTCACTCAAAATGAGAATAGAACCATCATGCAGCTTCAATCTGATTTTACTGATCCCAAGTGTTTTACACACCTAATCATTGCCCATAAAAACTGAGCTATAAAATCCTAGATTTTTATTAATTAAATAAATGAGATAAAACAAATATATTTATTATTATTATTAATATTGCAAAGAATGAAGAATTGGTTCAACCCGGAGAGTTACAGGGGTGACCCGAAGACTTTGGAGAATTAATTTGAGGTGAGTTTGTATTCTAGTTTTAAGATTATTATTATTATTATTATTATTATTATTATTATGAGTTGTTTATTAAATAATTAATTGATTAGTAAAAATAATAATAAATATATAATTATTATTAGAGTTAGCTGAATCCTACTCTAAGGAGAGAGAGTAGTCGACTAAGAGTTGTTGGGAATTAAAATACTTAAGATTTCTTTTAGGAAGTATTTAAGAAAGGATTATTAGGGTTGGTCTAGTTTTGGACGAAAATATAAAGAAAAGTAAAATTAATAAGGAAGTTGTTTCACACGACTAAGAAGAAAAAGAAAAGAAGAGCTGTCGTACACCCTTCTTTCATCTATATGTATTCTTCAAAGAGTTTGATCTCCATTGCTTTGGCCTTGCTCAAATTAGAAGAAGAAGAAGGGAAGAATTTTCGTGTGAATCTAAGGTGAGAAAACAGATTTAGAACCATGTACAAATCTCATACAAATATATGGTTTCTTTTAGAAGTTTATGAGTTTGTGTTTTGTATGATCTAAAGAAGCTGTTGTGTTCGTTTGGATCTGTTATAGAGTGATTTCTAGAATCGTTTGGAAAGGATTTAATCTGAGAATAGAGGTAAGTAGCCCCTTACAACTTGCATAGAAATATAGTTTTGGTTTTATTGAAGAACATGGTTAAACAATGGATTTTGTTTGATTTTGATTCAAGAATATCATGATTTGTTGTTTGCATGATTTAAGATTGATTAACCATGCTTAGGAGAGATGCTATTCTATGTGTTAGAATTGATTTAAAGTGACAAAAGCATGATTTGTAGATTTAATGGTGAAATTCGGAAAATTTGGAAATCTGTGAAAAGTTGCGAATTTGTATTGACGTCCAAATGTTGTGTCGAGCGCCCGAGTAATATTGTATTTGGCCTAAGACGCCTAACGCATTGCTCGAATGATGTAGCGAGCGCCCCACTTAAGTTTTCTTTTTTAAATCAGAATTCGAGAGTTGAAATTTTGAGTTGAACGAGCACCTAATACGTCACCCAAACGCACTAGTGAGCATTCTAGTCTGAAACCCAAGTCATTCAACGTCCGATAGGAGTCCTGAATTTTGTACTGAGCGGTTAAAAGGAAATCCAACTTTAACTGAGCACCCAAGACAACGCTTGAGCGCTTTAGCGAGCGTTCGTGGCAGATTTTTGTATTTCAAGACTTTGACCTAGTTTTTAATCCTAAACCTATTTTTGAGTGATTCCAACTCTTATACCAATTAGAATAGGGTATTTTGAGAGTGTCTACAATATCCAAAAATTTAATTGAATTTTTATCATGATTTTGGGTACGTTCTACTAAATGACTCTTATTTGAGGTTTATCATTCCAAATTCTTCTGTTTTCAGTGAAACTTGATTTCAAAGGCTCCTATACCTGTATTTAGAATATTTAAATATGTTTTGAGCATCGAATGATTTAATTTACACTTAGATCATATTTGACCATTGAGATCATGATTTTCACATATGTATATGTCTCCTCGAATTGGGTTTTGAATAACAAGTATTTGTCTCCACGTATCTGGGTTTATTATCACGTATGTGATTTGACGTATGCCTGGATTATTGATTTCGCGTATGCGGATTGTTGTGACGTATGTCTCCTACCTAGTTTTCGTTTACCACTGTCAAGTGAGCTTAGCTTTTCATGGATCCATAGAGTAGCTAGTAAGTAAAATGGTTTTTAGAGCTCGGATTTTGTGTCATAGGCATTCCATCATCTTAAGGATGTTATCGCTCTTAGATTTGTCGGTTACTACGTTATCCACTCTTGGATTGGTTGGACCGTACATGCTAACTCACTCCGGTATCGGTTGAGTTTTTCGTAGGGTATCGAATAGCCTGACCGGTATCGGTTAGCCCACCTGTAATTCGGTTAGGTAGCATATTGGCATAGTCTGTCATTTCTTCTATGCTCTATTTCATGAGTCCTACGAGACTTATTGTGAATTCTTGTCTTTATGATTTAATTGTTGGATTAATCTGATTATTCAATTGCATATTTAGAACTGTATAAATATTTGTTTTTGCATGGCTACTTGCTAAGATTTCATTATCTCACATTATTTTATAGGATTTGTTTTCAGATCATCTTGGCGAGGACATTGCGGAACTTGATTCACAAGGGGATTACTATGATTACAGAGAGGAGGACTATTTTACTGTGTAGGACTAGGATTGACATTATTTGATGTTTTCAATTGAGTAGGGAGTTTATAGTTGTAAAATCCCTAATTTTTAATTAAATTAAAAATTATTAGTTTGGTAATTAATTAAATGCTAATTAGTAATTTATAGATGAAGGAGACCAAGGAGTTAAACCGGGGATTTTTTGTTGAACCGGATGGGCTGATTTCATTTGATAGGTATGAGCTATTGCTAGGGTTTAGTTTTGGTTGGTTGGTGGAGATTAGATGAGGTGGCAAATAGGGGGTTATGTTTAAATATGGGTGCTGGTATAGGGAGTTTCGGTGAAGTGTCATTTAGGTGATCATGATGTTAGTTGCTGAAGATCAGCAACTATTTAAGTAACTAAAGTTTAGTTATTGGTTAGTTTGGTCTTTGAGCAACCACCGTGAGATCTGGAAATTAGAGAGGAGAGGAGGAGAAGTAGATCTGGAGTTGCTGTTATGGTTCAAAAGAGATGAAGATCGAATCTTATCTCTGTTTTGGTGTGGGAGTTGTCATGCATCTACGGCAACAGCTCAATTCGTCCAAGAGCTGCTAATCCTAGCTAATTTGATCTGGAAATTCAGGTATGGTTGATTAAATAGATTATAATTCGTGGAGTTTTATCCTTATTCAAAGAGGAAGTTCAGATCTGTATAGATCTGATTAAAGCATTAGGAATTCTGCAGAAAATTGGTTCGATCAGATCTGGAGTGGAGGTTTCAGAGCTTCAATTAAGAATTGAGATTTCAGCAATCCGAAATCAGTATGAAGATGTGAGTAGCACAAGTTTATTCGGTTTTGAATGATTTGAAATTAGAAGAAATGTGTGTTAGATTGAGTATGCGGCATCTCTGTTTTTTTTTCTGTGTTCTTTATGTCCAGATTTAATCGTATGATAGTATAGCTGAATGTCATAGGGAGTAATGGCATGTGTATCTAATGTAAGTAGCACAACCTGGTTTTGTTTTGATTGATCAAATTGGAGAAACGAAATGATTTATGCAAAGTCATATTGAATCTCTATTCTTAGATGAAATTGACGTTCATTTTCATATAGAAATGATTCATGTTTTAGATTAAATTCGAATGTATGAAAAGGGCACTGTTTAAGGGTTAGAAATATGCTGGGAATGGTTTGGGAGAGTAGTATTAGATCAGTCCTGGGGAAAATTTGGTGTGCCAAACTCAATCTGGGAATTTTGGTGAGAGCGCCTAGGATGGCCTACCATTGCCTACCTTCTGAGGTAGGCGCTAGTGCAAATTTTGGAGAAGGCCTAGGATTGCCTAGGATGGCCTACCTAGGGGAGGTAGGCGCTCATGCAAAAGTGTATAATTTTGTTTGTCTATGCTCTTAAAAGCTGTATTTTCATAAAATAAATGTGTAAAACATGTCCTAGATTACTTAAACAAAGGATTGAATTATCTAATTAAGATTTCTAGCTATGGTTTCATACTAAAGTATTATGGAGGAATTAAAATATAAAGAGAAAGAAATTTCCAAAGCAAAACAGCTCTTGTTCTGTACATTATTAACTACTTTAAATCTTTAATTGTGGGAGAATAATTAAGGAATTATTTTGTAGTATGAAGGGACTGTTGGAAAATAAGTAAGGCTAGATTTGGGTTATGATCCAGGTATTAAAGATTGGAAAATCAGCAAATTAAGTAAAGTGTTCTCATGAGTTCTAAGAACCTGACCAAGACTTGCATTTTGGGAAGTGTAAAACCTCTTTAGAAATATTCTGGAGAGTTTAATTAGAGATGGTGAGAAGTGTTTTGGAGTGAAAACATAAATGCTGAAATAAGTGTATAAAAGAGGGATTGTATTCAATAAGCATGGTGTATTTGTTTCAGATTTCTAATTAGTTGAGTTATGATCATGGAAGTTAATATAAAGATTATTGTGAAGGTTATGTTAGGATTAGACTACATCTATGTTTTTGGAAATGCATTAGAAAATATCATTAAAGTTTCAATTAACCACAAGCAAAAAGATTTAGTGTTCCTAAGATGGAGTTAGGTGTGTGAGTAAAAGATATCTTTGGCCTATGTTAAAGAGAGTGAATTAGAGTAATATTCATAGGGAAAAATTACTATTTGAGTATAAAATAAATGTATCAAGTCTGAATTCAATAATACTACCAAACTTTGATATCTATATGCAGATTTGCCGGTTTAACCGAGTTTTGGCAGTTTTACCAAATTTTGACTATCAAAGGGGATTTTATGCACTATTTTGGAAAGGGCTTTTAAAACAAAATTACTTTGGACAAATTTGATGTTTAGCATACGAAACTACCGGTTAAGTCTAGAATAACACTTTTATCTAAATTTTGTCTCTCAAAGGGATCTTATGGGAATTAATTAAAGGAGCTTGTAAAATTTATTATTGAAATAAAGATATGTCTATAAATTTTGATTTTGTGAATACGGTTGAACCTTGATTTATTAGCACTGGATTTCACCTCGGATTTGATGGGATTGTCATGAGTATGTAATTTTTACATTGCACCGGTTTTATGCTGATTCTACGGAAAGAGAATTTTAAATTGAATATGAATGATTGGTTTTCTGGTTTGGAATTGGTTTTCCTCCATGTACTTGGAGAGACAATTGTGATGCCCATGTACTTGGGTAGTTGTGATACCTCCGTGTACTCAGGGATGCCCCATGTACTTGGGATGTTGATACCTCTGTGTACTCAGAGATGCCCCGTGTACTCGGGATGATATGATTGAGATTGAGATGAGTTGTGCTTGCTAGATTTCACGGTTGGTTTTGGTTTTAGAGTCTAGTGTGCATACCTCGATATGGATCCATGTTAGGAGCTAGTTAATGGAAAGGATTGTTCTTTGCTAGTTGTAATACTTTGTTCACGTACGCGTTTCCACTATGTACTCAGTGAGGCCTGATCGTGTACTTGGCTGGCTGCGGCTATCCCTCATTTTATCGTGTACTCGGACTGTGACTGGATTAGTACATGCCAACCCATCACTGTACTGGGTGGGTTCTCCCGCAATAAGACAATGATCGTGTACTCGGCATATCGCACCTAAGCCGAGAGGTGGCATAGTGAACACTGGCATTACCTAGTTAAAGACAGTCTTATTTCATGAGTCCTGCAGTGACTTATCAACTGTTGATTTGATATTACATATATATTTGTTGAACTGGATTATTTCTGTATTTTATACTGATTGATTGGATTACTATTGAATTACTCGGATTATTCGGAACTGAGGTGTTATCGCTACTGTTGCATGATTTACAACTGTATCATATTTTAGAACTGATAAACTGTATTTGAGCATGCATGTGCTGCTTACTGGGATATTCGTATCTCATTTTTTTCCATTTTGTTTTGTTTTCAGATTCTGGTAAGGACGGCACTAGCAGGTATATGCTTGGTTCAAGTGAGGTAGTCTCGGTTATAGTGTCTTATTGTTGAGCTTGGGTTATAGTGCACTCTGATTATCCAGTTATTGTTTTATTCATGTTTTCCTTTACTTTGATATTGCTATCCTGGGTTATATATATTAACCTTCGGAGATAAGTTACGATTTTACCTACGTAACTTGGATCCGGGGTGTTACAATAGTAGTTGATCATGGGTTGTTTTAGAGTATTGTAGTTGAACCCATACCAGACAGTTATTACTTGATGGTTATTATTGATTAGTGGTTATGATTAGATACTTTGATTTGTTTGATCTACGCTTTTATTAAGGATTCATATTTTATTTTTGCACTCTGATTATGAATAAATGTTAATTTTGATTATTGTCTAGTTTAGTTATGCTTTTGGGCCACTGTTATTTTTAATCCTTCGGGTTTGGATATTAGATCTGAATCCGGGATGTTACAGAACCACCATCCAGCATCTTTATACTAGAGAACCAGTCCCTATTGGGACACATATGATAGGTGCAACCAGAATCCTTGATCCACTGATCCATGTGAGAAATCATAGATGAACCCATTAATGCAAGTTTAGAATCTTCATCATCAGATTCTGCAATGTTTGCTTTGGATTCCTTATTGTCTTTATTCTTTAAGATTGGACAATCTTTCTTCCAATGTCCTTTGTTGTGACAATAGGCACACTCATCTTTAGCAGGCTTCCTAGATAATGAGAAACCCCTTGATTTAGAGCGGGATTGGCCCCTATTTCTTCCATTGCCTGATTTCCGATGCTCAGACCTACCTCTTATTGTCAAAGCTTCATTGGATGTGTCCCTGTGGACCTGCTTATCTTTCTTATGATACTCTTTATTAATAAGAGCATTAGACACATCATCAAACTTAATCACATCCTTCCCATACAACAAAGTAGTAATCAAATTGTCATATGTATCAGGTGAGGAATTCAATAGTAGAAGGGCATAGGTATATCAATATCTAAATTTTGAAGATCAGCAAGTATTTTATTATAATCATTTAAGTGCTTGGTCATAGATATACTTGCACGATATTGGAAACGAAAGAGTTTTTTCTTCAAATAGAGACGATTCTCTACGCTCTAGGTCATGTATTTGTCCTTGAGCTTCTTCCACAAAACCTTTGCATTGGTCTCCCGCATAACAAAATACTTCTGATCCTTGGCAAGACATAGCCTGATGATCCCACAAGCCTGTCGGTTGATGCGATCCCATTCCTTATCTGAATAAGCATCAGTTTTGTCTTCTAATGTAACATCCAACTATTGTTGGATCAAAACATCCATAACTTCACATTGCCACATGCCAAAGTTATTTGTACCATCAAATTTCTCACCTCAAATTTGGCATTTGTCATCACAAATTTTGAGGACCCTGTTTTTTATGTTGTTGCCTCTGATACCTCCTCTGTCGACATCTTTTCTTCCAATAATCAACAAATAAGAATCAGGTGTTTTTAAATTCGCAAGGATCTAGAGACGTCCAAATACGATCTCCACCGTTCAGAATGAAGATCCTTCAGTTGTGACCCTTCCCACAAAATTTTAGCTCAATCCAACGGTAAAAGAAACTACAGAAAACTTTTGTTTCTTTTCTTCTCATGCCTTCTCTTTTTCCTCAAAGAAAAACGATCATAACCCAATCTCTGATACCAATTTGTTGTGCGTAGAGTGTGATAAAACCCACAAGTAATGAAGATTGTGCAAAAAAAGTGATGTAGAGAGAAAATCACAAACACAAAGAGACAGAGATTTTACGTGGTTCGGCGTTGTGCCTACATCCACAGACAATCACACGATCAAAGTTTCGCTGTCTCAAATTAAAAAGTGCTCAAAAAGCTACAAAGAGAAGTCTCACCAAATTCTCCAAAACAAGTTACAAACTTTTCTGCAAAAGAAAACCCTAATCTTCAACCTTCAAAGAGAGTATTTAAAGGTCAGGTTAAACACGTAAATTCGGTGAGTCAAAACCAGTTCAAACCGTGTATAAAACACGTCCCAAAAGAACAAACGAGCCAAACTTCAAACACTTATAATCCAGGAGGAAAAGAGAGAACCGGCAAAAGAATTTGAGGTTATGCCAAAGGAAGTTGGATTTTCAATGTCAAACTTTTGTTTTGTGCTTATAATTGTTGGGTCATGGAATTTATGAAGTGATGTCTAAATCTTGTTTTATTTGATGAGCTTGTTAATGTTGCTAGGAATGGGTTGTTCAATGTCTCCAACCCAGTCAGTCTATGCATGTTACCTATCAAAAAAAAATTCAATTGCTTGGTTCAGTTGAGATTTAATTTTAGTGGAAGTACCAAGTGGTAAATGGAGGCTAGATTGGCTATTTTAGCCTTCCATTGTTTCTCTAATGTTGTCTTCTTTTATTTCTTGATATGCTCACTACATACATTAAGAAGGGCACAACATTAAAGGATATACATAGACTTGCCGTAGTTCCCCCAAAATGACATTTTTCTTTTATTCTAACATGCACAGGTCTAGTAAGGCATCAAATTCTTGGCTTGATTCATGTTGGTGGAGATAATTACTCACTCAATTGAAAAATAAAAGGAAAGAAAAAAGCATGGAATATAATCAAAGTATGTATAATCAAAAATTGACATGGAAACCATTTTGAGCACTAGTACGCTACTAACATACAATAAACTCTTTCAATGGATCTTGAACTCTTATGAACAGCTTCGATGACAAAATTTTCAACTTTCACCTTGGGCATAGACCACCATTTATTGGATAAATAATTAGTGTGATCTGAGTACTACACAAATGATGAAACTTCATTAGCTTTATTCTTGGCACTACAAAACTGCAAAGAATTAGCGTCGGGATTTTAGCGGCGGTATCAGTTACCGCCGCTAATATGCAGAATTAACGGCGGTAATAGCTTTTGTGCGGCTGAAACAATATGATTAGAGGCGGTAAATTTTACCGTCTCTAAAATAAGCGTAGCGGCGGTATATTACCGCCGCTAATAAACGACGCTAAATTACGGCGGTATATTACCGCCGCGAATACATGCGTAATTCAATAGCGGCGGTTATATTGTACCGCCGCTATAGAATTACGCATGTATTCACCGCCGTTAAAATATGATATTTAGAGGCGGTAAGAGTTACCGCCGCTAAAGCTTTAATGTATACTTCTCCATCGCGCGATCCACTTTTCCACTTTTCCTCAACCTTCACTTTCCTGCAACCCCACTTTCGACCCTTTCGCCATTTTCACTTGTCCATCGCGCGATCCACTTTGCCATCCACTTTTTCTCAACCTTCGCTTTCCTGCAACCCCACTTTCGACCCTTTCGCCATTTTCCCCACTTTGATTCCTTTCGACCCTTTCGCCATTTTCCCCACTTTGATTCCTTTCGACCCTTTCGACCCTTTCGCCATTTTCCCCACTTTGATTCCTTTCGACCCTTTCGCCATTTTCCCCACTTTGATTCCTTTCGACCCATTTTCCCCACTTTCGCCTTCCTGCAATCGCGACTTTCGCCACTTTCCCCACTTTGGATTCCTTTAGATATCGTTCGATTTCGATTCCTTCAGATTTCAATCCAATCACAGCAACGCACGTTCCATGGCTTATCCTTGCGCGTTCGTATAAATCGGCCTCAAGCCCGATCAACACGAGCAGAACCCTAGCCTCGTTCTTCCCTTTCTTCGTGGAAGCAAACAGGTTGGAAATCAAGCAGTAAAAAAGTTTGTCGCCATGCAAGCAGGTCGACAAGCAAGCAGGTGGCAAGGTTATAATAGATGAAATGTGATTTATTATAAAGTCGAGTGGTGAATGGTGAAGCAAGCAGGTCGACGAAAAAGCAGGTCGACGAACAGGTGGTAAGGGCTTTTTTATATAGGTTAATAGATATACTATATTTACTGTATCGGTGAGTATAATCTGATAAAGGCTATTTTTGGCTTCAGAATCACTTTGATAGGAATTTTTTTAACTCTTGGATGCATTGCTCATTTAGTTTTTGGGTTATTGCACTTTGTATTTGTTGGGAACATATGACTCCTATTTGTAATTAATATCAATTACTGTTATTAAGTCTTAGTATCTTTAGGAGAACATTTTTTGGGCTATCTTATTTAGAGAAAGCATATGATGATTCTTTGAGATTATGTTTAATGTGTTTTGGGCATAAAAATGGTATTAGCAAAATAAGCTAAATTTTTTCAACTTATGTATGAGGGTGGCGGGTGCATTGACTAGGTTGAGAATGGTGACTGATAAGGCAAATGAGTTTCCGGAACAATAAGTTTACAATGATTTCAATTATGAGATACTTTATTTTGTGTTTTAATTGTTGATTAATTGAAGGCTTATATTCACGAGTTGGTGCCTTGATGTATATCTATTTGTAGATAGGGTGGTTTAAATGGACCAAATTCAAGATGGATTAAATGTATATCTATTTGTAAGAAAGAAAATTCAAGTCTCATGTAATCTGCTCTCTGAATTAGTGGGGTGTTAGGATTTTATTTTCTTTCCCTTTTGTATTTTTTTTCCCTTTTCTAGGGGTACACAAGCTGTATCATTCCCCCTTTTTATCAATATAATTCTCTTATTACTGGTAAAAAAAAATTTCTAGAATTTCTTTTTGGGTACCTTACACCTCCACCACCCCCAGAGAATACAAATAACCTTCCACATCCCTTCGATGGCTAGACTAGAAAGAATACAAATAACCTTCCACTTTTTCCTAATTTTTTTGAGAAATTTTATTTCAATCAGACCGAATTAGCTTTGTACCGGCTGGTACTGGACTGTGCTGGACCAATACCAGTCGTTGCCAAAACTGCAATTTTTGTTTTAATTTTCTCCCTCCGGTACAGTGTTTACCGGGACCGCGCACTGCTGGTCAGGTAAACCCTGTTCATAATTTCAATTTAGTTGCTTTTTAAGAGTCTCTTTCTCATGTAACTGCTACATGTGATTGAAGCATACCACATGTCAGCATAATGCGTTTCTTTCCTTCCTTCACATTCTTTTCCCCATTTCCTTTTTTGAACTTGTATTATTAAAATGAATGTAATGTTTCTGGTTTTTCTTTTAACATACATATGATGTGTGAAAACTAATTCAAATCTTTTAAACTTTTATTTGCTGCTGTCTGAGTTGAACTGTTCTAAACATTGTTACTATAATTCTACAGGAAATTCAGCTGTTAAAGCTATTTCGTTACTCACAAGGAAGGGTGTACCGGAGTCTAATATCATATTTCTGAATCTTATATCTGTAAGTCATATTACCTCTCCCAGAATTGGTTGCTGGTTACTTTTCTACTGGTAATTTCATAATTGGTCTTCCTGTTATGAAGAAAGCTATTTTTGCAGTTAGCCATCCGCATCTTATCTATGCTATTTGAGGAAAACTGCTTGAATCTTGTTCCACTGTTTATTCTTTTATGAACCAATTTAACCAATGCACTCTATGGATTCTATAATCCTTCTGAGTCCATATCTTATGTGAAGAAACTAAATAAATGCAGTCTACAGATAGACTTCTTGAAATTGTAAAATAATGTATAAGCTTTTCAAATTAGGATACATATAATAACTCAAAAAAGAGTCAAATTCTACTCCTAAAACACTTAAAATACCTAATACAACTCAAATAAAGTCTCAAAGTTCAAACAGAAGTTAAATAAGAAATTTAAAAAACAACTCTTACTAAAACAGTGTAGTTGATAACTAGTAGGGTCCACTTGCGCTTCATCAGTACCCCCATCCTTGGTGAATACTCGTCCTCTAATTTGGTTCTTGCATCACTTGATTGCCTTCCTTGAAAACTTTTAGGGGATGATGCTTGGATTGTGTTCCCTTTTCATAGGGAGAGCTGTTATTTTAATGCCATCCTTGTAAAAACTAATGGAATTTTTCTTTACTTGATGAATAGAGACTATATACTACTGCCACGGTCTTTCAAGTAGTAAGTTATTAGCATCCATGTCAACAGTATCACACCTCATCCTTGTAAATTTCACAGTAGAAAGAGGAACCTGACTTTATTTTAGTTACCTTAAGTCTCACCAGCCTCTTTAATCTAACCAGTTATGTAGGTAGAGGAATGCTTTTCTGTCTTTAGCTACAACTTATCAATCATACTACTTGAAACAAAAGTCGCACACCTACCTTCATCTATAATCAAATGATCTTTCATTCGTAGACTCTAAACTTAGTCTTGAATATATGATGCCTTTGTAAATTGGCTTCTTGCTTAGTTGTACATGTCAGCTTTCTTATCAAAATTGATAATGGATGGTCATCACTGCGAAGACCTTCATCTGCCTCCACAATCTCTACTTTTTATTCTTCATAAAAAATTATCATTTATAAATCATGTACAAGTTCTTCATATTCTTGTTCAACCTTGCCTATGCTGGTTGTCAAATTTGCCATCTATCATTGGGATACCAATTAGGTTGATGTCTCAGTTGACCACAATAGTAGCACTTGGTTGTGGTGGAGCATACGTATTGGATAGTAGGGGGTGCAACTTGATCTGGGTAAAACTGAACCCAAACCGACTTTTAAAAGATTTGGTTTGGTTTTGGTTTTAAAAATGCAAAGTTGAATTAATTTGGTTCGGTAATGGGTTGAAAGCAAAATACAACCGAATCGAATTGAAACCGAACTGAAATATATATATATATATATATATATATTATAATTTATTTTTATTATTCATAAAAATATCCATGGATGCTTGCGCTAGTAGGCATCCATGTGGACGTCACATGGGTGTCACATGGGAAATCTCACTCGTGTAGGAGGCCTTAGGGCCTTTATAATGAATCGGTTGGTGAAGGCATCCTTCCCCAGACGGATGTGGGACTAAGTTTTCCCAACCACGTATGCTTCCCTAGCCACGTAACCATGTATGCATCCTTCATACGTGGGACATTGGTCTGGGGAAGGATACCTTCCCTAGTTGATTCCTTATAAAGGACTTAGGCTCAAAGGGCCTCAACCAGGCCTTTAATCAGCCCCTTTAATCAGTCCAGCCATAATGGAATTTGGCTGTAATCGGCCCAGCCATGGTGGCGAACCAATTTTAATGCTGAACCGACCAAACCATTTAAATGCCCATCTCTACATTAAAACCAACCGAATCTAAATTCGGTTCGGTTTGGTTTGGGTTTAGGGTTTCACATTTTAAACCGGTTTGGTTTTCAGTTTATCAGTTTTGGTTTCTTTCAGTTTTGGGTTAATGTTCAATGCTTTTGTTTTGGTCTTGGATTGAGTTCAACCCGGACCGAACCAAACCGAACTGAGTTGCACCCCTATTGGATAGTGTGTTCTTAGTGTATACGTAGTGGCTTGTATGTTTTTGGTATTGTTGGTTTTTGTTGTTTGTTGAATATTCTCACAAACTGGTACTTCATGATCCGTAGGTTTAGATAAAGCAGAAAATGTAACCCTAATTTGGACTGGGTCTTTGTATCAAGATGATCTACTTTTGCTTCTACCCTTGTTGCTAGTTTTACTGTGTCATTGGTGTTGTATATTGGTTCTAAAGAAACATGATCTTGTATATTTGGATGACATTCTCCTCCCACTAGGCTTTGAACAGTGTTGGCTCATTGTAGGTGGATATGGACGTCTAGCTCTCGGATAGATTATCATCAAAGGTCCGGTGGACTACTTTGAAACCTTCAATGGGTCTTATGTTGAGATCAGCCACATCATCATTCTATGTGGCAGAAATAACGAGGCCAATGCAATACCTGCTTAGACAAAACCCCGATGTGCTGGCAAATGAATTTGTATGTTTATACATAATTAATGGATAGGGATTGCCAGTTCAATTAGTTAAGCTGCCCTCATCCCTCCCTAATGCTTAGGGATTTGTATTTTATAATCTGGTTAGGGGCAGCCTGACCCAATCCTAATTCACACTAAAAACCTTCGATGAGTCTTGTGTTGAGATAAGCCACATCATCATTGTATGTGGCAGAATTAACAAGGCCAATGCAATGCCTGCTTAGACATAATTCTGATGTGCTGGCAAATGAATCTCTATAATTATACATAAGTAATGGATAGGGATGGCAAGTTCAGTTAGTTAATCCGCCTTCATCCCTTGCCATTGCTTAGGGATTCGTATTTTATAAATTGGGTTAGGGGTAGCCCGACCCAACCCTAATCCACACTAAATTGAACCTTAATCCATTCACGTACGTTTTAGCTTTATCTTTGGTTAGACACAATGAAATGATTAGTTAAAGGACTTTTTCAAGTCAAATTTTAAATGGGGCATAGTAAAAACTAAATTTCAGGTCAGAACCTCTCAACTTATCTTTATCAGTTGGAGGCAGCCAGCATAGAAGATACTCTTTTCTTTCCAAGATTGAAGCTTACGCTTCATTTTGATTAATAGCTGTTCACATTCCTTTTGCCGTGAGGTTAGAAGTTAAGAGGGCTAGACCCAAATATCTAACAGGTAGCTTTCCTTCAGTGATAGGGAAAGTTTCCAAGCTTTTCTCCTTTGTGCAGAGGAACTGCACAAAGGTAAATGGAGCTTCTTCAATGATTTGTTCTCAAACCAGAAATTGAGGCCATGACACCTAAAGCTTTAAGGATGCCAGTTACAGAGATAAGATCACCATGACTGAATATAAAGATATCATCTGTGAATCACAAACTTTAATGATGGGGTTGTTGCATTTGGCATGGGTCTTGAAATCTCTCAGTACTTTTATTAGTGATACCTACAAACAGTTCCATGACAAGTAGAAAGATGAAGGGGGAAAGAGGGCACCCTTTCTTAAAAAATTTGTTTTTCAGAAGACAAAATAAAATTTTAAGTGAATCAAGCAGTCACTACAGTTGCTGTTAGATTTGGCTGTAGATGATTTCAAGTGTCGTCGCATCAAGTGCAGTGGAGAAAGGATGGCAGTGGTAGTGGATCATTTTCTCTTCCTTATTATTTTCTTTTTGTTTTTTTTTCCAATTAAAGTTCATTTTTCAGACATCAGAAAAAACCACGATAATATTAATGGGCAAAACATAGGGTTGCAATGCATAATTCCCTCAGCCATCTCTTGGTGAGAAACTAATTATTCTGGGGATTTGCCTCTTCTATTAGCAAAAAATTCATATAAGAATTATCTTGTTATTCTTGCTTCTAGTAGAGGATAATGGGATTTGAAAAGAAAAAGATAAACAGAAAATTTTTGAACTTGTTGAGTGTTGAAGGAACAAAGAACATTAGGTAAGAAGGTAGCTTTGCCAAGATGAGAATAGGAAAGGCAAGAAGGTATTCTAATTGAATAGTGGAAATTCTAGGAGAAATTGGTGCATTGTGGTTGACCTTATATTTTTTTTAAGAAAAGGCACCAATTGGCTGGAGGGAGAATGTGATAGTAAAATCTGAAATGTACCAATATTGTGGAGTTAGCTTATAAGTCACACTATAAAGTTATGAAAAAGAATAACGGAGCAAATATTAAGAAGAATAACTGAAATTTTCTTACACAATTTTAGATTTATGCCAAGGAAGTCTACCATTAAGGCAATCTTTTTACTTTTGATCAAGTGAAGAAGTTGACAGGTAAAAGGAGATATAGTAGTTAAAGAAATATTTTGATGGGTTATAGATAGGACATGAATATCAATCAAATACATTGAGCTCATCAAGGACATGTATAAGGGTGATAGGCAAATAGATTAAGTTTATAGTATTGAGGTGTTTACAAAAAGTTTTTGCCAAACTCATATTTTTCTTAATTATTGAGAAAATAATAATTTCTATTCAAGAAGTGACTTGGAGTTCCCCTTCTTTTTTTTTTCTTTTCCAGCTAATGTGGTTTTGGTGGACCAAACTAGGAATATAATGTGTTATGTATTTGTGAGTCTTGCAATGGTATAAGGCCAACCCAGTGTCCCATGTACTAACTCTTCTACTTTCTTTATAATTTAATTTCTGGCGTTACTTATACGGAAAAAAAGAAAAAAGAAAAAGGAAAAAAGAAAAAAGATCCAGTTGAGCAGGGAGTAAAGCAAAAAGAATCTGAATTAGTGTTAGCATAAAAGTTATTGGATGCTCATAACTTAATTGAAGATTGTTTTGTAACAAATCAGGACGGAGGAATATGATTCATTTTGCTGACTACAACTAGTAGGGGAAAGGCATTTCTGTATTGTTTTAATTGCATACTGTATGTTCTTTTAGTTGGTGGCTTTCATATATTTATCCAAAAGGAAATTGAGGAGAAAGGAAAAAGTGGAACTTTAAACTATTTAAGTCCTATCTGGAACTATTCCTTTTGTTGATTTTTGCTACTTATGTTTGCTGGTGACACCTTGGATGCAGGAGGCAGAGCTGCTGGTAAACATTAAAGAACATGTTCTCATTCCTTCGCATCAGGTGCTTACCAATGAAGAAAAGAAGACTTTGCTGGAGCGTTATACTCTAAAAGAAACACAGGTTGGTGTTGATCAAGCATGCCTACTAGATATTTTATCTTCTCCTTGTTTCAATAATTACTGCTGTAAAACTAATGCTTATTTCAAGGTTATATGTTGTAGCTTTAGATGAAACTTTTGATTTTGAGAAGTGCTAGTCTGTGTTCCAGCTGTATGCACATTTTTTTTTTTTGAAAAACAAGTGTAACAAGTGATGGGTAAAATTGTGATTATGGAGTCCGGAATGAGCAAAGAGAAACAACTAATTCTATCTCATCGTTTCTTTTTGATTTTTAGTTTTTGGATGAAGATCATAACCTTAATAAGAAACCATGGTAGCTGTATATTTTCGGAGTTGCAAATTAAAGTCTGAAATTAATGGACTCTTTTTTAAGATGCAAAAGATTAAAAGGGTAAGAAAAAGGAAAGAAAAACGAAAAAACAAAGAAATAATAACACAAAAAATTGAATGAATGTGTAAAAATTAGTTTTTATGTACAATATGTTCAACGAAAAATTAACTCTCAACGGTATTTATCGTCCAATATTATTGTTTTCTAATCAACTGTGAATATATACTTGCAATGCTTCTTTATTGATGTTATTCCTACTAAAAACAGATCTGCTAATTATTTTTCCCTTGTTATAATTCTTTGGAAATGACTACTCAATTCTCTGTACTCCTGGCTTGTTTTCATGCAAGGCAGTTTCAAGTTTCATTTATATTTGGTTTGTGATTGAATTAAATGATGAATAGTTTCTTGAGATGATGCGCATGTAATTGACACATGATCCTTCTTAGCCTCTCGTCACGTCAGCTTAACTTTTGTATCTTAGCCTATAGTTGAATTGAATCATATTCTTAGACTCCAAAATGCAGTGTCAGGCACGTTGGAATGCTGATTAAGTGAATTATCAGCAGATACAGTTATAATATAGATTAAGATGTTAAAACATTTACTAGACTATAGAATGCCTGCATTGGAAAAAAATTAAACACTCCATCCTGGTGGTTTCTTCCCCTATTGTCATGCCAAAGCTCTTTCATGACTATCAGAGCATTTGACAGCCTTATTTGGTTGCATCTTATAATCCATTGGGATAGTTCTCTCTCATCCACTTTAGAGGTACGGGAAGATTTAGCTTATTTTCTGTGTGGAACAAACCATTAAACGTTATGCCTGCCCCTTTCTCTTGATCATCAGCAACGGAAAACTTTATTAAGAGCATGTTATTAGGAATAGAAAGATCATCCTTGTAGATCAATATGGATGGAGGAAGAAAAAATGTGATATTATAGGACTACAACAAAAGGTAAGGATTGGCCTTTGTGTGACTCCTTACTATAAGCTTCACTTTTTGCTAGTTACTCAGCCAGGAAATTGGTTGATCTAGGCATCCATTGGTCTGGATTTGCTGAAGTCGCGTAAATAACTCTGAGGGCAACTTGGGAATGAGTTCACCCCTGTGGTGATTATGGCTGAATCTGCCTCCACATCCACACTTTCTAACACACAGGAATTGCTAAAATTAATTCAGTAATATTAGCAGTTATGCTTTGTTGGCTTTGTCATTTCATGCTTGAATTAGAAAGCACTATATTACCCATTCAACTGCTCACCACCCCTATTCTAGGAATGTTTCCAGTTGATCTTTCATCAAAATTGAGCTTGTATTTGTTGTTGAGGTAGTTACTAAGGTAGAGTCAAACTTCAATAGGACTAGTTTACTTACATTCTTTGTGCCTTTTATTTTTTATCCTACAAGGGTTTGAATTAACTAGATTCTCATTCATGGATGGGAGTTGCTTCCATGAAACTATAAATCAATCAGTCAACAGATAACTAAATGTCGTAATCTTACAAGTTTGAGTTAGCAACATGAATCCTATTTTTCCATTGCAATCTGTTGAAGACCATATCCACTGTTAGATTACTTTTATCTGAATCCTTTATGGCTGGCTCTACCATTTATTTTTTGTCGTATTCTCTCCCTTTTAAATCTTTTCGGCTGTGTTTGGAGCACTTCCATGTTTTTGAGGGGCCGTCTAGACCTTTTTGGTCTTCCTGTAGAATCTTTGGATTCTACAACTTTCACCCCTCACCTCCCATAGTCTTAAAATTTTTTTTGAATATTCTGAAATCATTTTAGCCTCTATCATCAGCATTAATAAAAGTTTTATCTCAATTGGTTGGGGAGGCAATATAAATCTTGTTCCACCATTGTTAATATTCTCGACTTACCCTCCCCTATTAGGACTGTTCATGGACTCTTTCAGATATATTCATTTCTATCTTTCTTAGTCTTCCTTCAAATCCATCTAAAACTTGCCTTTTCCTTGACTAGAATATGTAGCTCACTTGGCATGCTAGATACACCTATCCACTTTAAGACATCAAGTCATCAAGCTCTAATTTTATAGGCAATGTCTCTCTGATTATGGATAATTGATCCAATAGAACAGAAGTGGTTACTGTTGAAAGCATCTTGGTTTTTCATGTTTACTCTGCTTCATCCTATAGCTAGTAGTGCTAAATCACATCCCATATTTTTGGTCTTAAGCCTACTTATGTTTGAAATTTTTTAGTTTAGAATATCCCTCCATGGTTCTATTTTTTTTTGGTCCACTAATACCATATATTTTTCATTTAATATACACCAAATATTTCCATATATAATGGAAAAGATAAAAAATGAAATAAAAAATAAGAGGCTCAAACCCTATCCATGTTGTAGGCATATTGTTTCTGGAAATATATTTATGATTTCAAAGTGCTCAAACATGGAAAGGTTCCTGCTTCTTACATGTTGCGGTGATAATTTGAATGAAATTCCTTTATTGTCCAAAACCTACTAGATTAATTTTCTAATCACTGTCTGCATTTTTTTCCTCTTTTGATTGATCCATTCATATGAAGGTCCCTTCTCTTTGAAATTCCTTCTGTAAGTTCTAATCTCACAGCTTAAGTCTGTAAGTTCTTATGTTCTGATATAAGCATCAATCCCTTCTGTTGAAATTTCAAAACTTGAAAATTGCTTATCAGCGCATACTGTGGTAATTTTAAACTTGTTTTAGTTCCTTAACATGTCTTTTACAAAATCTCTTAACGATGTAAGAAATTAAATTAAATGACAACAAAGAACAAGAAAAACAAGAATTATAAAGTTGGTAAAAAAAAAAAAAAAGAGGACAGTTAGGAAGACAGTTAGGACAGTTAAAAAAAAGAGGACAGTTAAAAAAAAGAGGACAGTCAAAAAAAAAAGAGGACAGTTAAAAAAAAGAGGACAGTTAAAAAAAAAAGAGGACAGTTAAAAAAAAAGAGGACAGTTAGGAAAAAAGTTAGGAAAGAGCAGAAGGGAAGACAAGAAGGAAGAAGGCACGTTTTGCAGAAGAGAAAAAGGGGTGAGAGAAGAAAAAAACAGGGTATGAAACTTGGTCCAAAACAAATAAAATGTGAAGAGAAAATGAAAAACAGATTTGGGCCCTTTGGCAATTCCATATGAAAGTAGAAACTGCAAAGAAGAGAAGGAGAGGAGGTCAAGAGAGAAATGTAGATAGAGAAACAGGATTTGTTTGTTTGTTTGTGTGCTACATTCATTTTTCTCTTCCGAGAGTGCTTTTTGGTCATCGTATGTCCATAATCATTGATTAGGAGTCCTTTTTCGGGTTAATCTATAGAAGATTCGATTTGGTCAACTGGGTTTGAGGTTAGGAAATGCATATATTGGTGCTCCCATGCTTCATGCTTGTGTGTTTTTTTTAATTGGTTGTACTTTCTATTAGTTTCGTCTTTTGTTTTCTTCTTTCTTTTCTTTTATCCTTGTTTTTTGTATTACGTATTTTTCTTTTTCGATTTCTCTGAAAAGTTTTAATGGTCTGAAAGGCTTGGAAGTTTGCTTATTTTGCTTCTGGTATCCTTAGAGTATACTCAGGTCCACAATATTGTGCAGCCTTTTTAACATTCAAAATTGTATTTTGACAGGGTGCTTTTGGAAAAAATGCACTAATTGGATTTGGGTTGACAACTTACACATTGCTTGGATTAGGAGTGGTATATCCTGAACCTTCATTTTGCCATTATTCTTAATATTGCTCTCAAGTGCAGCATATAAATTGGCGTTGTTTAATTTGCTATTTTAATGTGTTAGTGAAATGCTGGAGTATTTGGACATGTAACAACTTTGTACCAACACTGACCAAATATCTATCTTTCTATCTTTCTTAGTTTCTGTAACCAAAAAAGTAGAGAGAGACTTTGGTTGTTAGCACTGTGGAAAAATCAACCATATGGATGGATAGTCATTGGCATGTTATGTGACTTTCATTTAGAGCATTTGTTGATTTTTAAAATATTTGTGATGGACCAGACTTGGTAAGCCAATCATAGGGTGTTAACAGAGGAGAGGTCCAACTAATCCTAGAAACTGAACTTATTTTATTGAAAGGTTCAAGGTATTATCAGTTTAGGAATTCTTACCATTTATCCTGAATTGAACCCATAAATATCCAATTTATGATAGATGCTCGATACTTGCTACAGAAAACTCTGCTTATGTTGTTTGTATTGCTATATCTTTGAGGCATTGTCACTTTCTCAGCCCCCAAGCTCCGGTGTAATACTATTTTTAAATCATTAATGACATCTTTTGTGCCATTAACTTGACTTATAATAGTTAATCTTTTGGAAAATGATTTGCTTCATTGAAATTTGGTTTCAGTGACAACTGAAAAGTGAGTAAAGAGTATCTAGGGCAAAATACTAAGCTATTAACATTTGAATTTCGAAATATATAACTAATGCAGTAGTGATTCAAGTAATTTATGTGAAAGAAGCTTTCATTAAATTAAATGACAACAAAGAACTAGAAAAACAAGAATTATAAAGTTTGTTAAAAAAAAAAAAAAGAGGACAGCTTTGGCTATAGTTTCATATGAGGGAAAAAAGTTAGGAAAGAGCAGAAGGGAAGACAAGAAGGAAGAAGGCACGTTTTGCAGAAGAGAAAAAGGGGTGAGAGAAGAAAAAAACAGGGGGGGGGGGGTATGTGTGGTGAGGGTGGGGGGGAAATAGATAAGACTCAGAGAGACAAGAAATAAACATGGGCACTGGATCCCACAGATTGACTTGTTATTGTAAACATTTGAAGATAGAACTTTGAGACCCAATTGAACCTTGTAATCATTAGCCACTGGATCCCACAGATTGACTTGTTATTAAGCCCTGATTTGATTAATCAGTTAATTATTAAGCATATAGGACAACTCCACTGCCACCTCACCAGACAAAGGATGAGGTGTTTTAGCTGTGAACATGATTTAGAAAACTGTCCTAACAGACCTAATACCATGTACAACACCCCTTAGGAACCTATCAGCACATGACACCTAGCTTATTAACAACTGTGTCATGCAACCAAAAGATGCCCAATTGAGAAACAAATACTAAACTTTTGCACCTGATAAGTTCAAATTTGTTTATTTGGTATTTGGAGCCTACACTTGTGTTGTCTCGAGATCTATGCTGCAATGGTCCTGCTTTGGTCGACCATGGCTAAGCTTAAACAGTAGCATGCAGTAGAAATGAGTGCTCTAATTTGATGGACCCCGTCACACTCTCCTTCCCCACTTCATCCCTACAACCACTTCTTCACCATCCCAAGTCACATGCCTCCTATGAACCACAAGGGCCTATCCATATTTTCCATTGATCTTTGGAGATTTTTTTTCCCTGCTGCTATCTTTATCACGTGTTTTTGGGTGGTATAGATGGATGGCTGACACATGATCTTAGGAGATTTTTTTCTTTGATCTCATATCTAAATTCTTGAATTGGTTTGGTACATGGATTAAATCATTCCAGGTTGCTTTTCCAGCTACGCTTTCCCAGCTGTGATCTCTATCTGCATTCTTTTAAGCATTTGGTAGAATATCCTAATGAGGTTGGAGACAGTTAAGGTATCCCAGACTACAGTTATTACAAAGGGAATCATGTCCAAAAAGATAGGCTCTACCCACTGTTGAGTAGTCTGAGATCTTCCATGACTAATCAAAAAGGGGCAAGCCAAAATTTAATAAGAAAAAGGATACATGTGCTACTCAAACTAGTTTCTTCAACATGCACTGAAGTGTTTATAAAAGGGCTAAAATATCCTCATTTTGTTTTTTATTTTGTCTTGTGATCTTGAAACTCTGAGGATGACTTGTGCTTGTATATTAGTCTAATGAGATTTGTTCCCACCAGTAGGGATCTGTAATCCACCATATCTGCAATCATAGTTATAGATAAGTGCTCCTCATGGAGTCATTAACTCAACCATTGGTAGGAAATTGGATCTCCCAAGTTAATTTCAGCAATCATGACACTTCTTTCTTGCTGATGAGTCTAATTAAATGGGATTAAGCTTTCTGCCTTTTGTTGATCAAAATCATTCATACTTTATCCAAAAGAAAAGCAAAGTTGGGTTTGCAGGTTATATAGGGAACCATAATTTAAAATACACCTAGTGCTCTGTACATGGAAGCCACCTTCCTCTGCTTTTAACTCTACCCTGTTTTAGACGGTGATGGATGATTTGCCCTAAATTTCTAGTTTAAAGAGTAAGGTCACTCCTTTACGCAACAACTTAAGTGGCACACACTAAAATGGAGATGTGGAAGTTGGAAAGATGTGGCCCACACTCCTATACTCAACAGTTTTTTCTGATTTTTTGCTTCATTCTTATCTAAAAAGAGTAAATTAAATTGCATAATATCTAAGTCCCATTTCAATAGCAAAGATGATCAAGCTCAATCATAGCCAAGAGCAATCAATAATTGTTATGAAGTCAAAAATGACATCCAAAGAAAACCAACAAGGAAACAAATCAAGAAGATCAACAAGTATCATATAAAATATGATCAATATTAGATTTCAAAGTTGGCTGAGTTGCCTTTGTGCTTGAAATGAAAGAGAAAGGCAATTTACTTGTCATTTAAAAAAGAGTTTAAATCAACAAAAGCTCAAGTAGAATACCTGAAAATGTCTCAATGGAGGCTTAAAATTGATATAGTATAGGAAAGAATACCTGAAAATTTATCAAATCAAATCCAATCATGTTATATACAAAATCTAATATAATTTCATATAAAGTGGATTAAAACATAGAGATACTCAAACCAAATTGATCCACAAACCGAAAATTTAACCAAAAAAAAATTAACTCACAATAAAAATTAATCAAGACCAAACCACTTCAAAATAAAGAAACACCATGGCACTTTCCTCAAAATAAAAGCAAAAAGAAACAAAAGAGCAATGATAGAAAAAGAAATGGACACTAAATTTGCATCAACTAATTACAAATAAATAAGTAGTGTATGGATAAAAAAAAATAAGGGATAAGTGTATGTCTTTATGTGTGTGTGTGAGAGGGAGGGAAAAGAGAAGGAGAGGGGAGGGAGGGGGAGAGAGAGAGAGAGAGAGAAGTACTGAATACATAAACTGAATTGGCAGTAGGGGAATTCATTTAAAAAATAATGATAATGTAGGCTAAATTTAATGGCACAAAATACACAAGGCTGAGAACATTGATCTTAAAATTTCTAATATATTTGTATTGTGAGGGATTTTATTTCCTATAAAGCAGATGTAGAATCACACAAAACATGGGAAACACCAATTGGAGTTTCTACATTAGGAAGTCTAAAGCCGCAAGCAAGGCATTGAATTTCATCTTGACTTGTCTGCCAAATTAAATCCCATGGACCAGAAGTTGACCCAGTTCAGTGATCAAACATGATTGATGTTTAAACTGATTTCTTGACCATTCAAATGGTTATGCAAAATACAGGCAAGGCCAAGCTGGGGCCAACCATAAACCAACTAAACTAGCAAATTTGTTTATAGAGGGAATCACAATCATTCATGACAAAGAATAGAGAATGAATACATACAAATTTGGAAGTCGAGCATGATGGATCAGTCATGGCCAGTATAGAATATGCATTACCGAAGAGAGCAAATATGAAAATTTTGCAAATCCCAGTGTTTTGAGTATAACTTGATTACGGTTTATTCAATACTGATGTAGTTGACAGGAGAAAAATCCCTATGTAATGCCAAAAACAATCAATGAATAACATGGCCTTGGCTGTGCGATAATACAAGATCCGTGAATAAAGAATTATTGCATGTACATATTCTAGAAACAGGGGTTTTGGAAGTTCTTTGAAACAGGATTCAGCGACAATAGAAAGAAAAGCACAATAGTATTCTCAATCTCTAGTAAAAGATATGAAGAAAATAATGAAATCAGATGCCCTAGGGAAAAAAAAGAGTACCTTTGGCTATTCATTTAGTCATTTGGAAACGAAGAAATTCTCTTTATTTTTTAAGGAGTGAAGGATGGAGTAGCTTTAGTTTTAGAAGTGCCTTTTCCTTGATTTTTGGTGGGAATTCATTGTTCTCGAGTTAAATGATGTTTCATATTCAGATTTTGCAGATGATTGGAATGCTTTTTTTTCCCCTCCTTAATTTACTTCATTGGTAGAAAAAAACCTTTGACATAAATATAAATTTATTCATCAAAAATTAGTAAATAACAATATATGTAAACTCTTGAAGGCAAACAATATAAAATAGTTGAAAAGAAGATTACCAATACTAGAAATCTTTAATCAAATATAGTAATACTTCTACTCCAATACATAGGTAGAGAAATTCACGTCTTTGAGATATAAAAAATGTGTGGCTTTTTTCCTTTAATTTGCAACACCAAAAGCTTCACTTTATCTCTCTCTCTCTTCATGGTTTGTCCAACAAGCTTTGGGTGCAGTTTTGATATGTTGTTCTCATGAAACCCAACATTGGAAGGATCATTGTGACATATAGGGATATAGGATGTCTTGTTTTGCATCCAATTTCTTCCATTTTTCTTTCACAGAAGGTATTTGACTTGGATTCTGCATCAGTTGTTAGAATATACTGCGTTGGGTCCACTGGTGTTATACATTTGAGTGAGATGTTGAGTCGCTAATAAGGAAGCGAAGTGATGGCATTTTGAAAATAGAACACGTGCTAGAATTTGAGGGAAGATAACGGAGGACATGAACAGTTCTGCTATGAAAATTTATTTAGAAGTGATGAGTGTCTTTTAGAAAAGAACCCATCAAACTATTCTGTTGCTAAAATGGGCAAGTTTTTTATTTTATTTTATTTTTTAAAAGAATATGAGTAACAAAGAAGTACCAGTGAACACAGTACAGAATATTTACAATTTCTCAACCCCCTAAAACAATCATATTTAAGTATAATTTTTCAATAGACAAATGTGAGATCTTTATGGTTTGTGCATCCGAAGTTTCCATTCGATTGTGCTTCGCCTTCTACTCTTTTCAACTTTGCTCTAAGTTCTGTCACTTTGTCTTCTGCTTCCTGGGTCTGTGCTTCAAGCTCCTCAATCATATTTCAAGATGACAGCACCAGTGAACACAGTACAGAATATTTACTAAGAGTCACGTGTTGGATTCTTAGTTTGTTTTTCTCTTTGTCATGTAGTTTAAAAACTCCCTTGGCAACTACTTCATTATAGCCATTCGGATTTATATTTTGAAATTTAATGTGTGTTTTAAATTCCTTGAAAATAAATTAGGATATTGTCATTGCAATTGCAATGCCTGGAGTAACTACTTCAATTATATTTAGATAAATTATATTGGTACATAGACCAACCACGTGCGAAGCACGTGGAGGGCAAAATTAGTCAATAACAAAATACGAGGGCTATGATGCAAAGTGTATTGTAGTTCACGTCATCTCATAAACTATCATATATAGAAATTGCAGAATACATGTTTTGTGCATTTGGAGGTAAATAAGGATGGACTGCCCTGCATGTCTATCTTAATTTCTAACATGTGCAAAACGCATTTCATATCAGCGTTATCACATAATGATAGCTTCTAGGGAGATGTCCTTTGGTGTTTAAGCAATTTTTTTTATCATTCTTCACCGATGTTGTGTTGGTAATTTATTATACTTCCTGTGCATGCACATGTTCTTTCCTGTGTACTTCATGCATCAAGATAAATGGACTTGTTCAGAAAGGAGCTTTGTGTGGTTGTACAAAGAAATAAGATAGAGAAAAAACATACAGTTTTTATATGCCTCTAATTATAGCAAAACAAAGTATATTACTTTTGTTTAAACCTCCTTTGAGGAACAGCTCTAAATTATGGCACAAAGAGCGTGATTCAGGAATTTTTGTTAGATTAGAATAAAAATTTCCAATCTCTATTTCTTTGTACTTGGAGTACGCTGCTTGCTACACCATTCTCAAGCATTCCTTGTATTATGTACTTATATTTAATCGTCAAAGCTAGTAAGGATATTTGAGTCTTTTCCTTTTGTATGTCAACAGAATAAGACACCTGAGAATGGTAGTAAATGGCCTAGAGATGCTTATTGTGTTGCCAAAAATTTCCAGATTTATAAGACACTTGTCATAGAAATCCTTCTTCATGATAAAAACATGAATTTCTAATCCTTCATGTACGTGCTGTGGTTTGGTAAAGTCTTGGTTGCTATTTAGGTTTTCTTTTTTTGTTTCTACATTTTTCTCTTCTGTTTTTACAGGCTGCATTAGGAACTAAAGGAGGGTCAAGTGGTTCCCCAGTCATTGATTGGCAAGGAAGGGCTGTGGCTCTGAAAGCAGGAAGCAAATCATCAAGTGCTTTTGCATTTTTGTTGCCTCTAGAACGGGTAAGTATTTATTCTCTAGTATCTATAATGTGTCATGCTGTAAGTATTTAGGCCATGGCATATGATATGCATTGTAATTTTTGGTATTTGTTTTGCTGTCTTCAATTTCTTTCAAAAATCAAAAGATTAGATCAATAAGTTCAATTTATCAAGATCAATTCTTTTAGGGACTCTAGAAGTACCGAGACAGATCAACAGACGCCCCCTGGCTTGAGATCTGTACCTATGTTCAACAAATACCGCCTACCGAGCTCTGCCGAGGAATAGCTTTCGGATTATCATCCGACTGCGATTGAAGGCAACCTAGGGGAACTAATTGGTATTTGGAAAGTCCCTTCAATTGATCTGATTTATTGATCTATTTGATCTAATCAGATGTTCAAATAGATCTGCCTTTTAGTTAATAGTTTCAATATTCAATTTGCTAATTTTCTATCTGCTTAGATTATTTCTTCGTGTGTTTAAGTTAACGATCCTAGACATAGTGGTATCGAGCCACCATCTAATAATTTATGATTTTAAGACATAGGATGAAATTATAAATGTCAAGGTTGCAAATCATGATATATGGTGTTATTGGCATGCGAATAATTATGTAGTCTCAATATTATTGCACCATCAAGGTTTTGTAGAAGGTACTTATACATGCTTTCTTTTCGTGGTTTAAAAACCTTATATCTTCTACCTCTTATTTTAAATGTTTATAGTTTTTAGCTCTAGTGGCATGTATATGGAATGAATGAAGAATGTATAATTTAATTTAATTTTGAGTACTTAAAGGTGATTGGGGTCAGTGGTATGGTCTTGGGGTAATCCCATAGACCTGGGGTTTTCGCCTTCAATCGTCGTGTTTTAATTCTCTTAGCAATCCATGCGATCCTATGCTATTATGAGGAATGTATTATTCCATCTCTTATTCAAACTGAACTTATTGTTGTGATGCCAGGCCTTTTTTGAACCTTACCCTTGCCGGATACCATATTGATTTTGCCCATGAACTTCTAACAAGAAGAAGGCCGCAATATGTTGTGATCAACTTGCCAGTTGCCACACTGTAACCCAAATCTTTCTGGTGGTTCTCCTATAAGTTATTGTAAGACTCTGAGTTTTATTGACCTTTCTAACTCGTATTGCTTCTTGGAAGGAGACATGATTCCTTTAGAATCAATTCTTGTGAAACATTTAATACGATGTGGTTAAAAAAAAAGAAAAATGTTTGGTAAAGACAATAAAAAGCACTTTCATGTGAAGTATAAAATGTGAACGAGAAGGAGAGATAAATCTGGGTTGAGTAGGAGACATCAATAAGAGAGAGATTAGGGGGATTTTGTTTTTGGGTTTTTTCTGCATTGCTTATTTGTATGGATCTTATGTGAGAGATCTATGCTAGATAGAAAATGTTAATGGGAGTTTTATAGAAAGCCCTATGTTTAAAATAGGTATTGAAGGGTTTATATTGGGGTCAGGCTCAATTCATACTGGAAACAGTTTGGACTGATTAACTTCAAGTTGGGCTAATCCCTAATAGGTCAAAAACCACACCCAATCCACTCTATTTCCTTTGGTTGGAAAATACAGCCCCAGATTTTGAGGCTGAAGCAGATTTTGATCAGGAGTTCATCAAGGTATTTCATAGAATAAAAAGAAATAAATAACTAACAATGACAACAAGAATGATTGGAATTAATCAGTACAACTCTTGATATCTTGTGTAATGTTATCTTCTTTTTTCCTCTTCAAATTTTGAATTTTTTTTTTAATGTTGAGCTTTTCTTCTTCCTCAAATTTCCATTTTTTAATATTTTTCTAATATAAATATTGCATTTAAATATTTGGTAAAACACATTAATTATTGCTAGCTGTTGATTTAAAGTATTAGCCTACTTGCCTCTCCTCCCTCCCTCTATGATTTAAAGTATTGCCAAAATACTGATATGGGTTGGCCAACCTGTATTGGCGTTAGAATGACTAGACGTAGGACATATAAAGGCATGCATAGTTTTTTAGGTAATACTTAAAAGATCCCTTGATACTAGCTGAAACTAATCCAGTGCTATAGTGATTTGGATAGGCCATTTTGGACTGGCATAAGGTTGGCTGTATGGGTAAGGATACTAATTATTTAAAGTTTAAACTCTTCCTCATCTTATCCTTTATCTCTGTGAGAGTTTTTTATTCCATGTGCGTTCATGAGTTTTTTTTAATGCTATTTTATGGCTATATTGTACTCTAAAATATTTTTTAAATTTTAGCCATGATTTGTTGATAGTGACATGGTCATTAAGGGAAAAATGATCCCAACTCCTAAAAGACATCCATGTTAGTGATGTGGACAAGTTAGAGATCATCATGAATCAGGTTCTTATTGGCAACCGAGCTCCTAGGAAGCTGGTGATCTCTCTATATTGTAATTTTTTATCTTTCTCGAACTTTTGTACACGGGATTGAAACCTATCATAGGGATTTCTATTCCCCGCGTTAGATTAGAAAAGTGTTATACCAAAGAACAATAGATTTTGTTATAGGAAGAGAGCTCACGAGGTATTATGGCCATAGAGGGACAAGAATAGCCTTGTCACAATTGATATTATGGTTTTGCACTTCCGCCTTCAATTTTCCTCTTTTGTTAGCTGCTAGCTATGGCTATTTGCTTATGAATGTTAGCTGTGGATATTTGTTGATCAAACACATGCCATGAGATCATTGCAGGCTAGCTGTGGCTATTTGCAAGGCCATGGAAGCAACCCTAAACTTTGAACATGGCTGACTCGAAAATGTTTTGATGAGTTGACATATAAAGTTGAGTAGACGCCAGGATTCCCCCAATGTGATTGGGAGTGGGGACTTTAAAGTCCTAATATTCTCTTTATCCCCCACCCACATATGGTATGTGTGTCCCAAATTACACTCTTATGACATCCTTGTACCTTCTTATTTAAACCAAACGAAACCCACATTATCTAGATTTTATTCCAAAGGCGAACAAGGAATAGAATACTTCTTTATAGTTTGCCAAACTTCCAAAAGGATTTTCTTCTTTTGTCTTAAGCTCATCGACTCCTCATGCCTAAACTTTTAACTTTGGGGAAGTTTGCAAAAATGTGGAATAATAAGTCAATATAAGGCTACATTCTTCTTATAGCTTGTCTTTGAGATGAGTTAGAAATTAGTCTTATATTTGATTTGTTTTCAGAGCTAAGTCTTCAAAGAAAATCTCAAGTTTTAAGTCATCAAAACTTAAATAATCTTCGTGTTCTACCCCAAGAAAAGATCTTCCAAATAAGTGCATAGGTTTCTTGGGAACCTTGGAATCCCAAGCTTTTAAGAAGTCCTTTTGTGGGTCATTTGGAAACGATTGAATTCCAAGCAAATAACAACTCAAAATCAGAAATAAAAAGAATAAAAATTAAAAAAAAATCAACTTCTTTAAAGCAACTTGTGCTTCTTTTTCAACTCAAAGAGTTTCAAAGAAGGTTCAAAAAAACATCATAGGCATGTGAAAGCTTTTGAATTTCAAATTTTATCAAGTTTATCATAGGCCTCTGAAAGCCTTTGAATTTGAGATTTTTAAGCTTCATAGGCCCTTAGAAGCCTGACTAATTCCGTCAATCTTTTTCGGCCTTTGAAAGCCTTGGAATTTCAAACAATCAATTCATAGGACAACTGAAGGCCTTTAAACTTCAGATTTCATGGGCCACCAGTAACCTTTGAATCCCAGATTTTTACAAGCCTTAGGAAAGCTTGAGTAATTCTTAATTTCATAGGTCTTCTAAAGCCTTAATTTAGAAACTCATGGGATTGTTGAAAGCCTAAACTTCCAGATTTTTCAAAACTTCATAGATATGAGGAAGCCTGCGTAATTCCTCAACTCATAGGATGGCTGGAAGCCTGAAATTCCAGATTCTTCAAAAACTTCATAAGCCCTTGGATGCTTGCGCTCATTCCAAGAAATTTGTATAGGCCTAAGGAAGCCTCTTAATTCCTTAACTCATAGGACCTCTGGAAGCCTGAAATTTCAGAATCTTATCTTCATAAGCCTCTAGAAGCTTGTGTGATTCTAGAAGTTTATGAAGGTCCCTGAAAGCCTGCGTAATTTCAGGAAGCTTTGGAAGCCTAAATTCCAAGTTCATAAGCCCTTAGAAGCTTGAGTAATTCGAAGACAATCCTGATTTGTCTAAAAACTTTCATTTTAGACATTTTATATCTTGTGGGACATGTTGGAAGCCCTAAAATATTCCAACAATTCTTTGCACTTCAAACATATATAAACCATTCCACCTTCTTCCATCTTCTCATAATCCTTACTGTTCTATAGGAGCACTCCAAACTACTCCCCTCTATCTGGTCTTTTTGTTCATCACTCTAGGATTAATGTCCTTCACGACCTAAAAAAATCAAACTAAAACAAACTAAGTACCAGAATTTATCGCCGAATGACTGGGGTTTGGGTGTTTGAGAACGGCGTATTTCGCCGCAAGGACCCAACAGCTGAGACTTCGGAAGGATGACAGGCGAACACTCGCAAGAAGGTGTTAAGTTCATGTTCCCACCAAGGAAATCATATCTTATTACTCCTCATTAGCGGAAATCCTTTTTAGGTTAGGTTGGGAGAGGTACTATGATGATCCAGATCTCTTTCAGTTCCACAAGAGTATGACCGTTGATCTCATCTCTCTGCCTAGAAAATTAGAATTCTTTTGCTTAGAGAATTCTCCAAGTTCAAGTCATTTCTTCCTTGGAGTTATTGTCGTTAAGAATCCTTTCTTCCTTGGAGTTATTGGAGCCGATCCACAACCGCATATAGATATTACAAATTAATTGTATTTGGGATAGCTTGAAAGATGAAAAAGATGATGCTGACTGTAACGGTCCTAGCAATACGAAATGCAGATACTCAATGGATGGAGATTGTTCTCTGATATAAAAAAATCGTAACGGGTTTCAGAGTAGAACTTGGAATTGATTGCGATATTGTTTCCTTTGGATTGCAGTTGGGGAGCTACTAACTCCATTAGCATTGGTAGGGTTAGAAGACAGCCTTCTGTTGGAGGATATTAGTATAAAGGTTGAAGGTAACGGTAGGAAAGACCTAAAGCATCCCAAAAGCTGAATTTGGAGTAAGCTCTATCGAAGTTGCGTTCGGATTAGGCTCACTTGCGTAGTATCCTAGCCTGTTAAAGATGCAGCTGGATTGTGGGAATGCAATAGGTTATGCATTGAGTGCCCCAACTGGGCGTACAGACCTGAGTCTGTGGAAGAGGTCTTACTTGAATGGGATTGGAATTTGAATTTCAATGAGCTTGATTACTGGCCAATACATGTCATGATATAAGTATCAAAATGCAAGTTGACTTGTGCAGTTGCTTTAAGGATGTGACACTTTAATAATACGGGATGATGCGGCTATTCAACGCATCCTCAAAGCGACTGGAAGAGTCTACTCGCATTTTAGTACTTATATCATTCTCTGGTGCAGGATAGTAATCTTCTTTCAGCTGTATATCCCTGAGATTGGGGATCCTGAGAAAAAACATCATGAAGTGCTCATGGGTTGTGCTATAGATGAAGGGTTTTCTTAAAGTGGCACATTCTGTAAGCAACCCAGCAGCAAGGAGAGAGAGGGTCCTCTGGTGTACATCCAGTTGCACATCCTCAAAAAAAAAGTACATCCGGTTCACAAAAAAAATTTAAAAAAGAAAGTACATTTGGTTCACAAAAAATTAAAAAGGGAGAGTTTGAAAGCGTGGCAGAAATGGAAATGAGCAGTGAAACTGGATGTGTACCAAAGGACCCTTTTTCTCCCTGGTGCTGGGTTGCTTACAGAACGTGCCACCTTCAGAAAGCTCTTCATCCATGGCACAATCTATGAGCACTTTATGATGTTTCTTCTCAGGATCCCCAATCTCAGGGATGTACAGGTGAGAAAAGATTAGTATCCTGTACCAAAGAATGATATAAGTACTAAAATGTGAGTAGATTCGTGCAGTTACTTTGAGGATTCGTTGAATAGCTGTTTCATCTTGTATTATTAAAGTGTCACATCCTTAAAGCAACTGCACAAGTCTACTCGCATTTTGATACTCATATCATGACATATGGTGGTCAGTAATCAAGCTCATTGAGATTCAAATTCCAATCCCATTTAAGTAAAACCTCTTCCGCAGACTCAGGTCTGTACGCCCAGTTGGTGCATTCAATGCATAACCTATTGCATCCCCACAATCCAGTTGTATCTTCAACAGGCGAGGATACTGCATAAGTGAGCTTAATCTGAATGCCACTTCGAGAGAGCTTACTCCAAATTCAGTTTTTTGGATGCTTTAGGCCTTCCCTGTCGTTACCTTCAACCTTGATACTAATTTCCTCCAACAGAGGGTAGTCCTCAAGCCCTGCCAATGCTAATGGAATTAGTAGCTTCCCAACTGCAATCCAAAAGAAACGATATCGCAATCGATCCTAGGTTTTATTCTGAACCTCGTTACCATTGTTTTGAATCAGAGAATAATCTCCATCTATTGAGTATCTGCATTTGTTATTGCTAGGGCCGTTATAGTCAGCATCATCTTATTCAAGTTCATTCAAGTTGAATGCTTGGATAAGTCACTGAGCATCTTTCAAGCTATCCCAAATACAATCAATGTGTAATCTCTGTATGCGGTTGCGGATAGGCTCCAATGCTTCCAAGGAGGAAATGATTCTTAATGACAATATCATACACGTGAAAGGACTTGAACTTGGAGAATTCTTTAGGCCAAAGAATCCTAATTTTCTAGGTAGAGAGATGAAATCAACGGTTATACTCTTGTGGAACTGAAAGAGGTCTGTGTCATCATAGTACCTCTCCTAACCTAATCCAAAAATGGTTTTCTCTAATGAGGAGTAATAAGATATGACTTCGTTGGTGGGGACATGTATTAGCACCTTCTTGCGAGCGTTCGCTTGTCGTCTTTCCGAAGTCTCAGTTGTTGGGTCCTTGCGGTGAAATATGCCGTTCTCGAACACCAAACCCCAATCATTCGGCAGTAAATGCTGGTACTTGGTTTGTTTTAGTTTGGTTTTTTGGGTTGTGAAGGACAGTAATCAAAGAGTGATGAACAAAAAGAGCAGGTAGAGGGGAGTAGATTGGAGTGTTCTTATGGAACAGTAAGGATGATAGGAAGATGGGTGAAGGGTTTATATATGTTTAAAGTGTGATGAGTTGATGAGATTAAGACAAAAGAAGCAAGAGAAAATCTTTTTGGAAGCTTGACAAGCTATAAAGAAGTATTTTATGTTTTGTTCGCCTTTGGAATAGAATGGATATAATGTGGGTGCCGTTTGGTTTAAATAAGAGGGTATAAGGATGTCATAAGAGTGTGATTTGGGATACACATACTATTTGTGGGTGAGGGATAAGGAGAATATTCGGATTTTAAAGTCCCCACGCCCAATCACATTGGAGGGGAATCCTGGCGTGATTGTTTATGTACTCAACTTTACATGTCAACTCATCAAAACATTTTCGAGTCAGCCATGTTCAAAGCACTATAATAGATGTTGAAAGTGCTAAACTCTAGTGAATGTAATCTGGCTTAAGTCATTTAACATTTCAAATGTATAAGCTGCCATGGACCTTTAAGTTCACCAATCATCCCATTAAAGGGGGGCCAAACTGAATCCCTTTTCATTTTATTTCTGCAACTGAAAAAAATAAAATAAAAAAAGGCACAAGAAAGAGGCTGCAAAAAGGGGGAGAAGAAAGTTCTAAAGCTAAGGAGAGTTGTGCAATCAATAATGTTGAATGAAGAAAGGCTTCCTTAACTTATTATATTTGGACTAAAACTACTGAAATAATGAAAAAAAATATAATGAGAAAGAATCCAAAGCAGATGATGGATCATGATTGGGAAGGAGAGAAACAAAAATTAAAATGGAAGTCTTTTTCCTCTCTGTGTTTGCTTCCACTTGCAGTCAAGGTGGGTTTTTTGGGATACTTGTTTGTTACTGCAAACGAAAGATATTAGTGTGAGAAGTATACGAAAATAAGAGGGGGTTTAAATGAAGCATCCCAAAGCAAGTTTATTTAGTTTTGTGGCACCCAACTGTCTTCAATTAGAAGTAGAACCATAATTATTTAGAAAAATATGTTACAGCAACTGTTATGTCTCAGGTACTTCTAGAGCATGTTGGATCATGTTGTATTAGTCTATTTATTAAATTTCTGATGTTATATTTTTTTTACTTGCTTTTTTAAAGATTTAATTCACGTGAAAGCTTTGGTAACAGTTATAATATAGATGCTCTCAATGTTTATCTTCCTCCTTATTTGGTTATTTCATTTTGTAAGGGTTCTATAGATTTTTATAGTGAAGGTGGCTTTCTTCATCTGATTGTGAGTTCCTTTGTGTCACCAACTTGAATTTGGTAAGTGTAATTCCCATTGGTCTATTTTGCATAGCTCTACCCTCCATTTATCATCCTCATTGAAGAATTTTGTTAGTTGATATTTGCTTCATGGTTAAGCTCTCAATGTTTAGCCTCCTCCTTTGGTGATTTCATTTCGTTAGGGTTCTATAGATTTTTATAGTGGAGGTGGCTTTCTTCATCTGATCGTGTGTCCTTTGTGTCACCAACTTGAATTTGGTAAGTGTAATTCCCATTGGTCTATTTTGCATAACTCTACCTTCCATTTCTCTTAATGCATGTCATTTTGGTTTCATCGATCTCTTTTTTCTTCAAATACGTAGTTTTTTGACTTCATGCTATTTATCGTCCAATTTGAATGATAAAAGCATAGTATGTCAAGAAACTTTTACGTATTTGGAGAGTTGCGCAGAGATGCTGCAGAAATTCGTAGAGAAATATATGCATCACATGGATAAACGAGTACTTTGCACGCTATTCTTGAATGGGCAAAACCAAGCATAAACTTTAAAACTAACCGGAGTACCATTTGATATTAGAAAGGAACCTATTTATGGAGTATTATTTTGCAGAAGAACAAGGATAGCGTTCCCACATTGGTGACACAGAATACATTAGCTGATGGATAGAAGTTGGATTCACAGCTCTAGGTATTTAATAGGCTGAAATTTTTTTTAATGTTGCATTGTTAGCTAAATATTATCAAATATTAACTAAATAGGCTATGTTTTAATATATGGATGATGCAGGGCTAGTCCAGAGTACAGAAATGGTGTAATTGGGTTCATCAAGTTTGCTGAAGATCACGGTGCAACATGTAATGAGAAGTTGAAGTGTCCTTGCCCGAAATGCTGTAACGTATTGTATCAGACCAGTCGGGTTGCGTACGAGCATATGATATGCAATGGGTTTGACCTGACTTACAAGGTCTGGTATCACCATGGAGAGGACAGGGTAAGATTACGATCTAGCCAACCTAAGTTTGCATATGGTGGAGATGATTTACATAAGAAGGGTGATGAGGCTAGGGTTATGTTGAGTGAAATTTTTGGTGCTCAGACTGAAGGAGATACATCTGTGAGTTCGTTACACAAAGCACCAGCTGACACGCAAAATCGGGAGAATTGTAAGTTTGAAAAACTGTTAAATGATGCTGATCAAGAGTTGTATAATGGGTGTAAAAGACATACAAAATTGTCTTTCATTATTAGGCTATTTCATTTAAAATGTTTGGGAGGATTGAGTAACAAGATATTCAGTTTGCTTCTTGTCTTGTTGAGGGAGGCTTTCCCAGATGACACAAATTTGCCAGATAATTTCTCTCAAACAAAGAAGATAATAACAGATTTGGGTTTAAGTTATAGTAAAATTGATGCATGCCCAAACGATTGTATGTTATATTGGAAAGATTCTGCCCATAAGGAGTCATGTGATATATGTGGAACTTCTAGATGGAAATCCCTAGATGGTCAATCGAAACAGAAGGGAAAGAAGAAGGCAGTGAAGGTATTACGCCACTTTCCTTTGAAGCCACGTTTACAGAGGATGTATATGTCATCTAAAATGGCCGATGACATGAGATGGCACGCTGAGGGTCGTAAAAAAGATGAGAAATTAAGACATCCCGCAGATTCTCCCGCTTGGGAGGCTCTTGATGTGCACCCTCAGTTCGGTTCTGAGCTTCGTAATGTCAGACTTGGTTTAGCAACCGACGGCTTCAATCCATTCAGGAGTATGAGCATCACACATAGTATTTGGCCTGTTGTTTTGATTCCGTATAACTTGCCACCTTGGCTGTGTATGAAGCAGCCAAATATGATGCTCTCTTTACTTATTCCAGGGCCTCTTGGCCCTGGGAATGATATAGATGTTTATTTGAGGCCGTTAGTAGAGGAGCTGAAAGAGTTGTGGGCATCTGGGGTTGAAACTTACGACATATCAAGAAAAGAGAGCTTTACTTTACGTGCAGCATTACTTTGGACCATTAGTGACTTTCCGGGATATGCTATGCTTTCTGGTTGGAGCACGAAAGGGCGGTTTGCATGTCCATCATGTCACAAGGACACATGCAGTCGCTATTTACGTAATGGAAGGAAGCACTGCTATATGGGTCATCGTCGGTTCTTACCTCTTAATCATGGGTTTCGAAAACAGAAGCAATCTTTTGATGGTACCGTGGAGATGAGGGAACCTCCTAGTTCACTGGCTGGGTTTGAAATATTGGATCAATTAAGAGGCACTTCACATATATTCGGAAAGCGTACAGGCAAGAAACGTCCAAAAAACAGTAATCCAAGTAGCATGCCGTATAATTGGAAGAAGAAAAGTATTTTCTTTGAATTGCCGTACTGGGAAGATAATTTGTTGAAGCACAATTTAGACGTGATGCATATTGAGAAAAATGTCTGTGATAGTGTGCTTGGTACATTGTTAAATATTGAAGGGAAATCAAAAGATACTTTGAAGTCGCGATTAGATTTGGTTGATATGGGTGTGAGACATGCACTTCACCCAATGGAATTGCCTGATAGAAAGAAGTTGTGCTTGCCAGCTGCCTGCTTTTCGATGGACAAGCGTGAACAGGAGTTATTTTGTGAAGTACTGAAGAGTTTGAAAGTCCCGGATGGCTATTCTTCCAACATTGGAAAGCGTGTAAGTGCTAAAGAACGCAAGGTATTTGGGCTTAAAAGCCATGATTGCCATGTGATAATGCAACAGCTTTTACCTCTTGCGATTAGAAGGTTGTTGCCAAAGAATGTGTCATCGGCATTGATCGAATTGAGCAATTTCTTTCACGAAGTGTGCTCTAAAGTATGTGAAGTAGAGGAATTAGAGCGATTAAAAGATCGTATTGTGCAAGTGCTTTGCCAAATGGAGCGAATATTTCCCCCTGCATTCTTCGATATTATGATGCACTTGCCAGTTCATTTAGTAGACGAGGTCATGCTGGGTGGACCTGTTCAGTACCGATGGATGTATCCAATAGAGAGGTATGTGATACAATATATTAGTATTGTATTTCCTTGCGTAATTAATTTTTGCAATCCATTTATGTTGTTTACATTGCTTTTAATTAATAGGTATTTATTTACCTTGAAATCATATGTGCGCAACCGAGCGCAACCGGAGGGGTCCATTGCAGAAGGATACATTGCGGAAGAGTGTCTTACATTCTGTTCTCGATATTTGCCCGATGTAGAGTCCAAAATAAATAGGCCAGTGAGAAATGATGATGGAAGTGCAGTCGGAAGCGCCCAACCATTTCAAATCTCAAATGTAGAATGGGCACAGGCGCATCGATATGTGCTTTTCAATGATGATAGGCTTGAAAGTTATCGAAAGTAAGATGTTATTGCTTATTTCGTCCAGTTGTTAATATATTGCAAACCAAACAAAACCTAGTGCTTACTATTGTATTATATATTGCAGGCGGCATCTTAGCATTCTTAATATGTGTCATTCTAGAGCCTCCGTGCATGTAATACAGAAGAAGCACAATGAAGAATTTGCGAAATGGCTTAAGGAACATGTATGTGTTGATATATAAATTAATGACTGTTTTCATTTGGTTTGTATTATTGCTTATAGTATGTTTGAACACTTTGCATCTCCTTAAATAGGTCAAGACATTGAAAAATTCAAAATCCCATTTGTCCGAAGAAATTGTGTTGTTCGCTCAGGGTCCACAATCAATAGCTACAAGAATGAAGGGTTACATAAGTAATGGATATCGATTCTGCACAATAGAGAAGGAGAGATTTTCTAAGAGTCAAAATAGTGGTGTTGTGGTTAAAGCAAGCACTACTAGCTATTCAAGTGCCAAGGACAAGAGACCAGTTACGAGCTACATCTCTTACTATGGGCGTCTAACTGATGTGATTGAATTGGCGTATTCAGAGCACCTAAAGTATATACTATTCAAGTGTGATTGGGTTGATGTCATGGCACAAGGAAAAGGCATTAAGACTGATGAGTTTGGGTTCACGCTAGTCAATTTCAGCCGATTGTTGTATACTGGCGAACAAGTTATGGATGACCCGTTCGTGCTGGCATCTCAAGCAGAGCAAGTTTTTTATGTGGCGGATCCAATTGATAAAGATTGGAATGTAGTTGTCAAGACGAAACCTAGGGACTTGTTTGATATGGATGTGGATGTTGATAAATTCCTTGATTGTGAGTCATATTGGTCGCAGAATTTACATGATAATGACCAAGATGATGATGGTGTTAGTTGGGCAAGGGAAGATGTACCTGCAACAACTGTTGATGCACCATCTGATCCATTCATGGAGGAACAAAGTCCATTAGCCGATTCGATTCATGACGAGGAGGATTCGGAGTAACAATGTGTTGTAGTTGCTTGTTTTATCTTCTGTTATTATTATTATTTTTATTGTTGGTAGGAACTTCTTTATTTAATGTATTTAATGTTCTTAGTTGTGATCGAATATATATCTATACTATATATAAAAGGAGTTGGCCCCTTTGGAAAGTGTGCCAAACAAAATACCCTACTTTCTACAAGAGCCCTCGACATCATTGCTGAGTTCTGCAGGCCAATCCCCATCCTCATCATCTTAAGGTTATAAAATCCTTTGTACTTATAAATTAAATAATCATTTTTGGATTCAAGTCATGTATTTATACTTACATATTACCTTGCACGTATAATCTAAATTTTGTTGTAAGGTGATCCATTCAAATAGTATTTGGTTTGTGAATCTTGCTTATTACATAATATATTATGGTATTTCTTTTCTTCTTACTTGTTATTAAAATACATGTTTAACATGTCCTTTTTCCCATAGCCCGTGTAAGCACAGGGTTGTTACTGGTACTATTTTGTATTTATTGTTCTTAGTATTCAATTTTTTCATACATCCGTATTTCTGATTTGTGTCACTTTCCTTTGAATTTATCTTAAACATCCAAATGTGCGAAGATATGGTAGAAAACCAACTAGGCGCTGTTGGTGGCGAGGGCTCCTCTTCTGCAAGGAAGGTAAGGGGCCCTACTCGATGCCTATCACTCCATAGGCAAACAAGGTCTGGAGAGAAGATTCCTGTAGACATTAATGAGCACGGGCAGCCCATCGGGCCCAATGTCTCTAAGTTAGCAAATTTTTGCGGGACATTGGCTCGAGATGGCCATGTTCTACCTGTTGACCGCTTCTCATGGCAAAAGGTTTCACAAGACGCAAAGGACGATGCGTGGCAACGTATTCAGGTAGATTATAGATAGTTCAATTAGATCTCTTTAATGTTTTTTCATCACAGCACTTATTGGTTGTAACTTGGGAAATTGATTTGGTGTGCAATGTAGGAAAAGTTTGTTGTAGATGAGCGCCATAAAGAGTATGTCTTGCATTCATTGAATAAGAAATGGAAAGACTACAAGTCAGAGTTGAAGAAAAAATATTATGATCCATATACGACGAATGAGGACAGATTTCGATATTGTCCTCCTGGGGTGCTTCCAGACCAGTGGGAGCCACTTGTATATTATTGGAATAATGAAACTACACAGGTAAGAAGATGTTTACATTGTTTTTACATATGCTATCTGTTTTTTATATCTGAAATGGCTTCTAACATTTTTGTATGTACTTGGTATGATGTAGCAACTTTGTGCAAGGAATAAACAAAATCGTGCCCACCAAACGCTCACACACACAGCTGGCACGAGGAGCTTCGCTAGAGTAAGACATGAGAAGGTATGAAACTTTGAGATAATTCCTTTTAATAAACCTTTATTCTTTCTTTTATTTTTTTTTAATAATATCTGTTTGTTTATTTTCTTTATAACCGACAATATACAGGCCTTACAATTTGAGTAACTCAGCCTTGTATTCTGAGTTACTAGCTGGGGTTTAAACAACCTCAGCTTCAGCTTAAGAAACTGACTTTGTTTGTCTAACCAAATGATTGAGAGATTATTGCGAATAATTGTGATTTATAATCCTTTCATGTCTATTTCATTTCACGGTATTGTATCCTCGTTGGTGAGGACAAAGGACTTCCTTTGTTCCTGAAAATGAAGCCATGTTTGGTTTCTTTGCTGATATCTTGTTCTTGACAAGTTCATATTTTCTATACTACTCTTTGTTTCAAAGATTCGTTGTTTTCCTATGGATTTAAGAGTTCCAAAGACTAAACAGTTTGAATAAAGCCTTTCTTGTACTTTTTGTGATGTGAAAGAGTAACATGCTGCACATCAACTGTAAACTTTTAATTTAGTTTTATTGATGTCTCTAGCCTCAAATTATTGCATGATGGAGAGCAAAGCTGATTAACCTATGAATTTCAATATCCTATGGCTCTTCTTTATGATTTTTTAACCAATGGTTTACGTTGCTAGAAAATTGCTTCTACTTTGAGATGGTGAAACATGGCTGCTGATGCTCTTGCTAGTGAGGCAATCGACACACAGACTAATAAATTGGCTTTGAAGAACAATAAAGGACAAATAAGACAGTAAGTATGGTATCAACATTTTATAACTATTAAAATCTTTGACAAGTTACTCATCAATGCAAATAGCTATCGGACACCAATCATTTGACTGAGTGTCATTATTTACCATACCGTGCTTTCACTAAGTTTATAGGGATTGAAACTATATATATTTTTTTAAGGAAAAAAATAAGGAAACAACTACACACCCAAACTTCAAAACCATGCTTTGAAAATCTTGGGTAGGAAGGCTTTATAGTGATTGAAACTATATATATATAAGAAACAACAACACACACCCACACACAAAAACTTCAAAACCATGCCTTGACATTCTTGGGTAGGAAGGCTTTATATGTATAAAACACTCAAAAAGTCACATGCGTGACTTTTTGAGTTGTAATTTCTAACATGCAAATTTTGCATGCTTCATGAGTCATATGCTAGCCTTTTTGGATTATAATTTCTCAAAATCTCATTTTCCAACCACTTATAGTGCTGCCTAGGGGTAAAATTAAAATTTTCTCTATTAAAAATTCAAAACCACTTAATAAGCCACATTTCCTGCAATCTCAACAAAGGAGATAAGGAGTCACCCTCTTAAGTCCTTCAATGAGTATTACCTCACATGTGCTTATTCTTTTATTGTTATATTATTTTCTTTCAAATAAAGTTGTATTTTTTTTTTTTGTAATGGTTATTACGCATTATATCTTTTTTCTCATTTTTCTCTCCAAATACATGTGCCATATAGCAATTGGCCGGCCGAGCAGAAACTTTCATTGAAACACATACTAGGAAGGATGGGACCCCAGTCAGCGCTGATGCAGCAGATAAGATTGTAAGTTGCAACTAATCTAGAATTAGCTTTTATTTTGAATTTCATAAAATTCATGTAATTCTTATGGTTCTTAAATACTTTTCTTTATTTCAGGAACAGATGCGAAATATTATGGTTGGAGGCACGCCAGATGGTATGGCGCGTGATGATGTCTACACTCAGGTCATGGGACCTGACACCCATGGCCGAGTTAGATGCTGTGGGATGGGGTTGACTCCAAACAGGACGTGGGGCTCATCCTGCAGCCGAACGGTAGACATGACAGAATTTAATCGAATGAAAGAACAATTAGATGAGGAGAGGCACCACCGAGAGCAGCTAAAAGAACGATTAGATGAGGAGATGCACCACCGAGAGCAGCTACAAGAGAAAGTGCTGCAACAGGCCTCCCAACTTGCGGAGCTTCAACGCTTATTCTTATCATTTACAAGACAGGTATTTTGCATCCAATACTAGAAATAGTAGAACACATTATTGATTATATTTTAAATATGTATATTTAATTAAGCAATCCTTATCATCATGCTTCCCAGGGTGGACAATCATCCGAACCTGGGAGTCCTTCAAATCCTACCTAGATGTCATATTTAAGCTCCACGGGCCTTCGGTTGATGGAGAAACCCGAATTTTGGTTTTTGAATACATGGAAAACAATAGCATTGCACAAATATTACTGGGTAATCCCATGTTTCTTCTCTAGTTATGTCTAAAAATTAATTTGGGTTTAGATACTAATTTTGGTGTTTTTATTTTTTATGCAGGAATGAGCAAGGATGCTCCCATTGATGTTCCTTACACATTTTGTTGTTTTCTTTTATATCTATTACATGTAATAGATATCTATAACAATCGGAACAAGGATGCATGGTCCGGTTGTTGTTTTTTTTATATCTACTACATTTTGTTCTATTAATTTTGTTGTTTATAGTCTTTGAAGCTTTTTTTTTTCCCCAGTTGAAGGTATGTGTGCGTATCTTTCTCTCTCTCTCTCTCTCTATATATAATCTTTGCCTTTCTCTCGCTGAGGCATTTTTGTTAACTCTTTTTAAGAAAATTATTATAGTTAATAATCTTTACAATGCTTTTCCTTTATTTTTAGGTGCTACTATTTCCATGACCTTCTTTTTATTCTTTTCTCAAGCAGATGTTGATAAGCAATAAAATTATTTTTCACAAAACTGATTTTAGCTCGGAGTTCTAATAACATTAATTGTTTATGTGCTTGATTCCCTTTCGTAGGATTTGTCAACTTCACAGACTTAGGAATACTTGGTCTTTGTTTATATCAACTAATATATCTCAAGCTTCAAAGGGATATGACATGGACAACTTGATGTGTTCATTAATGCTGGGTCGTTCTGATCCAATTCTCTTTGTTTCACCCCCTTGCAAAAACAGCTGTAGTTTTGGCTTATATAAATGTAGTCAGGTTTTGTTTTCCCTGTTTCAATATTAACTTATTTAATTGCTATCTCTAACACATGTTGTTTGAACTATATAAAATGTTTTAAAAATGGCACATATTGAGGACTACATTAAGCAGTTGTAGTTTCACTTGTCCATGTTTTTATTTGATTCTCAATAGCTATTCACCTCCTTCAATTGGAAATTACTCAAAATTAGTTTTTCAACCTTTCATAATTATCTTATATGAAGTCTTTATTCTCTAAGTGCAAGGCGAATAAAAGGACAAGATCCCGTGCAAAACTGTTAATAAATAAAAGTAAAAAAGGAAAGGGATTTTGATTTTGCTTAGAAATCAAGGTGACCTTTTGCGTTTTGTTTATTATATGTTTGTTCCTGCATTTCTACTTTCTTTTACTCTATGTACCATGTTTGAGGTGGAAAGGAGAAAGGTGATGTTCTGTAGCACAGGAGTTGATTGATATTATCTTATAGTTACCCTCTTTCTTTTTTGTTATTTTTATTGATACTTTTTTTTATTGGTAATCTCTTAGGTGTAGAAGGTTGTATCTTACATGGGTCTTTTATTGTTGACTTTTTCTTACTTTCTTTGTTTATTTTTTGTCGATGCGTTAAATGGAAGTTTGAAACCTTGCGTTTATTTAAAATTGTGTTTGTGTTATTTTCCTATGGATTTCATAGTACTTCCGTATATTTAAAATTGTGTTTGTGTTCTTTTCCTATGGATTTCATAGTACTTCCATTTAAGTTATTAGGTGTTTTGATGATGGCAGTTTCCTGCTTTCTAACTATTTTGAACAATATTGTAATTGTTTAGTGATTTTGTTTCATAGAAAAGCTGTTTTTCTTTTCCTCTCTGTTCTTAAAAATGATTTGGATAATTATGTTGGTTCAAGCTTCCTTAGGCCAAAGGTACAAAAATTCTCTCTTCGTTCATTCAGAATTATAATTCAAGTAAACAAATCAAATGTGCTGTTGGAAGGGGTAGAATAGTCCACCAAATAATAGGTGGCAAAAGATATCAATATCATAATGGAGAAACTGAACAGAGGAGGAAATAAAAAGAGAATTATTGACAGTATTATGCATGCTTGTTTGGCATCACCGGAAAATTTCTGTCAGATCATTGTGTTTACTAGTGGCCTTAAACCAATTACTATCCTTTATTACATTGAATGAATCTGCCAAAAGAAGATATCAAATCCCGTCAACTATATAGCCCTCTTCAGCAACATGAATCCAAAAGAAGATGTCAAATCCCATTAGCTATATGGTCTCATTCCGCAATGTGAATTTACCAAAAAGAATCTTCACTGAGTTTACATATCTTCAAATCATTTCTTCATTGATCTGTCCAGGTCCTTTTGGTCTTCCTGTAGTCTCCCTTGACTTGCACCATGTTGTACTTTCTTGTAGTCACAACTATTGGTCTCTGTTTTTTATGCACAAACTATCTGAACCGATATTTGTTTATTGTTTATCCAGTGTTCCATGATCAAGCTTTGCATAAGGTTTTGTATAGGGCAAATAATAAATATTACCCTTAAATTAGTTTATAATGAAGCTGCTTCTTATAGACTATAAAAATTGTTTTGCAGGTCAGTTGTTGTGGCATACCAGATATGAGAAGTGAGAGGTACAATATTCCTCTTGTTCTCCATAAATGGATTTCATTTGGTGATGCTTGTAGAAGCTGGAAAAAAAAAAAAAAGAATTGCCAATAGAATTTTTTTTTTAAACAATGGAATGTCTACAGTGCTGTTGGTATTTCACATTCTGGGTCTCGCTCATCTTTTGTGATATGTCATAGTTTTTACGACAAGAATGAGCAGAATATTGGGTTTGCATCTAGTATTATGCCGAAGTCTAACACTAGCTGCACACCAAGGGATTTACTCTGTTCGACATCCTCTAACTCCATGGATTGGAAATTCAACGTAAATACTGCTACACAGTCTTCGCCTTCTCCTGTACTTTCCTTCATACAGAGTGCACCTCATGCTCCCATTGTATCACATGTCACTGTTCCTGATTCAAGAAATGGGAAGCCAAAGTCTCCATTCAGCAAGTCCAAGTTACTTCAAGATGTGCATATAGTAAGCACTGAACCTTTTCAGCTTTGTTTATTTTGCAAAAACCAACCAGATTCATAGGAAAGCTGGTTTGATCCTGTCTTATGAACTTCAGTTGCTTGGTCTCATCATTCTCTCTCTCTATCTCTTGAGAAAAGCCTTTGCAATAGGAGGGGTTGAGGTAAATTCCTAAGTGTATGGGAAATTTTACACCTAGATAGGGGTAATATAAATACTTGCAGCTATGAGGAAATCTGTCCAAAGAGGAACTATAGAAAATGCAAGTGAACAATACCAAAGCCATTATATAATGATCCATCCCCAAAATAAAACGGAGAAATGGCAATCAAAGCCAAAGCTTCTCTGTCCATTAGAATCAAGCATTCCATCTTCAATGGGAATCAGAAGAACTATTGAGTCAGAAAGAGAGACTGTTGTTAGATTCAATATCAGTTATGCCATCAGAAACTAGCTTCAGAATGATCATTCCATATCTGCCAAATCATCCAAGGTGCCTCAAATGTACCTACTGCAATAGCAATTATAAGCCTGGATATCATCTCATATGTTGGTTTGGAGAAATAAATGACAATCTAGAATTTATTTATCTGTTATGATCATCACTGTCTTTCTTATTTTGCAGTCAACAAGATTGATGGAAGATTTTCTTGAACTTGCTAGAGATAACACAAACATGGATCTGGAGACTTGTGGGGTTCTTGGTGCTTTTCTTGTAAGACACAAGCACAAGTTCATATACACCAAAATCAGAATGGGATGTTTATATACATTTGTATTTATGCATGCTTGTATATGCTATTACAGATCCTGTTCTGTGATTCTTTACCTTCATTTAATCATCTCACTTACATCTGTTTTGATCAGGAGTGCCCACTTATAAGCCTCGCCTAGTAGACCAACATACTAGAATCCTCAGAAGAGTGATCCTAGCTAATCCTTTAAACTTCTAGTGAGGAAGAAAGTTTCCAAGTTTTTTACATATAATCTCAAAATCTTTGTATCACACCCATTAATGTGGTACTGGGTTGTTGTTCTGCTAGATGGGTGCCTGTCACTGGACAGGATGGACATTCCACAAACAATTTGCGGCATGAGGGATAGTGAAAATCTTGCTGTTTCATCTTCTTTATTGTTTTTTGTTACCTTCTGTTATTCTCCTCCTTTTTTTCAGGCAGCAATGAGTTGGTAATGATGTGGAGGATCAACTTGTTAATTGAACTGATTTTTTTTCTTATTCGCTTTTCTCAGAAGAAGGGTCCTTTTTATGTAACCACCTTGATAGTACCTAAGCAGGAATCAACTTCCAGTTCTGTGAGTTCCTGAAAATTTAAATTATGCAACCTGTTTTTGTTGCTAAATTTTATTTCCAATGTGGTAGGTACTTGGTAATTCAAGCTGCTAAATGTCTGTCAAATAACATATTGAACTGATTGACAGTGTCAAGCAGTAAATGAGGAGGAGATGTATGCCATACAAGAGGAACGGTCCCTTTTTCCTATAGGATGGATCCATGTGGGTTCCTTTTCACTTTCTTTACATATTTTATTCAGTTTTTTACATGTCTATTAAAGCATGCTTTAAAGATTATTCTAATTTGGAAGTTACTGCTTACTTGAACCCCTTTTATTTTGCTCTGCAGATTATGAGTTCAATTGCATCTATATGTGTGACTATGTGTGTGTGTGCTTTAACATGAACTTTATTGAATACAAGAATATGGCACCAAAAAAAAAAAAATGCAATAGCGAACATATGAACAACTCAAGCCAACAATTACAGCTATAGTAATGGAAAAGTGATCTTAATGAACATTTAAAGTTCATGTTTTGGATTATTCCATCTTTTGGCCAATCAATCCACCATTTTCATTAGACAATCTATGCGCACATGAGAGTCACATATTCAACATTTATGCAATGAATCCAACCATCCTGATGGTGCTACCTAATCTCCATGAACTAATTGGTCCCACCTGACCCAAAAGGTTGGATTCATCCTCAGCCTATTGCCCATTCCACTGAGATCAAGATACATATGTATCACCTCTCTCATGGTCTCTAAACACTTGTCCAAGACCTGAAATTTCAGGATTACCAAGGGAGCATCCAGCAGATTTCATTTTGATGTTTTTTCTATTTTGTCTTGTCTCTTTTATTCAGGTAATATCAAATTTGAGACTTGAGATGCACTTATTTGATATCTATGATGGAGAAGTTTAATGTGATTGGGCTATGCAACTTTTATCATGGCCGAAGAGAACTATTGTCTTGCATTAAATGAGAAACAAAGAACCATGTTCCATAGTCACATTAAAATTGTAAAATATGGGAAAATTAGAGGTATTTTTTTATGTGGTAACTGATTGCTTTATTGCTAGTGTTTGTCTATAATTTATTAGTTGATTATATTCAGATATGTATTGAACTACCCAAAAAAAAGAAGATAAAATAATGGAAGAGAACCCTTCAAAAAGTTTTTAAGATGGTGATGTTTCGTTCATGATGGGCTTCAGCTTCACTCTAGTCAACTCTATGAAATCAGAAAGAGCTAAATGCCTAGATTTCAACAGCTACAAGCCTAAAACCCTCCAAGACTAAAGAAATGGAAGTCGAAGGAATTGATAATGTTATAGCCTTCTAAAAGGAAAAAGGGTTTAAGTGAAGCATAGTGTCATCATTGCTGCTACAACACCAGGATCTCATGTACAAATTATATGTGATATGCATTTGTAGATGCACAATGTTACTCTGAGGCAGTAAGTTCAAAGAGATGTCACAAATGTAGAGACATGTATTTAGATTTAACTAAGCCAGAAATATGGGGCACCATATTTCTGGCTTAGTTAATCACGCTGAGAGTCTTTCACCAAACCTATTTTATCTTTTTATGCCTCTATATGTAGTTAAACTATTTGCACATCGTAAGATTATCCAGTAATATTCTTCTTGTTAGAATTTTTGCAGTATTTTTTATTATATAATGTTTCTATTTAATTGTTTCTTTTTGTAGACGCACCCTTCCCAAAGTTGTTTTATGTCATCAATAGATTTGCACACTCACTATCCCTATCAGGTGAGTCGAATACATTAACTGTAGATTAAAGAACTATGATTTCTCCTGAAAAACTAGAATCTTGTTTTTCTTATGTAATCTTGTTAAGACCAACTTTCTTACTCAATATAGAAATTTTGAATTAGAAGACTGTGATCATGGAAAATGCGAGATTAACATAACAGCACTTATATCTTGAACATTTGTGGTCTTTAAATAGAGCTTTTTCATTTATGGACCAAAATGTTGGTTTGTCAACCCTTGCATATTTTGTTTAAAATATTGATGGTGGCTCATGAATGAATATATTTCTGTTTCAGATCATAAATTGCACCTACATACCTATTATGTTAATTTTTTTTTGGTCTCAAATATTTCTTGTATGAATATAGTTAGGATGAAACTGCTTCAATACACATCTCTGCATGGGTGTGTGTTTTAAAGGCAAGCTTGCCACATTTTATTTCTGGTGGAATATGATGCACGGTTTCTTTGCAAGATTGAGGACTGATCTGGAAAATATAGACCTTTTATCTGGTAGGAATCCTGTGGACATACCAGACAATTTTCAAATTTGTTTTTGAGGTGGAAACCCTATAAATTTTTAATATTTTCTATTGCTCTAATACAGTTCTCAAAAAAGGTGGACTGAATTTTTTTGTCTCACTCGGGAGCAGGGTTCTTATGGGTGACCCATCTATTTGGGCAAGACATTATTGCTAATGGTGGTTGTATCTGTATTTGAATGGAGAAACAAGAGGACCAAACTTACCTACACAGCTACCACTTGTAAATTATCAACATGAGGAATATGGGCTGCTTTGTAAGATGTTCATAAGGAAGCTTGCCACTTCAAGAGATATTTATTTTAAGGAGATAACATCACTCTTGCCAAGGTCTTCTTGCATAATTTCCTAGTGTATTTCCTTCAGGTATTTAACATTTTAGCGGGTTAGGCAATTTAGAATGATTTCTTTTGAGAGGATTGATGATGCTAAGAAATATTTCTTGGTTAGTTGGATGGAGTTTTGTGAACATAGGGATAAAGGAGGTTAAGTGGGGAATTGACAATTTTGTTTGCTAGGCAAATGACTATGTAGTTTTAGCAAGGATAAAAAAAATCTTTGGTTCAGGGCATTAAAAGCAAGTATGACATTGATTCGAGTGAGAGCTAGCTTTAGTCCTCGGAAATCTGATGTCTCATAATTCGTCCTCATCATTTGATGGGTTTAGCTTAGCATCCAGTCTTATATTTCCCTCTATTCTGATTTTTGGCCACTTCCAGTGACTGTTTCTTATGTTACCCTTTTTAAAGATTTGTTATTCATTAAAAAATGAAAAAAAGGAAGTGCAAGATCTCTCTCTCTTCTTTATCTTCCCTCTATGTCTTGTCTCTGTATGTCTCTCTTTACATACATATGTATGTATATGTATATAAAAATGGCAATAAAAAAAATGCCATATCTCAACTAGTTGGGATCAGCAATTCGAATCTTGTTCTTCCACCATAACATACGAAAAATCACATCTTTAATCGGATAATAAGCATACTTTAGTGACTTGCTTTATCCAAGTAAACACCCTATTACATCTTATAACTATCTCTTTGGGCCTTCACTTGACATGCTCAAACCATCTTAACCCACTTTTCTTTGTCTTATCTCATATATGGGAAACACCTAGGTGTATGTTCATTCCATACCTTATTTTATATAGTCTTCCCACAGATCCAAGCAACGCATCCTATGCATATTTTGCTTCTTTGTTGTCAAACATTCTAATTCATGCATCATAAGAGGTTTAATAGTTATCCTGTTGTAGATATCAAAATTTTATACAAGGCCTAAAACCATAATTTTAAAATGGGCTTGTAAAAGAACAAGTAGTGAAGCCAAATTACAGGCCCATATGTCCATAAAATATGTGGGCCCTACTTCTTTAAAATTTGCTAATTATCATCTAAAGTGTAAATTGGGCAAATCCTTGTAATTCTACGTCTAGAAATAGGAAGATTGATTACTAGGAGAAGAAGATGAAAAATATATATCAGATAATGCATCGGGGTTATTTTCAAAGCTGCAAAAGAAAAATTCTTTTGAAAAGAAAATCCTCCACCCAAGAGGCAAAGGAGAAATTTTTTGTAGAAAAAAAACCTCCCTCAAGAAAGACTTCGAAGGAAAATGCCATCACCAGGATTTTTCCTGAAGAGGCTCTCGTCGTCATCAAAGTTGAAGCAAACACAAAACTTTAAGTGGAAAATATCCACAATCACTCGTTAATCAAAGGAAGCTCAAGTAATCATAAAAAAGAGTCAAATCCCTAATTTCATTGAATTTCTATTATTTTTGTAATTTGGACGCCATATTTTGTTTAAAATCAAAATACATGAAATTAGTGTGTACACATGTAAAATTTTCCTTTTATTTTAACTGGAACAAAATCATATAAAACTCTAGAAGTGCCCCTCCACCTAAGTTCTTTAACTCTAATTCTTTGACTCATTAATATATCTCTTTCCTTTTTTTTTATAAATGCATAGATACATAATATGTGCGTGTAATGGTTTATTCCATTAATCTATTCTTTTGAATCCTTGGATAACCAGAAATTCATGTTGCCAAATTTTGCAGTTGTTCCTCACTAGTCATTCTTACTTGAATTACCTTATATTTTTCTCATTCGCAGGTAATGCTACCGGAGGCTATTGCTATTGTCATGGCTCCAAATGATACCTCAAGATTCTGATTTTGTGTTTCTGCTTTCTGAGCAGGATATGCAAGCACTGATAAACAAAATAAATAAGTCTATATGCGGAACCCATTTATCGTGGAGTACAAAGATTCTTGGGTAGAGAAGGTCAGCAGATATTCCTCTTCAAAACCGTTTTCAGCAGAATTCCTGATTATGTTCAGTCAAGTCTATTCTCTCACATTTTTGTTATTTTATAGCCTTCAATTTTTTTACTGGAATATCATAAAGACTTTGTGTTTCTTTTGAGTGTTATTGTTATTCTTTCCTTTGAATCTTCTTTGTTGTCCCTTTGGGATAATTGGACCATGCAGAGTGTTAGAGTGTTCATAATTATACATCATTGTAAGTTATTTTTCTTGGTCTATTTTCAAAATAACTGTAGTTGTCTCTCTATATAATGCATCACGATTTGCATATCTGTCAAAAATAAAATATTTTTGCAACTCTTACAAACTTACTGTTTGGTTTCTATTGCAATATGGAGCAGAGATTACATTTGTTTTAAAGTTTTATCTTTAGCATCATATGTAATTTCAAACTTTTTGAAAGTTAATTTTTCTCCAACAATACCTTTGGATCTACTTATAATTCGAAAGACTTGATATGTGTATAACTTAGTAAGAGTACTCTTTCTAAGATATGTTCTGCTTGACTTTTGTTTTACATGCTACTTATTATTCTTAGCCTTTTCAATATGAAAAGAACAGTATTGAGATTAATCAATAAATGGTGGATGTTGAGAAGTGCCACAAATTGTATAGCCCAGACAATTGTAAGGATGAGCGTGGTGATGTTGATGCGTAAGTAGCCTCAATGATGAGTACCATGCAAAATGAGAAACTGCTGTCTCATTTCCTCATCAACTAATCTATCCAGTATAAAATCTTGTGTGAGGATTATTTTTCTTTTTTTTTATCAGTAAGCAAAGGATTTATTATAAATAAAATCTTGTGTGAGGATTCTTAGCCCTGTGTTATGCATGATTTGTATTTTTGTCAATTTTTTATTTTGCTTCTTCCATTTCTCCCTTGTATGCAAACCTTGTATGTCATGTTTTATTGCTACCATGCATGGCTTGTAACAAATTTATATATCCTAGTATCAATTGGGTTTGTGATTTAGAATGTTGATGGTTTCTTGCTCAGGGCTGCTATGTATGCATAATCATAGGGTACTGTGAAGGAGGAGACATGTAAGTTCCTTTTCTTTCAGGAACAAAGTATTTGAAAACTGGTGTATCCACACGCTTTAAATTTATTCTCCATTCTTTTGTTGATAGGGCAGAAGTGATAAAAAGGGCAAATGGCATTAATTTCCCTGACGAGGTTATTTAATTTGGCAGAAAAATTCATTCTATATTAATGTGCTTCTTTTCACTTCATTTGTCAAAGCTACTTTGTTTTCAGAAGTCCATGTTGTTGGACACTTATATTTGATGTCTGCAGAAGCTTTGTAAGTGGCTTGCTCAACTCTTAATGGCGCTTGATTACTTACACGTGAATCATATTCTTGTGATGTCTGTCAGTGATATTCCCAGGATCCACCGTGGACATGTCAGTTTGGTGTCCTCTATCTGAAACTATTTGTACTGATAGTGTTCCACAATTTCTTCAGTGTTCAAATATATTCTTGACAAAAGATCAAGACATATGTCTAGGTAAATGAATTCCGTTCTCTTTTCCATAAATTACTTTTTGCTTTTTCTGTGATTTCCATATAAGATAACTTAACCCATCAGTTTTCAGAACTTTTCTTTCCAAGTTATTTATTGAATCTGTTGCCTAAATTCATGATGGGTTGCAGGTGATTTTGGTCTAGCTAAAATGTTGACATCAGATGATCTTGCCTCCTCAGTGAGTATATTTGACCAAAAAAAGAAATTTCAAGTTATATTTCAATTTACATTTTTCAAGTGTTTGATCAGTATCTTCATTGGCTCATATTGCAGGTTGTCGGAACTCCCAGCTACATGTGCCCGGAACTTCTTGCTGATATACCATATGGCTCTAAGTCTGATATCTGGTCTTTAGGTAAATTCTATCTTCTTAAATCATAAAGAGCTGTCCACACTCATTTACCTATCCCTTTTTTTTCTTAATATTCAGTGTAGTCTTCTTCTATGGATTTGTCCAGGATGCTGTATTTATGAAATGACTGCTCACAAGCCTGCATTTAAAGCTTTTGTAAGTTGCAGAGATTCTTTAACCTCTTTTTAGTTAAAACTGCAGCTACTGCTGTAGCTACTTGATTTATAATTTTTGTGGATGGATAATTTATCTAATTGTTTATTGGGTTGTATCCTACTATTTTCAGCTAAACAATTTTATGGGAATTATGTGAATCACTGCTCTACATATGATTTATGCCAACATTGCTCAGATTGCCTTTTTTTTTCCTTTATTAATTAAGTTTCTTTTACTTATCCGTCACGCCCCAAAGTTTGCGAAAGCCCACTTTTGTTCTCTTGGATCAGAGTTAAATTAATTGGGATGTTGCTGATAGAATTACAGCTCATCGGCTAAAGTGGAGAAATGTAATTGCAGGTTTGTTGCCAACCTATTTTAAAAAAAAGCTAAATACATGTAATATGTGATAGTTATTAAGCTTGCTTTACGATATATTGAGAGAGAATGTTGTGGAACACCAAAATGACGTATTGATAACATATGTGTAACTAAGATGAGAATGTTATGGTGGATGTATGAAAAATTAAGGAACAAACCTATCCCTCAGGGTCCAAATAATCCCAAGTAAGAAAGACAAGAAAGAAAATGGGGTTAGATACTTTGACTTGTAGGATGGAGAAATTTGGAGGTCAAGTAGGTGCAAATCTAAAAAAGATGGTCTGAATGGAGTAGATGGAATGATTCAAAAAGGAAATAATTTGACTGAATATGCTTTTTGATATGTTAGGATGTCTCGATAGTATTCATGTTTTTTATCCCAATTATATGGGATTAGGCATTTTGTTGAAGTTGATATTGATGGAAATTAGATACTGAACTATCAGATATAATATTTTTAAGACTGCAAAAGCTTCATGTATACTTTGATGCAATTTCACACAACTTCCTAAACTATTTTCTTTCATTGGTATTATATTTCTGTATGGCTAACAGTTGTGATTGTTCATTTTCTTTGCGCACTTTTTTTTTTTTTTTTTACTTTTGTGTCTAGTGTAGCTTTACATTTAACTTTCTGATTTTGTGTTTCTGCTTTCTGAGCAGGATATGCAAGCACTGATAAACAAAATAAATAAGTCTATAGTGGCTACTTTTAGTAGTTAACGACTCGAGAAAAAATGTTCTCCATGTTTGACATTGAAATATTTGAGGTATACATGTTGATTGTAAGGATATTGTATTTATCATAAATGTGAGGTAGATTATGCTCAGTTCTGGAAAATCTTTCATTACTTAGGAGCCATTCCTTTACCAAAATGATAATTAGATGCATCTCTTTTCAATATATATATATTTTATGAATACATCTCTTTCATTTTAATGGACTTTATAGTCTGTTATATGTGTTTACAGAGGGGAATGACAGCTGATGAAAGAAGATCCAACTATAAATGTGATATAACGTGTACTTAATAACTCAGTAAGGCATTTCCATCACTTCTAATTTTTGTTTGTTTTTACATCAGGTGGTAGCTTTAGTGATCTGTATAAAGTGGTTGTACATATGTTTATGGATAATATAGATCCTTTATAGTTTCTAGTTTGTAATATCTTGCTGGAAATAGTGGACAACTTGTTATGAGATGGTAATGTCAAAAATCATATAAACCTTATATTCTTTTTTGTATATATTTTTAAATTTTTTTTAGTTTTTATTTTTGAGAATTAGCTGTTTTCTTCATTTATAATAGGCCAAAACCATTTCATTTTGCAATAGTTGATGAAGTTGATTCAGTCCTTATTGATGAAGGGAGAATGCCCAATTTGTCTAGAAGAGGTTTGTATCATATTATATAAGATTTTAACTTATTTTTCTTTACATATTGTATATCAAGTAATGAATTAATTTTTTCCTTGTAGGAAGGCCAGGCACAACAGTTTAATTGCGTGTTGGATTATATGCATCAAAACAACATTTCGATAAAATATGGATTTCATTGTTTATATTTTTTCAGTTTCATTTGTTGATTATGTTTATAGATTTCATTTTAAACAATGAAATCTTGTATAGTGTTTGTATGTTTTATGGGTGATTGTATGGATTTCTTACAGGTAATTTTTTAAATAGAAAAGCAATTACTAACAATAATTTTTATATGCAGGTTAAGTGAATTAGCGGCGGTACCCAGTTTACCGCCGCTAATTATAATTAACGGCGGCAAATCGCCGCCTGTGATTAGTGGGAGGAAACGAAACCTTCGGTTTTTCCGGCGGTAAATATCCGCCGCTAATAATGGAAGGAATATTAGCGTCAACATATACCGCCGGAGAACGATGAACGAGCCGACCGTGATGTATTCTAGCGGCGGTAGAACCCGCCGTTAATTTAGAAAAAGCCGGCGGTTTTTACCGCCGGTTATGTGGAGCCTTTACCGGCGGGAAGTATACAGACGCTATAGCCCTTTTAACGGCGATAATTACCGCCGGTAAAGGATTGAATCACCGGCAATTAACTCCCGCCTGTTATTATTTGATAATTGTCGGCGGTAATCTACCGCCGGTAATTTTGCTGAATCCGCGGCCACAAAATCCCGCCTGTTATTATATGCTCATTAACGGCGGTAATTAACTGCCGTGAATGGTCTAAATCAGAGGCGGTATGTTGCAGCCACTATTGGACATCCAATAGCGGCGGTAACCTCCCGCTGGGAATGTTTTAAATCAGAGGCGGTAGGCTGTAGCCGCTATTGGGCATCCAATAACGGCGGTATATAACTGCCGTTAATTGTTTAAATCAGCGGCGGTAGCCTACGGCCGCTATTGGACGTCCAATAGCGGCGGTAGACTCTGTGCGCCGTAAGTAGCGACGATAATTCCATTACCGTCGATGCTTTCAAAGGCTGGGTCATTTCCCGCCCCTAAATCAATTAGCGGCGGGTAATGCTCCTTTACCGGCGGTAATCTACCGCCGGTAAAAACTTGATTTTTTGTAGTGTGGATACTTCAACTCTTTGAGAAGCTTCCAATCTCTTTGTACAGCGTGTCAACTTCAAGCATTCGGACCACATTGGACATCATGTGTCTGTGTGTCCTGGAAGATATTTGGCACAGGAGAGAGACTTGAATTATTTATTCAAGCTCTATTGTTCGAAATTGCTTTTCAGATCTTTGTCAAACCACAAATGAACCATTTATTCCTAATGAGTTTTCTTCACCTGCAAAGCAATTATGAGGTAGAGGAATTAGCATAAAACCGTGATCTCAATGGTACTGAGATTCCTTTATCTCTAAGTTGGAACTCATTTTACACAATGATCATGTCATTATTTCTACAATTTTAAAACAAGAAATGTGCATCAAGTAGAGATGTGAACATAAACCTGTGACATAAATATTAAGCAATTTTTCTTTTTGAACTCATGAGTACCAACTGTGAGACACGGGAAAAATCACCGGGATGATTTCCCCTCCGTCAACACACGAGGCTCAATGCAAAATTGAGAGAGTCGCCACCATTCAGAATTTTGGGGTGTGAATGGACACCAAAAAGTTCAAAGATATGCAAAAATATCCAAAAGACAAATTCTAGGGTAAAAATAACCCTACTTGAAAATCAAATCCAGAGATGGGTAAGGGGATTAGATTATGAACGGGGGAAGGTGTTAGGCACCCCCATTCACCCACACAAGGTGGTTGCCAAGTGTTTGTTCATGCAAAAAAAGAAATAAGAAAGCTTGCTAAAAATTATCAAAAACCTTGAAAAAGGAACAAGTGTATGATATATTCACACGAAGATCCAAATGGATTCCAGATCTTCTCTTATGTCAATATCATTTCTAAAATGTCATAAAAGGATAAAAATCCAAGCAAAAGAGTGCACAAAGCCAAGTTGAATCAAATCCGGAAAATTCCGTGAAAAGTAATGCCATTTGTCTTGAAATCATTCAAATCCCATTTTAAATTGATCCAAACCAAATCCATTTGAAATATTATGATAAATGATAGTTCTATGCAAAATTTCACCCCATTCCGATTAAAATCCTAGGAGTTATGCTCCTTTGAAGTTGCTACCGGAGAAAATCAAAAGTGGCAAGTAAGCAAGTTCGGAAAATCACCTAGAAAAATCCACTCCATAAAAATCCATGAAATTTGGTGTGATTGAAGTTTGTATGACCATATTTTGAAAGAAACTAGCCTCATACAAAAATTCACTCGGATGTGCCTTGGGTGGTCTCCCGAACAGGCCCCGAAGATCACAGATTTACCCAAAAAACGTGCCATTGAGCAGTTCTGAGTAAATCTGTTACCAATAATACAAATGGAGTCAAAAAATTATGAAACCAACTGGATTTGAAAATAGACTCATATAGGAGTGCTCAGAAACAAAAATTGCTCGAATCGGACTTAAAACGAACACATGGCGCTCCGTCGAAGTGACAAGTTCCGTATTTAAACCTGAACTGTCCAATCAACTTCGACAGAGAGGTGTCAAAAATCCGCTTGATAGAAATTAATGAAATTTGGTAGACATAAACTAGACAGCCTCACCTTTCCCATGGTTCTGGAATCACTCCAAAATTCATCCGGACGATGAAGTTATGAGTGTCTGAAGTCAGGGTACAGTTGCTGTCCAGTTAAGCCCCTTTTGGAGAAAAACAATTCAAAACTGTGACAAAGTATGTGCAATTCGTGCAAGATGAATACAAAACCTTTAAAAATCATTTCAAAACACTCCAGAATTGATTGAGGCCATTTATTTCAGATTTATCACAATAAATGCAATAAACCCAACATATGAGCCTATCCCGCCAAAACGGATGCAATGTATGTGTAAGTGAAAATCATTCAAGAACAATATAACAACATAGCATGCATTCTCATATTCATCAAAATAAGGTTCTAAAACAACATAGGGTTCCGTTCCATTATCGTTTCCCTTTGTTCTCTCTCCCCGTTAAACACGGTTCTTCAAGATAATCATGGGGTACTTTGAATATAGAACGGTTTACATAGATTCAGAAGGCTTATGCAAGATAGGGTTCTAGTACTAGGGTCAATCCCCAGTCTCGCTTCTCCTAGATCCTGCCTTCACGTTTTACGGCTAGGGGGAGTCTTGAGATACTTTGAGCCGGGGAAGGATTTTCATACACACAAAAAGGCCTTATTCTACAGAACGGTAGAAGAAGAGATCTAGATCTAGAAATGTAAAGACAAAAATTAAAAAGAGGTTTGAGGCTTACCTGGGTTCTGGAAGCACTTTCGCAGCGGTTTCCCTCTTCTCTCGGAGCTCTTCTTGGCGAGAATTCAAGGCAAGAGTTAATGGTCATTTGCTTAAGGAGGAGCCTCCTATTTATAGGCAAAGGCTAGGGTTAGGGTTGGTGAGATGGTAGACACAACATAAGGTCCATAGCCCACCAACCTTAACCCTAAGGCTATTTCCGAGATTTCCCCTCATTTAATGAGGGACATGATGGTAAAAGTGAAAAGCTCTCGGAAAACCCTAATTTTGAGCAAAACTTATGTATCCGGCATTCTATGCCGGATACACAAGGGCCTTAAGGTATCCGGCATAGAATGCCGGATACATTAACGGCTACTTGTATCCAGTATTATCTGCCGGATACAAAGAAGATCCTTTGTATCCGGCATTATTTGTCGGATACAAAAAAAAGAAGCTTTTATCCCAATTTTAACACAGACAATACTTATTTACATGTAATATCGTTTAAGTAAATGTCCTCGTATTTTTTAATCTCCATTTACTTAAGATATTACATGTAAATAAGCAAACACCCCCCCATTTGAATCCATTAAAAATAGTTCCAGACCCAAATTCCAAGTGAATAAAAAGTCAACTTTCCAGTTCTAGGCAAAATTCCGATTTTTCAGGTCTGGAAAAAAGGTTCAATATATTAAAACCAAGGTATTCGTCAAGATTTAAAATCTCAAAAAATTCTTTTATGCAATAACATGGCTAAAAACCTGATTACCGGGAAAAATTATCTTGAAATCTGACTTTAAAAAATATTTCATTTTCTGGGGTCAAAAGTCAACAAAATTCAACCGGAAAAAGTTTGACTTTACACAAAAGGTTGAATTCGGGCCTTTTCCTTTACGGTTTTGGATTCAAATGGGTTAAGTATCTCAAACCCAATGCAAAGAATTGAAATTTTCAATAAAATATTTCTCTCCTTCAAGATTTATCAAAAATCGTGCAATTTTGGGGTGTCTACACCAACCGATCATGTTTCAATAGATATCATAAAACTATTGAATCCTCAAAAAATTTTAAAAGAAAATGGAGGAGTTTGAAAAAAATTATAACCTCAATACATCCTATTCCAAATATGCAAGTTAGACAAAAGAATGTAAAATGAGGACACCCAAACAAATTAAATGGAGGAAAAGAAAATTCAGAAACCCCAATACAAATAATTATATAAATGTAAAATTTTCAATTCAATCTAGCTCCCACTCCCAGTGATCACCTGCTGGGAAAAAAACCTCAGAAACCCCAATCCAAAAAATTATAAAATATTCATATCTTCAAAAATGAAAAGAAATTTAAACCCTAAAAGAAAATAAATGCATTCATATCGTTTACCGAAGTGTATGCTACCGAATTAAAAATAAATAGAATGTCGCACTAGTTCTGGTTGTTTCTTAACTTTGTGAAACCTCCGAGTCACATTTCTCTAACTTTGTACCCCCAAAAAAATGTCATCATCAGTTGTTGCACTAGTTCAGGTTGTTTCTTGACTCTGTGAAATCTTTGATATGGAGTTCTAATGGAGGAAACACACCAAAAAACATAATCTTAGAAGCTGAAACAAAAACCCCAAATTGTGATTGAAATGAATTTGAAGGACGTTGTTTCATGAAGATTTCAACCTAAAAAACTATATACAAAAATTATAATAAATAAAATGCCTCTCTTCTTCAGTTAGATTAGATTTTAAATTAACAAGACTAAGCAAGAGAAGAAGTTTCTTCTCATTCACAATAAAATCAAGAGGGATCTTCCCTTTCGTTCTTTTCCCTCTTTGTGAAGAGTAGAAATTTCTTCTCCTCCAAAACATACGAAAATGGGTTCACAAAATCAAGCAAGAGAGTGCCGTCTTTGATTTTCAGAAATGGCGCCTTTGATTTTAGAAATGTGGCATCTCTATTTTTTCTTTTTCTTTTTTGAAAGAAACATCCTCATAACACAACATGGGAGACGATTCATAACACAACATGACAGACGATTTTAACCCACATAACATAACACGATAGAAGATTTCAACCTAGCATAACATAACTCATTCAGAAAGAAATGACTTTTCATCTTCCCATTTCGGAAGAAGAATAAAGCTATAATAACAATGCACATACCTTCATTGCATGAGATGAAACCAAAACCACACAGAAGAAGAGATTCAAAGAATCTTCTTTGGTATTTAGGATGTGGAGAGGCGTCAATGGTTTTCTGAAAGAATTGTCTTCGTCTTCTCTCTCTTGCCTAATGTGGCTTTCATCTTGCCTCTCTCGACAAAAGCTCTGTTTCCATTTTTTCCCCAAGAAAAGAAATGCTAAGCCTGAAATTTCATTTCTCGCCTATTCATTGTTAAGGAAAGCTGAAAACGGAGACGCTTAATACCTCTCAGATGATGTGGTGAGTTGAGACACGCGGCCACAAAATATTGTAGCAGTAGTAGCCATTGCAGTATAACACAACAGACGATTTCCACAACAGACGATTTCGTCCCTCGACAACTAGCCATGTTACGTATCAAAGAAACCAACAAAAAAGAATTACAAAAATGCTATCTGGAACGATCAAAACACGATGTGCAGTTTTTAAAAACTGAAATTTTCTGTTTCGAGAAACCGGGGTGTTTGTGTTTTTCAATTGTTTTTCTCAAAAAGATTTGAAAATTGTGCCTACCGAACAAGTTTTTGGGTTTCCTATTTTTGAAAACCAAAAACCGTGTTTGAAAACATTACCAAACTGCCTTGAACTTGGTAGTAGAGGTGAACTTTATACATTTGATTTTATTCCTAACAAGAGTATCTAGGAACTCGCTGGAGAATATATTATTCTTGATATAAAGATTGTGGAAGGACTTTTACCTGGGAGTCGTGGGAGGGTATTTCGACTGAGATGGTAGACAAAAGATTGGTTAGCAAATTTTTTTTCTATCCTCGAGTGAAAATTTTTTATTACATAATCCATTGTCAATTAATTACCATTTATATAGATTTTCAAAATTACAATTAATTTTAACTTAATATAAGCTTTTGAGAATTCTTGTCCACGAAGCATTTACACAATTTTTGTTCTCTTTAGAGCTTTCTACATACGCATGGAACAAGGCAAGACTTGAGATGCTAGAAGGCCACTTCCCAGCCTAAATTTATAACTTTCTATACAAAGATTTAACTACTAAAATTTCAGGCCAGTTCCCAGCCTACGATTTTAACTGTCTATATTAATTATTCTAATTATAAAATTATAATTTTTTTTTCGCTATATGACATTTAAGAAATAATTTTTTTTTAAGAAAATGTATTTTAGAAAATACATTTAATTTTCTATTCTCAAGGAGTTTTGGGGTTCAATTTTAATGGATCTCTAATTCTTTCTAGGTATCATTACATAAGGGTGAAATAGAAAAACGTTCAGATAGAGCTTTTATTATATAAAGGTGCAATCATGGGGACTCACAAACAGCAAACTTCCTTTCCATCTTCACCCACCAATTTTTCTTTCTCTAATAAGCATTTTTTTTTATTCTACTGAATTAACCTCAATCAAGGATGTGGATTATTGTATTATTCTTTCAATATTTCTCATGATCCTTCTTACTTTTCCTAATAGAATAACTTATTATTGTCTAAAATAGCATTTATGAATGGATCATGATTGTTACCAATGAATTTGTGTAAAAATATAATAATGGAAAATGAAAAATATTTTATAAATAAAAATGTCCATGAAATGACAAGATGATCCAAAATAACGATTCCCGAGGGCTTAAAATTTGACACGTTGAAAATGCATAGAAAGATCAAAATCCGCCATTTTCTTGAGCAATTCACGTAACCATTGCTCAAGCTCTTGCCAGTTGAATTCTATGTAACTTTATCAAGACCAAAAGCAAAATGTGTGTACAAAGTGTGTGTTGGTGCAATTCGCTTTCGGTTTTGGATTGAATTCTAGTTCTAAGGCGACAGACATGCCCTTTCTTATTTTAAAGCATCTTTGGGTTTGTGAAAAAAATAAACATATGCAGATGTCTCAATAAACAATTCATGCACATGACAGTTCCTACGAGATTTTGGAGCTCCAGATCCTATGAAAAGGCTATGAAATCCTTAAATAATTTATAGTTAATATAAAATACAGATCATAACTGTCTGCATGTTCATCAGAAGACACTGGCAATGCCTTACCTTCCATGCTTTATTATCTGAAGATGATTGATCTGCTAAAGGAAACAAAGCTTTATGAAACAAATATTAATGGGGTTCCATATTTCCATTCTCTTTCTTTCTTTCTTTCTTTCTTTGTTTATTTCTTCATTCCTTCCCTTCTTTCTCATCCTACTTTTAAAATTGAAAAGCAATTACAGCAACCCTTCTTGTAGATTGATACCAAACTACATTCCAATTCCACAACAATTTGCAGCAATTTGAACAGAAATTACTTCCTTCTATCTTGTCTGACTTATGCAACTCATGAACAATTACACAATCCTTTTTATAGATTAATACCAAACCACATTCTACGAAAACCCAGTAAATTCATCAAAGTAGGAAGACTTCCACATTCAAGAAAAAAAAATTGAAATGTAGCATTATGATGTCAAGAATTTACAAAGTCTACAGTACTGTAGAATCTAATCGATATTCTAATGTCAAGAGTCAACAATCTAACAACAATAAATTCCATTGTTCACAGTAGAATTACAGAGTAGACAGATATTCATCTACATTCTAAAGCGAAAAATTCAAAGATTAACAAACGATATCCTATGAATCGTAGCACCTGTCAAAACCCTAAAAGGGTTAATTCCACCATTACTGTCAGTATATGAACCCTAATCTAATGCAAGAGAACAGAACCACAAGATACCTTAAAAGAACCGATCAGCATCATCTTTAGCTGCAGTTTCACTCGTATGGCCATGGATACTCGTGTCGGATCTGCTCAGGGAAATCGTTCATGATGTTTAATCTTTCACGAATTTCATCCGGCGACTTCCCCGTGAGCGCGTCCATAACCATCCCCAACATCTTTTGAAACACGCTCTTGATATCAAGATAATCCGCTGCCACCATGAGATCGAAGACGTCTATGGAATCAAGGCTCATTAATGCCTCGTCCCAACCTTCGATTTCTTCCTCTACATCGTCTACAATTAGCTTCCCTTTCTCCTTCAGCTTCTCGGGAATGTCACCGTCGAAGCGAATCTTCAAATACTCTATTGCCTTCTCCAAGACGTCGCCCTTCAAATCGAGTTGTGGGACAATGATCTTCCCTTTCTTCTTCAGCTTCTTGGGATTGTCCTCATTCAAGTGATGCCTGATAAACGCAATTATCTTCCGCAAGGCATTGCCCTTCAAAACGAGTTGTGGTAGGACATTGGAATCGCTCTGCTTAATTAGACTCTTGAGTAGATCAGAATGAGAAGCAATGGACTCCTCAACATGGATAATGTCTCCGTCACTGCTTTTCAAAATGAAAATTTTCGAACCAGAAGAAGAGGAAGCCATGGTTGGATAAATCTTGCCAGTTAAGTTCTTGGAAGAAACCTTAAAATCCAAATCTTGAAACACTTCGCGCCAAGCAGCAATTCGCAAACGGTAGAATATGCAAGTGCCCAATAAAGCATGGGCACTCAATCACTCACTCTTGCTAAAACGGGTAACAGGTCGGTTTAGTTCCACAACCGTAACCAAATAAGAAATATTGGATCTGGCCGTGGACCTGGATATGAGACCCTTGAAATTCCAGCTGAGTAGAGTTGCTTATCGGCACGGGCGCACAGCCCATGCCCTAGTAGTGGGCTGTGTCGTGCCAGCCATAACGAGCCTTGGGCCCGACAAGGCACGACAGCCTAGCGAGCCATAGCCCGCAAAGCACGCAGGTGGCACAGCACGCGCAAGCACAATAATGGCTAGACGTTTTGGCTAGCCATTTCTAGAAAGAAAAAGTGGTTTATTTTTTTTTGGGGGGGGGGGGGGGGGGTGGTGGTGGTTTGACCTTTTAGTCCCAACAGCTTTATAACAGCAATATTAGGGGGGTATACTTGTAATTGAATGTAAATTACCATTTCCGCCCTTCCAATAGCCAAATAACAATCATATTTAAGAGTAGAGGTAGTAAAATGCCACTTTTGGTTTTCTATAAATAGGCTCTCCCCCTTGCTAATGCACAAGTGCACAAGGTTCATGATGAAATTGTATCCCAATATGTAATTATTGTTGCACTTTAAAGGTTTTCTTTTCTGAATTTATTTATTTATATATTACATGGCCCGTAGGCAGCCCATTAGCTCACGTGCCACAGCACAGCCCACCATCTACCGTGCCGTGCCAGGTGGTTTGGTATATGGGCCAGGCATAGCACGACCCATCTCCCAAGTGGGTCGTGCCATGCCCGGCCCGCCAAGCACGAGCTAAATGTGGCCGTGCCATGCCAAGCCGGCCCTATTAACACCCTAGGTATTTAATAAGATGCCAACATATTTTGGAAAATATCAGAACTTATACGTTTCAGTGCAAATCTATATTATATATAAAACAAAAAACAGGCTTGGGAATTGTCCCAGAAAAATATCACCCATAATAACCTTATAAATCATTGTTAAAATTTAGGACATAATTGTCTTATCCAAAACAACACACACCCCCCCCCCCCCCCCTTTTTGGTGAAGGTCAATCTTAGGCCATTTCATTCAAAAAGAAGACAATTATAACTTCTAATAGTGTCAAAAAGATACAAGATGAAACAACAACAATTAAAAAGAAGCTAAACACCATGTTACCATAATCCTACCACGAACCTCTATGATTTCTCTGGAACAAAAGAAAACCAAGCTAACAATGCCGAAACCACAGTTACTGATGGAACTCCATTAGTGATGCCTGAAGGGTTTGCAAAGACGCAGATTGTTAGAACCAATAACTTGGGAAGCGTCTTCAAGGCGTCTAGACACCCCAAAATTGCACGATTTTTGATAAATCTTGAAGGAGAGAAAGATTTTATTGGAATCTTCAATTCTTAGCATTGGGTTTGAGATTCTTAACCCATTTGAATCCAAAACCACAAGGGAAAAGGCCCGAATTCAATCTTTTGTACAAATTCAAACTTTTCCGATTGAATTTTGTTGAATTTTGACCCCAGAAAATGAAATATTTTTTAAAACAAGATTTCAATATAATTTTTTCCAATAATCAGGTTTTTAGCAATGTTATTGAATAAATGAATTTTTTGAGATTTTAAATCTTGACGAATACTTTGGTATTAACATGTTGAACCTTCTTACTAGACTTGAAAAACCAGAATTTAGCCTTGAACTGGAAAGTTGATTTTTTATTCACTTGGAATTTGGGTTTGGAACTATTTTTAATGGATTCAAATAGGCGGGTGTTTGCTTATTTACATGTAATATCTTAAGTAAATGGAGATTAAAAAATACGATGACATTTACTTAAACGATATTACATGTAAATAAGTATTGCCTGTGCAGGCAAGGGTCAGTGCCATGCAGAAGCTGTGTAGAGAGTCATTTTTCCCCTGAACCGAAATTAAAAATCGAATAAAAGCATTTTTCTTTGAATCCAAAATTATATTTCAGATACAAGCCTTTTTCTTTGTATCCGAAATTTTATTTCGGATACAAGCCTCTTTCCTTGTATCCGAAAGTGATTGTCGAATACAAATTATTTTGACAGAAAATGTCGGATACAAAGGTTTTTGTTTGTATCCAACCTGAATTGTCGGATACTAATGTTTTGCTGCAAACTTTGAAAATTCCAAGAGTTTTCATTTTTTTTTACTGTTTTACCTCTATCTAAAAGGTAGGAATTCCCGAAAATAGCCTTAGGGTTTAAGTGGGAGGATTCTAGACATATGTTTGTGTCTACCATTAGGGCACCTCTTGCCCTAGCCTTTGCCTATAAATAGGAGGCTTCTCCTGAAGCAAATAGCCAGAAGATTGGAGATTGAAGAACTCCAAGTGAAGAAGAGAACCTCTGCCTCATTGCTCCCAGAAACCCAGGTAAGCCTAAAACCCTCTTACTTTTCTGTTCTTAAATTCTAGGGTTAGTTTTTCCTTCTTCCTTTCCTTAGAATAATGGCCTAAGTGTGTTTGGAACCCTATTCCTGTCTCAAAGTACCTCAAGACCCTCTTTAACCATAAAATGTGAAGAGAGAGCTAGGGGAAACGAGAATGAGAATGGAACCCTAGTTATAGAACCCCCCCCCCCATTTGAATGATGTATATTGAAATGTATATGTATGGATTGATCTTGTTAGTTTGATTTTGTTTTCTAGAGAGAATACCAAGATCCATGCTTTTTATAGCATTAGATCTCCATTCCCTCCGAAAAAGGATGTTTTTTACACATGCACACATCTCACTTGTTTTAATGAAATAGGCTTGTATTTTGGATCTATCATATTCATTATGATAGATCTAAGATAAATGGCCTTAGATCAATCTTCTTGTGATCCTTGAATGGATTTCAAGTAATCCTACCTTTGAGAGGAGGCTTCCATAGCCTAATCTCTTAAGTTAGGGTTTTCGTTTCAATACGAGTACATCCAATTCATGTTTTTCAATCCATAAGATTCATGAATCGGATCCTTACGCAAGATGTTTCTTGAGTATTTTCTAGTTGTTTTAATGGATTTCAAGTAATCCCAACTTTTAAAGGAAACCTTCATTGTCTAATCTCTCAATACGGGCATATTTGGTTCATTTTCTTAATCAATGAGATGTGTGAACCGATTCCCTGCCCTAAATCTTTCTTGGACATTTCTTAAGGGTTTTCAAAATAATATAAGCAAGTTCATTTTTTAGTAGAGAAGACCTCATGGTCTAGTCTCTCTGTTTTGGGCATTTTTTCCCTATTTGGGGGGGTTTTCGCATTTTCTCTCCAATCAATGAGAGTTTCGAGTCAAATTCGTCCCCTAAATCTTTCTGGAGGTTTTCCAATTTCTTTCAAATGATTTTAGTTCGGATTCTATTGATCATATGAACATACCCACTATTTTAGATTGATTTTTACCTAAAGTTTTCAAGACAGGACAACACCTGTACCCTGTCTTAAAACACTCATAACTTCGTCATCCGGATGAATGTTTGAGTAATTCCAAACACATGTGATAGGTGAGATTGTCTGGTTTTAGTCTATAAAATTTCAGCAATTTCTATGGAGTGGATTTTTGATACCACTTGATCAAAGTCGGCAGGTCCATGGCCAGATTGCTGAACCTGTCACTTTGACTAAGCACCATTTGCCTGTTTTAAGTCCGATTTCAGTGGTTTTGATTTTTGTGTTTTCCTTTGTGAATGTGTTTTCAAATCCAATTGGTTTTAATACTTTTCAATTTCATTTGTGTCTTGTGTGTTTGATTGACTCAGAACTGCTCAATAGCAGAATTCTGGGTTAATCTATGATCCTCTAGGCATGTTCGGGAGGTCACACAAGTCACATTCGAATGGAGTTTTGTGTGGGGCCTATTTCATGTGAAAGATGGCACCTCATACTTCATTCATGCGAGTTTTCAAAGATTTATATGGAGCCAATCTCCACAAATAGGTTTTCAAAGTTGCTTACTTGTCACTTTTATCAACTTATAACAGTAGATTTCAAACAAGCATATCTCTTATGTTTTTAATCGGATTTACGTGGAAACTTCCCTGAGTCTTCTACTTTACATGATCTTTCAAATGGCTTTGGTTTGATTCAATTTGAATTTTATTTGAATGATTTATGGTCGAATGAGATTTTCAAGCTCAAATGGCTCCATCTTCTACCGAATTTTCCGGATTTGTCTCAACTTGCTTGTATTCAAGTTTTACTTTGATTTTCATTAATTGGGAATGTCCTAGAAGTGATGCATCCATAGAGAGTGTCCAGAATTTATTGGACTACTCATATGGAGGAATCATACATATGTTTGATCCTTTTCAAGCTCTTTTAATTGTTTTAATTAGCAAGCGTTTATTTGAACATGAACAGTACTTGGCAACCACCTTGTGTGGATGAATAGGGGTGCCTAACACCTTCCCCTATTCATAATCTAATCCCCTTACCCATCTCTGGTTTCTTTTTTTTATTTTTATTTTTTTAAAAGTATTGTTATTTTGCTTTAATTCTTGCTTTTGTATTGTATTTTATTGTTTTGGTGTCCATTCACACCTAAAAGGAATGGTGGCGACTGCTTCTGTTTAATGGAGCCCGTGGGATGATAGGAGGTCATTTGGTTGATTTTTCATGTCTCACAACTGGCGACTCCACTGGGGACTTGTGGATTGAAGCCAAGTTTTGTGTATTTGTTCTTGTTTTTATTCTTGAATGCTTACTGTTTTGTTTATTTTATTTGGGCATGTTTGATGTTTCTTAGATTTGATTTGTATGCTCAGAAATTCACATGGATAGATGCATATATGTATTGCTTGGTTATGGCCAAAATCATGTTTAGGAGCCTTATCTTGTCATACATGCTTATTTGTTGTATTGTTAAGAAAGCATATTTTGCTTTGGGGGTTTAATGCTATGTCTTGATAATGAAAATAATGAGCATGAATTCAGTAAATTTAGTAGGGATTTTTGAGGGTTTTCAAGCATGTTTCCCCTAATTAAAACAACTCTTGTACCATATTATTAGTTGCTGTATTTTTAGGCTTTTATTTGGGTATAAATGATGCATTTTGAGCATGAAAATGAAGAGCATGAAACCTAGGAATTCAGTGGGTATTTGTGGGGGTTTTCAAGCATGTTTTCCCTAATAAAACACTTATTGTACCATATTATTAGTTGCTGTATTTTTAGGCTTTTATTTGGGTATGAATGATGCATTTTGAGCATGAAAATGAAGAGCATGAAATCTGGGAATTTAGTGGACATTTTTGAGTTTTTTAAGCATGTTTTTCATGGTTAATTGTTGTTTGTACAATATGATAACATGCTTGTGTGATACTTTTTGGGTATATAATAATTATGTGCATATTTAGGTGTTTTTACTATTGTTTGCTTGTGTTTTTACTGCCAATATGATGTCATATTTGCCTTGGCTTGAAAATGTATGCATGGTTGCGAAAAAGAGTGGCAAGGGGCTGGGACGTCGTGAATGCACCTTAAATTTCAAATGCACTTGAGCACTTTAAAATTTTTGCATAGCCAACCCATTACCTATAGGACTTGAACCCAAATGTGTGTAGCTTGGCGCACCGAGGTCGTTACTTCGGAAAGCGAAAGTGAAATCATTCACTTTAACTTTGAACTAATGATGTGATGACATTGTGGTCATCCCTAGGCTTGAGATCTAAGTTGCCAATAAGCCAAAACCCAAAAATCATACGCTTGAAGGTGGAGAAACAGCTAAAGTAAACAGTTACATTTGGGGAATTGGGTGTAATTGAGGAAAGGCCGTTTGCATGTTTCATAGGCCAAGGTATAATATGAATACCATATTGAAGGTAACACAAGGTAGCAAAGTAAATTCATTTTTTTAATTACCTTCATATCACATAAAGTAAGAGCCATGGTGTCCATATGCTTGGGATGAAATTATTCCCAATAAAGTCTGTACCCTAAGATTGTTGTATCCTATAGGAAGAGTTTTTACTCTTTTCAGAAGTGATCCTACCCAAAATCCATGTAGGAGGCAACCAAAAGTACGAAATCCATGAATATGGTGTTTAACTTTGGAGGGAGCATGTGCCCTCATGAACATTCATGTATTTTTGCAAAGTATAGTGTTAAAGTCCAATTTGGGACTGTATTTAGAGGACAAATCAAGGTGAACTTTAAGTGGGGATAAAGATAACATAATGTGTACAAATCTGGGGAACAAATGAATCAAAAAAGGGCTATTTCGGCATTAACCGAAAACTCAGGTCGGTAAAGCCATATAGTGTTTGTATCCGACATTTATTGTCAGCAAAAAGGTTTTATGTGTGTATCCGATTATTTATGTCGGATACAATAAAGCATACCTTTAGCCGACCTGAAATGTCGGATACAATCCGGAAATGTACAAATGGAGTGCCATCCCAAACTTTTTGAATGTAAAATGCCAAAAACACTGTAAATAACCTATGGGCACCTCAATGGGAGTATAGAAAGATAATTTAAGTGTTCAAATGATTTAACAAGGGATTTAACCTAATATTGGAACACAAATCCATCCTTTTCTCTAAGCTTAAAGAAGATACATCAAAAAGGAAGTAAGGTGTCATATTTCTTGATACCAATTCACCTCAAACATGTTTCAATCAAACTTTTGAACTTGAAAACAGAGGAAATTTTTTAAATTCAAATCTTTGTGGAACACTTGGAAGCCCTAAAATATTCCAAAAAACCTTTGGTTGGTCTTTTTCGTACCAATCAATTCAAATTTTTGTGGGACACTTTGAAGCCCTAAAATATTCCAAAAAACCTTTGGTTGGTCCTTTTCGTACCAATCAATTCAAATTTTTGTGGGACACTTGGAAGCCCTAAAATATTCCAAAAAAAAAATTTTGGTTGGTCTTTTTCGTACCAATCAATTCAAATTTTGGTGGGACACTTGGAAGCCCTAAAATATTCCAAAAAAAAAAATCTTTGGTTGGTCTTTTTCACACCAATCAATTCAAATTTTTGTGGGACCTTTGGAAGCCCTAAAATATTCCAACAATTCTAAAAAAAAGGAAATAAAAATAAAAAATAAAAACAAAAAAAATATAAAAACAAATAAATTCGAACTTGTGTTCACCTACCTCGTGTATCTACATTTATGGGTGTGTGACTAGGATTAAATTGGAGCTGACATATTTCTTTGTTTTTCCTTCTCCAGGTATAAAATACTTGCAGCCATTGCTCCCGTAACCAGATCAAAAGCTCGGACAATGAATCCTGATGAGAATCAAGCCACCGTCCCAACTTAGGACTTTTTTCAACTACAAGAGCTAGTGGCAGGACTGGCCAAAATGCTAGGAGACTTACTAGCGGCTCAGGCCCAACAAGCCCAAGCCCAAAACCAAGCCTCCACTTCCCACCAAGCACCGCCACCTTAAACCAACATTCCACCTTCAGCTCAACCCATACCTGAACCCATTTCTGAACCCGTCCATAAACCTATTCTGATCAGGGAAAATACTATTGAATCCGAGAAAGAGAAGGAAAAGGAAAGAGCAAGGGATAAGATGGAAAGGAAACTCCTACACAGGATGGAGAGTATTCAGGAGGAGCTAAAAGAAGTGAAGGGGGTGAACAGTTATGGAGGTACCACCTTTGAAGACTTGTGCATATACCCAGATATTTGCCTACTGGCCAAATTTAAGTGCCCGGACTTTGACAAATATGATGGCACGGGCTACCCAATGAGCCACTTGAAGTTATACTACGGGGTTTTGTGCCAATTTGGCCGGGACGATAGCATACTGATCCAACTCTTCCAAAGGAGTTTGACTGGAACTGCTCTGAGGTGGGTTGCCACAGTTGACCATGGGAAGATTAGAGGATGGAAGGACCTAGTAGACGCCTTCTTGTCCCAATACAAGTTTAACTCAGAGATCGTACCAGACATGTACGACATGATGAGGATGAGCAAGGAAAAAGATGAGTCTGTGAGGCAATATGCCAAGAGATGGAGGGAGGTTGCCTTTCAGGTTAGGCCACCCATGTTAGAACCAGAAATGATTTCTACATTCATTAGCACACTGGGGCAGCAGTTCTACAGTCACTTGGTGGTCAGACTACCACCAATTGTGTTGCCCTAGTACAAGTGGCAGATAGAATTGAGGATGGGATCAGATTAGGCAAAATAGTTGATCATTCTACCATGGTCGGTCAACAAGACTCCACCACCTTCTCAGCCCAAAGGAAAGAGAATGGAGTGAAGAAGAATGAAGGAAGAATAGAAGCAGAAGTGAATATGGTGCAACTTCCCAAGGAACCCTTTCAAATCAATGTCCTTCCACCTCCTATCAAGCCAATCCATCAAATTCCTTTGCTGCCTATCCAAATTAATGTCCCTTTCGGACAGCCTGTAAAGGAGGAAACAGAAGTAAGGAAGAGAAGAGAATTTTCAAAATTGCCCATGAAGCCATCCGAATTACTCCCTACCTTACTTCAGAAGGGTTATGTGACTTTGAAGTTGCCAAATCCTCATGCAAATAAGGGGAATGGTTATGATTCATCTGCAATTTGTGAGTATCATATGAGCACTCCAGGGCATACCACTAATCGCTGCTTGGCCCTAAAGCATGCGATTCAGGATTTACTGGATAATAACTCCTTATCATTCAATTCAATTACACCAGTCCCACCTACCGATAACAATGGGGCAAGTAGCTCAAATGCAATAGGGTTACTTTTTTCAGGAAAAAAAAGATTTGACCCTTCTCAACTTATTGCTCCAGTTGGTACCACAGTCCAGGTTTATTTTGAAAAAGAAGATGAATGGGGTCATGTGGAGAAAGAGACTCACATAAGGGCAGATTTTAATATCAAAGGAAAAAGGAAAAGAAGAGCCAAAAGAAGAAGAAATGGTGCAGATGACCATGCCTACATTGCATGAGCAATCAAGGAAGGTGGTGTAAAGATTGTCCTAAGGCAGAATATTCTACAAGAAGCCAATACAGAAAATAGGGTTGAGTCGATTGAGAAAGAAGGATGGCAGAGAAGGAATGGGGGTGTTTTCAAAGAAAAGAATGAGGCAAAGGTTGAATTCATTTTGCCACACATTGATTGGGTAGTCATTCAAGTTCTAGATCAAATAACGTCACTTCTCCTAAGGGCTGAGCATGATATCCTAAATATGAAGACAATTGCTAATCAAAGAAAGGAATTCTTGCCTCAACCAGCAGAACATGAAAATTTTTACAAAAATGGGGAAAAATCAACTTCTGCCTTCGAGAACATGGGCAATTTTCGAATTCCCACGTTCTCTGAAAAAAAACCCCCATAAAAGAATACACATTTCCTGAGGATCTTAAGGAGCCTTGTTCTAGGGAAGTGATTTCAATAAAGGATCTTGAAAAAAACAAAATTTCCTTAAACATTTTTCTAGGAAAAAAAAAAAGAAAAAGTTTTCAACAAGGTCTTTTTTTTACTTATGAATCATATCTCCCACTGAATATCATTAAGTTGAATATGACTTCGACATTGGGCACAATTTTGAGACCAAAATCGAAGAAAAAGACATTTTACATGAAAATTCAAATCTTTTTAAGTGTCATGAGAAGAATATTTTGCAAAATTTTGAAGTGACCAATCTTATGGACTTTGGAACCAAAGATGACCTGAAGTTTTCACTTGAAAGCAACAAGTACAGAGATTTATTTCATAAAAATTCAGAGAAGATTGCATCACTTGCTCGTCAAGGAAAAGCAGATGGAGAAGAAACTGAAAGATAAAATTTTTGCATTTGAAGATGACTCCTAGTTTGCATTTTGCATTGGAAAATATGGAAAGATTTGGATTGCGATTTAAGAGGCTAATCCAGTGAGAAGGATGTTTTATGGTTGAAATTTTATCTTCACAGGTGGCGGTGATTAAAAAGAAAGCAAAAAACAAAAAAGAAAAAGAAAAATCCTGACCCAATCATGTAGTACAACTCTACCAAGTCTGAAAATTCAAACTTTTCTTAAAATGATAAGAGGCCTTTCTTTCTTATATCCTCAAAATTTTTGAAATCCCTAGTTAGACCTTTTGAGCTTGATAAATTTTTCCAAGTAACTTAAGCTGAGAATTTTAACCCCACACTGGGGCAAATTTATTAAAGCATAAAATAAAAATAAAAAAAAGAATGAAGGGACAAGTAAAAAAAAAAAAAGAAAAAAGAAATAAAGAAGGGGGCATTATTGAAGTTCAAAAGGGGATTTTGAACATGTTTTCAGAAAATGGGGCAAAGAAATGAAAAAAAAAAAGAAGAAAAAGAAAGAAAGGAAGAACAAGAGATAATCAAATGCTATTTGGAGAATGTCTTCAAAATTGTGAAGAAAAGAATGGAAAAAGAAGTTCAATACTAGGGAATAAGTTTCAAATGAAGAAATCAAAATGGAGGAAGAACTTCATTACTGGGGGGGCAATTTTGTATTCAAGGGAAGAGATGCCGTAAAAATTACAATTTCAGTTAACCCATTTGATCATATGGTATTTGAGCCTTTTATTCCATTTCTTTCTAAACAAACACCAAGCCTTTGTATCGTCCCATTCATAAGTCCTCTTTGATTAAGAAATTTTGAATTAAGGCAGTTTTGACTACATAGTTGCTGGGGTTGATGGATAAAAAAAGAAAAAAAAGGGAAAAAATGGAGAAAATGTAGTGAAAACCTGGAAGGGTGCTAAATGGCAAATAATCAACTATCTACAAGAAGGAAATCGTCGGAGAGGAAAGTCTAGAATTGGCATAGATCCAGGTGAAGTCCTCATGTTGGTGGTTATTTTGAGATATAGTCACTTTTTCAAGTGATTGAGGAAAATTCTCTTTTCAAGACTGAAGCAACATAATCAAAACTATGATATGAATCATCTGTGAACAAGTTGATGGCCATCAAAATTGCCATTAGGAAATTGTTGCTGAAGTTGAAGTCATAAATTCTTATATCTTGGATACAATTGAGAAACAATTGCTCTTCAATTGGATGGAGGAAGATGTCTTTCCAGACTGGGGCAAAATAGTCAGATTGAAAGAATCGTCATATCTGGAGCATCAATTGACAAGCCGATGGTCATGGGAATGATTCTAAAGGTTCCGAAGGCTTATTTTGGTCTTTCTTCATTTTCTGAAATAATCTTCTCATTATTCAACTTGATCTTAATTCTTTTGGATTATATGCTAATAAGTGATTGGATCATTTTTCAAAAATATATATATATATAAAAACATAAAAAAGCAAAAACTATATTTTTGGCCTATGATGAGCATCTATGTCTTTTCATAAAACATTGGTTTTGCAAGCATTAGAGAATTATGAGGCCATTAGTATTAGTATAAAACTTATTTTCTTATTTTTGTATTTACATTCTTTTATTAGGGTTTCTTTTTGGCAAAGGTTAAAAGAGAGAGAGAGAGAGAGGGAGAAAAAGAAAAAAAGAGGATCATCTTTGCTGATGGGCAAGTACTTCTTCAAGCAATCAAAACTGGGGCATGATCAGCGTTGCATTGAAATGAATTACAACATCTGGAAGAAGCAGTCAAGCCTTAGTCTTCGGATTTGAAAAAAAAAGAAGCTTCAAAGCAGTTGCATGTTTTCTCCTTTAAACAAGGGTTTCCAATTCTTCAATCATGAATAAGGATTTTAGTGGGGCAGTAAGAAGACATGAAGGAGAGATCATGGGTAGTAAGGGCATGAGGTTAGATCAACAGATCATGATTCTCAAATCCATCAATCAAGAGGAGGGCATTCACTTGGGCAATTGAAAAGCATAAAGGCAGGTTATGAGCAGCAACGGCACATACATCATTATTGAGAGAGCAAGAAGATGAAGAAGCGAAAACAAGTTGCAGAATATTCAAGCATAGGTTTGGGCATCAAATGGCACCCAGGTATGTAAAAAAAAATCAATCAAGAAAATTCAATAAAATATTTCCTTCCTCATTGTTGAACTGTAAAGTGAAAAACATCAAAAGCAATTGAGTTTGCAGAGGTCAATTTTAAATCCAACTTCTTTTCAAAATTTGCTTGTCTCAGATTTCTTTTCATAGCCATGAGAGCTCCAAGAAATTTGAGATAAAGAAGAGATGCCACCCCATTAGACTTCAAGCAGGGGTTTCATTGGCTATCTTCAAATCCATGTTTTTTTTATCACTCCTTTGTTTAACCAAAGCAAGTTCAATTAATGAGATGTCTTTCAAATGTGCAATTTTGAGTTGTATCTGTTCTTTGTTGTTCATTGTCTTACAACTTCAGCAAAGAGGGGCAGTTGTAGACACCCCAAAATTGCACAATTTTTGATAAATCTTGAAAGAAAGAAAGATTTTATTGGAATTTTCAATTCTTAGCATTGGGTTTGAGATCCTTAACCCATTTGAATCCAAAACCACAGGGGATAAGGCCCGAATTCAATCTTTTGTGCAAAGTCAAACTTTTTCCGGTTGAATTTTGTTGACTTTTGACCCCAGAAAATGAAATATTTTTTAAAGCAAGATTTCAAGATAATTTTTCCCGGTAATCAGGTTTTTAGCAATGTTATTGCATAAATGAATGTTTTGAGATTTTAAATCTTGATGAATACCTTGGTATTAACATGTTGAACCTTTTTACTAGACCTGAAAAACCGGAATTTAGCCTTGAACTGGAAAGTTGACTTTTTATTCACTCGAAATTTGGGTCTGCAACTATTTTTAATGAATTCAAATAGTGGGGTGTTCGCTTATTAACATGTAATATCTTAAGTAAATGGAGATTAAAAAATATGAGGACATTTACTTAAATGATATTACATGTAAATAAGTATTGCCTGTGCAGGCAAGGGTCAGTGCCATGCATAAGCTATGCAGAGAGTTATTTTTGCCCTGAACCGAAATTAAAGTTCGGATAAAAGCATTTTTCTTTGTATCCGAAATTATATTTCAGATACAAGCCTTTTTCTTTGTATCCGAAATTTTATTTCGGACACAAGCCTCTTTCTTTGTATCCGAAAGTGATTGTCGGATACAAATTATTTTATTTCTATCTGACAGAAAATGTCGGATACAAAGGTTTTTGTTTGTATCTGACCTGAGTTGTCGGATACTAATGTTTTGTTTCAAACTTTGAAAATTCCGGGAGTTTTCACTTTTTTTACTGTTTTACCTCTATCTAAGAGGTAGAAATTCCTGAAAATAGCCTTAGGGTTTAAGTGCGAGGAGTCTAGACATATGTTTGTGTCTACCATTAGAGCACCCTTTGCCCTAGCCTTTGCCTAAATATAGGAGGCTTCTCCTCAAGCAAATGGCCAGAAGATTAGAGATTGAAGAGCTCCAAGTGAAGAAGGGAACCTCTGCCTCATTGCTCCTAGAAACCCAGGTAAACCTAAAACCCTTTTACTTTTCTGTTCTTAAATTCTAGGGTTAGTTTCTTCTTCCTCCTTTCTTTAGAATAATGGCCTAAGTGTGTTTGGAACCCCATTCCTATCTCAAAGAACCTAAAGACCCTCTCTAGCCATAAAACGGGAAGAGAGAGCTAGGGGAAACGAGAATGGGAATGGAACCCTAGCTATAGAACCCCCCATTTGAATGATGTATATTGAAATGTATGTGTGATTGATCTTGTTAGTTTGATTTCGTTTTCTGGAGAGAATACCAAGATCCATGCTCTTTATAGCGTTGGATCTCCATTCCCTCCAAAAAAAGATGCTTTTTACACATGCACACATCTCACTTGTTTTAATGAAATAGGCTTGTATTTTGGATCTATCGTATTCATTATGATAGGTCTGAGATAAATGGCCTTAGATTAATCTTCTTGTGATCCTTGAATGGATTTCAAGTTATCCTACCTTTGAGAGGAGGCTTTCATAGCCTAATCTCTTAACTTAGGATTTTCTTTTCAATACGGGTACATCCGATTCATGTTCTTCAATCCAAAAGATTCATGAATCGGATCCTTACCCAAGATGTTTCTTGAGTATTTTCTAACTGTTTTAATGGATTTCAAGTAATCTTATCTTTGAAAGGAGACCTTCATTGTCTAATTTCTCAATACGGGTATATTCGATTCATTTTCTTAATCAATGAGATGTGCGAATCGATTCCATGCCCTAAATCTTTCTTGGACATTTCTTAAGGGTTTTCAAAAGAATACAAGCAAGTTCATTTTTGAGTAGAGAAGACCTCATGGTCTAGTCTCTCTTGTAAGCACCCAAATTTTGATCAAACCAAAATATGCCAAGATAAATGGGAAATAATAAAAATTGGAGGAGCATGATTCGTCCAAGTGGGCGGCTGTGCAAGCGGCCCCGAAAAGTCAACCGCACATACAGTACGGTTGCATGGCGGGTCAGTCTGCGCCTGCGCAGTTTGTCCCCTAATGATTGCTGAAAAGACGTTGCCAAACCGCACATACGCTGCGGTTTAGACCAAACCGTACCTACTGTGCGGTTTTGACCAAATTGCACATAAACCGCACTGTATGTGCGGTTTTGTCCCTGTTTTCTATAAATAGCAAACCCGAACTCTGGACAGGGGCTGGCGATTCTTTGCTCATTTCCCACTGCTTCTCCCCTTCGTCCCTGGTACGAAACCCTCTCTCTTTGCCCCTTTTGCATCCCAAACCATTCAAACCCCATCAAAGCTCATCCTACTTCTCCATCACTACCCAACTTGAAGAAGGAGGAATAAGCTTGCTGCTGCTGCTGGGAGAGGTGCTTCCAGCCACTGTTTTCGTCTCAAAAAGGGGGTCCTCACACCCCACACAAGGGTTTAAGCCCCAAGGTATTGTTTCCTATCAATGTTTGTTTCACATACATGAAAATGAGTTGATTTCAAGCATGTTTTAGGATTCTTGTACTTCTTGTTTGAAAGTTATTTTTCGACATGACAATAGTGCGTCTTTTCCTCATTTCCTTCATATGAGATATCTCCCATGGTAAGGGGAAAAGCCTAAACTCCGAAAATGGAGCATTTGAGACACTGTGGCTCAGCTTAGAGACCCACAGAAGTTCGTAAAAATCCCCTGAGAGGTATACGAACACAGCCCTCCTCGTATTTTTTGCATTTCAGGCTTTCTGGGCCGAAACCGCACACGTAGAGCGGTTCAGCTGTAACCGCATAGTATGTGCGGTTACGCCCAAATCGCACAGAGTGTGAGGTTAAACCCAGAAAAGCCTCAAAAACCCGAATTCTCTGATCCGGATCCAGCTGACTCGATCCGAATTTAATCAAACTAAACCCGTTGGGTCTTTGGGTTAACCCAAGCCCACTTTTTGAGACTGGGGCCCACCTGGGCCCAATAAGGATTCGTGGGCCTTCCAACGGGGCCCACCCAACCAGACTCATCTCACTTACAGCTGAAAGATAAAATCAATAAAAAAGGGGACTCATACTGCTTCAACGGTCCCCACCAGACTTAAATAAAAGTGCATGCTGGATTAGGAATCATGTGAGTGTTCAGAAATGAGTTGACTCCAAACCAGGAAACCCAAGGGACCCGTCAAACCGACGGGGCGGACCGGGGTGTCTACGGACTTCCCCGGACCGTAACCGAGCCCTTTCCCGGAATCTCAAGCCGCAGACCAAAATAGAATCCTTAGGGCATCCAGGTGTCTGCCTGCACCCCGTCAGGCAGTGGCAACTCTTAGCCCCCAATTCTCCCCTCGCTTTCGCGCGTGCCCTCGCACCAGCACGACGTGCGCACAGCTTGGCGACTCTGCTGGGGACAGGTTCAACCCAATTGGAGTTTAAACTGAGTTGACTCATTAGGATGCACGTGTGCACAAGCGCACATAAACTTCCATGTAAATATGCACTTGTATATACACATGCAGCTTGTCTTGTTCTTTAGTTATCTATCTGCTCATTCTATTTGCCTTCATTATATATGCATGGGGTGACACGCGCGAGGGAGCCCGCGTGGGTGATCCGATTGAATGGCACATGTGTTACATCTTCTCAACCAAACTCTAGACCTCTCTAGCAGCCACCCTTCTTAACCGTATAAACTACTTTTGGGATGATATTAGCCTCACACGCCTCTGGCTTGCCGGGGAAAAGTGAAGGTAAAACATCCCCCCAAGTTTCTGGATCCTTATAGCACCGCTGGTTTCTTGCCGTGGTACGCGAGGGATCTTGGACTTGGCACAGACCCTTGTAGGCGTTTGTCTCGGGCTGTGTATCCTTTTTCCCACCCAGCGTTCTGATACACCTTTGTGATGAATGTGATTATGAAATGATGATACAAGAGGAGTAAAATCAATCTAAAATTCAAGAGTCCATCAGGGGCAGCAACCCCCTACCCTCTTTGCATCAAATTGAGTAGACCCTAGACTCTGGGCTATCTCAGCCCTAAATTAGGAAGCCAACCTAACTTTGATCAGGGGAACCACCCCAGATCCATGCATTGAGTCTAGAGAGCCGTGGGCCTTGACCCATCGAGTCCGCTGGAAGCACACTAAAGTCCGGGTCAATCTTCAAGTAGACGAAAGCCGGCCAGATCAGAAAAAGCAGACGAAAGCAAGCCAGATCAAAGCAGGGGCAATGAAACCCTAGATCTAGGACTTTTCAGCCTACCCCTTTTGAAATCAATTGTATCCTGTCCTAGGGTTCCCAACAACCCTGGGATCGAACACTTTTCCAGCTTTTTAAGCTTTAAGTGATTTCGCCCTCGTTGGCAAGTTGTAAGCATCTCTTTAATCCGACAGCAGAGAATCTTCAGAACAGATGAAAGACAAAGACTGATCAGGACTTAGATGTGCTTCCTCACACAAGTACGTCTAGGAGTCATGCCTTCAATGGCGCCAACCCTTGTAGGGCTGCACACACATTTCAATTTTGTTTGTGTATTTTGCTTGGTACAATGTCAGAGGACGGTAAACCCTGCAATATTTGTTCTTACCTACCCACACATGCATAAACCATTTGCACATCAAAATGCACTAACTTCAAAATCAAAAGCCACACCAACACTTTTGGTCAAAATTGCTTTGGAAAAATGCACCATAAATAATTTTCAAAATCCAATCGCCTTCAGGCGTACATCAAGCCGCCTCCCGAGGCGCACATCCAAATGGCTTTTTTTAAGTGGCCTTTGGGCCTACATCAAAATTGCCTTTTGAAGACGTACACTCACAAAAATCTCCCATGACTCACGATAAACCACTTCCCATGGTTATATCGAGCTGTCATCCTTGAGAAACATCGAATTGCCCTTCCATGGGTATATTCTTTTCAATTGAAGCAATGCCATCCACGGCATAACATGTGGAGCCAATTCCAATGGTCCCCCAATTTCGCTACTTTGTAGCACGAATTTCAAAACTTGCCAGTCACAGCATGATTTCAGATTTCGCCATCAAATGGCAAAACCTTAGAAAAGATTTCCAAAAAAAAAAAAAAATAACAAAAAAAAAATGTTTTAAACTGATTTTTCAAGATCCTTGTGCCATCCACGGCACAATCTTTTGTCTTCCAAAAACCACTGTGCCATCCACGGCACCAAAGCAAAGATTTCCAAAATTCACTGTGCCATCCACGGCACCAAAACCAAGATTTCAAAAGTCACTGTGTCATTCACGACACCGTCAAAAGCCTCAAAATGCATTTTGCCATCCATGGCACGTGCACCATACACGGTGCAACCTCCTTTGCTATTCACAGCATTCGCACCATTCACGGTGCCTTTTCCCAAGGGCTCGCCATGCATGGCGCCCACATGTCATCCATGACATAAGCCTCAGGATTTGCTATATACATTTGTTGCACTATCTACAGTGCTTACCCTTGAGACTAGCCAACCACGGCATCCTACACACAGGATATCATAGTCTTTCAAGAAGGCCATTCACGGCTACAGCACTATCCACAGTGCGAAACACTCTTTGCCATTCACGGCATTTACCCTTGAGCTACCCTTCCCATTCACGGGATAGCACAGCTCACCCTCCGAGCTACCCTTCCCATACACGGGATAGCACAGCTCACAATAAGCTATACACAGCATTCCCTCCTAGCTACCCTTCCCATACACGGGATAGCACAGCTCACAATAAGCTATACACAGCATTCCCTTTTTGAGCTACCCTTCCCATTCACGGGATAGCACAGCTCACCCTCGAGCTACCCTTCCTATACACAGGATAGCACAGCTCACAAACCACCCTTGGGCTACCCTTCTCGCGTTTGAGATAGCACAGCTTCGGCTACCCTTCTCATACCCGGGATAGCACAGCTTTCAAGATGACCACCCTTGGGCTACCCTTCTCATGTTTGGGATAGCACAGCTTCAGCTACCCTTCCCCTACACGGGATAGCACAGCTTTCAAGAAGGCCCTAATCATGGCATCCACCCTTGGGCTACCCTTCTCGTGTTTGAGATAGCACAGCTTCGGCTACCCTTCTCATGCACGGGATAGCACAGCTTTCAAGACAACCACCCTTGGGCTACCCTTGCCAATCTCCGGCATAGCACAGCTTTCAAGAAGGCCAAACACGGCATCCACCCTTGGGCTACCCTTGCCAATCCTCGGCATAGCACAGCTTTCAAGATGTTTCTTTTTTCATGCATAGCCATTCACGGCGGTTGCCTTCCACGGCTGTAGCACTACCCACAGTGCGAAGATTCTTTTAGCCATTCACGGCGGTTGCCTTCCACTGCTGCAGCACTAACCACAGTGCGAAGATTCTTTTTTGCCATTTACTGCACTAGCGCTATACACAGCGCAAAATTCATTTTTTGCTACAAACATCACTCACGCCAGCCATGGCACCCATTCCATTTCTGCTATACACGGCACCCTAAATCACGGTTGCCCTCCCACAGAAGCAAACCATTTTTGGAAGAAACTAACATGTCTTTTGTTTTGTTTTTTCCTCTTTGTTTTATTTTATTTTACCAAGGTTGAAAGTGTTGCGGCCATAGCTCCCCGAAGTCCATATCTATTAAGATCCCGCACGAAGATGAATCCAGAAGAGCCACCTGTGCCTCAGCCACCAGCACCACAGCAACCTCCGCCACCTCGCAGAATTGAGGACGAGCCGGCAATCATGCACTTAAACCAGCAAGTGGGGCAGATCACTGAGCTACTCCAAAATCTCATCAGACAAATGCCACAGCCAGTGATCCCGCAGCCACGAGGAGAACCGCAAGCATTGCCGCAGGGATTGCAAGGGCCGCCACAAGCTCCGCCACCGGCTCATATAATGCCTCCACCAGTCCTCCCTCCTCAAGTACCACCTCCTGTTGTTCAACAAGTCCAGCAATAGCAGCAGATACCTCTTGATGACGCACTACATCTCCCACATATTCCAGAGATAAACCATGAAGAAGAAGAGGAGTGGTACAGACAAAGAAATGAAGCAAGGGGCATCTCGCCCGAAGTCAGTGCCATGATCAATGACCTCAGAGCAGAATGGCAAGAACTGAGGAGAGGGGCAATGCCAGGAAGGATGACAGTTGACAATTTCTGTTTCTTCCCCGACATACAACTCCCAGAAAAGTTCAGGTGTCCTGACTTTGAGAAATTTGACGGGACCGGCTGCCCAACTGCACATCTCCGGTCATACTGCGGAGCCATGGTGGGATACAACAGGGATGAGCAGTTAATGATACAATTGTTCCAAAGGTCTCTGACAGGGCAAGCACACCGATGGTTTTCCACCCTGAACCCCGCACAAATCCGCACTTGGCCTGACTTGGCACACCTCTTCACCGAACAGTTTAGGTTTAACACTGAGGTGATGCCAACAAGAATGGAGCTGATGAGAATGAGCAAGAAGGCAGGCGAGGCAGTTCGAGATTATGCAAGGAGGTGGCGTGAACATGCAATGATGGTGCGCCCACCACTAACGGAAGAAGAGATGGCCAGCCTATTCATCTCAATCCTGGGACAACCCTACTACTCCCACATGATTGGCCAGCAAACAACAAGCTTCAGCGCCCTAGTCCAGATAGCCGACAGGGTTGAAGGTGGCATTAAAGCAGGACTGATAGAGGCAGGCTCACCTGGGGCAATGTCAAGAAGGCCAGTGAACGGAGGGAAGAAGCCTGAATGCCAGAAAGATGTGGCAAGCATTGACTCTGCACAGGGGCCACGACCACTCCACCTGCAAGGAGGATCTCATCCACATGGCGCGAGGCCCGTGGGGTCGGCACCACTGCAGGGTGCGCAAAGGGAAGATAGAAGAAGCAGGGTATTGACACCACTTCCACACACGCCTGCCGAACTCCTCCCAACGCTGCTAAGGGGAGGCTACTTGAGGATGATTTCCCCTAACCCAAACGCGGCATTGGGTAGGAGCTACGACCCCAAAGCAATCTGTGAATATCACATGGGGTCACCGGGGCACGCCACCAATCAGTGTTGGGCCCTTCGGCATGCGATCCAGGACTTAATTGACTCCAAAAGACTTACTGTGGATCCTCCTACCCCTACCACTACAACCAACACACCGGCCACAGGGGTTATGCAAAACCCTCTTCCAGATCACAAGGGGGCATCTTCTAGTGGGACCAGTTGAAGGGAATCAGGCAAGGTTGCAAGGCGCAACCCACTCCCACAAATCCAAAATCTTCCTTGGATGCAGTTCTGAGCTGAGTCCACCATTTCCAGGCTAAGTTGAAGTTTACCTTTTGTGTCGAGCATCCTGGGCAGGACCGGTCATTTTGTAAGCGTTATGCATGCTTTTACTTTTGTTTGCAAACTTTTGTTTAAAAAAAAAAAAACCTTTTGAAAAAAAAAATAACAATTGCTCGGTCGATGATGACATTGCTCTGAGACCGCACCTTTTTGGCACGACCATGATCATGGAAAAATGCCGAGTTGCTTAAAGGGTTCTTTAGCAGGGTGCAACACAGTGCTCCCATGAGAACCTTAACTGAGCCAAAGGCAACCTTTTCCTGAACCTTGCCTTGATTTTCCTTCCAAACCTATCTTTACATCAGGGCAAAATGATCCTTGAAAGAAAAGATAAGAAGAAAAAAGAGAGAAAGTGCCTAAACCAGCTAAGGGTCGAGGTCGACTTTAACATCATGTCTTTAAGAAAGGATGAGAGGCCATCCTTCATGCATCCTGAATTTTAAGAACCGCTAGTCAAAACACTTTGGGCTTGATCGTATTATTCAAATACCCGTGTTGTGTCTAGCTACCCCACACTGGGGCAAAGCTGAAAAAGAAAATAAAACGGATGAATAGATTCCTGAATAAATTTGCATGAACATTTCAACCAAGTTGTCACAACTTCTGCAAAAGGATGAAAGGCCATCCTTGCTATATTTGCCTAGTTTCAAAGTCATATCTCTAGTCAAACTATTTTGAGCCTAACTTTCTTTCTTTTAACCCATTGAGTCATGAGCCCTAAATATGGTGCTTGGTAAAGAAGAAAAGAGACATGGATGAGCAAGAGCAAAGAAAAAGAAAATAAAACAGAAAATAAGCTGGGGCATGCTAATCAAAGCAAAAATCTAAGATGACCCCAGAATAAAGGAAAGGAAAAGCAAATATGCTAGAGAAAAAACGAAGGTCACAAAAGACCTCAAAAAGAAAAGGAAAGTAAAGGTACTGGCAAAGCCCAAGCAGTCAAGAAAATGGTAGAACATGACTCGACCCATTTACAAAAGACTTTGAGCCATATTCCCTTTCTTTCATAAACCAAAAACCTCAGCCTATGTTTCGTCCCATAAGAAAGTCCTTTCTGATTGCAGAAAATGTGACAATTGGGTCCATGCGGATCTATGATGAAAGAATCTAGAAAGAAGAATGAGCTTCGGTAAGACACAAAGTAAAACCTGGAAATGAAAAGATAAGAACTTGAGCCTTATATCCCATCATTTCTCAGACTGGAAACTAAGCCAATGTTTTGTCCTAATTTCAAGACCTCTCTGATCTATAGGACATGTTGCACAAAAGTCGGCCAAAGACCCTCAAACTGGGGCAAGCACTAACCCCAAGGGGAAAAAGACAAAAAAAAAAAAACCACCAATTGCAAAATCCTTAAGCCACCCTAAATGGTTGGGTCAAGATGAGAGAAACCAAAACTGGGGAAGGGAAAACACTCCTTGAAACGTCCCTCATCTTCTAAAGCTTTGCAGAACCTCTGAGAGCCAATGCCAGCACAAATCAAGGATTTCATGGGAGTACGTGTCGAACACATCGTCGCAGAACACTTTAAGCTAACAAGGCAAATCACCATGGTCACTGGTCCTGCCATTTCTCTTGTAACATTTGTACAAAATTTCTGAAAAGTCTTTTGAAAAAATATTTCATTTCAGTCATGTGCACTCGCACACACAATAAAACCAAGTAAGCCACGAGTGCTTACAGTGTGAATTTCAGATACCTCACCACGCTGTGAGAATTTTTGCAGGCCTGGGCGAGGCAGAAAAATCAGAGGATATTAAGAAGCATCCTCAATTCGAAAAAAAAAAAAGAAAAGCAAGGTGGAGGAAAGCCAAGCGGTGATCCAAAGCACACCAAGAGGGAGTTTGCAAAAAGCTTACCTGTCCCCTGCAGGTTCTTTCCCAAATAAAGAATCCCCACATCCCCAATAGAGAACCATCAAGAACAAAGCTTAAGCAAGCTCAAGAACAAGAAAAGAATGCGTGTTTTGAAGAAAGAAGGGCAAGTTGGCCCCCCATGTAAAATTTTTTTTATTTCCCACTTTTGTAAGTAGAGTAGGACAGGTGTGCGAGTTTCCTTGAGGCACCGGACAACACCAGGAGTACCCCCTCACCAAGAGCACCTCCTCCTTCCTCTCTCCTTCCCTTCCTTGGCCCACCTCCAGCCGCCATTCCTAAAGAAAAAATAAAATAAAAATAAATAAAATAAAATAAAACAATAAAAAAATAATAAATAAAAAATATATAAAAGAAAAGAGAAAAATGCTTACACCCTGAAAATTGCATCCTCACTGAAATCTGAGAAGCTGAATCATTCAGAAAACCTAAAACCTCCCAAAACCTGAAAGATGTGCAAAGCGTCACTTCTTTCTCAAAAACCGGAAAGGTGCTAATCACCACCTATTCCCGAGAACCAGAATCTAGAAAAGGTGCTAATCACCACCAATTTCTAAGAACCAGAAACGGGAAAAGTACCACATGCGTAACAAGCTCGCGTTAATGTGTTTTATCCCACAAAACAAAAAAATCAACTCCAAGGCTATCTCAGAAAGATGTGAAGAATGCAAAATTTGGGTTTTCTTTCAACCTTTGTCGTTCGTCAACAGGTGACTTCGACAAAGGGGGGCAGCTATAAGCACCCAAATTTTGATCAAACCAAAATATGCCAAGATAAATGGGAAATAATAAAAATTGGAGGAGCATGATTCGTCCAAGTGGGCGGCTGTGCAAGCGGCTCCGAAAAGTCAACCGCACATACAGTACGGTTGCATGGCGCGTCAGTCTGCGCCTGCGCAGTTTGTCCCCTAATGATTGCTGAAAAGACGTTGCCAAACCGCACATACCCTGCGGTTTAGACCAAACCGTACCTACTGTGCGGTTTTGACCAAATTGCACATAAACCGCACTGTATGTGCGGTTTTGTCCCTGTTTTCTATAAATAGCAAACCCGAACTCTGGACAGGGGCTGGCGATTCTTTGCTCATTTCCCACTGCTTCTCCCCTTCGTCCCTGGTACGAAACCCTCTCTCTTTGCCCCTTTTGCATCCCAAACCATTCAAACCCCATCAAAGCTCATCCTACTTCTCCATCACTACCCAACTTGAAGAAGGAGGAATAAGCTTGCTGCTGCTGCTGCTGGGAGAGGTGCTTCCAGCCACTGTTTTCGTCTCAAAAAGGGGGTCCTCACACCCCACACAAGGGTTTAAGCCCCAAGGTATTGTTTCCTATCAATGTTTGTTTCACATACATGAAAATGAGTTGATTTCAAGCATGTTTTAGGATTCTTGTACTTCTTGTTTGAAAGTTATTTTTCGACATGACAATAGTGCGTCTTTTCCTCATTTCCTCCATATGAGATATCTCCCATGGTAAGGGGAAAAGCCTAAACTCCGAAAATGGAGCATTTGAGCCACTGTGGCTCAGCTTAGAGACCCACAGAAGTTCGTAAAAATCCCCTGAGAGGTATACGAACACAGCCCTCCTCGTATTTTTGGCATTTCAGGCTTTCTGGGCCGAAACCGCACACGTAGAGCGGTTCAGCTGTAACCGCATAGTATGTGCGGTTACGCCCAAATCGCACAGAGTGTGCGGTTAAACCCAGAAAAGCCTCAAAACCCGAATTCTCTGATCCGGATCCAGCTGACTCGATCCGAATTTAATCAAACTAAACCCGTTGGGTCTTTGGGTTAACCCAAGCCCACTTTTTGAGACTGGGGCCCACCTGGGCCCAATAAGGATTCGTGGGCCTTCCAACGGGGTCCACCCAACCAGACTCATCTCACTTACAGCTGAAAGATAAAATCAATAAAAAAGGGGACTCATACTGCTTCAACGGTCCCCACCAGACTTAAATAAAAGTGCATGCTGGATTAGGAATCATGTGAGTGTTCAGAAATGAGTTGACTCCAAACCAGGAAACCCAAGGGACCCGTCAAACCGACGGGGCGGACCGGGGTGTCTACGGACTTCCCCGGACCGTAACCGAGCCCTTTCCCAGAATCTCAAGCCGCAGACCAAAATAGAATCCTTAGGGCATCCAGGTGTCTGCCTGCACCCCGTCAGGCAGTGGCGACTCTTAGCCCCCAATTCTCCCCTCGCTTTCGCGCGTGCCCTCGCACCGGCACGACGTGCGCACATCTCTGTTTTGGCATTTTTGCCCTATTTTGGGGGTTTTGGCATTTTCTCTCCAATCAATGAGAGTTTCGAGTCAAATTCGTCCCCTAAATCTCTCTGGAGGTTTTCCAATTTCTTTCAAATGATTTTAGTTCGGATTGTATTGATCATATGAACATACCCACTGTTTTAGATTGATTTTTACCTAAAGTTTTCAAGATAGGACAGCACCTGTACCCTGTCTTAAAACACTCATAACTTCGTCATCCGGATGAATGTTTGAGTAATTCCAAACACATGTGATAGGTGGGATTGTCTGGTTTTAGTCTGTAAAATTTCAGCAATTTCTATGGAGTGGATTTTTTATACCACTTGATCAAAGTCGACAGGTCCATTCAGGCCAGATTGCTGAACCTGTCACTTTGACTGAACACCATTTGCCTGTTTTAAGTCTGATTTCAGTGGTTTTGATTTTTGTGTTTTCCTTTGTGAATGTGTTTTCAAATCCAATTGGTTTTAATACTTTTCGATTTCATTTGTGTCTTGTGTGTTTGATTGACTCAAAACTGCTCAATAGCAGAATTCTGGGTTAATCTATGATCCTCTAGGCATGTTCGGGAGGCCACACAAGTCACATTCGAATGGAGTTTTGTGTGGGGCCTATTTCATGTGAAATATGGCACCCCATACTTCATTCATGCAAGTTTTCAAAGATTTATATGGAGCCAATCTCCACAAATAGGTTTTCAAAGTTACTTGTCACTTTTATCAACTTATAACAGCAGATTTCAAACAAGCATATATCTTTTGTTTTTAATCGGATTTACGTGGAAACTTCCCTGAGTCTTCTACTTTACATGATCTTTCAAATGGCTTTGGTTTGATTCAATTTGAATTTGATTTGAATGATTTATGGTCGAATGAGATTTTCAAGCTCAAATGGCTCCATCTTCTACCGAATTTTCCGGATTTGTCTCAACTTGCTTGTATTCAAGTTTTACTTTGATTTTCATTAATTGGGAATGTCCTAGAAGTGATGCATCCATAGAGAGTGTCCAGAATTTATTGGACTACTCATATGGAGGAATCATACATATGTTTGATCCTTTTCAAGCTCTTTTAATTGTTTTAATTAGCAAGCGTTTATTTGAACATGAACAGTACTTGGCAACGACCTTGTGTGGATGAATAGGGGTGCCTAACACCTTCCCCTATTCATAATCTAATCCCCTTACCCATCTCTGGTTTCTTTTTTTTATTTTTATTTTTTTAAAAGTATTGTTATTTGGCTTTAATTCTTGCTTTTGTATTGTATTTTATTGTTTTGGTGTCAATTCACACCTAAAAGGAATGGTGGCGACTGCTTCTGTTTAATGAAGCCCGTGGGATGATAGGAGGTCATTTGGTTGATTTTCCATGTCTCACAAGGTGACGGGAGGGAGGGATGTTGTCAGATCACCGACATAAATCCGATTAAGGAGCAGTTTCAAACAGAGGTTAGGGAAGACACCATGAGACCCAATGTCGAGCACCTTCCAAGACAGAAAAATGAAACCACTGGACTTGGACAAGATAGCCATGAACCAAATAGTGAACATGAGCAAACGAAGGTCAACCCTGTTTCTATACACAGCAGTCACATGAAAAAGATGCACAGAAAAGAGTGTCGAGAAAATGACAGAATCAACCAAGGAGACAAACAAATGACTAGTTGATGACAATGATCGGTCCTGGAGGGACCAATCAAATGCCAATCATCTTCATCAATCTCGTCAAGCGCTTCATCCACGTCTTTTCCATCAACCGCTTCCTCCATAAAACACAATGCTGTGCATAGAACGTAGCCTTCTTCTTCACACGCTCACGGCCATTGGATCCTTTGTGGCCCGCCAATTTTTTGCCACCTGAATGCTACAAAAGGTCACCAGCACCAAAAACTGAGTTACTAAAACCCTAAAAAAATATCCATAGACACGATGGGTTGAGCTAGGTCGACCATTAATTAAAGCTGTAATTAGGGCAGGTTGGTCTAGGTTTCAATGAGTTTGGGCTTAACCCAATGTAAAATTAGTTAGCCCAAACTCACCTTGGCCCGCCCTAAACTCAAACTCCTTGAGCCCAAACTATTTCTTGAGTTCGAGCTAGATTCAGGCCAACCCAATTTAAATGTACAATTAAGAAAATTGCATTTTAAATCATTTTATGATAAAGTAACATTAGAATTTGTGAACTAAAACATCAATTAGGATGCAACATGATAGAAAATTATTCAGTATATACAAGTATAAAGAGATAAAATACAATTTACATGTTATTTTGAGTACCTTAAAAGGGGAAAAGAAAACAAAGATCACAATAAAGGAGTCATTTTCCCTAAAATCACCCGATTCATATAAATATTTGTCTTTTCCATGTAAAAGTAAGGTTACTTACTCTCTATTTAATTAGTTAACTTTATTATTCCTAGGGATGTATTAGACCATCCCCATAGATTCCACTTCAACATGGTCGGTACCCTTTCTTCATGGTTCTATAAAACTAGTATAGACAAACTATTATTGTTCTAATTTTCTTAATAGCATGTTAGGAAAAGTGAACTCCAACTTTCTTCAAACAAGAGAAAAATATCATACAAAAGAGCTGTATTTGGATATAAGTCATGGGTTTCTTTTTTGGAAAGTTGTTATGTTTGGACGTAACTCATAGGCTTATTCTTTAGTTCGGGCATTTTGGGCTACAAAGCATGAAACCCAAGACCAACCCAAACTCAACTTCGGGCTTAAAATTAGGCCCAGACCAAACCCAAACCCAAACCCAAACTAAAGTCTTAGTTTGGGCTATTATTCGGGTTAGGTTGGGTGGGCTTCGGGTGGGTTCAACCCGCCCCCATAGGATTTTAGCCAATACCAATGGTAGCAAGGTAGGACGGGTCTGGCCTGGTTGGTATACGAAATGCAAGAAAATGTTTTTAAAAAAAAAAATTATATATATATATACATATATACATTAAAATAACATATTTATTAAAAGTATATGTATTTTTTTATATATAATATATATGAAATAATATTTAAAGCATATTAAAAGTAATATTTTCATATATAAAGGTCGGGCTCAATTTTAGGATACCAAGCCCTAACCATTAGGAGAGGACCGGGTTACCCATTTAACACGCCCCATTGCCATCCATAACTAGAAGTAACTACATGCACAATTGTAATATCCTGAATTTTTGAATTTAATAATATAATTAAATAAATTTGAAAATATTTTGAAATAAAGATTTATTCTAAATATTTGGAGGAATAATATTAATAGTCCAAAATTATATAGATAGTTAAATAAATGAAAAATAGTGATTTTGAATAATTGGAAATTAAAATAATAATTTTAGTTAATTGAAAGAATAATTATACTTTTGGAATTTAGGAAAGTAAACAATAATCCAAATTCATATTATAAAGAGATATAATAAGAAGATTTAATTGAATTTAGAAGAAATCCTATGATTACAAAGGGCTTAAATAAAGAAAAGGGTATTTTTTGTAATTTCCTAATGAGTTAATGTAGACACCCCAAAATTGCACGATTTTTGATAAATCTTGAAGGAGAGAAATATTTTATTCGAATTTTCAATTCTTAGCATTGGGTTTGAGATCCTTAATCCATTTGAATCCAAAACCGCAAAGGAAAAGGCCCGAATTCAATCTTTTGTACAAAGTCAAACTTTTTCCGGTTGAATTTTGTTGACTTTTGACTCGAGAAAATGAAATATTTTTTAAAGCAAGATTTCAAGATAATTTTTCCCGGTAATCAAGTTTTTAGCAATGTTATTGCATAAATGAATTTTTTGAGATTTTAAATCTTGATGAATACCTTGGTATTAACATGTTGAACCTTTTTACGAGACCTGAAAAACCGAAATTTAGCCTTGAACTGGAAAGTTGACTTTTTATTCACTCGAAATTTGGGTCTGCAACTATTTTTAATGAATTCAAATAGTGGGGTGTTCGCTTATTAACATGTAATATCTTAAGTAAATGGAGATTAAAAAATACGAGGACATTTACTTTTGCTTGTGTTAAAATTCAGATAAAAGCTTCTTTCCTTGTATCCGATAGTAATGTTCGGATACAAAACATCTTTATTCTATCCGACAGAGAATGTCAGATACAAAAGATCTTTATTGTATCCGATAGATAATGTCGGATACAAAGAGTTTTGTTTGTATCTGACCTGAGTTGTCGGATACAAGTGTTTTGTTCAAAAAATGAGAAAATTCCGAGAGTTTTCACTTTTTTACTGTATTAACTTTATTTAAGAAGTGGAAATATCGAAAATAGCCTTAGGGTTTAAGTTGGGGGATTCTAGACACATCCTTGTGTCTACCATTAGGGTTCCCTTTTGCCCTAACCTTTACCTATAAATAGGAGGCTCCTCCTCAAGCAAATGGCCAAGAGTTTGAGATCCAGAAGTTGGAGATTGAAGAGCTCCAAGTGAAGAAGGGAACCGCTACCTCATTGCTCCCAGAAACCCAGGTAAGCCTGAAACTTCTTTATTTTTCTATTTTACATTCTAAGGCTAGATCTTTCTTCTACCTTTTTGTAGATTAATGGCCTACTCTTTGTGCTTGAAACCCCGTTCCCTACTCAAAGTACCTCGAGACTCCCTCTAGCCATAAAACGTGGGGGAGATCTAAGGGAAACGAAACTGGGAATTTATTCTTAATCATAGAACCCTCTTGAATGGCCTATTGTTGTGTGAAACCCCATTCCCTACTTAAAGTACCCCAAGACTATCTCGAAACCATAAAACGTGGAGAGAGAACTAAAGGAAACGAGAATGGGAATGGAACCTTAGTTATATAACCCCCATTTTATTGATTTGTTTTGAATGATATATGTCATGATGTGTTGAGGCGATTTTTACACATGCACAAATAGCACTCGTTTTGTCAAAATCGGCTTGAATTTTGGATCTATCGTTTTCATTATGATAGATTTGAAATAAATAGCCCCAAGTGTTTCTGGGATATTTCTTAATGATTTTCAAAAATGAATTTATCTTTGAATATTTGAATACCTCAAGGTGTAACCTCTCAGTTTTGGGCATTTTTGCTCCATTTTAGGGTTTTTGGCATATTCTCTCCAATCAAAGAGAACGGTGAGCCAAATTCGTGCCCTATTTCCTCATGGAGGTTTTTCAATACTTTTTTAAATGATTTTGGTTTGGATTGCATGGATTTCACACACTTAATCACTATTTTGGGTTGATTTTACTTAAAATGGCAAAACTGGACAGCATCTATACTCTAACTTCGAACACTCATAACTTCATCATCTGGATGAATTTTGGAGTGATTCGAAAGACATGTGAAAGGTGAGACTGTCTAGTTCATGTCTGTAAAATTTCAGCCATTTTTATGAAGTGGATTTTTGACACCATTCGATCAAATTTGACAGGTCAGTTCAGGCCAAATTGCTGAACCTGTCACTTTGAATGAGCACCACCTGTTCGTTTTAAGTCCGATTTGAGTGGCTTTGGTTTTTTTGTTTTCCTTCGTGAGTATTTTCAAATCCAGTTGGTTTCACAATTTTTTGATTTCATTTGTGTCTTGTATGATTGATTTATTTAGAACTACCCTATAGCACAATTCTGTGCTAATCTGTGATCCTCTGGGCATGTCAGTGAGATCACACAAGTCACATCCGAATCGAGTTTGGTGTGAGGCCTATTTCATTTGAAAGATGGCACTACATACTCCATTCATGTAAATTTTCACGGATTTGTATAGAGCCAATCTCCCCAAATGAATTTCCAAAGTTGCCCACTTGTTACTTTTACCTATTTCCAACAGCAGATTTCAAAGAAGCATAACTCTTAGGGTTTTAACCGGATATAATTGAAAATTTGCCTGAGTCTTCTATTTATCATAATCTTTCAAATGGATTTGGTTTGATTCAATTTAAATTTGATTTGGATGATTTCAAGGCAAATGGCTCCATCTTTCACCGAATTTTCCGGATTTGTCTTAACTTGGTTGTGTTCAGGTTTTATATTGATTTCCATTTAATAGTGATGTCCCAGAAGTGATACTTCCATAAAAGAAAGTCTAAGATTCATTGGACTTCTCATGTGGAGGGATCATACATGTGTTTAATCATTTTCAAGCTTTTTGATTATTTTAGCAAGCTTTCTTTATTTTGAGCATGAACAACACTTGGCAACCACCTTGTGTGGGTGAATGGGGGTGTCTAACACCTTCCCCCGTTCATAATCTAATCCCCTTACCCATCTCTGGATTTTATTTTCAAGTAGGGTAATTTTTACTCTAATTTTGCCTTTGTGCTTATTTTGATGATTTTTGGTGTCCATTCACACCTAAAAAGAATGGTGGTGACTCTCCCATTTTTTATGAATCCCGTGTGATGACCGGAAAGTCACTGGATTGATTTTTCTCCATGTCTCACAGTTAATTAATAAATTGAGTAATAAAATAATTATTAGACTTAAAAACTTAATGAGACATGACTTGGATTTCAATAACAAGATTTATGGCCTAATAGGTAAGAAAAGGACCTATTTGTAATTATAATTAATTAGGGGCCTTAAATTTGGGAATAAGAGATATTTTAAGGTGATTTAGTGATATTTAAAAATATGGATTTAAATTAGCACGAAAATTGATTTAATTAGAAGTTTCTTTTGTATATGATTTGAGAGATAAGATTTGGAAGGAGAGTTGAAATAGAAATAGGAAAGTGGATTAGTTAGAGTTTTCAAATACAAGTAGAGGATTCTTTATTTGGGTTGTATAAAAGAGAGATATAGAATCAAATTAGGACCTAGTTGTTTTCTATATATTAATCTCCTCCATGATGGAGTGTATCTTTGCCATGCGGGCAATAACATGAATTTATCTCCATGAAGGAGTGATTTGCCAAGAGGGCACTATTGACATTGATAATTGGCCGTGAGGGCTGTGAATTCTGATTATTTTGCTATGAGGGCATTACACCTATGCTAGTCATGAGGACCACCTAATTTGATTCTAATTATGTCTTAGCAAGTGTAAGCACCCTAATTTTGCATGGGTTAAAAAAATTGAAAATGGAACAAATCCTCAAAAGAGCAAGAAATTGAGAAAATAGACAAGTTAGGGGCAAAATGGTAATTCTAGCACAATGGGTATCTAAAAGCCTTAGTTTTAGGTTGAGCAGACTCCAAAATGAGAAAGCCCTCATAAAGATGTGCTTGGGAAGTCCTTAAAATGAAAGAATTAGAGTGAATTGAAAAATAAGGGCTTTTTTGTAATTATTATAAATTTGAGGGAGGTTTTCTTAAAATCCATTAAATTGAACATTTATATAAGCAACAAAGTGCTGTCAACATGGTCCTCCATGTGGCACAACCTTGTCAGGACACGTGGTATGCAATTCTCGAGGATTTGGAAGTGACACATGGCATGGCCGAGGTGTGTCATGTAGCAACGCATGGCACACTCCTAGCATGACATGTGCGATTTCAGTTGAAAAAAAAAAAGAGATAATAAACATAAAAAATTCAAAAAAAAATTTAATAAGTAAAAAGATAAGGAAAAAAAAATGGAAAAGAGGGAGGGAATCTCGCTGGGTTTGAAAGATATGGAAGGAGATAAATTAGCGAGATTTTTTGGAAGAAAAATATGGAAAGAGATTGAGGTCGTTGGGGGAGAGATAGGATTTGGAAGGGATCTTTGGTGGAGGGAGAATTTGGTGACTTGAGGATAACTTAGAAAGTTAAGACGGAAAATCTCTTGGAGATGAGTGAGAGGTCGTTGAGATGAGAGAGGGAGAGTTTGATAGAGATGGAAACTCTCCTCTTTATAAAGAGGAGAGTTCCCACGTTAAAGGGGGGAGGAGTAAAAAAAATGCTAAGAGGTTGGATGAGAGCTTCAAAATAGTGAGGATCTTTTGGAGAGTTTCTGAGAAAGTTTTAGAGATTTTAGGACTTTTGTTGAGTTTCGTGGGATGTTTTTTGAGGGATTAAGTTTTTTTTTTTATTATTATTTGGAGAGAATAAAGGATTCGGAGAACTGAAACAGAGGGCTTTGCTGTTGATCAAGGAGCTTCCCAATATTAAGATCAAGCACACATTCTAGGTATGCATTCCTTCTGTACAATAATTATGGATTGATCTAAGCATGAATGAAACTATCTTGGTTAAGTGGTTGACAGTTGCATGAGACACTTAGGCTGCATTTGGGATTGCTTATTAAAGTGCTTAAATCCTCTTATAACGTATTAAAGCACCTTTTTAAGCTAATAACATGTTTGGTTATGTGAAATGGGTAATCACTTACCCGTAACTAGTAGAGAAAGGGGACCCATAAGGAGAAGCTCTTGAGAGTAGCTTCTTCTTCCTATGTTATGATAAGCTCGTGTATCTCGATCGAGCTCAACGCTTTGAACTTCACTGTGAAAACTTCTCCTTCTCTCTTTCACTCTTTCTCAAAGAGAACTGTTTCTCTGACGACTAAGTTTTTTCTTTATCTGTCTCTGGCTCCCCTTTCATACCATCAACGAGGCTGCTTGACCTGTTGTAATCTCCAGTAAGTCCGATCCAAATTCCGATGGTCGTCATCATGGCTGCAACTACGGAATAAGTTCATCAGGTTCTTCAACATCCTACCAGTCCGATCACCATCGATGATATCAGCAAAGAAAAAACTTAGTGAAGTTCGTCAAGAAAAACTTGACCTTGAACAATCACGCTTCGGGGAAGCAGATCAGGGAAGAAGGGGAAGCAGTGCTAGCCAAAACAAGTATGATTCGGACTTTTTTCCTCGTCAGGAACAGGATTCGAAGTTCTTTTCTCAGGAGGGAGAGAAGAAGGTCATAATAAAGGAGTTGAAGCAGAAAAGGAAGGCCGTCATCGCTATCACAGGGATGGACAGAATCGGAAAGACTATCTTACCAAAAGTCTCTGCTATGATTCAATAGTGCAATCCCATTTCGTGACAATAATTTGGGTGAACGTGCCCAGGCGTTCCCCTTTAACTCGATCTTGTCCAGAGCATCAAGATATATCAAAGCACATATGGTGATTTGAAACCCCAATAAATCAACCTCGTCCAGAGCAAGTTGAATGTGATAAACTCAATTTTCTCATACAATCATGCATGCCACATGTTTGTCAAAATTTCTGAACCAGTTTGTTTCAAAAAAAATTATCTACTTCTTTTGGTTTTATCATGTGTACTTGTTAACTGCTTAAATAAAAATGTTTATAAAACACTATTTTTTATTAAATGAATAACTTTTTACAACAGTGGATAAGTACTTAAAGAAGACAAGTTATCTCTAAGTACTTATCCATAAGCACCAGAAATCCCAAACTAGAGGTGGCAATGGGTTGGGTTCGGGCAGGTTAGGGTCGGGTTGTGTAGACACCCCAAAATTGCACGATTTTTGATAAATCATGAAGGAGAGAAATATCTTATTGGAATTTTCAATTCTTAGCATTGGGTTTGAGATCCTTAATCCATTTGAATCGAAAACCTTAAAAGAAAAGGCCCGAATTCAATCTTTTGTGCAAAGTCAAACTTTTTCCTGTTGAATTTTGTTGACTTTTGACCCCAGAAAATGAAATATTTTTTAAAGCAAGATTTCAAGATAATTTTTCCCGGTAATCAGGTTTTTAGCCATGTTATTGCATAAAAGAATTTTTTGATTATAAATCTTGACGAATACCTTGGTTTTAACATGTTAAATCTTTTTACCAAACCTGAAAAACCGAAATTTAGCCTGGAACTGGAAAGTTGACTTTTTATTCACTTGGAATTTTGGTCTAGAACTATTTTTAATGGATTCAAATGGGGGGGGGGGGGGGTGTTTGCTTATTTACATGTAATATCTTAAGCAAATGGAGATTAAAAAATACGATGACATTTACTTAAACGATATTACATGTAAATAAGTATTGCCTGTGTTAAAATTCGGATAAAAGCTTCTTCCTTTTTTGTATCCGACAAATAATGTCGGATACAAAACATCTTTATTATATCCGACAGATAATGTCGGATACAAAGGATCTTTATTGTATCGGACAGATAATGTCGGATACAAAGAGAATTGCTTGTATTCGATCTGAGTTGTCAGATACAAGGTTTTTGCTCAAAATTAGGGTTTTCCGAGAGTTTTCACTTTTTACCATCATATCCTTTACTTAAGGAGTGGAAATCTCGAAATAGCCTTAGGGTTTAGGTTGGTGGACTCTAGACATCATTTTGTGTCCAGCATTAGGGCACCCCTAACCCTAACCTTTGCCTATAAATAGGAGGCCTCTCCTCAAGCAAATGGCCAAGAACTTTTGCCAATAACTTTGGCCAAGAAGTTGGAGATTGAAGAGCTCCGAGTGAAGAAAGGAACCGCTGCCGCACTGCTTTCAGAAACCCAGGTAAGCCTAAACCCCTCTTTACTTTTCTGTCTTTACATTCTAGTATTAGCTCTTTCTTCTACCGTTCTGTAGAATAAGGCCTACTCTTTGTATGTGCAAACCCTTCCTCTACTCAAAGTACCTCAAGACTCCCCCTAGCCGTAAAACGTGAAGGCGGGATCTATGGGAAACGAGATTGAGGATTGATCCTTAGTGTTAGAACCTTGTTGAAAAGCCTTTTGGTTCTATGAAAACTGTTTCATACTCAAAGTACCTCAAGACTATCTCGAAGAACCGTGAAACGGAGAGAGAGAACTAAGGGAAACGAGAATGGAACCGAACCCAAGGTCTTTTTAGAACCCCATTTGATTGATATGAATGCTATATGTTATTGAAGAGTGGATTTGTACACATGCACATAATGCACTTGTTTTGTAGGAATTAGCTTGTGTTTCGGATCTATTGCATTCATTGTGATAGATCTGAAATAAATAGCCCCAAACAATTCTGGGACATTTCTCAATGATTTTCAAATGATTTGGATTTATATTGCTCGGATTCCACACACCTTATCATTGTTTTGAGTTTATTTTCTTTAAAAAGGCTTAAACTGGATAGCAGCTGTACCCCAACTTCGGACACTCGTAACTTCATCGTCCGGATGAATTTTGGAGTGATTCTAAAGCCATGGGAAAGGTGAGGCTGTCTAGTTTATGCCTGCAAAATTTCATCAATTTTTATGAAGTGGATTTTTTGACACCACTTAGTCGAAGTTGATAGGTCAGTTCAAGCCAGATTGCGGAACCTGTCACTTTGACTGAGCGCCATGTGTTCGTTTTAAGTCCGATTCGAGTTATTTTTGTTTTTATGTTTTCCTTAGGAAGTTTAATTTCAAATCCAGTTGGTTTCATAAATGTTTGATTCCATTTGTGTCATGAGTGACCGATTTACTCAGAACTGCTCAACAATACATTTCTGGGTTGATCAGTGATCTTCGGGGCCTATTCAGGAGGTCACCCAAGGCACATCCGAATGAATTTTTGTATGAGGCTAGTTTAACCTGAAATATGGCCCTACATACTTCATTCATACCAAATATCATGGATTTGTATGGAGCCAATTTTTCCAAATGAATTTCCAAAGTTGATCACTTGTTACTTTTAACACTTTCCAACAGCAGATTTCAAAGGAGCATAACTCCTAGGGTTGTAACCGGATTTGATTGAAAATTTGCATGAGTCTTTTATTAATCATAATCTTTCAAATGGATTTGATTTGATTCAATTGAAAATTGATTGGAATGATTTGAAGACAAATGGCTCTATCTTTTACCGAATTTTCCAGATTTGTCTCAAATTGGTTTTATTCAAGTCTTGCTTTGATTCCCATTTAATGGTGATGTCCCAGAAGTGATAATGACATAAAAGAGTATCTGGAATTCATTGGATTCCTCATGTGGAAATATCATACATTTGTTTAATCCTTTGTCAAGGTTTTTGATTATTTTAGCAAGCTTTCTTATTTTTGAGCATGAACAACACTTGGCAACCACCTTGTGTGGGTGAATGGGGGTGCCTAACACCTTCCCCCATTCATAATCTAATCTCCTTACCCATCTCTGGATTTTATTTTCAAATAGTATTATTTTTACTCTAGATTTGCCTTTTTGTTGATTTTGATGATTTTGGTGTCCATTCACACCCTAAAATTGGATGGTGGCGACTCTCCCATTTTCGTTGAGCCCTTGTGATGACGGAGGAAGGAATCATCTCGGTGATTTTTCCCATCTCTCACAGGTTGGTGTATGGAGTTAGCAAGCCAAGGCTCAACCCGAACTTGCCTGTTTAATAAATGGGTTGGAATATCCCAACCCGCTCTAACCTGTTTCAACCCGCCAACCCATATAAATAATTTAAATTATTATTAAAAATAAAAAATTTTAATTCATTCTAATATCAAATGACACCTAACAAGCATAATAACACAACAATAATTAAGATAGAACTACAATAACATGAAGAAAAGAACTAAAACATAATAATAAAGTCTTAAAAGTCTTTACTTGTCATCAATGTCTCAACTTATATTAGTAGAGGCTAAGAAATTTGAAATATTTATGCATAAAAAGTCTTTCTTCATTTTATCCTTTGTCAATATTTATATTAAGAGAAGAAAGGTTGAGTAGCCATAAGTATTGTTATTATAATATTCCAAACTTTTATTACACAAAAAAATAAACGGGTTGTAATAGGGTCATTTCGGGTTGAGGGGTCAAACCCTAACCCAATCTGTTTATAATCGGGCTACGAATTCATGACCCAAACCCAACCCACAGGTTGAAACAGTCAACCCTAACCCGCCTAAGACCGGGCGGGTTGGCGGGTCATGAGTCACAATTGCCACCTCTATCCCAAACGCCACCTTACTTTTTGAATAAGGAAGTTTTGAATCGTGGCTGAAACCAACTGTGCAATGATCATTCTGAATATGTGGTGATTAAGTTCTTCGAATTTCTGAAAGAAAGATTAAATATCAGGTTAAGACTTTATACTGATTTGTGTAGCTGGGATCAGGTTTCGTGGGTTGTCACAAGTATGTTTTGTTTTATGTGTTTGTTTTATTTCAGATCTTGGGATCAGGTTTCGTGAGTTTATATCATTTGGTATGTTTTGTTTTATTTCACAAGTATTTTTTACTTTATTGCAGATCTCTTTTAGCCTAGGTTCTCTATTGTTAAACACATGCAAGGATTTCCTTCATTATTGAATTCCGGGCTGGTTTTGGTTTTCATGATCACCATTGCTTTACATGGTCACATGTAGATAAAATCGAGTCATTTTACTTTTTTAATTTGTTTAAACCTTGTTGCAATCAGTTAACAACCCAGGCAAGAGTCAGGAATAAAAAATGAAAAAGGATAGACTTGGATGTGTATTTGGTTGTTTTTTTTTTAATGAACTTAGATTTTTTAAGTGAGTTTGATCAAGTTTTCATTGGTTGCTGTAATATTTTTTCTTAAGTTTATTTTGATGCACTAATTTGTAGTCGCCTCTTTGATTTAGACATTTGAATGGATAAAAAAAATAATGATGGAAATCAGATTTCTTATTGAGTTTGGCCAACCATGGCCGAACTAGTTGAACCTCAGTCATTTATTAGTTTTGTTTTTGTTTTCATAGTCATAATTGCTTGCTCATATTATTATTTCTTTGCTAATACCTTTTTATCTTGGATATTTTCATTTGGCACCTATTTCTCTCTTGGATGAGCCTTGGTGGTTAAATTGTCATGACCATGAGATATACAATTCCAAAGGGGAGTGCATTGGATGGATTGCCACGTGTCATTCTATGAACGGCTTTTGTTATTTTTGAATTTGTTGTAAATTCCCCAATCCCCTTGATTTCCCTTGTACGAATCTAAGTAATGGATGATATGAGTGCATGTGCATGGGTTAACCGGGTGGACCCAATCCGACCCAGTTACATGGAAAACTACAAGACCCACTCAAGGCCTAAACCACATATGGGCCTGATCAGGAATGGACTCAAGGCCCATGGATTTTTAAGAGAACAAAATGAATTGAATCAGACCGAGAAAGGGCTCACCTAGCCCTAGATTGAACCAAATCGGTCCAACGCCAGTCGAATCATGGGAGGCATGAGAGGTGTGATGTGGCACATTAGGATTAGTCCAACCATTGACTTGTGGGAACCTGCATGTTGTAAGGTGACCCAGGGTGTCTAAGGACTTCCCTAGGTCATAACAAGGTCACTTAGCTGGATCTCTGGACCAGACCTTTTCTTAACCAGGTGACCACCTACACCCGAACTCAATAGGTGGTGGCGACTCTTAACCCGACTGACTAAGTTTAAATCAGACCAAACCAAACTTAATCAAAGTGAGTCGGCCCACCTACACTTCAGGTGTGACCCGGGAAGGGGGGTGCACGTAGTGGGCTTAGCTTGTTATGGATCCATAGTTTAGCTAGTAGTGAATTCTGTCTATCTTTGTTAGGATTAAGTCTAGTTCCTTATGCATTTCCTCCATGATGGAGATCGTTTCCATGAGGGATGAGCTGCAACAATTTCCACTTCCACCATGAGGGTGATATCTTATATTCCACTAGGAGGGTGATGATACGGCCAAATATGTTGCAGTTTGTTCTTACACTGGATTTGGTAGGATTAGGTCTTGACCTTTCAAAGTGGTCATATTTCACAAGTCCTGTGATGTCACAACTATTTGACTTTGATTTGATTCTTATGATGAGATTGATAGTACTGTTTGGATTTGATTTGTTTTGGAAAATATTCGTTAAATGATTATTGTTTATAGATTGTGATTAGCCAGATTTATTGTCAAATTGTTATTCCTCATGGAAAGTATTTTCATAGCAACATGTACGCGGTGAAATCGCACGGTGGGGTGCACGGGAATGAGTGCGTGCCTCCTAAAGGGTAAAACGAGAAATGGGAGTCGCCACCTCCTGATGGGGTGTAGGCAAATACCTAGGTGCCTAAGTTTGTCTAATTTGTTGGTCTGCGGCTTGAGATCCTGACTAAATGTTCGGTTACGGTCCGGAGAAGTCCAAGGACTCCCCGGTCCGCCCCGTTGATCGATGGGTCCCTCGGGTCTCCCTAGTTCAAGTCAAATTTGTCTAACCCACCCTATTCTTAAGCCAACATGCACACTTTTATTTGAGTCTGGGTGGGGACCACCAAAGTGGCGTGGGTCCCCCTTTTATTTGATTTTGTCTTCATTTATTAAATGATCTGGGTTAGATTGGGTGGGCCCCGTTGGAAGGCCCATGGATCCCTTGGTGGGCTAGGCTTAGCCCACATATCCCCTGGTGGGCCTTAATCTTGTCCTATAAGGCCCTTTGGGATTTGGTGATTTTGGTTGATTTTATTTGGGGTTTAAATGAGGAATTAAATTAAATTTTATTTGAGGTGGGCGTGGATGATTTGTAGGCCCATTGGGTGGGCCACACAATGGTTACCAAGTAATCTGATTTATTTAATTTGTTTCCAAATGGGTTAGGCATGGGCTTGGAGCCCATAACCTAGGTTTGGGTTCGAAAACCCAAGGATAGAGGGATTAGGGTTTTAGACCCTTCTTTTACTTGGTTAATGGGCTTAGTGGGCCCGCAATCTCAGCCAAACCAATCCTAGACTAAGCCTGCAAGCTTCAATTTGGGCCTTTGGTGGGCCTCGAATGGTGTGGCCCACTTGATTTATTTAATTATCTTGCTTAAATCCAAATGAGTTTGTTAGGCTTGGTGGGCCCCGTTGGAAGGCCCACGATGAATCAGGATGGACCGGATGAGTCCAAGGCCCACAAGGGGTTGAAAAATTGAAATTTTGAATTTTTGGGGATGTAGCCGAAATGGTTTGTCATCTACAAAGAAAAGTATGCTGATCCGACCTGAGTTGTCGGATCCGCCTAAAAAAAAGGCTTTTTGCTGACTTTTCCAGGGTGGGGTTGGGTTCTGGGTTTGCATAGGGTATCTAATTGCTATGTTGGCCCTTGTGTGGGCACACAGTGGTTCAAAGAAAAGGGGGTATACCCCACTTTTGGTTTCTTTTGGGGGGTTTGACATCAAGGGAGAGGAGAGAAGGCCTAGGACTTTGCCTTCTCCCATTTGAACCATTACCAACATTGAAACAAGGACTTAAGTGTCCTTGTTTTGGCTTTTCCCATTCCACATATCAACAAACAAACAAGGTAGTTGAAATCCAACCAAATAAATGTATAAAACATGCTATAAACCATGATGATAATATACATATTTTCACATACCATGCTCATTGATAAGTCATGAAAATATCACATTATAGCACATTAAATTCATGACTTATCTAGTTTTATTTCATATTTAATTCCCAATTTTACTTAGAAATTGTCAAAGTCTTTCATCTTTGAATTTTATTTTCATTGTCTAAATTTTGCCTAATTTGTTTATGTAGAGATACTCTTGGTGATTATAGAAGTCACGGTTCAAACGGCGTAACAATCGGAGTCAAATTGTAGAAGATATGATCAGCGTTCGCTGGCCGTTCGCCTGTCGTTCGAACGTTGGTAATCTACAGAGAAACCCAAGAGTAGCGTTCGCTGGCCGTTCGCCTGTCGTTCGAACGTTGGTGTTCTACAGAGAAACCCGAGAGCAGCGTGAGCTGGCCGTTCGCTTGTCGTTCGAACGTTGGTGAAAAATAGAGAAATTATGAGCAGCGTTCGCTGACCGTTTGATGAACGTTCGAACAAGAGAAGATGAAACAACTTTTTGACTTGAGTGTTCGACCCGCGTTCGATGAACGTTCGAACGATCAAGTAGTAAAACCTGTTATGAAATTCCGAACTTTGCGGATTTGTTTTCTTTTTCTTGGGGATCATCTTCTAGTTTTTAGGAGGACTTAGAGGGGTTTCTAATTAAGAAGATTAGGTCGTTTTTGGACTTCTAAGTCATGGATATACAAGGAAAGGAAGTTCTCTCTTCCTTAGGAGTTTTTGAAGGAAAGTTCCTATTTTCTCTTCAAGGGATTTTTGGGCAAGCTTTGAGATTTCTATAAAGGAGGAGTTGAAACGTGAAGAGAGAAAGGTTGATGCTGGGAACGTGAGGAGGAACCAAGGAACGTGGGAGAGATAAAAGCTTGGATCTCATTAGTTTATTTCTTCTCTTTTCTTCTCTTTTTAATATACTCTGTTTTAACGGTTATTCTTAGTTCAGTCATGAACTAATTTCTCTTTCTAAGGCTTTGATGTAATCTAAACATGATGTTTTAATTCTGAATACTATTGCAAAAGGATTTATGATTCACTATTTGAGTATTTTATCATTGTGCTTAACCCAATTGAGTATTTGATCACCATTCAATTGTATTTGATAATTCTATTGAGACCGAGAGGAGATATACAATTTTAGTTCCTGTGATAAAATACCATATTCTATATGTTGATAGAGATATTAGCATGGTTTATGTAGCTTTGTGTTTTTGGACATGAAAATCCACAGATCTTAATGTGCCTTGTTATTTTTAAATTCACATAAAGATATCGTGAGTTATCATAGGAAGGTAAGTTCGTTGGTGCTCGAGAGAGACCATTGGATAGAATAGGGATTTTCGTTTTCAAATTGAATTATAACATTCAGTAGCATGTGTATTCAAGAGTTAATTCAGATTTGTTTATGATGAAATCAAATGCCTTAGTATTTTAAATCTCTTATTGAACCTTAATCTTATATTTTCTTAGTTAATAATTTTAATTGCTAGTTAAAAACCCATCTCACTTTTTGATTATCCAAATAGAATTTAGGATAGTAATTTCAGTATTTAGTAGCTACCATTCCCTGTGGGTTCGACACTCTATTTCATCACTTTATTACTTGTTACGAATTCATGCACTTGCGAAAAAGTACATCACTCATGAAATGAAGCGTGTGTATGCTCATATGCATGAAACAAGGTAGATGGTAGAACAAAGAAAGTAGATAATATTAATGTGAATGTTGTTCAATCTACTCACTTTGTTTGTGAAATTTGTGCAGGGACTCATTCAAGTGTTAAATGTCAAGTTGGAAATTCTTTTGCCATGGGTGCATCCGACCAAGCCAATTATGTCTCCAACTTTCAACTCCCAAATAATCCCTATTCAAATACTTACAACCCCGGATGGCGAAATCATCCAAATTTTTCTTGGAGTGGTCCTCAAAATTTCAATAAGCAACCTCCCGGGTTCCAACAACAAGAAAAGAAGCCAAATATGAAGGAATTGCTTACCAAGTTCATGCAAGACACTTCAGGATTCATGCAAGAAGCAAGGACTACTTTCCAGAACCAAGATGCTAGCATCAGGAACCTTGAGCACCAGATGGGGCAGTTTTCAAAGCAATTGGCAGAAAGATCTCAAGGGTCCCTCCCAAGTGATACTATTACCAATCCAAGAGAACATGCTAAAGCCATCACCCTAAGGAGTGGGAAAAATCTGGAAATTCAGAAAGAAGTAAGAAAAGAAGATGAAGAAGAGGACAAAGAGAAGCACCAAGAAAATACAAAAACAGATTTGCTTTCTAAAACTCCTCCTCCTTATGTTCCTCCTATTCCTTTTCCACAAAGATCGAGAAAAAATAAGTTGGACAAGCAATTTTCTAAGTTTCTAGATATTTTTAAGAAATTGCATATTAACATCCCTTTTGCAGATGCATTGGAGCAAATGCCTACTTATGCCAAGTTCATGAAGGAGATGTTGTCTAATAAGAGAAAATGGGAGGAGCATGAAACGGTGATGCTAACCGAGGAATGTACAGCAATCTTGCAAAATAAACTTCCACAAAAGCTAAAAGATCCAGGGAGTTTTACTATTCCTTGCACAATTGGAAATTCTCATTTCAATAAAGCTTTATGTGATTTAGGAGCAAGTATAAATCTAATGCCTTATTCTGTTTTCCAGAAATTGGGGATTGGTGAAGCTAAGGCAACAACCGTATCTCTCCAACTGGCGGATCGATCAATCAAATACCCAAGAGGTATCATAGAAGATGTTCTTGTTAAGGTTGACAAGTTTATTTTTCCTGCAGATTTTATTGTATTGGACATGGAGGAGGACAGAGAAATTCCACTCATCCTAGGCCGACCATTCTTAGCTACAGGAAGAACTCTTATTAATGTCCAACAAGGAAAGCTTATACTTAGAGTGCAAGAGGAACAGATTGTGTTTGATGTGTTCGAAGCTATGAAGCATCCCTCCACAAGTGATTCATGTTTTCAGATTGATACCATCAGCAAGTTGGTATCAGATACCTTCAATGAAAATAATCCAAGGGAACCACTAGAAGCATGCATTACAAAATCAGGGAGTATTTCTTCTAAAGACATGAGCATTAGAGAGTGTGCACTCTATTTAGAGGCTTCACCACATTACACTCACAAGAAGAAGCCAAATTTTGAAGATCTTCATAAGAAAGAAGATCCCCCAAGAAATTTACTGACTTCTGATCCTCCCAAGCTTGAGCTTAAAACTCTACCTTCTCATTTAAAATATGTTTATTTAGGAGTTGAAAATTCTTTTCCAGTAATTGTCTCTTCCTCTTTGACAGGTCTTGAAGAAGAGAAACTACTTCGGGTTTTAAGAGCTCACAAATCAGCATTGGGGTGGTCAATAGCCGATATAAAAGGGATTAGTGCTTCAATTTGCATGCACAAAATCCTTATGGAGGAGAGCCACAAGACTACGGTACAACCACAAAGAAGGCTCAATCCAAACATGCAAGAAGTGGTAAGGTCTGAGGTTCTCAAGTTGCTAGACGCAGGTATCATCTATCCAATTTCTAATAGTTCATGGGTAATTCCAGTTTAAGTAGTACCAAAGAAAGGAGGTATTACAGTTGTTAGGAATGAAACCAATGAACTTATTCCAACAAGAACAGTAACAGGTTGGAGGGTGTGCATAGATTATAGGAAACTCAATGATGCCACTCGAAAAGACCACTTTCCACTCCCTTTTATTGATCAAATGTTAGAAAGGCTTGCTGGTCATGCTTATTACTGTTTTCTTGATGGATACTCAGGATACAACCAAATCCAAATTGCACCAGAAGATCAAGAGAAGACTACTTTCACTTGCCCTTATGGAATGTAAGTGTGAAAACTCACACTCCTGTTATGGCAAATGATTGACAAATTATGTTTCTAATGAAGCTTCAAGATGTGCAGATTAAACAATGAAAATTCAGTAAATTTAGTAAAGAAGAAGAAGTTGATGCCACCACACTGCTACCACGCCGCTGCCACCCCGCTGGCAGCGCATAAGGGAATTCGTGTGTCGAAAGAAAGGTTCGTGCACCTGCCGCGTACTCTCCCGCTAGCAGCTCGCTAGCAGCGCGCTTTTAACTGATTCAACTTACTCTGAGCGGGACTTGAGTTCGCTACCAGCCGTCTACATCGATCGCTTCAAGACGCTACCAGCGCTCAACGCGATCTGAGTTTTATTCTTTAAATAGACGAGTTGTAATTTTTCAATAAAGACTTTTTCTTTGGATCATTTGTTTTTTGAATCTTGAGGTTTTTGAGATTCGATCAAATCTTCTTTAGAGAGTCGGCGATCGAGTGAGGGGGAGATCTGAGATAGATCGCTTGGAATTGAAGACAGTGGATTCTTCTTCAATTCGGAACTTCATCTGATCGTGTGATCGCCTGGACTGGTGATCGGCCTTGATTGATGTGTAGGTGGATTCCTACTGCATTGGATCGTCTCAGTGGATTCTGAGAGGATTGCTGCGATCTGGATTGATCGTGTCCTGCAGCTTGTGGATTCAAGCTGTGTTGCAGTTCGTGGATTCGAACTGTGGATCACTGGTAAGTGATTGTTTGCGATCTGGACTGATCGTGTTCTGCAGCTTGTGGATTCAAGCTGTGTAGCAGTTCGTGGATTCGAACTATGGATTGCTGTTGAGTGAGTCAAATTGTAAAGGTTAAGTATGTACTCCTTTGTAATTGTCTTTTCATTCAATAGTGGATTTTGAAGGGTTAGTCGCCTCATATAGACTCGAGGTTTTTCCTGGATCTGGATCCAGGTTTCCTCATATAATTCTTTGTGTACTGTTTCCGCATTGTTCAATTCTGAATTGTTATAGATCGTGGACCTTAAGAGTAGTCCTCTACTCTTTCAAGTGGTATCAAAGCCTATTCACTTTGAATTGCTATACATAGTGTGATCTAGATCTATAGCATGGATTTTGGAAAAGAAGGAGGATCTGCCTCTAGACCTCCTTTATTTGAAGGTAACAATTATTCTTACTGGAAAGCAAGAATGAGAGCTTACCTGAAATCAATCGATGAGTGTGTCTGGCTCTCAGTTTGTAATGGTTGTCATCCACCTGTGATCACAATAGAAGTAGGTGTTGTGATCCCTAAACCTCATGATCAGTGGACTAAAACTGAATCTGATCAATGTGGATGGAATAACAAGGCAACGAATGCCTTATTTTGTGCTGTTAGTGTTGAGGAATTCAGGAGAATTTCCTCATGTGAAGTTGCTAAGGAAGCTTGGGACATTCTTGAGGTCACTCATGAAGGAACCTCAGCTGTCAAGCTTTCCAGACTTCAGAGACTTACTACATCTTTCGAAACTCTGTATATGAAGGATGATGAGTCTTTTGATGAGTTTTATGCTAAACTCTCAGATATTGTTAATTCTAGTTTTAATCTTGGAGAAAAAATTTCTACATCAAAGGTTATTAGAAAAATCTTAAGATCTTTGCCTGAAAGATTCAGACCTAAAGTAACTGCAATACAAGAGGCAAAAGATGTAGATAACATGAGAATTGAAGATCTGGTAGGATCTTTACAGACTTATGAGCTAGATCTGAATATTCCAAAAAGAAATAAAGGAATAGCTCTAAAATCTGTAAAATCTGTAAATACTGAAGAATCAGATAATTCTGATGTTGATATGGATGAACTTGTTCTCTTAGCCAAAAAGTTTAAGAAAATGTTTAAAAAGAAACAATTCAATTCTTCATCATCCATGGACAGATCAAATAGGAGATCTGATAAGAAAATGTCTGATCCAAGAAAGGAGAAGAAATTTTCTCAGAATGATGAAGTCCAATGCTACAAATGTAGAGGCTTTGGACATGTTGCATCTGATTGTCCCTCAAAGGATAAAAAGAAAAAGACTAATTATCAGGTTACTTGGGATGACAGTAACACTGATAATTCTTCTCAATCTGATGAGGATATTTCTGCTAATTTTACTGCTTTCAATTCATTTTACTCATCCTCTTCTGGTAGTTCAATCTCTGGAATTGCAGGAGATAATAAAGAGACTTTATCAGATGATGAAGAAGAACTACAAGAAGCCTACAATCAGCTCTATAAGGAATTCAATAGAGCTCAGAAGAAAGTCAAGAAACTGAGTAAAAAATTGAAGGAATCAGAAACAGAGAAAAATAAAGCTCTTGCAGAAATAGATTCAATAAACCAGAAGTTACTTGAAAGACATGCCAAAGAAGATTTTCTGGTAACTTCTTTAACTGAAAAAACTGAAAAACTAAAAGAAAAGGAAGCTCAGATCTCTGTACTTCAAGGTAAAGTGAGTGAACTTGAGAAAGTTTCAAATTTAATTAAATCTGATGTTTCAAATGTTTCTGCAGGAAATCCTCAAATAAATGAGGAATCAATTTCAAAGGAAGTTCCTGAAAGCTCAAATTCTGCTGAAAAGAGAATGAGTGTAAGTAATCAAAACATGGAATCTTCACAGAAAATTTCTGCTGGAGAAGTAAGACCAACAGGTAAATCTTCAACTTCTGAGAAATTTAAATCTGTTCAGTTTAGAAAAACTGACAAGTCTAGAAATGCTGATTTGTCTGAACATAGGTTCATACCTGTTTGCCATCACTGCAATAAAAAGGGTCATATAAGACCAAAGTGTTATGCTCTGTATGGTTTTCCTGATGGATATTTTGAAAATAAGAGAAAGGTAAACCAAAGTCAGTCTCTGGACTTATACAACAGATTTGACTCTCTGTTAAAAATGACTGAAACATTAAATCAGGAAGTTTCAAATCTGTCAAAGAAGCTTTCCTCAAAAACTCAAGTAGTTGATGAAAGTACTTTTCAGAAGACTCCTGAAAAACAGATTTGGGTAAGAAAAGATTCATTAGTTGCTAATGTGGTTCATGTAGCTTTAAAAGCTCATGACGTCAACATGTGGTACTTGGACAGTGGTTGTTCAAGACACATGTGTGGTCATAAGGATATGTTCAGTACCTTTGAAGAATATTTTGGTGGAAGTGTTACATTTGGTGATGGAAGCACTTCCCAAGTTAAAGGTAAAGGAACTGTTACAGATCCAAATGGAGTTTGCTTAAAGAATGTTCTATTTGTATCTGGTTTAAAGGCAAATCTTATCAGTATTAGCCAATTATGTGATTCCAGATTATTTGTTAATTTTACCAGAAAAGAATGCAAAATATTGGATAAATCTGGTAGAACTGTTCTTGTAGGTGAAAGAACAAGTGATAATTGTTATGGGATTATTGGAAACAATGAGTGCTCTTTAAAATCCTCCATAGGCAATGAAATTGATTTGTAGCATAGAAGACTTGGCCACATTAACTATAGAGATTTGTCAAAAATCTCTAAGTCTGAGCTGGTTAGAGGAATTCCCAAGTTTGGAAAAAATAAAAAGAAAGGAATGTGTGGTCCTTGCAACCAAGGAAAGCAAATCAAAGCCACACACAAGAAAACCAACATTGTAGGAACATCAAGACCATTAGAACTGATTCATATGGATTTAATGGGACCTACAAAGACTGAGAGTCTGGGAGGAAAGAAATATATATTTGTTGTTGTAGATGACTACAGCAGATATACCTGGGTAGACTTTCTAAGAGAAAAATCTGAATGTTTCAACTGTTTTAAATATCTGTGCTGTCAAATTCAAGTTGAAAAGAACTTGCAAATAGGAAAGATTGTAAGAATCAGATCTGACCATGGGACAGAATTTGAGAATCAAATGTTTTCCAATTTCTGTGAAGAACATGGAATCAAACATGAATTTTCTGCTCCTAAGACCCCACAACAAAATGGAGTTGTGGAGAGGAAGAATAGAGTTTTACAAGAAATGGCTAGAACCATGATGATAGCCAAGAAAATTTCAACAAAATTCTGGGCTGAAGCTATAAACACTGCTTGTTACATTAGTAACAGAGTTTATATCAGATCTGGATGGAAACAAACTCCCTATGAACTTTGGAAAGGAAAACAGCCAAATTTGAAATATTTCAGAGTATTTGGAAGTAAATGCTATATCTTAAGGGACAGAGAAAATCTAGGAAAATTTGATTCTAGAAGTGATGAAGGAATTTTTCTAGGATATTCTTCTTCTAGTAGAGCTTACAGAGTTTTTAATTTGAAAAAATCTGTTGTAATGGAATCTATAAATGTGCTAATTGATGATGAAAGTATTGACAGTGAATTTTTACAGGTTGTAGATGAAGAGGATGAAATCAGAGATGCTTCCTCAAGCATTGAAGTGGTTCCTCTGACAAAAACTTTCAAAGATCATCCTACTGAGCAAATTGTTGGAAATATTTCAGATGGTGTCAGAACAAGACATCAGGTACATAATGAGGTAAGATTTTCTTCTTATCTCTCTCAATTTGAGCCAAAATCTTATAAAGATGCATTGTTAGATGATTCTTGGTTGAATGCTATGCATGAAGAACTGAATCAATTTACTAGAAATAATGTTTGGGAATTGGTTGAAAGACCCTCTGATCTGAATGTGATAGGAACCAAGTGGATTTTTAAAAACAAATCTGATGAGAATGGGATAGTAACCAGAAATAAGGCTAGGCTTGTTGCTCAGGGGTATACTCAAGTAGAAGGAATAGATTTTGATGAAACCTTTGCTCCTGTAGCTAGGTTAGAATCAATCAGATTACTGTTGTCTATTGCATGTTACTTGAAGTTTAAACTGTTTCAAATGGATGTTAAGAGTGCATTTTTGAATGGATATCTGAATGAAGAGGTCTATGTAGAGCAACATAAAGGATTTGAGGACACAAATCATCCTAAATATGTCTATAAACTGAACAAAGCCTTGTATGGACTCAAACAAGCTCCTAGAGCTTGGTATGAGAGACTTACCTTCTTTTTACTTGAATCTGGTTTTATGAGAGGAAATGTAGATAAAACTCTCTTTATTCAAAGAGAGTCCAAACATATTTTGATTGCTCAAATCTATGTTGATGACATAGTGTTTGGGTCCACTTCTGAAAATCATGCTCACTCATTTGCTGATTTAATGAAAAGTGAATTTGAAATGAGTATGATGGGTGAACTGAACTTTTTCTTAGGTCTTCAGATTTATCAATCTCAACAAGGAATTTTTTTCTCTCAAGCAAAATATTCAAGAAATCTTGTTAAGAGATTCAGCTTAACTCATGCTAAACATGCTAGGACTCCTATGAGTACTAGTTTAAAACTTGGAAAAGATGAATCTGGAAAGGTTGTAGACCCTACCCTGTACAGAGGAATGATTGGGAGTCTACTGTACTTAACAGCAAGTAGACCTGATATAAGCTTTAGTGTTGGAGTTTGTGCTAGATATCAGGCTAAGCCTAAAGAATCCCATCTGAATGCTGTAAAAAGGATTATAAAATATGTTAATGGGACTATTAATCTGGGAATCTGGTTTTCCAAAGAGACAAACCCACATCTAACTGGATACACTGATGCTGATTGGGCTGGGTGTATGGATGACAGAAAAAGCACCTCTGGTGGTTGCTTTTACATGGGAAATAATCTCATTGCCTGGTTAAGCAAGAAACAAAACTGTGTTTCTCTGAGTACTGCTGAAGCTGAGTATATTGCTGCAGGAAGCAGTTGTACTCAACTTATCTGGATGAAACAAATGTTATCAGATTATGGATTAGATCAAGATCAAATGATTCTCTTCTGTGATAATCAAAGTGCCATAAATATCTCTAAGAATCCTGTTCAACACTCAAGGACCAAACATATAGATATCAGGCATCACTTTATAAGAGAGTTGATTGAAGACAAAACTGTTGTGATTGAATATATATCTACTGAAAAACAGTTGGCTGACATTTTTACCAAACCTTTAGATCAAAACAGATTTGAAACTCTTAGGAAATCCCTAGGAGTATGCTCTCAAAACTGAAAATCAGGTTCTGTTTTGAGTTAATTTTGATGTAAAATGTCTCACATATTTGTTCAAAATGAATTTGTGTGTTCTTATTACTAAGATCTGTTTTCAGGAAGATTGAGTGTATGCATATTGACAGAAATGTCTTATTTCTAACCAGCAACTTTGTCTGAAACATCTGTACGTATTGAAGCTTATTGTGTGGTAAAGCTTGGGATCTATAGGCTATCACCTTTGTGAAAAGAAAAGTTTTGGAAATGGCTGCCATAGAGATTAGAGTGAAAGCCACTGTAAATCTCAAAAAGAAAAAGATAAAGAAGGTATATTCTTGGAATGAACTGTAAACTCAGGTTTTTTAAGGGTCAATGCCTTCTTTAAAAAGAAAAAGAGATCAGAAAAGGCTACCTATCTCTGATGTGCGAAAGCCACCAAAATGAAGTTGGGATATGTCTATACTTTTCAAGATTGTTTACACTGAAATAGCCTTCTATATGTATGAAGTGTAAAAGTCAAAAATGTTGCTCATTTCTCACAAGCATTGACTCATTAGTATGCATATGTGCTTAATATCTTGAAGAAAATTTATAGTATGAGAAACCATAAAGGAAATTTTGCTCTTTGATATGAAATGTACCACATCTGAATTAACTTTGATAGGTACTTCAAGATCAGTTTTGTGATAAGTACTTCTTAGATTGAATAAGTTGATTATCTGGATGATTTTTTGGTTAAGCTAAAATCTCAGCTTTGTGTTTGGAAGTAGGAGGATGTCATGAAAAATTGATCAAACCTCTTTTATAAATTTATGCATTGAATCTGTAGTTTTCTTTGTGTGTGCATGTGCACCTTCTACGCCGCCAGTTGCTCGCTGGCAGCGTATTTTGTTTGCCTATATATAGGTGAAAGTGCGCTATTTTTTACCCCTGTTCTTTTTCACCCTCTTCGCTTTTCCCTCGCCTCTCGCGTCGTGTCCCGGTGCTGCTGTCGCTGTCACCTTCTTCCTTCCTGCCTACTGTTCAGGTAAAATTTTTTTTTACTATCTTCGTCCTGCTTCTCCATTTTCTGCTTCCTAGTTCTATCGTTTTCTCTCATTATTCGAAGCTAGGGTTTAGTAGTTTTTTCAGCCATTAGGGCTTTCTCGTTTTGTTGGTTGGTGCTGTATGTTATCTCTTTCTCTTCCATTTTTTTACCATGCCTCTCAAGAGAAAGTCGAGAACTGATTCTCCTTCAACATCGTCTCCTCCTGTGAGGTCTCCTCCTGTGAAGTCTCCTCATGTGAGGTCTTCTCCTGTTATTCCTTCTCCTCCAGTGAGACCTCCTTCCCCTTCTCATTCTTCTGAACCGTTTGTGGGGAATGGTGTATCTAATTTCAATGCTTTCTTCAAGCACTGGCCTCTTCTTCTGGAAAGGGCCATCAAGCTTGAGTCTTTTTCTGAATCCCCTTTCTACTCATTGTTTTCGAACAATGGTTGGAAAAAATTTGCGTTACTTGGTGGTTTTGCTTATCCGGACCTGGTCCGTGAATTTTACTCTAATCTTCATCATCTCCATCTTGCCAATCAAGGCTCTGTAAAAGCCTATGTCAGGGGAATTTCTTTCGACTTCTCGAAAGAGCTTATTTCCTCTCTTCTTGAACTGCCTCTTGTTGACTCTCCTTCTTTTAACTTTCTTGAGTCACACACTGATCCTCCTATGGAGTCCATCATTCCCTCTCTAATCGTTCAGGGTGCTCCCACTTCTATTAAGAATAAGCCCAACTATTTGCCTCATGGCTCTCTTCAAGATCTTCTCCGGATCTTGAACTTGTTTGTCTGTGCTTCTCTTGTTCCTTCTGATCATCACTCAGAGATCTCTCACCATCGGGCAAGACTTCTTCATGCCATCTGGAACAGAGAAAGTATCTGTATTCCTTCCATTATCTTCCATCAGATTCTTCAGTCTCGGAATTTAAAATCCAAGACTGCTGCTCTTCCTTTTGGAATTTTCATCTCGTACATGTGTGTTCATCAGGGGGTACTCCCTGATCCTACTGAATTGATTATTCATCCCCGTCCTCCCATTGCTTCCTCCACTCTGACCCGAAGTAAACGAGCAAGTCCGTTTCGGGTGATGTCTTCTGATCCCTCCTCTTCTCAGTCCTCTCTATCCAGCCCTAATGCTGTGGCTATCATAGAGAAACTGAATTCAATGCAAGCTTCTCAGGAGGCTTTCTATTCAGAGGTTAGGTCTCACATGCTCATGATGAGCATGTTCAAATCAGAGACTCAAGAGAAGCTTGGGCAATTGATAAAGGATGTCGATTTTACATGTGGAGAAGTACAAAGGGACGTTGCTGCTCAGCAACGTATGCAAAATGAAGCGGATCATTTTCTAGAATGCATTCGGAAGACTCAGCTGGAAATGGATCACAAGCTCAGTTGGCTGCACTCCAGATCCCAAGATGCATACAAGCACTACTCAAGGTCTTGGGAACCCAAACCACCATCCAGAAAGGGGGAGAAATTTGGATGATGCTACTGGAGTTTCTGTTTCTGTTGATGGTTTGGCTGGGTTGGTGCTGATGCTTGCTGTTTGCTGTTTGCTGCTGTCTGTTATTCTTTTTGCTGTGGATATGATGTTTGTTTTTGTTATGTTCTGTTCTGGGTGTTTTCTCCTGAATATGGGTGTATAAGGGGAGTGATAAGTAAGGGGGAGAAAATGTCTGTCTTTCTTTCTTGAACAGTGTATATGATTTTGTTATCTGTATATCTTTTTGTAAATGAATGAAATTCTGGATTCGTCCAAATCATTGTGTCTCTCGTTAACAGTGTGGTTTTAAAATTCTTGAATGGAAATCATCATTAACTAAGGTTGATATTAAACTCTGGTGTAAGGTTGTTGTCAGGCATTTGCCAAGGGGGAGATTGTAAGTGTGAAAACTCACACTCCTGTTATGGCAAATGATTGACAAATTATGTTTCTAATGAAGCTTCAAGATGTGCAGATTAAACAATGAAAATTCAGTAAATTTAGTAAAGAAGAAGAAGTTGATGCCACCACACTGCTACCACGCCGCTGCCACCCCCGCTGGCAGCGCATAAGGGAATTCGTGTGTCGAAAGAAAGGTTCGTGCACCTGCCGCGTACTCTCCCGCTAGCAGCGCGCTTTTAACTGATTCAACTTACTCTGAGCGGGACTTGAGTTCGCTACCAGCCGTCTACATCGATCGCTTCACGACGCTACCAGCGCTCGACGCGATCTGAGTTTTATTCTTTAAATAGACGAGTTGTAATTTTTCAATAAAGACTTTTTCTTTGGATCATTTGTTTTTCGAATCTTGAGGTTTTTGAGATTCGATCAAATCTTCTTTAGAGAGTCGGCGATCGAGTGAGGGGGAGATCTGAGATAGATCGCCTGGAATTGAAGACAGTGGATTCTTCTTCAATTCGGAACTTCATCTGATCGTGTGATCGCCTGGACTGGTGATCGGCCTTGATTGATGCGTAGGTGGATTCCTACTGCATTGGATCGTCTCAGTGGATTCTGAGAGGATTGCTGCGATCTGGATTGATCATGTCCTGCAGCTTGTGGATTCAAGCTGTGTTGCAGTTCGTGGATTCGAACTGTGGATCACTGGTAAGTGATTGTTTGCGATCTGGACTGATCGTGTTCTGCAGCTTGTGGATTCAAGCTGTGTAGCAGTTCGTGGATTCGAACTGTGGATTGCTGTTGAGTGAGTCAAATTGTAAAGGTTAAGTATGTACTCCTTTGTAATTGTCTTTTCATTCAATAGTGGATTTTGAAGGGTTAGTCGCCTCATATAGACTCGAGGTTTTTCCTGGATCTGGATCCAGGTTTCCTCGTATAATTCTTTGTGTACTGTTTCCGCATTGTTCAATTCTGAATTGTTATAGATCGTGGACCTTAAGAGTAGTCTTCTACTCTTTCATGGAACATTTGCCTATAGAAGGATGCCTTTTGGTTTGTACAATGCTCCAGCCACTTTTCAGCGATGCATGATGGCAATATTTTCTGACATGGTGGAAAAGTTTCTGGAAATTTTCATGGATGATTTCTCTGTTTTTGGTTTCTCTTTTGATGCCTGTTTGAATCATTTATCTATGGTATTGACAAGATGTGAAGAAACTAACCTTGTTTTAAATTGCGAAAAATGCCACTTCATGGTGCAGGAAGGAATAGTGCTTGGTCATAGGATATCATCCAAAGGGATCGAAGTGGATAAGGCCAAGGTGGAGGTTATTGAAAAATTACCTCCACCCACAACAGTCAAGGGTGTACGAAGTTTTCTTGGGCATGCGGGTTTTTATCGTCGTTTTATTAAAGATTTTTTTAAGATCACTAAACCCCTTTGTAGCTTATTGGTCAAGGATACACCTTTTATTTTTTCAAAAGACTGTTTGCATGCTTTTGAACTTTTGAAGAAAAAACTGATTTCAGCCCCAATAATTTGTGCTCCAGATTGGGAGCTACCTTTTGAGTTGATGTGTGATGCTAGTGACTATGCTTTAGGAGCTGTTTTAGGACAGCGGAAAAATAAATTATTGTATGTCATTTATTATGCTAGTAGGACCTTGAATGATGCTCAACTAAATTATGCTACAACTGAAAAAGAATTATTGGCTGTAGTTTTTGCCTTTGATAAGTTTAGATCTTATTTGATTGGCTCCAAGGTTATTGTATATACTGACCATTCAGCTCTCAAATACTTGCTAGCCAAAAAGGAAGCAAAACCAAGGCTATTTCGGTGGATTCTACTTTTGCAAGAGTTCGACTTGGAAATCAAAGACAAGAAGCGAACCGAGAACCAAGTAGCTGATCATCTCTCTCGACTTGAGCTTGAAGATGAAAAAGCCACCACATCCATCCCAATCAATGAGGTATTTCCAGATGAACAACTTCTTGCCTTTTCATTGATAGAAGTTCCCTGGTATGCAAATTTTGTGAATTAATTGGTTAGCAATGTGGTAAATCCGGAGTTCTCATATCAACAAAAGAAGAAATTCTTTTCGGATGTAAAGCATTACTTTTGGGAAGATCCCTTCCTCTACAAGCATTGCAAAGATCAAATCATTAGGAGATGTGTACTTGAAGAAGAGATGGAGAATATCTTAAAGCATTGTCATTCACTGGAAGTTGGAGGCCATTTTGGACCAAACAAAACTGTTGCAAAGGTGCTACAGTCAGGTTTTTATTGGCCCTCCCTCTTTAAAGATGCTTTTGCTTTTGTTTCATCATGTGATCAATGTCAAAGAAGTGGAAATATTTCCAGAAAAAATGAAATGCCTCTGAACAATAATCTTGTTGTTGAATTATTTGATGTTTGGGGCATTGATTTTATGGGACCTTTCCCTTCATCTTTCTCAAATCAATACATTTTAGTTGCTGTTGATTATGTTTCCAAATGGGTAGAGGCAGTGGCCCTCCCTACAAATGATTCTAAAGTTGTGTTGAATTTTTTGAGAAAACAGATTTTTACCAGGTTTGTCACTCCAAGAGCAATCATTAGTGATGGGGGAAAACACTTTTACAATCAGCACTTTGAGGCACTCTTGCGTAAATATGGTGTTACACATAGAGTGGCCACTCCTTATCATCCCCAAACAAGTGGTCAAGTTGAGGTTTCCAACCGGGAACTGAAGCGCATATTGGAAAAGACAGTTAACTCATCCTGAAAGGATTGGTCAAAGAAGCTTGATGATGCACTGTGGGCATATCGGACTGCTTTCAAAACACCAATTGGAATGTCTCCATACCCACTTGTCTATGGAAAAGCTTGTCATCTCCCGGTGGAATTAGAACACAAGGTGTAGCGCCCCAGATCCGGGTCTGCCCTATCACAACACCAACCCGTACCCGAAACCTACTTATGGGCCCAATAGAACCGGATTAACACAATTAATCCTGGGAAATTACAAAGTAATTATCAGAGTGCATGACTAAAGAAGCATGGAATAAAAACTTCCATCTAATCAAAATGTCATCTGTACTATAATCTCCAAAACATGATATATATGTGAATAAAATACAACTAAGCAACTAACCATTTACAATGATCTCTCCAAAATATATAGACATGTACAATAGATATCTCCCAAGAGTATAAGTCCAAAAATAATAATTACATCTCATTTGCAACTCCCTAACAAAATACAACATCATAAAAAAAAGAGTCCTACTGTGGGTAATCGTAGTAGTCCTCGGGTCTATAGTTTGGGTCTTCCTCAAACTCACCCCCAATACGCGGCTCACCAGGAGGATCTGAAAACAAATCCGGTAAAACAAAGCACGCGTGAGACTTAAAGTCCCTGTAAACAGCAAACATGCATGCATAGAAACAATTTATGCAATTTTATAACCTTATGACAATATTCGCAATAGAAAGTACTGAATGTAAACAAAGCAATTCCATCGGATATAAAGTGTAGTTCAGAGTCAAATATCTCAATCAAATCACACATGAAATCAGTTCCATAAAACAATCAAATATTGCAGACATGACTTAGCAGGACTCGTGGATTAGCGTGTCTGTAAATCGGGTTAACACCCTTAGCCGGTTTGCCACCTCACTACCCGTTGTCGAATCCGCGCACGGTCATCGTACGAGTGGAGCACCCACGCATGGGCTGGCACGCTGCAGCTCATCGGTCCCACACGAAGGCCTCACCGATCCCACACGGTGGTACGCATATGTGGCTCGGGGTGTTAACTTGACAAGCCATCACTAATACACTAACTAGATTGACCATGGATCCATAACCATCTCTATGCCCACTGGACTCAATACAAACTCACGATAAACCAGTAAAACAGTTTATGTAAAACCAATCTCATAAAAGCACCATTTGTCTGAAGTACAAAAACCATACCAAGTGAACCTCATGTTTACCTTCCTTTAAATCCCTAGGCCTCACTGCCTTTTGGGTTACCATGGGCTTTCGGCCCCTTTTTCAAGTCCACAAGGAGCCTCAGCTTCATCATTCAAATCACAAAAGAGTTCTCAACCTTGTTTTCATAAATCCAAATAAATCAAAACGAATATCGTAAAACCCTCAAAACGCATTTTGGCTGAGTGGAGTAGTCTTAGGATCCCTACATAAGTCAACATACCAAAATTCAATGGATTCCGAGACAAAAAGTTTTGGACCTCAGAAATATTCTAAGTCTGGTTAAAAACGTTGACTTTTCGATGTGGAATTTTTCTAGACAAATCTACAAGGAGTTTGGGGCTCAAATTCTGGTTGTAGTCTATTGGAGGGTATAAAAATCATCTAGAATTTTCTGGGCTTCTGAATCACTCGTTTGGATATCAAACTCAAAAAGTGGCCATTTTTGAAAATCGGGGAAACTGGAAATTTAGACACAAACTGAAAAGTTGACTTTTTATTGGTTGGGAATTGGGCCTTGGGAGTATTTTTATTGGTTCCAAATGGGGGGTAAAACCTTATTTACATGTAAAGACTTAAGTAAATGGAGCAATAAATACACAGGACATTTACTTAAATGTCTTTCATGGGAATAAGGGTGCTTTGCCAAAGGCTTGGGTTGTTTGAAAGAGGGTTGAGGAGAAAAAGTGAAGAGTTCTCAAAAACAGGCTTCAACGTTTAGGCGTTGGGGTAAAGACTGGGGGTTAACGTTCGCGCGTTGAAGTTTAGAGTTTGCGCGCTAAAGGGTAAATCAAGGCTAACGCGCGCGCGGTAAGTTCAACGTTCGCACGCTAAGGTCGCAATTAGCCCTGGGCGATTAATCCTGATTCGCGATTTACTTTAACAGAATCTGATTTTTGGGGGTCTTGGCTCAGGATTAATCGCCGGCTCGGGTTTTTGAAATATTTCAACTATTTTCAACACCAAACTCATGGGAATCATTTCCAACACTTCTAACATCAAATAGGATTATCATAAAACCTCCCAACATGCTTTAAAACACTTTCCACACAAAAGATTCATCCCAAATCTCAAACCCTAATATGAAATATAATCAATAGAACTAGAAATCCATGGCAAATCAATAGAAGACTAAACAAGAGTATTATACAATCAAAACCCACGAATTTTAGAAGCAAATAGCAACATGCAAGATCGTTTCTTCAAATAAATCAAACCCTAGAGAGAGAATACGAATTTTGGTAATTCATTTTGTTTAGAAGGGTTTGCTACTTACATGTTAATGGAGAAGCAACCTCCTCTCCTAGCTCTCCTCTTCTTCTCCTTCTTCTTGAAGCTTTGAAGCAAGCTCCCACAACTCTCTCTCTTGTTCTATACGATCAAGACAAGAGGAAGTGTTCTCCAACACTTAATTAGAAATTAGGGCATCCTTTTATATGCCTAAGTTTTGGGTCTTTCAAATCTGCCCCTAAACAAGGCTTTTATTCAACTAAACCCTAGGGTGTACCTAAGGCATACCAGGGGTACCTTAGTGTTATTCGAGTGGGGTACCTTAGTATTAAGTGGGGTATCTTAGTGTTAAGTGGGGTGTTTGCCTTAGCCACTTCAAAAGGCATGCTTTAGAAATGCTTGAGAGATGTACCTCAGTTAACACAGAAGGGTACCTCAGATATACGAGGGGTACTTTACTTATTTGAGGAGGTACCTTGATGTTTCAAAGGATTTACCTTAGTCATTCTAAAAAATAAACTTTAGATAAGCTTAGGGGGGTGTACCTCAGTTATATTGAGGAGGGTACTTAACTATAAAAGGGGTGTACCTTAGTTACATGAGGGGAGTACCTTAGCTATATAAGGGGTTATACCTTAGACAAAACAATGGGGGTTGCCTTACTTATATAGGGGTTACTTTAGTTATACAAAGGGGGTACTTTGGCTATATAGGGGGGTGTATCCTAGGTAAAACAGGGGATGTACCTTAGGTATGTTGGAGGTGCTTTAGTTATATAAAGGGGGTACCTCTAGCTGTATAAGGGAATGTACCTTAGCTAAACGAGGGGGTACTTCAAGTAAAACAGTAGGGTACCTTAGTTAAAATGAAGGGATACCTTAGGTAATACAAGTGAGGTACCTTAGGTACAATTAGGGGGTACCTTAGCCAATAGGAGTGAGGTGCCTTAGGTAATATAAGGGGGTACTTTAGCTATACATGTGGGGTACCTTAGGCAAACACAAGAGGATACCTTAGGCAAACACAGGGGTACCTTAGGCAAACACAAGAGGATACCTTAGGTAAACACAGGGGTACCTTAGGCAATTAAAGTAGGGTACCTTAGGGATACAAGTGGGGTACCTTAGGTATAATTGAGGGGTACTTTAAGTAACACTTGGGTAGTACCTTGGGTAATACTTGAGCATACCTTGGGAACTCAATGGGGGTACCTTAGGAAATACTTGGGTGTACCTTGGGTATAGAAGTAGGGTACCTGGGGTATACTTGAGGGGTTATTTGGGTATTCTTGGGAGATACTTAAGGTACACTTGAGAGGTACCTTGGGCATTCTTAAGAGTTACTTTGAGTATTCTTAGGGGATAATTTGGGTACACTTGGGAGGTACCTTGGGTACTCTTAGGAGTTACTTTAAGTATTCTTGGGAGTATTTTGGGGTATACATTGGTATACACTAGTGTTATCCGGGAGGGTACCTGGGGTAAACTTTAGGGTACTATGGGTATACTTAGGAATTACTCTAGGTACACATAAGTCTAACTTTTCAGAATTTTATTTCCAATTCATTTAAGCTAATTGGAGAATATCTTAGACAATTGGAATTGAGAACTAACATTGATTAAATTTTCCTTAATAACATTCATACAGTTCAATTGATTTCTCTAAATCCTCAAGAATAATCCACATTTACCTCATCTTCATAACACAATTACTTAATTAATCTAATAATCACACTTTAGATAATTAATCTTAATAATTAAGATATAATCCGGGTCGGGGTTTTACACAAGGCCTACTGGGCAATGAAGACTTTAAATTTTGATCTTGGGACTGCTAGAGAGAAGAGGCTTCTACAGCTAAATGAGATGGATGAATTTCGGCTTGATGCTTATGCGAATGCTCAAATTTACAAGGACAGAACAAAACTCTGGCATGATAAGCACATTCAACGGAAGGAGTTTCTAGTTGGCCAGAAAGTCTTACTCTACAACTCTAGGCTGAGAATTTTTCCGGGCAAGCTTCGTTCTCGTTGGTCTGGCCCTTTTAATGTGATAAAAGTTTGCCCCCATGGAGCTGTAGAGATTCATCATGACACAAAAGGCACCTTCAAGGTCAATGGTCAGAGATTAAAGCCTTATGTTGATGAGGACTTCAAGAACTACAAGTCTTCCTATTTGCTCCACCCATCAACATATAAGATGGTTTTCAGTCAAGCTAATGACTATAACCAAGCGCTTCTTGGGAGGCAACCCAAGTGTTTTTCATTTTAGTTTTTCTTTCATTTTACTCATTTATTTATTTATTTATTTTAATTTTTTTCAGGTTCTTGAAGGTTATTCACAGTCATAAAAGTCCATCCTACCGTCCATCTCAACATCTGAAAATCTGGGGAGAATTTTGTCCTTTTCTCTTTATTATACTCTTGGACATTGACGGCAATGTTAGATTCAAGTTGGGGGGAGTTGTGTTGAAATCTCATGTTTGTTAACCTCTGTTTTGGTGATCTAAAACCCAGATTTTTTATATAATGTGCTGAATAGCCTGCTGGTAGGATAGTTTTATTTGGGATATAAATTTCTAGCTCATGCCTAACAATCCAGATAGCTTGATATTCTTGGTTAAGCTTAAATAGTTGAACACATAATCACATGACTGGGAGATCTAAATTTTGGCCTTTATTACTTATCTTTGGATAGTGTGATTTCATTTGTCTCACTTTGAACTTAGCACAAGCACAATAATGCATTATGTGTGGGGTATGAGAACTGAAACCAGTAATAGAAGTTTTGATAACTTGAGTTCTGTTGATTGACTTATAGATGGACAATTTTGGCATGATAATTGTGGTATGAGAAAGAAAATTTTTTTTCAGAGTAGCAAGCAATGCTAAGAGATTTTGGGCTCCTTTTTACTGAGTAACCGGGCCTCTTGCCTCACTAAGCAATGAGTGTTCGCGTCAAAAGGTAAGGAGTCTTAAAGTGGTTGATAATGTGGCTAGTTTAGCTTCGTAGCCTTTTTGACTCGAGTTAATAAAACCTGTAGGGGTGTCTTCACACCTAATGCCCTTTGAGCCATCTGGTTCGGGAGTCATTGGTCCAACACTCGATAAATGGGTCAATTAGAAAGCTTAAGGAAGCTAGACATTGCACAGTCCACATGTTGTGAAAAAAAAAAGAGAATTATAGGAAATGAAAGTCAAAATATCATGCTTTGGTTGTTTCATCAAATAAGGAGTCCTCTGAATTTAGGTTTGTTAGAACTTTTATAATGGAATTATTTTGAAGCCTCATAATGATGTGTTATATCACTTTACACCAAAGGCACTTGTGATGTTCCACTATCTAAGTATAAGTGATTAGGCTCATTGTTGATTTCTTAAGAGCGTGAGCATGGAGTTTCAAATATTAAGTTATCCTTGAATATTAACTGTTGTTCTGGGTGTTGCCTTATTTTCTTTGATAACATGTGTTTGAAATCAATTTCATGTTTGTGGGTATCATCCTGGTAAACCCTCACGAGACTATAACTCGTCCACTAGGGGCACCTAGGGGTTTAAAGGCTTGTTCCATATGCTAAATGCAATCGAGAGTGCCAGCGAAAGTGGTATAGTTAGGACTTTCAGTTTTAATTGTTTTAGTTCAGTTTTGCTAGGGACCAACAAAAAGTAAGTTGGGGGTGTGATAAGTCATGAAAATATCACATTATAGCACATTAAATTCATGACTTATCTAGTTTTATTTCATATTAAATTCCCAATTTTACTTAAAAATTGTCAAAGTCTTTAATCTTTGCATTTTATTTTCATTGTCTAAATTTTGCCTAATTTGTTGATGTAGAGATACTCTTGGTGATTATAGAAGTCACGGTTCAAACGGCGTAACAATCGGAGTCAAATTGTAGAAGATATGATCAGTGTTCGCTGGCCGTTCGCCTGTCGTTCGAACGTTGGTAATCTACAGAGAAACCCGAGAGTAGCGTTCGCTGGCCGTTCGCCTGTCGTTCGAACGTTGGTGTTCTGCAGAGAAACCCGAGAGCAGCGTGAGCTGGCCGTTCACTTGTCGTTCGAACGTTGGTGAAAAATAGAGAAATTATGAGCAGCGTTCGCTGACCGTTAGATGAAAGTTCGAACAAGAGAAGAGGAAACAACTTTTTGACTTGAGCGTTCGACCCGCGTTCGATGAACGTTCGAACGATCAAGTAGTAAAACCTGTTATGAAATTCCGAACTTTGCGGATTTGTTTCCTTTTTCTTGGGGATCATCTTCTAGTTTTTAGGAGGACTTAGAGGGGTTTCTAATTAAGAAGATTAGGTCGTTTTTGGACTTCTAAGTCGTAGATATACAAGGAAAGGAAGTTCTCTATTCCTTAGGAGTTTTTGAAGGAAAGTTTCTATTTTCTCATCAAGGGATTTTTGGGCAAGCTTTGAGATTTCTATAAAGGAGGAGTTGAAACGTGAAGAAAGAAAGGTTGATGCTGGGAATGTGAGGAGGAACCAAGGAACGTGGAAGAGATAAAAGCTTGGATCTCATTAGTTTATTTCTTCTCTTTTCTTCTCTTTTTAATATACTCTGTTTTGATGGTTATTCTTAGTTCAGTCATGAACTAGTTTCTCTTTCTAAGTGTAGACACCCCAAAATTGCACGATTTTTGATAAATCTTGAAGGAGAGATATATTTTATTGGAATTTTCAGTTCTTTGCATTGGGTTTGAGATACTTAACCCATTTGAATCTAAAACAGAAAAGGAAAAGGCCCGAATTCAATCTTTTGTGCAAAGTCAAACTTTTCCGGTTGAATTTTGTTGACTTTTGACCCAGAAAATGAAATATTTTTTAAAGCCAGATTTCAAGATAATTTTTCCCGGTAATCCGGTTTTTAGCCATGTTATTGCATAAAAGAATTTTTTGAGATTTTAAATCTTTGTGAATACCTTGGTTTTAACATATTGAACTTTTTTTCCAGACCTGAAAAATCGGAATTTTGCCTAGAACTGGAAAGTTGACTTTTTATTCACTTGGAATTTGGGTCTGGAACTATTTTAATGGATTCAAATGGGGGGGTGTTTGCTTATTTACATGTAATATCTTAAGTAAATGGAGATTAAAAAATACGAAGACATTTACTTAAACGATATTACATGTAAATAAGTATTGCCTGTGTTAAAATTCGAAAAAAAGGCTTTTTTCCTTGTAAATAAGTATTGCCTGTCCTTCTTTGTATCCGGTGGAACATGCCGGATACAAGTAGACCTCAGTGTATCCGGCATCATAGACCGGATACATTAAGGTACTTGTGTATCCGGCCTGACACGCCGGATACGCTAGTTTTTCTCAAATTTAGGGTTTTCCGAGAGCTTTTCACTTTTACCATTATATCCCTCATTAAATGAGGGGAAATCTCGGAAATAGCCTTAGGGTTAAGGTTGGTGGGTTATAGACATTATGTTGTGTCTACCATTCTCACCAACCCTAACCCTAGCCTTTGCCTATAAATAGAAGGCTCCTCCTCAAGCAAATGGCAATTAATTCATGTTTTGAATTCTCGCCAAGAAGAACTCCAAGAGAAGAAGAAAACCGCTGCGGGATCGCATCCAGAACCCAGGTAAGCCTCAAACTTTTCTTTTATTTTCTGTCTTTACATTCCTAGATCTAGATCTATTCTTCTACCTTTCTGTAGAATAAGGCCTTCTTTGTGTGTGAAAACCCTTCCCCGGCTCAAAGTATCTCGAGACTCCCCCTAGCCGTAAAACGTGGAGGTGGGATCTAGGAGAAACGAGACCAGGGATTGACCTTAGTACTAGAACCTATGTAGCATAAAGCCTTTTGATTGATTGTAAACCGTTTCATATTCAAAGTACCCTTGATTATCTTGAAGAACCGTGTTTAACGGGGAGAGAGAACAGAGGGAAACGATAATGGAACGGAACCCTAAGCTATTTTAGAACCTCATTTTGATGAATATGTATGCATGCTATTGATCTTGTTTGGTTTTTCACACTTGCACATACATATCACTACTTTGGCGGGATAGGCTCATATTTGGGGTTTATTGCATTTATTGTGATAAATCTCAAATAAATGGCCTCAATCAATTCTGGAATATTTTCAAATGATTTTTCAAAGATTTGTGTTCATCTTGCACGAATGGCACACACTTTATCACAATTTTGAGTTGGTTTTACTCAAAAAGGGCCTAACTGGACAGCAACTGTACCCTTACTTCGGACGCTCATAACTTCATCGTCCGGATGAATTTTGGAGCAATTCTAGAACCATGGGAAAGGTGAGGCTGTCTAGTTTATGTCCACCAAATTTCATTAATTTCTATAAAGCGGATTTTTGACACCTCCCTGTCGAAGTTGATTGCACAGTTCAGGTTCAAATACAGAACTTGTCACTTCGACGGAGCGCCATGTGTTCGTTTTAAATCCGATTCGAGTGATTTTTGTTTCTGAGCACTCCTTTATGACTCTATTTTTAAATCCAATTGGTTTCATAATTTTTGGACTCCACTTGAATTATTGGTAGCCGATTTACTCAGAACTGCTCAATGGCACTTTTCTGGGTAAATCTGTGATCTTTGGGGCCTGTTCGGGAGACCACCCAAGGCACATCCGAAGGGATTTTTGTATGAGGCTAGTTTCTTTTAAAAGATGGCCATACAGACTTCAATCACACCAAATTTCGTAGATTTTTATGGAGTGGATTTTTCTATGCAATTTCCCAAAGTTGCCCACTTATCACTTTTTGATTATCCCCAACAGCAACCTTAAAGGAGCATAACTCCTAGGATTTTTATCGGAATGAAGTGAAATTTTGCATGAGACCCTTATTTACTATAATCTTTCAAATGGATTTGGTTTGATTTGATTTAAAATTGTATTTGAATGATTTCAAGACAAATGGCATTACTTTTCACCGAATTTTCCGGATTTGATTCAACTTGGTTTTTGAATAACTTGTGCTTTGATTTACATCTTTTTGAGATATTCCAGAAATGATATTGACATAAGAGAGGATCTAGAATCCATTTAGATCTTCATGTGGAAATATCATACATTGGTCCTTTTTCAAGGTTTTCTATGATTTTAGCAAGCTTTCTTATTTTTTCATGAACATACACTTGGCTACCACTTCGTGTGGATGAATGGGGGTGCCTAACACCTTCCCCCGTTCATAATCTAATCCCCTTACCCATCTCTGGATTTGATTTTCAAGTAGGGTTATTTTTATCCTAGAATGTTTCTTTTGTCTCTTTTTTTGCTTATTTTTTATCCTTTGGTGTCCATTCACACCTCAAAATTATGAATGGTGGCGACTCTCCCATTTTTGCGTTGAGCCCGTGGGTAGAAATGGTACACTTTGAGCATGAGAAAAAGCATGAAAATCTGGAAATTTGGGGTAATACTTTTGGAGTTTCAAGCATGCCTTCCATGTTTTAATTGGTTTGAACAATAAAGTGCTTTGGGTGTCACTTTTGGTCATAAGCATGTTTGGGTGTTTACCATCTTGATTGGCTTGTATTTTGCTTTCAATATGATAATTGTTTATGCCTTGGCTTGAAATTGAATGCATGGCTATGAAAAAGAGTGGCAAGGGGCTGGGACGTTGTGAATGTACCTCAATTTTAAATGCACTTGAGCACAATAAACACTTTGCACAACCTACCCTTTTACCTATAGGAAGTTGAACCATGAATGTGGGTAGCTTGGTGCACCGAGGTCATGACTTCGGAAAGCGAAAGTGAAAGCATTCACCTTAGAATTTGAGTCAATGATGTGATGACAATGGGATCTGTGATTCGATTCCGGGTATCACTAGACTTGAGTTCTAAGTTTCCAATTAAGCCAAAACCCAAAAAACATACACTTGAAGGTAGAGAAACACGTTTTCAGCTAAAAGCACACAATTGCGTTTGGGGAATTGGGTGTAAATGTGGGAAGGCCGTTTGCATGTTTTACAGGCCAAGGTATAATGTGAATACCATATTGAATGAAGGTAATACAAAGTGGCAAGGTAAAGCCATGTTCTTTTCATGAATGTATGAATTGTGGCAAGTATGATGTCCAAGCCCAATCTGGGGCAAGTTTTGAGGGTCAAGTTAAGGTGAACATTAAGTGGGAATGAAAAAAAACCTAATCTGGTGAAAAAATGAATCAAAAATGGCCATTTCGGCATTAACCGGCAACTCAGGCCGGTTAAGAACACTTTCCTTCATATCCGGTATATATTACCGGATTCAAAGACATATGCGTGTATCCGGTCATGGTTACCGGATACAATAAGGCATATTCTTATCCGGTATATTATACCGGATACATTCAAAAAATGCACAAATTGGCTTTTCAGCCCAAATTTTCAGAATAAAATGCTTAAACACTGTGGATAATCCTTAGGCACCCCGAAAAGAACATAAAAAATGTTCCAAAAATACAAAATCAAAAAAAAAATACAAAAAAAAAAACAAAAAAGAATAAAATAAAATATTCTTTCAAGATTCAACCTAATTTTGAAACTCAAAGAAGGAACCAAGGTGTCATTTTTTTTGATACCAATTCAATTCAAACATATTTCAATCAAGCTTTTGCATTTGAAAACTGAGAAAATTCAGAAGAAAGAAACCTTTGGTTGGTTATTTTTATCAATCAAAGTCAAATCTTTTTAGGACATTTGGAAGCCTCAGAATATTCCAAGAACCTTTGTTTGGTCACGAGAACCACTCAAAGTCAAAACTTTTTAGGACATTTGGAAGCCTCAGAATATTCCAAGAACCTTTGTTTGGTCACGAGAACCACTCAAAGTCAAAACTTTTTAGGACATTTGGAAGCCTCAGAATATTCCAAGAACCTTTGTTTGGTCACGAGAACCACTCAAAGTCAAAACTTTTTAGGACATTTGGAAGCCTCAGAATATTCCAAGAACCTTTGTTTGGTCACGAGAACCACTCAAAGTCAAATCTTTTTAGGACATTTGGAAGTCTCAGAATATTCCAAGAACCGTTGTTTGGTCACGAGAACCACCCAAAGTCAAAACTTTTTAGGACATTTGGAAGCCTCAGAATATTCCAAGAACCTTTGTTTGGTCGCGAGAACCACTCAAAGTCAAAACTTTATAGGACATTTGGAAGCCTCAGAATATTCCAAGAACCTTTGTTTGGTCACGAGAACCACTCAAAGTCAAAACTTTTTAGGACATTTGGAAGCCTCAGAATATTCCAAGAACCTTTGTTTGGTCACGAGAACCCCTCAAAGTCAAATCTTTTTAGGACATTTGGAAGCCTCAGAATATTCCAAGCAAAAAAATAAATAAATAAATAAAAATGAAAATAAAAATAAAAATAAAAATAAAAATAAATAAATAAAAAAATTTGGACTGGTGTTCACCTGACCTACTTGTCTACATTTATAGGGGTGTGTTTCAAATTAAATGGAAGCTGACTTGTGTCTTTGTTTTTCTTACCCAGGTACAATTATTTGCAACCATTGCTCCCGTGACCAGATCCAAAACCAGAGCCATGAACACTGAAGAGAACCAAGCCCAAGCCACCGTCCCTGCTCAGGACTTTGCTCAGCTGCAAGAGCAGGTGGCCGGTCTGGCCAAGATGCTGGGAGACTTACTGGCGGCTCAGGCCCAGGCCCAAAATCAAGCCTCTACTTCCCATCCGGCACCACCACCTCAGGCCTACATGCCGCCTCCGGCGCAACCCATGCCGGAGCCCATTTCTGAACCAGTCCCTAAACCCATTCTGATCAAGGAAAATACAGTAGAATCTGAGAAAGAGCTGGAAAAGGAAAAGGCCAGAGAAGAGATGGAGAAGAAAATGCTGCTCAGGATAAAAAGGATCCAGGAAGAGCTGAAGGAAGTGAAGGGAGGAAACAGCCATGGAGGCACCACCTTCGAGGATCTGTGCATGTACCCTGACGTATGTCTGCCGGCTAAGTTCAAGTGTCCGGACTTCGACAAATTTGATGGCACGGGCTGCCCAATGAGCCACTTAAAACTGTACTGCGGGGCCCTATGCCAATTTGGCCGAGATGACGGCATACTGATCCAACTCTTCCAGACGAGTTTGACCGGGTCAGCTCTCAGGTGGTTCGCTACAGTGGACCATGGAAGGATCAGGAGATGGAAGGATTTAGTTGATGCTTTCCTAGACCAATATAAATTCAACTCGGAGATCGTGCCAGACCGGTACGACATGATGAGGATGAGTAAAGGGAAGGATGAGCCGGTACAGCAGTACGCCAAGAGGTAGAGAGAGGCCGCCTCCCAGGTCAGGCCACCTATGCAAGAACCAGAGATGATCTCCACATTCATGGGCACACTGGGGCAGCCTTTATACAACCATCTGGTGGGCCAGATCACCACCAACTTTGTAGCCTTGGTATAGGTAGCGGACCGGATCGAGGAAGGGGTCAGGTCAGGAAGGCTAATAGACTACTCTACTCTGACTGGGCAGTCTGATTCCTCTGCCTCCATGGCCCAGAAGAAAGGGGCTGGATTTAAAAAGACAGGGGCCCGAAAAGAAGGAGAAGTGAACCTGGTCCAGGCTCCTCCAGCTAAGAAGCCACTCCACTTGAACATCTCTGCACCCCAACAGGCCCAGCAGGCCCAGCAGTCTTATCAGACCCCATTGAATGTCAATTTTTCCCCTTCCGTGCCTGCAAACCAGAGGAGGGCCTTTACTAAGGAGGAGCGGGAGGCCTGGATGGCAGCAAGGAGGAATAGAGTCTTTACTCCTCTCCCGATATCGCTGTCCCAACTGCTGCCAACCCTGCTGAAAGGGGAATATTTGACTCTGAAAGAGCCCAACCCGAATGCCCCGAAGGGGAGGAATTTTGATCCAGCCATCATATGCGACTATCACATGGGTGCACCAGGGCACTCTACTGACACTTGCTGGATGCTGAAGCATGCGGTCCAGGACCTGTTGGACCAGAAGGCTTTGGTCTTTAACACTGCTGCACCCGCCCCGTCAGGAAATGATATTGGGCAGAACCCTCTGCCGTACCACAATGGGGCAGGCCCATCCAACTCCATCACAGCCATATCCACCACGAGAAGGGCCTTTGACCTATCTCAGCTTATAGCACCCGTGGGGACCACAGTCCAGGTCCATTTTGTCCAAGAGGAGGAAGAGGAGGAGATCAACATGGTCTCCCAGAAAAATAATCTTGCTGCTGAGGACATTAGCTCCTCTTTAAACCGGGTCTCTTCACTCATGGCCCAAATGAATACTGCAAGGCCTTCATTGGTCTTCAATTGCAGTCCACCCACTTATTCCCCATCCAAGCCATCCAAGGCTCCATTGGTCATCAACCTTGACCCCACCACTGCTTCCATCACTTCTTTTGTCCCCCCAAAATCCAAACTTCAGCCCTTGGTTGTAAATGTGCAGCCAGCTCAGACTATCCCTAAACCGGCCCATACATCCCGGTCCAAACTCCAGCCGTTGGTGGTCAACATCCCTAAATTAGCCTATTCTGAGGCCGCTGTACCATGGAATTACAGCGATGGAATCACGGCTACGGTTCCAGTGGTTAGGAACCCGAACCAGGAGGAGGTGAACCTCATGACGAGGTCGGGGAGATGTGCAGGGGGTGAAGAGAGAGAAAAGGAGACAGAAGCAGAAAAGAAAAAAAAGAAACTGAAGAAAAAAGAAAACAGAAAGGAAAGGCAAAAATAGGAGAAGACACCCCCAGGGTGCAGAAAATGAGGCAGCAGACCTCATAAAAATAATTAAGAAAAGTGAATTTAATCTTGTGGATCAGCTAAACAAGGTCCCGGCCCAGATTTCAATACTGGGCCTTCTGCTGAATTCTGAAAAGCACAGGGATGCATTGTTAAGGGTGCTATAGAGTGCACACGTATCCCAGACAATTGATCCAAACCAGCTTGGCAAAATGGTTGGTCAAATCTTGTCACATAATGTGATAAGTTTCTCAGAGGGCAAGATCAGCCCAGGTGGGTGTTATCATGTTGACCCTTTGCACATCATAGTGCTTTATAAGGACTGCATGATTGCACGGGTTCTAATTGACAATGGGTCGGCGTTAAATGTTTGCCCGTTAATCACTTTTACCAAGCTAGGTCTGGACCAATCAAGAATCAAACAAAATGGGCGGATAGTGAGGGCTTTTGATAGCTCCAAGACCCACTCCCTAGGGGAGATTGAACTGCCGGTCACAATTGGGCCGAATATCTTCAACATCACATTTGAGGTGATGGATATACCCGCAGCCTTCAATCTACTCCTAGGAAGGCCGTGGATACATTCGGCTAGAGCAATACCATCCACGCTCCACCAAAGGGTGAAATATGTAAGAGGGCAAAGGGTGATAACAGTCCTAGCCGAAAACTTGGTGCCTCCTATAGTGTCACCTGATGTACCCCTAATCAATGTGGACTTGACTGTCGATAAGATTGCATTCCACTCGTTTCAATTTGAAACAGTCAATTTCATACCTGGGGGGTGTGAGAAAAAAGAAAAGAAACAGACTACTGCAGAAGAAATGGTGAAGAAAGTGATGGAAAAATACCACTTTCACCCGGGGAAAGGCCTGGGAGTTAATTTGCAGGGAATGGTGGAGCCAATCACGGCTAGGAAACTGGTTCCTAAAATGGGACTGGGGTTTAAACCCCGAGGCTGGAGGAGGACGAAGCATGAAGAAGGAGAGGAAAGAAGTAAAGGAAAATTCCCTCACTTAAGGGAAAGTTTTCCAAGACCCTCATGTATAATCTAACTGTCTCCTCCCATGGACCAGTCCAAGCTTCCTTACTACAACATCAACCCATTTCAAAAGCCTTTTGTTTCGGCCTTGCAACCATACAACCCATCTCCAATACTGGGAGCAATGGATGGGCCCGGGCCACAACTAGAGCAGCGAACAGACTTCTCTGAGGATGTGGGGGCTTTCTTCGCCATGACTGAAGGCGAGAAAACTGGTAGTGACAACGAGCTACCTTTCATTGATTGGGCCGCAGTGAAGATTCCGGATGAGGTTATATCTGGACTGGGCCCCGTAGCAGAAAAGGGCAGTACCCACCCGGTGATGATTGCATCGGACGCGGGGCTTGAGGAGCAGGCTTTCCCTATTTCCCTTGCTCCCAAAAATTTTGTATTAAACAATTGGGAGGAAACTCCCCTTACCTTTGAAGCAGCGTTAGTTCGGCAAACTGACGCGGCTTCCAAAAAAAAACTTCAATAGTGGAATGCCATTTCCCTGAAGGTTCTAATGGGCCTTCGTCTTCAGGGGGATTATGTTTAGAAGGCCCACAAAAAACCCAAAAAGATTTTTCTATTTTTTCTAGGAAATTTAAATTTTTCAAAAAGGTCCAAACCACTTATGAACCATATAATCAGACCGAATTGGACCAGGTTGAATATGACTTCGACCTTGAGCTCAACTTTGACCTCATGGGGATCGAAGAAGAGATCGAGGTCGAAGAAGAAGACCTACCAAAAGAAATTGAATACCAATTGGAACGTCATGAAAAGGGGTCCAACCTAATATTGAGGAGACCATATCCATAAATCTTGGGATCGAAGAGGACCCAAAAATAATGAAAATCGGATCATGCTTGTCTAATGTGCAGCAAAATGAAATGTCACGGTTCTTGGCAGATTACAAGGATGTGTTTGCTTGGTCGTATCGTGACATGCCGGGGTTGGACACAGACATAGTGGTGCATAAGTTGCCAATTTTGCCAGGGGTTAAGTCAATCAAGCAGAAGTTGAGAAGATTGAAACCTGAGTGGACTCTGAAAGTCAAGGACGAAGTGGTCAAACAGTTCCAAGCCGGATTTTTGGCAGTCTCTACGTACCAAGAGTGGCTCGGAAACATAGTGCCAGTACCCAAGAAGGACGGGAAGGTCCGAATGTGCGTGGATTATAGAGACTTGAACAAGGCAAGCCCAAATGACGACTTTCCGCTTCCACACATCGACATTCTGGTCGATAATACTGCGGTACATAGCCTGTTTTCCTTCATGGATGGTTTCTCGGGGTACAATCAGATCAAGATAGCTAAGGAGGATCAAGAGAAAACGGCATTTATCACACCTTGGGGCACATTCCACTACACGGTCATGCCGTTTGGGCTTAAGAACGCTGGGGCAACATACCAGCGGGCCATGACAGCACTATTCCATGATATGATCCATAAGGAGATGGAGGTCTATGTGGACGATATGATTGCCAAATCATGCAAAGAGGAGCACCACTTGATCAATCTGAAGAAAGTGTTTGATCGGCTCAGGAAGTACAGTCTACGGCTTAAGCCGGCTAAGTGCGTCTTTGAGGCTACATCAGGGAAGTTACTGGGGTTTATAGTGAGCCGAAGAGGAATTGAAATTGACCCGGCTAAAGCCAAGGCCATAATTGAAATGCCAACACCCAGAACCGAGAAGGAGGTTCGTGGTTTTCTCGGGAGGATTCAATACATAAGCCGATTCATAGCGTAGCTCACGGCAATCTGTGAACCAATTTTCAAGCTTCTGAGGAAAGATAACCCGACGGTCTGGAATGAGGATTGCCAGCAGGCATTTGATACGATCAAGGAATATCTAATGAACCCGCTGGTGCTAGTGCCACCAACTCCAGGAAGACCACTGATCCTGTACTTGTCAGTGTTGGAAACATCGATGGGATGTGTCTTGGGGCAGCACGATGAGACTGGTAGAAAAAAAAGAGCAATTTACTATCTGAGTAAAAAATTCACAGAATATGAAGCTAAGTATTCATCATTGGAGAAGACTTGTTGTGCTCTAGTGTGGGCCACTAAGAGGCTAAGGCATTATTTCCTTAGTCACTCCACACTATTGATATCCCGGATGGACCCGCTGAAGTATTTATTTGAGAAACCGGCACTGACTGGCAGAACGGCTAAGTGGCAACTACTACTGTCCGAGTTTGACCTCACGTACATCACCCAAAAGGCGATCAAGGGTCAAGCCATAGCTGATCACCTGGCTGCACATCCTCTGCCAGAATACCAACCCTTGAAGACCAACTTTCCAGATGAGGCAATTCTATACACTGAAGAGGACGAAAGTGAGAGTTCTTGGCAGATGTTCTTTGATGGGGCCGCCAATATGAATGGGAACGGAATAGGGGCAGTCTTGGTTAAACCAGATGGTTCACATATCCCAATTGCAGTAAAGCTGAGATTCCAGTGCACCAATAACATAGCAGAATATGAAGCATGCATAATTGGATTGCAAGCAGCCATGGATCATGGAGTAGAGGAACTTGACGTATACGGGGATTCGAGTCTTATAATCTTCCAGACAACTGGTGAGTGGAAAACCAAGGATCACAAATTGATCCCCTATCACCAGTAATTGGAAGAAATAAGCACAAATTTCACTCGAATTTCCTTCAACTATATGCCAAGGGCCAAGAATCAGTTTGCGGATGCTCTAGCAACCTTGGCTTCAATGGTCAGCATACCAGAAGGAGTAGACATCAGACCACTGGAAATTGAGGTTAGAGATGAACCGGCTTACTGTCTCTTCCTAGAAGGAGCACCAGAAGAAGAAGCACCGTGGTTTCAAGATATCAAAAATTTCCTGAACAATCGGAGTCTGCCAGAAAATGCCACTGCTACTGAGAAGAGGACAATACAGAGATTGGCTGGTCAATTCCTGCTAAGTGGTGGACATGTGTACAAGAGGTCACATAACGACATTCTGCTCAGATGTGTTGCCAAGGCTGATTGAGACCGTACATGGAGGAGTTTGTGGGCCCCATATGAGCGGACACATGCTTGCGAAGAAAATCTTGAGGCTGGGCTATTACTAGACGACCATGGAACATGATTGCTGTATACATGTCAGGAGATGCCACCAATGTCAGATATATGCAGATAACAAGCATGCACCCCCAAGTGAGTTGCACAACATGACATCACCATGGCCCTTCTCTATGTGGGGCATAGACGTCATTGGTATGATCTCACTTAAGGCATCGAACAGGCACAGATTTATCCTGGTGGCGATTGATTACTTCACTAAATGGGTAGAAGCAGCCTCATATGCAAACATCACAAGCAACCATGTTATTAAATTTTTGAAGCACAACACTATTTGTCGCTATGGATTGCCAAGTGCCATAGTATTAAACAACGCTTCAAATATTAAGAACAAAGACATGAAGAAAATGTGTGAACGGTTTCAGATCACCCACCATAAGTCAGCTCCATACAGGCCGAAGATGAATGGGGCAGTAGAAGCAGCAAACAAGAACATAAAGAAAATCATTCAGAAGATGGTAGTGAGTTACAAGGATTGGCATGAAATGCTACCACTTGCTCTACATGCCTACAGAACCTCGATCCGGACTTCAACTGGGGCAACCCCATACTCCCTAGTCTATGGAATGGAAGCAGTCTTGCCAGTGGAAGTAGAAATCCCATCACTCAGAGTGCTCATGGAGGCAGAATTGGAAGAAGCTGAATGGATACATTCAAGACATGATCAACTCAACCTAATAGAAGAAAAGCGGTTAAAAGCACTATGTCATGGCCAGTTGTACCAAAAGAGAATGGCCCGGGCCTACAATAAGAAAATGAGGCCCAGAACTTTCCAGGAAGGAAACTTAGTTCTAAAGAAAATCTTACCATTTTTGGAAGATCCTCGTGGTAAGTTCAAGCCAAATTGGGAAGGTCCGTATGTTGTCAAGAAAGTCCTGTCAGGGGGTGCACTCATCTTAGCAGAAATGGATGGGTCAGATTTTCCTGAGCCAATTAACTCTGATGCGGTAAAAAGATATTTTCCTTGAGTGAATATTTCTAGGAAATGATCCGAGGCCATTTTTCTTTATTTCCTTTAAAATTTAAATCCCTAGTCTAGCCAAGTTGAGCCGGTTCGTTTCTTTGATAAACCCAAACCGGATTTACAGTCAAATTGGGGCAAAGCAAATTAGGGCAAAGCCAATTGGGGCAAAGTTAAGGAAAAAAGAAAAAAAAAGCAAAGAAAAAATGGCAAATGAAAGCCAAGTATGAAAAAAGATGCAAAGAATGCAATTTGGGAAATGGGGTTAAATTCGTTATGACTGTAAGTCCGGTTGACCTATTTCCACATTTGAAAATTTTTGGGCCTTTGATACCCTTTCTTTCATAAACCAAGCCTAGCCTTTATTTCGTCCTATTTTTAAGCCCTCGATGATCTTAGTTTATTCATTCAAATGTTAGAGTAAGATTGGTGATGACGGAATGCAGAAACCGGCCCTAGTGAAAACTGTAATTGGCGCTAGGGGCAATATTTGCAAAAAGGCAAAAAGGGAAAAAGAAAAAAAAATTAAAAAAAATGAAGAAAAATCAGTGGTTGAGTTGATCATGGAAACCCAAGCTTGAAGAAAAAATCAGCACAAGTACTGAGACTGAGCAGATTGGGTAATACAGTCAATGCTGGGAAAAGGGCATTTGGGGATGACTCTAAAGGTCCTAAGATGGACGGTTCTGATCCCTCATTATTTTTTGGACTACCCTTTTCATTATTTAACCTGGTTCTAATTCCTGTAATTATAGGTGATTAAGTGCATAGACCAAATTTCAAAAAAATATAAAAATATAAAAAGAAAAAATTATACTTTGGCCAGTGATGAGAAATCAAATACTTTTCATAAAACCTTTGTTTTTACAAGCATCTGAGCATTCTGAGGCCAATAATATAAAAATTTTATTTTGAATTAAATCCTGTCTTTCCACTATTGGAGTTCAATTTCGTACAAAGGTATGAAAGAAAAATGTGCAGGAAATAAAGCTAATCTCTGTCTCGTAGCCGCTCCTCAAGCTCCCGAATCCGAGCTGCCTGAGCTGCGATAACCCCAGAAGCCCCCTCTGCAGCGGGATCACTCAAGAAGGAAATGACCTCATCTAAAAGAGTCTGCCCAATCCTCATGCTCCTAAGGCTGGCTAAAGCATCCTGATGCTTCTGCCGCAGTGCTCGGACTTCAAGACAGCGGGCCTGCCTATGCTCCTCAAGTTGCTTCTCCATAGCCAAACGGCGAGATACCTGCTCTGCAAGTTGCCTTTCCATGTCAAGGCCCCGTATCCTAAGCTCCTGGGCCTTTCGTACCCATATCTGCTGAAGTCGCTTGTGGGAAGCCCTCTCAGACTCTAAAATATCCTCATAAGTAGGAGCCAAGATTGCAGGAGGATCTTCGGATACTGGTGCTTGACTCTGTATCTGCTCCTTGATCCAGAAGAGATAATCCTTCACATGGGCTTCTGAGAAGACGGGGCCACGCATGAAGCAAACATAGGACCACTCCCTCATCAACCAGGCATTCAACTTCATGGTATCTGGAGAAAGGGGCCCAAGGCGGTCGTCATATCCACTTGGGATTATAATTCCCTGGGTTGCTCTGAACTGACAAAGAACCCGCAAAGGAAGGTAAAGCACTGCATGTCTCAGGCCAGCTAGAATCAAAAAGTGGCGGTCTCGGAAGCTAATCACTGTCTCCGCATTGGGCTGATAAGTACCAGGCCATCTCACCTGGGCATCCTGAAGTGAGGCCAAGAAAGTGAACCAGCCCTGTTTGCCCCCTGGAATATCGGGACACCCCCGGTTGCTCATCAAAATGGGGACTTTCAAGTTCGGGAAGAAGTGTCGATTGATTTCCTCAATCTGACTCAGGTGGTCAAGTAGCCAAAGCTGCAAGGGAGGAGACATATTTCAGTGTATTGCATAAAAAAAAAAAAAGCAAAAAGCAAAAAAGAAAAAATAGCAAAAAAGAAAAAAAAAAGAAAAAGTGATAAAAAAAAAAAAAGAGAAAAAGAAGAAAAATAAGAAAATAGAAAAAAAAAGAAAAAAAAGAAGAAGTTTCGAAGCAGTTGCATGTTTTCTCCTTTAAACAAGGGTTTCTAATTCTTCAATCATGAAGAAGGATTTTACTGGGGCAGCAAGAAGGCATGAATGAAAGGTCATGGGTTGTAAAGGCATGAGGTTAGATCAACAGATCATGATTTTCAAATCCATCAGTCAAGAAGAACCATTCACTTGGGCAGTTGAAAAGAATGAAGGCAGGCTATGGGCAGCAATGGCACATACATCCTTATTGAGAGAGCAAGAAGAGGAAGAAGCAAAAGCAAGTTGCAGAATATTCAAGCACAGGTTTGGGCATCAAATGGCACCCAGGTAAATCAAATAAGAAAATGAATTAGGAAAATTCAATAAAATATTTCCTTCCTTATTGTTGAAAAACATCAAAAGCAATTGAGTTTGCAGAGGTCAATTTTAAATCCACATTCTTTTCAAAATTTACTTGTCTCAGATTTCTTTTCATAGCCACGAGAGCTCAAAGAAATCTGAGATAAGGAAGAGACGCCACCCCGTCAGACTATACACAGCAGGGGTTTCATTGGATATCTTCAAATCCATGTTTTTTATCACTCATTTGTTTGACCAAAGCAAGTTCAATTAATGAGGTGTCTTTCAAACGTGCAATTTTGAGTTGTGTCTATTCTTTGCTGTTCATTGTACTACAACTCCAGCAAAGAGGGGCAGCTGTAGACACCCCAAAATTGCACGATTTTTGATAAATCTTGAAGGAGAGAAATATTTTATTGGAATTTTCAGTTCTTTGCATTGGGTTTGAGATACTTAACCCATTTGAATCTAAAACGGAAAAGGAAACGGCCCGAATTCAATCTTTTGGGCAAAGTCAAACTTTTTCGGTTGAATTTTGTTGACTTTTGACCCCAGAAAATGAAATATTTTTTAAAGCCAGATTTCAAGATAATTTTTCCCGGTAATCAGGTTTTTAGCCATGTTATTGCATAAAATAATTTTTTGAGATTTTAAATCTTGGCGAATACCTTGGTTTCAACATATTGAACTTTTTTTCCAGACCTGAAAAATCGGAATTTTGCCTAGAACTGGAAACTTGACTTTTTATTCACTTGGAAAATGCCGGATACAAGTAGACCTCAGTGTATCCGGCATCATAGACCGGATACATTAAGGTACTTGTGTATCCGGCCTGACATGCCGGATACGCTAGTTTCGCTCAAATTTAGGGTTTTCCGAGAGCTTTTCACTTTTACCATCATATCCCTCATTAAATGAGGGGAAATCTCGGAAATAGCCTTAGGGTTAAGGTTGGTGGGCTATAGACATTATGTTGTGTCTACCATTCTCACCAACCCTAACCCTAGCCTTTACCTATAAATAGGAGGCTCCTCCTCAAGCAAATGGCAATTAACTCTTGTTTTGAATTCTCGCCAAGAAGAACTCCAAGAGAAGAAGAAAACCGCTGCAGGATCGCATCCAGAACCCAGGTAAGCCTCAAACTTTTCTTTTATTTTCTGTCTTTACATTCCTAGATCTAGATCTATTCTTCTACCTTTCTGTAGAATAAGGCCTTCTTTGTGTGTGAAAATCCTTCCCCGGCTCAAAGTATCTCGAGACTCCCCGTAGCCGTAAAACGTGGAGGCGGGATCTAGGAGAAACGAGACCGGGGATTGACCTTAGTACTAGAACCTATGTAGCATAAAGCCTTTTGATTGATTGTAAACCGTTTCATATTCAAAGTACCCTTGATTATCTTGAAGAACCGTGTTTAACGGGGAGAGAGAACAGAGGAAAACGATAATGGAACGGAACCCTAGGCTATTTTAGAACCTCATTTTGATGAATATGTATGCATGCTATTGATCTTGTTTGGTTTTTCACACTTGCACATACATATCACTACTTTGGCGGGATAGGCTCATATTTGGGGTTTATTGCATTTATTGTGATAAATCTCAAATAAATGGCCTCAATCAATTCTGGAATGTTTTTAAATGATTTTTCAAAGATTTGTGTTCATCTTGCACGAATGGCACACACTTTACAATTTTGAGTTGGTTTTACTCAAAAAGGGCCTAACTGGACAGCAACTGTACCCTTACTTCGAACACTCATAACTTCATCGTCCGGATGAATTTTGGAGCGATTCTAGAACCATGGGAAAGGTGAGGCTGTCTAGTTTATGTCCACCAAATTTCATTAATTTCTATGAAGTGGATTTTTGACACCTCTCTGTCGAAGTGGATTGCACAGTTCAGGTTCAAATACAGAACTTGTCACTTCGACGGAGCGCCATGTGTTCGTTTTAAATCCGATTCGAGTGTGTTTTGTTTCTGAGCACTCCTTTATGACTCTATTTTTAAATCCAATTGGTTTCATAATTTTTGGACTCCATTTGAATTATTGGTAGCCGATTTACTCAGAACTGCTCAATGGCACTTTTCTGGGTAAATCTGTGATCTTTGGGGCCTGTTCGGGAGACCACCCAAGGCACATCCGAAGGGATTTTTGTATGAGGCTAGTTTCTTTTGAAAGATGGCCATACAGACTTCAATCACACCAAATTTCGTAGATTTTTATGGAGTGGAGTTTTCTATGCAATTTCCCAAAGTTGCCCACTTATCAGTTTTTGATTATCCCCAACAGCAACCTTAAAGGAGCATAACTCCTAGGATTTTTATCGGAATGAAGTGAAATTTTGCATGAGACCCTTATTTACTATAATCTTTCAAATGGATTTGGTTTGATTTGATTTAAAATTGTATTTGAATGATTTCAAGACAAATGGCATTACTTTTCACCGAATTTTCCGGATTTGATTCAACTTGGTTTTTGAATAACTTGTGCTTTGATTTACATCTTTTTGAGATATTCCAGAAATGATATTGATATAAGAGAGGATCTAGAATCCATTTAGATCTTCATGTGGAAATATCATACATTGGTCCCTTTTCAAGGTTTTCTATGATTTTAGCAAGCTTTCTTATTTTTGCATGAACATACACTTGGCTACCACTTCGTGTGGATGAATGGGGGTGCCTAACACCTTCCCCCGTTCATAATCTAATCCCCTTACCCATCTCTGGATTTGATTTTCAGGTAGGGTTATTTTTATCCTAGAATGTTTCTTTTGTCTCTTTTTTTGCTTATTTTTTATCCTTTGGTGTCCATTCACACCTCAAAATTATGAATGGTGGCGACTCTCCCATTTCTGCGTTGAGCCCGTGTGTTGACGGAGGGATGATCATTCCGGTGATTTTTTCCATGTCTCACACTAAGGCTTTGATGTAATCTAAACATGATGTTTTAATTCTGAATACTATTGCTAAAGGATTTATGATTCACTATTTGAGTATTTTATCATTGTGCTTAACCCAATTGAGTATTTGATCACCATTCAATTGTATTTGATAATTCTATTGAGACCGAGAGGAGATATACAATTTTAGTTCCTGTGATAAAATACCATATTCTACATGTTGATAGAGATATTAGCATGGTTTATGTAGCTTTGTGTTTTTGGACATGAAAATCCACAGATCTTAATGTGCCTTGTTATTTTTAAATTCACATAGAGATATCGTGAGTTATCATGGGAAGGTAAGTTCGTTGGTGCTCGAGAGAAACCATTGGATAGAATAGGGATTTTCGCTTTCAAATTGAATTATAACATTCAGTAGCATGTGTATTCAAGAGTTAATTCAGATTTGTTTATGATGAAATCAAATGCCTTAGTATTTTAAATCTCTTATTGAACCTTAATCTTATATTTTCTTAGTTAATAATTTTAATTGCTAGTTAAAAACCCATCTCACTTTTTGATTATCCAAATAGAATTTAGGATAGTAATTTCAGTATTTAGTAGCTACCATTCCCTGTGGGTTCGACACTCTATTTCATCACTTTATTACTTGTTACGAATTCGTGCACTTACGAAAAAGTACATCACTCATGAAATGAAGCGTGTGTATGCTCATATGCATGAAACAAGGTAGATGGTAGAACAAATAAAGGATGACCTATCATGCTTCTCATGGGTGGATATATGTGTATACAGATTTGGTGAACAGGAGGGTTGATTACAAATATACAAAAACAGCAGCTATTAGAAGTAGGGATCATGGCAAAGGTGCTGGAAACAGTGGGAAAAGTGGAGAAAGATCATCACTTATGGGGCCTTTTATGCATGGACATGCTTAGTATGCATGGATATGAGATCAAAGGGAGAGGGAGGCACATGTACCACTACTAACAGCAACTAAACATGTTAAACGGATCATTTTTTTAAGGAAAACCCACTAAGGCAAGAATAACCTTAGTGGCACTCCATCGGTGGGAGGAGGGTTGAGGCAGACCCTGACCTGTATATTAATTCTAATGACCAAAATACACCAGCTAGGGGGGGGACTTCGAGCCTTACCCCTACAAAAAGCAAAAAACCAAAGAAAACCAGCTTTGGGGGACATCGAACCTTACCCCTGCAAAAACCAACAAATCTAAGTTCTAATAGCATACAATCCAAACCTGTCATGAAACAAACATTTTTTAACCTTAGAAGGTACATCAGAAAGAGAACCATAAAATTCCTAATGAGGATGAGCACAGCCTTCGTTTGCAAGGGCATCAGCAACCGAATTCCCTTCCTTGTAGATATGCTGCACTATACGGTTAAAAGTGTTAAGCCTTCCTGTGATTTCTTTCCACCAGATCAAGAATTTCCATGGGACTAAAGTCAATCCTGTAATAATATCCTCCAATATTTTGGAGTCTGACTCTATTACCAGATCCTGGAAGCCACAACTATCTGCCATACGCAATACATCCCTTAATGCTAACAATTCAGTCATGAGAATAGAGTTGACCCCATAATGAGCAGAAAATGCAACCAAAAATAAACCTGTTGAGTTTCGAATACCACCACCTCCTCCACAAATACTAGGGTTGCCTTTAGAAGCTCAACCAACATTCAATATAATTGAAAATTTCCTTTGTCTTTTCCAGCAAACAAAATGAGCTTTCGGAGACTTAATATATGGAGAAAATAAATTCATTTGCTCAAGAATTAAGGCAACTTCAAATTTGCAGCTCTTAGACGGATTTGTGAGATAAGAGATTTCCTGAAGCCATTGTGTCAGTACCTCATTTTTGCACCCCGAAAAATGAAAGTATAAAACCCTAACTGAAAAAGTCAAACCTAAAGGATCAAAAATTTGACTTTTTGATCAGATGCAAATTGACCACCAAGCTTCATACCAATGGATGAAGGATTCCGATACGAGTCTAACGACATTGAGTTTGCTCAAATCGGAGTCCGGATAAAGAAGTTATGGGCTTATCAAATCTGGAAATAGCAGAAATCGGCTTTCTGCAAAACTCTGAATTAGATGCTCAATTTTATACCAGCAGAGAGAGCATCCCGACACGATTCCAACGCAACTGAGTTTGCTGGAATCGGGGTCCCGGATAGAGAGATATGAGCAAAACTGGCTTCAGGACGTGACTTTGCACTTCTGCTAAAAAACCCGAATTTGCTGCCAAACTCTAGCTTAGTGAATAGATAATCTTGAGTTTATTCCAAAGTCACTAAGTTTGTTGAAATCGGATATCAGATGCAAAAGTTATGGGCAATCAAAATTTCGGAAAAATCTGCACACGTGGCAAGATTGAAGAAAAGACAAAAAAAATGACAAAAAAGAGAATAAAATAATAATATTTGTAAATATCTAATAATTAAATTAAATCAAAAATAAAATAGAAAATCCTAAACGCATATGCGTTTAAATAAAAAGATCATGGAATAAAAAATTAATATATCCTAAATATCTAAAACTTAAAATAATTAAAAAAACAAAAGTAAAGTCAAAACGCACATGGGATAACCCCATGTGCATTGGATGGATAAGCTCAAGGGAGGACAGGTGTCCTCCACTCCAATTGAACATTTCTTTGTAACCAAAATAAAGTTTCGGTTACGGGTTACAAATAAATTTACTTTTCAGTTCAAGAGAGGCAGCAATTACCATGAGGATCCAACTTTTCTTCCAAAAATTCTTGGCTTCCTTCGTACCACTCACTTCTCATATAACCAGTGAATGTCCCTATCATCCTTCAACCCCCTAAATTTTTTATTCCCTTTTTACCCTTAGAATCATCCTTTTCTCCCCTTGCCCTTTCTTTTTTTTTTGATCACTTGAAGACAAAGAAAAGTCCCTCTTAAGAGAGGAGAATTCCTAAAAGCTGCCGTCCCCATCTTCATAGGACCACCATACGTCCAAGAGTGAAGCAAATAACAAGGTAAGTACTCTTCTAGTTTTATGTTTTACATGTGTAAAGATTAAAGCATTATAATAAGTTCTCTTTTTCATCTATATCAAAGTTCATTGTTTGTTGTATTTTGCTCACCATTCCATCTTCTCTTGCACGGTCATTGGAGTTGGTTATTGGAATCCCCATGGTAAGGGGGACTCCCCATACGAAAATGAGAGGAGGGTTTATTTGCAAGGTAAAAGAAAAGGAAGTCTTCTCTTTTGTTCTTTTTATTTCTCATTTCATAAGGAGGGGTTTGTCCTCCTAAAAGAAAAAAAATCTTTTGTATCCCTAATCCTTCTACCCCTCTATCCTTTCTTGTAGCCAAAATGATAATTCCTTTATGTGTATATTTCATACATGTTCTATCCTTTTCTTTTGTGTCTAGTATAAGAAGCATAATAGTCATTTTACTTTGCATATAGTGTTTCCACTGTTTCGGGATGTACATACAAGCATTACTTCATGCATATTCATGCATCTCTTTATGTCCCTATCTTCCTCCCTCCTCAATACCCTCACACGACCACTCCTCCTCCTCATTTTACCACTTTATTCCAAGTCCTACACTTCTAATGTAAAATAACTAAATCACATGAGACACGCAATATGAATACACATAAAAAAAATTGATGATTAAGACTGATTAAGAGAAGGGAGAGGGGGATAAGAAATTAGGGTTACACAAGACATGGTAAGAGGACAAACCCCTTTGTATAAAGAAGTTAATCAACATAAAAAAAACCATCATGCTCTTTGTTTTATAGAACAATCTTCTCCTATCTTATCATATGGGGGAGTCCCCCTTACCATGGGGACTCCAGTGACATCCCAAAAAGGAAACAAAACTGGTTAGTAAAAGTGACAAGAAATAGATCTTGAAGTAGACAGATATTACCTTAAAAAAAAACTTTATTTAAACAAGTATGAAACAAATGACAAGAGGTATGTTTACCTTGCATCTCTTTATGTTAATATAAGTAAGAAAGTGAGGAAGTATGTTCGTGAAGGCATGTTAAGTAGCAAAGAAATGCCCTTATTACACATGCACAAGTATTGTTTAGTCTTTCATCTTCTTTTTTATTAATATTAGAATAAATGTTCTGCACACACGCATCAGCACATTTTCAAGATAAAATTAGGTTTTCTCTTGAATAATTTTTTTTTATCTCGTATATGTATATATCTTTTTTATTTAATGTATCTTCATCATCAGTTTGTATATATGATTTTCCTCTTTCCCTATTACCTTAAGTATTCCTCCCTTAGTAAATGAATACCATGAATACATGTTCATTCGTAGTGTTTCAAAACTTATTTAAGACTAATCTTTCTTTATCAAGAGCACATATATAGAATTTTATAATTTCATTTTTAATCTAGCCCAATAATCCATAGTTATTAGATCATTTTTTAGTATTTCTAATCCTTTCTTCATAGCATGTTTGGATTCTTTAAATGATCAAATGCACTTACTGTTTTAAGTGTCTCATATCAGCATCTTTGCACATGATTATATTCGTAGGATTAATTTTTATATTGGTTTATAGATTGCTTTAAGGCATACATGATTGGTTTGGTGAAAAGAGGCTTGTTTAAGTCGAAAGTACATGATTTAGCCCCTGTGAATGTCTTGGAAACCCAGCAGAATCTAGCGGATGCCCTCAGAAGTCAGCCGATCATAACCCTGCCAGAATTTTGGGATTTCTTGATTTCCGGTCAAACTGCACCGGGTCTACGGTTATGGCTTGACCGCAAGGGAGGTGCGGTTGAGCCCTTTAAGTTCTAAACAACCGATTTTCTAGAGTCGGGTCCACCCGATCCGACCCGAATGGCTTTAAAATGAACCAGATGGGCTTTTAGGCCAACCCAAGTCCACTTTTAGTTACCTAGGTCCACTTAGACCCACCAAGGCATTGTGGGCCTTCCAACGGGGCCCACACCCAATCCGGCCCAAACCAAGACCCGTTTTCATAAATGGGTCTCAGGCTACTTCATTAATTGTCCATGGGCCAAGCCCAAGCCCAAGCCCAATGGGCCTTTAAAAACTTAAACAAACTTAATTAATTTGTATTTTTAATTAACCCCAAAATCAAAATAGCCAAATCCAATAAGGGTTACCCAATAACCCTAATGGGCCATGGGCTTGACTTAAAGCCAAACTTGGCAACCAGCGGGCCTTCCAACGGGGCCCATATCCGACCCACGTCACTTAAATGGCTAAAAAGATAAAAATGAATAAAAAGGGACTTACACCTGCAAAAGTCCCTACCAGACTTAATCTGATACATGCTGGGCTAGGATTAGGGTGAGTAGAGTTGACTCAAACCAGGGAGATTCAAGGGACCTGTAAAACCTCAATTTTAATAAGAAATTTTTTTAAGAATTAACTAATAAGCTTAATTGATTTTATGAGTAGAGATCTTGGCTTATAAAGTAGCAAGGGTAATTTGAAGTTTTATTTAAATTAAGTATGTAGGTACGTAAAATATAATTGTGGTGATTAAAGTCTTAAATCCAAATTAATATCATTCTAAAACATTAATGGAGGGTAAATATGAAATTTCGAAGGTTAAGACTAGAAATAAATAAATTAGGTTAAGGGTCTGCGAAGCCTATAAATATATTGCTTGGTTAAAAAAAATTTGGGTGGGGAAAAGAAGCCAGAGGCCGAGCTCAGATGAATTGGTTTTTGGATGCTACCTTGGACCTGGGGTCATCTCATCGGCCATTAGATCTCCTTTCCGGAGGAGGTTATCAAAAGATTGGAAGCTAGAAGAAAAATCCTCAATAACAAGTGAGTAGCATCGTTTTAATCTGTGTTTTGGATTTTGATCTTGGAGATTAGCCGAACTGCATGTTTATGGAATATCTTAGTTTCGTATTTGGGTTTTCGATGAGATTTTGATGCGTGATTTTGGAGTGCATTAGATTAATTTCGTTTTGCATTGGATCATCTATTTAGGGTGGTAGAAGTATAGGAAAATTGTTACAGAGGTCAAAAACTTGGTCAGTCATGGAGTTTTTGAAATTACAGTGAGTCGTAAAATACACAGGGGTATCCGCTGAGCTGCCGCCAAGCTAATTCACCTCAGCGGTAGCTTGGCGCATCCAAATTTCAAGGTCCGCCAGTTGGCGCCAACCTGGCGCCAAGCGAAAGAGATCAGTGCACCCTCAAATTTTCCAGGGGTCGTGCGACTGACCTATTTGAACCAAATTTTGGCACTTTAATGTTTACACCCTTTCTCCAGAAGTCTGTTTAGGTGGCTAGAGACATTCTTATCTGTTTCAAACTCTTAAAGATCATTGAGTCAGATTTTGGTGGAATTTATAAGTCTCCGGAAGTGAAGTTCGAATGACTGTGGGAAGTTCAGTTTCTATATTGACACCATGAATTAGTAAATTTTATTCTATCCATGTTTTATAGCTGTTTTCTAGTCTATGGATTTGTTTGACCTGAGTTTACATGTTTTCCAAGTGTTGGGCTAAAATTTTAAAATTTTCTTTGGGTGAGTAAAAGGATTGTATTACTGGTGGATTTGTCTGTTTGGTTTTAAATATATATTGGTGTTCGATGAGTTCTGTTCTGGTCCAGAGTGACCTTTGATGAGTGGTATTGGGTTATAAATGATGATGACCAGTGTTGGTTTATCGCTTTTGCAATGTTGAGTTTTATGCGTGGTTAATCAGTTTTGGTTTAGCTTCACCTGGATCCTTGTTAAGCTTAGTAATGTGATGGTATTGTTTGTTGGTGTAATTGCATGGCCTTGTGTGTTGTCACGACCAGTGTAGAGCAGCCAGAAACCCTGAATAGGCCTGGTTGTCAATGCCGAAACCCTGAGTAGGCCAGCATTGGATGATGAAACCCTAAGTAGGCCGTCATTTCAGAGTTCCGAAACCCTGAGTAGACCGGAACTGTGTACATGGAGGTGTGGAGGTCTACTTGGCATGTTAATTAACCAATTAAACAATAGGCATGACATTGACCTTTTCGTTGTTTAATCGGCATTGTAGTTATTGTTGTGGAAATTGTGATTGGAACTTGGATCTACAATTTTGAATTATTTTTATCGAGTTATTGGTGTTCGTTAATTTTCGTGGCATGTTTTATAACTGATGATAACTATTTCTGCATGCATATGCTACTCGCTGAGATATTCGTATCTCATTCCGTCATTTCTGTTTTGTTTTCAGATACTCTTGGAGAGCTCGATAATTGCGGGTAGTTACTTAAACTTGTGAGTTTATTTAAGTTGGGTTTTTGCTATACTTTAGCACTCTGTTATATAGTTATATCTTTATATTCATGTTTTCCTTCACTCTGATATTGCGATCCTGTGTTACATATTAACCTCTGGAGATGAGTTATGGGTTTTTCTACATAACTCGGATCTGGGGCATTACAGGACCCGTCAGACCGACGGGGCAGACCGAGGTGTTTTTGGACTTCTCCAGACTGTAACCGAGAACTTAGCCAGAATGTCGAATCGCAAACCAATAGGCAAATCTAGGAACCCAAGTGTCTGCCTGCACCCCCTCAGGCAGTGGCAATTCCCAGAAATTCCCGAGGCACGCACTCCACGTGCGCCTCGCATGCGGCCATGCGCACACATTGGGAAACCTTTTTGATAATCTGATTGGCTATCATGGGGTCTTCATCAAATCTACTTTTGCACCTTCATATCCAAATCTCCCAACAGATTAGTAAAGGAGTTGTTTTGAATAAAAGGCCAACTTGGTCGTTAGTTCTGACATTAAACCAGAAGGAAATTTTGGAGGCCAAGTCATGGAGAGTGTAAGCACATCATTTTTGCACCCCTCTAAAAGCCAGAAAGCAAAACCCTAGAAGATAGGACAAAACCCTAAGGAGCAGAATGTGACTTTCTGCCTGAGCCCAAATTGATTGATATACCCTATCCCAATGGGTAAAGGATCCCGACGCGGTTCCAATGCAATTAAGTTTGCGTGAATTGGAGCCCGGATGGAAAAGATATGAGCAAAACAGTCTTAGGGGCAAATCGGTCAAACTTTAAAATGTCTTAGTTAAACTAATTAAAATAAAGGAGGAATAATAAAAAATCAAAGGAGTTTGATTCGTCCGAGTGGGCGGCTGAGTCACCTCAGCCGTCAACTCAAACCAAAAAGAGGGAGAGAATTGCAGCAAGAGGTAGACAAAAAGTAACCGCACTGTAAGTGCGGTCCACTTTTTGTCAGCTTGCGCCTGCGCCAATTTGTCCCATATTTAATGCTAAGGTGACACTGGCCGAACCACGTGTGCGCGCGTCGGAAACGCGGCACGGGAAAATTCGGAGTCGCCATCGCCTGATGGGGTGCAGGCGAACACCTGGGTGCCTAATCTTGTCTATTAGGGCTTCGGTCTGCGGCTTTTGAGATTCTAAGTAGGGTCTCGGTTGTGGTCCAGGGAAGTCCGTAGACACCCCGGTCCACCCCGTCAGGTGACGGGTCCCTTAGGTTTATCCTGGTTTGAGTCAGCTTACTTTGGTCTCACCCGATTCCTAATCCGATATGCAGCTTGATTAAGTCTGATGGGACCACCTGAGTGGAGTGGGTCCCTTTAATTGCTTTTATCTTGATTAATTAGGTAATCTAAGTCTGGTTGGGTGGGCCCCGTTGGAAGGCCCACAGTGTCCTTGGTGGGCTTAGTCAAGCCCATGTACCCTTGTGGGCCTCAGTCTAGCCTGAGAGGCCCTTTGGTCTTTGGTTAAGTGCATTGATTTTAGGTTCAGATTTGAAGATTAAGTGTTTTCCATGAAAAGGTGGGCCAGATTGGTTTGTGGGCCCCTTAGGTGGGCCCACATGGTGGCCAAGTAATTTATTGGATTTATCTTTTTAATTTGCCAAAGTGAGTTGGACACTAGGCTTGGGGCCCGTAGTCCAAATCTGGGCTTGAAAGCTCAGTTCTCTTAAGTCTAGGGTTTGCACCCTTCCTTGGTTTGATTAGTGGGCTTTGGCGGGCCCGATAGGCCCTTGCCCTTGGTCTCGGCCAAACCACGCATTTCATGCATCAATTCACTAATAAGTTCGGGTGGGCCACATTAGGTTTGGCCCGCCTGGTTTAATCAGTTAATTTTACTTATCTTGATTAAGTTTCATGCATACATTTCATTGTGTTTATTGGGCCAGGTGGGCCCCGTTGGAAGGCCCATTGATGTACCAAATTGGACCGATGGCCCATGTCCCAAGTTGGGTTTCCAGGTGACCCGGAGACCCTGTTAGTTTATTTGGTTCGGTTTGGAAATGACACCCACATCCAGCAATAATCACAGAAAATATACAAAATTGACACTTTATCAGGGAGAGACCGGCTCATTATACTGGGTCCAAGGGGGGGACCTGGGGCCCCTATGGGCGGAGTGAAGTGGAGCCCACGGGTTGAGGTCCCTCCCCGCACCAAGAAACGAGTTAGACGCGCAGCGAACAAAGGGGGTGGGGGGTGCAGGGGGCTTTGCCCCCCGCGGTACGGTAAAAGGCATTTTCGGGTTTTTTCAAAAAATACATGTAATTTGGCATTTTAAGACGGTGCGCTAGGCGCGAGGTCAGCGTGAGCTGGGCGGATCGAAAACCGACAAAAGTCCTTGCACGAAAAGCGCCTCGCGCGAGGTTCGTGCGAGCTTCACGCGGAGCTTCGAGCGAGCTTCACGCGGAGCTTCGCGCAAGCTTCGCGCGAGCTTTGCACAAGCTTGGCGGACACCCTGATGCTCTGTTTTTTTTTTCTTTTTCTCAGAGACTGGCTTGATTTCCAGTCTCTGTAACACCTCCCAAGTGCTCCTAGCATCCCCAGAAGACACTTAAACTTGTATTGAAACTAATCTAACCTGCTTAAAGGCATGACTCCAAATCTCTTCAAAGAAAACCAAACCCGATTATCACACAAAAAGAAACAACACAGACTAACCGCTACAGGGATAATGGGGGAAGGGACCATGCTTGCAGGCACACAAGCAAGGGGTTAGGCGAGCATGTTAGCAAATTTGGCAAGATGAGAAGAAAAACACAATAATCAACAGAGATTACATGCATAAAAAAAACAAGTCTACACCTACGCATGGACTGGACCTCCAAGCATGCACACAAGCGTTCGAAGAAGGGAAGGAGAAGGGGGGTTTACAGGGATACATTAGACGTGCTCATTGTGAGAGAACATACTCCCTTTACTTGATGACCGAGAATCCCCAGGCAGCAAACTTGGATGACAATAACAGCAAGAGGGAACTAGGCGTGGGATCTCTCTTACCTTTAGAGACCCTCACCTTAACCGGCATGTGAAAAAGAAGTTAACCGGCAAGTGGAAAAGATGCATGCAATCTACTGAGAAAATTTTCTAAACATGGCAACATGTCTCTGTTTTTATATATGTGAAAGAGAGAGTGTCGAGGAGTGATACCTGGTAGTTTTGAGATTCTCACGTAGCCTTCCCCTGGAGCTCCGACGGCAGTTGGAAGGTCCCTTTTCTCCACCAACAGCAACAAGCTTTCACTCCCTTTATTGGAAATGGATGAGAACGAAGGAGGGGAAGAGAGTGTCTGACAATCGGGGGAGGTGCCTGGGGGTTTTCAGAGGCGAGGGATGAGAAGAGAGGGAGCTCGGACGAGGGAAGGAAGGGAAACAGAAGTCAGGCTAACCGAAGAAAGTCTCCCAACTAAAAAAATTCCCAACCAAAGGAGCCAACCGAAAAATTTCCAACCAAAAATCTTCCAACCTCCTGCAATGGAGCATCGCGTGGTTTATATAGGAGAGAAAAAAAGCATATCGCGCTTGCCACGTTCGCTCGAGCGGCAAAATGATGAAAGAATAATAAATGCGGCCGCTCGATGGTCGAAAAAATCCAATTTTTTTGGATTTAGTCCTTAGGTATTTTCAATTTAATCCGACATTCTTGGATTTTTACAGATTTAGTCCCCGGGATATTTCGTACGTTTGGATATTTACGGATTTGATCCCCGAGATATTTTCCTGCGCAACTCGCCACGTGTGCAGCTTTTTGCCACGTGCGCAGTTTGCCGGTTTCGCTGCTCGGAAACTTCGTCAGCTCATATTTTCTCCATCCGGACTCCGATCTGGGCAAACTCAGTTGCGTTAGAATCGTATCGGAGCCCTCTATCCAATGACACAGGGGTAGGCATCTGGATCTGATTTTAGCAGAAAGTCAACTTTCGGCTCCGCTCAAGTTTGACCGCTTGCAGAACCTTCATCCGGACTCCGATTCCTGCAAACTCAGTTGCGTTGGAACCGTGTCGAGATTTTCTATCCAATGATATGGAGGTAAGAATCTGGATCGGGTTTTAGAAGAAAGTCAACTTTTGGCTCCCCCCAAATTTGACCTTCCGCAGAACCTTCATCCGGACTCCGATTCCTGTAAACTCAGTTGCATTGGAATCGTGTCGAGATTCTCTATCCAATGACATAAAGCAAGGTGGCTAAATTTCACTTTGATCAAAAAGTCAACTTTTGACCCCTCAGGGTTTGACTTTTTGTCCAGGGTTTACATTTCTGGTTTTCCTGGGAGCGCAAAAATGAGGTGCTTACACCGCGCATAATGTGCGGTTTCGACCAAACCGCACTGCATGTGCGGTTTTGTCTCTGTGTTCTATAAATGGAAAATCCTAACAGTAGACTGAGGAGGATTGGTTTTTACTGCTTTTTCTCAGTCTCCCCTGCTACTTGAACCTCCAAACCCCCCTCCTTCAACCTCTATTTGCTTCTTACATCCCCCAAGCCCACTTCTAAGACCCTTTTACCTCTCTTCTCCCCTTTCTCCCTTCATCTTCACTTGAAAGCAACCCCAAAAACTTGCTGTTGTTGCTGGAGAGGTGCTGTCCAGCACCTTGTTTTGCTTCCAAGAGGTTCACACACACTCCACAAGGGCCTTAAAACCCCAAGGTAATGTTCCCTATGGTGTTTTGTTCAACATAAGTTAAAATGAACATATTATAAGCATATCAAAGTGTTCTTCCTTTCAAGCATGATATCTTTGTCCACCTCAAGTTTATCAATGCCTTTCTTCTCTACTTTTTGTGTCTATTTTGAATAAGAAAAAACCCCATGGTAAGGGGGTGTACATGTGGTGTTAAGGGAGGAAGAGAGGTGATTATTCCCATGATCTAAAGATGGTTAAGCTACTGTTTGTTTTTATTAATGAAGGAGCATGTTCCTTCTTCTCTTTCTCATCTAATGTACCCCTAACCTAACCCCCACCATCCTTTCTCTTGCTTGATTTTTTTATCTTCCTGAAAGCTAGTTTTAGCATGCATGTGCATGTATGTGAAGTCCCCATACATATGTTCCCCATTTACCCTATTTAGCTACTGTTTAGCATTCCCTACATGTTCCTTTTCTTCTCTCCAATATTTGCTGTTTTAGCATGCTCCCTCACCCCCATGTACCCCCAGGTCCAGCATACTAATGTCATGCAAAAAGGGGTGACATTTTCCCCACATTTTCCTACTGTTCCAGCCCCTTGAGCATGACTAATCCCCTCCTAATGGCTGCTGTTTTTCTGGCATGAAGTTAGACTTACCATCTTTTTTTGCACACTTAATATGTATGTTCACACACCCATTCACTAGGGTTTTCATTGGTGTATATTATTTGCTGTTGGTGCAAATACACACACATAAGATCACTTCCTTAGTCAGTCTTTTACTTGTGCATAGTAGTTCCCTGAGTTTTTGCTTAGGCATTGATGTGCCTAAATTTTATACATGTTTTGTCATATGTTTACCATTAATTTTATGCTAGTTGGTGTTTAATTTGCCTATTTATTAGAGTTTTTATGTATTTTTGTTTATTGTTGTTTAGGAATAAATAAATTGAAAGAGTCAAGAGATTGAGGAGGGGATCTACAAGATATTCTCAGAATTTTCGAATGAGCAAAAATTCTCTTCATCAAGAGAATAGGAAACTTTAATTTCCCGAGTTCCAGAAACATTCTTCAGTGTTTTGAGCATAACTTGAGCTAGAGAGCTCCAATAAGGGCAATCTTGGTGTCTATGGAAAGCTAAGAGAAGACCCTACAAATTTAATGCTGAAGACTTTCCCAAAAACGATCATCTTGATGGAGAAAATTGAGCATTAATATCAGAAACGGAAAACAGCTATTTTCAGAATTCAATTTTGGTAAAGGAGTAAAAGGGATTTTTAAAGCAAAGAAGGAAATTTTATATAAGAGTTACACAAGAGAGGAGGACGTTGTAAGCACCTTATTTTTGCACCCCTGAAATTGCTGAAAATGAAAACCCTAGCAGAAAGTCAAACCCCGAAGGGACAAAAAGTTGACCTTTTGATTAAGTGATATTTGGCCACCTTGCTTTATATCATTGGATAGAGAATCTCGACACGGTTCCAGGCAACTGAGTTCGCAAGAATCGGAGTCCGGATGAAGGTTCTGCGGGCGGTCAAACTTGGGCGAAGTCAAAAGTTGACTTTCTGCCAAAATCCGATCCAGAGGCCTTGCTTTATACCATTGGATAGAGAATCTCGACACGATCCCAACACAACTGAGTTTGCAGGAATCGGAGTCCGGATGAAGGTTCTGCGGGCGGTCAAACTTGGGCGAAGCCAAAAGTTGACTTTCTGCCAAAATCCGATCCAGAGGCCTTGCTTTATACCATTGGATAGAGAATCTCGACACGATCCCAACGCAACTGAGTTTGCAGGAATCGGAGTCCGGATGAAGGTTCTGCGGGCGATCAAACTTGGGCGAAGCCAAAAGTTGACTTTCTGCCAAAATCCGATCCAGGTGCTTACCTCTAGGTCATGGGATAGGGGGCTCCGATACGATTCTAACACCACTGAGTTTGCCCAGATCGGAGTCCGGATGAAGAAAATATGAGCTGATGAAATTTCCGAGCAGCAAAACCGGCGAACTGCGCACGTGGCAAAAAGCTGCACACGTGGCGAGTTGCGCAGAAAAATATCTCGGGGATCAAATCCATAAATATCCAAACATTCAAAATATCCCAGGGACTAAATCTTTAAAAATCCAAGAATATCGGATTAAATTGAAAATAACCAGGGACTAAATCCGAAAATTCGGATTTTCCGACCAAACGAGCGGCGGCATTTATTATTTTGAAATGATTAGGTCGCTCGCGCGAACGTGGCAGGGGGTATGCGCTCACCTTGAGGTGGGCGCCAAACTCGGCGGATACCCTCTGTACTCTTCTATAAAAGCCGCGCAGGGTTTCATTTCGGGGGTTGGAAAATTTTGGTGGGAGAGTTCCAGGGTTCTGGACTTTTTTTTGGTTTCGGCATTTTTGTTTTGGGGTTAGGATTCGAGGGTTCGGCATTGTTTTTCTGTGCTCGGGATTTTGAAGAAAAAGACCATACACACAGGTCCCCTCCCTTCCTCTTCTTCCTCGTCAAATCCGAAGGAGGCCGTGCTCTTGGTGTGAGAAGAAGGAGCCTTCCGCAGCAGCTCGTGAGCTCCAGGGAACCTCCGGCCTGCTTTGCAAAGGTTTGGAACCAAGGTGATTCTCTCTCAGTTATTGTTGTAACATGTAGAAAGTGAGCAAGTTTTTCATCTTAGCATGCTATTTATGTTCTGTTTTGATTGATTCGAAGGGGGAGCATGTTCCCCCATGAGTTCTCCCTCTCTGTTGTATCCCGATAAAGCCCCCAGTTCCCTTCCCTTGTATGTTCTGTTAGTGTTTGGGTGTTTGGGTGTTCGGATTTGTAGGTTTGCAGAGAGGGTTGACCCTCACAACTTAGGTTAGATCAATTCCAATAAAAGTTAAAGTGTCTTCTGGGGAGTGGTCCAAGCCCTGGGAGGGCTTACTGAGCCTAAAAAACGATTACAGAGCTTAAAATCAGCTAAAGAATGGAGTTTGAACGAAAACCGAGAGCATCGGGGTTCCGCCGAGTTCGCGCGAAGCTCGCGCGAATCTCGCGCGAAGACTTCGCGCGAAGCTCGCGTGAAGCTCGCGCGAACCTCGCGCGAGCGCTTTTCGCGCTTCGCGGGTTTTTTGGTCCGCCCGGCCCGCGCCGACCTCGCGCCTAGTGCCCGAGGTCGGCGCATACACCTAAAAGCCTGCCGAAATGCTATATTTTTGAAAATTTCCGAAAAATGCCCTTTACTGTACTGCGGGGGGCTTCGCCCCCCGCACCCCCCACCCCCTTTGTTCGCTGCGCATCCAACTAATTCCTTGTACCTCCCCTTGGACCCAACACAATGAGCCAATTTTCTCTTGATAGAGTGTCAGTCCTGTGTATTTTCTTATGTGATTATTGCTGAATGTGGGTTTTATTTCCAAACCGAACCGGATGAACCAATAGGGTTTCCGGGTCACCCGGAAACCCAATATGGGACTTGGACCCTTGGTCCAACTTGGTTTCCAGTGGGCCTTCCAACGAGGCCCACCAAGCCCGACCAATTCATTTTGCTTAACTAAGATAATAAAAGATTTGAGTGGGCCAGACCACTTGAGGCCCACCCAAGCCCTAATAGGGCCATGCATGATTAAAATAGGATGTGGTTTGGCCGAGACCACGGGTAGGGCCTATCGGGCCCACTAAACCCTTGAACCCGACCAACTTAGGGTTTCCAAACCCTAATTCAGGAAGCCTTGGGCTTTCAAGCCCAAGCCCAGGTAAAGGGCCCCAAGCCCAATGCTTGGCCCATTTTGACAGAGATAAGAAAGATAAAATCAAAATCACTTGGCAACCAATTGTGGGGCCCACTCAAGGGCCCACAAAGCAATCCCGGCCCACTTTTGGCATGAAATCCACTTAACTAATCCAACTTGAGCTCTAAAATAAAATCAATTCAAAGTGAGCCAAAGTCCAAAGGGCCACACTTGGCCCACCAAGGAACATGTGGGCCACACTTGGCCCACCAAGGGATACCGTGGGCCTTCCAACGGGGCCCACTCCACCAGGCCCAGATCATCTTAATTAAAAAGATAAAATCAAGTAAAGGGACCCACACCACTTTGGCGGTCCCGCCAGACTTAATCAAAATTCCATGCTGGAATAGGAATCGGGTGAGTGAGAGACCAAAGTTGACTCAAACCAGGGAAACCTATGGGACCCGTCACTTGACGGGGTGGACTGGGGCGTCTACGGACTTCCCCAGACCGCAACCGAGCCCCTACTTAGAATCTCAAAGCCGCAGACCAAAAGCCTTAGTAGAAAAACTTAAGTACCCAGGTGTCTGCCTGCACCCCATCAGGCAGTGGCGACTCCAAACAAATCCCGAGGCACGCATCGTTTTGCGTGCGCCTCGTCGTGCGACCGAAATCGGGTGCGCACAGACGTCCAGAGCTTAGAGGAGAGGAGTTTTTCACCATTGGAGAGGATTGGAAGCTTGGAGGAAGAAGAAGAAAACAGAGGCTGAATTGGAGTTTGTCGATAACTATAATTCTCGATCTACATACAGTTTCTTTCTTAACTTTCTCATCTTCTCTTTGTCCAATTTTCATTATGAATTTCAAAGATTTTATAGTTTTTTTGGATTCAATTATGAGCTAATTTCTATTGCAAAGGCTCCGATGTAATATCTCCATGACAATTCTGAATCCTACTTCTATGTACTCATGATTTTATTATTCTTTTTGAGTATACATCGTTAAGTTTAATGCTTTCAATTATCTGGCCAATAGTTGAATGATTTGTTGTGCATGTTAATTTAAAAGATGATGCATGTAGTTTAGCTTCGTTTGATGTATGCCATGAATTGAACGAAAGACAGAAATGTGCTAACGTGATTCGTGCGGTTTGTTTTTGTGGGATATTATTAATCTTAATGTACTCAATTGCTTTTAAATTTGCATAAGCATATCGTGGGTTATCGCATGTTGGGTAATTTTAATTCTACTCGAGAGAGGGTTTTAGATATATTTAAAATATTTTGCCGTCAAATAGGATTTGGAATTGGATTGGTTTGATGAATCGGATGCCTTAGTGTTTTCTTCTTGGGTGAAATATCCTTCTTTTTAAGTGTTTGGTCAAGTCCTTATTTTTCGATTTAATTTTTATTGTTTTCAATTTTTCAAATTCAAAACATCCCACTTTTCTTGATTTTCAAATAACTTAGAATTAAAACAATTTCGATAGCTAATAGGTAAATAGTCCTTGTGGGTTCAACATTCTTTTCATGACTATTACTTGTTACGATTTCGTGCACTTGCGAATTTTCACAACAAGTTTTTGGCGCCGTTGCCGAGGACTATTTATTTTCTATTACTTTTGATATCATCTAGTTCTAAGTTAATTTGATATTTCTTTATTTTAGCATTAATTCTTATTTTGTTCCATTTTTTTGTTTCAGGTGTTCCGGTTTGTTCATGAGACGTAGTCGAAGCTTGGAGTTAGTACCTTTTGATCCTAAAATTGAACGCACCCTTCGTCGTGTGAACAAGGAGAAGAAGAAGAATTCCACAACTAAAAACAAAGTAATGGAAAATCAACTTGGAAACAGAACTTTGGGAGATTATGATGTTCCCTTGGTCACCAGAGCTATTTCTAGCATTAGACGACCTGCATTCATGCCAATAACTTTGAGATAAAGCCAGCTATCCTTCAAATGGTGACGTCAACAGTGCAATTTGGTGGCATGCCCTATGATGATCCAAATGCATGCATAGCTAATTTTCTGGAGTTATGTGATACTTTCAAACATAATGGAGTTTCTGATGACGCTATTAGATTGAGGCTCTTTCCATTCTCCCTCCGAGACAAGGGAAATGCATGGTTGAATTCACTTCCACCATTAACCATAACTTCATGGGACGATTTGGCTAAGAAGTTTCTAGCAAAGTTCTTTCCCCCAGCCAAAACCGTGAAGATGCGAAATGATATCACCACTTTTGTCCAATTTGATATGGAGTCACTTTATGAAGCTTGGGAGAGGTATAAAGAATTGCTTAGAAAGTGCCCACATCATGGACTTCCTGTTTGGATTCAAGTGCAAACCTTCTATAATGGTTTGCAACCCACAACACGTACAATGATTGATGCGGCAGCTGGAGGGACTTTGATGAAGAAATCACCAGAAGAAGCATATGATTTGGTGGAGGAGATGGCAACTAACAATTACCAATGGCCAGCGAATAGAGTGACACCGAAAAGAACTTAGGGAGCTCATGAAATTGATTCTTTTTCTGCTTTAGCTGCTCAAGTTGCAACTTTATCTAAGAAATTAGATAATATCAATGTAAGTGCCATTCAATCTGCTAATGCAATTTGTGAATTTTGTGCAGGGAATCATATGGGGATAGATTGTCAAGTGGGAAGTCCATTCGCCAACAATAGTTCAGAGCAAGCAAACTTTGTGTCGAATTACCAACGACAAAACAACCCTTACTCCAACACTTACAATCCATGATGGCAAAACCACCCAAATTTCTCATGGAGCAACTCGCAAAATGTTTCCAAGCCTCCACTGGGTTTTCAAAATTAGCAACAAGAGAAGAAGCTGAATATGGAGGAGCTAATGGTACAATTTATGGCAAAGGTGGATGCTAGATTTCAAGATCATGACATTGCTCTAAAGAACAATGAGAACACTATGCGGAGCATTGAAAGGACGGTTGGTCAATTGGAAAAATTATTGTCCAAAAGATCTCAAGGGTCATTTCCAAGCACCACGGAAAATAACCCGAAAGAGCAAGTACAAGCCATTTCCTTAAGGAGTGGAAGGGAGCTTAATGTACCGAAGAAGAAGCATGGAAAAGAGAAGCAAACTATGAGAGCTATGGTGCAGGAAACTCAAGGCCAGGGTGCTCTTCCTAGTTTTGAAGGCCAAGACATCAAGGCCGCAGCACCCACATTCAAGGCTGCGGTGCCCACCCTTATTCCGTGCCAAACAGTGAAAAACTCGAGAAATCCCCCCATTTCTTCTTCTCATACTCCTCCTATACCTTTTCCTCCAAGACTTCAGAAAAATAAGCTAGATAAACAATTTTCTAAATTCCTTGATGTGTTTAAAAAGTTACAGATTAACATTCCTTTTGCAGATGCCTTGGAACAAATGCCTAGCTATGTGAAGTTCATGAAAGAGATTCTATCAAACAAGAGGAAGTTAGGAGAGTATAAGACTGTGATGTTGACTGAAGAGTGCACTACCATTTTGCAAAATAAGTTGCCACCAAAGCTTAAAGATCCAGGGAGTTTTACTATTCCTTGAACAATTGGGAACTCTTATTTTGAAAAAGCTTTGTGTGATTTAGGTGCTAGCATAAATTTGATGCCTTTTTCTATTTTCAGGGCAATTGGGGCTAGGAGAGGTCAAGGCCACTACAGTTTCACTTCAATTGGCGGACCGGTCAATTAAACGACCAAGAGGAATAGTGGAGGATGTTCTTGTTAAAGTTGACAAGTTCATTTTCCCTAAGATTTTATTGTTTTAGATATGGAGGAAGATCGAGAAATCCCACTTCTTCTTGGTCGACCGTTCTTAGCCACGGGAAGAACTCTCATAGATGTGCAACAAGGGAAACTCATACTACGGGTGCAAGATGAACAAGTTACATTCAATGTGTTTGAAGCAATGAAATATCCGTCAACAACTGATACATGCTTCAACATAGATGTGATTGATGATTTTGTGATAGAAATTTTTGAAGAGAGTAATCCTAAGGAACCACTTGAGGCATGTCTTGTTCAATCTGGCACTATCGATTCTGAGAATTCCAAGATAAGCACCTGTGCACACTACTTGGAAGCATCTCCACCTTACTTGCCTAAAGGGAAGCCGAAAAACATAACATTGGGCAAAAACACTACACAACAGCCATCCGTCATTGAGGCCCCCTCTTTAGAACTCAAACCTCTTCCTTATCATCTAAAATATGCTTATTTACATGATTCTTCTTTACCTGTAATAATTTCTTCATCTTTGACAGGTCTTGAAGAAGAAAAGTTACTTAGAGTTTTGAGAGCTCACAAGCAAGCTTTGGGATGGACTATAGCCGACATTAAGGGAATAAGCCCCTCAATTTGCATGCACAAGATTCTAATGGAAGAGCATTTCAAGCCTACGGTACAGCCACAAAGGAGACTTAATCCAAACTTGCAAGAAGTTGTAAGAAAAGAAATTCTCAAATTGTTGGATGCTGGAATTATTTATCCAATTTTTGATAGCTCATGGGTAAGTCCGGTGCAAGTAATGCCTAAGAAGGGAGGAGTGACTGTGGTAGAGAATGAAAATATGAACTCATCCCAACAAGAACAGTCACCGGTTGGAGAGTGTGCATAGATTACCGCAAGCTTAATGATGCCACACGAAAAGATCACTTTCCACTTCCTTTCATTGTTCAAATGTTGGAATGGCTTGCTGGTCATGCTTATTACTATTTTCTTGATGGATACTCAGGGTACAATCAAATCCAAATTTTATCAGAAGATCAAGAAAAGACTACATTCACTTGCCCGTATGGAACATTTGCCTATAGGAGGATTCCCTTTGGTTTGTGCAATGCTCTAGCCACATTTCAACGATGCATGATGGCCATTTTTTCGGATATGGTGGAAAAGTTTATTGAGATCTTTATGGATGATTTTTCTATGTTTGGTTCTTCATTTGATAATTGTTTAAATAATTTATCTTCAGTTCTACAAAGATGTGAAGAATCTAACCTTGTTCTTAATTTGGAAAAATGTCATTTTATGGTGCAGGAAGGAATTTTACTTGGGCATAAAGTTTCTTCAGAAGGCATTGAGGTAGACCGAGCCAAAGTAGAGGTCATCGAAAAATTACCTCCACCTAGCACGGTCAAGGGAGTGAGAAGTTTTTTGGGACATGTGGGGTTTTATCATCGTTTTATTCAAGATTTTTCTAAAATTATTACACCCCTTTGTTCTCTTTTGGTTAAAGATGCTCCATTTAACTTTTCCAATGATTGTTTGCAGGCATTTGAACTTTTGAAGAAGAAGCTAAGTTCAACCCCAATAATATGTGCACCGGATTCGGCACTTCCATTTGAATTGATGTGTGATGCAAGCGATTATGCAATAGGAGCTGTGCTTGGACAAAGGAAGAACAAGGTTCTCCATGTTATCTACTATGCGAGTCGTACCTTGACAGGTGCCCAACTAAATTATGCTACTATGGAAAAAGAATTGCTAGCGGTGGTATTTGCTTTTGATAAATTTAGATCATATTTAATTGGATCAAAAGTAATTGTATACACTTATCATTCTGCTATTAAGTACTTGTTAGCTAAAAAGGAAGCTAAACCAAGGTTACTTCGGTGGATTTTACTCCTACAAGAATTTGATTTGGAGATCAAAGACAAGAAGGGAACCGAGAATCAAGTAGCTGACCATCTCTCTAGATGAAGAGACAGCCCAACCTTCTCCAATAAATGAGGTATTCCCGGATGAACAACTGTTTGTTTTATCTCTAACACAAGTTCCTTGGTATGCAGATTATGTAAACTACTTGGTAAGCAATGTGATCAATCCTGAGTTTACATACCAAAAAAGGAAGAAATTCTTTTCGAACATCAAGCACTACTATTGGGAGGAACCTTTTCTCTACAAGCATTGCAGTGATTAGGAGATGTGTGCCTGAAGGAGAGATAGAGTCAAGCCTAAGACATTGCCATTCACTAGAGGTTGGCGGGCACCATGGAGTGAACAAGACAGTAGCTAAAGTGCTACAATCAGGTTTTTATTGGCCTACAATTTTTAAAGACACTTATGCTTTTGTTTCTTCTTGTGATCAATGTCAAAGGAGTGGTAATATCTCCTGGAAAAATGCAATGCCCTTAAATAATATACTTGTTGTTGAGCTATTTGATGTTTGGGGCATAGATTTCATGGGGCCATTCCCTCCTTCTTTCTCAAATCAATACATTTTAGTTGGTGTTGATTATGTTTCCAAATGGGTAAAGGCTGTGGCCCTCCCTACAAATGATTCTAAATTTGTGTTGACTTTTTTGAGAAAGCAGATATTCACCAGGTTTGGAACTCCAAGAGCAATAATTAGTGATGGGGGAAATCATTTTTCCAACCGGCAATTTGAGGCACTCTTAAGCAAATATGGTGTTACACACAAGGTTGCAACTCCGTACCATCCTCAAACTAGTGGACAAGCAGAAATTTCCAACCGAGAGCTGAAACGAATATTGGAGAAAACCGTGAGCACTTCAAGGAAAGATTGGTAAAAAAAAACTAGATAATGCACTATGGGCATACCGGACAGCCTTCAAAACTCCAATTGGTATGTCTCCCTATCGTCTAGTTTATGGGAAAGCATGTCATTTACCGGTGGAGTTAGAACACAAGGCTTACTGGGCTATCAAGACTCTTAATTTTGACATGGAGGCAGTAGGAGAGAAGAGGATATTGCAACTCAATGAGATGGATGAGTTTCGGCATGCAGCATATGAGAATGCTCGCATATACAAGGAAAGAACCAAGAGATGGCATGATAAACACATTCTCAAGAGAAACTTTGAAGTTGGCCAAAGAGTTCTACTTTATAATTCCAGACTTCGCCTCTTCCCTGGAAAATTAAGATCCCGATGGTCTGGACCATTCATGGTAACAAGAGTTCTCCCATATGGTGCTATTGAAGTTTCTAATGACTCAAATGAAACATTCAAAGTCAATGATCAGCGTTTAAAGCCCTACTTCGAAGGAGATTTCAATAAGCAAAAAGTCTCCATTGATTTGCTCGATCAGTGATTCAAAGAAGGAAAAGTCAAGCTAAAGACTATAATTAAGCGCTTCTTGGGAGGCAACCCAAGCATTCTAAACATTTGATTTTGTTAATTTCAATATCTCCTGTTTTGTTTTGTTTTAAATTTTAATTTTTTATTCCTCAAGTGTTTTGGTTGTGTTCTAGTTTTAGTTCTTTTACATAGGTGTGGAAATGACACTGTTCCTCACTTCCTTGCTCCGGAACCTAAAAACGTGTTCTTTACGATGCTAAGGGAGAGGAAGCTTGATCCGTCTCCACCAGTGTTCAGGGAAGTTTCTTGTTACTCTATGTTGGCTTTCATTGTTGCACATTGAGGACAATGCACATACTAAGTTTGGGGGAGTCACACTTGTGAACTTGTTTTCTTTTTTTTTTCTTATATACTCTTTTGTTTTTCTTATTTAGTCTGAAAAAAAAACAAAAGAAGAAAAAAAAAGTATTGATGAGGTTTGATGACCAAAAGCCCATGATAAAATTTGATTGAACTAAACATGGTGTTTGGAAAGTGATAAATTTTGTTTTTGTTTGGTTGACTCATGTGTTGGTTTTATCTTATTTATGATTCTTTTGAACAATCTGAGCACATTGCCTGGAGCACATATCTATTTTGCTTACCTTGAGAAAGTTTTTGTAAATCTAGAAAATGCCTATGATCTCAGTGAACTCTAGAACTTGCTTGATTAACACTTGAGGCGATATCCTAGACTCCACCATGCTATGGAAAGGATTTAGGCCATTCTTTGGGCCGTTTAAGCTTTACAAGCCTACCTGACATTGGTTTATCCATAGTAGACCCCATTTGAGCCTGATTACACCTTTTCTTTGTCAACCACATACTAGCTTAACTTTCTAATATTCTCTACTTGTTGCACCACAAGCACATGATCATTTTAAGAAATGTTATGAGATGAGCTACTGTATAGAGGAAGGATGAAGCTTCAACATTGTTCATTAAAAGAAGAAGAGGGTACTACACCCATTGCTCATAAAAGAAAGAAATAAGTTTGGGGGTAAAGAGAAAGTTAAAAAAAAAACTACAGAAAAAAAAAAGTTGAAAGCAGGAGAAAGTTGAATTAAATGGTGAACTAGAAAAGTAGAAGGCATAACAAGAGAAAGTCAAAAACAAGCTTTGTGATAAAACTTTTGGTGGGAAAATTAGCTCTACAAGGATTTTGGAATGATTCATGTGCGTAGGGTGTTTTTGTGCCATAACACTATCTGTTACCATATTTTCATCCTAGCCGCATGTTACAAGCTTAATAAAGTCCTAATGATCTTTAGTGTGGTGTTAGTCTACATTAGTAGAGAGTGATATGAAAAGCAGGCTTATGGAGTTTATACTTCATCAAAAGAGATCTACAAAATGTTTATATGATTTCTTAAACCAATCAAAGTGGTGAATGGTTATGGGTAAAAGGTGATGCACACAAACACATTGAAAGAATCATGAATGAGATGAGATTGGTATTTGATTTGAAATTCTAGACATTAGCAATATTTAAAGTTTTCCTTGTGCTATAGACTATGTGACATCTTTGAGGCATGTTTTGCGACTCAAGCAGAATCAATACAAATTTTGTTTTTGTTTTCTTGTTTCATTTCTTTTGCTCGAGGACTAGCAAATCTTATGTTGGGGGTATTTGATGTGCCTAAATTTTATACATGTTTTGTCATATGTTTACCCTTAATTTTATGCTAGTTGGTGTTTAATTTGCCTATTTATTAGAGTTTTTATGTATTTTTGTTTATTGTTGTTTAGGAATAAATAAATTGTAAGAGTCAAGAGATTGAGGAGGGGATCTACAAGATATTCTCAGAATTTTCGAATGAGCAAAAATTCTCTTCATCAAGAGAATAGGAAACTTTAATTTCCCGAATTCCAGAAACATTCTTCAGTGTTTTGAGCATAACTTGAGCTAGAGAGCTCCAATAAGGGCAATCTTGGTGTCTATGGAAAGCTAAGAGAAGACCCTACAAATTTAATGTTAAAGACTTTCCCAAAAACGGTCACCTTGATGAAGAAAATTGAGCATTAATATCAGAAACGGAAAACAGCTATTTTCAGAATTCAGTTTTGGGAAAGGAGTAAAAGGGATTTTTAAAGCAAAGAAAGAAATTTTATATAAGAGTTACACAAGAGAGGAGGACGTCCAAAGCTTAGAGGAGAGGAGTTTTTCACCATTGGAGAGGATTGGAAGCTTGGAGGAAGAAGAAGAAAACAGAGGCTGAATTGGAGTTTGTCGATAACTATAATTCTCGATCTACATACAGTTTCTCTCTTAACTTTCTCATCTTCTCTTTGTCCAATTTTCATTATGAATTTCAAAAATTTTATAGTTTGTTTGGATTCAATTATGAGCTAATTTCTATTGCTAAGGCTCCGATGTAATATCTCCATGACAATTCTAAATCCTACTTCTATGTACTCATGATTTTATTATTCTTTTTGAGTATACATCGTTAAGTTTAATGCTTTCAATTATCTGGCCAATAGTTGAATGATTTGTTTGTGCATGTTAATTTGAGAGATGATGCATGTAGTTTAGCTTCGTTTGATGTATGCCATGAATTGAACGAAAGACAGAAATGTGCTAACGTGATTCGTACGGTTTGTTTTTGTGGGATATTATTAATCTTAATGTACTCAATTGCTTTTAAATTTGCATAAGCATATCGTAGGTTATCGCATGTTGGGCAATTCTAATTCTACTCGAGATAGGGTTTTAGATATATTTAAAATATTTTGCCATCAAATAGGATTTGGAATTGGATTAGTTTGATGAATTGGATGCCTTAGTGTTTTCTTCTTGGGTGAAATATCCTTCTTTTTAAGTGTTTGGTCAAGTCCTTATTTTTCGATTTAATTTTTATTGTTTTCAATTTTTCAAATTCAAAACATCCCACTTTTCTTGATTTTCAAATAACTTAGAATTAGAAAAATTTCGATAGCTAATAGGTAAATAGTCCTTGTGGGTTCGACATTCTTTTCATCACTATATTACTTGTTACGATTTCATGCACTTGCGAATTTTCACAACAGGCATCTCCACCATGGTCTTGTTCCTTGAAAACAGATGAACCAATAGGGTTTCCAGGTTGCTCGGAAACCCAAGATGGGACTTAGATCCCCTTGGTCCAATTGGATTCACTTGTGGGCCTTCCAACGAGGCCCACACCCGACCAACTCAAACCAAGACCCATCTCAATAATGGGTCCTCCAAGGCTACTTGAATACACCCCATGGGCCTTCCAATGGGGCTCATACCAGACTCACTTCACAAATGGATAAAAAGATAAAATCAAACAAAAAAGGGACCCACACCACCTTGGTGGTCCCCACCAGACCCAATAAAGTGTGCATGCTGGCTTAGGAATCGGGTGAGTTTAGAATTGAGTTGCCTTGTAACCAGGAAGATCCGAGGGACCCGTCAACCGACGGGGCGAACTGGGGTGTCTTAGGACTTCTCCAGATCGTAACCGAGAACCTACTTAGAATCTCAAGCCGCAGACCATTAAGTTAGACAAACTTAGGCACCCAAGTGTCCGCCTGCACTCTATTAGGCGGTGGCAACTCCCTTTTCTCATTTTTTTCCCTTTAGGAGGTACGCGCGCTTCCGTGCGCCTCACAGTGCGGCGTTACGACGTGCGCACAAAGAGGGTGATGTTGACAGTGGAAACAATTAGCATAAAAACCCCATACCGAATTAGCTATTTCTCCAAACGAAAATAGGTGATTCAATGTCTCTTTCCTTTTATTAGAGCAGCAATTGCATTGAGAGCACAGCTGAATACCACTACTTTGAACCCGATCATCTATGGGCAACGCCCCATTCAACAGTCTCCAGAAAAATACAGAAATTTTATTTGGAATGAAATTAATCCAAATACTATTGCTCCATGGATATGGATTCCCACGTTTTCTTACTATATTCCAAGCAGTAGAAGTAGAAAAAATACCTATAGAGGAAGCTTTCCATAGTGGCTTGTCTTTAAGGTGAGAAAGACGAATCTAAATATCTATAAATTGAGTAGCAATATCATTAGGAAGAATTTCATAAAGAAGTTCAGAGTTCCATGTTCCATTGGAATCTAAGAAATCCACCACTTGTGATTCAGAGTATGGAATGTCCTCCCCATGAATATAATCCACCAATTTACCAAGATGAGACCAATGATCAAACCAAAAACTGATCTTGCCTTCTTCAATCAACCAAACAGTGTTGTCTAAAATAACATCCTTCACCTTTAGGATTGATTTCCAAATTTTTGTACTCCCACTCCTTTCTTGAAGATTATGTAGCTACCCAGAAGCACAATATTTTGCACACACGAAGTCAGACCATAGGCTATTCACATAGAGGGCCCTCCATCCCATTTTTATATGAAGGCTTTTCATAACATCTGCTACACATTTTATATCTAGACCCCCTTCTGATTTTGGCAATGCAATTTTGTCCCATCTCAGCCAATGCTTCTTAAAACCATGATCTGAACTCTCGCCCCAAAAAAAATTGGAAAACAAGGCTTCTATTCTTCGTAAAACAGCTTTAGGGAAAGGGATTGCTGATAAGGAATGAATTGGAAGGCTAGAAAGAACAATTTGAATAAGTGTCACCTTCCCACAATGGGACAACAACTTAGATTTCCAGCCACTAATTCTTTTTTGAATCTTCTAAAAAATTTCAGCAAACATAGGCAAAGAAGCTCTACCATGGAATAAAGGAACTCCCAAATATTTATTTGGCAAACAAGCTTCTCTAAAACCAGACAGAGACTTAAGCATATCCTTTCTAGAAGAAGAAATTTTGGAGGATGCTATTAAACAACTTTTGGATTTGTTTAGCTATTGCCCCAAAGCCTCCTCATATGCATTAAGAAATTCAAGAGGTTAACCATTGAAGACCTCTTACCATTTAAGAAAATGAGGATATCATCAGCAAAAATTAAGTGGGAAACCTTAGCAGGAGTTCTTCTTGTATGATAATATCCAATAGAACCATCCTGAGCCAAAGAAAGCAGGCCGCTGCTCATAACATCTTCTGCAATAATAAATAGAAGTGGAGATAAAGGATCTCCTTGATGAAATCCCCAAGAAGACTTGAAAAAACCAAAAGCTGAACCTTTTAAGAGAACACTAAACCATAAATTATTGAAACAACGAATAATGAGATTGCACCAAGATTCAGAGAAACCAAACCTTCTGCAGACCTCAATCAGAAAATCCCACTCCATTCTATCAAAAGCTTTTGCCATGTCAAGCTTGGTGATAATGTTACTCCCCAAACACTTTCTGTTTATATCCTGACACAATTCATGAGCTAGCGAGATACTATTAGAAATGCTTCACCCTTTGACAAAAGCGCTCTGCTCTCTACTAATTATAAGAGGGAGGATACTCGAGAGCCTTGAAGGAAGTATCATGGAAATTATTTTGTAAGAGAAGTTGCAAAGACTTGTTAGACGAAAATTCGAAAAAGGACCTGGCTGATCAAACTTAGGAATTATAGCTTTGTGAGAAGCTATGAAAGAAGTTGGGAGCGAACTTCCATTGAAAAATTCTGTAAATGCCGCCATCAAGTCATCAACAATAATATCCCAACAGTTTTGGAAAAACCATCCTGTAAATCCATCTGGACCTGGAGCATTGTTTGGATTGAGATCAAAAACTGCTTTTTTCACTTCATCCAAGGAAGGAATAGACACAAGTCTCTCATTGATACTGTCATCCAAAACTTTAGGGATAACATTCACACTGATATTAATGAAGTGAGGAACAGATATAAAGCAATTAGAATAAAATGGGATTGCTTCTTCTTGGATGTTTGGATTATCTGAAAACCAGTCATTAGCTTGCATCATTTGCTTGTGCTTACGAATCTGAATTGAAGCATGGAAAAACCTCGAATTCTTATCTCCTTCTTTGAGCCATTTAATCCTAGACTGCTGCCTATATAATGTTTCTTGTTGTGATATGCTATTAATGAGCTCCCTCTTGTTAAGGTGGAGAAGATCTGCATTTTGCTGGTTCCATTGAAGCTGAAGGCTATTTTCCAGATCTGTAATTTTCAAAGAAAGTGACTCAATTTTTCAATGAACATCCCCAAATACTTCCCAATTCCATTTTCAAAGGACAGCCCTTAAATGTTTGAGCTTTCTTGAGAAGACAATCAAAGGAGTACCCACTACATTAACATTCCATGTATTCTTCACAACATCAATAAAATTTTCATGAGATAACCAAATCTTGTGAAATTTAAAATTACTTAAAGCTGGAGATCTCATTCCCTACACAACAGATAACAAAATGGGACTATGATCTAAACAAATACGAGGTAAATGGGAGACCTTTAGAGAAGCAGCATGATGTAATCCCTGGTAATTGATCAGGTATCTATCCAGTCTTGCCCAAATTCTACGTTGGCCTACCTGCTCATTACGCCACGTGAACTTAACTCCACTATGACCCAGATCCTTTAAACCAGCACATTGTATAAAATCCTGGAAATCATGCGTTGATCTGTTGTCTAGGTTTCTTCCACCATGTTTCTCTTCCACAGAAAGAATTGCATTGAAATCACCTCCGATTATCCAAGGATTGTTGACCGAAGTAGAAAATGCCAGCAAGTCATTCCAAAGATCATGCCTCTTCGGGACATCACATTTCGCATAGACAAAGGTTGTCAGATAAGGAGAGAAGGAAGAACTATTACCAGGGCTAACAAGGACTGTACCATATATGTGTATCCAACCATATTTGTTGGATACACAAGATTTCACTTGTATCTAAAATAATATTTCGAATACAAGTAGATCCGACCAAAATTAAATTTGCACAAGGATAATGTCGGAAAATCTGACACATAATCTGGAAAATCTTATCTTGTATCCGAAATATATTTTCAGATACAAATAAAAATATGTTTATCCGACATATTATTTTGGATATTTTTAGAAAATCTTAATTTTTTCCATATTTGCCCTTCTCTCTACCCAATTTTGGTGATTTGATTGAAATGACACATTCTCTCTCCACATGGGAGAATTTGTTTTTATTTTATTTTTTATTTAATTTAAATATCTTAATTAGATATTTTACAAGAATAATATTATTATATTCTAGATTTTTTTTCTTTTACTGTCCTTTCAGCTTTCTTTGCCATGTGGGCAGTTTTCCAAATTATTTGACTTGCCATAATTTTCTCATCCGATGCCCGATTCTGGCAAACTTAGTGGCGTTGGAATCAGGTCAGAATCCTGTATCCACTGAGCCAGAGTGTGGTAGCAAATTCAAGTTTTTAGCAAAAAGTCGAAGTCGCATCCGAAATCTTAATCTGCTCATATCTCCCTGATTTGGACCCCGATTCTGGCAAATTCAGTTGCATCGGAATCATGTTGACATTTCCTTTCTTTTGGGACAGAAATGATAGTTAATTGGGGTTTGAGTAGAAAGTTAATTTATGCTCCCCGGGACGTACTCTGCCCATAAATTCTTCATCTAGACTCTCCAGCAAACTCAGTTGCATTGGAATCGTATCGGAAATCTCTATCCGTTGGGATAAAATTGGGCAGCTAACCCGGGTTTGAGCAGAAAGTCAATTTCTACTCCCCCTGGGTTTGATCATCTCATAACTTCTTCATCTGGACTCTGATTCAGGCAAACTTAGTTACATTAGAACCGTATCGAAATCCTCTATCTGCTGAGACCATGTCGGGCAGGTGAACTGGGCTTGAGCAGATAGGCAATTTCTGCCTCCCCCAGGTTTGACCAGCTCATAACTTCTTCATCTAGACTCCGATCTGAGCAAACTCAATTGCGTTAGAATCGTGTCGGAATTTCCTATTCAACGGGAAGAAGCATGGTGGTTGATTTGCACCAGATCAAAAAGTCAACTTTTGTCCCCTCAGGGTTTGATTTTTTTGCTAAGGTTTTCATTTTCAGCACTTTTGGGAGGTGCAAAAATGAGGTGCTTACACAACACGTGGACTATTTTTATTCATGCATGTTCCTACTTACTGGGATTTTATATCTCACCCCGTGTTGTTAATGTTTTGCTTTCAGATATGCTTGGAGAGGACAAACACTGGGGATCTTGAGGGTATAGCTGTTGGTTTAGAGTAATGCCTTGTAGCTTGTAGAATTATTATTATTTTTGTATAATTGTTTAGGTGACTTTTAGTTCAAATTTGAGGATTGTCATTATGATAGTGAGTTGAGATTTGTAGTTGCCTTTTCATATTCAGATCTGATGTATACACAATTGAGAGTTATTTTGAAGTGTTCCGCTATTATTGATATATTAGAAAGTTGTTTTAAATTTGGCATACTCCGATATGGAATCACCATAAATTCTAGATTTTTACTTTGTTTCAGACCACAGAGCTAGCACTGCGGGTTTGGATTATTCATGAGGAATATATCTGGATTTGGGGCGCTACAACAATACATGCATGGTAATAGTATGAGTTATTATTCTCATACATCATTACTTTCATGAGCACTTAATGAATTACTTCTTAAATACCTACAAATTATTAAAATTGCAAGTTATAGGGTCACCAATGAATAGCAAAAAGTCACGTGCGTCATGGATGCAAGGTACTTTGTGTTCAAATATCATTCCAATAATTTTTATTATATTGTTTCACTTTTATACAATGTATTATAAACTACACAAGTATTTTGAATTTGTATGAACGAATAGCGTTAATTACAATTTATGCCTTCCTATTTAAACAACTTCAATTACAATTTCTAACTTTCCCATACGTGAACCACAAGCATCACACATACCTTTCCAATATAATAAAATTATAATTCATTTTACCTATAATAACTTTATAAACCATTGTTGAAGTTTACTAATACAAGGGCATAATTGTCTTATCCGATTATGGTTACATAGTACAGATTTTAACCACGAACTGTTGTGAACAATTTCCTCAACTTCTTCACCGACCATTTGTCTCCTTCTTTTCATGCCCCTTGGAAAGCATGCCAAAAATTTATATCTTAGTTACGGATAATGGCCATGCACATCTTAAAGTAATTTCATTATTTTAAGAATACTAGTTGTTTAACCTGTTCTAAGCACAGGAACATACATATTTAAATATGTTATTTTTAAATAATTTAAAATAACCGCTACAATGGGTAAATATAATAGTTTGACGTTTTGTTACCATCTGTAAGCACAATAGTAATTTATTTATAGTCCAAGATTTTATATGGGAACAATTACTTATGTCAGTTAATCTTTTATCGGTAGGATTCAATATTTTGCCTGTCGTTTTTTGGCTACCAGTCCTTTTTTTTAAGTGAAAATTATACAATTTTATGTATACTAAATTTTACTCCTTTTTTTAGTGTTATTTTACTGTTAAATAAATATTTAAAGTGGCGCCTGAAAAGGGACACTTTAAATAATGTCTCACTACTATTGTTAAATAATAGTAAAATAAATATTTAAATTAAGATATATCTAAAAATTAACTATTCTTTTTCATTTTCATTTTTAATAACTATTATTATAATTCCGAGACATATCACTGGCAATTGCAACTAAGAACACAAAGATCTTTGTAAAACCCTGAATTTTCCTTAAATAATAAAATAAATTAATAAATAATATCCTTGAGAGTTATAATTGATGGAAATATTTTATTAATGTAGGGGATGATCTAATTAGTGGAGATCCAAAGTTGGACGCAGATCTGACCGTCTGATTGAGAGTTATTAAGGTATGATTAACACTTTAATTTTTAAGAGATATGATTGGGCAGTGTGTATAGGAAAACTTGTAAGTGAGCTACGTGGGATTAAGGGATATATATAATAGTTCAATACCCTAATCGTATACTGTTGGAATACTCGTTCGTATTCGACAGCTGCAAGAGACAAACGGCGACCAGACCGGAAGAGAAGAAGAAGAAGAAGAAAAAGGGAAAGGGTGTTGCTCGTTTTTCATTCTTCTAGGCAGTGTCTCATCTTGTTCTAGTCCTTGTTTAGAGAAGAGGAGAAGAAACAACCGTAAACAGAGGTAGGTGAACCGGATTCTGTTTGTTTTTGGATTTACGTTCGATTAATCTCCAAAGCATGTTTTTGTATGATATATTCATGTATTTAGTTTGATAACAATATTATATGTATGTTAGAATGAACTTGGACGTGAAAAATCACATTTTTACACTGTTTCTGAATGATTTCAAGTGACCGCCGACCTCGACTATGCTCGGCGATCCTCGACGCTCTTAGGTGCTAGACCAAAATTTTAGACCGCCTGAGATCGCGAGACAACTTATCGTCGGCGATCTAATTTCAACTACCGCTAACCTTAGACCACCGGGGCGATCCTAGGCGCTCTGTGTAGAAAATGTAGAATTTTGTAATTTCAAACCCTGATTCAATTCCAAACTATTTTTAGAAAATTTTAATCATTAATTAAGATGTTTTAAGACCAAATTAAATTATTCAATTTCTTGTTTTACAGAAAAATAAATTAGGGAGATATTTAGGACATTAGTTGCCAAACTTTGAACGTAATTGGGAAATCTAGTATTTGGAAAACTTGACTATTAATTAATTACTAGAACATCTCTAAATTACACTATAAACCAAATAAATCCATAAAGAGAATTCAGATCATAATTTCAACTCAGATAACCCGAATATTGAAGTAAATGTCAGATTTAACCTTTATATGCCGCTAGGCACCAACCCTTATAGAAATATTATATTTTAGGGAATTTTTGGAGTCTAGTGGGCATAGCTGGTTATGAATCCATAGATAGCTGAGGGATATGTCATTTGGTTTGAGTTTCTCCCTTGTGCGAGCATGCTTCCTTTGCAAGTTGGTTTGTTTGGGAAAGTCCTATGTCTGGAGGGACACCCCGGTGAGCCGCTGGTGATTCTCTGTACATGTGGATAAGCGGCCATCTCCATGTATTGATTCTGGTGCTGCATGCTGGTGGTACATGCCAACTCTGATGGGTACGTGTGCAATAAGTCAGTGACTACGGCTCTTGTCTAAGCTGCGCTGCATGGGACTTGAGTATCATTAGTAGCATTGCTCCTAAGACGCACGGTGGTATAGCGATTGGTCGAGAGTCATCTCAAAAGGTTTATCTATCTTTGTGAGTCCTACAATGACACTAAAATCACAAACACTTGGTATTACTGTTGCATAGATGCTGGAGGCATGTAATTGGTATATTGGTTGGATGCGACTGTTTAGTGCATCCTATTAACTTGTGGATATGCTATTGATTTCTGGTATTGGATTCCTATAATAGAACATGTTGAGATTCATATTTAGAACTGTTTAACTATACTGTTTTGTATTCATGATCAATTCGAATGATTATACGAGCCTAATTAGTCGAGATTGTTTAATTGTGCATGAACTGTTATTTTACTTATATTAACTGTTTAAACATGCATGTGTTACCTACTGGGATATTCGTATCTCACCCTACTTTTATTTCATTTTCCAGCTGATACGCGAGAGGGGGATCATAGTATTGATTTCCAGAGAGAGGTAGCTGAGTATTCACCGAAGGATTACTATTACCCAGATTTGGTTTGAGGTTGTGGTTTGTCATGGATTTAGTTACTTTATCAAACTATTATGTTTCATTTGGGTTTGATGTATTAAAGAGATGAGAAATTAGTGACCTTTTATTTTACCAGACTTAAATATTGATTTTGATGATTAACTATATTAGTTGTTGAGGATTTTAGATTATACTTCCGCATATACATGTTCCGTACTCTGATAGTTACTTAATTGAATGGATTACTTATTTCTTTAGTCTGGTATATTCTTGATGATTTTGATATGGGCCAGTAACACCTTGGATTTGGTTGTTGAACTGAATTCGGGTTATTATGGTAGCGAACCGGGTTCAGGTTCGGTGCCGGTTTTGCACTGACCCAGGTTCAGGGCGTTACAATCTTTTCCATGAAAGACTCCGGCAATTGCAAATTCAACAAATTCTTTCAAAAATAGAGAAGTATATCTTTGATTATTTGATTATTAATTTAGTTAAAGATAGTTATGGGTTTCTTGGACTCTGAAAAGATAAGGATTAATAATATAATTTTAATTTAGTTAAAGATAACATTGGATAAAATGTATTTTTTAATTTAAAAATTTTGACAATGTACATAAATTGTTGGAGGAAATATTGATTTGGCTTATAATTGAGAATGAGTATACATATATTTAATTTAATAATAGGTTACAACTTGGTTGCAAGAATATGAGGGTAAATAAGTTTTGACAGTAAAATAACACTCAAATTCAATTTTTTTTTAAAAAAAAAAGTGTAACTAACATACAATTATCAAGAAGTAGGTGATTGAATTCAATTTATTTTTAAAATATATTACCAAAACCCAGTTCACTCAAACCCATATCTGTGTTGCACTGTTTTGTCTTGTGTTAACTTTTTTTTTTCACTTACTTTCATATTTGGAATTGAAAATTTTTTCAGTGTTAATCATATGATCTTTTGTTGCATTCTTGAGTTTTTATTTTATTGTGTTTTGAATATTAGCATTATTTTGAAAAAGAGAGAAGTATATCTTTGATGATTTTCATTATTAATTTAGTTAAAAGATAATTATGAGTTTCTAGGACTCTGAAAAGATAAGGATTAATTATATAATTTTAATTTAGTTAAAGATAATATTGGAGAAAGATATCATGTCTCGTGGAGGTAAGATGTATGTATTTTAAGAAATTATTTATTTTAATTATTTTAAGGTGAGGCCCAAAAGGGCCATTGGAGAAAGAAGGGGATGTCCATGTGGAGGAGAGAGAAGGTGATGTTTCTGTATTCTGCTTTAATGTGTGTGTATATATATATATATATATATATATAATATTTCACGTAAATAACAAAAAAAGTTAAATTAAATAAATTTTATTTGTTTCACTGTTGCTACATGATTCGATATGCTTATCTGCAAGTAGTAATTCAAATTGTAATTTGGCCTCATGAAAGCCTATTAATTTTTAGATAAGCACTGATTTACATGTTTATTGCCATCTCATTAACATGGATATACTTCTCTGCAAATAGATAAGTAGTTTAGAAGATAATATTAAACATGTAAATTTATGAGATTAGTAATTTATTTTTATGTTTTTATTAAAATTTCTTTTAAGTAGATAAATATATGAAATATTTTAAGGTAGCTCTTGCTTTTAATAGAAGTATAGATAATTATCTTTTCTTAAAAATTATATCTGGGGGAAGAAAATCCACGGGAATCGGATCCTTTCACACCATTAATCATTCCTCAGCATCAGCTAAGGAATGTGAGTATTGTCATCTGCAATTGATATGCACCGTTTAACTTATGTGCGTTACACAGGTGTGCCATCTGCGACATTTGTGCTAAATGTGAATGTTGTCACGCTTCTTTCCACTAGTATCTAGTAATGTATTTCTCTAAAAGACTAGCAAAAGAAAAAAAAAATCTCTAAGCTAAGTAGTATTAAAAGACATTTTATAAGTGTGTGATAAAGGATATCTTTATATATATAATTTAAAAGTAAGATTTTAATTGCTTTTATGACTTTTATTTGTTGGAGCAACTCTTGATTGCTTCAAAAATTTGCTTGCATGGGCACTGTTACACATGCTAATTTTGGTCCGAAGAAGGTGATTCCATTCTCGCAAAATTACCTGCACTCACAAGATTAAAACAAGTGAAGAATGAGGCTTCAGACCATCTGATGGGTATGATCACTACAATATTGTTGTTTCCAAGATTATGAGTTAGTCCCCAAATTGAATTCACTTCCCTTGTGGTATACAATCCCAAGTGTAACCATAATTTAGTCCTTTTCCCATTAATCTTTACAGAAGAAGCATTTGCCCTTGGCCCATTTTGATCAGAGCCAATTCCTCTCTGTTTCATTTCCCATAGTACATTATTAACTTTACTCCCATTCAATCGCTCTGGGTTCAGTCAAGAGTCCTGGGTAAAGTCCAGTGGACTCCAATATTTCCCAAGTGAGCAACAATAGAGTCATGAGTTAGTATTGTCTAACCTGTACATTTCTCCAATGATGTATAAAGAGTCCATTCTAGGCTTACAGATCAAAATACTCACATTGAAATTTCAGAGCTACAATAAAGGCATTTCAAACAGGAATTAAAAAAATTGTAAATGGAAATATCTGACCAAGAAGAAATGTGTTGATAAAAGAGAATGAAAAGAAAAAAAAAATTAAAAGCTATTTCAGCTGAGGTAAATGTTATTGATTTTACTAACCTAGCATTACACCAGTCTCAGATCCTCCTTATGTTCCATGGTTTTAAGTATCAGACAGTATTGATCAGTACCGGCCAAGGCCAAAATCTGTCAGTACCAGCGTATACCAGGACCATAAAATACCTGTAAATACTGGTATTTATGGTAAATACTGGTATTTATGGTAAATACTGGCTGGTAAAATCAATATCAGCTACATCCGGTTATGACTAAAAAATGGCATTGGCAGTAGCTTTCCTAATTTCAACAATATGATCTTGGAGATCAAGAACATGGTGACATAACAGCTTCCAACTGATTAAAAAATAAACAAACAAAAGAAATAAATAAACATTTGCAAATGTCTCAATAAACAATTCATGCACAACACAGTTCCTGGGAGATTTTGTCAGTCCAGATCCTATGAAAAGCAATGCAATCCGTAAATCATAAAGTAAATAGAAAACACAGTTCACAACTGTCTGCACGTGCACCAGAAGACACTGGCAATGCCTTACCTTCCATGCTTTATTATCTGAAGATGATTGATCTGCTAAAGGAAACAAAGATTAACGGGGTTCCAAATTTCCATTCTCTTTCTTTCTTTATTTGTTTATTTCTTCATTCCTTCCCTTCTTTCTTAGCCTAATTTTAAAATTTAGAAACAATTACAGCAACCCTTCTTGTAGATTAATACCAAACTATATTCCAATTCCACAACAATTTGCAGCAATTTGAACTGAAATTACTTTCTTCTATCTTGTCTGACTTGTGCAACTCATAAACAATTACAACAACCCTTCTTGTAGATTAATCCCAAACCACATTCTACGTAAACCCAGTAAATTCATCGAAGTAGGAAGAAGACTTCCACATTCAAGAAAAAAAAATTTTGAAATGTAGCATTATGATGTGAAGAATTTACAATGTCTACAGTATTGTAGAAACTAATCAACATTATAATGTCAAGAATGCTACAAGAATTTACAGTATTGTAGAAACTAATCTGACATTCTAATGTCAAGACTTTACAATCTAACGACAAGAAATTCCGTTGTTTACAGTAGAATTACAGAACAGACAGATATTCATCTACATTCTAAAGCGGAAAATTCAAAGATTAACAAACTATATCCTATGAATTGTATCACCTGTAAAAACCCTGAAAGGGTTAATTCCACCATTAGTGCCAGTATATGAACCCAAATCCAGTGCAAGAAAACAGAACCACAATATACCGTAAAAGAACCGATCAGCATCATCTTTAGCGGCAGTTTCAGTCGCATAGCAATCGATGATAGTAATCATCAGGAAAATCGTTCACCATGTTTAATATTTCACGAAGTTCATCCGGCGACTTCCTCTTGATCATGTCCACAACCATATCAAGGATGTTATCATACAACCTCCCGACACCAAGATAATCCGCAGCCACCAAGAGATCGAAGAGTTCCGTGGAATTAAGGCCCAGGAACGCTGTGTCGTAGCCCTCGATTTTTTCCTCGTCGTTGACTCCAATGGACTTCCCTTTCTCCTCCAGCCTCTCGAGGTAGTAATTGATATAATCTATCATATAACGCAACAAGTAGCCCTCCAAATCGAGTTGTTCTGGGGCAACGATCTTCCCTTTGTTCTTCAGCTTCTTGGGATTGTCCACATCGAAGTGGTCCGTGATATACTCTATGATCTTCCGCAAGACGCTGCCCTTCACTTCGAGTTTTGGGAGGACATTGGAATCGCTCTGCTTAATTAGACGCTTGAGCAGAAAAGAATGAGAAGCAATGGACTCTTCAACATCGAGAGTCTGTCCGTCAGAGCTTCGCAGAGTGAAGATCTTCGAACCAGAAGAAAAAGAAGCCATGTTTTCAAGAAATCTTGAAAGTTCAGTTCTTGAAAGAAACCCTAAAATCCAAATCTCGGACACTTCGCGCCAAGCACCAACTCGCAAACTGTAAGAGTATGGAAGTGCCGAATAAAGCACAGAGACGCCAGCCGGGTACTCGCTCACGCAGCTAAAACGGGTCGGTTTCGTTCCGGAACCGTAACAGATTAAGAAATATTGGATCTGTCCGTGGACCCGGATATGAGACCCTTGATATTCCATCCGGATATGTAATGAGATGCCAACATATTTTGGAAAATATCATAATTTATAGGTTTCAATGCAAATCTATACCATATATAACCCGAGGTGCCTTTTAGGATTCACGCCAACCAAAATGTTCGAGTTTCCAAAATAGTCCTTACACATCATTGTGAAAATTCATTAATAAAAAATGTAAGCACCCAAATTTTAATCAAACCAAAAATGTGCCAAAAACAGCAAAACCCTAATATGGTCTAAATCCTTGAAAACAAGAAATGTCTTTCTGCCTGAGCTTGAATTGGCCACCATACGCTATGCCAATGAATATGAAATCCCAACACGGTTCCAACGTTACTGAGTTTGCGTAAATCAGAGTCCGAATGAAGAAGATATGAGCAAAACAATGAAAAGGTAGTAAAATGCAGAAAATCTGAACACGTGGCAAGTGCACAGACCGCATTCACCAAGTGTCAAATAAAATCAAATCAAGAATCAAATCTGATTTGATTTGCAAAGATCCGGCAAAACTGTATACTATATACGGTTATGCCCAAACTGTAAATAGTATACGGCTAGGATTGATTCGCTAATGATTGCGCATTTGTTAGCGATTTGTTAGAAGGTCTAATAAAACTGGACATTAAATACAGTTGTGCCACAACCGTATATCATATACGGTCCCAAGATATGCAAATCTTGTTAAAAATCTGTCAGAAAATCAAATCGGATCAAAAAATATTTTTGCAACCGTACTTGATCAAAATCTTATCCTCTGCGCATATTTGCCACGTGGATGAACTGATCATTGCTGATGGGAAGTCCAAACCGTATATTATTGCGGTTTGGTCAAAACTGTATACAATATATGGTTTGGACTTTTTTTTATAAATAGGGCGCGTCCGACCTTGTGCAGAGGGTTGGTGATCTTTTTAGCCTATGGGTGTCTCTATTCTCTCTTGCAACCATCCACAATCCTTAATCTTGATTTCTAAACCCATTTTAAACTCCAAAAGCTCCATAAAACCTTCTCTTGTCTTGATATTGGCTTGGGAAGCTAATTTGGAATTGAGAAAAGAGGTCCAAAGCTGCTGTCCAAAGTTTCAGAAGGAGCTCAAAGCATCCAACGAGTCTCCCTCTTGCAAGGTATGCTTCTAGCCCTAACTAGCTTGTATAACATATGTGAATCTCATGGGATAAAAGCATGCTTACTTGTCTTGTATATTCTTGCATTCCTTCTTCACCATATTCTAATGGTATTTGGCTTCAAGAAATGAGTAAGGGCCTTGCCTTGAAGGCATGGTTACACGTGCAAAGAATGAGAGCTTGAGACTTTCCTTTTTGGTTCATTCCCTTCCATTAATGAACCTCTCAAGTTGAAGGATGAGGTAAACGAGCCACAGCCCATGGCTTCTCATGTATGGAATTAGTATCTAAGTTTCTTCCTTCTTTCCTCCTTCTGGATCAAATATAACCCTTAACTCCCTGTTATCCCTTCATTAACTTTTGCTTCTTTCATTAGTCTAAGTAGCATGAGTCAAATGTTTAATAACAAAGCATGTGTACACTTGATATGCACACACATGTTTAGTTTAAACATGTTTATGTCCATGAACACTTTTCATGTACACACACTCCTCACAACCATGTTCTAGGCATTATTTCCTATGCTTTTTGGTTGATCTCTCATGTTCAGCATGCTTTAATGACCATGGTTTAGCCGTGAATTTAAGCAAATGGCCTTTCGGGCCCTCATTCAATCTCTCTTCTTCGAGGGGTCTCAATTTGCTCCCTAACCTCAAGTGAGGGACTTACCCCTCACTTCAAGCATCTGTGATTCCATCTCAAGCAAAAGGGAGAGGCCCCAAGCCTTCTCCCTTTCCCTTTTGGTTCAAGTCATTTAGAAAAATAGGTTTGAAGGCTTAAAACCAAGCTTGGAAGCGACTCAATATCAGTCTCACATGGGAAGAGGGACCCCATAAATCCCTCCGAAAATTCGGATTTGCATGTTCTCTGTGCCAACAGTAAATTCAAAGTGGTTTTGGCTAAATCGTATGGTTTATACGGTTTAGCATAAACCGTATGCTATATACGGTTTAGTACAAAAAACCTGCAAACTTAGATTTCCTAGTTATTCTTCATTTAAAATCAATTTTAATCAAGTGTAATTAAGACAAAAAGGTCTCTAGTCACCTAGAGACCCCCTTGAGACCCGGTTTTGCTTTAAAACCCAAGTGGTGTTCATGTGGGCTTTCCAACGGGGCCCAAACTCCTTTTGCAAACCCAAATCCATCCCTAAATGGATTTTTGACCAAATGGATCTCCTATGGGCCTTCCAATGGGGCCCACAAATCCGACCCAAATCACTTGCGCTAACAGATAAAATCGAAGTAAAGGGACATAAATCACTCATATGGTCCCACCAAGACTCAAAAAAGTTTGCATGTTTGCCTAGGAATGGGTGAGAAGAAATGAGTTGACTCAATCAAACTTAACCAGGAATGACCTATGGGACTCGTCGTTTGATGGGGTAGACCAGGGTACCTACGGATCTCAAATTGCAGACCACCTATTAGATAGCCTTTTAGGCACCCAGGTGTCTGCCTGCACCCCATTAGGCAGTGGCAACTCCCCAAACCCCTTTTATTCAAATCTAATATCCCAATCCCAGAAGCATACGATCCTTCACGCTTTCGCCGGAGAGCATGCCACGTATTTCCCAAAAGGAGGTGATCACATCACCATCCTCGTGTGCACCACGGAGAGACATGCGCACAAAAGGTATAATACTAAAAACTGCCTCAAATTTTTTAAAACTTAAAAATTAGTTGCAAAACTGTTCTTCCCCTTCTACCTCTTTCTTTATACGTGCAGTACTACATGTGCTGTAACACCCCGGATCCAGGTTTATTTACACACATAAACCCAAATCTGGTTCGTTAGGGAAAATGATCCAAAACAACTATTCTAGACTTAAACAAATTCATTTATTATATCAAAGTGCGGAAATAAAAACATCTTTCAGAAAACACGGAATTAAACTACCAAAATCATCCTTTTATATTTCATCTATGAAGTCTGGAAAGGGTTCAACTAAATAACATAAATAACATCCACCAAGGTGTAGATTAAATATATCAATAATCTTTTAAATAACATCAAACTCCTTAATCAAAATACTGAAAATAATTCCTAAGAAAATAAATCTAAATGTCTCTCCAAGTCCTGCACAGGAATGAAAGTCTTTTTCCTGGTAATCACAGTATTCCCCCGGTGTCTCTATCTCGGCAACGTCCTCTCCAGGAATATCTAAAAACAAAACCGATAAAACAATAATGTGGGAATGTAGACACCCCAAATTGCACAGCAAAAATGAAGAATAATGGGCAAAAATCATTATCTCCTTTGAAACCAGCACAAAATTCGAGAAAATAGGCATTTTTCCTTGTATCCGACAACTCAGGTCGGATACAAGCGTATCCCTTTATATCCGACATAAGTTGTCGGATACAAGCAGGCCTTAATGTATCCGACATCATATGCCGGATACGTATAAGTGCTTGTGTATCTGACCTAATATGTTGGATACATGATTTTTGCTCAAAATTAGGGTTTTCCGAGGGTTTTCACTTTTTACCATCATATCCTTCATTAAAGGAATGGAAATCTCGGAAATAGCCTTAGGGTTAAGGTTGGTGGGCTCTAGAAATTATGTTGTGTCTACCATCTCACCAACCCTAACCCTAGCCTTTGCCTATAAATAGGAGGCTCCTCCTTAAGCAAATGGCCAGCAACTCTTGTCAAGAACTTTTGCCAAGAAGAACTCTGAGTGAAGAGGGGAACCACTGTGGAACTGCTTCCAGAACCCAGGTAAGCCTCAAACCTATCTTTAATTTTCTCTTCCAGTACCCCAAGATTATCTTGAAGAACCGTGTTTAACGAGGAGAGAAAACTAAGGGAAACGATAATGGAACGGAACCCTAGGTTGTTCTAGAACCTTTTTTTTATTGATCTAAATGCATGCTATAAGCCTTGTGATTCTATGAAAACCGTTTCATATTCAAAGTACCCCAAGATTATCTTGAAGAACCGTGTTTAACAGGGAGAGAGAACTAAGGGAAACGATAATGGAACGGAACCCTAGGTTGTTTTAGAACCCTATTTTGATTGATATGAATGCATGCTATCTTTGCTATGTTGTTGGAATATTTTTACACTTACACATACATAGCACGTGATGCTGGCGGGGTAGGCTCATATTTCGGATTTATTGCATTTATTGTGATAAATCTAAAATAAATAGCCCCAAGCAATCCTGGGATGTTTTTAAATGATTTTCAAAGGATTTTGATCTATCTTGCACGGATCACACACCTCTTATCACTGTTTTGAGTTATTTTTATTCAAAAAAGGCTTAACTTGACAGCAACTATACCCCAACTTCGGACACTCGTAACTTCATCGTCCGGATGAATTTTGGAGTGGTTCTAGAGCCATGGGAAAGGTGGGGCTGTCTAGTTTATGCCTGTAAAAGTTCATCAATTTCTATCAAGCGGATTTTTGACACCTCTCTGTCGAAGTTGATAGCTCAGTTCTGATCTAAATACAGAACTTGTCACTTCGACTGAGCGCCATGTGTTCGTTTTAAGTCCGTTCGAGTAATTCTTGTTTCTGAGTTTTCCTATGGAAGTCTAGTTTTAAATCCAGTTAGTTTCATAATTCTTTTGACTCCATTTGTGTCGTGAGCAACAGATTTACTTAGAGCTGTTCAACAGCACTTTTTTGGGTAAATCTGTGATCTTCGGGGCCTGTTCGGGAGACTACCCAAGGCACATCCGAATGAATTTTTATATGAGGCTAGTTTTATTTGAAAGATGGCCATACAGACTTCACTCACACCAAATTTCATGAATTTATATGGAGCCGATTTCGCTAGGTGATTTTCCAAACTTGCCTACTTGCCACTTTTAATTATCTCTAGCAGTAATTTTAAAGGAGGCATAACTCCTAGGATTTCAACCGGATTCAATTGAAATTTTGCATGAGTCTCTTATCTACCATAATCTTTCAAATGGATTTGGTTTGATTCAATTTAAATTGGATTTGAATGATTTCAAGACTAAGGGTTCTTGCTTTTACCGAATTTCCCGGATTTAAATCAACTTGGTTTTGTGCAACTTTTGCTTTGATTTCCATTTATTGGTGATGTTCCAGAAATGATATTGACATAAGAGAGGATCTGGAATCCATTTGGATCTTCATGTGAAGATATTATACATTTGTCCTTTTTCAAGGTTTTTAATGATTTTTAGCAAGCTTTCTTACTTTTTTTGCATGAACACACTTGGAAACCACCTTGTGTGGGTGAATGGGGGTGCCTAACACCTTCCCCCGTTCAAAATCTAATCCCCTTACACATCTCTGGATTTGATTTTCAAGTAGATTTAGTTTTACTCTAGAATTTTCCTTTTAGCTATTTTTGCTTATTTTGAATCTTTTGGTGTCCATTCACACCCCAAAAATCTGAATGGTGGCGACTCTCCCATTTTTACATTGAGCTTGTGTGTTGACGGAGGGGAAATCATCCCAGTGATTTTTCCCATGTCTCACAGAGAAACACTATCTCAGTAAGCAGTCATGCAAATAGTTGGTCACAATAAAATATGCATCGTATAATCTGAATAATTACAATAAAAATCAAGACAACAATGAAATACAATTTATCCACCTCATGGGACTCATGACATAGTATACCAGAAAAATAGAGTAGACATGTGTCAGTATGCTACCTAACCGATTTACGATGGACTAGCTGCCTTGCAGTCTGGCTATTCAACACCAACGGAAGAACCCAACCATGAGTTAACATGTACGACTCAACCAATCCAAGAGTGGGTAACGTAGCGACCGACCAATCCAGGAGTGATACCATCCTCGAGATGATGGAATGCCTTAGACACAGAATTCAAACCCCTATAATACACATTTCACTTACTAGCTATTCTATGAATCCATATAACTACTAAGCCCACTCAATAGTGAGAAAATCAACCAGGGTAATGGACATAATTCTCAATAACACCCACCAAAATACAGAACCATATCTGTAACCAAATCTACCCATGCTCGATACAATAAATCAGGCACCAGCCTTGTCACACCAGTGACCCAAAATCCAAAACAGAATGTACCAAGTCATATGTCCAAAACTCCAGGTTTCAATGGGCCAATATGTCCCAGATGTGTATCGACTCCATCGATGCACACAATACCTTCATATCACCCAAATACAGGTGTATGAACTCACAAAACCAACCTTGGTTAAAAGTAAAATCTTTTGGAACAATAGAATCAAGTAAAAGTACTTCTTTAGAAACATCTACCCAAAATCTTTATAAAATTTAATTTAGAACATTCGCCAATGCAAACGCTTCCCAAATACCCCAATCTTGATGGTACATAGGCTAAAATTGAATAAAACCACTTCCTTAGGTTGAAAAGATAAGTTTTAGAAAAATAGACAGACTGGTCGCTCGAGCGGCCAAGGGCGCTCGATCGGCCTTACAAAACAGGTAAATTCAGGGTAGGTCGCTTGAACGACTGTTCTAGCTGTAGTTCAATATAGGTAAAATTGCTCTCGGGTTTTCAACTGTATACATAGATCGCTCGAGCGATTGCTCAGGCGGTTCGATATGTGAAAAATCCGTAACTTTGCCAAATTCAATAAAAATTCCACAACTCAATATTCAATGCATCAAAACCATTCTAAATCATTCTAAAATACATTATACACATGCTAGAACAATTCCCAACACATAAAACATCATAAATAGCGAAATCAACGCATCAAACATCGAATAACCATGAATATCGTCTAAACACGAATTTATTTTTTATGCAAATGTCAAGGGACTACTTACCTGGTTTTAGGAATTTAAATCTCCTCTAAGAGCAACGAAATATCACTCCTAAGTTTGCCAAACGATTCCGGAAAGCCTCGTTCACGTCTGGGTTCAAAATCACACTTTTAAGCCTCTAGCAACATATCAATCTCTCCAAAAATAGAACTGTTATTTACTTGCTCTTACCTGGTTTCTGTGTTCACGAAAATCCTCCTCCTTCTCTAAGACGACTCCAACAGTTGTTTAGGGTTTGGGTTTGATCACAAGGCAACTAGGAGTGGAAAATAGGAAACAAGAGAGCAACTCACGGCTGGTTCCTATTTTAGGTGTATTGTGCTCAACGTGTAACTCAACTCCATGCATAACTAGGTCTTTATTTAATATTTAATGGCTTTTACTAATTTGCCCCTCCTTCATTAAACCAACTTAAATCAAACCATCTTAAACCAACTTAACCCCTTGGGTCAACCCATTAACATTGTGTTCGACCAACCCCCGTTTATCCTTCTTATTTCTCAATTTATCCTTACTAACATATTATAATTGCAACAATAATTACTAAATAAAAATTATATTAGGTAAATAATTAGGTGCTCACCTTATATAGGCTCTCCTATTATATCCAGTTCATCTTGAATTCCTCCGGGTTGAACCAAGATCTCACCTCCTGCATTTTACTAACCAATTAGTTTAATTACCAAAATCTGGGATTTTACATTCTCCCCCCTACAAATAAATTTTGTCCTCGAAATTTTTATCTCGAGATTCCTCAAATAAGGACGGGTACTTCTTCATTTCAGATTCCAACTCCCAAGTGGCTTCTTCCACTGTATGACTCTGCCACAGCACTTTAACAAGTGGAATCACCTTTGTACGAAGGATCTAATCACATCTGTATAATATCTGCAACGGATGCTCTTCATAAGACAAATCCTCACGTATAACCAAAGGCTCATGGTTAATGATATGACTAGGGTCATGCACATATCTCCTTAGCATAGAAACATGGAACACGTCGTGAACTGCTCCAATTGATGATGGTAATGCTAAGCGGTATGCCACGGGTCCTACTGCACCAACAATCTCAAAAGGTCCTACAAATCTGGGGGAAAGCTTTCCTTTCTTGCTGAACCTTCTTATACCACGGAAAGGAGATATCTTGATAAATACCTTATCCCCAATCTCAAATTTTAGATCTCGCTGCCTAGTATCCGCGTAACTCTTTTGGCGACTTTGAGCTGCTAATAATCTCTGCTTGATCAACTTCACCAGGTCTACACTGTCCTGCACATACTGAGGTCCTAATAGCTACCTCCCACCGATTTCTTCCCAATAGACTGGTGATCTACATGCTCTTCCACACAATGCCTCATACGGTGCCATCTGAGTGCTTGCCTGATAACTGTTATTGTAGGCGAACTCTACCAAAGGAAGGTGCTTACTCCATTTACCTCCCCAATCAAGGACACAACATCGCAACATATTTTCAAGTGTTTGAATGGTCCTCTCTGACTGCCCATCGATCTATGGGTGGTAACTAGTGCTAAACTTCAACTCTGTACCCATGGCTTTCTGGAAAGACTCCCAGAATTGAGATGTGAATCTAGGATCACAATCTGAAACAATGGATACTGGCACTCCATGCAATCTCACTATTTCTTTCACATACAGCTCTACCAATGCATTAAGCGGTTGAGTCATCTTGATAGGCAAAAACTAAGCTGATTTGGTCAAACGGTCCATAATCACCCATATAGCATCATGCCCCTTTGAAGAAAGAGGTAATCCACTCACAAAATCCATGGTGATATGCTCCCCTTTCCATTCTAGAATAAGAAGAGGCTGAAGCAACCCTGCTGCTCTCATGTGCTCTACCTTAACCTGCTGACACACTAGGCACTTTGCCACATATTCTGCTATATCCTTCTTCATTCCTGACCACCAACACACTACCCTCAAGTTTCTATACATCTTTGTACTTCCAGGATGCACTGCATACTTTGATATGTGGGCTTCTGCATAATCACTGCCTTAATATCCTTATCAACTGGTATACAAATACGACCCTGATATCACAATAATCCATCCCTGTCAGTAAAGTCTCTAACAATCTCAGAACCCTCACTCAACAACCTCTTGGTAGTGATCAACTCTGGATCTGTCAACTGACTCACTTTAATCCTCTGAATCAAGTCAGACTCTACCTGAACTCTAGCTACTCGGATAATGTAACGCCCCGGATCCGTGTTGTTCAATAAAGATATAACACGTCTCACGGAGTGTTAGGTAAGGATCTTAATCAATTGTGATCGCTGGATAATCACCTAACTAAAACACATCAGAGTGCACAATCATACTTTATCTAAGAATTCCATATTCAAAACTTAACTAAGATTCAAATGGTACAACCTCGATGGACTTTATTACACCTCAATCATTCAATTAATTCAAAGTTCAATTCAAAATGACCTACAAGTCTAAGGGATGTAATAGTAGTCTTCCTCCCTATATGTCTCAGTCAGATCTACCCCAATAGTCACCTCACCTCGAGTATCTGAAAGACAAAACAAAAACAACAGAGTGAGATAAGAATATCTCAGCGAGTAGCATATGCATGCAAAAATAGTTAACAGCAGTTCAAATTATGCATCGATAAACATCCCATACGATTAAGCAACCAATACAATTTCCAAGTTTAAAACCAAAACCAATAATCGTTTCCAATCACATTTCAATTCAATACTGACAACACATCGATTGGTCAATGTCATGACTATTGTTAAGTTGATAAATTAAACATGCCAAGTAGACACTCCACACCTCCATGTACACAATTCCGGCCTACTCAGGGTTTCGTCATCCAATGCCGGCCTACTCCCCGGGTTTCGACATTGACAACCAAGCCTACTCAAGGTTTTTGGCTGCTTTACACTGGTCGTGGCAACACACAAGGCCATGCAATTTCAACAACCAACAATAACATTACGTTACTAAGCTTAAGCATGGATCCAGGACAAGCTAAACCAAAACAGTAAACCGACGTAAAATCACAAATCTGACTTCAAAATAAAACAATACGTTCAACATCATGTATAACTCAACCAGTTCACCACATGTCCCTCTGGACCAAAACGGTACCTCATATATCTCCAGCATTTACTCATAATTCACAACACATGTTCATTGGTAATAAAACCCTTTACTCACACCAAAAGAATTCTTTGCAATACATTTCAAAAACTTGCAATCAAGTAAAAATCAGATTAAATGAATTCACATTCAAGTATAGTATATAATAATAGGAACCTAAATCACGGACTCCTAGGGTTAGGTACAATGAGATCATCTATCATTAGCCCTTTCGAAATAACCTTGGATGCTTCTAAGAATTTCCAAAATTTCCACTTATATTCTCAAAGAAAATTTAATAGGGAATAATGTTTCTAAAGTCCTAAACAAATCATTGGTCAAGTGCTTGAACTCTCACAATCATCAAATCCAGCTTAGTTGGGTCAAAACTCTACTTTGGCCAATTATTGGACCATGTGCTGACCTCCAGCGCTAGGCGCGAGGTCGGCGGATAGTCCTTGATTAAAATCTTTAACCCGTGCTTACTTAAATCGGGTAGGCACGAGCTAAGCACGAACTAGGCGCACACTTCGCGCGAGATGAGCGGATAGAAATCAAGTCCGCGCGAGCTAGGTGCGAACTAGGCGCGAGCTCGGCGGATAGGGGAAAAATCCTTGCGCCGACTACCTGCAGTTGGCACTAGTTAGCGCCAACTCGGTGGATACTAACCTGTATTTTCGACTCTCTGTTATTTCCAGATCTACACCACTGGGCGAACTTTTTCTCTCTGTAAGAATTTCCTTAGTCTCCTAATATCCACAGAAGACATTTAAACCACTTTTGAAATTATTCCAAACACATTTTTATTTTATCATCATTCAGTACAAAAGAAACTCGCGCTCGGACGATCTTCCTCTAGCAAACACACATGCATCCAGATTCAACTCACGAATAAATACGAAAACCCAGTTTTAAAACGATGCTACTCACCTCTTGCACGCTTATATCCCAGCAACAATAAATACTCGAACCATGGCCGATCACCAACAGTCGTCCGCATGTTTGCTATCGCCGCCCAGATGATCCTCTGGTCGCAAGAGGAAAAACCCTCTGAAACCCTTGATCACGAACACAACAAAACGGTCGGATCTCCCACAGTTTCCCTTCTCTTCCCAACGAAAACCTAGATTGCCAATCAGGTAGCTGCAATCGCCAATCGTCTTCAGTTACGAGAGTATACGAGTAGTCAAAAACTACAAACCTAATTTTCCTTAAATATTTATACCTTCCATAATTACCTTGCCGCTCGACGAACGTTTGAAATTCCTTGATTTCGCGCAGGCTCGCCCAACGAAACTCCTACATATACACAACTCCTTACATTTATTCGTCCACCTAAATAATAATAATAATAAATAATACAATTTAATTCTTTGAAAATATCGGGGTCTTACAGTACCATCCATGGATGAGCCTTTTGCTGTCTATTGTGATGCATCTAGGATTGGTTTGGGTTGTGTGTTGATGCAGCAGGGTCGAGTTGTTGCATATTCTTCCCGGTTATTAAAACCTCATGAAAAGAATTACCCCACTCACGACTTGGAGTTGGCAGCCATTTTCTTTGCATTGAAGATATGGAGGCATTACCTATACAGGGTTGAGTTTGAGATTTTCTCAGACCATAAAAGTTTGAGATACGTGTTTTCCCAGAGAGATCTCAACATGAGGCAGAGAAGATGGATGGATTTATTGAAGGATTTCAAATTTACATTGTAGTACCATCCAGGTAAGGCGAATGTAGTTGCAAATGCCTTGAGTCGTAAAGGCGCTACTGAGGAGACTTCCATTGCTACTTTAGATACTTTTATGGTTAGTTAGTGCAGCCTTGTAGATGTTATTCGAGATTGGTAGGGAGAGTTCTGTTTACCTCAGAATGGAGTTATCAGTAAGACCCCAATATTTTCAAAGAATTAAATTGTATTATTTATTATTATTATTTAGGTGGACGAATAAATGTAAGGAGCTGTGTATATGTAGAAGTTTTGGTGGGTGAGCCTGCACGAAATCATGGAATTTCAAAAGTTCGTCGAGCGGCAAGGTAATTATGGAAGGTATAAATATTTAAGGAAAATTAGGTTTGTAGTTTTTGAATACTCGTATACTCTCGTAACTGAAGACGATTGGCGATTGCGGCTACCTGATTGGCGATCTAGGTTTTCGTTGGGAGAGAAGGGAAACTGTGGGAGATCCGGCACTTTTTTTGTGTTCGTGATCAAGGGTTTCAGAGGGTTTTTCCCCTTGCGACCTGAGGATCATTTGGGCGGCGATAGCAAACAGGCGGACGACTGTTGATGATCGGCCGTGGTTCGAGTATTTATTGTTTATGGGATATAAGCGTGCAAGAGGTGAGTAGCATCATTCTAAAACTGGGTTTTCGTATTTATTCGTGAGTTGAATCTGGATGCATGTGTGTTTGCTGGAAGAAGATCGTCCGAGCGTGAGTTTCTTTAGTACTGAATGATGATAAATAAAAATGTGTTTGGAATAATTTCAAAAGTGGTTTAAATGTCTTCTGTGGATATTAGGAGACTAAGGAAATTGTTACAGAGAGAAAAAGTTCGGCCAGTGGTGTAGATCTGGAAATAGCAAAGAGTCGAAAATACAGGTTAGTATCCGCCGAGTTGGCACTAACTGGTGCCAACTGCAGGTAGTCAGCGCAAGGATTTTTCCTCTATCCGCCGAGCTCGCGCGGACTTGCTTTCTATCCGCCCATCTCGCGCGAAGCGTGCGCACTAGTTCGCTCTTAGCTCGCGCTTACCCGATTTAAGTAAGCGCGGGTTAAAGATTTTAATCAAGGACTATCCGCCGACCTCGCACCTAGCGCTGGAGGTCAGCGCATGGTCCAATAATTGGCCAAAGTAGAGTTTTGACCCAACTAAGCTGGATTTGATGATTGTGAGAGTTCAAGCACTTGACTAATGATTTGTTTAGGACTTTAGAAACATTATTCCCTATTAAATTTTATTTGAGAATATAAGTGGAAATTCTGGAAATTCTTAGAAGCATCCAAGGTTATTTCGAAAGGGCTAATGATAGATGATCTCATTGTACCTAACCCTAGGAGTCCCTGATTTAGGTTCCTGTTATTATATACTATACTTGAATGCGAATTCATTTAATCTGATTTTTACTTGATCGCAAGTTTCTGAAATGTATTGTAAAGAATTCTTTTGGTGTGAGTAAAGGGTTTTATTACCAATGAACATGTGTTGTGAATTGTGAGTAAATTCTGGAGATACATGAGGTACTGTTTTGGTCCAGAGGGACATGTGGTGAACTAGTTGAGTTATACATGATGTTGAACATATTGTTTTATTTTGAAGTCAGAGTTGTGATTTTACGTCGGTTTACTGTTTTGGTTTAGCTTGTCCTGGATCCATGCTTAAGCTTATTAATGTAATGTTGTTGTTGGTTGTTGAAATTGCATGGCTTTGTGTGTTGCCATGACCAGTGTAGAGCAGCCAGAAATCCTGAGTAGGCCTGGTTGTCAATGCCGACACCCGGGGAGTAGGCCGGCATTGGATGACGAAACCCTGAGTAGGCCGTCATTTTAGAGTTTCCGAAACCCTGAGTAGGCCGGAACTGTGTACATGGAGGTGTGGAGTGTCTACTTGGCATGTTTAATTTATCAACTTAACAATAGTCATGACATTGACCAATCGATGTGGTCAGTATTGAATTGAAATGTGATTGGAAACGATTATTGGTTTTGGTTTTAAACTTGGAAATTGTATTGGTTGCTTAATCGTACAGGATGTTTATCGATGCATAATTTGAACTGATGTTAACTATTTCTACATGCATATGCTACTCGCTGAGATATTCGTATCTCACTTTGTTGTTTTTGTTTTGTCTTTCAGATACTCGAGGTGAGGCGACTATTGGGGTAGATCCGACTGAGACATATAGGGAGGAAGACTACTATTACATCCCTTAGACTTGTAGGTTATTTTGAATTGAACTTTGAATTAATTGAATGATTGAGGTGTAATAAAGTCCATCGAGGTTGTACTATTTGAATCTTAGTTAAGTTTTGAATATGGAATTCTTAGATAAAGTATGATTGTGCACTCTGATATGTTTTAGTCAAGTGATTATCCAACGATCACAATTAATTAAGATCCTTACCTAACACTCCGTGAGACGTGTTATATCTTTATTGAACAACACGGATCCGGGTCATTACAGAGATGGTATTAGAGCCTAAAGCTGGAATTAGAGGTTCCTAGGTAGTATGACCTTAAGGAACCCTGGGGGAATATTGTGTGTACGTTAGATAGAACCATGAGGATTAGAAGAGAGTTCCTAACTAATGTGGTGTTTTATGCTTACAGGTATACATGGCTAGTAGAGGTAGATGCATGAGGGCTGTGGAATATCCAAAGGAGGATATGCCGCAGGAGCAGCCACCTGCACCACCACGAGGGGCCCCACCGCCAGTGGAGGACATTTTGGCTGCTATTGGCTCACTTACCCACCTCCTTGCGATGGAAAGGGAGGAGAGGATGAGTCAAACTGGGAATGGGAATGGCCAGCAGAATGGTCATGGAGCTGCAGTGGATCAACAGCGAGTGAGAGAGGAGTTGTCCTTGAGGGACATCGATCAGTTCAGGAAGCTGACTGCCCCGCCATTTCATGGAGTTCCAGATTCATTGGAGGCGGAGAGCTGGGTGGCCAGAGTAGAACACATGTTCGATACTATGGACTGTCTGGAGGACCGGAAGGTGAGATTGGCTACCTTCACCTTAGAGGGCGAGGCTCAGCATTGGTGGCAGTCATTGCGGAGACAAGTTGTAGATGGGATACAGATGACTTGGGACTAGTTCAGGCAGATCTTCTATGAATAGTATTTCTTTGCAGAGGTGAGGTTGCAGAAGGAGAGAAAGTTCATGGATATCTCTCAGTGGTCATGGACCGTGGCATAGTATGAGGCTCGGTTCGCAGTTCTTTCTCGATTTGCTCACCATATAGTGCACGATGAGCAGAGGCGCACTTAGCATTTCGAGAGAGGACTGAGGGCAGACATTAGGCGCATGGTCTCGGTGTTGATGTGCACCAAATATTCTGATTTAGTGGGGAGAGCACTGTGAGTTGAGAGAGAGATTCGAGACTCATGGACTGAGCAGAGCAGAGTCAGAGTGCAGCCGAGTGTTACAGAGACATGGAGGGTCCCGGATAAGGACAAGAGGCCAAGGATCGATTATGGACAGAGGGATAGGAGAGGTTCTGGAGGGTGCTTTATTTGCGGCCGATTTCACATCCCAGGTCCATGTGTGTCACCTCTAGGTGCATGCTTCAGATGTGGCCAGCATGGGCATCGGGTTGCTGATTGTCGACACCCGAATACTTATCAGTTACTCAAGCTAGCCCTTACTGCACCCACAGATACCCGAACGGCCGAGGCTTCTAGATTTCAATATCCTAGACCAGTGCCAGTGCTACCAGCACCATCGAGATTTCAGGGTCAGGGCAGTGGTGGATATCAGGGTAGGCAGGCACCACAGAGGCAGCAGGCACCACCCCCACGCCCTCAGCAGACCAGGGTGTATGCAGTAGCAGCTCAGGAGGATGAGCTTGAGGAGGGACATATTGAGGAGGCTCGTGAGGAGGAGTCGGATGCGCCACAGCTGGTTGGAGGTATTCTTTTCATTCATGGTAGATCAGCTATATGCTTGTTTGATTCGGCTGCTTCTAGATCTTTTATTACTCCTCATTGTGCATGTCGTATTGGTTTGATCCCTTCCACACTCGAGTCTGAGTTACTTGTATACACACCATTGGGGGAGGCCACTAGAGTACAGACCGTATTTAGGGATTGCATGATCAGCTTGGGTTCTTTGGAGTTGCCAGGGGACTTGGTAGAGCTGAAATTTGGGGAGTTTGATGTGATCTTAGGCATTTATTGGCTATTTCGACACCATGTGATCATAGACTGCTATAGGGGTACCATTTTGGTATGTCAGCCAGATCAGCCTATACACTGTTTCCGTTGTGAGGGGTTGAGAACGCGGATCAGTTTGGTAACATCCATTGAGGTTGAGGAGGCAGAGTCTGTGGCACTCAGTCTTTCTAGTGTGCCTGTGGCATCAGAATTTGAGGACATATTTCCTGAGGATTTGCCAGGATTACCACCACCTAGAGAGGTTGAGTTTAGTATACGACTCTTACCTGGTACGGCACCTGTGTCCAAACCACCATACAGAATGTCACAACCTAAGAATCAAGAGATGAAAAAGCAGTTGGATGAGCTGGAAGTGAAGGGCTTTATTAGACCCAGTGTGTCACCATGGGGTGCACCAGTCCTGTTTGTCTAGAAGAAGGACGGGTCAATGCGGATGTGTATAGATTACCGCCAGTTGAATCAGGTCACTTTTAAGAATAAGTATCTGTTACCTCGGATTGACGACTTGTTCGACTAGTTGAGGGGAGCATCTTGGTTTTCTAAGATCGACTTGAGATCTGGATACCACCAGTTGAGAGTAGCCCCTGATGATATAGAGAAGACGGCTTTCCGCACTCGATATGGGCACTACGAGTTTCTGGTTAGGCCTTTTGGGCTGACTAATGCCCCGGCTATCTTCATGAACCTGATGAATCGGGTATTTCACACACACTTGGACAGCTTTGTGGTTGTTTTCATTGATGATATTCTGGTGTATTCTCGGAGTAGAGAGGATCATGTACAGCACCTCAGGACTGTATTGCAAACATTGAGAGAGCACAGATTGTATGCCAAGTTCAGCAAGTGCCAGTTTTGGATAAGAGAAGTGAGTTTCTTGGGGCATGTGATTTCTGGAGATGGGATAGTAGTGGATCCAGCTAAGGTTCAGGCTGTGGCAGATTGGCCTAGACCTTCATCTGTGACCGAGATTCGGAGTTTCTTGGGAATGGCTGGTTATTATAGAAGGTTCATCAAGAACTTTTCCAAAGTGGCAGCACCTTTATCTAATCTCACTAAGAAGGCTGTGAAGTTTCAGTGGGGTGACAAGTGTGAGGCTAGTTTCCAAGAATTGAAGGGCAAACTGTCTTCAGCTCCAGTTCTGATTGTACCATCAGTGAGTGAGGGATTTTAGATCTATTGTGATGCTTCGCGAGTAGGGTTGGGCTGTGTTTTGATGCAGCAGAGGCGTGTTGTAGCCTATGCTTCAAGATTGCTACATACTCATGAGAAGAATTATCCTACACTCGATCTGGAGTTGGCAGTGAGTGTGTTTGCACTTAAGTTATGGAGGCACTATTTGATGGGAGCCCAATTCGAGATATTCTCAAATCACAAGAGCTTGAGGTATATATTTTCCCAAAGAGAGCTGAATATGAGACAAAGGAGATGGATGGACCTCCTAAAGGATTATGATTTCACACTTCCTTACCATCCGGGCAAGGCAAACGTGGTGGCAGATGCATTGAGCCGTAGGGGTGTTTCCCAGGAGGAGGTGGCCACACTAGCTACTTTCATGGCTAGTCAGTGCACTCTAATTGATACAGTGGTAGACTAGCCAGGAGAGTTTAGCACCCACGGTCATGGTTTGATTTTATCACGGGTTTAGGCAGAGCCAGAGTTGATTTAGCGTATACGGGAAGGTCAGTTGGCAGATTCCGATTTGATACGCATCAAGGGGTTAGTAGAGAAGGGTGATGAGGTCGCGAGAGATTTTGAGATTCGGGATGGATTGATGAGATTCCGAGGGCAGACTTGTGTTCTAGATAATGCTGAAGTCAAAAGATTGATACTAGATGAGAGTCACAGGTCCAAATATGCAGTTCACCCTGGTAGTACCAAGATGTACAAGAATCTGAAGGCAGTATATTGGTGGTCGGGCATGAAGAAGGAAATTGCGGAATATGTAGCCAAATGCCTTACATGTCAGCAAGTAAAAGCAGAACATCGGAGACCTCTAGGTTTGATTCGACCTTTGCCGGTTCCCGAGTGGAAATGGGAAAATATATCGATGGATTTTGTGAATGGGCTACCGCCTACAGCTAAGAACCACAACAGCGTATGGGTGATTATGGATAGACTGACCAAATCAGCTCACTTTTTGCCTTATCAGACCACTCAGAATTTAGCATCATTGGTTGAGCTATATACTCGGGAGCTAGTCAGGTTGCATGGGGTTCCAGTGTCTATTGTATCTGATAGGGATTCCCGGTTCACCTCGCATTTTTGGCAGTGTTTCCAGGAGGCCATGGGAACTAAGTTGAGCTTTAGCACTAGTTTCCACCCACAGACCAATGGTCAGTCAGAGAGAACTATTCAGACTTTGGAAGACATGTTGAGGTGTTGTGTCATGGATTGGGGTGGCAGTTGGAGTAAGTATTTACACTTAGCAGAATTTGCCTACAACAATAGCTATTAGGCTAGTATACAGATGGCACCCTATGAGGCACTTTATGGCAAGATTTGTAGATCTCCAGTATGTTGGGTGGAAGTAGGTGAGAAACAGTACTTTGGGCCTGAGATTATACAAGACAGCATGGAAAAGGTGAAGTTGATTAGGCAGTGGTTGTTGACTGCACAGAGTCGTCAAAAAAGTTATTCAGATACCCGACGACGTGAGCTGAAATTTGAAGTTGGAGACCAAGTGTTCTTAAAGATATCACCTTCCAAAGGTATCTTGAGATTTGGGAAGAAAGGGAAGTTGTCTCCACGCTTTATTGGGCCATTCGAGATTGTGAAGGAGATTAACCCTATAGCTTATAAGCTAGCCTTGCCAGATCATTTGGCAGGAGTCCATGATGTATTTCATATATCCATGTTGCGGCAGTACATAGCGGATCCTAGTCATGTGATAGATCCCGAGCCTTTAGTGATTCGAGAGGATCTGACATACGAGGAGAGACCAGTTCAGATTTTAGACCGTCGTGAGCAGATTCTTCGCACCAAAGTCACTCCTTTGGTGAAAGTACTATGGCAGAATCATACTATGGAAGAATGCACTTGGGAAGGTGAGGAAGAGATGAAGAAGAAGTATCCGGAATTATTCGTTTCTTCTTGAGGTAAATTTCGAGGACGAAATTTTTGTTGGAGGGGAGAATGTAAGACCCCGATATTTTCAAAGAATTAAATTGTATTATTTTTTTATTATTTATTATTATTATTTAGGTGGACGAATAAATGTAAGGAGCTGTGTATATGTAGGAGTTTCGGTGGGCAAGCTTGCACGAAATCAAGGAATTTCAAAAGTTCGTTGAACAGCAAGGTAATTATGGAAGGTATAAATATTTAAGGAAAATTAGGTTTGTAGTTTTTGAATACTCGTATACTCTCGTAACTGAAGACGATTGGTGATTGCGGCTACCTGATTGGCGATCTAGGTTTTCGTTGGGGAAAGAAGGGAAACTGTGGGAGATCCGGCCGTTTTGTTGTGTTCGTGATCAAGGGTTTTTCCTCTTGCGACCAGAGGATCATCTGGGCGGCGACAGCAAACAAGCGGATGACTGTTGGTGATCGGCCGTGCTTCAAGTATTTATTGTTGCTGGGATATAAGCGTGCAAGAGGTGAGTAGCATCATTTTAAAACTGAGTTTTCGTATTTATTCATGAGTTGAATCTGGATGCATGTGTGTTTGCTGGAAGAAGATCATCCGAGCGTGAGTTTCTTTAGTACTAAATGATGATAAATAAAAATGTGTTTGGAATAATTTCAAAAGTGGTTTAAATGTCTTCTGTGGATATTAGGAGACTAAGGAATTGTTATAGAGAGAAAAAGTTCGGCCAGTGGTGTAGATCTGGAAATAACAGAGAGTCAAAAATACAGGTTAGTATCCGCCGAGTTGGCGCTAACTGGCGCCAACTGCAGGTAGTCGGCACAAGGATTTTTCCCCTATCCGCCTACCTCGCGCCTCGTTCGCGCCTAGCTCGCACGGACTTGATTTCTATCCGCCCATCTCGCGCGAAGCGTGCGCCTAGTTCGCACTTAGCTCGCGCCTACCCGATTTAAGTAAGCGCGGGTTAAAGATTTTAATCAAGGACTATCCACCGACCTCGCGCCTAGCGCTGGAGGTCAGCGCATGGTCCAATAATTGGCCAAAGTAGAGTTTTGACCCAACTAAGCTGGATTTGATGATTGTGAGAGTTCAAGCACTTGACTAATGATTTTTTTAGGACTCTAGAAACATTATTCCCTATTAAATTTTCTTTGAGAATATAAGTTGAAATTCTGGAAATTCTTAGAAGCATCCAAGGTTATTTCGAAAGGGCTAATGATAGATGATCTCATTGTACCTAACCCTAGGAGTCCCTGATTTAGGTTCCTGTTATTATATACTATACTTGAATGCAAATTCATTTAATCTGATTTTTACTTGATCGCAAGTTTCTGAAATGTATTGTAAAGAATTCTTTTGGTGTGAGTAAAGGGTTTTATTACCAATGAACATGTGTTGTGAATTGTGAGGTGCAGGCAGACACAAAAGGGGCACCTATTCGGGCCTAATTATTCTGGTCTGCGGCTTATTAGAGTTCTGAGTAAGTTCTCGGTTACGTCTAGGGAAGCCCGAAGACACCCTAGCCCGTCCCGTCGATTGACAGGTCCCGTGGGTCTCCTTGGTCTTGAGTCAACTTAATTCTCACCCTTCTTAGACCAGCATGCACACTTATTTGCTCTGAGTAGGGACCATTGAGGGTGTGGGTCCCCTTTTTATTTGATTTTATCTTTTATTAAGTAATGAAGTGGGTCTGGTATGGGCCCTGTTGGAGGGCCCATTGGAATCCATGTTGGGCTTTAGTCCAGCTCAAGGCCCAAATCAGGTTATTGGATAACCCTTATTGGATTATGGCTATTTGGTTTAAGGGTTTATTGCATATTCACAAAGTTAGTGGATTGATGTCTTTTAGGGCCCAATGGGCTTGGATTTGGCCCACTGGCAATTTAATCATGTGGCCTTGGGCCCATTTATCAAAATGGGCCTTGGTTGGGCCAGACGGGATGTGGGTCCCATTGAAGGGCTCACGAAGCCTGGGTGGGCCCACTTAGGCCCACAGTCTCAAAATGGGCTTGGAAAAGTCCAAAAAGCCCAATTAGTTCAGATTATACAAAAATGGGTCAGATTAGGTCCGACCGGGTCGGAAAAATGGTTTTTTTTTTAGTTACTCTATCGAGTGACCGTATTTAATTCACGGTCTGGTTAGAATCATAATTTTAATACGGTTCAGGCCAGACCGTAGATTAACTACGGGCACGCCCGGACCGCTCTGAGTATACGGTTTTTGCTCAATTTCGCCGTTTTGCTCCGACTTCGATTGAGATCACTCCGGTAGGTCTCCTGGGGTGTCCGACTTCCTCAGTTGAAGTTTCCAGCATCTCTGTTATAGTGCAAATGTCCTTATTTGCCTTCAAGCTCTCTTTCTTTCCTCATTTTGAAGTTTTATGACGAGATGAAATCTCACTTTTCCTTCACTTGGTTGAATCATTTGCAGGATGTGAAAGGAAGAAGAAATGGGTTAGGGTTACACCAGATAATCCAAAGAGGACAGACCCCTCTTGCATTTACAAATAAGATCATTCAAATTAAAATATGTTAGTTCCCATATTTTCTTTGGATCCACTCTTTACCTTCTCCGTAAAGAAACACTTACTCATATGGGAGGATCCCCGGCACAAGTGGACAAACAGATTAGTGGAGATATAAGAAAATAAGAGAAATTCAAAGCTGTACAAATAAGGAAATTCACATATGTATATTAAAAAAAGAAATGTTACCACACTATTAATTCTTTGATTTGAGGATGTTAGATTTCTCCTAGAATTTCGGCAGCGCTTCCGCGTCTCCTTGAATTTCCAAATTGGGTTTTGAAGAGAGTTTTGTGGGGTTTCTTGTATTAAAAGGTGTAAAAGACAGAGTTTGGGCAGGGTTTTGGCTTACAAGGGGTATTTTGGGTATTATGATATTTGGGATTGGGGTGGCAACACCTGGGTAGAGCCTGGGCGTGGCAATCACAAAGAGGGAGAGGGGATAGGCTAAAGGGAATAGCTTACCCCAATGGGGGGGGGGGGGGGGGGGGGCTGGCCCCCTATTTATAGCCAAAATTTTCGTGCCTGTATTTGAAGTACGGGCATGCCTTGCCCGTACTTCAAATACGGGCGTGCCTTGCCCGTAATTCAAATACGGGCGAAAAACGCACATTTTCAAATCTCGCAAAATCGGCCGTACGAGACGCATGTCCCGCCGTACAGCGACACGCGTCCCTTTCTAGAAGCTTGCCCGTATTTGAAATACGGGCATGCCTCGCCCGTACTTCAAATACGGTCCGGCACGTTTTTAAAATGTTGGATTTCAAATGCTTTATTAAATTTGATTTATTTAAAGATTTTTATCCTATTTTTTGATTATTTTATTATAAAAACGAGATTCTTTTATTAAAATATTATTAAAAAATAAAGATATTTTTATTAAATGATTATTTTATTTATTTAATTCATTTATTCTGCTTTTTGCTGCTGTTTTGCCTTATGGGCAGCTTTCTTTGAAATTTCAACTGCCCATAACTTTTCCGTCCGATGTCCGATTTCAGCAAATTTGGTGTTGTTGGAATCGGCTCGGAACCCACTATCCACTGGGATCAAATTGGGCAGTTGAATTGGGGTCGAACAAAAAGTCAACTTTCGCTCCCCCAAAAGTTTGACCGGCTCATAACTTCCTCATCCGGACTCCAATTCTGGCAAACTCGGTTGCGTTAGAACCGTGTCGAAATGCTCTTTTCATTTTTGCATTTTTGGGGTGCAAAACTCAGGTGTCTACAGTCAGTTTACTGTTTTGGTTTAGCTTGTCCTGGATCCATGCTTAAGCTTAGTAATGTAATGTTATTGTTGGTTGTTGAAATTGCATGGCCTTGTGTGTTGCCACGACCAGTGTAGAGCAGCCAGAAACCCTGAGTAGGCCTGGTTGTCAATGCCGAAACCCGGGGAGTAGGCCAGCATTGGATGACGAAACCCTGAGTAGGCCGGAACTGTGTACATGGAGGTGTGGAGTGTCTACTTGGCATGTTTAATTTATCAACTTAACAATAGTCATGACATTGACCAATCGATGTGTTGTCAGTATTGAATTGAAATGTGATTGGAAACGATTATTGGTTTTGGTTTTAAACTTGGAAATTGTATTGGTTGCTTAATCGTACTGGATGTTTATCGATGCATAATTTGAACTACTGTTAACTATTTCTACATGCATATGCTACTCACTGAGATATTCGTATCTCACTCTGTTGTTTTTGTTTTGTCTTTCAGATACTCGAGGTGAGGCGACTATTGGGGTAGATCCGACTGAGACATATAGGGAGGAAGACTACTATTACATCCCTTAGACTTGTAGGTTATTTTGAATTGAACTTTGAATTAATTGAATGATTGAGGTGTAATAAAGTCCATCGAGGTTGTACCATTTGAATCTTAGTTAAGTTTTGAATATGGAATTCTTAGATAAAGTATGATTGTGCACTCTGATATGTTTTAGTTAGGTGATTATCTAGCGATCACAATTGATTAAGATCCTTACCTAACACTCCGTGAGACGTGTTATATCTTTATTGAACAACACGGATCCGGGGCGTTACAGGTACAATCAACACTAGGGTCATGGTAAGCCTCTGCTTCAACTGCTGAAAACTCTACTCACACTTGTCATCCCACTTAAATGGAACTGCCTTCTTGGTTAAATTAGACAATGGTGATGCAATCTTAGAAAAACTCTCAATGAATCGGCGGTAATAACCATCCAAGCCAAGGAAACTGCGGATCTCTATCACTGTGGTTGGTCTAGGCCAATCTGAAACTGCCTGGACTTTAGCGAGATCTACTGAGATACTCTCACTTGAGATGATGTGACCAAGAAAAGAGATTTGCCTTAGCCAAAACTGACATTTACTAAACTTGGCATATAATTGATGGTCTCTCGATGTATAGAGTATTATACTCAAATGACCAACATGCGCCTCCTGAGTCTTGGAATATACCAAAATGTCATCAATGAAAACCAACACAAAGTTATCCAGATACTGGTGATAGACTCGATTCATGATATCCATGAAAACTGCTGGGGCATTAGTCAACCCTAAAGGCATGACTAGAAACTCAAAGTGCCCATACTGAGTCCGAAATGCCGTTTTCTCTATATCTTCTTCAACCACTCTTAACTGATGATAGCCCGATCTTAAATCAATCTTAGAAAACCAAGATGCGTCTCTCAACTGATCAAACAAGTCATCGATCCTAGTGTGAGACATGGGAAAAATCAATCCAGTGACTTTTCGTTAATCACACGGGATTCATAAAATGGGAGAGTCGCCACCATTCTTTTTAGGTGTGAATGGACACCAAAAATCATCAAAATAAACAAAAAGGCAAAAACTAGAGTAAAAATAACTCTACTTGAAAAAAAAATCCAGAGATGGATAAGGGGATTAGATTATGAACAGGAGAAGGTGTTAGGCACCCCTGTTCACCCACACAAGGTGGTTGCCAAGTATTGTTCATGTTCAAAATAAAGAAGGCTTGCTAATTGAAATAATCAAAAAGCTTGAAAAGAATCAAACACATGTATGATACCTCCACATGAGAAGTCCAATGAATTTCAGATCGTCTTTTATGTAAGTATCACTTCTGGGACATCACTATTAAATAGAAATCTAAGCAAAACTTGGACACAAACAAACAAAGACAAATCCAGAAAATTCGATAAAAGATGGAGCCATTTGACCATAAATCATTCAAATCAAATTCAAATTGAATCAAACCAAATCCATTTGAAAGATTATGATAAATAGAAGATTCAGGAAAATTTTCAATTAAATCCGCACAGCTCACAACTATCTGTGAACCAATTTTCAAGCTTCTGAGAAAGGATAACCCAACGGTCTGGAATGAGGATTGCAAACAGGGTTTTGATACAATAAAGGAGTATTTACTGAATCCACCTGTGCTAGTGCCACCAACTCCAGGAAGACCACTGATTATGTACTTGTCAGTGTTAGAAACATCGATGGGATGTGTCTTGGGGCAGCATGTAACGCCCCGGATCCGTGTTCTTCATTAAAGATATAACACGTCTCCTAGGGGGTTAGTTAAGGATCTCAATAATGGTGATCGCTGGATAATCACCCACATTTTATATCACATCAGAGTGCACAATTCAACATTTCTATCCAGGCAAGTTATGAAATCATCAAATACATCAAATGGTCTCAAGTTTACTATCTTATTACAATCCTCAAAATTCAACTTAACAGTTTAAGACCAAACAACCTGCTGGACTAAGGTCGGTAGTAATAATCCTCCTCCCTATATGTATCAGCCGGATCTACCCCCGTAGGCACCTCACCACGAATATTTGAAAAACAAAGCAACAACGAGGGAATGAGATACGAATATCTTAGCGAGTGACACATGCATGCAGAAATAGTTAACACAGTTATAAGACATGCTTCGACAAATAACCAACGATAATAATAACGTAATTCCGATAACAACTCAAACCAGGTCAATGTTATGCATATGGTTACATTGATTAATTTACATGCCAAGTAGACACTCCACACCTCCATGTACACAGTTCCGGCCTACTCAGGGTATCGAAAACTCTGAAATGACGGCCTACTCAGGGTATCGTCATCCAATGCCGGCCTACTCCGGGTATCGGCACTGACAACCAGGCCTACTCAGGGTATCTGGCTGCTCTACACTGGTCGTGGCAACACACTAGGCCATGCAATTACACCAACAAACACATACCATCCCATTACTAAGCTTAACAAGGATCCATGGGAAGCTAAACCCAAACCGATAAATAACCGTTTCAAATTTTGCATTTAGTACACATCACCCGTTGTTCCAACCAGAACATCAACTCACACCAGTGTTCCAACCAGAACATCAACTCACACCAGTGTTCCAACCAGAACATCAACTCACACCAATGTTCCAACCAGAACATCAACTCACACCAGTGTTCCAACCAGAACATCAACTCACACCAGAAATCAAGTAAATAATATTTACAACTTAATTCAAGCTTGCCATCAAAACGGGGTTTAGTAAAACAAATCAAGTACCAAACAATGCATGCTTCAAGAGGACTAAAATAAAGCCCTAGTATGTAGATATCCCGAACATCGTCGACTTATTTCCCGACCTCTACTTCATAAGCTTTTACTAAAACTAGGATCTATTTTCAATGTTCTCACAAGCAAATCGTTATCTCTAATGTCATAATCAATTAGTTGGGTAAGTGGTCGAAGACCCTCTAGTATCCAGAACCCCCTTGGTTTTACGAAATTATAGAATTCTGCACGAAAAACAACTGGGCGCTCATTTCCCTGAGTGGGCGCCAGGTAGGCGCCAAGTGGGCGGTAACTCCGTTCATTTAACTGAAGCTGGCGCTTACTCGTGGTTGAGTGGGCGCGAGCTAGGCGCCAGACGGGCGCGAGAAGAGCGGGAGAAGGGCGAGGGAAATTGAGGTAGGCGCGAGCTGAGCGCGGAGTGGGCGCTAGCTCGGCGCCGGGTCCCTTTTTCTTGGCGCTTACTTCCTAAGTGGGCGCCAGGTAGGCGCCAAGTGGGCGGTAACCCGATACGATTTCTAGTTCTCTGTTAATCCCAGAAAGCCAACTCTGGGAAATTTTTCAGTCTGTAACCACTTATCTAGCCTCCTAATACTCCCAGGACACATCCAAACCTAATTTGGATTTAATCTACATATGATTTCCAGTTATCCCCAATTTCACTGTACAAAACCCTCCGAAACTGGTTTTGCCGAGAAAACACACCGAGAATACTTCAATCATAAACAATGCATTCATTCAACCAAATACGCGAATTAATCCGAAAGCTCGGTTGTAAAACAATGCCACTCACTTGTATGCGCTTAATCCAAGAACAACAGCTTTTTATTCCAAAATCGGCCGAGCACGATTCCGGATGCGAGAAGATGAAATGGTAGAAGATGAAATGGTAGCCGATCAATTTCTCTACTCACGAGAGAGAAAACCCGCATAAATCCAACTCGACTAAACTTCTAGTAGTCCCTCCGAGTCTCGCTCATCATGAGAATAGCCCCAATCGCCATTACAGCCGCAATCGCCAAATCGCCCAGCTCTAACGAGTCTAACGAAAATTACCTCCGTAAGTTACGCGTATTCCTACATCCCAAACCCTACTTTCCCTCTTCGGTAATTTTTTTCTCGCGCGACATACGCCGCTCGATGACTTTCCCTTTTTTTTTGATCCGATGCGCGCTCGCTCACTAGAAAACCCTACCTATTCCACATCGACTTACATTAATAAGTAGACACTACACTTTAATAATAATACAATAATAACATATTTCTTTCCAGAAAAACGGCTATATAACGCCTGTACATACGAGTATGGGCTAAGCCCTCAAACCACACAAATCACCTGATAAACACAGTTTATATATATCAAACTGAATAACTAAATAAATAAATAAACTCACCAAAAATCAGGGTCTTACAAGCATAATGAGACTGGTAGAAAGGAAAGGGCAATTTACTATCTGAGTAAAAAATTCATAGAATATGAAGCCAAGTACTCACCGTTGGAAAAGACCTATTACGCTCTAGTGTGGGCTACTCAAAGACTAAGGCACTACTTCTGTAGTCATTCCACATTATTGATATCCCGGATGGAACCTTTGAAGTACTTATTTGAGAAACCGGCACTAACTGGCAGAACGGCAAAGTGGCAGCTGCTATTATTCGAGTTTGACCTCACATACATCACTCAAAAGGCGATTAAAGGTCAAGCAATTGCCGATCACCTGGCTGCACATCCTCTACCAGAATACCAACCCTTGAAGACCAACTTTCCTGATGAGGCAATTCTGTTTACTGAAGAAGAGGAAGGTGAAAGCTCTTGGCAAATGTTCTTCAATGGGGCCGCCAACATGAATGGAAATGGAATTGGGGCAGTTTTGGTCAAGCCGGACGGGTCACACATCCCAATCGCAGTAAAGTTGAGATTCCAGTGCACAAATAATATTGCAAAGTATAAAGCATGCATAATTGGATTGCAAGCCGCCTTTGACCATGAAGTGGAGGAACTTAACGTATACGGAGATTCGAGTCTTATCATTTTCCAAACTGGTGAATGGAAAACCAAGGATCACAAACTGATCCCCTATCACCAATATTTGGAAGAAATAAGCACTAAATTTACTCGAATTTCCTTCAACTATATGCCAAGGGCCAAAAATCAGTTTGGGGATGCTCTAGCAACATTGGCTTCCATGGTCAGCATGCCAGAAGGGGTAGATATCAAACCACTGGAAATTGAGGTCAGAGATGAGCCTGCATATTGTCTTGTTCTAGAGGGAGCACCAAAAGAGGAAGTACCGTGGTTTCAAGACATAAAAAATTTCTTGAATGATCGGAGTCTGCCAGAAAATGTCACTTCTACTGAGAAAAGGACAATACAGAGATTAGCCGGTCAATTCCTACTAAGTGGTAGACAGCTATAAAAGAGATCACTTAATGACATTCTACTCAAATGTGTTGTCAAGGCTGAGTCAGAAAGCTTAAGTGAGACTGTACATTGAGGAATCTGTGGACCCCATATGAACGGGCACATGCTTACGAAGAAGATTCTGCAATTGGGATACTATTGATTGGGATACTATTGGTCGACTGAAAGAGTAGGAGACTACTCTACAGGTCCTCGATCTACAACAATTATGATCTTAACAATGCGGAAACATACACACAGAATTTATACGAGGAAACCTGAATCCAAATCCAGGAAAAACCTCGAGTCTATATGAGGCGACTAACCCTTAGAATCTCCACTATTAAATGAAAATCAATTACAAAGTAAAACACACTTAACCTTTACAATTGAACTCACTCAACAGCAATCCACAGCTCGAATCCACGAACTGTAACACAACTTGAATCCACAAGCTGCAATTCACGATCAATCCAGATCCACAGCTCAAATCCACGAACTATAACACAACTTGAATCCACAAGCTGCAATTCACGATCAATCCAGATTGTGACATTCACCTCAGAGTCCACTGAGATGATCCAATGCAATAGGAATCCACCTATGCATCCAACAAGCTCGATCACCAATCCAGGAGATCATACGATCATGTGAAGTTCCGAAATGAAGAAGAATCCTCAAACTTCAATTCCAAGAGATCTCTCTTAGATCTCCCTCTCACTCGATCACCGACTCTCTAAAGATGAATTGATTGAATCTCCAACACCTCAAGATCCAAATCGCATTGATCAAAAGAAAAGTCCTTCCAAAAAAAAATACAGCTCGTCTATTTAAAGAAGAAAACTCAAATCGCATCGAGCGATGGTGGCGTCGCCTTGCGATCAGGGTAGACGGCTGGAAACGAACTCAAGTCCCGCTCAAATCCAAATTGACCCAGTTAAGGGAGCGCTGCCAGCGCACTGCTAGCGGGAGGGAACGCGGCATATGCACAGCTTATTTTTAGATTCTTCAATCTTGCTCTGCGCTACCAGCGGCGTGTCGGAGTCGTCTTACGACGCAGGTGCGCGTACTTTACTTTTACAGCGCTATTTCACTTATGCGCTGCCAGCGGAGTGTTAGCGGCGTTGTTCCTTGCAAGTGCCTTTTTACTTTCACATCGCTATTTCACTTATGCGCTGCCAGCGGAGTGGTAGCGGCGTTGTTCCTTGCAAGTGCCTTTACGAAATATTCTTTATTTAGAAAACCTTACATTTCCTTGAGCTACCAGTGAAGTGATAGCTGTGTGGCAGCATCACCTTCCTCTTTACTAAATTCACAGAACTTATATTTTGATTCTGCACATCTTGAAGATTATTAGAAGATATAATTTGTCAAACATTTGCCATATAAGGAGTGTGAGTTTTCACACTTACAATCTCCCCCTTGGCAAATGCACGACAAAGCCCTAATGGCAAAACAATCTATCAAACCCTAACTTAGAAGAACGAGAGAAGAACACTGCAACTGGAAGAAGAAAATGAAGAAGCAAGATGAAGACAGTAAAAAAAATTTTTACCTGAACAGTGAACAAGGGGAAGGAAGGGAAGAACGAAGGCAATGAATCACCACGACACGAGGAGCAAGGTGAATCGCAGACAAAGACAAAATAAACAGAGGTAAAAAGTGAAATAGATTTCCCCTTTTTATAGACAAACAGATCTCGCTGCCAGCGTGCATCTAGCGACGCTTAACAGGGCAGGTGCCAAAGCACGAAATAAGGGAGAGGGCTACCAGCACGCTTCTAGCGACGTAGAAGGTGCACATGCACAATCAAGAAAAAATACAATCACAAGGCAAAAATTTATAAAAAGAGTTTGAACTATTCTTCATGAAAAATTCATACATCTAAACATAAAGCTAAGATTTTAACTGAACTAAAAATCATCCAGAAAATCAACTTTTATTCAATCCAAGAAGTAATTATCACAAAACTGATCTTGAAAAACCTATCAAGGTTAATTCAGATGTGATACATTTCATATCTATGGCCAAAATTTCCTTCATGGTTTCTCATACTATAAATTTTCTTCAAAATATTGAGCACACATGCATATTAATGAATCAATGCTTGTGTAGTGTGTGAAATACATATTTGACTTTTACACTTTTTACATATGGAAGGCTATTTTAGTGTAATCATACTTGGAAAGTATAGACATACCCCAAACTTCATTTTGGTGGCTTTCGCACATCAGAGATAGGTAGCCTTTTCTGATCTCTTTTTCTTTTCTTTTTGTAGAAGGCATTGACCCTTAAAAAACTTGATTTTATAGTTCATTCCAAGAATATACCTTCTTTCTCTTTTTCTTTTTGAGAATTACAATGGCTTTCACTCTAATCTCTATGGCAGCCATTTCCAAAACTTTTCTTTTCATAAAGGTGATAGCCTATAGATCCCAAGCTTCAACACACAATAAACTTCAATACACAAAGGTGTTTAAGACAAAATTGATAGTTGAGTACAAGACATTTCTGTCAATATGCATAGACTCAAGCTTCCTGAATTATCAAGAACACATAAGTTCATTTTGAACAAACATGTAAATCATTTTACATCTAAATTAACTCAAAACAGAACCTGATTTTCAGTTTTGAGAGCATACTCCTAGGGATTTCCTAAGAGTTTTAAATCTGTTCTGATCTAAAGGTTTAGTGAAAATATCAGCCAACTGTTTTTCAGTAGATATATATTCAATCATAACAATTTTGTCTTCAATTAACTCTCTTATAAAGTGATGCCTGATGTCTATATGTTTAGTCCTTGAGTGTTGAACAGGATTTTTGGAAATATTTAAGGCACTTTGATTGTCACAGAAAAGAATCATTTGATCCTGATCTAAACCATAATCAGATAGCATTTGTTTCATCCAAATTAGTTGAGTACAACTGCTTCCTGCATCAATGTACTCTGCTTCAGCTGTACTCAGTAAAACTGAGTTTTGCTTTTTGCTTAACCAAGCAATGAGGTTATTACCCATATAAAAGCAACCACCAGAGGTGCTTTTTCTATCATCCATACATCCAGCCCAATCAGCATCAGTGTATCCAGTAAGATATGGGTTTGTTTCTTTGGAGAACCAAATTCCCAGATCAACAGTTCCATTTACATACTTTATAATCCTTTTCACAGCATTTAGATGAGATTCTTTAGGATTAGCCTGATATCTTGCACAAACTCCAGCACTAAAACTTATATCAGGTCTACTTGCTATTAAGTACAGAAGACTTCCAATCATCCCTCTGTACAAGGTAGGGTCTATGTCCTTCCCAGATTCATCTTTTCCAAGCTTTAAGCTAATACTCATAGGAGTCCTAGCATGTTTTGCATGAATTAAACTGAATCTCTTGACTAGATTTCTTGCATATTTTGGTTGAGAGAAAAAAATCCCTTGTTGAGATTGATAAATCTGAAGTCCTAAGAAAAAATTCAGTTCACCCATCATACTCATCTCAAATTCACTCTTCATTAAGTCTCCAAAGGAATGAGCATGAGTTTCAGAAGTAGATCCAAACACTATATCATCAACATAGATTTGAGCAATCAAGATATGCTTGGACTCTCTTTGAATAAAGAGAGTTTTATCCACATTTCCTCTCATAAATCCAGATTCAAGTAAGAAAGAGGTGAGTCTCTTATACCAAGCTCTAGGAGCTTGTTTGAGTCCATACAAGGCCTTGTTCAGCTTATAAACATGTTTAGGATAATTTGAATCCTCAAATCCTTTAGGTTGCTCTACATAAACCTCTTCATTCAAATATCCATTTAAGAATGCACTCTTAACATCCATTTGAAACAGTTTAAACTTCAAATAGCATGCAATAGACAAAAGCAATCTGATTGACTCTAACCTAGCTACAGGAGCAAAGGTTTCATCAAAATCTATTCCTTCTACTTGGGTGTATCCCTGAGCAACAAGCCTAGCTTTATTTCTGGTTACAACCCCATTCTCATCAGATTTGTTCTTAAAAATCCATTTGGTTCCTATCACATTCAGATTAGAGGGTCTTTCAACCAATTCCCATACATTATTTCTAGTAAATTGGTTTAGTTCTTCATGCATAGCATTTAACCAAGAGTCATCCAACAATGCATCTTTATAAGATTTTGGCTCAAATTGAGATAAATAAGAAGAAAATCTTACCTCATTATGTAATTGATGTCTTGTTCTTACTCCATCTGAAATATTTCCAACAATTTGCTCAGTTGGGTGGTCTTTGAGAGTTTTTGTCAGAGGAACAACTTCATTGTTTGAGGAAGCATCTCTGATTTCATCCTCTTCATCTACAACCTACAAAAATTCACAGTCAATTCCTTCATCATCTATTAACACATTAATAAACTCCATTACAACAGATTTTTGCAAGTTAAAAACTCTGTATGCTCTACTTGAAGAAGAATATCCTAGAAAAATTCCTTCATCACTTCTAGAATCAAATTTTCCTAGATTTTCTCTGTTCCTTAGGATATAACATTTACTTCCAAAAACTCTAAAATATTTCAAGTTTGGCTGTTTTCCTTTCCAAATTTCATAAGGAGTTTGTTTCCACCCAGATCTGACATATACTCTGTTACTTATATAACAGGCAGTATTTATTGCTTCAGCCCAGAATTTTGTTGACACTTTCTTGGCTATCATCATGGTTCTAGCCATTTCTTGCAAAACTCTATTCTTCCTTTCCACAACTCCATTTTGTTGTGGGGTCTTAGGAGTAGAAAATTCATGTTTAATTCCTTGTTCTTCACAAAACTTAGAAAACATCTGATTTTCAAATTCTGTCCCATGATCAGATCTTATTCTAACAATCCTCCCTATTTTCAAGTTCTTTTCAACTTGAATTTGACAGCACAATTGTTTAAAGCAATCAAAACATTCAGACTTTTCTCTTAAAAAATTTACCCATGTGTATCTACTGTAGTCATCTACAGCAACAAAGATATACCTCTTTCCTCCAAGACTTTCAGTCTTTGTAGGTCCCATCAAGTCCATATGAATCAGTTCTAATGGTCTAGAGGTTCCTACAATGTTGGTTTTTTTGTGTGTGGCTTTGATTTGCTTTCCTTGATTGCAAGAACCACACATTCCTTTCTTTTTATTGTTCCCAAACTTGGGAATTCCTCTAACCAATTCAGACTTAGAGATTTTTGACAAATCTCTATAGTTAATGTGACCAAGTCTTCTATGCCACAAATCAATTTCATTGCATATAGAGGATTTTAAAGAGCTTTCATTGTTTCCAATGATTCCATAACAATTGTCACTTGTTCTTACACCTATAAGAACAGTTCTACCAGAATTATCCAAAATTTTACATTCTTTTCTGGTAAAGTTGACAAACAATCTTAAATCACATAACTGGCTAATACTAATTAAGTTTGCCTTTAAACCAGATACAAATAACACATTCTTTAGACAAACTCCATTAGGACCAGTTACTGTTCCTTTACCTTTGACTTGAGAAGTGCTTCCATCACCAAATGTTACACTTCCACCAAAATATTCTTCAACAACTTGGGATTTTCTGAGAAGTACCTTCATCAACAACTTGGGATTTTGAAGGAAGTTTCTTTGACAGATTTGTAACTTCCTTATTTAATGATTCAGTCAATTTTAACAAGGAATCAAATCTGTTATGTAAATCCAAGGACTGACTTTGATTTACTTTCCTCTTACTATCAAAATATCCCTTGGGAAAACCATGCAAAACATGACACTTTGGTCTTATATGACCCCTTTTATTACAATGATGGCACACAGGTATGAACCTATATTCAGAAGAATCAAAATTTCCAGATTTGACAGTATTTCTAAACTATACAGATTTAGATTTTTCAGATTTTGAAGATTTACCTGTTGAGCTTACTTCTCCAGCAGAAATTTTCTGTGTAAATTCCTTATTTTGATTACTTACAATCATTCTCTTTTCAGCAGAATTTGAGCTTTCAGGAACTTCCTTTGAAGTTGATTCCTCATCAATTTGATGATTTCCTGCAGAAAAATTTGACGTACTAGATTTAATTGAATTTGACAATTTCTCAAGTTCACTAACTTTACCTTGAAGTGCAAAAATCTGAACTTCCTTTTCTTTTAATTTTTCAATTTTTTCAGTGAAAGAAGTTACCATAAAATTTTCTTTGACATGTCTTTCAAGTAACTTCTTGTTTATTGAATCTATTTCTGCAAAAGCTTTATTTTTCTCTGTTTCTGACTCCTTCAATTTTTTACTCAGTTTCTTGACTTTCTTCTGAGCTCTATTGAATTCCTTATATAGTTGATTGTAGGCTTCTTGTAATTCTTCTTCATCATCTGATAAACTTTCTTTATTATCTCCTGCAATGTCAGAGATTGAACTACTAGAAGAAGATGAGTAAAAAGAATTGAAAGCAGTAAAATTAGCAGAAATATCCTCATCTGATTGTGAAGAATTATCAGTATTACTGTCATCCCAAGTAACCTGATAATTCATCTTTTTCTTTTTATCCTTTGAGGAACAATCAAAAGCAACATGTCCAAATCCTCTACATTTATAGCATTGAACTTCATCGTTCTGAGAAAATTTCTTCTCCTTTCTTAGATCAGAAATTTTCTTATCAGATCTTCTATTAGATCTATCCATGGATAGTAAAGGATTAGATTGTCTCTTTTTAAACATTCTCTTGAACTTTTTAGCTAAGAGAACTAATTCATCCAGATCTACTTCAGAATTATCTGATTCTTCATTATTTACAGATTTTAGAGCTATTCCTTTATTCCTTTTAGGAATATTCAAATCTAGTTCATAAGTCTGTAAAGATCCTACAAGATCTTCAATTCTCATGGTATCCACATCTTTTGCCTCTTGAATGGCAGTAACTTTTGGTCTGAATTTTTCAGGCAAAGATCTCAAGATCTTTCTAACAACCTTAGATGTAGAGATCTTTTCTCCAAGGTTAAAACTCGAATTAACAATATCCGAAAGTCTAGCACAAAATTCATCAAAGGACTCATCATCTTTCATGTATAGAGTTTCGAAAGATGTTGTAAGTCTTTGAAGTCTAGACAGCTTAACAGCTGAGGTTCCTTCATGAGTGACCTCAAGAATGTCCCAAGCTTCCTTACCTACTTCACATGAGGAAATTCTCCTAAATTCCTCAACACTTACAGCACAAAATAAGGCATTCATTGCCTTGTTGTTCCATCCACATAGATCAGATTCAGCTTTACTCCACTGATCATGAGGTTTAGGCATCACAACACCTCCTTCTGTTGTGATTTCTGGTGGATGATAACCATTACATACCGAGAGCCAGACACGCTCATCGATACATTTCAGGTAAGCTCTCATCCTTGCTTTCCAGTAAGAATAATTGTTACCTTTGAATAATGGAGGTCTAGCAGATCCTCCTTCTTTTCCAAAGTCCATGCTATAGATCTAGATCACACTTTGTATAACAATTCAAAATGAATAGTCTCTGATACCAATTGAAAGAGTAGGAGACTACTCTACAGGTCCTCAATCTACAACAATTATGATCTTAACAATGCGGAAACATACACACAGAATTTATACGAGGAAACCTGAATCCAGATCCAGGAAAAACCTCGAGTCTATATGAGGCGACTAACCCTTAGAATCTCCACTATTAAATGAAAATCAATTACAAAGGAAAACACACTTAACCTTTACAATTGAACTCACTCAACAGCAATCCACAGCTCGAATCCACAAACTGTAACACAACTTGAATCCATAAGCTGCAATTCACGATCTATCCAGATCCACAGCTCGAATCCACGAACTGTAACACAACTTGAATCCAAAAGCTGCAATTTACGATCAATCCAGATCCACAGCTCGAATCCACGAACTGTAACACAACTTGAATCCACAAGCTGCAATTCACGATCAATCCAGATCGTGACAATCACCTCAGAGTCCACTGAGATGATCCAATGCAATAGGAATCCACCTATGCATCCAACAAGCTCGATCACCAATCCAGGAGATCATACAATCATGTGAAGTTCCGAAATGAAGAAGAATACTCAAACTTCAATTCCAGGAGATCTCTCTCAGATCTCCCCCTCACTCGATCACCGACTCTCTAAAGATGAATTGATTGAATCTCGAACACCTCAAGATCCAAATCGCATTGATCAAAAGAAAAGTCCTTCCAAAAAAAATATAGCTCGTCTATTTAAAGAAGAAAACTCAGATCGCATCGAGCGCTGGTGGCATCGCCTTGCGATCGTGGTAGACGGCTGCTAATGGGAGGGAACGCGGCATGTGCACAGCTGATTTTTAGATTCTTCAATCTTGCTCTGCGCTACCAGCGGCGTGTCGGCGTCGCCTTACGACACAGGTGCGCGTACTTTACTTTTACAGCGCTATTTCACTTATGCGCTACCAGCGGAGTGTTAGCGGCGTTGTTCCTTGCAAGTGCCTTTTACTTTCACAGCGCTATTTCACTTATGCGCTGCCAGCGGAGTGGTAGCGGCGTTGTTCCTCGCAAGTGCCTTTACGAAATGTTCTTTATTTAGAAAACCTTACATTTCCTTGAGCTACCAGCGGCGTGGTAGCTGTGTGGCAGCATTACCTTCCTCTTTATTAAATTCATAGAACTTATATTTTGATTCTGCACATCTTGAAGATTATTAGAAGATATAATTTGTCAAACATTTGCCATATAAGGAGTGTGAGTTTTCACACTTACAATGACTATGGAGCACGATTGCTTTCTACATGTTAGAAGGTGTCATCAAAGCCAATTATATATGGATAACAAGCATGCACCACCAAGGGAATTGCATAACATGACATCACCATGGCCCTTTTCTATGTGGGGCATAGATGTCATTGGCATGATTTCTCCTAAGGCATCGAATGGGCATAGATTTATCTTGGTGGCAATCGACTATTTCACCAAGTGGGTAGAGGTGGCTTCATATGTAAATATCACAAGTAGCCATGTTCTTAAGTTTTTGAAGCACAACATTATTTTTCGCTATGGCCTGCTGTAACGCCCCGGATCCGTGTTGTTCAATAAAGATATAACACGTCTCACGGAGTGTTAGGTAAGGATCTTAATCATTTGTGATCGCTGGATAATCACCTAACTAAATCATATCAGAGTGCACAATCATACTTTATCTAAGAATTCAATATTCAAAACTCAACTAAGATTCAAGTGGTACAACCTCAATCTACTTTATTACACCTCAATCATTCAATTAATTCAAAGTTCAATTCAAAATAACCTACAAGTCTAAGGGATATAATAGTAGTCTTCCTCCCTATATGTCTCAATCGGATCTACCCCAAAAGTCGCCTCACCTCGAGTATTTGAAAAAACAAAACAAAAACAATAGAGTGAGATACGAATATCTCAGCGAGTAGCATATGCATGCAGAAATAGTTAACAACAGTTCAAATTATGCATCGATAAATAACCAGTACGATTAAGCAACCAATACAATCTCCAAGTTTAAAACCAAAACCAATAATCATTTCCAATCACATTTCAATTCAATACTGACAACACATCGATTGGTCAATGTCATGACTATTGTTAAGTTGATAAATTAAACATGCCAAGTAGACACTCCACACCTCCATGTACATAGTTCCAACCTTCTCAGGGTTTCTGAAACTCTGAAATGACGGCCTACTCTGGGTTTCGTCATCCAATGCCGGCCTACTCCCCGGGTTTCGGCATTAACAACCAGGCCTACTCAGGGTTTCTGGCTGCTTTACACTAGTCGTGGCAACACACAAGGCCATGCAATTTCAACAACCAACAATAACATTACATTACCAAGCTTAAGCATGGTTCCAGGACAAGCTAAACCAACGTAAAATCACAACTCTGACTTCAAAATAAAACAATACGTTCAACATCATGTATAACTCAACCAGTTCACCACATGTCCCTCTGGACCAAAACGGTACCTCATGTATCTTCAGCATTTACTCAAAATTCACAACACATGTTCATTTGTAATAAAACCCTTTACTCACACCAAAAGAAAATCTTTACAATACATTTCAAAAACTTGCAATCAAGTAAAAATCAGATTAAATGAATTCGCATTCAAGTACAGTATATAACAACAGGAAACTAAATTAGGAACTCCTAGGGTTAGGTACAATGAGATCATCTATCATTAGCCCTTTAGAAATAACCATGGATGCTCCTAAGAATTTCCAGAATTTCCACTTATATTCTCAAAATCATCAAATACAGCTTAGTTTGGTCAAAAATTCTCTTCGGCAAGATATTGAACCATGCGCTGACCTCCAGCACTAGGCGCGAGGTCGGCGGATAGGTCATTGGTTAAAATAATTAAGTCGCGCTTACTTAAATTGGGTAGGCGCGAACTAGGCGCATGCTACGCGCGAGACTAGCGCAAGATGGGCGGAAAGAAAAGGGGTCCGCGAGAGCTAGGAGCACAATGAGCGCGAGCTTGGCGGATAAGGGAAAAAGTCCTTGCGCCGACTACATGTAGTTGGCGCTAGGTAGCGCCAACTCGGCGGATGCTACCCTGGATTCTTCAACTCTCTGTTATTTCCAGATCTACACAACTGACCGAAATTGTTCTGTCTGTAACCATTTCCCTAGCCTCCTACTATTCCCAGAAGATGTTTAAAACACTTTTGAAATTATTCTAGACACATTTTTATTTATCTCATTCAAAACTTACGCTTGGACTATCTTCTTCCAGAAAACACACAACTCACGCTCAAACTATCTTCTTCCAGAAAACACACGTGCATCCAGATTAAACTCACTAATCAATACAAAACCCAGTTTTAAAACGATGCTACTCACCTCTTGCACCTTTATATCCCAGCAACAATAACTACTCGAACCACGGCCGATCACCAACAGTCGTCCGCCTGGTTGCTATCGTCGCCCAGATGCTCCTCTGGTCGCAAGAGGAAAAACCCTTCTGAAATCCTTGATCACGAACACACCAAAACGGCCGGATCTCTCACAGTTTCTCTTCTCTCCCCAACGAAAACCTAGATCACAATCGGGTAGCCGCAATCGCCAATAGCCTTCAGTTACGAGTATACGAGTATTCTAAAAACTAAAACCTAATTTTCCTTAAGTATTTATACCTTCCATATGAAGATTGCCGCTCGACGAACTTTTGAAATTCCTTGATTCCGTGCGTGCTCGCCCACCGAAATCCCTACATATACCCACAGCTCCTTAAGTTGATACGTCCACATAATTAATTTAAATAAAAATAATTCTTAGCAAAAGTCAGGGTTTTACACCTGCCAAACGCCATAGTATCAGATAACGCTTCGAATATTAAGAACAAGGATATGAAGAAGATGTGTGAGCAATTCCAGATTACCCATCACAAGTCCGCTCCGTACAGACCAAAGATGAATGGGGCAGTAGAAGCAGCAAATAAGAATATAAAGAAGATCATTCAGAAGATGGTAGTGAGCTACAAAGATTGGCATGAAATGCTATCACTTGCTCTACATGCCTACAAAACCTCAATCCGGACTTCAACTGGGGCAACCCCGTATTCCCTAGTCTATGGGATGGAAGCAGTTTTGCCAGTGGAAGTAGAAATCCCATCACTTAGAGTGCTCATGGAAGCTGAATTGGAAGAAGCTGAATGGATACAGTCAAGACATGATCAACTCAATCTGATAGAGGAAAAGCATTTGAAGGCGCTTTGTCATGGCCAATTGTATCAGAAGAGAATGGCTAGGGCTTACAATAAGAAGGTGAAACCCAGAACTTTCCAGGAAGGGAATTTGGTTCTAAAGAAAATCTTACCATTTTTTGAAGACCCTCATGGTAAGTTCAAGCCAAATTGGGAAGGGCCTTATGTTGTCAAGAAGGTCCTATCAGGGGGTGCACTCATCTTGACGGAAAAGGATGGAAAAGATTTTCCTGAGCCAATTAACTCTGATGCAGTAAAGAGGTATTTTCCTTGAATGAATATTACTAGGAAATTATCCGGGGCCATTTTTCTTTATTTCCCAAAAATTTTAATCCTTAGTTTAACCAAGTCGAGCCTGTTCGTTTCTTTGATAAACCTAAACTGGTACTTACAGTGGTATACTTGGGCAAAGCCAATTGGGGCAAAAACAAAAGAAAAATGGACAGAAAAAGAAAAAAGAAATGGCAAATGAAAGCCAAGTGCAAAAAAGAAAAGAAATGAGCAAAGTGTGGGGAATCAGGGTTACATGCATCATGACTATAAGTCCAATTGACCTATTTTCATGGTTGGAAAATTTTGAGCCTTTAATACCCTTTCTTTCATAAACCGAGCCTAGCCTTCATTTTGTCCTATTTATAAGCCCTTGGTGATCTTAGTATATTCTTTCAATGATCAGAGCAAGGATTGGTGATGACGGAATGCAGAAGCCGACCCTAGTGAAAACCGTAACTGGTGCTAGGGGCAATCTTGGCAAGAAGAAAAGAAAAAAAAGAAAAAAAATCAGAGGTTGAGTTGATCATGTTATCCAAGCTTGAAGAGAAATCAGCACGAGTACTGAGACTGAGCAGATTGGGAATAACGGGATCGAACATGGAGGAAAAGTCATTTGGGGATGACTCTAAAGGTCCTAGGATAGACAGATCTGATCTCTCCTTATTGCTTGAATTACCCCTTTCATTATTCAATTTGATTTCAATTCTTTTAATTCTATGTGATTAAGTGTTTTGGACCAAAATTCAAAAAAAAATAATAAAATACAAAAAAGCAACAAAAAATTTATATTCTGGCCAGTGATGAGAAATCAAATACTTTTCATAAAACCTTTGTTTTTACAAATATCTAAGAATTCTAAGGCCAATAGTATAAAAACTTATTTTGGAATAAAATCATGTGTCTTTCCACTATTGGAGTTTGATTTGATATAAAGGTATGAAAAAAAAAATACAATAAAGTGAGCTAATCCCTATCTCCAAGCCGCTCCTCAAGCTCTCGAATCCAAGCCGCCTGAACCACAATAATTCTAGAAGCTCCCTCTGCATCCGGATAGCTCAAAAAGGAGATGACCTTATCTGAAAGTGCCTGCCTGATCCTCATGCTTCTAAGGTTGGTTAAAGCATCCTGGTGCTTCTGCCGCAACACTCGAACTTCAAGCGGCAAGCCTGCCTCTGCTCCTCGAGTTGCTTTTCCATAGCAATACGGACGGATACCTGCTCTTCAAGTTGCCTCTCCAGATCAAGGCCTCGTATCCTAAGCTCTTGGGCTTCTCGTACCCATATCTGCTGAAGTCACTTGTGAGATGCTCTTTCGGACTCCAAAATGTCTTCATAAGTGGGAGCCAAAACTACAGGAGGATTCTCGGGTACTGGGGCTTGACTCTGAACCTGCTCCTTGATCCCAAAAAAGTAGTCCTTCACATGGGACTCTGAGAAGACTGGGCCCCGCATAAAACGAATATAGGACCATTCCCTCATCAACCAAGTGTTCAGCTTCATGGTGGTTGGTGAAAGTGGCCCAAGATAGTCCTCATATCCACTTGGGGTTATAATCCCCTGGGTTGTTCTGAATTGCCGAAGAACTCTCAAGGGGAGGTAGAGTACAGCATATCTCAAGCCTGCTAGAACCAAAAAGTTTCTATCTCTGAAGCTGATCACTGTCTCTGCATTGGATTGATAAGTGCCAGGCCACCTCACCTGATCATCCTGGAGTGTAGCCAAGAAAGTAAACCACCCTATTTGCCTCCTGGGATGTCAGGACACCCCCGGTTGCTCATCAAGACCGGAACTTTCAGGCTTGGAAAGAAGTGCCAATTAATCTCCTCAATCTGACTCAGGTGATCAAGTAACCAAAGCTACAGAAAGGGAGAAGTATTTCAATGTATTGTAGAAAAAAAAGAAAAGGAATTTTACCTGCAGAATAGGGGCACATGACAGGAAGCGCTTCTTCTTCCTGTGATAGCAGTCGGTCAATGCCTGGTACATCCCCGCCAAGATCATAGGGGCCAATCTCTCTCGCTCCCTAAGCTGGCAGATAACTGAGATAAGGGCCAAGTCAACCTCATCATCATCCCGTGGGAAAAGTAACTGGTTGACCACCATCAAGGTCAAGGCATTGAACCTAGTCTCTTTGTTTTCCCCCCTCAAGAGCTTCTCAATCAGAAAAGACTTGGATAAGGTCAAAAGTGTGTCAGAATCCCCTAAATCCTTCTTCCCTATACCCAGAAAGGTGGAAGCCTCTTTCTTGTAGCTAGGCTTAAGGGGTGGGTTTATTACATTCTCTGCAAACCTCAAGCCAAGGATGGTTTCAACCTCTTCAATGGTTGGGGTCATCTCTTTGTCTCCAAATGGAAACAGATTCAAATCAGGTACCCAGTGCCCAATCATGGCCTCAATAATTTTCCACTTAAACGGGATGGAAGGGATGAGCAAGATGTGACCTAGGTGAATAGAATCCCATTTGATCTCTTCATCAAGGGTCATAGAGTTAACCCACCTAGTGTAGAATGAATCTACGGGGTTGTACCTAGTGAGATTAGGGGGTTTTGCTCTAAAAGGTTGCTTTGCAGGGGAGGCTGCGTTGACAGACAATAATGGAGCAGAAGATGATCCGAAGGCCATTGGGGATGATTGGAGCTTGCTAAGAATCAATGGGATGAAGAAAATTGGAGAAAATGGGTTTTCTAAACTCAAAAAGTCGTCAAAATGACGCAAATCCCGAGGCCAGCACATTTTATAATATAAATAATGGTATCCGACATATTATGTCGGATACAAAGTAATCTTTTTATATCCGATGCAAAATATCGGATACAAGAAATTTTTCTTGTATCTGATAGATTTCATCGGATACAAAAAAATTACACCTTATCCGACCTGATATATCGGATACAAGAAAAAAGAACAAAAAAAGAGGAAAAGGAAGAAAAAGTTCAAATTTTTTACCTATTTTACCTGTATATATGTTATAAGTGCAGAAAAAAATGAAAAGAAAAAGAAGAAAAAGAGAGAATAGGAGAAAATGAATGAAAAGTTTTTCATATATGTACAAATCTCGTTTGTACAAGGGTGATATAAATGTACAAAAATCCTAATCTATAGCTCCTCTGTAGGATCACCCCCGCATCCTCTACCACGTGCTCCTCTGCGGCCTCTACTTCGAGATGGTAGGCGCCTGAAGACATGTGTCAGAATGCACTCGGCAACGTAGCATGGACTCTGGCCCAGAATGGACTAAACCTAGTACGTGAGGCAGTAAGCTGAATTGTCAGGATATGGGCCCGTGGGAACAGAGTCAGATGAAGAGGCCTCGGGCTCAGCAAGAGTAGGCTCAGCTGGAGGGACAACTGCATCGGGCTCAGCAGGAGCAGGCTCAGCTAGAGGGACAACTGCCTCAGGCTCAACTGGACCCTCAGTCAAGGCAATATCAGCTCCCACAGCTCCAGAAGTCTCGGCAGCAGCAGAAGGAGGATCAGTAACAGAGACAGCTGGATTAATGGAAATGAAGTCAGAAATTAAAATACCATAACCAACCAAAGAGATGTAACTGAAGTAAACTTACCAGGGACATCAAGAGCAGGAGCAGGAGCCATCACAGGAGATGAGGTGCTAACAGGATCGACAGCAGCAGCAGGAACAAGAGATGCAACCAAGATGGCATTAAGGTCAGGAACAGTAGCCAAGGTGTCCTCGGCATCAGCAACACGAACGGGAGATGGGCCAGATCAGGAGGATCTGGCTCAACTGTGACATCATGATCCGGGGCCAGATCTTGCAAAAGTCAAACAGTTCATATTAGAACAACAGGGAAACAATGAAATGAAAGAAATGGAGTTGTAAAGAACTATATACCTGTCATGTCCCGTGCATCTCTCTGGGCCACGGTCGCATCATGCCTCGCAATCAAATCATCAACTTGTAGACACCCCAAAATTGCACGATTTTTTATAAATCTTGAAGGATAGAAATATTTTATTGGAATTTTCAATTCTTTGCATTGGGTTTGAGATCCTTAACCCATTTGAATCCAAAACCGCAAGGGAAAAGGCTCGAATTCAATCTTTTGTGCAAAGTCAAACTTTTTCTGGTTGAATTTTGTTGACTTTTGACCCCAGAAAATAAAATATTTTTTAAAGCAAGATTTCAAGATAATTTTTCCCGGTAATCAGGTTTTTAGCAATGTTATTGCATAAATGAATTTTTTGAGATTTTAAATCTTGATGAATACCTTGGTATTAACATATTGAACCTTTTTATCAGACTTGAAAAACCGGAATTTTGCCTTGAACTGGAAAGTTGACTTTTTATTCACTTTGAATTTGGGTCTAGAACTATTTTTAATGGATTCAAATGGGGGGTGTTTGCTTATTTACATGTAATATCTTAAGTAAATGGAGATTAAAAAATACGATGACATTTACTTAAACGATATTATATGTAAATAAGTATTGCCCGTGCAGGCAAGGGTCAGTGCCATGCAAAAGTTGTGCAGAGAAGCCTTTTTTTTTGTATCCGACATTATATGTCAGATACAAGCCTTTTTCTTTGCATCCGAATTTTATGTCGGATACAAAGATCTTTGTTTGTATCCGACCTGAGTTGTCGGATACAAGGGTTTTGCTCAAAATTGGAAAATTACGAGAGTTTTCACTTTTTTACTGTTTTACACATCTCTATGAGTGAGAATTCTCGAAAATAGCCTTAGGGTCTAGGTTGGGGGATTCTAGACATGTGTTTGTGCCTACCATTAGGGCACCCCTTGCCCTAGCCTTTGCCTATAAATAGGAGGCCTCTCCTCAAGCAAAGGGCCAAGAGTTGGAGATTGAAGAGCTCCAAGTGAAGAAGAGAACCTCTGCCCCATTGCTTCCAGAATGCAGGTAAGCCCTAACCCTCTTTTAATTTTTGTTTTTAAATTCTAGGGTTAGTTCTCTTTTTCTACCTTTCTGTAGAATAATGGCCTACTATTTGTGCTTGAAACCCCTCTCCCTACTCAAAGTACCTCAAGACTCTCTCTAGCCGTAAAACGTGAAAAGAGATCTAGGGGAAATGAGAACAGGAGTTGACCCTTAGTCATAGAACCCTCTTGAATAGCCTATGATTGTGTGAAACCCCATTCCCTACTCAAAGTACCCCAAGATTATTTCTAGCCAAAAAAGGTGAAGAGAGAACTAAGGGAAACGAGAACGGGAATGGAACCCTAGACATAGAACCTCATTTGATTAATGTACTTTTAATGCTATATGTTGTGATGTATTGATTTAAAGAGATGATTTTTACATATGCACACATTGCACTTGTTTTTTTCAAATCGGTTTGTATTTTGGATTTATCGTATTCATTGTGATAGATCTGAAATAAATGGCCCCAAGCATTTCTGGGACATTTCTCAATGATTTTCAAAAGGATACAAGCAAGTTTATCTTTGAGTATTGAAGACCTCATGGTCTAATTTTTCTGTTTTGGGCATTTTTGCTTCGTTTTAGGGGTTTTGGTATATTCTCTCCAATCTAAGAGAATGGTGAGCCAAATTCGTGCCCTATTTCCTCCTATAGGTTTTTCAATACTTTTTCAAATGATTTTAGTTTGGATTGCATGGATTACACACATTTGATCATTGTTTTGGGTTGATTTTACTTAAAAATGTCAAAACTGGACAGCATCTATACCCTAACTTCAGACACTCATAACTTCATCATCCGGATGAATTTTGGAGTGATTCCAAAGACATGTGAAAGGTGAGACTGTCTAGTTCTTGTCTATAAAATTTCAACCATTTTTATGGACTGGATTTTTGACACCATTCGATCAAAGTCGACAGGTCAGTTCAGGCCAGATCGCTGAACCTGTCACTTTGAAGGAGCACCATCTGCTCGTTTTAAGTCCGATTAGAGTGATTTTGATTTTTGTGTTTTCCTTTATGAGTATACTTTCAAATCCAATTGGTTTCAAAAAAATTTTATTTCATTTGTGTCTTATGTGTCTGATTTACTCAGAACTGTCCCATAGCACAATTCTGTGCTGATCTGTGATCCTCTAGGCATGTTTGTGAGGTCACACAAGTCACATTCGAATGAAGTTTCATGTGAGGCTTATTTCATTTGAAATATGGCACCATGTACTTCATTCTTGCAAATTTTTAAAGATTTATATGGAGCCAATTTTCACAAATAGGTTTTCAAGGTTGCCCACTTACCACTTTTATAAACTTATAACAGGGAATTTCAAACAAGCATAGCTCTTTGGATTTTAATCGGATCTACTTGAAAATTTTCCTAAGCCTTCTATTTATCATAGTCTTTCAAATGGATTTGGTTTGATTCAATTTAAATTTGATTTGGATGATTTCAAGACAAATGGCTCCATCTTTTACCGAATTTTCTGGATTTGTCTTAACTTGGTTGTGTTCAAGTTTTGCTTTGATCTCCATTTAATAATGATGTCCCAAAAGTGATACTTCTATAAAAGAAAGTCTAAGATTCATTGGACTTCTCATGTGGAGGGATCATACATGTGTTTAATCCTTTTCAAGCTTTTTTGATTATTTTAATTAGCAAGCTTTCTTTATTTTGAGCATGAACAACACTTGGCAACCACCTTGTGTGGGTGAATGGGGGTGCCGAACACCTTCCCTCGTTCATAATCTAATCCCCTTACCCATCTCTGGATTTTTTATTTTTAAAGTGGAATTCTTTTTAATCTAGATTTGCCTTTTTGCATATTTGATAATTTTGGTGTCCATTCACACCTAAAAGGAATGGTGGTGACTCTTCTTTTTTTCGAATCCCGTGTGATGACCGGAAAGTCACGAGATTGATTTTTTCCATGTCTCACAACTGGCGACTCTTCTGGGGACTATGATGAGTGGATCAGGAGGGTATCCATTGGGTGCCTAATAAATCGACCCACTCACGCTGGAGTGACAAAGATCGGTGGGATCTACATCCGAGTTCATGATGATACTGTAAGTTACCTTCTCCCATCTCATTTTCTTCAGTTTAGCATTTATGATTCTAATCCCGTTCTTATTGGCAGGTAGATGAGCTGAATGCTCTGCGGGACCAATTTCAGAGTTAGCGAGCCGCTGTCGATGATATGATTGCCGAGCATGATGCGACTGTGGCCCAAAGAGATTCCCAGATCAGAGAGCTGGAGGCTTTTGTTGCTAAGCTTAGGACTTGACAGGTATCTAGTTCTTTACAACTCCATTTCTTTCATTTCTATGTTTCCCTAGTGTTCTGATATGAACTGTTTGACTTTTGCAGGATCCGGTCCTAGATCATGGTGTTGCCTTTGAGCCAAATCGTCCTGTTCCTGGTCCATCTCCGGTTCGAGCTGCTGATCCGGAGGACGCCCCGGCCGCTGACCCGGTTGTATCTCCTGTTCCTGCTATTGCAGCTGATCCGGAGGACGCCCCGACCGCTGACCCGGTTGTATCTTTGATTCATTTTGGTACTTCAATTTCTGACTTTATTTCCATTAATCCAGTTGTTTCTGTTCCTGATCCTCCTTCTACTGCTGTCGAGACTTCTGGAGCAGTGGGTGTTGAGACTGCTGTGGCTGAGGACCCAGTTGAGCCTGAGGCCGCTATCCTTCCAGCTGAGCCTGAGGCTTCCTCATCAGATTTTGTTCCCATGGGCCCATATCCTGACAATTCGGCCTACTGCCTCACGTACCAGGTTCAATCCATTCTAGGCCGGAGACCACGCTACGTTGCCGAGTGCCTTTTGACACATGTCTTCAGGCACCGACCATCTCAAGGTAGAGGCCGCAGAGGAGCACGTGGCAGAGGACACGGGGGTGATCTTGCAGAGGAGTAGTAGATTAGGATTTTTGTGTATTTACCTCATCCTTGTACAAACGAGATTTGTATATATATGAAAAAACTTTTCATTCATTTATAAAAAATCAATCTCGTGACTTTCCAGTCATCACACGGGATTCGACAAAAAGAAGAGTCGCCACCATTCCTTTTAGGTGTGAATGGACACCAAAATCATCAAATATGCAAAAAGGCAAATCTAGATTAAAAAGAATTCCACTTTAAAAATAAAAAATCCAGAGATGGGTAAGGGGGTTAGATTATGAATGGGGGAAGGTGTTAGGCACCCCCATTCACCCACACAAGGTGCTTGCCAAGTGTTGTTCATGCTCAAAATAAAGAAAGCTTGCTAATTAAAATAATCAAAAAGGCTTGAAAAGGAATAAACACATGTATGATCCCTCAACATGAGAAGTCCAATGAATCTTAGACTTTCTTTTATGGAAGTATCACTTCTGGGACATCACTATTAAATGGAAATCAAAGCAAAACTTGAACACAACCCAGTTAAGACAAATCCGGAAAATTCGGTAAAAGATAGAGCCATTTGTCTTGAAATCATCCAGATCAAATTTAAATTGAATCAAACCAAATCCATTTGAAAGATTATGATAAATAGAAGACTCAGGAAAATTTTCAAGTAGATCCGATTAAAATCCTAAGAGCTATGCTTGTTTGAAATTCACTGTTATAAGTTTATAAAAGTGGCAAGTGGGCAACTTTGAAAACCTATTTGTGAAAATTGGCTCCATATAAATCCTTGAAAATTTGCAAGAATGAAGTACATGGTGCCATCATTCAAATGAAATAAGCCTCACACGAAACTTCATTCGGATGTGACTTGTGTGACCTCACGAACATGCCTAGAGGAACACAGATCAGCACAAAATTGTGCTATGGGATAGTTCTGAGTAAATCAAACACACAAGACATAAATGAAATCAAAAAATTTTGAAACTAATTGGATTTGAAAGTATACTCATAAAGCAAAACACAAAAATCAAAATCACTCAAATCAAAATCACTCAAATCGGACTTAAAATGAGCAGATGGTGCTCCTTCAAAGTGACAGGTTCAGCGATCTGGCCTGAACTGACCTGTCGACTTTGATCGAATGGTGTCAACAATCCACTCAATAAAAATGGCTGAAATTGTACAGATAGGAACTAGATAGTCTCACCTTTCACATGTCTTTGGAATCACTCAAAAATTCATCCGGATGATGAAGTTATGAGTGTCCAAAGTTAGGGTACAAATGCTATCCAGTTTTGACATTTTTAAGTAAAATCAACCCAAAACAGTGATCAAGTGTGTGTAATCCGTGCAATCCAAACCAAAATCATTTGAAAAAGTATTGAAAAACCTCCAGGAGAAAATAGGGCATGAATTTGGCTCACCATTCTCTTCGATTGGAGAGAATATACCAAAACCCCCAAAACGGAGCAAAATGCCCAAAACCGAGAGGTTAGACCATGAGGTCTTCAATTCTCAAAGATAAACTTGCTTATATCCTTTTGAAAATCATTAACCAATGTCCCAGAAATGCTTGGGGCCATTTATTTCAGATCTATCACAATGAATACGATAGATCCAAAATACAAGCCGATTCGAAAAAAACAAGTGCGATGTGTGCATATGTAAAAATAATCTCTTTAAATCAATACATCACAATATATAGCATTAAAAGTACATTAATAAAATGGGGTTCTATGTCTAGGGTTCCATTCCCGTTCCCGTTTCCCTTTGTTCTCTCTTCGCCTTTTTCGGCAAGAAATAATCTTGGGGTACTTTGAGTAAGGAATGGGGTTTCACACAATCATAGGCCATTCAAGAGGGTTCTATGACCAAGGGTCAACTCCCATTCTCGTTTCCCCTAGATCTCTCTTCACGTTTTACGGCTAGAGAGAGTCTCGAGGTACTTTGAGTAGGGAGAGGGGTTTCAAGCACAAACAGTAGGCCATTATTCTATAGAAAGGTAGAAGAAGAGAACTAACCCTAGAATTTAAAAACAAAAAATTAAAAGAGGGTTAGGGCTTACCTGGGTTCTAGAAGCAATGGGGCAGAGGTTCCCTTCTTCACTTGGAGCTCTTTAATCTCCAACTCTTGGCCATTTGCTTGAGGAGAGGCCTCCTATTTATGGGCAAAGGCTAAGGTAAAGGGGAACCCTAATGGTAGACACAAGGATGTGTCTAGAGTCCCCCCACTTAATCCTAATGCTATTTTCTGGAATTCCCCCTCCTTAAACAAGGATAAGATGGTAAAAAGTGAAAACTTTCGAAAAACCCTAATTTTGAGCAAAATCCTTGTATCTGACAACTCAGGTCGGATACAAGTAATAATATTTGTATTCGACGAAATCCATCGGATACAATTAAATTTATTTGTCTCGGTGTAATAATGTGCAAATTTTACCAGCGGTTTGAAAAACCGCCGGTAATAACCCGATAACACGTCCTTTACCGGCGGTTAAACCACTGGTAAAGAACTTTTTCATTTTTTAAAAAAGACTCGATTGCTACTAAAGTTGGACCTTTAGAGGCGAGAAATACCGCCCCTAAAAGTCTCCTTTTAGGGACAGTAACCGTATTACCGCCCCTAAAAGGATCCTTTTAGGGGCGGTAACCGTATTACCGCCCCTAAAAGTCCCCGTTTAGGGGCGGTAACCTTATTACCGCCCCTAAAAGTCCATTTTAGGGGCTCTAAAGCGATTACCGTCGTAAAAAAATTTGTCTCGGTGAAATAATGTGAAAGTTTTACCGGCGGTTTTTAAAACCGCCGGTAATAACCCGATAAAACTTTTTCATTTTATTAAAAAGACTCGACTGCTACTAAAGTTGGACCTTTAGAGGCGGTACATACTGCCCCTAAAAGTCTCCTTTAAGGGGCAGTAACCGTATTAGCTCCCCTAAAAGGCTCCTTTTAGGGGCGGTAACCGTAGTACCGCCCCTAAAAGTCCATTTTTAGGGGCCGTAACCATATTACCGCCCCTAAAAGCCATTTATTAAAAAACCAGAAATTACTTTTAGCGGCGGTCCACCAGGTACCGCCGCTAAAAGACCATTTCTAATGGTCAAGCAGGACTTTTCCCCGCGTTTCAATTTCGATTGTACTTTTAGGGGCGGTAATTACCGCCGCTAAAAGTTTAAGCGCGATTTTCAAATTGAATTCAGCTCGTGGGCGCGGAAAATGTAAGGTTTAGGGGCGGTAATCTGTATGCCGCCGCTGAAACTCAAGTCTATAAATACCCGCTGTGCGCGCGTGGGAAACGCGGCACGAGGTAAGTTCGGAGTCGCCACTGCCTGATGGGGTGCAGGCGGACACCTGGGTGCCTAATCTTGTTTATTTAGGGCTTTTGGGTCTGCGGCTTGAGATTCTAAGGTTGGTTCTCAGTTGCGGGCTGGGGAAGTCCGTAGACACCCCAATCCGCCCCGTCGGATGACGGGTCCCGTGGGTTCCCTATCTCGAGTCAGTTTTTTTACTTTGGTTCTCACCCGATTCCTAATCCCGCATGTATTTTCGTTAGGTCTTGGTGGGACCACCTGAGTGGTGTGGGTCCCTTTAGTTGGTTTTATCTTTACTTATCTTTGAGCTCTCTGAGTCTGATTGGGTGGGCCCCGTTGGAAGGCCCACTAGTGCGCCTTGGTGGGCTTAGTCCAGCCCGTGGGCCCTTGTGGGCCTCGGCCTATCCTAGGAGGCCCTGTGGGCTTTGGTTAATGTATTGATTTTACATGGGGGTTCAAGTTTGATTATTAAGTTATTTTCATGCGAGTGGTGGGCCGGATTGGTTTGGGGGCCCCTTAGGCGGGCCCACCTGGTGGCCAAGTGATTTTCTGTTATCTTATTTTAGTTTGCCAAAGTGGGCTGGTCATTGGGTTTGGGGCCCATGATCCAGGCTTTGGGCTTTGAAAGCCCAGTTCCTCAGAGTTTAGGGCTTGCACCCTAACCCGGTTCAGTTGGCGGGCTTTAGCGGGCCCGACAGGCCCTAGCCCATGGTCTCGGCCAAACCACACAGTTTATGCATTCATTCACATCCGGGTGCGGGTGAGCCGTATTGGGTTTGGCCCATCCGATTAGTTTGGTTCATTTTGCTTAATCTTGCTTAAGTTGCATGCATTGGGGTTTATTGGGCTTGGTGGGCCCCGTTGGAAGGCCCACTAGTGTGCCAAGTTGGACTGGTTGGTCCAAGTCCCATCTTGGGTTTCCGGGTGGCCCGGAAACCCTGTTGGCTTAATGGTTTTGACACAAATCATCTCAAAATTCGGCAATATATCTCAATACACAAAAAAACATGCTTCTGTGTGTATCCAGTAACTCAGGCCGGATACACAAGGTCTGCAGGTGATCTGGTCAGAGTGACCGGATACACAGGGCCTATGGGTTATCCGGCCTTGGTGGCCGGATATGCTAAGGCCTCAGGTGATCCGACCTGAGTTACCGGATCACCTTGGAATGGGCTTTTTTGGGCTTTGGCCTTTCGGGATTGATCCCAGGGGCTCCCATGGAGGTTTTAGGAGTTAGGTGGGCCCTCGGATGGGCCCACATACGTACAGGTTTGGGAGAAGCCACCTTTGGCTTCTCCTTCTTGGTCTTTTCGGTAAAGGCAATGGGGAAGGCGTGAGAATGGGGGATCTGCTGGGAACAGCAGGTGTAAGGTGGGGAGGCAGGCTGCCAAGAGCGGCCAGGTGCTCTCATGAGGATATGGCCGCAACCAAAGGGGGTGGGGGAGCATGTTTGCGTGCACACACACCAAAGATAGCAAGCAGTTAGCACAAAATCAGTGCACATAATCAGTGACATGCATGATTAAGAAAAAACAGTAGTTATGCATGGGGCATGGAGGGGCTGATTGCACGAAACAGCGAGAGAGATGAGACCCCCGTGTGGCCCTAGCTATGAGGAAGGACATGCTTTAAGGGAGGGTTGGTTCTAGCATGCATGGATAAATAACTAAACCACACATATACAAAAAGACAAGGACCTAAGCTATCATGCATCACATGTAATTCACAACAAGGTCCTACCAGCTATAATCACGCATTTTCGCTTGAAAAGAAGAAAAAAAAAAAGGGAAGGGAAAGAGGGGGATTGCATATAGGTGTACAAAAGATCACATGCTAAGGAGGAACATGCTCCTCCCAAAAAACTTAATACGACCCCGTGGACAGCAACCAAAGGAGATAAAGAAGTGTGTTAAAATAAGTCCTTATGCTTCCTTAAAAGTCCTACGTAGACTTCTTACCGGTGGTGACTTCATGCCATGGAAAGAATACCAAATGCATGCTCAAGTCACCTTAGAGAAGAACTCATGCAAGGGATGAGACCAAGCTTGAAAATTATTTTAGAAAATTCCTATTTTAACATATGTGCAACACAAGGCTACTAGGAACCTCACCTGATGGTCCTTGATCCTCTAGGCAAAGTGGAGCCTCCTCCTTGCAGCAAAAACACAGCTAGAAGTCCTTCTTCCAGCTCCCAACAGCAGTTCGAAATCCTCTTGTTCAACAAGGAAAGTGAAGAGAAGGAAGAAAGCAAGGGTTTTGGATGGTAGGGGAAGGTGATGGGGGGCAAAGAGGCTGAAATAGAGGGGATTTCGAGTGAGAATGGGTGAGAGAAGAGAGCCCAAAATCGCATGAACAAAGGCCAACCCCGGAAATGAGCTGCTGGTTTGCTATTTATAGAAAACTTAATGTATCCGGCAACTCAGGCCGGATACACTAAGGCCTCTTCGTATCCGGACTTCAAGTCCGGATACACTGGCTTCCCTTTGTATCCGGTAACTCAGGCCGGATACATGACTTAATCATTTTGAAATTTAATGCCGCCGCGAATCTGTCGGCCATGTGGCGCGAATTTCGCGCGAATATCTTTATGTATCCGGCCTTCAAGTCCGGCCATGAAGGATAGGCAGTGTATCCGGTATATGTGACCGGATACAAATCGAAAAAATTATGGATTTGCCCTTCGACTTGACCGATTCGACCGATTTGACCCTTTCGGATATCTACGGATCGCCCATACGAAATTTTTATATTTAAGATTTAGTCCCTAAGATATTTTGCTGCGTTGGCTGCCACGTGTACAGTTCCTGCACCACGTGTGCAGTTTCCGGCTTTTGCTACTCGGAAACTTCGACAGATCATATCTCCTTCACCCGAACTCCGATTCGAGCAAACTCAATTGTGTTAAACTCGTATCGGGGCCCTCTATTTAATGACATGGGGCTAAGCACTTGGCACGGATTCCGAGAAAAAGTCAACTTTTGGCCTTCCCTTAAGTTTGACTACCCTTAGAACCTTTATCCGGACTCCGATTCCTGCAAACCCAGTTGCGCTGGAACCGTCTCGGGATTCTCTATCCATTGGGCTAAAGTAAGGTATTTGGCACGGAACTCAAGGAAAAGTCAACTCTTGGCTTTCCCTCAAGTTTGACTGCCCTTAGAACCTTCATCCGGACTCTGATTCCTACAAACCCAGTTGCGTTGGAACCGTGTCGAGATTCTTTATCCAATGGGATAGATCAAGGTGGCCAAATTTTATCTGATTAACAGGTCAACTTTCCACCCCTCAGGGTTTGACTTCTTGGCCGGGTTTTTACATTTTCTGGCTTTTTGGGAGCGCAAAAATGAGGTGCTTACAGCTGGCCCTCTTTGCCGGAGTCACCTTGCGGATGAATGGCAAAGAGAAAAAGAATCTCGTTTTTGCGCCTGGCATTTCTGTCGACATGGTTGACGAGCTAAGTCTTTTGAATTTTTCACTTTGAGAGGGAAGCGGCCAAATCATGTGGCGTCACTTCCCGGCTTCGGAGTTTCCTTACCCTTTTCTTTCGGGTTTTTGTAGGGCAACCCTTCAACCTTTGATTTAAGTTTGAAAGAAATTAGATTGGGCTTGAGCTCGCCGACCTGTTTCGGCGTTGATGCCAGACACTTGACAATATTCTTTTCTTCTTGTTTGGTCCATTAAAGACTTTAGGTGACTTCAGACTTTTGATCCCTTTTGTGTCTTTTACTTGAAGCTTATCTTTCTTTTGATGGCCCGGGGTTGGGTTAGGGTGTGGACCAGATGAAGAAAAGATGAAGGAAGAATGGAGGAGGAGCTGCTGTTGGTGAGGAGGTGCTTCCAGCGCTGTCCAGTGCCTCAGAGGGGCTCACACACCTGCTCTAATCTATTTACAAAAGTGTGAAATCAAAATTACAAAAGGGGCCATCTTGCCCGGTGACATCTTCATTTATGCTCATTCATGTCTTCTTGTCCCTTCTTTGGTAGTGCTGGCTTGTTCTCTTGGAGAGGCTCTCTAGCTTGGTATGACTGTTGCTGGGGATTGGGAAGGAATCTTTTCCTCATTGCCTCTCCTTTTGATTCGATCCTTGTTACTGGCGAGCGTGGGAGTCCCCCTGGGAAGGATGCTCCACTGGGGATAAGTGGGGATTCCTCACACTGCCATTTTCCTTTATAAGGCGTTTTCCTTTTGCCTGGGCTTGAGCTCTTTATGCTTGTTCAAGCCTTTGTCAAGTGCGAGAGACTCTGCTGAGGATTGAAGTTGGCTTGCTTTGTCCTTTTCTTGCTCTCCTTCGCAAGGCTGGCCTCTTCAGACTGGGCGAGACTTGAGAAGTTTTCATTATTAGGCATCACTCGCTTGAGAGGACTCTACTGGGGATTCCAGACAGGTATCCTGCTCCTTCTGGTGAACGGATTTCACTGGGGTTTTTTTGGAGAAGACGTCCGTCATCCCACTTTTGCTGTACCTATGAAGTCATGAAGGGAACAAGAAGGTCAGTCTTGGACTAGCTGGGGATTAATGCAAAGCATTCTTATTTTCTTTGCTCTGAGCCTCTTGCCCATTGCAACTAGAAATGGCCTCTGCCAAAGTTGAGAGACTATCAACTCAGGTTAGTAGCCCAATGCGGAGCCTCAAATAGTTAAGCAGAACGATTATAGAGAAGACAGGTGTGTTAGTGTGTGCTTGTGTTTGCAATATCAAAGAAATTTTCCATGGTCAGACGGGACTTGGAGTGCTTGGTATTTTCAGTAGCATCGTCATCACAGGCCACTGTGAAGTCTTTAACTCAGGCGCAACCTACCGGTCTTACCCTCTCGGATCTGTGCAATTTTCTCAGTTTACTGTCTGCTACTGTTACTGCTCTCCTCTGTATCTTGCTCTGCTCAATCCAGATGTGACCAGTTTTTTTTTTTAGACCAATCACACAACGCCCTTTTTTCGGGTTTTCGCTGTGTCTAGCCTTTCTAGGAAGCTCTGAATTCCGTCATGGCTGACGAATGCCGACTTAACTGTTTGCCCCGATCATTCTTTTCGGGATCCAATAGGACGAAACGTAGGCTTGGTCTTGGTTATGAAAGAAAGGATAAGCGGCTCAAAAGGCTTTAATTTTTGGGTTTGCAAGGTGCGCTACTTTTATTGCTGGTGGGACTTACATCCTGGCTTATTTGTATCTCTATATTTTTGCTGGGTAGACATTTCCCCATTTTCTGTGTTTCTTCTGTCTTCTTTTTTTTTTTTCTATTGCAATGTGTCTTCTTTTTGAGGTTTTTCTGGGCCAGAACGCCCTGTTTCTTTTTTTTTGCTTTGCTAGGAATGCCCGGTTTGATGTGTAGAACAATTGCACTGGGTTGAAAGAATTTTAAGGCTCAAAATTGTTTAACTAAGGGAGAATTTAAGGTATTTGGAAGGATTTACAGTCTAAAGGGGAGTCAAGGATGGCCTCTCTTCATTTCCCAATCAGAATGATCCTAGGCATAGTACAGTTTGACGGCGTCCGTATTTATTGGCTCAGGAAAAATTGCCCCATCCATTTCTTGCAAGATAAGTGCTCCTCGGGACAAAACCTTGTGGACTACAAATGGCCCTTCGTAGTTTGGCTTGAATTTCCCACGGTTGTCCTCTTGATGGGGAAAGATTCTCTTCAGTACTAGGTCTCCCACTTTGAACTGTCGTGGCTTCACTTTCTTGTTGTAGGCTCGCGCCACTCTCTGTTGATAGAGTTGGCCATGGCACAAAGCCTTGATCCTCTTTTCATCTAATAATTGCAATTGGTCAAATCTGGATTCTTCCCATTCGACGTCACTGATCTCTGCTTCCTTTAGGATTCTGAGCGACGGAATCTGTGCTTCCACTGGGAGGACTGCTTCCATTCCATATTGTGCGCACCTAAATCTGACCTTGATCCTAGATCGCACACCGGGCGCACGTTTTCGTGCGTGCCTCGGGATATTCGGAGTCGCCACTGCCTGAGAGTGCAGGCAGACACGGTTTTGCCCTAATCGGGTCTAAGTCTGGTCTGCGGCTGTTCAGAGTTCTAGCTAAGTCCTCGGTTACGATCCGGGGAAGTCCTAAAGACACCCTGGTCCGCCCCGTCGGTTTGACGGCTCCCTCGGGTCTCCCTGGTTTTTGAGTCAAGTTCACCCTTTTCCTAGACCAGCATGCTGCCTTGTTAGGTCTAGCGGGGCCCTCTGGAGGTGTGGGTCCCTTATTATTTGATTTTATCTTTTATTTATTTTAAGTGAAGTGGGTCGGACCCGGGTCCCATTGGAAGACCCGTGGGTTGCCATGGTTGGGTCGTAGGCCCAGTTGGGTTATTGGGTAACCCATTTTGGTTATTTATTTAAACTATTTACAGATGAAAATGGGCTTAGTGGGTTTGGATTTGGCCCATTAGCCAAGAGTTAAGTGGCCTTGGACCTGTTTATTGAAAACGGGCCTGGTATGGGCCAGTCAAAAGTGGGCCCCACTAGTGGGCCAAAGGGATCTTAATGGGCCTATCTAGGCCCAAAGTCCAAAATGGGCTTAATATAGCCCAAGTGGTTTAAAGGAGTGGTTCAAGCCGGCTTAGGCCGGGTCAGGCCCAACCGAACCAAGAAATTACACTTTTTACATTATTTTTACATTTGCCCGTATTTTCTTTACGGTCTCGCTTGCCCGTGAATGGATTCCGGTCCCCCTTGTCCCTGAATCAAACACGGTCCAGGCTGGACCGGCCTGAGTTTACGGACGCGACCTATTTTGCATGTTTGCTGCCGATTTCAATCTGGATCAGTTCTGTGGCTTTCTTGGGATCTTTCTGCAACTGATGTTGAAGTTTTCAGCTTCTCCAGATTTGGTTCTTGCTTCATTTGGTTCAAAAATGTCATTCTTCCTCTTCCTTTTGTTCTTGGAGGAGGCCATCTTTCTTTTTTATTGTTCATAGCCAGTTTCAAAGGGAAAATAAGGGAATTTACAGGGCTTAGGGATCTCTTTTAAAGGAGTCCACTCTTCCCATACTAAAAAACATATACTTCAAGTCAATGAAAAAGTGTTCTTAGAACACCTCTTTTTTCTTTTCTTTCCTTTTTTGCTTATGATCATATTTATAGAACTTGGCTTAATACTATCAACAACAACCAGGTTAGTGATATCAAAATGAAATAATCAAAGGAAAGTGGAGAAAACTTGAAATGATAACTTTGGTCATATTAGAAAATGTAATATACTTACAATGCTAGTGATGATTTCTCCGATGAATCCGGCAGCGCTTCCGCGTCCTCCAAAGTTTGTAGGGACGAATTGGGAAGGGCTTGGTTAGGCTCGGTTAAGTGGCCTTGGTCAATGGATGGTAAATGAGATGATTGGGCATGGTTTTGGGGTAATCTTATAGCATAGGGGTAATTTGGGTATGAAAAATGATTTTGGTTAGGGATGGTGGTGGTTGGGCAGGGCTTCGGCCGTGGAGTGCACCAGGAGGGAGAGGGGGTAGGCCAGAGAGGGATGGCTTGTCCAAATGAGGGGGGGCCTCTCTATTTATAGGCAAAATTTCCGTGCTCGTATTTGAAGTACGGGCGTGCCTTGCCCGTACTTGAAGTACGGGCGTGCCTTGCCCATAATTAAAGTACGGGCGAAAAACACACATTTGCGAATCTCGCGAATCGGCCGTACGGGACGCGTGTCCCGCCGTACAGCGACGCGTGTCTTCTACCAGAATCTTGCCCGTATTTCAAATACGGGCATGCCCTGCCCGTAATTCAAATACGGTCAGCACGTTTTTAAAATGTTTGGATTTCAAACCTTTATTCAATTTGGTTTTTTGCAAGATTCTTATTCGATTTTTCGATTATTTTATTAAAAAGCGAGATTCTCTTTATTAAAATATTATTAAACACATTTATCTTATTTATTTTATTGGTTTATTCCATTTTTTGCTGCCTTTTTTTTTTTGCCACATGGGCAGTTTTTCTGAAACTTCAATTGCTCATAACTTCTTCATCCGGTGTCCGATTTCAGCAAACTTAGTGTCGTTGGAATCAGTTCGGAACCACCTGTCCACTGGGGTCAAGTTTGGCAGCTGAATTGGGGTCGAGCAAAAAGTCAACTTTTTGCTCCCCAAAAGTTTGACCAGCTCATATCTTTCTCATCTGGACTCCGATTCCAGCAAATTCAGTTGCGTTAGAATCGTGTTGAAATGCTCTTTTCAATGAGATGAAGTTTGATGGCCAAATTTACTTGAATCAAAAAGTCAATTTTTGACCCCCTCAGGGTTTGACTTTTAGTTTGACTTTTCATTTTTCTTTATTTTGGGGATGCAAAAATCAGGTGCTAACACATATACCAGGGAGAAAGTGGTTGCCCGGTTGATGTCCTAATCGACGTCCGATAGGCATGCAGTGCATAGGGCAGCTTCTCATGCCAGTCTCTGTAAGTGACTACCATTTTCTCAAGTATTTTCTTCAGATTCTTGTTGGCAGCCTCTACTGCCCCATTCATCTTGGGCCGGTATGCCATGGAGTTTAGATGTCTGATCTTCAGGTCTTCGCATATCTTTTCCATGTCCTTGTTATTCAGATTCTTTGCATTATCAGTGATGATCGCTTCTGGAACTCCGTAGCGACAGACTATATTGTTTCTGATAAACTTGAGCACATGAGATTTCTTCACATCCACAAAGGACATGGCCTCTACCCACTTGGTAAAATAGTCAATTGCCACTAAGATGAACCGATGCCCGTTCGAAGCCATTGGATGAACCTGGCCTATCATGTCAATTCCCCAGATGGCAAATGGCCAAGGTGATGTCATGGAGTACAGCATATTCGGCGGTGCATGGATGTTGTCAGCATAAATCTGGCATAACATGCATTTTCTGACATGAGCGTAGCAGTCTGCCTCCATGGTCATCCAGTAATAGCCCATCCTTAGAATCTTTCTTGCTAGCATATGCCCATTCATGTGTGCGCCGCACAACCCTCCATGGACTTCCTCGATTAATCTCTGCGCCTCGGATTCCCTGACACATAGTAGTAGGGAGTCATTGTATGACTTCTTGTACAGCCTGCCCCCACTGTAGAAGTACTGCCCTGCCAATCTCTGTATAGTTCGCTTCTCTGCAGCTGAGGCACCCTCTGGCAGAATTCTGTCTCTTATATACCTCTCTATATCTGTGTACCAAAGCTCCTCTTCGGGTGTGCTTTTCTCGACACCGAAGCAGTAAACAGGGTAACGCCGAATTTCTATTTCCAGTGGTTGCACCCAAGCATCATTCGTGATGGTGGCCATTGATGCCAGTGTGGCTAGTGCATCTGCAAATCGGTTCCCATCTCGTGGCATGTAGTCGAATGTCACACTTTCAAATTCCTCTTCTAATTCCTTGAGCAGCTCTTGGTATGGCACTAATTTCACATCTCTGGTCTTCCAGTCTCCCATCACTTGATAGATGATAAGACTCGAATCACCAAATACTTTCAGCTCTTGTATATGCATCTCGATCGCCGCTCGCAGGCCTAACACACATGCTTCATATTCGGCCATGTTGCTAGTGCAATCAAACAGAAGCTTTGCTGCTATCGGGTGATGGACACCGTCTGGGGAGATTAGCACTGCTCCGATCCCTTTTCCATTTACATTCACTGCCCCGTCAAAGAACATTTGCCACTTGGTTTCTTCTATATCATCTGCAGACTCTGTACACATCACATCTTCATCCGGGAAGTGAGTCAGAAGCGGTTGGTAGTCCGATAGTGGGTGCTCTGCCAAGTGATCCGCCGCCGCTTGTCCTTTTATCGCCTTTCTGGTTGTGTAGACAACGTCGTACTCAGACAAAAGGACTTGCCATCTGGCGACCCTGCCAGTGGAAATCGGCTTCTCAAAGATGTACTTCAACGGATCCAGATTGGAGATTAGAAAGACTGTGTGGCTGAGCAAATAATGCCGGAGCTTCTGAGCTGCCCAGACCAAGGCGCAACACGTTTTTTCAAGCACTGTGTATCTGACTTCAATGCTGGTAAATTTCTTGCTCAAGTAGTAGATTGCTTGTTCTTTCCGCCCTTTCTCATCGTGTTGCCCTAACACATATCCTACAGCCGTCTCGGAGACTGTCAGGTACATAATCAAGGGTCGTCCTGGGACAGGCGGGACCAACGTCGGGGGACTCATCAGATAGGCCTTAATTTTATCAAATGCCACCTGACAGTCATCATTCCAAACCACAGGGTTGTCTTTCTTTAGCAGCTTGAATATAGGCTCACACACAGGAGTCATCTGCGCAATGAACCTACTGATATACTGTAATTTGCCTAGGAACCCTCGCACTTCCTTTTCTGTACATGGGGGAGGCATCTCTAGAATTGCCTTTGCTTTGACGGGATCAACCTCGATGCCTCGCTTGCCCACTATGAAGCCGAGCAGCTTTCCTGACGTCACTCCAAACACACACTTGTTTGGGTTGAGCCGAAGCTTGTGCTCTTTGAGTCTGTCAAACATCTTTCCAAGGCTCACCAAGTGGTCTTCTTCTTCTTTAGACTTCGCTATCATGTCATCCACATACACTTCCATTTCTTTGTGTATCATGTCGTGGAACAACAGAGTCATCGCACGCTGATATGTAGCGCCCGCATTCTTCAGTCCAAACCGCATCACGCCATAACAGTAAGTGCCCCAGTGCGTAATAAAGGATGTCTTCTCCATATCCTCAGGTGCCATCCTTATCTGGTTGTAACCAGAGAAGCCGTCCATGAAAGAGAACATCGAATGCGTTGCTGTGTTGTCTACCAGTACATCAATGTGCGGCAGTGGGAAGTCGTCCTTCGGGCTTGCTCTATTCAGGTCTCTATAGTCGACCCACATCCTGACTTTCCCATCTTTCTTGGGAACTGGCACAATGTTGGCTAACCACTCTGGATAGTGAGTTACTTGCAGGAATCCGGCATCCAACTGCTTGGTGACCTCTTCCTTGATCTTCAGGGCCCATTCCGGCTTCGTGCGCCTGAGCTTCTGTTTCACAGGTACGGCGTCAGACTTTGTTGGTAACCGATGCACAACCAAGTCCGTGTCTAACCCGGGCATATCCTCGTACGACCATGCAAACACGTCAGAATAAGATTTAAGAAAATCAAACATCTGTTTTCTCAATAATGGTGACAGCTTTTTACCAATTTGGAGGATCCTTGGTTGTGCTATTTCACCTATGTTAATTGACTCTGTTTCCTCAATGTTAGCCTGGGGACCCTTTCCATGCCTTTCCAATGCAAGCTGGAATTCAAGCGGGGTCTCCCATGATTCATCGTCGTCCCCATGCTCGAAAGGCTCACAGGGGACGATGTTTGAATCTTCTTGCTGCGATGGGGGAGTGTCCCAATCTGACTTGTCGAGTTCTTGCTTGTTTTCAGGATTGGACACCGGCTCATGCATTTCATTTATTATTGCCATTTGTACTGGCTTTTCAGTTTCTTTTTGTTCTTTTTGTTTTTCTTGTTCACTTATGGCGATCTTATTACCTATCCTGTGCCCCAGACCTTCCGGGTGTGCGTCGGGATTGATACTGAGATTGCGATGCTCAAGTTGTTCATTTTTGTTATTTTCTTTTTCAAACAAGTGCAAGTAGTAAAAAGAGTTCAGGTATTCATTAAAAATTTCAGCAGTAGCTACAATGGAAATTTCAGAGGTAATAGGAACCCCCTTTGGAATGGTAGCTTTGCTGATGGCAAGAGGCGTGGCGCTCCAGTTTTTGAGTGGTGCCCGATTTTCCTTGTTGATGACGATTGCCGCTTCCGGTTCTTCAGCTAGTACCATGTTGGCGCTGTCGTCAGAAGATAGGCAGATCGGATCATGTACTGCGCCTCCCACTGGCTTGTTCTGGCTCCTTTCTGACTGGGGGCCAGATTCTGATGATATCCCCATCCATGCTCTACTGATGGGGATGGCCCATGGTATCTCGTCCCTGGGTGGTGCATACGCGATGATGACTTCGTTGGCCGGGTCAACTCTGGGGGGTGCAAACATTATGGGTATCCCAGTTGGTATCCCAGGAACCGTAGAAAAGTAAGCTGGTGGTGCCCATTTGCCGTAAGCCGCATCGTATACCTCTTCCGGTACCGGCCCTAGCACTTGGGGCATGCTACGGAACATGCGGTTCAAGCCATCGCGAGTTCCAAGGTGCGGGATATAGGGGCGTGGAGGAGGCGATCTTGGCCTGCGGGTTGATGCTCCTGAGCTGTCTCTCCCTTCCATCATGCAGACATGCATGATTGGACCCTCTTCTCTGGATTCCTCAATGGGAGCAGGTGGTGGCACTTTTATCACAGTCGCAGGGTTGATTGGGATCCCATCAGGGATTAATTGCTCGTCTGGTGGGGCGAAGGCCATGGTAACTTCGTCGACCGAGTCCAGGGCAACCAGTGCTGGCAGGCCATCTGGTGACCCCTCAGGAGCCAACGGGCCTACTTCCACTATGTCTCCAATCATGTCCATAGATGGTGGCTCTTCCCAAAGCATCTGAGCCAATCCTTGCAGGTAATCCTCCTCTGCAGCAGGTGTTTCCAAAAACTCATCTCTCCATCCCTGGGGGACTATGTTCTCGATAGCTTGGGCCGCTTCACGCTCCATGTTAGCGAAGCGGTGGTACAAGTTCTCGTGTGTGCATATGGGCCAGTGGGGGTCTCTTCCTTCAGTTCTTGCCCTTTTCCTCTCGGCACGGTTCCCCAGGAGCCGGGAGTAGTCTTCTGGCTGCGGTCTGAACCCCAGTCCAAAACCAGTAGTCTGCTCATAAGGTCGGATGGCTGCCTTAATTCCCTGCTTATACTTGCCTAATCCATCACCAGCCCTGAGACCCCAGTCTGCGCAGTCAGCAGCGCTGAACATGTATTTTCTCCTCTTTTTCGAGAGTCATCGCCCCCTTTCAAATTCAAGGATACGGTTCACCTGCACCATCTCCACTGCTTGGAAATTGAGTGTGGTGGGCAACTCATAATCCACATAGGGTACTCCGACCCTTTCGAACTCTCGATGATCCTCAGCATGTACTGTTATAAGTTCGTTGCCTGACACGAACTGGACCATTCTGTGCAGTGTGGAAGATACTGCTCCTTCCTGATGCAGCCACGACCTCCCAATCAGCAAATTGAATGAGGCGTTGATATCCATGAGTTCAAACTCCATGGTAAAGGGTCTATCTGCAATTACCAGAGTGACCTCTCCCAGTGAGTCTCTTCTAGCATTGTCGAAGCCTCTAACGTTATGCCCACTTGGCTTGATCATTGAAGGATCTAATTGTAAACTGCGAAATGTCCTCATCGGGCATATGTTCAAAGCTGACCCATTGTCAATCATGGCACGTTTTACGATGAGATCCGCACACTTCACGGTTACATAGAGTGGCTCGGTGTGATTGCACCCTTCAGATGGCAGGTCTGCCGCAGAAAAGGAGATAGCCTGGGGTGCCATGATCACTGACACCACGACCCTTAGCTGTTCCGGATCAATGCTTGCTGGTACGTGTGCGTCTCCCAGGACCTTCATCAACACTGCCCTGTGCTTTTCTGAATCAATCAGAAGTCTCATTATGGATATCTGGGCGGGTACTTTGTTCAACTGCTGGAGGAGATCGTGTTCAGGAGTGTAGATGCTGTGGTGCAAATCTGTGACCTCCTCTTCTGTGTCCCTTCCCTTCCTCTTGAGGGTCGGTGGCAATTCTGTAACCACGTCCTTCCCTTTTTCTTTCCTTTTTGCTTCTGCTTCTGCTCCCTCCTCTGGTGCGGGTGGGGGTCAGTGTTTATATACCGACCGGATCGGGTGATTCGGTCGATTTCTGCTTCAATGGTGGTTGTGGAGGTGGCTTGATGGTGGAAAGATTGGGTGGGGTAAGGTGGGGGTGCGGCCTTGTACGAAGGTGGCTCCAGGCTGAGTTTTGAAAGATTCAGTGTGGGTGGTTCGAATGAAAGGTGGAAGGGGTCTTGTGGAGGTGAGGCCATGATGTCATGGATGTTGAGGGCGGAGGGGTTGGCAAGAGGGGTGGGGTAGAAAAGACCTTGGTCTGTGTGTGGGTGGAAATGCACCAGAGGGAGATCAGTAGGGAAGTCACTGCCATCTTCTTCAATGACGTTCACTGTCCTGCTTTCTTCGGTTGATGTATCTTCTGAGTCCGTATCAGGGGACTCGTCCGAACTCTCATATGGATCAAGCAGGGTGGCAAGTTCAGGAGTGGATGGTGGTTCCTCTTCTTCCGTGGCATAAGGGGGGACGAACCACTCCGACGTGCCGTGGGAAGAGGATTCTGAACTCAGCTCCGCTGATAGGGGATCGGTGAGGGATTGCCGGTCCGACTCTGATGTCGCAGACATATACTTAGGTGGCCATCCAGTAGATATCTGCGGGGGTACCCTTGAACTGCCCATTGACGCGTCTGTGTCCGGTGGCCCATTTCGGAACCAGGGTCCCTCGGAACTGCCGATTCCTTCTCTGTGTGGAGGGGATGGGGAGTCACTGATCCATACGCATTGCACTGGGTTCCATGGCCCTGTGACCTCCTCACTGCTCTGTGGTTCATCCTCTATAACACAGACGCAGACACCTGTATCCTCCTCAACTGTAATTGCTGTCGGGGGGGGGGGGGGGTTTCTGCGCGAAGCTGCACCTTCACTGTCTGCCCTGGCCAGCCAATAAGTGCAGAAGGGTCGAACTGCCCGGTGCCCTGATCACTGCTCACTTGATTCGCCGTTCTACTAGTGGAGGCTTTTGAGTGATCTGGGAGCGGATTGGTGGTCACGCCAGCTGCTGGAGTCTGGGCAAGGGGTGCCGGGGGATCGACAGTGATGCGTTTACTGTCAATCAGGTCTTGGATATCATGCCTCAGATCCCAACACCGATTGGTGTGGTGCCCTGGAGCCCCAGAGTGGTACTCACACCGCTCTGCTGCGTTATAGCTCCTGGAATTGACCAAGCGAGGATTCGGAGGCTTGACTTGCACGTACCCTTTCTTCAGCAAAGTAGGTAGCAGTTCTGCCGGCGCATATGGGAGTGGGGTAAAAACTCGTTTCATCCTGGCCTCCATTTCTTCTCTCGTCCTTCTTACCCCTTGGTAAGCAGCCTGCGCGGTCCCTTGAGGTGCCACGGCTTCTGGTCTTTGGGAGAAATGATGGGGTTGTGCAGGGTGTACATAGTTGACCGCCTACTGTTCTTGTCTCCTGGGCTCTTGCCCCTGGTTTCTGCTGCCTAGTCCTGTTACTGGCCTCCTTGGTGCGGCGCTCTGCCCACTGCCATCTATCTTTCCGGCCCTCACTGCGTCTTCAATCCGATCCGCAGTCAAGATCAGGTCATTGAATTTTGACGTACTCTACCCCAGCAGCAGAGTGAAGAAAGGTTGGCCCAATGATGCGATAAACAATGACGTCATCTCTTGTTCTAACAACGGCAGCTTTACCAGCGTTGCCAATTCCTTCCAGCGTTTGGCATATTCTCTTACTGACTCCTGACTCTTCTTGGCCAGCCTCTGCAACTCTGCCCTTGTCTGCACTATCTGACTGTTTAGGCGATATTGCTGGATGAAGACTGCTGCCAAATCATTCCATGTTTTAATCTTAACCTTGTCCAGACTCAAGAACCAAGAGTAGGCGGCCCCGGTTAACGACTTTTGGAAGAACTGCACCATGATCGGCTCTTCCTTAGCGTACTGGCACATGTCGCCAGAATAGGACCTCAGATGGTTCAAGGGGCACCTGGTGCCGTCGAACTGGTGCAACTCAGGGCATTTGAACTTAGCCGGGAGTTGGATGTCCGAAAAGAAGCAAAGGCTTTCCAGGGTAGCCTCGCTCTGCACTGTGCTAGGTTGGAGTTGTTTGAGCTGCTCCTTCAGGGCAGCCATTTCCGTTCTGTTCTCCTCCCTAACTGCTGTCAGTTTCTCCTCAAATTGCACCTCCTGAGTTCTGTACCAGTCCTCGTCACCTTGCCCCAAATGGATAGGCAGAAATTGCTCTTGTTGTGCCACATGAAATGGCGCTGCCTGTGGTGGTGGTGGCGGTGCTAGGGGAGGGGGGTTTACTGGATGCGGCGGTGGCACCGCTTCCGCTTGTGGTGGGAACTGCGGCGGTGGCTGCTGGGCAACCGGCACCCCAGGTGGGCCCTGCCGTAACTCTCTCAGCTCTATCATCAATTCCTGTATGATGGTACTCATGCTGTCCATCTTCTGTTGCATCTCATTAACCACTTGCGCATGACTAGACTCTGCAGGATGCTGCCCTGGCGGCGTCTGTTCCCCTTGTTGTTCCATGTCGAGCCTTCTCCTCGATCTTAACAGGTACGGGCTTCTGAAAGCAATTTTTGGTACCTGATGGGACAATTCACAGGCATTAGGGTATTTTTGCACAAATTGCTTTACACAATTTTATCTGATTGAATTTATTCATTTATTTATTATTTTTTTTTGTTTTATGATATGATTTGACTAACTGATCTATTTTAGCTACCCTAAGGCAACAAGGGAAGAGAACCTGAATTTTGAATCAATTGATCTATTTTGGCCGTCCTAAGACGACCGGGGAAGAGAACCCTATTGAACAAATCTATTTTAGTCACCTGCCGGCAACTGGGAGAGAGAACCCTGTTTCCCCGGGAGCTAATCTATTTTAGTTGCTCAGAAGTGACGGGGAAAGAGAACCCTAATAACCGGATCTATTTTAGCTGCCCACAGGCAACTGGGAAAGAGAACCCTATTTTTTGAAAGCTGATCTATTTTAGTCGCTCGGAAGCGACTAGGAAAGAGAACCCCAGTGACCGAATCTATTTTAGTCACCCACAGGCAACTGGGAAAGAGAACCCTATCTTTTGAAAGCTGATCTATTTTAGTCGCTCGGAAGCGACTGGGAAAGAGAACCCTAGTGACCGAATCTATTTTAGCTGTTTAGGCAAGGAAAGAGAACCTTCAATTTAAGGGGCTTTGTTTGAGCTCAGAATCACAGGGTTGGACCAATGCAGGGCCTCCATAGGGGGGGAGCTGAAAATCAGCACCTAGGCGCACCTCGGCCAATCTCCAGTTCATTCACTGGCGGCGTCGGCGCCAAACTTCGGCTAGTAGTTCCCGGGCGTGCCTTAGCTAGTCGTTGGTTTAATCACCATTGACTTCGGCGCCTCACAAAGGGGAAGGCTATGCCAGGACGCTCCTCCACCAATATCCGACTCATCCGTCGGTGGCTTCAGTGCCCTAAGGATTCGGCTAGTAGTACCCGGACGCTCCGCAGCCAATATCCGATTCAATCACCGGCGGCTTTGGTGTTACTAAAAGGGGTAGGCTATGCCAGGACGATCCTCCACCAATATCCGACTCATCCATCAGTGGTTTCGGTGCCCTAAGAATTCGGCTAGTAGTACCCGGACGCTCCGCAGCCAATATCCGATTCAATCACCGGCGGCTTTGGTGTCACTAAAAGGGGTAGGCTATGCCAGGACGATCCTCCACCAATATCCGACTCATCCGTCGGTGGTTTCGGTGCCCTACAGGCTTGACCGAATGATCTTGAAAAGATGCAGACGGGTGTGATCTGCGCTCAAGGTCTTGGGTGTTTTTAAACACTTGCTGGGTTTTGTGGTCTCAATGAGAGGGATGCAGTTAAAGGAAATTAGGTGGTCGCAGCGACCAGGAATATTGCAATTATCTGAGAAGAGGTGGCCTGTCGGAGACCGAGTTGCCCTATTGGAGGGAATTAATTCTTTTATTTCAAATTCTTGTTTTGTTAAGGTTGCACAACATAGCATAGTGAAAATAAATTCATGCTTTAATCAAAAAGTGCCTCCATGGCACAAAGTACATTATCATGCTTATCAAAATACGACAAGGCCAAAGTCTAGCTAGGTTGATCATCATCATAGTGGGAGGACACGTCTTGCCTCCTCAAGGCTCGCAGAAGCTTGTTCCGCAGACGTCGGTCCTCCTCAGCGCGGTTGCACACCAATTCCATTTCAAGTTGCAAGGCCGCATTGGCTTGCCTACTCTCCCGTTCCAAATCCACATAAGCTAAATGGATACGGGAGTGGGTCTCCCGCAGTTCGGCCACCCTGTCCCTATATGTGTTAGAAGGCGGAACTGGAATGTCGCCTGATGCGACAGGCTGAAGAGGTGGGGGGCCGTCGTGGCCAAATTCCCAAGCTATCCATTGCTCGTAGTCTCGAAAGTGCGATTCGATGAAGACGTCTTCCCGATATACGCACACCGTCTTCCACTCCATCAGCAGTTGGGTCCTTAGTCCCTTGGTGAGTGGACCGATTAGATTGCCCAAGTCGTCCTTGACTGGGATTCCCTGTGGTTTCCCAAACTGTCTCAAAACCCGAATCGGATAGTACGGCATGGCATGGGTAAGGCCTATCAAGGCAAGTCCCTCTCTTTTCTTGAAAGCTATAATGGGGTTGTAGGGTATGTTGTATGTGCCCCACCATCTAATGTCTGTTTCTCCTTTCAAGTGGAGAAAGTGGTTAAACCAGTCCTCACGAGTAGGTAGGTCTGGTTTGATCTCTCTTTGAGCCAACCAATGGATGTTGTCACTGGTTGCTTTGTAATATGCACTGACTGGTGATGACACCATCAGGTGGTCTTGCAGCCAAATGTGGAGAAGGGGAGCGCACCCTTGAAACCTACGGGTTCCATTTTTGGACAAAGTCAGGGAATGGAACAGTTGAGCTAGGATCAGTGGCATGATTCGGTACCCCGCCCTGAGTTGATCCACGATTTCCATGAGGGCCAAATTAATGGTGTCTCCCCCAGTTGGAAAGAAGATTTGTGACAGAACCACAAGGGTGAAGGTGTCAAACCAAGCCCGAGGTCTTTCCTGCTTTTTGCTTCTTATTTTCTCAGCTAGTAATGTTTTGGAGACCCGAGTAAATGATTTGTCACCTCCTAAGGTCTGGAATTCTCCCCTTGAGAGGCCAAAGAAAACACAAGCTTCGTTTTTGTATCTTTCTTTGAGACTTGGCCTAGCGGGTTCTCCTAAGTCGAGAAATCGGAGGAACAGGTCAAGTTCCTCAATTGTGGGAGTCAACTCATTGACCCCGAATCGAAACACTGAAAGCTGGGGATCCCAGAAAAGCAATGCTGCTTGGATCATGTCCCAGTTAATCGGTACATTTAACAGGGACAAAGTCTGTCCCATGTGGTATTTGTGCTCCCATTCAATCTGCTCACTCCCTTGGAGCTGCCTTGTCCAAGAACGGATCCAGGGGGTATCCCAGGAGCACTTCTCTATTCTAGGGAAACGGGTTTTCTCAGATGAGGATGAGGACGCCATACCAACTATCCGACCAAAATTCCGAATCAAATTGAGGTTCCACACCAAGACTCTAAGTTAGTCCTAAGACATGCATAATCTTGAGCAAAAGAGATAAGCACTAGCAGTTCTAATATGCTTCACCAAATAAAGCAAAAAACAAAACTAGTGCCGAATTTAACTCAGGCACACATGGTGTGTGGTCCTAAGGGTTGGCGCCAATGAAGGCGCGACTCCTAGACATACTTGTGTAGAGGAGCACATTCAAGTCCCGATCAGTCTTTCTGTCTTTCATCTGCTTTCGGTGTCGGACCATAGCGAAATTACAACTTGCCATCGAGGGCGAATTTTTACAAGATATTTACAAAAGCTGCAAAGAATTCATCCTTAAGGCTGTTGGGAGTCAAAAGGGAGGATACAAATTGCTTTCAAAGTGTTTAGGCTAAAAATCCCTAAATCTAGGGTTTAGTACCCTGGCATGCTTTCATCTGTCTGTCTGATCTGGCCGGCTTTCGTTTGTTCTAAAAGACCAATCTGGACTTAAAGTGCTCCCAGCGGACTCTAATGGGTTGGGGGCCCATAGCATATAGGACTCCATGCATGGATCTGGGGTGGTTCCCCTGATCATGGTTAGGTGAGTTTCCTGAGCTAGGGCCGAGGTAGCCCAGCATCTAGGGTTTACTCCATTTGATGCAAAAGGCGGGGGTTGCTGCCCCAAATGGACTCTGGATTTTATTCTGATTTTATTCATCATTCACATCCTACTCACCCTCTCATGCTCAACGCAAGGTTTAATCAGAAATGTTAGGTGGGGAAGGATACCCAGCCCGAGACATAAGCCTACAAGGGTCTGGACCAGTACTGGATCCTCGCGTGCCACAGCAAGAAACCAGTAGTGCTAACGGATTCCAGTAAACTGGGGGGATGGTTTTACCCTGCTTTCCCCGGCAAGCCACGGGAGCGTAGGTGCTAATACCATCCCAAAGATCAGTTCATAGTAAGAAGAAGGGTAGGCTGCTAGAGAGGTCTAAGTTTTGGTAAAGAAGTAGCAATATCCGATTCACTCATCTATCAAAGGTCGGATCATTCCCGCATCCTCCCTCGTGCGTGTCACCCCACGCAGTTCCATCACATCAATGCGGAAATTTAAAATTTAAATCTACGCAATCATCCATCCACGGTGTGGTGGTGTGCCCGTGTGTGCAGTTGGGCTGTGTATTGTGCCTATACGGGTGAGTTTTGTTTGGATTTAGGTGATAAAGGAATCCCTGCTGCCTCGTACAGTAAGGTGCAGAATTGTCACGTTTTACGATGTCCTGGGAGAATCCCCAGGTAAGTGGAGGGTCACAGGGGACCACTTAAATTCCACTTGCCTTAGGCAATTATCGCGTCCTTGTGGCAGGACTCCCCAGAACACGTAGTTACGTGTATTCCGTGCCTTGCTAAGCGAGGTAGCAAGTTTTCCTAAATATCCACTAATTCCCTCTTAAGCTGACTCGGTCTAAGCAAGGTCCTACTGGGCTGAGCCAATCCCCAGCAGAGTCACCAGGCTGTGCGCGCGTGGGAAACGCGGCACGGGGTAAGTTCGGAGTCGCCACCGCCTGATGGGGTGCAGGCGGACACCTGGGTGCCTAATCTTGTTTATTTAGGGCTTTTGGGTCTGCGGCTTGAGATTCTAAGGTTGGTTCTCAGTTGCGGGCTAGGGAAGTCCGTAGACACCCCAATCCGCCCCGTCGGATGACGGGTCCCGTGGGTTCCCTATCTCGAGTCAGTTTTTTTACTTTGGTTCTCACCCGATTCCTAATCCCGCATGTATTTTCGTTAGGTCTTGGTGGGACCACCTGAGTGGTGTGGGTCCCTTTAGTTGGTTTTATCTTTACTTATCTTTGAGCTCTCTGAGTCTGATTGGGTGGGCCCCGTTGGAAGGCCCACTAGTGCGCCTTGGTGGGCTTAGTCCAGCCCGTGGGCCCTTGTGGGCCTCGGCCTATCCTAGGAGGCCCTGTGGGCTTTGGTTAATGTATTGATTTTACATGGGGGTTCAAGTTTGATTATTAAGTTATTTTCATGCGAGTGGTGGGCCGGATTGGTTTGGGGGCCCCTTAGGCGGGCCCACCTGGTGGCCAAGTGATTTTCTGTTATCTTATTTTAGTTTGCCAAAGTGGGCTGGTCATTGGGTTTGGGGCCCATGATCCAGGCTTTGGGCTTTGAAAGCCCAGTTCCTCAGAGTTTAGGGCTTGCACCCTAACCCGGTTCAGTTGGCGGGCTTTAGCGGGCCCGACAGGCCCTAGCCCATGGTCTCGGCCAAACCACACAGTTTATGCATTCATTCACATCCGGGTGCGGGTGAGCCGTATTGGGTTTGGCCCATCCGATTAGTTTGGTTCACCTTAGAGAAGAACTCATGCAAGGGATGAGACCAAGCTTGAAAATTATTTTAGAAAATTCCTATTTTAACATATGTGCAACACAAGGCTACTAGGAACCTCACCTGATGGTCCTTGATCCTCTAGGCAAAGTGGAGCCTCCTCCTTGCAGCAAAAACACGGCTGGAAGTCCTTCTTCCAGCTCCCAACAGCAGTTCGAAATCCTCTTGTCCAACAAGGAAAGTGAAGAGAAGGAAGAAAGCAAGGGTTTTGGATGGTAGGGGAAGGTGATGGGGGGCAAAGAGGCTGAAAGAGAGGGGATTTCGAGTGAGAATGGGTGAGAGAAGAGAGCCCAAAATCGCATGAACAAATGCCAACCCCGGAAATGAGCTGCTGGTTTGCTATTTATAGAAAACTTAATGTATCCGGCAACTCAGGCCGGATACACTAAGGCCTCTTCGTATCCGGACTTCAAGTCCGGATACACTGGCTTCCATTTGTATCCGGTAACTCAGGCCGGATACATGACTTAATCATTTTGAAATTTAATGCCGCCGCGAATCTGTCGGCCAAGTGGCGCGAATTTCGCGCTAATATCTTTATGTATCCGGCCTTCAAGTCCGGCCATGAAGGATAGGCAGTGTATCCGGTATATGTGACCGGATACAAATCGAAAAAATTACGGATTTGCCCTTCGACTTGACTGATTCGACCGATTTGACCCTTTCGGATATATACGGATCGCCCGTACGAAATTTTTATATTTAAGATTTAGTCCCTGAGATATTTTGCTGCGTTGGCTGCCACGTGTACAGTTCCTGTGCCACGTGTGCAGTTTCCGGCTTTTGCTACTCGGAAACTTCGACAGATCATATCTCCTTCACCCGAACTCCGATTCGAGCAAACTCAATTGTGTTAAACTCGTATCGAGGCCCTCTATTTAATGACATGGGGCTAAGCACTTGGCACGGATTCCGAGAAAAAGTCAACTTTTGGCCTTCCCTTAAGTTTGACTACCCTTAGAACCTTTATCCGGACTCCGATTCCTGCAAACCCAGTTGCGCTGGAACCGTCTCGGGATTCTCTATCCATTGGGCTAAAGTAAGGTATTTGGCACGGAAATCGAGGAAAAGTCAACTCTTAGCTTTCCCTCAAGTTTGACTGCCCTTAGAACCTTCATCCGGACTCTGATTCCTGCAAACCCAGTTGCGTTGGAACCGTGTCAAGATTCTTTATCTAATGGGATAGATCAAGGTGGCCAAATTTTATCTGATTAACAGGTCAACTTTCCACCCCTCAGGGTTTGACTTCTTGGCCAGGTTTTTACATTTTCTGGCTTTTTGGGAGCGCAAAAATGAGGTGCTTACACCCGCCGAATCTCTTCTTTTCTTCAAGGTATGTCTCTATCTCTCTTTCTCTCCATCTCTACTTCTCTCTCTCTTTACCTCTCTTTCTCTCCATCTCTCTCTCTCTATCTCTCCCTCTCTACTTCTCTCTCTCTATCTCTCTTTCTCTCCATCTCTACTTCTCTCTCTCTCTCTCTTTATCTCTCTTTCTCTCCATCTCTACTTCTCTCTCTCTATCTCTCTTTCTCTCCATCTCTACTTCTCTCTCTCTCTATCTCTCTTTCTCTCCCTCTCTACTTCTCTCTCTCTCTCTATCTCTCTTTCTCTCCCTCTCCATCTCTCTCTCTCCATCTCTCTCTCCCCTCTCTGTATGTATGTTGCTGAAGGACAGCAACAAATTTTTTTTTTATTTTTTAATATGATTTTTAGCGGCGGTAGTTCCCGCCGCTAAAAAACATGATGTCGTTTTTTTTATTTTTTAAAATGAGTTTTAGCGGCGGGAAATACCGCTGCTAAAAGTCATGATGGCATTTTTTATTTTTTAAAATACCATTTTTAGAGGCGGTGATTCCCGCCGGTAATGAGTGAGAACAATAGCGGCGGTAATCGACCGCCGGTAATGTATGGGCAATAGCGGCGGTAACTTACCGCCGGTAATGAGTGATACCAATAGAGGCGGTAACGTACCGCCGGTAATGAATGGGCAATAGCGGCGGTAACGTTACCGTCTGTAATGAGTGAGCAATAGCGGCGGTAAGTTTTTTACCGCCGCTATAAGCGTTAGTGACGGCATCTTTTACGGCAAGAGGAGTTACTGCCGGAAATGTTTTTAGCGGCGGTAATTGTTGTTTTACCGGCGGTAAGCTACCGCCGGTAAAAGTGTCCTTTTTTGTAGTGATTAGAATAATCTTGGACGTAAAAAATCAAGTTTTTAAACTGTTTCTGATCATGTTTTTAGTGACCACCGACTTTACTGTATTCGGTGATCCTCAGCGCTCTTAGGCGCTAGTGCAAAACTCGAGACCTCCCGAGATCGCTTGACGACTTATCGTCGGCGACCTAAATTAAACTACCGCCTACTTTAGACCGCCGGAGCGATCCTGGGCGTTCTATGCAGAAAATGCAGAATTTCGTATTTTCAAACCCTGATTCAATTCCAAACCATTTTTAGTTAATTTTAATCATTAATTCAGATGTGTTAAGACCAAAATAATTTATCAAATTTCCTGTTTTACAAAAAAATAAATTAAGGAGATATTTAGGACACTAGTTGACAAACTTTGTATGAAACTGTGAGATTTAGTCTTTAGAAAATTTGACCTATCCTTTGATACTAGAACATTTCTAAATTACACTATAAACCAGAAAATTACATAATGAGAATTCAGATCATAAGTTCAACTCAGTTAACCCGAATATTGAAGGAAATGTCAGAGTTACCCTTTATATGCCGCTAGGCACCAACCCTTATAAAATTATTAGACTTTAAGAATTTTTGGAGTCTAGTGGGCATAGCTGGTTATAAATCCATAGTTGTGACTAGATAGCTAAGGGATATTTCATTTGGATTGAGTTTCTCCCTTGTGCAAGCGCGCTTCCTTTGCAAGTTGGTTTGTTTGGGAAGGTCCTATGTCTGGAGGGACACCCCGGTGAGCCGCTGGTGATTCCCTATACATGTGATAAGTGACCAACTCTATGTATTGATTCTGATGGTACATGGCAACTCTGATGAGTACGTGTGCAATAAGTCAGTGACTACGGCTCTTGTCTAAGCTGCGCTGCATGGGGCTTGAGTATCATTAGTAGCACTGCCCCTAAGCCACACGATGGTATAACGTTTGGTCGAGAGTCATCTCAAAATGTTTATCTATCTTTGTGAGTCCTACAATGACACTAAAATCACAAACACATGTTGTTACTGTTGCATACATGCTAGAGGCATGTAATTGGTATATTAGTTGGATGTGACTGTTTAGTGCATCCTAGTAATGTATGGATTATGCTATTAATTTATGATATTGGATTCCTATCATAGAACTTGCTGAAATTTATATTTAGAACTGTTTATTATGCTGTTTTGTAATCATGATCGATACGAATGGTTATACGAACCTAATTAGTCGAGATTGCTTAATCGTGCATGAACTGTTATTTTTATGTATATGAACTGTTTAAACATGCATGTGTTGCCTACTAGGATATTCGTATCTCACCCTACCTTTATCTCAACAACAATGTCTCCCTGAGAAACAATATCATGAAAGAAGTGATATAGTGGTATCTTGGTCTTTATGAAGAATCCTGGTTTTATTAACAATGCCCTCTACTTTGCTCAATTAAAATGGTTATATCCATGCCGCCATCATTGATTTATTTTGTAGAATCTAGATATGATGTAATAAATTTGGACTTTTTTGGGAAAGATTTACATTGTGGAAACGGAGAATTGTATTTTCAATTCTTAGACGTGGGTGTAATCAGAAAAAGATCCTAAACTTCCGCTATAGTTCTTTTGAAACAAGATCTGGTATCCAAGCAGGTATAAAGTAATTTCTAACGGAATAAAACACGAATTGAAGGAGTCAAACAAAAAGGCTTTTACCGAAAACGAACAAAAATAAAAAGGACTTTATTATTAATAAATCAAAGGAAGATATAGTTTCTGATAAGTTGAGATGAGAAAGACACAAAAACGCTAAGAGAAGGCACGTGGTTATCAATTAGTTGATTGATATAATAGCATTTGAATGAAGGAAAGCCTTATGGCCCAAAAGAAACACATCATCTTTGCATCCTGTTATTAAGGTTTACGTAACGTATTACATGGTGGCAATTTTGTTTTGGTCTATCACTTGTTGATTTGTTAGTCAAACCTTTTTCTTTACAGAAATTAATTAAATCTAATATATGTTAATCTGGGATTTTGAGTCTATTATAGTTATTCCCATGTGCTAACTACCTGCTCAATCGATTTTATTCTCTCTTTTCTATTCCCCAAAAAGATTTTACTCTTTTTTCCTTACGCCTATTCAAACATTTGTGAATAGTAAAACTAGCTGAGCTACATGCATTCCTTGGGACAACATCTGCTGCATTTTTATACTGTATTGGTCCTTGTTGTTAGAGTGAGATGCTGCCATGTGCAGATGGTTAGTGTTTTTTCTTGTTGCAAATGTTTCATTTGTGGTCAACCGAAAAAAACTATAATCATTATAGCATATTATACACATCATCTGAGTCTAGCAGTAGGACCAATATACTATAGAATTGCAGCAAATATCATTCTTGTTAGCTGAGAGGATTTCTTTTGCTAGTCTTAGAGATTTGTGTTAAAACCTATCATCATCATCATTATTATAAGCCAGTTCTCACTAAAATGGGGTTTGCGACACAAATTAAAACTTATAAATTATGATATTTTAATATATAAGTTTATGTTTTCTTAAAAACAAAAAAAACAAAAAGAAGTATTACGTAGTGACAATTTTGTTTTGGCCTATAAGTTTTTGTAACTTCATTTACAAAATTATTTCAAGGATTCTAGTAAATAGAATAGAACCTTTGCTAATGGAAATGATATCTCCCCATCAATCGGCATTTGTGGCGGGCCGATCCATCAAAGATAATATTTTGATTAATCATGAGATTGGCCATTATTTCAGTAAGAAGAAGAAGAAGTTGAGATCAAAAGCTAGTTACTATTAATTTCAGAACATGATATGATGGTTAGGATCACTAGATTGCTGTTGTTTCAAGATTATGGAACCCTCATGAGTTAGTCCCTAAATTGGATTCACTTCCCGTGGGGTATCCAATCCCATCAATCTGTAGAGAAGATGCAATTTCCCTTACCCCATTTTTGTTAGAGGCTATTCCTCTGTTTCATTTCCCTTACTACAACATTACCTTGAAATCTCAGAGGACACAAGCATGAATGTTTATGTATGGAAAGGAATACAATCAAAGGCATTTCAAACTGACATTAAAAAAAAATGGAAATGGAAGGGGACGATCTCAAAATGTGAAACATCTTAACAGGAAAAAATATTTTGATGAAAGAGAATGAGAAAAAAAAGAAAAAGAAAAGAAACTTAAAGCTATTTCACTAAGTTAAATGTTATTTGATTGCAGTAACCTAGAATAACACAGGTCTCAGATCATCCTTATATTTCATGGTTTTATGTGTAGGTAATAAGTCGTAGCGGCCGTTACAGTCTAGTACCAGCCTGAAATACCCATAAATACCGGAATTTATGGAAAATGTTGGCCAGTACAACTCAATATCAACGACAGCCGGTACCGAGATTTTAAACCTTGTTACATTTGTCATCTTACATATAACTTATAATTTCCATGTGCCAAAAAAAATGGTATTGGCATTACCTTTTCTATTTTCAATAAAATGATATTGGAGATGAAGAGTGGTGAAATAACAGCTTCCAAAAGATTAAAAAAATTAACAAACAAAAGAAATAAATAAGGATATGCAGATGTTTCTTAAATGCTAGCTCTTCGTCTCAATAAACAATTCATTCACATGACAGTTTCCGGGAGGTTTTGTAGCTCCAAATCTTATGAAAGGCAATGCTATCCTTAAACCATTTATGGTACATGGAAATTACAGGGAACAACTGTTTGCATGCACACAAGAAACCACTGGCAATGCCTTACCTTCCATCCCTTATTATCTAAAGATGATTGATAGTCTCCAGGAAACAAAATTTAACAAAACCAAGATCAATGGGGACGCATATTTTCAATTATCATGAATCCTCTAAATTGAATTGAAATTAAGAAGCACCTTTACTACCTTCTCATTTCCATTCTCTTTCTTTCTTTATTTGTTTATTGATTCATTCCTTGTTTCTCATCCTACTTCTAAAATTGAAAGCAATTACAGCAACCCTTCTTGTATATTTAATACCAAAAGGCATTCCAATTCCACAACAATTTGCAGCAATTTGAAAAGAAATTACTTCTATCTTGTCTGACTTCTATAAATCACAAACAATTACACAATCCTTCTTATAGATCAAGGCCAACCCACATAATACTTAATAAATTCATCAAAGCAGAAAAAGACTTCCACATTCAAGAAAAAGAATTGAAATGTATCATTATATGTCAAGAATTTACAATGTCTGCCTACAGTATTGTAGAAACTAATTGACATTCTAATGCCAATAATGCTACAAGAATTTACAATATTTACAGCATTGTACTAACTAATCAACATTCTAATGTCAAGACTTTACAACATTTACAGAATTGTAAAAACATATTGACAATCTAACAACAAGAAGTTCCATTGTTTACAGTAGAATTACAGAACAGACAGATATTCATCTACATTCTAAAGCGAAAAATTCAAAGATTAACAAACTATATCCTATGAATTGCATCACCCGTAAACACCCTGAAAGGGTTAATTCCACCATTACTGTCAGTATATGAACCCTTATCCAGTGCAAGAAAACAGAACCCCAATATACCGTAAAAGAACCGTTCAGCATCATCTTTAGCGGCAGTTTCACTCGAATGCCCACGGATGCTCATCTCGGACCTTCTGCTCTTCACCAGGAGGGAAATCGTTCAAGATGTGTAATATTCCACGAATTTCATCCGGCGACCTCCCCTTGATCATATCCAAAACCTTCCCCAAGATCTTATCAAACGCGTTCTGGATACCAAGATAATGCGAAGCCACTATGAGATCGTAGAGTTGCGTGTGATCAACTCTCAGGAACACCTCGTCCCAGTCCTCGACATCGCCTTCAACCATCCTCCCGTGCTCCTTCAGCTTCTCGGGATTGTCCTCGTCGATGTGCTCCCTGATATAATCTATCATCTTTCGCAAGACGTTTCCCGTCACATTGAGTGGTGGGAGGAGGACATCGGAATCGCTCTGTTGTTCAATTAGATTCCTGATTAGATCAGAATGAACAGCAATGTTCTCTTCGACATTGACGGTCTCTCCGTCATAGCTTTGCAGGGTGACGAATTTCGAACCAGACGCATAAGCCATTTTTTTGGAGAAATCTTGCGAGTTCAAGATCTTGAACGAATCCCTAAAACCCAAATCTCAAACACTTCGTATTTATCAGGAAAAATAAATTCTCAAACACTTCGCGCCAAGCAGCAATTAACCGTAGAGTATGAAAGTGAAAGTGCCGAAGAGATCACAGAAACCGCATATATAAACCAGTCGAGTACACGTGGACGCGCTCGCTTGCTGCTCTCTTAAGTGGGTAACGGATCGGTTTCGGTCGAGTCCGTAACCATACCCGAACAAAAAACCGTTTCTGATCGTTGACCTGGATATGGGACCCTCAAAATATTAAACAAGATGGTAACTGATTTTCGAAAATATCACAATTTATAGGTTTTAATTGGTGTCGCGGACTCCTTTTTGGTGGGAACTGGCTTATGATGATGATGATGATATGTTTTAATACAAAAAATCTTTTTGGTGGGAACTGGCTTATGATGATGATGATGATATGTTTTAATACAAAAAATCTCTCAGCTTACGGGGATGATATTTGTTGCAATTTTATGTTAAAGGGGAATATTGCATGTGCTATGTGTGTAGCAAATTTGGAAGAAAATTGAGGGCGTGTTGGGTATTAAAATATTAGGCAGTTAATTATTGATACTAGGGCTGCAACTTGGGTCAATTAAAACTGAAACCAAACTAGTCCAACCTGACTTTGGGTTAATTTGGGTGGGGTTATTAAGTCTTTGGTTTGGTTTTGGTTCTAAAAATATAGAATCAAATTTGTTTGGTTTGGTTTTGGTTTGAAGGCTCGGTTTAACCGAATTGAACCAGATATCCTAAGTCAAAAATCAAACCGAAATAGAATAGTATATATAAAATATATAATAGTGTAAGACATGGAAAATTAATTTAATGACTTCCTAATCATCACACAGGATTCGTTAGAACAAGGAGTCACCACCATTCTATTTAGGTGTGAATGGACACCAAAATATCAAATCAAAATAAAGAAAGACAGAAATTAGAGTAAAAATAACTCGATTTTAAAATACAAAAACAAAAAAAAAAACAACCAAAGATACGTAAGGGGATTAGGTTATGAACAGGGGAAGGTGTTAGGTAACCCTATTCATCCATACAAGGTGGTTGCCAAGTATTGTTCATGTTAAAAACAAAGAAAGATTGCTTAAATAAAAAAAAATCATAAAAGTGACAAAAGTGTATGGTTTTTCATATGAATAGCCCGATTAATTCACTAATTCAGAACCTTCAATATGATCATACCATTCTAAGGGTTTCATGATTAAAATAAAATTGAGATAAAAATCAAAGAAAACCAACCTAAAGTGAAACCTGAAAAACTAGCTTTAGGTTAAACCATTAAAAGGTTTGAAAAACTAAATTGAAATCTCTTGATTAAAACATTGAAGAATAAAGTTCTTTGGAGTATAAATCTGATCCAGATCTCTCATTAGTTGAGAGATCTAAGTCAGATACACCCATGATGATAAAAACATCAAAAGGGAGAGTTTAGACCATAGGATTGTAAGACCCCGAATTTTCCTAAATATAAAAATAAATTAATAATTAATATTCTTGAGGATTATTATTGATAGAAATATTTTATTAATGTAGGTGATATTATAATTAGTGAAGATCCAGAGTTCGGCGCAGATCCGACCGTCTGATCGAGAGATATCAAGGTATGATTAATATTTTATTTCTGAGAAGATATGATTGGGCGTGTGTGTGGAGTCTAATGCATGTGAGATGCGTAGAATTGAGGATATATAAATAAGTTAGAATACCTAATACCCTACGAATACCTAAACCAAATTTGCTTGTATTCGTTCAGCCGTAAGAGAGAAAGAGAGAGAGATACCATGAGCGACCAAACGACAGAAGAGGAAGAAGAGAAGAAGAAGGAAGGGAGGACTCTTGTCTGGTGCTCTTAATCATCTAGAGCATTGCCTGGTATCAGTGAAGAAGAGTAAACACTGCTGGTTAGAGGAGAACGCACGATCAAGGTAGGCAACACTGGTTTTTAACGCTCGTTTTGTATTCATGATTGGTTTGATCCCTACTGCATGTGTTTTGTATTTTATAATTATGTATTTAGTTTGATAACAACCTTATAAGTATGTTAGAATCATTTTAAACGTTAAATCAAGTTTTGAAACACTTTCTATTCGTTTTTGGGAGACCGCCAAGCTTACTATGCTCGGCGATCCTAGGCGATTGTTGAAAAAATTAGACCGCCTGAGACGGCTTGATGACTTATCATCGGCGACCGAATTTGAACTACCGCATACCCTAGACCGCCTGAGCGATCCTAGGCGATCCTGAGTGCTCTGTGCAGAAAATGCATATTTTCGTATTTTCAAACCCTGATTCAATTATAAACTATTTTTAACAAATTTTAACCTTCAAATAAGATGTTTTAAAACCAAAATAATTTACCAATTCCCTGTTTTACAAAAGAATATAAATAGGAAGTTATTCAAAGTAATTAGTGGCCAAGCTTTGTAAATAGCAAGAAACCTAAGTTTTGGAAGAACTGAACTTGTAACCTTAAGAGATTTGATTAAGTAACCTATAAATTTATACTGTTAACTAGAATACATTATACAGGATTTCCAGATCAGATTTTTAGCACAGTTAAACCAATAAGGAAAGAAATTACAGTTATAACCATTATATGCCGCTAGGCACTATTACTTACAGTAATATTAGTCCTTAGGGATTGTTGGTGTCTAGTGGGCATAGCTGGTTATGGATCCATAGTTTTTGCTAGATAGCTAAGGGATATTTCATTTGGGTTAGGTTACTCCCTGTTGCGAACGCATTTCCTTTGCAAGTTGGTTTGCTCTGGAGGATCCTATACCTGGAAGGACACCCCGGTGCTCCACTGGTGATTCCCTGTACATGTGGATAAGCGACCATCTCCATGTATTGATTATAGTTCTACATGTTGGTGGTACTTGCCAACTCGATTGAGTTCGTGTGCAATAAGTCGAGGACTACGGCTCTTATCTAAGGTGATCTTCACGGGTTTGAGTATCATTAGTAGCGTCGCCCATAAGCCACACAGTGGTATAGCATATGGTTGAGAATCATCTCAAACGTGTATCTTTCTTTGTGAGTCCTACAATGATACTGAGATCACAAACACTTATTTCTGATATGTTCACATGCAGGATGCATGTATTGGATGTTATGGTTGGATGTGACTGTTTAGTACATCCCGAATTTATATTGAATTCTATTATTGATTTATTGATCATGATCTTGATATACTTTGTCGGTTCATAGCATAGCTCACTGCTATCTATGAACCGATTTTCAAGCTTCCAAGAAAGAACAACGTAACAATATGGAACAATGATTGCCAACAAGCTTTTGACAAAATAAAGGAGTATCTATTGAATCCACCTGTTCTAGTACCACCAACTCTAGGGAGACCGTTAATCCTTTACTTATCAGTCTTAGAGACATCAATAGGGTGTGTATTGGGGTAGCATGATGAGACAGGCAGAAAAGAAAGGGCCATCTACTATTTGAGTAAGAAGTTCACAGATTATGAAATAAAATATTCGCCCTTAGAGAAGACTTGTTGTGCTTTAGTCTGGGCAACTCAAAGGCTTTGACATTATTTCTTGAGTCACTCAAAGATGTTGATAGCCAGAATGGATCCTCTCAAGTACTTGTTTGAGAAGCCGGCATTAACTGGTAGACCAGCAAGGTGGCAACTTTTGCTTTCAGAATTTGACCTTAAATATGTAACTCATAAGGCAATTAAAGGTCAAGCAATTGCCGACCATCTAGCAGAGCATCATTTACCAGATTACCAGCCTCTAAAGACTAAGGCCTCATTTGGCATTCATTTTGGGAACTCATTCCAAGGCTTAGAATGAGTTTTGACAGGAAGTTGAGTGTTTGGTGAGATATATTAGAACTCATTCTATTAGAATGAGAATGAGAAAAACCATTTGTGCGCACCTAAATCTGGCCTAGATCGCACACGGGGCGCACGTTGGTTTCGTGCGTGCCTCGGGACATTCGGAGTCGCCACTGCCTGAGAGGTGCAGGCAGACACGGTGTTTGCCCTATCCGGGTCTAAGTCTGGTCTGCGGCTTTTCAGAGTTCTAGCTAAGTCCTCGGTTACGTCCGGGGAAGCCCTAAGACACCCCGGCCCGCCCCGTCGGTTTGACGGGTCCCTCGGGTCTCCCTGGTTTTGAGTCAATTTCACCCTTCCTAGGTCAGCATGCTGTTTATTGGGTCTGGCAAGGCCCTCTGAAGGTGTGGGTCCCTTTTACTTTAATTTTATCTTCTTATTTAGTGAAGTGGGTCTGACCCGGGTCCCGTTGGAAGACCCGTGGGCTGCCATGGTTGGGCCTAGGGCCCAGTAGGGTTATTGGGTAACCCTTTTTTGGTTATTTATTAAATTAGACTATTTATACATGCAATGGGCTTAGTGGGCTTGGAGTTGGCCCACTAGCCAAGGGTCAAGTGGCCTGGGCCTGTTTATGGAAAACGGGCCGGGTATGGGCCGATCAAAATGTGGGCCACTCGTGGGCCCCAGGGTGCCTTGGTGGGCCCATCTAGGTCAAAAGTCCTTAATGGGCTAAAAAAATAGCCCAAAATGTATATGAGATCAGTTCAAGCCGGTTCAGGTCGGATCAAGTCCAACCAGACCGAAAATTAAGTTTTTTACATTATTTTTATATCTGCCCGTATTTGTTATACGGGCTGCCGCTGCCCGTAAATAAAATCCGGTTCCGCCTTGCCCGTGAAGCAAACACGGTCCAGCCCGAACCGCTCTGAGTTTACGGGCGCATCCAGTTTTGCATTGTTGGCGCAGATTCCGCCTGGGATCCATTCCGTGCTCTCTTTGGAACGTCCTGCAATATCTGAAATGGTTCCAGCTCCTTTAACATATTGCATTTTCTTCTTTTAGTCCAAATGACCATCTTTTCCTTCTCTTTTGTTCTTTGAGCAAGCAAGATCCCTTCTTGGTTAATCACTATCAATTTTTAGGAGTGGGAAAGGGGTAATTTACAGGGGTGTCACATGCCTTCAAAGGAATCAAGTCCTTCTTTGCTAAAGGATAAAATAGATTAATGAAATTGGTTGATTAAAGTGTCTTTAAGACACTTTCTTCCCATTCTCCTTTTTTAGATGATCACATCCTTGAACTTAGATTCTCACATCATCTCAAAACAACAATTGGATTAGGAGTAAAAAGCAAAGTAAGAAATAAAAGCGAAATAGAACTTGAAAATGACAATGTATTATAAAACTTAGTATACTTACAATGAGATTATTAGTTGGTTAAGGTTCCTCCGGCAAATTGGACAACGCTTCCGCGTCTCCTTGAGTTTCCAAATTAGGTTTTGAAAGGGTTTGGTTGGGTTTCCTATGTTCAAAGGGTGAACAAATAGGATTTAGACAGAGTTTGGGCAATGCAGGGGTATTTCGGGGATTTTTGGAATTAGGAATTGGAGGTGGCAGAACTTGGGCAGGGTTTCGGCTCTGTAAGACACACAAACGGAGAGGGGAGAGGCCAAGAGGAATGCCTCTTCAAATGAGGGGGTGGCCTCTCTATTTATAGGCAAAATTTTCATGCCCATATTTGAAGTAAGGGCATGCCTTGCCCGTACTTCATCTACGGGCGTGCCTTGCCCGTAATTCAAATACCAGCGAAAAACGCACATTTCCAACTCTCGCAAAATCGGCCGTACGAGACGCGTGTCCCGCCGTACAGCGACGCGTGTCTTCTTCCAGAAGCTTGCCCGTATTTCAAATACGGGCATGCCCTGCCCGTAATTGAAATACGGTCCAGCACGTTTTTAAAATGTCTGGATTTCAAACCTTTATTCAATTCGGTTTTTTGCAAGATTTTCCTTTGATTTTCCGATTATTTTATTAAAAAGCGAGATTCTCTTTATTAAAATATTAATAAACACACTTATTTTATTTATTTTATTGGTTTATTCCATTTTTTGCTGCCTTTTTGCCACATGGGCAGTTTTTCTGAAACTTTAACTGCTCATAACTTCTTCGTCCGGTGTCCGATTTCAGCAAACTTAGTGTCATTGGAACCGGCTCGGAACCACCTATCCAATGGGATCAAGTTTGGCAGCTGAATTAGGGTCGAGCAAAAAGTCAACTTTTTGCTCCCCAAAAGTTTGACCAGCTCATATCTTTTTCATCTGGACTCCGATTCCAGCAAATTCAGTTGCGTTGGAATCGTGTCGAAATGCTCTTTTCAATGAGATGAAGTTTGATGGCCAAATTTACTTGAATCAAAAAGTCAAATTTTGACCCCCTCAGGGTTTGACTTTTAGTTTGACTTTTCATTTTTCTTCATTTTGGAGGTGCAAAAATCAGGTGTCTACACCATTGTAAACAGAAACACCCCTCACCCCGTTTTTAAAATTTTGGAATGAGTTTTTGTTTTCTGCAATGGCAAACTTGTAAAAAACATGAAATGTTTTTTAGTGGCATAAATTGTAAATATATGGATCGAGCCTTCCTCTTCAACGCCAACCCTCTCCTCTTCAACACCTCAATTGCTCTCGTTCTAAATGGTGCTTGGGATTTAACTAACGACCATTTTGAGCAGGTTCCTTTGAGAGGCCACTGAGTTCTATTCAACGATAAAACATTCGGAAGAGTAGTTGGTCGATTTCTGAAACACTGCGCCGCTTGGAAATGATAGGATTGAAGCACAGAGGCACCAAAGAGCTTCATCCGAGTTCATACATCCTTCTTCCATCTCAAGTTAAGTCTCTCTCTCTCTCTCCAAGCTCATACTAGGATCGAGGCATGGAGGATGGGGTGAATATATATCTTGTGCTAGTAACAGTGTGAAACCCCAGTCCCAGTACCCTTAGTACACCCTAACCAATGAGTGTGATGTGTAGGTGAAGCTGGAGAAGCCCAAGCTTGAAGCCAGCCAAAGTGGCTAAGCCCCGGCTCGTTAGTAGCCTAGGAAGGTGAGAAATTCCCCGAGCCTTAAATAAGATTGGTTGTGTTAAGAAGAATGACTAAGTGTGGTGTTGTGTGCAAATAGGCGTAGAGTGGCAAAGATGTAAATCTCTATGTCTGGTGAAGGATTACTTAAGTAAAACAAAAAAAAACAAAAAAAAAGGAGAACCCAAAACCCCATTCGACCAACACACCCGACCACTCTCCCTTTCTCTCTTCATTCCTTCTTCATCTTCCTCCTTCCCTTCCCACCTTCATTTCTTCTTCATCTTCTCTTTGATTTTCATCCCTCATCACTTCCGTCCATTTCTAAACTCATTGGAAGAGTCCCCTTGCAAGAAAAGAAGAAGGAAACCCCAAGTGCCATTTTCGTTTGATGAAGAAGCTTGGAGTTTTGTAGAGAAAACAACCAAGAGGCACCTAAGGATCTGTTCGTGGGTTGCAAAGGAACCAAGAAGACTTGCTTAAGTGATTGCAAGAGGTAAGCAACACCACTCCTCCCACATTTCAAATTTTTGGCCATTTTCGTGCATGAGATGTGAATGCTAGGGTTAATGCATGAAATGATTTATTTGGACGAATAGGTGTGATTTCTTTTAGGGGTTTTGTTGGTAGTAGATAACTACACATGCTAGGAACAATTTAGAGCCCAAAAACACCCAGAAAAAGTGAGATTTGAGAAAATCCCCAAATCCAAAAAGTTTGGATTTCGCGAACTGTCAAAGAAACCCAGCCGCCTGAACAGCCACTCGAGCGCGGCATCGGGCGATAGTTTTTAGTATAGACCTAAGGCATGGTCGTTCGAGCGATTGCTCTAGCGACCTGCCTGAACAGAAGAACCCAAGAGTTAATTCTTGGCCGCTCGAAGCAGGCTCGAGCGCCCTGCTCTGTTTTCCCAAATTTTCCCAATTTTGTCCAGATTGAACTAAGGATTGATTTTGTGTGAATCCAACCCATGTATGAGTGAGATTTAGGAGCCTAGGGAGTGTTCCAACTGGATTTGTTACCAAATTCCAAATAGTAAAGATTTTGGATACGTTTTGCTAGAATAGGTTTCATAGAGAGAATTGTGTTCCAGATTTTTATAGAAGTGGGATAAATTGATCCCATCACTTCAAATACCTTCCAAATAACCTATGGAAGTAGAATACAAGGATCAAACCCAAGTTGAATAAGTTTTCAAAGGAGTTGAGGCATGGGCTGCCAAAATGGATCAAGGAATGTATGAAATTTCCAAAAAATGTGATTTTAGCCCAGATCGAACCACCGATGGTTTTTATTCAATTACAACCTACGTATAAGCTAGAATTACATGTCAAGGAAGTGCCCCAACTAAAAGTACCTCAAAATTCCAAATAATAAGGATTTTGGGTACGTTTTTCCAAAGGAGGTCTTGTAGAGAGTTTCTGTCCCAGATTTCTATGGAAGTAGGATCATTTGATTCGGTCACTTCAAGAACCTTCCAAATAGCCCTTATGTGAAACCCCATCCCAATACTCTTAGCACACTCTAACCTGTGAGTCTGATGTGTAGGTGAAGCTGGAGCAGCTCAAGCCTAAAGCCAACTAAAGTGACTAAGCTCCGGGCTGTCAGCAGCCTGTGAAGGTGAGCAACTTCTATTTGGTTAGATAAGATCTCCTGTTGTGCAAAAAACGACTAAGTGTTGGTTGGTATTGTGCAAATAGGAGGAGAGTGGCAAACTCGTAATATTATGTGTCTAGAGGAGAGACTTTGGTTTAAGTGTAGAAAACCCTAGAGGAAAGCCATTCAGGACTAACCCCCATTCGACCAAACCCTTTTCCTCTCTTCTCTCTCGCACACTCTCATTCCTTCATCTCCTTCTCTTCATCTCTTCCTCATTTTCGTCCCCCACCTATTCAAACCCATTGGAAGTGTATGTTTGCAAGAAAAGAAGAAGGAAACCCCCAAGTACCATTTTCGTTTGGTGAAGGAGTTTGGAGTTTCGTGGAGAAAACAAACAAGAGGCATGAGGAGTACTGTTCGTGGGTTGATTTGGAAGCAAGAAGACTTGCTTGAGTGTTTTCAAGAGGTAAGAAACACCACCCCTCCCGTATTTCGAGTTTTTAGCCATTTTCGTATGTAAATATAGAATTTATGGTTTGATGCATGAAATGATTTATTTGGACAAATAGATGTGATTTCTTTTAGGGGTTTTGTAAATAATAAGTTTCTACACATGCTAGGAGTGATTTCGAGCCCAAAAACACCTAGAACAAATGAGATTTAAGAAAAACCCTAAATCCCCGAAAATCGGATTTTGTGAGCTGCTGAGAAAACCCAGCCGCGGGCATCAGGTGGTAGTGTTGAGTAGCTTTAGACAGAGATTTAAGGCATGGCCGCTCGAGCGACTGTTCTAGCACCCTGTTTTAACAGAAGAACCTGAGAGTAAAATTATGGCCGCTCGAAGCAGGCTCGAGCGACCCATCAAGCGCCCTGCCTGTTTTCCCAAATTTTGAGTTTTAGCCCAGATTGAATTACCATTTGATTTCATTCAAATCCAACCCATGTATAAGTGAGAGTTAAGTGTTTAGGAGGTGTTCCAACTGAAGTTGTCACCAAATTGCAAATAGTAAAGATTTTGGGTACGTTTTGCTAAAATAGGTCTCATAGAGAGAGTTGTGTTCCAGACTTCTATAGAAGTGGGATAGAGTGATTCCACCACTTCAAATACCTTCCAAATAACCTATAGAAGTTGAACACAAGAAGTAAACCCAAGTTGCATAAGTTTCAAGAGGATTGAGGCATAGATTGCCAAGTAGAGTCATGAAAGGTAAGAAAAGTTCTGAAAAAAAAAAGAAAGAGGATTTTAACCCAGATCGAACCACCGATGGTTTGTATTCAAATCCAACAGATGTATAAGCTAGAATTTCATGTAAAGGAAGTGTTCCAAGAATTAGTATCTCGAAATTCCAAGTACCAAGGACTTTGGGTACGTGTTACCAAGGGAGATTTTATAAAGAGTTGTTGTCCCAGATTACTACAGAATTAGGGTAACTTGATTCCACCCTTTCAAGCACCTTTCAATTGACCTTTAGAAGTAGAAATCAAGATCCAAGACCCAATTGTACAAGTATCAAAGAATTTAGGCATAGGTTGCCTGAGTGAGATTCGAAAAGTGGAATTTCCGGAAAAGCCAACCCTTTTCCCCTTGACCCTTATGGTGAGTACACCCAACTTGATATGTCGGGCTTCGACCTGGAATTTGGCACAAGACATGGAGGGCATTAACTCATAGTGAATTGTAAGATACCAAGGACATTGACCCATATTGAGTTATGACCTCAAAGGCATTGATCCACTACTTGTGGCATGAAGTGAAAGGGGGCTGTGGCCCCATGGTATTGGTATATACATATAGACACTGAAAAGAGGGTAGTGGCCCAAGGTTGTTGATAGTGAATGGAGGGCAGTGGCCCAAGAATCCATGAGTAATGAATAAGGCTTGGCCCAAGAATGACTCGGGTAAGGCCAAAGGCTACCCTTGAGATCCGGCATGCCCGAGTGCATGATCCACATGATATTGAAAGTAATCTCACCATTGTCCATGTTATACAAGTAAGATTGTTTATACACATGTTGGGCCAAGTGCCAATGTTATTGTTCATATTGTACTGAATTCTTCTGGCACCCTGTGTATTCGGTGGCCAACGCCCATTGGCTATGTGTAGACAGCAATGGAGGTATATATTCTTCCGACACCCTGTGTATTCGGTGGCTGACGCCCATTGGCTATGTGTAGACAACAATGGAGGTATATGTTCTTCCGACACCCTGTGTATTTGGTAGCCGATGCCCATTGGCTATGTGTAGACAACAATGGAGGTATATGTTCTTCCGACACCCTGCGTATTTGGTGGCCGATGCCCGTTGTCTATGTGTAGACAGCAATGGATGTGTAATGTATGCCTAGCCACCATGTATAGACGGTGAAGCTAGATGAATAATTGTGATCATTATTGTCCTTGATGCCTAGCCACCATGTGTAGACGGTGAAGCTAGATGAATAATTGTGATTGATGTTATCGATGGTATTGGGATACCACTCCAAGTAATATTAAGTAATCATCTATGGATATTCATACAACATATGCAACTATAGTAGTAGATGCCTACGTCACGTAAGATCGGCGTAGATGCCTAGCCACCGCATGTAATTGGTGAAGCTAGACGGGGATATTGATGATGTATAGTTAGATACCAAATTGCCTGCATGATCAATTGTGAGATTGGATGAAAGATTGTATTAAATGCATTAACTGTACACTGATGCACAAGCATGCACCAATTTGTATGGTACTAAACTGTGATAATTGATTACGATTTCAAATAAACCACATGTCATGATTAAATGGATTGATATATGCCTAAACTGTGTTTTCTCGTGCATGCATGTGTTGCTTACTGAGACATTCGTCTCACAGTTACTTTACTTCTTATTTTTCAGATCCATCGATGTCCGATGTGAAGGACAGGGCTGAGGATAAAGGCAAAGAGAAAGCCTTTGGGTATTGAGAGGACTTCTATAGGCCTTAGGCTTTTATTTTGAAATACATGTATAGTTTTGGATTGTAGCCTTTGTACTTTGAGAGGAGTGATATAGTAACCCGTCTTTTTGTAACTAAATCTCGTGTATTAATACATTTCTTATATATATATAGAACACACTTTTGATATGCACAGCATTAATTGTATTATCACTTGCACTTGTAAAAAAAAAAAAGTTTTAAAATCCTTCGTGTTTTGTTGAGTATAAAGGCCCACTTGCCACGGTTTGAGACAGGTCGTGCCTTGGAGGGGCAGGCTTGGTTCCAGGTCGTGACACCTTAGGAGTAGAAATCAAGAACCAAAACCAAGATTGTACAAGTATCGAAAGAGTTGGGGACATCGGTGGCCCAAATGGGTCATGGAATGTAGAAATTTCTGGACAACCTATCCTTTATCATGGACCTTCATTATGAGTACACAACACATGATAAGAAGGGCTTCAGCCTAGTATTTGATAGCATGAGATGAAGGGCAGTGGCCCTTGGTTATTGACATATTATACGGAGGGTGGTGGCCCCAATTCCATGAGATAGGTAAAGGGGGGCAGTGGCCCCAATTGATAATCACTGTCCCCAAAAGAGTATTGGTGGGTAGTGTGTGTGGTTCACTTCTGTCGAGGGTAGTGAACTAGAATCCTACACAAGAGCTTGGGATTGTGAGATATCTAGTATGGCGAACAAATGTATATTTAGGGCACTGGCCCACCTGGTTAGCTTGCCATGGATGTAGATACATTGAATAAAGTGAGCTTGGCCAGGATTGACTCGGGTAAGGCCATGGGCTACCCTGGAGCACTTCCCATGCAAGGGTGCATGTTGTATTGTTATTATTTCTGTTCCCTATGGTTGTATCATCCCGGCACCATGTTTAATCGGTGGCCGATGCCCATTCACTATGTGTAATCAGCAATGGATGCCTAAACGTCATGTGTAGACGGCGTGTTAGTTTCCTACGTCGTGTGTAATCGGCGTAGATGCCTAGCCACCATGTGTAGACGGTGAAGCTAGATGGATATGTGTTGATGTTTTTTTTTTTGAGTAGTATAATATTAAACCTCCTACATAACCATTGGTGAGATTGGATGAAAGTCTGTATTAAATGTATTAACTGTACACCGACGCACAAGCATGCACCAACTTGTATGGCACTCAACTGTGATACTTGATTTATGATTTCAAATAACCGCATGTCATGATTTAACCGATTGATATATGCCTAAACTGTGTTTTATCGTGCATGCATGTGTTGCTTACTGAGACATCCGTCTCACAGTTGTTTTACTTCTTATTTTTCAGATCCATCAACGTCCGGTGTGAAGGACCGGGCTGGGGATAAAGGCAAGGAGAAAGCCTTTGGGTATTGAGAGGAAGATTTCAATAGGCCTTAGGTTTATTTCTATCTTACATGTATAGTTTATTTTGGATTGTGTACTGTGTATTTTGAGAGGAGTGATATAGTCACCAGTCAGTTTGTAATTAACTTTCATGTCTCGTTACATTTCTTTTATATAGAACAAACTTTTGATATGCACATCATGAATTGTCTTATCACTTGCACTTGTCAGGAAAAAGTTTTTAAATCCTTCGTATTTTATCGAGTTCAATAGCCCACTTGCCACGGTCTGGAACGAGTTGTGCCTTGGAGGGGCAGATTTGGTTCGGGTCGTGACAAACAGTGGTTCTGCTTCTGCTGATTTTCATAAGATTGGAGAGAAATCTCTGGCAGCAACTATTAATCAAAGCAATTCTCATTTTATTCTGTCGATAGGGCATGATTCAGAGGTTGCTCTGCAACAGCAACCTCTTAATCGTCATGCAAGGGTTTCATTTTTAGTTTTAATAATATCATAATTTGATTCTTTCTTAATCATATGTTATTCGACATATGCTTAAGGGACTTGGGGAAGAAACTCCATGGAACGACAGATGAGGAAACCCCTCTGATAGGTTAGAAAATTTTCTTGTTTTGCTCTTTGCGTCTAGTATTTGTCAAGCAAGCTTGCTTCCTAAATTGAACTTACTTGATTAATTGTGACATAGCATTTTTGGAACTTACTTGATTAATAGCGAAGACAGTGTTGTAGAGATTCTAATAAGTCAAGTTGAGGATGTTGATTTTCCTAGCGTAGGTGATTACTTGGAGTCATTTGATGGGGCTGTATCTCTAACTCTCATTGGCTTTGGGTGCTTCAGAAAGGGCGCAAGACAAACAGGTAATAATACCTCTTTTATGTTCATATTCTAATGTAGTTCCTGATTGGCATTGCTGTTTGAGATAATATTTAGAGATCACAATATGTTATGTTAGTCAAAACTCTCTTTTTACAAAAAAATTCAAGCTTGAATAACCAGGATCATCATCTTTCCTAACTGCAAACATTCAAGCTCCTCATTCTGGTCTCATTTGCAGAGAACCTTAGTCAAGAGTAAATCCATTATCATTTTCCTCTGATACACTTTTGATGCTCACATGGGATTGTGCATAGAAACATGCCGTCTAGATCACGGGTTTGTATTTATATGATGCTCAACATATTCAGTATGAGGTCCATATGTTTCTTCTGGCTAATCACATTTGTAGTGGCCACATGGTTGCTCACACATAACAAATAACTATACTTGAAGTGTAAAACATGGAGCATGGTGAACATGCTGAAAAGTTGTACAAGTGTGTTGCGTACATGACTACAATACTAACATGAGTGAAACTGAACATGTGTGCTTGGAGGTAGTGAACAATATACATGTGCTAATCATGGAGTGATTGTGAAATATGATGAAAAGAGTTAAAAAGAAACATGGATGAACATGCAAGCATGCTTAGAGGTAACATGAAAGCAAGTAAATGAAAGGGTTGGGGATTTAAGGGATTATATTGAAAGAAAGAGAGAGGAGAACATGCTCTCCTCTTTATTAAATGGAGAAACAAACTAGAAACATTTGAGTGAAAACATGCTTTAAGAACTTATCCTAGATTACACTAGCAAGACCTCTCCTCCTCCCATTTGTGGGTCTATGCCTTCTCCTTACCATGAGAGCTCTCTCATTTGAAGGGAAGAGGGAAAAGAGAGGAAAAGAGAAACCAAGCACTAAAACAAAGGGAAAACAGCATATGAAAGACAAAGATGACACAACATGCTTAAAATCTCTTCATTCTCATATATGTTAAATAAAACACACCAAGGAAGCTTACCTTGGGGTTAGAAGACTTGCTTGAGGTGTATTAGAGCTCCTGTGAAGTGAAGACAGCCACCGAGGTCCTCCCCCTTCAGTTCCCCAGCACTTTTCTTATTCCTCCTTGGTTAAGAATGAAGAAGGAAAGGGTAGGAGGAGGTTGGAAGGTGTTAGAGATGTTAGGTTTAGAGGATTGGAGTGTTGGAGACTTGGAGACCCTTGGAGAGCAACCCTCTCTTCCCTTTTATAGAGAGGAGATACTTAGTGGTTAAGAAAGAGATGGGGTTTGTTACTTAATGGTTAAGGAAGAAAGATGTGGTGGAGGAGATGGGGTAAGTTACTTAGTGGTTAAGGAAGAAAGATGTGGTGGAGGAGATGGGGTAGATTACTTAGTGGTTAAGGAAAAAATATGTGGTGGAGGAGATGGGGTAGATTAATTAGTGGTTAAGGAAGAAAGATGTGGTGGAGGAGATGGGGTAGGTTACTTAGTGGTTAAGGAAGAAAGATGCGGTGGGTGATGACCATGTGGCACAGTTTGCCACGTGGGCAGCTTATCTGCATTTTTGCCCTAGGGCTTGATATGCTCATAACCTCTTCATTTGGACCCCGATTCTGACAAACTCAGTTGCGTCAGAACCGTGTCGGGATTTTTCTATCCATTGAGATAGGGTACGACAGTAAATTCAAGTTCTGAGCAGAAAGCTGAAACCGCTCCCAGAATTTTAAAATGCTCATATATTCTTGATCCAGACCTTGGCTTTGATACGCTTGATTGCATCGGAACCGCTTTGGGATTTCCTATCTTTCAGGATAGGGATGGCAGTTAATCTGAGTTTGAGCAGAAAGTCAATTTATGCTCCCCATGGGTTTGATCTGTCATAACTTCTTCGTCTGAACTTCGGTTCTGGCAAACTCAGTGACGTTGGAACCGTGTCGACTTTTCCCATCCATTGGGATGAAGTATGGCAATCAATTCAAGCTTGATCAAAAAGTCAATTTCTGCTCCCTAAGGCTTGACCCGCTTCGAGGTTCCCCTGTTTTTAGCACATTTTGGTTTGATCAAAGTTTAGGTGCTTACAGTTGCATTGTGTCAGCACCCCATTTTTGCACCATAAAATTGTCCAAGAAGCATATCTTAAATCGACATATATGTTGGCACGTAAATCGAGGTTTTTATAATGGACCTATCTTTTTGAAATAATAAGCCCATAATAAAGAGAATTCTGAGCTGATTCCGATGCACCAAACCGTGCTCAAATCGGATCTCAAATAGCTAAGTTATGAATAAAAGAAATAAAGGGTAGTTTGGGGATTTTTAAAAAACCGAAATTAGATGCCACATGGCAGCCACGTGTACGCCATGTAACCAATGTCAAATTAAAATTTTGTGGGGTTGTTTTAGTAAATAAGTAAGTTTCCTAATGGGGTTTCTTATGCAAATAAATAACAAAGTTAATAAAAGTTGAAGATTAAAAAGTAATAATAATAAAAATAAATAAAGAGAAATGAGTTGGACGAATTTGTCCGACTCATATTCTCTTGAGATATTGAGACAAAGCTTAAAAAATATATATAAGCCTAATAAAAATGTGGGACAAAATAGACTTTGACCAAACCTAAATAAATGATCGAGGGTGTTTAAGAGAGAAAGATGAAGAGTTAAGGGTTTAAGAGAGTAAGAGGAAGGGTTAGGTGTTTAAGAGAGGACGATGAGGAGTTAGGAGTTTAGGTGTTTAAGAAAGGAAGAGGAAAGGTTAGGGGTTAAGAATTTAAAGGGGTGGGAATTCTCTATAAAAGGGCTTGAAGTTGGGAGCAAAAGAGAGGAAAAAAAGTAAGAGAGTTCTTTGAAAAAAAAAGAGAGCAAGTAAGAGAGTTCTTTGAAAGAAAAAGCAGCAAGTAGGAAGAAGTAGAGAAAAGAAGAGGGACGTCTACTAGCAAGGAGGGAGAAAGGAAAACTGCTGTTCACGACACACCAAGGTTCCAAGACCTAATTTGAAGTGTCAATCCATAACAGGTGAGTCATTTGTTTAATACATTGTATGAGACCTCTCTTTCATTACAATTTTTGAGATAAGATTACATGATTGGTGAGAGACATGTATATATGTTTGATGGCTTTGGGTAATTTTATCATGTAAAAAAAAAAAAAAAAAAAGACAAAGATGTAAAGTTCTGAGTTTTTTTCTGCATTAGGTTTGCACCTGTTTTCCAGATAAACAAATTTTTTTCACCTAGTTCTAGTTTGATTCAAGTCTGGAGTCCTCATGAGATTTGTTGCATTTTTATTTTAGTTTAATCTAAAAATATGCTCGAGTCCCTACACTATGAGTAGGTATTTTATTTTTAATTTTCTTTGGTTTAGATTTCCAATTGGAAATATCTAACAGTAAATTTTGGAGCTTCATATCTCTTAAATGAAAATGAAATTTTGAAACTGCTATAGGTTATTTTAGTGCTTAAAATTATGATTCTAAGGAATCAAATTTCGCACAATTTGGTTAAGAATTAAGGGAGATATGAATCTTTGAATGTGAATACTGCAGTAATTCAGGTTGTTTCATTTTTTTGTTTCCTTTGTAAATTAGTAATTAGGCCATGGTTAAAAGTAGTTCAAGTGGTCTCATTTTCTTGCCTTGTAAATTAGTAATTAGTTAATCTTGCATGATAAAAACAATAGAAAACAAAACAAAACAAAAATAATAAATAATAAGAAAGTGAAAAAGCAAATGAAACAAGAATTGAAGTTAGATATGTTTTATTTGAATTTGTTTTTAGAATTTCATTATTAGTTTTGTTAGTTTTATTTGTTTAATCTTACATCTCCCAATGTATATATGTTATTATTAGAATTTGTTAAAAATAAAAATAATAAATAAGAGAGCCCATTAAATATCCAAATAATTTAAGGGAACCCATTTCGGTGGGGCAACCCAGGGTGTTCAAGGACTTCCCTGGGTTGTAATCGGGTCACTTATCCGGAATCACTGGTGCAGACAAAAAAAAAAATCAAACAAGGTGTCTACCTGCACCATTTTAGGTAGTGGCGACTTCATAAAACATGTAACACACTTTTTCAGCGTGCCCGAGGTGTGCACAGCTTGGTGACTCCACTAGGGACTGACCTAACCCGGTTTGATTAGTTGGATTATAATGGGTTTATTCTTTGCACATGTTCACACACTTGCACATGCACGCACACTCTTTTTGTATATATGTACACACTTGCACAAATGGGTCAAGGAAGATTTGCCGCCTTACTTAGTAAGTGTTGAATATACGCAAAAACATATTCTGGGTTGTTCTGTCATAAAGGACGAGATAATTGCCTAGGGAAATTGGTTTTTAAGTGGGACCACTGTGACCCCTCCAATTACCTGGGAACTATCCCGGAACATTATTTTGTGTACCAATTCATCACTTTACTATATGAGATAGTGAAAATTCCTTCCCATGCACACATGTGCACTCACGCACATTATGGTTTCTTTACATGCTTTGATATAAATTGTGTGGGATGACACGCGCGAGGGAGCCCACGTGGGTGATCCGATTGAATGATTACCAAAACCTAAATCTCTCTAGCAGCCACCCTTCTTTATCGTATAAACAAATTTTGGGATGGTATTAGCCTCACGCGCCCTTGGCTTGCCAGGGAAAGCGAGGTAAAACATCCCCCCAGGTATCTGGATTCCTATAGCGCCACTGGTTTCTTGCCGTGGTATGCGAGGGTCTAGTACTTGGCTCAGACCCTTGTAGATGCTTGTCTCGGGTTGGGTACCCCTTTTTCCACCTAATGTTTTGATACACCATAATATGTGAATGTGAATGTGAATGATGAATGAAGAGGAGTTGAAATAAGTCTAAAACCCAAGAGTCCATCAGGGGCAGCAACCCTTGCCTCATTTTGCATCAAATTGAGTGGACCCTAGATTTCGGGCTACCTCAGCCCTAAATTAGGGAGCTTACCTAAACTTTGATTAGGGGAACCACCCCAGATCCATGCATTGAGTCCTGAGAGCCGTGGGCCTCGACCCATTGAGTCCATAGGAAGCATTTTGAATCCGAATCAGTCTTTAAGCAGATGAAAGCAGGCCAGATCAAAACAAAGAAAGTTGAACCCTAGAATTAGGCCTTTTCAACTTACCCTTTTTGAATCAAATGTATCCTTTCTTAGAGTTCTCAAAAACCCTAAGATTGCATTATCTTTCAGCTTTTTGAACATCATGTAATTTTCGCCCTAGCTGGCAAGTTGTAAGTTTTACATTAACAGATGCAAGAGCAGATGAAAGGATAAGGCTGGTTAAGACTTGGGTGTGCTTCCTTACACAAGTATGTCTAGGAGTCATGCCTTGATAGGCACCAACCTTTCCTAGGACTGTGCACACACTTTTGGGGATGTGTTTTGATATTTGTCTGTTGACACAGACTTTCAGGATGGTGCAATGAAGAACAAGCCAGCCTCTTGATGTAATCTTCGGACATTTAACACCAAGACCACCATTCATAACACTGTACTTGCAGTAAGAATGGATTGCGATGAATTCTTCTGAGGTACCAACTCCGTCATCCCCACAGCAAGGGGTTGAAGAACAACCGGTCATAATGGATATAAGCCAACAAGTGGCCATGATGCATGCCACAAGGATTCAAATGCCAGAAATCCAACAGGAGCAACCCCCTCAGCCAACAATAATGGCAGTACATCCGCCATCGCCGAATATTCTATTCCCATGTTCGGTGGCAGATCCCATCCATCCTCCACAACAGGAACCATTTGTGCCTGTCCAACTGGGGCAGAAAGAGCAAGACCGGAATAGGGCACGGAAGGCCCAGCTTGAAGAAATATTGGCAGCAATGAAGGAAGACAATAAGGCTCGAATGGCCGCAATGAAAGAAGATCTCTTGAAGCAACTCCAACCCAACCCAATGCAGGATGAAACCACTCTAGAGAGCCTGCGCTTCTTCCCAGACATCCAACTTCCAACAAAATTCCGATGTCCTGAACTGCATAGTTTCAACGGCACTGGCTGTCCTTTGATACACCTGCGATCGTATGTTGGCGACATGTGCCAATATGCGAAGGATGAAAAGATAATGGTTCAATTCTTCCAGAGATCTCTAACTGAGGCAGCATATTCTTGGTTCCTAAGTTTGGATAAGCAGATGGTTAAGACATGGAATGACCTCGCCATCGTGTTCGTCCAACAATACCGCTTAAATAGCCAAATGGTTCAAACCCGGGCAGAATTGCAGAGATTGTCAAAGAGGAATAGCGAGTCTATGAGAGACTACGCTAAAAGGTGGATGGAATTAGCCAACGTGGTACAACCCCCTCTTCTTGAACAAGAGCGGACTTCCTTGTTCATATCCTCGCTGGGACAACCATACTTCATAATGCTGTTGGGACAATGCACTGCAAGTTTCACCGACCTAATCATGGCAGCAGATAGAATTGAGGATGCAGTTAAAATGAAGAAGCTCAAGGGCTCCATGACAAACTTGCTGCATGGAACAATCTCAAGAGACAAGAAGCAGGAGAATGACGACGGCACAAGTACAGTTAAACATGTACAAACTTCTGCGCCATTTCACATCCATTCCTCAAGAAGCGTGAGCCTTCCCTCCGCTAACGATACTGTGTCTCGCCTCAGGAGGCGTCTTACCAAGGAGGAAAGAAAGAACCAGGAATTCACTCCGCTTCCATAGACGATGGCCGAATTATTACCGACACTCTTGAGAGAGGGACACCTGCAACTGGCAACGCCAAATCCAAAGGCATAAAAAATGAAGGGCTATGATCCAAACAAGATCTGTGAATATCATATGGATTCACAAGGCCATGATACTAATGGATGTTGGGGCCTTCGTCATGCAGTCCAAGATCTTCTTGAAGCTGGGGAACTCAAAATTGATCCTCCGTCGGATTAAAAAAAAAAGAGAGGAAAAAAAAGAAGAAAAGAAAAAAACAACAACAAACAAAACAAAACAAAAAAAAAAGACAGAACAAAAAAGAGAAGGAAGAAAAGAAAAAAAAAGAGAAAAAAATCATCATCATGCATCTTGGTATTTCATATCATATACTCTGCTTTCTAATGTTTGTTCCTCTTGGCAGGAACCTCATTGGCGATCAACATGAACCGTATCCCAAAAACAAGTCTTGATGCAGCTGTGCGCACCCGATTTCGGTCGCACGACGAGACGCACACAAAACGATGCGTGCCTCGGGGTTTGTTTGGAGTCGCCACTGCCTGATGGGGTGCAGGCAGACACCTGGGTGCCTAAGTTCTTCTTCTAAGGCTTTTGGTCTGCGGCTTTGAGATTCTAAGTAGGGGCTCGGTTGCGGTCTGGGGAAGTCCGTAGACACCCCAGTCTACCCCGTCAAGTGACGGGTCCCATAGGTTTCCTTGGTTTGAGTCAACTTTGGTCTCTCACTCACCCGATTCCTATTCCAGCATGCAATTTTGATTAAGTCTGGCGGGACCGCCAAGGTGGTGTGGGTCCCTTTACTTGATTTTATCTTTTTAATTAAGATGATCTGGGCCTGGTGGGGTGGGCCCCGTTGGAAGGCCCACGATATCCCTTGGTGGGTCAAGTGTGGCCCACATGTTCCTTGGTGGGCCACGTGTGGCCCTTTGGACTTTGGTTCAATTTTGAATTGATTTTATTTTGAAGTTCAGGTTGGATTAGTTAAGTGGATTTCATGCAAAGTGGGTCGGATTGCATTTTGGGCCCCTGGGTGGGCCCCACAGTTGGTTGCCAAGTGGTTTTGATTATCTTGCTTATCTGTGCCAAAATGGCCAAGTGTTGGCCTGGGGCCTTTTACCTGGGCTCGGGCTTGAAAACCCGAAACTTCCTGAGTTGGGGTTTTGAAACCCTAAGTTGGTTGGATTCGTGGGCTTAGTGGGCCCGATAGGCCCTACCCGTGGTCTCGGCCAAACCACATCCTACTTTAATCATGCATGGCCCAATTAGGGCTTGGGTGGGCCTCAAGTGGTCTAGCCCACTCAAATCTTTTATTATCTTAGTTAAGCAAAATGAATTGGTCGGGCTTGGTGGGCCCCGTTGGAAGGCCCACTGGAAACCAAGTTGGACCAAGGGTCCAAGTCCCATGTCACTCGGAAACCCTATTGGTTTATCCGGTTCGGAAATGCCATTCACATCTAGCAATAATCATAGAAAAAAACACAAGATGGACACTCTGTCAAAAAAGAAATTGGCTCATTGTGCTGGGTCCAAGGGGAGGTACCCGGGGGCCCTGTGGGCGGAGTGAAGCAGAGCCCACGGGGTGGGGTACCTCCCCGTACCAAGGTACGAGTTAGATGCGTAGCGAACAAAGGGGGTGAGGGGTGCGGGGGGCTTCGCCCCCCGCAGTACAGTAAAGGGTATTTTTGGAATTTTTCAAAAATATATCAATTCGGCATGTTTTAGGGGTAGGCGCCGACCTCAGGTAGTAGGCGCGAGGTCGGCGCGAAATGGGCGGACCGAAAAACGCGAAAAATGAAGTGGGCGCGAGGTGGGCGCGAGGTGGGCGCGAGCTCGGCGCGAGGTGAGCGCGAGCTAGGGCACCAGGTGGGGGCGAGCTCAGCGCACCCAAAAGAAGTGGGCGCGAGCTCGGCGCGAGGTGAGCGCGAGCTCGGCGCGAAGTGGGCGGACCCAAGCTAGGTGAGCGCGAGCTCAACGCAGACCCTGACTCTCTGTTTTTTCTCTCCAAACTCCATTTCCGACTGGTTTTTAGGGTTTTTTGGTCTCTGTAACTGATTTCTGGGGATCGTTAGACTCCCAGAAGACACCTGAGCCCACTTCAAAATTAATCTAACCTAACTTGTGAGAATCAAATCTCTTTGAGCCCGAAAACCAAACACTAACAGAACATGCATTAACATAACATGAATAATCAAGAAGGGAACCGGGGGCTTTATCGGGATACAACAGAGATGGAGAACTCATGGGGGAACATGCTCCCCCTTCGAATCAATCAAGCACAAACAGCAAATAAATTGGCACACCCAGGAAACAGTTAAGCACAAACAGCAACTAAATTGGCACACCCAGGAAACGCCCTAGTCATGCTTGAAAGCTTGAAATGAGCTCATTTATTAAAAAGGGAACATTACCTTGTTTTAATCCCTTGCAGGGTTGCAGGAGGGTTCCTTGGAGCGCACGAGCAGTCGCTGGAGCACTACTTCTCCTCACCAACTGGTCGTCTTCTTGGTCTCACCAACTGGTTGTGTTCTCGGTTGTGAGGTAATCGGAGAGGAAGAAGGGAGGGTTATTTTAACTCAGGCCAAGCAAGGAGGACTAGTTCTCCGTGGGAAGACCCAACCCTGGAGAGAACCAAAGAGTGAGAACTCTCTGCCCCGGAAAGAATTTCGCCAGAGACGAAAGCCGGCCCCTAAAATCCCGAACCCCAAAACTCTCCAACGAAAATTTTTCCAACCTCGGTAAATGAAACCTTGCGCGGCTTTTATAGAAGAGGACAGAGGGTATCCGCCGAGTTTGGCGCCTACCTCAAGGTGAGCGCATACCCCCTGCCACGTTTGCGCGAGCGACCGAATGATTAAAAAACCATTAATGCGGCCGCTCGTTTGGTTGGAAAATCCGAATTTTCGGATTTAGTCCCTGGTTATTTTCAATTTAATCCGATATTCTTGGAATTTTACAGATTTAGTCCCTGGGATATTTTGAATGTTTGGATATTTATGGATTTGATCCCCGAGATATTTTCCTGCGCAACTCGCCACGTGTGCAGCTCTCTGCCACGTGCGCAGTTTGCCGGTTTTGCTGCTCGGGAATTTTGTCGGCTCATATTTTCTTCACCCGGGCTCTGATCTGGGCAAACTCAGTGGCGTTAGAATCGTATCGGAGCCCCCTATCCCATGACCTAGAGGTAAACACCTGGATCGGATTTTAGCAGAAAGTCAACTTTTGGCTTCGCCCAAGTTTGACCGCCCGCAGAACCTTCATCCGGACTCCGATTCCTGCAAACTCAGTTGCGTTGGAATCGTGTCGGGATTCTCTATCCAATGATATAAAGCAAGGTGGCCAAATATCACTTAATCAAAAAGTCAACTTTTTGTCCCCTCGGGGTTTGACTTTTTGCCAGGGTTTTCATTTTCGGCAATTCCAGGGGTGCAAAAATAAGGTGCTTACAGCAGCCCAGCAAATAATCAGCATAGTGGCTTTTCTACAAAGCCTATTGCGGACGATAACAATTAGGGAAGAAACATGGAACAAATGCTGGGAAGCATTAGGGGAAGAGAATTTTGAGTTACGATCTCGAGTAGGTGTTCTTGAAAAAGAGATCAAGAGCTTGAAGGGAGTGATACCCTGGAGCAACCAGGAAGTAAGCCTTCCACCCACCTTAGCAGATGGTCAAGAGCAAAGATGGAATGGAAGAGCCGTAGCAGCAGATGGTCCCCAATTCACAAACAAGCTGAGTGCCCACTATGGCAAAGGTAAGCATGACAGATTGATGAATCATTCGAAGGATCTCCCAAAGAGGACTCCAGAAGAAATGCAGGCTAGGTTTAAGAGACAGTTCACCCCTCTGAATGTCCAACCAGTCCAGATATTACCTGACTTGATAAATGGAGGCCTTTTACAGCTGAAGCGGCTTAGCCCGAGAGTAGCGGCTAGGCGTAGTTATAAACCAGGTCAATTTTGTGCTTACCACATGGGTTTCCCGGGGCATAGCACAGAGAAATGTTGGGATCTACGGCATGACATTCAAGACCTAATTGATCAAGAACTCTTGAAGGAGCTTATCGAGAAAAAAAGATCTACTAAAGGACAAGACATTTCCGACAAGCTAGCACAGATCCGGATATTCAGCCATCCTCCCACAGAAAGGAGGAGATGGTGTGGAAAAGAATGACAAGGAAAGCAATTAAAGGATTCCTCCCATGGCATGCAGCTGAATTCCAAGAGCACCGATTTGCATCGGCCACTCCTTGCATAATTTGCTGCTCTTTTTTTGTCTATCTTTTCTTTTCGTTTCAATTTTGAACTTGACAGTATGTTTATTTTTGCCAACTTATGAAATCTTTTGGGAAATCACTAGACTATTGGACCACACCAAGGCATGACCGTGATCTCAGGATAAACCTGGTCAATCAAATTTGACAGATGAAATGTGCCAAACAGCACAAACTATGCGGGTCTCGACCTAGCCAAGGGATCCTCCGCACATTTGAAACCTACCTTGCCAAACACTGGGGCAAGCTGTGATTGGAGACAGAAAAAGGAAAAGGGCAAGGTACCCATACCAATCGGGGGTCACTGACATGATCCAGGATCAATGATCCCGATGAAATGATGAGAGGCCATTTTTGGCTAAGATACTTCAAATAAATTCCGCTAGTCAAACATGTTGAGCTTGATCATCTCATTTCTAACCCACGTTATGTCTAACCACCCTAAACTGGGGCAAAGTCAAAAAGCAAAGAAGAAAACACAAAATGGATAAAGATGAACATGGCTCTTGAGCCAATTAATTGTGCAAAGACAAGTAAGTATTACATTCTTTGTAAAAGGATGAAAGGCCATCCTTGATTTTCTCCAAAAATCATCTGATCCAAGATGAAACCCTACCGAGACACTTTGAGCCCAACAATTTCTTCCTCAACCCTACCATATTCTATCCTCGAACTGGGGCATGAAGCTTCATGAAATTGGAGACACAAGAAAAACAAAGGTGAAGATAGGGTGAAGTGAAAAGCACCCTAAAAACAAAGGGGCAAAAAGGAGGGAAAAAGGGTGAACCCCAGGAAACGAGAATGAGAAAAAGGAACTGGGACAATCTATTGAAAAAAGGCAAAAACAAGAACTGGGGCAAACCCCCAAAAGAAAAGTCAAAGATTGGGATAAATAACCCAAGAAAAAAAGAATAAGAAAAAAGAACAAATATGGAAAAGAAGAAAAAACTACCAAGCAAAGTTGGGCACAAAGTTGAGGAGACAAAAGATGAAGCAAGCCCTAACAAGAAAAATGGACAGAACATGGCCCTTACCCCACTCATCAATTTTGAGTCTCTATACCATTTCTTCTGGACCCTTGAACCCAGCCTACGTTTCGTCCTATTATGAAGTCCTTTTTGATTACAGAGAATGTAACACTGAATCTCAGACAAACTGGCAATGACAGAACCAAAAGGACAAAAGAACTTTGGCTAGATATAATGGTTACCCATAAAATGAAGCTATATAGGGTTTAAGCTCGTTTATCCTTCATTTCTAAACACTGAAACCAAAGCCTACATTTTGCCCTACTGATAAGTCCTCTCTAATCATTGGATCATGATGCGTGGAAATTGACAGGACCTTCAGACTGGGGCAAGACACCGAACCTGAGAGAAGGAACCAATTGAGAGAAAAACCATTCCATAACCCTCAGACAAGGGTGGGGAAAGAAAAAACAAGAGAGGAAGGCAAAAGAGCTAGGGAAAGGGTAGTGCCAAAGAAATCCCCTGGACCAAAACAATTCCCCTCATTTCAACCCGGGGCATGCTATTGAAGGCGAAAAATGTTGAGACCCTCGAGGCACCACTTCATAAGTCTAAATGAGATTGTTGGATGACTTACCCAAAGATTACTGGTCTTGTCGTGGACCCACTTCAAAGAGGAAACTCCAAACTCTTAATGAATTCCCAAGAGATTTTAATCAAAAAGAAATTGCTTGAATTTACATGTAATTTTGATAATAAACAGATGAAGTTCAATTGACTGAACTCCACATGAACTTTTGTAGGTACTAACAAAACTTGAAACAGACAGACAAAGCCACCACAGCGCATCTCACATGTTGGGTGCGAGACAGAATCATCGCAATGTAGTCACACATTGGACACAAAAGAAATCCATCATAGTGTACTCACACATCGGATGCAAGACAAAGATATCCCCAGCACATCTCACGTGTCGGACAGAGATTGAAGGAGCAAGGTGTCTCCCAACCCTAAGGAGCAAGATGTCTCCCAAAATTGAAGAATTAAAGATCAAGGCCTCTCCCAACCACAGAGAGCAAGGCGTCCAAGCCCTGGAGCAAGGCGACTCTGAAATTAAGGAGCAAGGCATCTCCCAACCACAGAGAGCAAGGCGTCTCTCAAGACTGAAAGGGCAAGGCGTCCCTGGAGCAAGGCAACTCCGAAATTAAGGAGCAAGGTGACTTCAAAATTAAGGAGCAATGCATCTCCCAACTACAGAGAGCAAGGCGTCTCTCAAGACTGAAAGCGCAAGGTGTCCCTGGAGCAAGGCGACTCCTAAACTAATGGAGCAAGATGTCTCCCAAGATTGAAGACCTTCGAAGCAAGGCCTCTCCCGCATCTGAATACACACGAAAATGTGTATCTAAGGAGCAAGGCGTCTCCCACATCTGAAAGACACGGAAATGTGTCCCTAAGGAGCAAGGCGTCTCCCGCATCTGAATGACACGGAAATGTGTCCCTAAGGAGCAAGGCGTCTCCCACATCTGAATGACACGAAAATGTGTCCTTAAGGAGCAAGGTGTCTCCCAAGACTGAAGGACACGGTGTCCTTGGAGCAAAGAATCTCCAAACCGCAAAAAAGTTGAGGCCAAAGCCTCCCGATTGAAGAACAATGAGCAAAGACTTGAAAAGGAGCAGAGCGTCTCCCAAGACTGAAGGACGAGGTGTCCCTAAGGAGCAAGGTGCCTCCGCAAATTTGAACAAGATGTTCCCATTCCTGAAAATGACAGAGAATCAAGACATGAAGAAGAAGACAAAATGAAGAACTGCTGGGCAAATGGCCCATTTTGTAATTTTCATTTTCCCACTTTTGTATCATAGGATTTGAACCAGGATTCGGAGCTCTTCGGTGTACTAGACAGCAGTGACTCTTAAACCCTTTAGAAGCCAAATAGAGCTAAGAGGTAGTGTACCGACATGGGGGATAAAGAACTTCAAACTTAAAAAAACAAAAAAAATGAAAAAAAATGAAAAAAAAGAAAGAGTGAAAAGATAAAAGAAGTCAAAAGTTAATGGAAAAAACAAGTGGAAAAGAACACTATTGAAGCACTTTTGCATCAACGCCGAAACAAGTTGGTGAGTCTAAGTCCAACCCATCTTTTTCAATTCAAAATAAAAAAAGGGGAACAATTCCAAATGCCCAATGGTAAGGAAAATCACCAGAACTTGGAAGTGAGCCAAAGCAACACGGAGCTTGCACCAGCGCTTCCGAATCTTTGAAAACATTAAAAGACCTAATTCATCGGTTATGTCGACAGAAATGCAAAGTGCAAAAATAGGGTTCTTTTTATTCTTTGTCATTCATCACCTTGGTGACTCTGACAAAGAGGGGCAGCTGTCAACACCCCATTTTTGCACCATAAAATTGTCCAAGAAGCATATCTTAAATCGACATATATGTTGGTACGTAAATCGAGGTTTTTATAATGGACCTATCTTTTTGAAATAATAAGCCCATAATAAAGAGAATTCTGAGCTGATTCCGATGCACCAAACCGTGCTCAAATCGGATCTCAAATAGCTAAGTTATGAATAAAAGAAATAAAGGGTAGTTTGGGGATTTTTACAAAACCGAAATTAGATGCCACATGGCAGCCACGTGTACGCCATGTAACCAATGTCAAATTAAAATTTTGTGGGGTTGTTTTAGTAAATAAGTAAGTTTCCTAATGGGGTTTCTTATGCAAATAAATAACAAAGTTAATAAAAGTTGAAGATTAAAAAGTAATAATAATAAAAATAAATAAAGAGAAATGAGTTGGACGAATTTGTCCGACTCATATTCTCTTGAGATATTGAGACAAAGCTTAAAAAATATATATAAGCCTAATAAAAATGTGGGACAAAATAGACTTTGACCAAACCTAAATAAATGATCGAGGGTGTTTAAGAGAGAAAGATGAAGAGTTAAGGGTTTAAGAGAATAAGAGGAAGGGTTAGGTGTTTAAGAGAGGAAGATGAGGAGTTAGGAGTTTAGGTGTTTAAGAAAGGAAGAGGAAAGGTTAGGGGTTAAGAATTTAAAGGGGTGGGAATTCTCTATAAAAGGGCTTGAAGTTGGGAGCAAAAGAGAGGAAAAAAAGTAAGAGAGTTCTTTGAAAAAAAAAAGAGAGCACGTAAGAGAGTTCTTTGAAAGAAAAAGCAGCAAGTAGGAAGAAGTAGAGAAAAGAAGAGGGACGTCTACTAGCAAGGAGGGAGAAAGGAAAACTGCTGTTCACGACACACCAAGGTTCCAAGACCTAATTTGAAGTGTCAATTCATAACAGGTGAGTCATTTGTTTAATACATTGTATGAGACCTCTCTTTCATTACAATTTTTGAGATAAGATTACATGATTGGTGAGAGACATGTATATATGTTTGATGGCTTTGGGTAATTTTATCATGTAAAAAAAAAAAGACAAAGATGTAAAGTTCTGAGTTTTTTTCTGCATTAGGTTTGCACCTGTTTTCCAGATAAACAAATTTTTTTCACCTAGTTCTAGTTTGATTCAAGTCTGGAGTCCTCATGAGATTTGTTGTATTTTTATTTTAGTTTAATCTAAAAATATGCTCGAGTCCCTACACTATGAGTAGGTATTTTATTTTTAATTTTCTTTGGTTCAGATTTCCAATTGGAAATATCTAACAGTAAATTTTGGAGCTTCATATCTCTTAAATGAAAATGAAAATTTGAAACTGCTATAGGTTATTTTAGTGCTTAAAGTCATGATTCTAAGGAATCAAATTTCGCACAATTTGGTTAAGAATTAAGGGAGATATGAATCTTTGAATGTGAATACTGCAGTAATTCAGGTTGTTTCATTTTTTTGTTTCCTTTGTAAATTAGTAATTAGGCCATGGTTAAAAGTAGTTCAAGTGGTCTCATTTTCTTGCCTTGTAAATTAGTAATTAGTTAATCTTGCATGATAAAAACAATAGAAAACAAAACAAAACAAAAATAATAAATAATAAGAAAGTGAAAAAGCAAATGAAACAAGAATTGAAGTTAGATATGTTTTATTTGAATTTGTTTTTAGAATTTCATTATTAGTTTTGTTAGTTTTATTTGTTTAATCTTACATCTGCCAATGTAGATATATTATTATTAGAATTTGTTAAAAATAAAAATAATAAATAAGAGAGCCCATTAAATATCCAAATAATTTAAGGGAACCCATTTCGGTGGGGCAACCCAGGGTGTTCAAGGACTTCCCTGGGTTGTAATCGGATCACTTATCCGGAATCACTGGTGCAGACAAAAAAAAAATCAAACAAGGTGTCTACCTGCACCATTTTAGGTAGTGGCGACTTCATAAAACATGTAACACACTTTTTCAGCGTGCCAGAGTTGCGCACACATTGCTCAACTCCACCATTAAAGCAAAAATAGCTTATAGAAGGACAGGCATGAGAATGTGAGTAATGGCTATACTGCAAACAATGTGTAGTTCATGTAACAAGATGAGTCAATGGTGAAAATTTTATGGTTCGTGCATAATTAATTGCATTAAAGATACACCATGTTACAATTTTGTTTTTGGTTGATCTACAAGAATTTCCCTTGATTTTTAACTAAAGCAACTTGGCAAGCAATGGGATTGGTGATAAACATAAGAAACACACACAAAAACAGAGTCCAGGCTTGACATGATAAGAGGTTAATGAACATGAAAGATAAAAGAAGGTTAGACCAGTTGCTTTGTTTGTTACTTTAACTGAAATGTGTTATGCTCTGTTTAAAGACGACCCCCCAGTCTTAAAACCACCACTAAAAACCAAAAGTGACCACGATGGGACTTTTCGAGGCGGGCTTCCGTCGGACCCGCATCTCTTTAGTGGCGGGATTTTATGCTTTAGCGGCAATCTTACACCACAAGTAAAAGTCTTAATTCTTATTGTGTCATTTCAAAGGTTATGGTCTAAGCTGTGTTTTTTGAAATTTTTTTTTTTTTTTTGTATTTTTTTTCCAACTACTGCAGCTTCTTGTTGAAAATTTGCAATGCAGGACAAAGTTCATATCAATATTGTGGGGGCCATGTCGACTCTGGCAAGTCAACCACCACAAGCCATTTGATCTACAAGTTGGGAGGTATTGGTAAGCGTGTTATTGAGAGATTTAGAAGGAGGCTGCTGAGATGAACAAATATTTGTTCAAGTATGCCTGGGTTTCTGACAAGCTCAAGCCAAGCGTGAGTGTTGTATCACAATTGACATTGCCCTGTGGAAGTTTGAGACTACCAAATACTATTGCATTGTTATTGATGCTCTTGGACATCGTGATTTTATCAAGAACATTGAATTGTTTGTATTCAAATATATTAATTTATAAGAAGGATTTAACTTTTTATTTTTATTTTTAGGTGTTTGAAGTTTTATCTACCATCTTTCAACCAATTTTTTTTTATTATTCATTAAAAAAGGAAAAAAAAGGGAAAAGAAAATTTTTAGGGAACTCATTTCAATTCTTGTTAACCAAACAATTGTCTAGGTTAGAATTCATTTTACTATGCGTTAGCCAAACAGAATTAGAAAGCCTTAAAAATTCATTTGCAAAATGAGTTCCAAGAACTATTTCTCAGAATGAATTCCTAATCTAGAATGAAAGCCAAACGAGGTCTAACTTTCATGACAAGGCAATCTTATTTGCTGAAAAGGAAGAAAAAGAAGACTCCAGGCAGATCTTCTTCGATGGAACTACAAATTTGAATGGAAACAGAATAGGAGCAGTTTTAGTAAAGCCGGATGGTTCACATATCCCAATCACAGTGAAGTTGAGATTTCAGTGCACAAACAACATTGCAGACTATGAGGCATGCATTATTGGGTTACAAGCTGCTTTAGGTCATGATGTGGAGGAACTTGATGTATATGGAGATTCGAGTCTTATTATATATCTTTTTTTTTTAAGGAAAACCCACTAAGGCAAGAATAACCTTAGTGGCACTCCAACAGTGGGAGGAGGGCTAAGGCAGACCCTAGTCTTATTATATATCTTCCAAACAACTAGTGAATGGAAAACCAAAGATCACAAATTGATCACATATCACCAGTATTTGGAAGGAATAAGCACCAAATTTACTCGAATTTCCTTTAATTATATGTCAAGGTCCAAAAATCAATTTGCGGATGCGTTAGCAACGCTGGCTTCAATGATCAGTATTCCAGAAGGAGTAGATATCAAGCCATTTGAGATTGAAGTTCGAGATGAACCAGCTTACTGTATTGTTCTAGAAGGAGTACAGGAAGAAGAAAAGCCATGGTTTTATGATATCAAGAATTTCTTGAAAGATTGGAGTCTTCCAGAGGGTGCTACTTCTACTGAGAAAAGGACAATACAGAGGTGTGTAGGACAGTTTCTATTAATTGGTGGGAAGTTATAAAAGAGATCATATAATGATGTTCTACTCAGATGTATCACTAAAGTTGAAGCAGAAAGATTAATTGAGACAGTTCATGGAGGAGTTTGTGGATCACATATGAATAGGCACATGCTTGCAAAGAAAATTCTGTGATTGGGATATTATTGATCGATGATGGAGCACAATTGATGTATACATGTCAAGAGGTGTCATTTATGCCAGATATATGCTGATAACAAGCATGCACTGCCAAGTGAGCTGCACAACATGACATCACCATGACCTTTCTTTATGTGGGGCATAGATGTCATTGGGCAGATTTCTCCAAAAGCATCAAATGGACACAGATTCATTTTGGTAGCAATTAAATATTTTACAAAATGGGTTGAAGCGCTTCATATGCAAATATCACAAGGAACCATGTTCTTAAAATTTTTAAGCACAACGTCATTTGTCGCTATGGTTTGCCCAATGCCATATTATCAGACAATGCTTCAAATATTAAGAACAAGGACATGAAGCAGTTGTGTGAGCAGTTTCAGATCACCCATTACAAATCAGCTCCATATAGACCGAAGATGAATGGGGCAGTAGAATCAGCAAATAAAAACATAAAGAATATAATCCAGAAGATGGTGGTGAGTTACAGAGATTAGCACAAAATGCTACCATTTGCTCTACATGCATACAAAACTTCAATCCGGACTTCTACTGGGGCAACTCTGTATTTCATAGTTTATGAAATGGAAGCAATATTACCAGTCGAAGTTGAGATCTCGTCACTAAGAGTTCTTATGGAAGTTGAATTAAAAGAAGCTGAATAAATACTGTATGCACGTCGATCTGTGTTGCACACGATGTGAGGGGGAGAGCGGGAGTCACCACGACCTAATGGGGTGCAGGCAGATACCTAAATGCCTATAGGATGTCTATTAGGTGGTCTGCGCATTGAGATTCTGGGAAAAAGGCCTATGAAACCCCGGATTCCCATACCACTAGCACACCCTAATCAGTGAAGTTGTTGTGTAGGTGAAGCTGGAGGAGCCCAGACTTGAAGCCAACCAAGTGGCTGAGTCCAGGCTTATAAGAAATTGAGAAAGGTGAGCAATCCCCAAATTAGTGAATAAGATTAATTGTGGTGAGACAAAATAACTAAGGTTGGTTGTGTGAAATAGGTGGAGTGGCAAACTGGTAATATTTGGTGTCTTGTGAAGTTGCTTAAGTGAAGAAAAACCCAAGAGGAAGCCCCATACGACCAAACCCCTTCCCTACTCTCTTCTTCATTTCCCTCTTCTCTTCTCCTACTCTCATTTCTTCTTCCCTTTGATTTCTTCTCTTCATTTTCTTCCCCTCATCACTTCCATTCACTTTCAAACCCATTTGAAGAGAGAACCCTTGCAAGAAGAAAACCTAAGTGTCATTTTCGTTTGGGAGCTTTGGTTGGAGATTTGTGGAGGAATCAGCCAAGAAGCATACAAGGTGATGTTCGTGGCTTGCAATAGGAGCTAGGGAGTTTGCTTGGTTGATTGCAAGAGGTAAGCAACACCACCCTCACCAATATTTCAAGTTTCAACCATTTTCGTATGTAAAGGTAGAACCTAGGGTTTGAGATATGAAATAGTTTATTTGTGCAAATAGAAGGCATTTCTTTTAGGGGTTTTGTAGGGAATAGATAACCACACATGCTAGGGACAATTTAGAGCCCAAAAACACCAAAAATAAGTGAGATTTGAGAAAAACCACAAATCCCAAAAGTTCGGATTTTGTGAACTGTCGAGAAGCCCAGTCACCTGAACCACAGCTCGAGTGTTGTATCAGGCGCCCTTTTAGGAAATAGTTTAAGGCATGGCCGCTCACTGATTGCTCGAGCGACTGATCGAGCAACCTACCTGAAACATAGAACCCGAGAACTATTTTCTAGCCGCTCGTAGCAAGCTTGAGCGCCCTATCCAGATTTTCCAAAAATGTGATTTTTAGCCCAGATCAAACTACCAATTGCTTTTATTCAAATCCAACCCATGTATAAGTGAGAGTTAGGTGTCTAGGAAGTGTTCCAACTGGAAGTATCTCAAAATTCCAAGTAACAAGGATTTTGGGTATGTTTTGCCAAAGAAGGTCTTCTAGAGAGTTTCTGTCCCAGATTCCTATAGAAGTAGGATAACTTGATTTTACCACTTCAAACACCTTCCAAATAACCCTTGGAAGTAGAAACCAAGAACCAAAACCAAGTTGTACGTGTTCCCAAAGATTTGAGGCATATGTTGCTTAAGTAAGCCATGAAATGTAGAATTTTTGAGAAAGTTCGACTTTTACAATTGAGCTTCATCGTGAGTACACCACACATGATATGAAGGGCTCCGGCCTGGTGTTTGGCATGATATTAAGGGCAATGGCCCATTTCTTGTTAGTATGAGATGGAAGGGCAGTGGCCCATTGATATTGACACATTGAATGAAAGGGCAGTGGCCCAATGACATTGATATATTGAAGGGAGGGCAGTGGCCCAGAATCCATGAGAACTGAAAGAGGGCTTGGCCCAAGATTGACTCGGGTAAGGCCATGGGCTACCCTTGAGCACTTTCCATGCAAGTGTGCATGTAGTATTGTTATGAATAACTAAACAGTAAGTCTTTGTGGGTAGTGTGTGCGGTTCATCTCAGTTGAGGTAGTGGACCATTGTTCATCCTAACTTGGAGATAGAGAACTAACATCCTCCACACAAGCTTGGATATTTGAAATGTTATTATTTCTGTTCTCTATTGTTATACTTGTTGTGAATTTGATGAATGGACACCTCAACATAATGAACCCTTAAGATATGGATCTATAAACTTAACTAGGATTGTTTGTATATACGCCATGGCCAAACTACTATTTTGTTCTCTATTGTTGTATCATCCCGACACCAGCAACATCGGTGGCCGATGCCCATTTGCCACGGGTAATCGGCAATGGATGCCTGTACGTCAAGGGTAATCGGCGTATGGGTGCCTATGTCAAGGGGTAATCAGCGTATGGATGCCTACGTCAAGGGTAATCGGCGTATGGATGCCTATGTCAAGGGTAATCAGCGTATGGATGCCTACGTCAAGGGTAATCGGCGTAGATGCCTAACCACCATGTGTAATCGGTGAAGCTAGATGGGGCCATGTATATTATATATAACATCCTAGATAACCAAGTGATAAGATTGAATGAGGATTGTTATTAAATGGATTACTTGTACACCGACACACAAGCATGCACCAACTTGTATGGCACTGAACTGTGATATCTTATTTATGATTTCAAATAGTTGCATGTCATGATTTAACCGATTGATATAAGCCTAAACTGTGTTTTCCCGTGCATGCATGTGTTTCTTACTGAGACAATCGTATCATAAGTTGTTTTATATTGTTTTTCAGATCCATCGACGTTCGGTGTGAAGGACCAGGTTGGGGATAGAGGCAAGGAGAAAGCTATTGGGTATAGAGAAGAAGATTATTATAGGCCCTAGGCTTTTCCTTTCTGTTGTACATGCATAGTTTCTTTTTGGATTGTAAATCGTATACTTTGAGGGGAGTGATTAGTCACCCACATTTTGTAATCCCCAAATAGTTATATAAATTGTTTCGTAGTCCACCACCGCACTGTTTCTTGTACATTGTTATTATGCACATGTATGAACTATTTAGCACTTCCACTCACAATAGAAAAAGTTTTAAAATTCTCCGCATTTCTTTAGGTCGAAAGACCAACCCGTCACGGCTTGGAACAGGGGGATTCCTTGGGGAGGCGTACCTGGTTCTAGGGTGTGACAAGGCTAGTTATGGTTTGGGGAAGTCCGTAGACACCTCGGCCCGCCCCGTCAAAAGACGGGTCCTACGGGTTATTCCTGATTAGCGATTAGCTAGTCAACTCATTTTTTACCTCACCCGTCCTAAACCTGCATGCCTGCTTGATTTAGTCTTTTTTGGGACCATATGCAAGGTATAGGTCCCCTTTTTGCTTTTATTTTATCTTCTTTAACTCAAGTGACCTGAGTTTGAATGGTGAGCCCCGTTGGAAGGCCCACGGAATGCCAAGTTTGGGCTTAAAGTAAGCCCAAGTCCCATTTGGGGGTTACGTTGGATAACCCCCTTTCGGATTTGATTTATTTGGTTTAGATATTATTTAAGGATGCAAAAATGAATTTAATTGGTTTTTTAAAAGGGGATCCATTGGGCTTGGAGGAGGCCCAAAGAATTAATCAAGTTGCTTTAGAGTCCACCATTGGAATGGACTTGTGTTAAGCAAGACAGGTGTGGGCCCCATTGGAAGGCCCACAAGGGGACATCATTGGGCCTTGGATAGGCCCAATTCAGGAGAGGTCTCTGATTACTTAAAGACCATGTTGGTTTACGGTAAGTTGGTTAAGATTGGTTTTAATCTAATTTATTCCCAAAAGAAATCAGATTCTGCAATTCTATGACTTGTCTGTATAACACATATGGATTAGCTTGATCCGTATATATCATACGAATCAGGCCAAACCGCCCTGTGTGTACAGGCAGCACCTGAAATAACAGAAACTTCAATTTTTAGGAGGGAAGAGGGGTCCCCTACCCCATGTGGGTCTGATATCAAGTGGGGGTCATTTGACCAACCCACGGAGGCTTTCGAATTGATTTTAAGCACCACTTTACCTAGTTTACTAGGTGATTAAACCCAATAATGAAAGGAAGGAAGGCTTGGGGCCTCTTCCTTTGTGCTTGATATGGAATATCAAGACTCTCAGGTGGAGCAGGGACAATCCACCCCAGGTTTCATCAGTGAGGCCTCTCTCCTCCCTAAGGAAAGAAGAGGACCGGAGGCTCGAAAAGCCTAGTCACTTGAGTCAACGGGCAAACCATGCATGATACAACCAAATATCAAAACATGATAAATCAAGCTTAAAAACAAACTGTGAGCAATGTGTGTGCATACATGGGACTTGTTCATGCACTTGACAAGTTCATTTCAACCATATTTCAGTGAAGAGGTGTGTGCAACCAAGGTGTGCCTATGTTTGATCATCCGAAATCAGCCTATATAAGTAAAATCAGTGAAGAAAATAAACACCAAGGAAGGAACGTAAGGAGTTAAGGGGTACATTTGATCCGGATGAAGAAGAAGAAGAAAATGAATAATAAAAGAAAAGAAATAAAGCCCTACTCCCTTCATGGCTATCCACCCCAGCTTTTGGGACTCTCTTAAACACATGGGGAATCCATTAGAAGGTTAAAAAAATAACCATGAGGCTCTCAATCCTCACCCTTCATACGTACTTAACCATGCCTTAAAGGCATGGCCTTTAGTTACCTGCTCCATTTTAACCACAAAGCAAAAAGAAGAAGAGAGGGAATTGAAAAGATGATGAAGGATGCAGGTATGATACTTGTAGAACCCCGGAATTTTCCTAAAATAAAATAAATAAATAAATACATAATTAATAAATAAACTAGAGAGATTTAGAAATGAAGATAAATTAGAAAGGAAAAATAGGAACCAAGTATAGGAATCTAATTTATATTATAAAAGAGAATTTGAAGAACTAATATTTAGGTTTTAAAATTTCAAGTTATGAAGAGAACTAATAATAATAATATAATTTGAGTAATTGTGAAGAAATTTAATGATTAAGTAAAGGAAATTAAAGAAAGGGTATTTTGGTCATTTCTAATTTATTCAAATTTATGAAAGAATAAAATAATTAATTCTTAAGTTAAGATACCTAACTAGACCAAATTTTAGTTTAATTGGATTTAAAACAATGAATTTAAGGATTAAAAGAAGGAATAAGGACTCAATTGTAATTATGTATAATTAGGGTCTTTAATTTAAGTAATATAGGAGGAAACTAAGTATTTAGCTAATACTTAAAAGTAGGGATGAGAATTAGCACAAAAATTAATTAGAAATTTCCTTAAGAGTAAAGTTTAAAGGAAATAATTAGGAAGAGGGGTAAAGGAGGAAAGAGTTTTAAAATTAGTAGAGGGAACAAGCCTATTAGGGATTACTTATTAGGAAGCCTATAAAAAGGAAGGTTTAGGGTTTTCAAAGCAGCCAACAATAAGGAGAAGAAAGGAGGCAAATTCGTGCCAGATCTGGATAAAAATAGGGAGAAGAATAGAGAGAAGAAAGATGGGTTTTATGAAGGAGGAGTGCTACAGATGGTCGACCAGTCATGTTCGAATGGAGATCTAGAGCAATCTAGCTGTTGGATCAACCTCAAACTTGGTGGTTATGACCTTCACTCCTGGAATTTCAATCTGAACAGTGGAGATTGGATTTGGAGAAGTCTAAAGTGGTGCGATCAAGCTCAGAAAATTGGTGGATAATCAGGGTTTTGGAAGAATAAGTTCACATGTTGAGGCAAGTAGTAAACCCTCTTGAAACTGGAGAAACTGCATGATTTTCGTTTTTTTTTTAGCTGCTTAATCGTAGCTTATTTGGATTCAAATTTCATTTTGAAAAGTTGGGAGATTATAAGTTGGTTTTGTTTTCATATTCTAAATTACACTTACCTCCCTTGAGGTATGCTATAATTACACTTACCTCCCTTGAGGTTTCTGAAATAACACTTTCCCCCCTTGAGATTTGTGTATGGGTCAAAATAACACTTTTTCATTGAAGTTTCCATCAAAACAATAGTGATAGTTAGTAAAATAATTTGAACTGGACAAGATTACCCCTATTTAAGTTAAATGATAGTTATGCCTTAGGCCATTAAAATTTTTGTTCTCATCTTTATGAAGGGGTAATCTTGTCCAGTTCAAATTATTTTACTAACTATCACTACCGTTTTGACAGAAACTTCAATGAAAGAGTGTTATTTTGACCCATACACAAATCTCAAGGGGGAAAGTGTTATTTCAGAAACCTCAAGGGAGGTAAGTGTAATTATAGCATACCTCAAGGGAGGTAAGTGTAATTTACCCTTAAAAGAATTTAGAAAAGTATTAATTATAAGAGGTTTAATTCAATAGGTTAGACTTAGATCAACTTTTAATCATTGAGATTAGGTTAGGATTGTCTTAGAGGTAATTTAGAATGAAAGTGAGTTGGTTAGAAATAATTTAAAACTATAAAAATTCTTGAACATTTCAGAAATCTGAAAACCCAGAGAAACAGGGAGTTTTGGCCGAGCGCTCAAGTGTCGCTTGAGCGCAAACGCAGGCGCCCCGCTTGTGTATTTTGAAACAGAACCTAAAACCCAATGCCTAATTAACTGCTCAAGTGCCATCGCGAGCGGCTAAGTAGGATTTTTACCCAGTAACAGATGCCCAACAGATCGCTCGAGCGCCTAGTCGAGCGGCCTCTGTCAGAAATTTCCAAATTTTGAAACTTGAGCCCAAATCTAATTTTAATGATTTTTCTTGAAATTCTAAAGTTGTAACACCTATGATTAGGATAATTTGAGATGTAGGAAGTAGCAGAATTAAATTTGGATTAAAGGATAGTAATTTGAGATAATGAATGTAAAGATGAAATTTTATGAGATGGTTTGAGGAAAAAAAGGACAAAACCTATTTAGATCTGATTTTGGTTAACATGACCTATTCTTAAACTTCAATATAGACCTAAGTTACCTTCTGGAAGTACTAAATAACAGAGTTAATAAGCTCTGACACTTTAGGTTTTAAATGAGGAAATTTGGATATTATTGGATAATAGAATTAGGAAAGTTTTAGTCAAGACTTAGGAACATTATTATTGCTTACGAATGTGTACTACAACTTGAAAAAACTTAAATAACTATGATTCATGCACAACAACATTGTAAAATCTAATTTAAGGATTTATTCGTGGTTTTGGGTATATTTTCTTTAAAGAACTTGACTTTGGGGTGTAATTAAGGATTGGATTTATTCTTCTTTCTATTACGGTTGACTGATACTGCTTCCTGTGGTTGAGTTGATACCAACTTTTACGGCAGAGATGGGGAATCCTCTGTGGTAGAGATGTGGAATCCTATACGATAAAGATGAGTAATCTTTTACGGTAAAAGTGTGTATTCCTCCTACAGTAGAAGTGTGTCTTCCCGTGCTAATGATGAAATTTCTACATGTTTTATTAATGAGATTATTGACATGTATATGTCTCTACGTATGTGGGTTGTTGTATCACGGTTGTGATTGGGTGATTGCCTATACTGTTTATTCCGCTATTGGGTTATGTTTTTTACACGTGTGTGTCTCCGTGTTTGTGGCTATCACATGGTGTATGTCCCTTCATTTAGTATTGACGGATGTGTTATTAAGTTATTAAGAGTTTTTGATTGTGAGTTGTGTCTAGCAGGCTTAGCTCTTACATTGATCTATAGAGTAGCTAGTAAATAGAATTGTCTTCTGGAGTTTCTTATTCTGTGTCATAGGCATTCCATCATCTCAAGGATGTTACCGCTCCTGGATTGGTCGGTCGCTACGTTACCCACTCCTATATTGGTTGGGCCGTACATGCTAACTCACTCCGGTATCGGTTGAGTACTTCCGTTGGGTGTTGAATAACCTGTCCAGAATCGGCTAGTCCACATGCAAATCGGTTAGATAGCATATTGGCACATGTATGTAGAAAACTCTATTTACGATTTTATTAGTCCTATGATGTCACAGGTGTGGTTTGCTGTTTGCCATGATTTATATATTATCATTTTTATTATCGTTGATATGGTTTAATCGTATACCTCATGACTTATTTTATAAAATTATGGACTATTTTAATGCATGCACATTGCTACTTGCTGAGATTTTATCTCACTCCAGTTTTTCCATTTTTCAAGTACTCTTGGTGAGGACGACGAGCATTGGGTTAGAAAGAAAAAGGGGTAGTCAATGTAGTTATAAACTAGCTTATGAGTTTAAGGAAAATTTGTAAATGTTAAAGATTACATGTTATTAAATATTATTTCATGTTTCCGCACATAACTCTGATGATGAGATTAATAAAAGACCTAAAATTGTTCCAGTTTAGTTGCTTTGGCCACATACAATAACTCCTCGGGTCTGGAAAAATTGCTGGGGCATTACAATACTTACAACACAGTAACAATTAATCTATTCAACTTAAAAATCAGTTATACCATATACATGATAACATTAGATGCATACCTTGATGGGAAAGGAGCTTTGAACTTGGGTTGAACTCTTTGAGAGGCCTTCACAGCAAATAGAGTCTCCTTCTTTCCAAGAGATCCTTGGAGTTCACTTTGGATGAAGATGATGAGAGGGGAAGAGTGGTGAAGCTTTTAGATGATTAGAAAATGGCTTTGGAGGTGTTTTAAGGCTTGGAGAGGAAGGACAAGGTGGTTCAGAGGTTGGAGTAGCTGAAGAGAAGGAGAAATCTGAGTTAGAAACGACCAACCTCTCTTTTGTATTCGGGTTTTCAATTTATAGTGCACAAGTAGAAAACCGTATGTACTATACGGTTTCATTGCGTCCATATATATCATACAGACGCGCGAGGTCTTTTCAACATTAATTAGGGGACAAACTCTTACGCGCGTAGCACTTTGGTCAGTGTTCTAAAGGCGTTCGTACATACAATATGGATGCTTTAAATCCCACCACGCGTTGTGATTGGCTGCTCGAGCGGCGCGCTGCAAAAATCGACTGTAGACTACATACGGTTGCGAATTTTTCTCTCCTTGGCTAGCTTGAGTTGACGGCTGAGGTGACTCAGCCGCCTACTCCAGACGAATTGGGTTTTTCCAATTTTTCATTTTCTATTTATCTTAATTAATTTAATTAAGATATTTTAAGCTTTTACTAATATGTCCTTTGCTCTGTCTTTTCCATATTTTTGTCTTTTAGCACTTAAATTTTCCATTTATTAGGTGAGGCCCGCACACTTGCCAAGTGACGGATCCTTCTGTGCTTAATTACCGTTTTGCCCTTGGGGTTTTTTTGCTCATATCTTCCCCATCCGAACTCCAATTCATGCAAACTTAATTGCATTGAAACCTTGTCGAGATTCTCTATCCATTGATATAGGGTATGGCAATCAATTCAAGCTCAGGCAGAAAGTCACCTTCTGCTCCTTAGGGTTTTGACCTGTCTTTAGGGTTCTGCTTTCTAGCTTTTTAGAGGGGTGCAAAAATGAAGTACTTACAGATACAATCAAGATATTATCAACTCAACCTAATCAAAGAAAAGCATTTTTCTTTATCTCCAAAAATTTTAAAACCCCTTGCCTAGCCAAGTTAAGCATGTTCGTATCTTTCTAAACCTAAATTGGGACTGACAGCATCATACTAGGGCAAAGCAAATTGGGGCAAAAATAAAGCAAAAAGAAAGAAAAAAAGAGAAGAAAAGAAGAAAAAGAAAAGAAATAGTACAATGGCGAAATAAGAGCCAAATGTCAAAAAGGAAAGGTGAAAAGTGAAAGTTGGGAGTTGGGTTTGTATTCATCACGACTGTAAACCCAGTTGTCCTACTTTCAATTTTCGAAAATTTTGAGCCTATAATATCCTTTCTTTAATAAACTTAGCCTAGCTTTCATTTCGTCCTACTTTTAAGTCATCGGTGATCTTAGTGTATTCTTTCAATTTTCAAAGAGGGATTGGTGATGACGGAATATGTAAGCCGGCCCTATTGAAAACCGTAATGGGCACTAGGGGCAATATTGGCAAGAAAAAAAAAGAAAAAAAGAGATGAAGAAAAATCAGAAGTGGGTTGAGTAGATCATGTTATTCAACGTTTCGGCAACAATCAGCATAAAGAATTTGAGATTGACCAGATTGGTGACGACGGGATCACTTTTGAAGAGAAGTCATTTGGGGATGACTCTAAAGGTCCTAAGATTGGCAGATATGATCTCTCCTTATTACTTGAAATGTAGAACCCTGGATTTTCTTAATATAAAATAAATAAATAATTATTGAATAAATTAGAAGAGACTTGGAAGTATAAATAAACCTAGAAAGGAAAATTGAAATTAAAAATAGGGATTTAAAATTACACCATAGGTAAGAATTTGGAGAATTAATATTTAGGATTTAAATTTTAAATTATGAAGAGAAATAATAAGAAAAATAGAATTTGGGAAATTTTGGGGAAATTCAATGATTAAGTGCAAAAATTAAAGAAAAGGGTATTTTGGTCATTTTCAAATTAGCAAAAATAATAAATTAATTAATTAATGATTATTAGACTTGAGGAATTAAGTTAGACCTAAATCAGATTTGATTTGAAGATAAATAGAGAGATTTATAACCTAATAAGTGAGAAAATGGTATATTGGTAATTATGGCTAATAAGGAACCTTAAGTTGAGGAAAAAGATGAGTTTTTAGGTGTTTTAGTAATATTTTAAAATAGGGGAAATAATCAGCATGAAAATAGGTTAAATTACGAGTTTCTTTTGTATGGAATTCTTAAAAGAGGAATTAAAAAGAAGAGATAAGATAGGATGTTTTCCAAATAGAATTAGGAATCCTAGTTGGAAAGTTTCTTAATCCACTTAGGACTTGTATTTGGGTGAGTCTATATAAGGAAGGCTTTAGAGAAAATTTGGGGTTTCTACTAATTGAAAATTTGTGTTGAAAAGAAGAGAAAAACGTGCTCACGGCTGGAGGAAAAATATAGAGAGAGAGGGAAGAAAACAATACACTTTATGAAGGAGTGCTGCAGAAATTCCGACCAGCAGTAATCAAATTAAGATTGGGAGATTTTTAACCGTTGGATCGGCTTTAAATTTGTAAGTTATGTTCATGACTTGTAGAGATTCAATCTGAACGGTGGAGATTTAATTTGGTGATTCCTAGAGTGGTACGAAAAATTTCAGAAAGTTGGTGAACATTCGGGTTTCTTGGAAAGAAAGATTTCATATATTGAGGCAAGTAGAAAACACTTTGAAAACTGGAGGAATTGCATGTTTTCCATATGATTTAGGTGTTTTATCTTGGTTTGTTTTGATTCAGATCTTAGTTTGAAGTGTTGAGAATTTTTTAAGATGGTTTTGTTTTAATATATTTTAAGAGAATTTAAGAAAAGTGATGATCACAAGAGAATTAATTAAGTAGAAAATTTTATATCAATATATAATTGATAAGAATAGATTGGGATTGTTTTAGAAATGATTTTGAATGATTATGATGATTAGAAACAATTAAAGCTATACAAAGTATTTTAAATTTCGGAAAATCAGAAGAACCCAGAAATCTGCTAAATCTTGCCCAAGCGCTCATCAGCGCTTGAGCGCAATTGCAGGCGTCTCGCCTGTGTAATTTTTAAACAGAAAATAACATAACCTTAAAACTCAACGCCCGGGAAAATGCTTGAACATGATCCCGAGAAGCCAATTTCTGGAAAAACCATTTTCACGAGCGCCTGCAATAGCACCCAATAGCGCTCAAGTGCCCATGACAAAAAATTTGATATTTTGGAAATATACTTAGTTTTTTATTGTAAAATTGTTTTAATTGATTTCCAACTCATGTAACAATAAGATTAGAGTGTTTTGAGAATTTTTGCACTGGCCGTTGATTAATCTGAATTTTTATAAAGATTTTAGGTATGTTCTACTGAAATAGCCTTTTTTCAAGTTTATCATTCCAAACTCTTTTCTTTTTAACTTGGTTTGATTTTATCGATTCCCACACTTGTATTTGACTTATCTAAAGATGTTTCCATAGTTGTTTTGAAAGAATTACAAATATTTTCTTTCGTGTACCTTGGAGTGGTTATTTCCTCACTCATGTAGCCTGAGTTTGAGTATTGTTTTCCTATATCTTGGGGATGATTTGAGAATGGATTATAAATGTTGTGGACTGTTTTCGAGTATCAAAGATCATATGATTTCAGTATTTTGTTTTGCGTGTCTAAATGGGCATAGCTTGGTATGGATCCATAGTTTAGCTAAGAGTGAAAATAGTATTTTCTTTGTTTGGTTAAACCTGTTTCACATATGCTCCCATCGTATACCTCGACGAGGCCTTCCTATATCTGGTCGTACTGCAGCAATCCCACCCGTCAAGTATCTCGAATTGGTTATCTTGGGTTACCCACTATGTATCTTGGTATGGTATTCCCACATTGTTGTAGTTGATTGGATTGTAATTGCCAGCCCTCCGTGTATCTCGGTGGGGTGATCTGCGATTAGTCGATGACTGTGTATCTCAGCTTCGCACCTAAGCCATAAGGTGACAACCCTTGACTCAAGCATTTAGCTTTCTAGAGATGTATTGTTTTTCATGAGTCCTGTGATGTTACATCATCGCGAGGATTTGGTTTGTTTGATTGGAAAATATTGTTTTGATATTGTTTTGGAAATTGGTTTGGTTTGATGAATGTTTTGGTTTTTATTATCTTGACTTGGTTTTCTCGTTATACCTCATGACTTTATTTTTATATATAAATAGGACAATTTTATTTCATGTATCTCTTGTTAAGATTTATATCTCACTCTGGTTTTCCCTATTTTTCAAGTACTCTTGGTGAGGTTGTCAACCATTGGGGTATTATATGAATAGTAGTCATTAGATGTAAACTAAATGTAAATTTAATTTGTATCATGCAATTTTAAGTTAACTGTAAATGAATTTTATTTTATGTTTCCGCCTAATAACTCTGATAAGGACATGAATAAAAGTTTTAAATTATTCTGAATTTTTGCTTTGGCCGACTTACACTAACACTTTGGGGTTAGACAATTGATCCAGAACCGGGGCGTTATATGAAATACCTTTTTCAATATTCAATTTGATTCTAATTCCCTTAATTATATGTGATTAAGTGCTTTGGACCAATTTTTCAAAAATATTACAAACATAAAAAGAAAAAATTATATTTTTGGCCAGTGATGAGAATCAATGACTTTTCATAAAAATTCTATTTTTACAAGCATTAAAGAATTCTAAGGCCAATAGTAAAAACCTATTTTTGGAATTAAATTTTGTGCATTTCTTCTATTTGAATTTTCTTTTGTACAAAGGTATGAAAAAGAAAAAAATACAATAAAGAGAGCTAATCCTTATCCCCTAACCGCTCCTCAAGCTCCCGAATCCGAGTGGCCTGAGCCACCACAAGACCTTTGTAAAACCCCAAATTTTCGGTAAATAAATAAATAATAATTAAATATGAATATCTTGAATGTCCATATGTTTGTCAAAATAAATTAGAGAATAAACTTGAAAATTTCGGAAGAAATTGAATGGGTAGATGTGAAAATATCAAGAGAAGGGTATTTTGGTCAATTCTCATTAGATATTGAGAGATAATTAAATATATTAATTAAATTATTATTATTAGACTTAAGAAATAATAATAGACTTAAGTTGGGTTCAGATTTCCTATTAACAATGATGTCTAAAGTTTAATAATTAGAATAATGGCATATTGGTAATTATGTTTGCTTTGGAGCCTTAAGTTGAAAAGATGAGAATTTTATTGAAGGATATTAATTATAATTATAGATGATCACACTGATAGAGGAGATCCGGAGTTTGACACAGATCTAACCGTTGGATCGTAAGATATCAAAGTAAGTGTGGATTAAAGATCATTATAAAATCTGATTGGAGGGTAAGCATAGAATAGGATAGTGGTGCAATGCACAGGATCACGGAGAATAAAATAGGGTTTAATAAAGCCTATTATGTTCGTATGTGTTCGGGATTAGCGTTTGGAGGCTGCAGCTGAAGAGGCAAAAACAAATGAGGAAGAAGGAGGAGGAAGAGAGAAAGTGAGCATATCTTTGGTTTCTCATCATTCCGGGAGTGTCTCTTGCCCGCGAAGAAGAGAGGAAGTCGCTGGTTAGAGGAAGAAAGGATCTTGAGCGAACAAAGGTAGGTAACACCCTGTTTATCGTTGATTTGTGTTTTCTTCGTGTTTGATCGTAAAAGCATGCTTAATCATAATGTATATGCGTATTTCGTTGAATTAACTTTGTATATCTATACATATAACTCGATTGAAAGCGAGAAATCATGTTGTTGTATTCGGATTAGCCACACCATGTAGGTCGCTGAGGAGGCCGAGGTTGGCGTCCATAGGCGTTCTTAGGTGCTCCTGTTATTAAACACAAAACACGCGTTTTGCGTAATGAATAACCACCGATGATCGCTTAGGGGAATGAGGTTGGCGATCTTAGGCGTTCATTCAAAAGGGAGACCGCCTAGGGAGACAGCCTAGGCGATCACCTAGGCGCTCGCGTTAGAAGAAAAACACATTAAATTGAAAGAACCGCCTAGGTAGGTCACCTAGCCGAACCTAAGCGACCAAATCGTCAAACTACACAAAAAAAGTTTGTAATCATTACAATCTTAACTTTTAATAATTTTTATTAAACTTTAGTGAACAACACCAAATTGTAATAACTTCTATTTCACTTTATTGACTAATACTAAAACTTAATAATTTTGTTTTACTTTATACTCTATCACCAAAAATTAAATAATCTTATTACTTTTAAACGACCCACTTACACTATTAAATAATTCAACTTCTTTTATATCAATATAATTAATGCATTATCGAACCCGCATTCTAGCGTGCGTGTTACGCGTCCCATTTCCTCTATAATTAAATATCTGTCTAACGTTAAATCAGGTTATCACAATAAACATATTTTTAATGTACTGAACAAAATATTATGATTAATAAATTGAGGAAATGTTTTAGAACCAGACTTTGAATTATCAATTAAACAAGAACCTAATATGTTATAAATAATATGGGAACTGAGGAATACTTGTATATTGGCCTGGTGACCAATTTTATTGACAACCTGCTTGGTGGCAGAGATATATTTATTTTACCTGCTTGGTCGTAGGGATTATTACCCGCTAGGTGGCGGAGACCCTAACCCACTTGGTGGCAGAGATTACCCACTTGGTGGCGGAGACCCTAACCCACTTGGTGGCAGAGATTACCCACTTGGTGGCGGAGACCCTAACCCACTTGGTGGCGAAGACCCTTACCCGTTAGGTGGCAGAGACATTACCTCCTGCAGGAGAGATTCATTACCTCCTGTGGGGCAGATGTATTTCTAATGGATTGCATCCTACAGGTGATGTACCTCATGTGGGCGAGATCAGATTATGCGTGATTGCATCCCACATGGAGGATGGGTGTGTGAGTTACCATTGGAAGGGGAGGAAGCTATCTCCTACCGTAGAGGTAGATGCTATGTGTTCACATCCTGCGGTAGAATTATGCTGTCTCCTGCAAGGGGTACCTATAGTCTTAGAGATGTGCATTCTCCTGCGGAGCATATGTAGATACTATGTGTTTACGTCCTGTGGTAGAGATAGGCTACTACCTGAAGGTTGGCTTTTATTACTGATATAATGATTGATTCTCAGATTGATGGATTGTTTTAGACGTATTTGATAAGATTGTTTATTTAAAAGGAAATATTGAAATGTCATAATTGAACAGAACTGCTATGATTAAATGTGAACTATTAAATTGGAATATTATGGAATCATTAATAAAATGTATAATTGTTCTTAAGAATGCACTAATTGAAATAAATCAGAAACCATGGGGATGTGAATTATAATACATTGTCCTTTAAATTAAAATGAAATGCACCTGATTAACTTCCTTTAATTCGGGCACCAATTCAGTGTTTGTTTTGTATCATGATTATTCGTTTATCTTATTGACCGTAATTACTCGTTTATTTACGGAACATGAAACCGCTATTATTTTCTCTATATATATAAACTGTTTTTCCTCATCCATGTGTTACCTACTGAGATATTCGTATCTCACCCCTATTTCATATTTTATTTTCAGGTCATCTTGGAGAGGACGCCAAGAAAATCCAAATTTTAGACTAATAGTGGGTTGAAGTCTAGAAAATCCAAATGAAAAGAATAGGATAATTTTATATAACTGTATTTATTTTATTAGAATCGTAATAGATGATTTGGAAGGATATTAAGAGTTAGTTAATTTGTAGTTGCCTCTTATTTGATTAATTGATGTAATAGAATGATCCATGTTCAAATAAATAATTTAAGCTTCCTAGCACTCTGATAAATCTTAGTTCTTTTATTCTCTATCTATGAGCTGATTGTAATGTACCACAAGTTAATGCCTTGATCCGAGTCAAAATGAGAAAAAAAATGACCCGGATTCGGGGTGTTACAAGGTGGTATCAAAGCATTTGGTTCATGCGCCTTTGGTTTTAGAAAACCTTAGGCGGTTCTTGGGGAGTGATACGTTAGATAGAGCCATTGAGTAGGGATATCTAAAATGAGAGTACTCTAACCCAATTTCTTTGTTGCAGCTACTAGCAAATTTCAAAGGTATGTCCTATTTATTGTTAGTTATCATAGTGTGATTCTCTAGAAACTCTTATTGATAATTGTGATATGGTTGTGATCCTAGGTTATTATAAATGATGTTTTTGTAAGGAGCTGAATCTGAAATAAAATAGTAAGAGGAATTGTTTGAGGAATTTTATGTAATCTGTTAGACAAAGATTCAATTGTAAGATTTGAGATATTGGAAATATTATTAGTATGCATAATTGGGATATGATGACAGGATGAGTATTGAACTGACTATTGGAAGTATTTAATAAGATCTCATTTATTTTAATTGCATGTCTATGATGGATTATAATGATGAATGACTATAGGCAGATAATGAAATAATTTCTAGAGTTATGTTTCCTTCCCTTTCAATTCATGTATGTTTGAGCCCTGTTTGAATTAAGTTAATAAGATATCGATGTGTAGATCTTAGAATATGGAATAGGACCTATATTATTCATTGATCATATTCTAGTATGTAAATTGGGATGAATGCTTAATTATATAGCATGTTATTGCTTGTTTCATGATGAGCCAGTTGTATTTAGACAGACTTGAGTGGTGTAAGGCATCGGCCAATGCTAAACGTTTACTTGGGTGTTGTACTTTATACAAACATGGGGTATTGTAAAAATATAAATATATATATATATATATTCACATTTGTATGTTATGTGTGTAGTATGTTATTTTGGCATAAGTTAAATTAAATTAGAAGGGAGCTAAGTGATTTTCTCCTCAACCTTCATATAGTCGCGAATGTATACGAAGGATTGAGGATAGAAAGTTGTGGAACTCTCTTCTAAGTTACTTTAAAATTTTATATATGATTGAGTTTTGAACGATGGGATCAGAGAGAGAGAGCAAGTAGTAACCCTTGGAAAATTGGAGGAACTACATGGTTTCGTTTTCTGTGATTTAATATGGTTTGAATGGATTAGTCAGAATTGGATTTACATGGAATCAAAGGGTTTATATTTTAGTGATTGGTATTCTTGAAGAATTTGTTAAAGTAATGAAGAAAACTTGGTTGGATCATGCAAATAATCGTAGGATGGTATTTAATTGATAAGAATTAATCTAGAGGACTTTAGATATAATTTAAAATGTTAGTAGATTAATTTAGACAGATTAAACTTATAGCAAAAGCCTAAAAATCCGAACTTGGTAAATCTGGAAATTTTTAACCAAAATTTGGACGAGCGCCTAGGACCGCCTAGCCCTATAGAGGTAGGCGCTCTCTGCAGAAAATTCAGAATTTTGGGATTTTGTAATACGATTAAATACCTAGTAATTTTTCCAGTATAATAATCATTCCATCAACTTTATAAGGACCTAATTGAGATATAGAAATTTATAAAATTATATTTTGTAAATAACCAAGTAATTGGAAGTCCTAAGGATAGGTTGGTGCATGAAAAGGTCTAAATGGTATGGGATATTGTTAGGAATAATACAACTGGTATTTATAGGGTAAAAACATCTTCTAAACTATATTATAAGTCTGTAGAATATGCTGGAAATAAAAAATACAGAAAAATTGAAATAGGTACTATCTTAGGTATTAATATGGGAACTTGAATTATAACAAAGGGATTAATAAGGAATATGGATATTGACATTTCGAGGACGAAATTTATTTGTTAGGTGGGTAGGATGTAAAACCCCGAATTTTTGGTAAATAAATAAATAATAATTAAATATGAATATCTTGAATGTCCATATGTTTGTCAAAATAAATTAGAGAATAAACTTGAAAATTTCGGAAGAAATTGAATGGGTAGATGTGAAAATATCAAGAGAAGGGTATTTTGGTCAATTCTCATTAGATATTGAGAGATAATTAAATTATTATTATTAGACTTGAGAAATAATAATAGACATAAGTTGGGTTCAGATTTCCTATTAACAATGATATCTAAAGTTTAATAATTAGAATAATGGCATATTGGTAATTATGTTTGCTTTGGAGCCTTAAGTTGAAAAGATGAGAATTTTATTGAAGGATATTAATTATAATTATAGATGATCACACTGACAAAGGAGATCAGAGTTTAACACAGATCTAATCGTTGGATCGTGAGATATCAAGGTAAGTGTGGATTAAAGGTCATTATAAAATCTGATTGGAGGGTAAGCATAGAATAGGATAGTGGTGCGATGCACAGGATCACGGAGAATAAAATAGGGTTTAATAAAGCCTATTGTGTTCATATGTGTTTGGGATTAGCGTTTGGAGGGTGCGGCTGAAAATGCAAAAACTAACGAGAAGGAGAGAGGGAGGCCAAAAGAAGGAGGAGGAAGAGAGAAAGAGAGCGTATCTATGGTTTCTCATCATTCCCGGAGTCTCTCTTGCCTGCGAAGAGGAGAGGAAGTCGCTGGTTGGAAAAAGAAAGGATCTTGAGCGAACAGAGGTAGGTAACACCTGGTTTATCGTTGATTTGTGTTTTCTTCAAGTTTGATCGTAAAAGCATGCTTAATCGTAATGTATATGCGTATTTCGTTGAATTAACTTTGTATATATATACGTAAAACTCGATTGAAAATGAGAAATCACATTGTTGTATTCAGATTAGCCGCACCATGTAGGTCGCTGAGGAGGCCGAGGTCGGCGTCCATAGGCGTTCTTAGGTGCTCCTGTTATTAAACGCAAAACACGCGTTTTGCATAACGAATAACCGTCGAGGATAGCTTAGGGGAATGAGGTTGGCGATCTTAGGCGTCCGTTCAAAAGGGAGACCGTTTAGGGAGACAGCCTAGGCGATCACCTAGGCACTCACGTTAGAAGAAAAACACGTTAAATTGAAAGACCCGCCTAGCTATAGGCGACCAAATCGTCAAACTACACAAAGAAAGCTTATAATCATTACAAGCCTAACTTTTAATAATTTTTATTAAACTTTAGTGAACAACACCAAATTGTAATAACTTCTATTTCACTTTATTGACTAATACTAAAACTTAATAATTTTGTTTTACTTTGTACTCTATCACCAAAAATTAAATAATCTTATTACTTTTAAACGACCCACTTACACTATTAAATAATTCAACTTCTTTTATATCAATATAATTAATACATTATTGAACCCGCACTCAAGCGTGCGTATTACGCGTCCCATTTCCTCTTTAATTAAATATCTGTCTAACGTTAAATCGGGTTATCACAATAAACATATTTTTAATGTACTGAACAAAATATTATGATTAATAAATTGAGGAAATGTTTTAGAACCAGACTTTGAATTATCGATTAAACAAGAACCTAATATATTAAATAATATTGGAACTGAAGAATACTTGTATATTGGCTTGGTGACCAGTTTTATTGACAACCTGCTTGGTGGCAGAGATATATTTATTTTACCTGCTTGGTGGCAGAGATTATTACCCGCTTGGTGGCGAAGACCCTAACCCGCTTAGTGGCGGAGACCCAACCTGCTTAATGGCAGAGATTACCCGCTTGGTGGCGGAGACCCTTACCCGCTTGGTAGCGGAGACATTACCTCCTGCAAGAGAGATTCATTACCTCTTATGGGGCAGATGTATTTCTGATGGATTGCATCCTACAGGAGATGTACCTCATAGGGGGGATATGTGATTATGCGTGATTGCATCACACATGGAGGATGGGTGTGTGAGTTACCATTGGAAGGTGAGGAAGCTATCTCCTACGGTAGAGGTAGATGCTATGTGTTCACATCCTGCGGTAGAATTATGCTGTCTCCTACAGGGGATACCTGTAGTCTTAGAGATGTGCATTCTCCTGCAGAGCATGTGTAGATACTATATGTTTACGTCCTGTGGTAGAGATATGCTACTATCTGAAAGTTGGCTTTTATTACTGATATAATGATTGATTCTCCGATTGATGGATTGTAGAGCTGTAAGTTTGGCCCGGACCGCCCGAAGCCCGCCCAACCCAGCCCGAATAACAGCCCGATTTAAGAAATAAGTTTGGGTTTGGGTTTGGGCCGGGCTCAATCTTGAGCCCGAAGTTGAGTTCGGTTTGGGCTCGGGCTCAAAAGGTACAACCCGAAAAAACCCGAATAACCCGAAATACATATACTACTAAAACCCCTTCCTACAAACCTCCATACGATTGTCTCCTGCAAACCTAAAAGTTTCTTGTCATCTCCCATATCTCTACCACGGAAGTTGGAATTGCTCGCCCCTCTCAGTGACTTACTGTCCATCTCTTATATTATCAATACCTCACATCTCAAAGACAACCTAGCTAGACAAACCCCTAACAAAGGAGCTTGATCGGCAAGAGCTAGCAATACAGTTGCCGTCGGCATCACTATCAACATAGTGGGGTACAGTTCCAGCAGCAAAAGATTTGCGATTGCTCACAAGGGATTTGCGATACAGTTCCATCGCTCACAAGGGATTTGCGATTGCTATTTTTGTCAAATCGGGCATCTCTCTTTAAATTGGGCATCTCATCTTTCCCCATTTGTTCACTGCTTTTAGGTACTGTTTAATTCCTCTCTTTTCTAGTACTTGATTTGGATGAGATCCATTAATGTGTGCTTGGGAGGGTTTGCTTCTTTTCCTCGGCTATGCACCATATAATCTAAAATTATCTACCTCTTTGACTACAAAGTTAGTTCAGATATTTCAATCCCCAATCTTTTACTGCTAGATGCAAAATTTCATTAAAATTTGATTTCCGATAAGGTAGCAAAACAGAAAATCTTGTTACTTTAGTAGTATTTTATTTTATGTTATTTTTAACATCAATATATATCCCCTAAATCTTGATTTATTGTTCTTGTTTGGTCATATGAAAATGAGTTATGTGTTTCTTACGTAATTTCGTGGTTCTAATATTTGAAACATAGTTTAACTCAGCCAAAAAAAAAACGTAGATTCTGAAGTAATTGGAAGAGATAGGAAACATGAATATTAAGTTTATTTAAAATTACAAAAGTTGATTGATTTTGTAAAATGTATTATTTTTAGATTAAGATTTGAATACTTAAACAATGTGAAAATGCAATGAAACTAATTCTGGAATTTCAAATGGGGTAGGTCCCATATGCAACATTGCAATTTTCGTGAAACAGTGATTGAATGGGAAATGTAGCGATGCCTTGCTAATCAAGTCATCATTTTCTATCTATTGTTTCTTTGAGAGTAGAGGATGCCTTGTTAGGATTAATTCTGCTACTGTATTTGTTGTATTGCTGTTAAATTCCATGCGTTATGATGGATGGTTGCATCAGATTGGAAGACATATGAAACTCATAAATATTTTAGTGAATATTTTGTTCTAAGGCTCTTTACACACATAAAAAGTTTGGTGGACTTATACAGATCATTTTTTTAACCTAATACATAAACAAATCAATGTATGCCAATAAACTTTATTATATATATCGAAATATTGTAGTCTTATATATGTGAATGTATCATTGTATCAAGTAGAAAAAAAAGTTTGGGCTGGCCCGAACCCAACCCGAACTCAAGAAATAATTTTAGGGTTGGGTTTGGGCTCAAAGAGTTTGGGTTAGGGCGGACCGAGGAGAGTTTGGGTTCACCAATTTTAGTTAGGGTTGAGCCTGAACTCATTGAAACCCAGCCCAGCCCGCCCTACTTACAGCTCTAATGGTTTGTTTTAGACGTATTTGATAAGATTGTTTATTTAAAAGGAAATATTGAAATGTCATAATTGAACAGAACTGCTATGATTAAATGTGAACTGTTAAATTGGAATATTATGGAATCATTAATAAAATATAGAATTGTTCTTAAGAAGGCACTAATTGAAATAAATCAGAAACCATGAGGATGTGAATTATAATACATTGTCCTTTAAATTAAAATGAAATGCACCTGATTAACTTCCTTTAATTCGGGCACCGATTCAGTGTTTGTTTTGTATCATAATTATTCGTTTATCTTATTGACCGTAATTACTCATCTATTTACCGAGCATGAAACCACTGTTATTTTCTCTATATATATAAACTATTTTTTCTCATGCATGTGTTACCTACTGCAATATTCGTATCTCACCCCTACTTCATATTTTATTTTCAAGACATCTTGGAGAGGACGCCACGGGTTAGACTGATAGTGGGTTGAAGTCTAGAAAATCCAAATGAAAAGAGTAGGATAATTTTATATAGCTGTATTTATTTTATTGGAATCGTAATAGATGATTTGGTAGGATATTAAGAGTTAGTTAATTTGTAGTTGCCTCTCATTTGATTAATTGATGTAATAGGATGATCCATGTTCCAATAAATAATTTAAGCTTCCTAGCATTCTGATAAATCTTAGTTCTTTTATTCTCTATCTATGAGCTGGTTGTAATGTACCACAAGTTAATGCCTTGATCCGAGTCAAAATGAGAAAAAAAAATGACCCGGATTCGGGGCGTTACAACCTTGAGCCCCCTCCACTTCTGGGTCGCTCAAGAAGGATATGACATCATCTAAAAAAGCCTACATGACCCTCATATCCCTAAGTAGCAAGAGTCTCCTTGTGCCTCTGGCGTAGCACTCGAAGCGACGGGCCTGCCTCTGCTCCTCAAACTGCCTCTCTAACTCATTGCAGCGAAGTCTAAGCTCTCTGGCCTTCCGAACCCAAATCTGTTGCAATCGTCTGTGGGATGCTCTCTCGGACTCCAGGATGTCCTCATATGTAGGAGCATGAATAGCAGGGGGATCATCTGGTATTGGGCCATGACTCTGGATCTACTCTTTGATCCAGAAGATATAGTCTTTCTCATGTAGCTCAGAGAAGATAGGGCCCCCCAAGAAGCATACATAGGACCACTCCTTCATCAATCTAGCACACAGCCCCATGGTGGCTGGTGTAAGTGGTCCTATGAAGTCATCATGTGCATCTAGGATCATGATCCCTTGTGTCTCTCTAAACTGCCTAAGGACTCTCAAAGGTAGATAAAGCGCAGCAGTCATCAAGCCGACATGTAACGACCTTGAACCAGGTATGCCCCTCCAAGGCATCCCCCTGTCCCTGGTCGTCACGGGTTGGTCTTTCGACCTAATAAAAATACGGATAATTTAAAAACTTTTCCCTAAGACAAGTGCGAATGATATACAGTTCAAGCTTATGCGTGTCAAGTGTGATTGTATAAAAGAAAAACTACTTAGCTATTACAAAATAGTAGGTGACTAATCACTCCTTTCAGTTAGAAGGTTTACAATCCAAAAGTACAACAAAAATAAAGTAACATCCTAAGTAGGCCTATAAAAGTCTTCCTCTCTATACCCAAGTGTCTTATCCTTTCCTCGGTCCCCAGTCCGATCCTTCATACCAAACGTTGGCAGCTCTGAAAATAAGATGATAAAACAATTATGAAACAAATGTCTCTGTAAGCAACACATGCATGCTCGGTGAAAACACAGTTTATGCTGATATTAATCAATGAAACCATGACATGTGGTTAGTGGAAAGTATAAGAAATCATCACAAATCAGTGCCATACAATTGGTGCAAATATGTGCTTAGGTGTACAATATAATCCATTTAATAAACACACGTTCATGTATTTTTATCACTTGTTAATTAGGTTGTTTAGTATATAATGCACATGATCTCATCTAGCTTCACCGATTCCATATGGTGGCTAGGCATCCAAGCCGATTATCCTTGACGTGGGCATCCATACGCCGATTACCTTTGACGTACAGGCATCCATTGCTGATTCCCCATAGCAAATGGACATCTGCCACCAATTTTGCTGGTGTCGGGATGATATAAACAATGCAGTAACAATAACAATAACACTTGGTCATGGCATTCATATACAAACAATCCTATTTAAGTATATGGATCCATAGCTTAAGGGTTCATTACGCAAATATTCATTACATCAATTCTACATCAAGTGTAATATGCACTCATGCATGAAAAATCCTCAAGGGTAGCCTGTGGCCTTACCCGAGTCAATCTTGGGCCAAGCCCTCTTTCATTTCTCATGGAATTCCAAGCCACTACCCTCCATACAAATCATATCAATAACGGGCCACTGCCCTTCCCATATCATGCAAATCAATCATGTCACGCTAAACAAGTGGGCCAATGCCCTAAAATAAATTGCATGCTTGCAAGGATAATCAAATAACCACAACTACACTTTTAGTGTTAAAGCTTGCATTTCATACCTTACTTGGCAACCTAAGCCCCAACTCTTGGGAAACATGTGCAACTTAAATTTGGCTTTGGCTTCCTACTTCCAAGGATCATTTGGAAGGTGCTCCAAGTGGTAGAATCAATTTATCCCACTCCTATAAGAATCTGGAACGTAAACTCTCTATTAAACCTATTTTAGGAAAACGTACCAAAATTATTTGTTATTTGGAATTTTGAGATAATCGTAGTTGGTATACTTCCTAGACACCTAAATCCTACTTGTACATTGGTTGTGTAAGCACCTCATTTTTCCGCTCCCAGAAGAGCCGGAAATGCAAAACACAGCTAAAAAGTCAAACCCTGAGGGGTCAAAATTTGACTTTTTAATCAAGTGGTAATTAGCCACCTTGATTTATCTCAATGAATAGAGAATCCCGACACTAGTCCAACGCAACTGAGTTTGCTGGAATCGGAGTCCGGATGAAGGATCTATGGGTCGGTCAAACTTGAGGGTGAGCCGAAAGTTGACTTTTTGTCGAACCCCGTTCCAGGTGCTTAGCCTTATGTCATTGGATAGAGGGCTCTGATATGGTTCTAACGCAACTGAGTTTGCCCAAATCAGAGTCCGGACGAAGGAGATATGAGCTGTCGAAGTTTCCGAGCAGCAAAACCGGAAACTGCACACGTGGCACAGAAACTGTGCACGTGGCAGTAGACGCAGCGAAATATCTAAGGGACTAAATCTTAAATATCCAAAAATTGTCAAATATCTCAAGGACTAAACCAAAATTCGCAAGGGGCAATTCACAGATATCCTAAAGTGTCAAATTGGTCAAGTCGAAGGGCAAATCTGTAATTTTTTCGATTTGTATCCGACCAAATATGTCGGATACACATACCTTTGTGTATAACCGGCACTATTCATCAGATACAAGGAGATTTTCCAGCGAGATTTGCACCGATTCCCCGACAAATTCGCGGCGGCATTAAATTTTACAAATTATGATGTTTTCTATTTGATATTTTATAACGGATACACATGGAGGTTAGTGTAGCCAACCTTGGAGGTCGGATACACATGGACTCTAGTGTATCCGGCCTCCAAGGCCGGATACATTAAGCTGGGCTATAAAAGCCCAGCAGCCACCCCTTGCTTGGGGTTGGCTCTTTTTGCTGGTTCGAGGCTTTCTTCCCCCACTTGTGTTGGTGCGAACCTCCCTCCTCTCAGCTCCCTTTGCCTCCCATTTCCATCCCACCCTCTTGCAAGACCATCCCATCCTAGTTTCTCTCTTCTTCTTCACTTCTTTAACCAAGCTAAAGGAGCCTAGTTGCTGTTGGAGTGGAGCTTGGGCATCAGAGGACTTTCCAGCAACATTTTGGCCTCAAGGAGGAGGCTCCACCTTGTACAAGGATCCAAGAACCCCTAGGTAAGGTTCCTCAACATATTGTGATTCATATATATTAAAACCAGAATTTTCTAAGGCCTTTCCCAATCATGCACTCTTCTCTCGCATGAGCTCATCTCCATGATACTTTAAGCATGCATTTGTTCTCATCTCACCATATGAAGACCTCCAAGTAAGGGAGAGGTATGTAGTTAGTTTTAAAGAGGAGGAAGTGAGACTTTTCAGCCCATTTTCGACCACTACAGCCACCGTTTTGGGCTTGTTTGGTTTATTTCGAGAGGAGGCATGTCTCCTCATACTTGGTTATCCAATGTACCCCCATAACAGCCCCCCATGTCCCTTCTTATTTCTTCTCTTTTCTCACTTTTTCTTGTGATTTTTCTGGGTATTTTGCTACTGGTCGCACCCTTGTCACTTGCTATTTTCATGAGTAGATGTATGCTCTCTATTCCCTTGTACTACCATGCTTTTATGTTGTATGATGAGCATGACCCCCCCCCCCCCCCCCCACCCCCATCAATTTGCTGGTTTGTGTGATCAAGCATGAGTCTTTCCTTTTCTTTCTTTGGTAATGATAGATCATTGTTGCTCCTTGTTTTTTTACATATATAGCATGCGGGGGGGCCATTGCCATGTGCCATTTATCATGACCCAAGTGAGCTGCTGCTGGGGATAGCAGCAAACCTTCACTGTTTGCTGCTATCCCAGCAGCCTTAAGCCCACGGCCAAGCCTAGCCCATCAATCCATGGATGCATGCTTATCCCCCCATGTTGTTTGCTAACCCATGACACTATGCACGTTCCCTTCCCCCCAAGTTTGCTGCTGCCACCTTGCTTACAACATGTTTTTTTAATCTATAACTTGTGTATGCATGCACGTGGTTCCCCTTGTCCTAATGTTACCCATGCTAGGATTTGGTGAGCACCTAGCTATTGCTGCCTATACATGCTAAATCAGGTCCCTGTGCATGTGAGTTACTGTTCTTAATCACCCGAAAGTCAGCCCCTAGGATCATGCTTCTGTATGTGCCTGTACATCTTTGTTAGTGCTAAGGAAGCACCTATAAGCTAGGTTCATGGTGTTTATTTGCTAAATCTGCTGTTGTTTGTTATTTGAATTGTTTTTGGTGATTGGCAAGCTGCCTAACTAGCCAATGTTATGCTCCCCCACCCATGGGTTGGTTGCTGCCCCGCTAAGCTACGTGACGGTGATTTGTGTATATTAGCATGCCTATGTAGCCCTTTTGGCTTTTCTGTTTTAAGCCTTGCCAATACCCCTCATGTCCTTCTAATTTGCTGTTTTTTTTTTTTTTTTAGTATCATGAGATGCATATCCTCCAACCCATGAGCATGATCCCTTGTACCCCCTTATTCCCTTTGTCTTCGCTGGAAGCCACGAAGGAGGCCAACTAGGATGCCTTCCCAAATCTAAGCCAAGGTGGGCCCTCCCAGGGGCCCACACCACTTGTAGAAGATCCCTAAAAACCCCCCAGAAGCATCCCAATGGCCAAGCCCCGAAAAGAAGAGTTTTAAGGTGATCCGACAACTCAGGTCGGATCACCTATGGCTTGTGTATATCCGGCAACTAAGGCCGGATACATGGCAGAAATGCCATTTTGGTGTTCTTTGAATCTTGTTGCATTTTGATGACATTTCCAAGCAAACTTGATGAACCAAAAGGGTTTCCGGGGCATCCGAAAACCCCACGTGGGACCTGGACCGCAGGTCCAATTTGGTGCACTAGTGGGCCTTCCAACGGGGCCCACCAAGCCCGATAAACCCAAAAGCATGCAATTAAGCAAGTTGAGTAAAATGAATTGATTGAACCAGGCAGGCCAAACCCAATACGGCCCACCCGAACCTTGTTTTGTGGAATGACATGTGTGAGTTGTATGGTTTGGCCGAGACCCAGGGCTAGGGCCTATCGGGCCCACCAAGCCCATTAACCCAACCAAGTGAGGGTTCGAAACCCTAAACTTCAAAAACATGGGCTTTCAAGCCTAAATTTGGATTACGGGCCCCAAGCCCAATGTCCAACTCACCTTGGCAAATTTAAATGAGATAAATTCGAAGATACTTTGGCAACCATCATGAGGGCCCACCTAAGGGCCCGCAAACCGAGGCCGACCCACTTTTGCATGTAAGCCACTTGAATTCCTGAATCAAATCTTAAATTAAAATTAATTCACTAAACCTAAACCCAAAGGGCCTCCCAGGCTTAGACAGGGGCCCACAAGGGTACATGGGCTTAACCAAGCCCACCAAGGACACCGTGGGCCTTCCAACAGGGCCCACCCAGTCAGACTTAGATCGCCTAAATTAAGCAAGATAAAAATCAATTAAAGGGACCCACACCACTCAGGTGGTCCCGCCAGACTTAACCAAATGGCATGCCGGATTAGGAACCGGGTGAGACCAAAGCAAGCTGACTCAAACCAGGGAACCCACGGGACCCGTCATCCGACGGGGTGGACTGGGGTGTCTACGGACTTCCCCAGACCACGACCGAGACCCTAATTAGAATCTCAAGCCACAGACCAGACCAATAAATAAGATTAGGCACCCAGGTGTCCGCCTGCACCCCATCAAGCGGTGACGACTACGAATTTTCCCGTGCCGCGTTTCCAACGCGCGCACAGGTTGGATTCCAATAAAAACAATCCGTAGTTTAATTTGGGCTGAAATCCGAAATTTTAGAAAAACTGTTCAGGTCGCTCGAAGGCGCGCTCGAGCGCTGCTTCTGGTGCTTGGCCAAATCAATTTTGACAACTCTCAGGTACTAAGTTTCTAAAAAGCACAGGCGGAGCGCTCGCATTCGCGCTCGAGCGGCAACGAGCGGCCTCGCCTACTAACAAATTGCTATGCGGACGCCTGAGAGGTCACTCGAGCGGCGGTTTAAGCGCCCTAGCGATTTCTCAGGTTTGCAAAAATCCGATTTTTGCAAACTTTTAGGGTTTCTCAAAACTCACTCTTTTCTATGGTTTTTGGTCTCTAAATTGTCTCTAGCATGTGTGGTTACCTATTTCTTACAAAACCCCCCAACTAATACTTCTATTTGCATGGAAAATCAAATTTCACATTCAAACCCTCAAATCTTCACATGGCATACGAAAATGGGCAAAATGGAAATATAGGTGAGGGTGGTGTTACTTACCTCTTCTAAGCAATCAAGCAAGCTTCCTAGCTCACAAACTAACCCACGAATAGCACCTCTTTGTGCTCTTCGATTGCTTTCTCCACCAAGCTCCAAGCTTCACCACACGAAAATCACCAACTTGGGTTCTTCCTTAGCTCTTCTTCTTCATGGAATAGCTTCCACACGTTTTGCACTTAATGATCTCTCTTGTGTTTAAACTCATCCAAGAGAAAGGATGGGGAGAGTAGGAGAGGAAGAAGAAGAGAAGAATGGAGGGTGGGATTTCATACGAATGAACCCACAAAAACTTCTTTACACTTAAGAAAATTTCCCCCAAATGAATTTTTGGAAATTTTCTTCCAAGTATGCCCTTCTCCTTATGGAACACCGATATCTTCTATTTTGCCATTCCTCCTATTACACACAACAATCACTACTTAGCCATTATTCGTCTCAATAATTAAATTTATTTACTAGTCTCAAGATTGCTTACCTTTACACATTACTGACGAGCCTGGGCTTAACCACTTGGCTGGCTTCAAGTCTGGGCTTCTCTAGCCTCACCTATTTCACACGACAAGTACCATGAAGTTCTTCTCCCTGAAGCTGATCACAGTCTCTGCTCTAGGCTGATATGTGCCAGGCCATCTCACCTGGTCATCCTGAAGAGTATCCAAAAAGATGAACCAGCCCCTCTTGCCACCTTCAATGCTAGGACACCCCCAGTTTTTCATCAAGGAGAGAACATCCATATCTCGGGCAAAGCATCTATCAATCTCTTCAATCTAAGTAAGGTGGTCAAGTAACCAAAGCTGCAAAAAAAGGGAAGTATTTCAATTTAAATTCAAATAATTCAGTTGCTCATATAATTTGCAATTAAAAGAAAGAAAGGGGAATTTTACCTGAAGAATTGGGGCACAAGCTAAAAAGCTTTTCTTCCGCCTATGGTAGCAGTCAGCCAAGGCTTAGTATATCTCTGTCAAGATCATAGGGGCTAGCCTCTCACACTCCCTAACCTGAAAAATGACTGAGATGAAGGCCAAGTCCACCTCATCATCCTCTCGTGGAAAAAGCAGCTGATTGACCACTATCAAGGTCAAAGCATTGAACCAGGCTTGCCGGTTCTCGCTCCTAATCAATCTCTTAGTCAGAAATGACTTTGATAGTGTCAATAAGGCCTTTGAATCCCCCAACTCTTTCTTCCCAATACATAAAAATGTCGAAGCTTCCTTTTTGTAGCTGGGTTTAAGGGGTGGATTCACCACTTTTTGGGAAAACCTCAAATTGAGGATTGTCTCAATCTCCTCAATGGTAGGAGTCATCTCCTTATCATCAAATCTGAAGAGGTTTAATTGGGGTTCCCAATGTCCAATTAAAGCCTCAATAATCTCTCATTTAAGTGGAATCTTTGGGATTGACAGAATGTGCCCCAAATTGGTGAAATCCACTCTATACTCTCTTCATGGGTCATTGAATTAACCCACCTCTCATAAAAAAATCAACAATGGCATATCTAGTCAAATTTGGGAGTTTGACCTACTTGTTTGTCTTGTAGAGGGAGCCTCGCTTGTTGATGAAGAAGGTGCAGAAGACGGTTCGGAGGCCATTGGAATGCAAATGGAGGTTAATAGAAGCAAGGAAGTATACAAGTGAAAATTCATATTTGCAAAGAAGGAGAAGAGCATACCTGTCTGTGGCAAAATGAGAATGGGTCGAACAAGAAGCAAAAATCAAATCTTTGTCTCACCGGAGTTCTGAAGGCAAGAATCAAAACCACTAGAGAATAGAAGTGACCGGAGAATGCCTTCAAATCATCAGAAATGCTTGAAGAGACAAGTACACTACTGCAACAGTGGAGAGAATGCGTTGATTATACTAAAAATGAAAGACGCCCGAAAATTCACAGTCGCTGGAGGATGCTAGGGGTCACTGTGGAAGTTCGGCGTCGCCGAAAGGAGAGTTGCTACCAGAGAAATAAGGGTAAAGACCGGAGCAAGAGTACAGAGCTAGGGTTCAAGAGTTCAAGTGCAAACATAGGTAAGTGAAATGGTTCTCGCGCTCGCGTTTATATAAGCCCTAGAAAACCGCATTTTAGATACGGATGGGCTTCATTCGTATATATATTATGGACAAAACAGAACCATATTCTAAGTACGGTCAACCTTATGAAAAATGCATTTTTATTATTTTCTCCACTTTTATCAAGTGATCAATGTCAATATTAATTGTAAAATGCAACTATTCCCATTATACCTTTTTTTGTTTTAAAAATTGCTCAAGTCTCACTTCATAGCCACAAGAGCTTTGTGAGACTTGAGAAGAGGACTTGCCCCTTAAAGTTAGGGACTTTTCAACAAACCCTCAAAACAATTTCTCTTCCAAAATTACCCTTGATCCTTGCAAATTATGATTAATTCAACAAATTTCAAAAAGTGCAATTTGCGGGTCTTTTGGCTCTTTGCAGTTCATTGGTGCTACTTCCAACAAAGAAGTGGCAGTTGTGGACACCCCAAATTGCACTAAAATATGAGAAAATAATAAAAAAGTGTTTAAGATTTAATACTTGATTTTTGGCATGTGTTAAAACCTCAAAATATAAAAAATATGTGATGTCCATATATACTATACAGTTTTAATTGATTTTTTTCTATCCATATATATAATATGGACGTGACCTTATTGATTATACAGTCTGGATCATGCTTTATTCATGAGGCGCAAGTGGCTGCCACGTGTCGACCGGAAACTTCGGCCATTATGCCACGTTGGTAGTGCACATGTGAGGCTAACTGAATTTCAACCGTAGCCTTCTTACGGTTTTCAGTAATTTTGTGATGTCCGTATATATCATACAGTTTGAATAAAACTATATGGTATATACGGTTTCACCCTGTCTAAGCAATTTCGGAAAAGCTCAAGAGCTGAGCCTTATTTACCCTTTGTATCTCTCTCTGGAAGACTTAATCTACCCTATTTATCCTCCAAAATCATCAGATTAATTCATGCCTTAGGCTTGAATTAGAAGGATCTAGATGATTATTTTGGCCTACCCTTAGGACATCCTTACCCCTCCTCTTGCTTATAAATAAAGGGTCTCTCCTCTGGCAAAGGGCTGGAATTTTGCAAATTGAGAGCTCTTGAAGAAGAAGGGAACCTCTGCCCAATTCTCCACTCAAGCATCCAAGGTGAGCTCCTAGCTCTTCTCTTTTATTTCTACTTCAATTCAAACACTCTCATCTTCTACCTTTTTGTAGATAAGGCCTTGTGTGCGTTTGTAGCCCCAAGCCATGCTTAAAGTACCTTAAGCCTCCTCTCTAGCCATAAAATGTGAAGAAAAAGCTAGGGGAAACAAGTATCAGAATGGATCCTTTGGACTTAGAACCATTTTGATGAGATAATTGCATGATTTGTTTTTATTTGTGTGTGATTGCTGTTTGTGTGTGATTTTGTTTTAATTTTGGAAGGAATTACATAGATCCATGTTGTTTGATAGCATAGGATCTCAATTCTCTCCTCAAATGTGGTTTTCTATATACTTCAATGCACACATCCACTTGATTTTGTCAAAATAGGCATAGATCTCAGACCTACTATTCTCAATATGGTAAATCTATGACCAGAAGCCTTAGAACAACTTCTTAGGACTTTTGGATTCGATTTTAATTGATTTTAATCTTTTAAAGAAGATCACATGGTCTATTCTCTCTCAAATTGAGCAAATCTTATTCAAATTGGATAGATTTGGCTCTCACTCTCCAAATAATGAGAGATCTAAACCAAATCCATACCCTAAATATTTCTGGGTTATTTTCAACTCATTTTAAGTGTTTTCAAGTCAGATCTAGTGAATTATATGCACACACACATTGTTTTGGCTTGATTTTACTAAAATTATACAGATCTAGACAGAACCTGTACCCTATTTTAGATTATTCATAACTTCATCATATGAATAAATTTTTGAATGATTCCAGATGCATGTAAAAGGTGAGGAAGTATAGTTTAATCCTATAACATTTGAGCAATTTATATGAAGCCGATTTTTTAAACCATTTGATTGAAATTGATGAGTCAGATCAGAACAGATTACTGTACTTGTCACTTTGATTGAACACCAAAGGGTCATTTCAACTTCGATTTGAGTCATTTCAATTCCTGATTCCTCCTTTATGAGTCTACTTTCAAATCCAATTGATTTCATAACTTTTCACTTTGATTTGAGCTCTGTGTGCTTGATTGACCCTATGCTTCTCAGTAGCAGGTTACAAAGTCAATCTGTGATCTTCTAAGCATGTTTGAGAAAGCACACAAGCTACAAATGGATGAAGTTTTGAGTGAGGCCTATTCAATTCAAAAGATGGCATCTCATACTTTATTCACACCAGTTTTCAAGGATTTATATGAAACTAATATCCACGAATAGGCTTTCAAAGTTTGCTACTTATCACTTTTTCTATTTTACAGCAATAAACTTTGAGCAAGTACATCTCCTTCATTTTTTATCAGATTGGAATGAAATTTTTAGTGAATCTTCTACTTCATACAAGCTTTCAAATAGCTTTGGTTTCACTCAATTTGAATTTAACTTGAATGACTTATTATTGATTGAAGTTTCCAAGCTCAAATAGCTTAACCTTGTATTGATTCTTCTAGATTTGCTTTTCTTCAACTTTTGCTTTGATTTTACCCTTAATAATGAAGTTTTAGAAGTGATACTTCCTCAAAAAGAGTCCACAATTCATTGAACACCTCATGAGGAAAATCATACATATGTTTGTTTACTTTACGTGTTTCTTTGAGTGATCTTTGTTTGTAATCAAGTTTAAGCATGAATAACATATAGCAACCATCTTGTGTGGATGAGTGGGGGTGTCTATGTAACGCCCCGGATCCGTGTTCTTCATTAAAGATATAACACGTCTCCTAGGGGGTTAGTTAAGGATCTCAATAATGGTGATCGCTGGATAATCACCCACATTTTATATCACATCAGAGTGCACAATTCAACATTTCTATCTAGGCAAGTTATGAAATCATCAAATACATCAAATGGTCCCAAGTTTACTATCTTATTACAATCCTCAAAATTCAACTTAACAGTTTAAGACCAAACAACCTGCTGGACTAAGGTCGATAGTAATAATCCTCCTCCCTATATGTATCAGCCGGATCTACCCCCGTAGGCACCTCACCACGAATATCTGAAAAACAAAGCAACAACGAGAGAATGAGATACGAATATCTCAGCGAGTGACACATGCATGCAGAAATAGTTAACACAATTATAAGACATGCTTCGACAAATAACCAACGATAATAATAACGTAATTCCGATAACAACTCAAACCAGGTCAATGTTATGCATATGGTTACATTGATTAATTTACATGCCAAGTAGACACTCCACACCTCCATGTACACAGTTCCCGCCTACTCAGGGTATCGGAAACTCTGAAATGACGGCCTACTCAGGGTATCGTCATCTAATGCCGGCCTACTCCGGGTATCGGCACTGACAACCAGGCCTACTCAGGGTATCTGGCTGCTCTACACTGGTCGTGGCAACACACCAGGCCATTCAATTACACCAACAAACACATACCATCACATTACTAAGCTTAACAAGGATCCATGGGAAGCTAAACCCAAACCGATAAATAACTGTTTAAAATTTTGCATTTAGTACACATCACCTGTTGTTCCAACCAGAACATCAACTCACACCAGTGTTCCAACCAGAACATCAACTCACACCAGTGTTCCAACCAGAACATCAACTCACAACAGTCTTCCAACCAGAACATCAACTCACAACAGTGTTCCAACCAGAACATCAATTCACACAAGAAATCAAGTAAATAATATTTACAACTTAATTCAAAGCTTGCCATCAAAACGGGGTTTAATAAAACAAATCAAGTACCAAACAGTGCATGCTTCAAGAGGACTAAAATAAAGCCCTATTATGTAGATATCCCGAACATCGTCGACTTATTTCCCAACCTCTACTTCATAAGCCTTTACTAAAACTAGGATCTATTTTCAATGTTCTCACAAGCAAATTGTTATCTCTAATGTCGTAATCAATTAGTTGGGTAAGTGGTCGAAGACCCTCTAGTATCCAGAACCCCCTTGGTTTTACGAAATTATAGGATTCTGCACGAAAAACAACTGGGCGCTCACTTCCCGGAGTGGGCGCCAGGTAGGCGCCAAGTGGGCGGTAACTCCGTTCATTTAACTGAAGCTGGCGCTCACTCGTGGTCAAGTGGGCCCGAGCTAGGCGCCAGACGGGCGCGAGAAGAGCGGGAGAAGGGCGCGGGAAATTGAGCAAGGCGCGAGCTGAGCGCGGAGTGGGCGCTAGCTCGGCGCCGGGTCACTTTTTCTTGGCGCTTACTTCCTAAGTGGGAGCCAGGTAGGCGCCAAGAGGGCGGTAACCCGATACGATTTCCAGTTCTCTGTTAATCCCAGAAAGCCAACTCTGGCTGAAATTTTTCAGTCTGTAACCACTTATCTAGCCTCCTAATACTCCCAGTGTTAGCACCTAATTTTTGCACCCCCAAAATAAAGAAAAATGAAAAGTCAAACTAAAAGTCAAACCCTGAGGGGGTCAAAATTTGACTTTTTGAATTTGGCCATCAAACTTCATCTCATTGAAAAGAGCATTTTGACACGATTCCAACGCAACTGAATTTGCTGGAATCAGGGTCCAAATGAAAAAGATATGAGCTGGTCAAACTTTTGGGGAGCGAAAAGTTGACTTTTTTGTTCAACCCCAATTCAACTGCCAAATTTGATTCCAATGGATAGGTGATTCCCAGCCGGTTCCAACGACACCAAGTTTGCTGAAATCGGACATCGGACGAAGAAATTATGAGCAGTTGAAGTTTCAGAAAAGCTGCCCATGTGGCAAAAAGGCAGCAAAAATGGAATAAACCAATAAAATAAATAAGATAAATGTGTTTAATAATATTTTAATAAAAGAATCTCGTTTTTATAATAAAATAATCAAAAAATCGAATAAAAATCTTGCAAAAAACCAAATTGAATAAAGGTTTGAAATCCAAACATTTTAAAAACGTGCTGGACCGTATTTCAATTACGGGCAAGCTTCTGGAAGAAGACACGCGTCGCTGTACGGCGGGACACGCGTCCCGTACGGCCGATTTTGCGTGATTTGGAAATGTGCGTTTTTCGCCCGTATTTGAATTACGGGCAAGGCACGCCCGTACTTCAAGTACGGGCACGAAAATTTTGCCTATAAATAGAGAGGCCACCCCCCTCATTTGAGCAAGCCCTCTCCTCTGGCCATAACCCCTGCCCTCCTGAAGCTACCCACGGCCGAACCCTGCCATCATGCCACCACTCCACCACCCTAAACTTTTTTAATGCCTAAATTGCCCCTATGTCCCAAAACCATGCCCAAACACCCAAAACCTTGCCTAAATTTTAACCTTTCATCTTCCTGGATTGAAGAACCTAACCAAACCCTTTCCATACCATTTTAAGAGTTCCCGGAGGACGCAGAAGCGCTGCCCAATTCAATCGGAGTCAACAAGTAATCTTACTGTAAGTGTGCTAAACTTGACAATATAACATTATCAATTTCAATATCTCTTCAAGTTTCTTCCTCCATTTTGTTCTTGTGATCACTAATCCAATTGCTGTTGTTTGAATGACACGAGAGATCAACTTCAGGAAGATGGTGATCATAAAAAAAAGAAAGAAAGAGAAAGAAAGGGTCTAAATGGCACTTTAATCAATAAATTTAACTACTCATTTTATTCCTTTGAAGATATATGAACTTTTGTAATATCTCCTCCTCTTTCTTGAATGAGGGATGTGGTTGGTTGATTAAATAAAAAAGGAAAGAAGCCCAAGACCCAAAGAACATGAAAGGAGAAGAAAAGTGGCTTTGAAAGCCCAATGAAGCCAATACAACATTTTGAAGAAACTCAGAAGCTCAGCAGAGGTCTTTGGAATACCTGAAAAGGCCACGGAATTGATCCCAGGAAGAGTCGGCACCGAATATGCAAAACTGGAGGCGCCCGTAAACTCAGAGCGGTCCGGGGTGGACCGTGTTTGCTTCACGGGCAAGGCGAAACCGGATTTCATTTACGGGCAGCGGTAGCCCGTATAACAAATACGGGCAGATATAAAAATAATGTAAAAAACTTAATTTTCGGTCCGGTTGGACTGGACCAGACCTGAACCGGCTTGAACCGGTCTCCTATACACTCTGGGCTATTCTTAGCCCATTTGAGGACTTTGGGCCTACATAGGCCCATCAAGACCACCCTGGGCTCAATTGAGTGGCCCACTTTTGACTGGCCTATACCAGGCCTGTTTTCAATAAACAGGCCCAGGCCCCTTGACCCTTGGCTAATGGGCCAAATCCAAGCCCACTAAGTCCATTGCATGTGTAAATAGTTTCAATAAATAACCAAATGGGTTACCCAATAACCCAACTGGGCCCATGGCCCAACCATGGCAACCCACGGGTCTTCCAACGGGACCCGGGTCCGACCCACTTCACTTAAATAAATAAAAAGATAAAATCAAATAAAAAGGGACCCACACCTCCAGAGGGCCCCGCCAGACCTAATAAGGTAGCATGCTGGTCTAGGAAAAGGGTGAAATTGACTCAAAAACCAGGGAGACCCGAGGGACCCGTCAAATTGACGGGGCGGGCCGGGGTGTCTTAGGGCTTCCCCGGACGTAACCGAGGACTTAGCTAGATCTCTAATAAGCCGCAGACCAGACTTAGACCCGGTTAGGGCAAAACAGTGTCTGCCTGCACCTCTCAGGCAGTGGCGACTCCGAATGTCCCGTGGCACGCACGAAAAGTGTGCCCGGTGTGCGATCTAGGAACCAGGATTTTTAGGTGCGCACAGCTTGGCGACTCTGCTGGGGACCCCTCAACCCAGTCGGACCCTGGTTATTAAATGAGTCATCTAGGAGGATATAAGTCGACTTAGGAAGTACTTTTAGTAAGGTATGAAACACATGTAATTACATGATATTGGGGGATCCTGTCAAAGGGACGAGATAATTGCCTAAGGAAAGTGGAATTTAAGTGGTTCCCTGTGACCCTCCACTTACCTGGGGATCTACCCAGACATTGTATTGCTTGTTGTTCTGTACTCTTACTATAAATGTGACATTAAGGAACCCTTTGTTGGCCCTTATCCGAGAATCACCCGAACAGACACAGCACTTGACCCCACTGCACATACAAGCACCTCACTACACCGTGAATGAATTTTTTAACTATGTGGGGTGACATGCACGAGGGAGCCTGCATGAATGATCCGAACTGAATGCTGTTTGCACTCTGTGAATACTCTTCTTAACCAAAACCTAGATCTCTCTAGCAGCCACCCTTCTCCAATCGAGAAACTTACTTTTGGGATGGTATTAGCCCTACGCTCCCGTGGCTTGCCGGGGAAAGCAGGGTAAACCCATCTCCCCAGGTTTCTAGATTTCTTAGCGCCACTGGCTTCATGCTGTGGTATGCGAGGGGTCTAGTACTTGGCTCAGACCCTTGCAGGCAGATGCCTCAGGCTGGGTATCCTTCCCCACCTATTGATTCTGAAAAACCTTGATACTCTGAATATGAATGGATTTGAATCTGAATATGAATGTGAATGCTGGAACAAAATAAGGGAAAAATCAATTTAAAACACAAGAGTCCATCAGGGGTAGCAACCCCCGCCGTTTTTTGCATCAACCTGAGTAAAACCTAGACCATGGGCTGCCTTAGCCCTAATTTAGGAAACCAACCCAATTTGATCAGGGGTCTAACCCAGATCCATGCATTTGAGTCCTGTAAACCGTGGGCCTCGACCTATTGAGTCCGCTGGAAGCACTCTAAGTCTTAGTTGGCCTTTTGAGCAGATGAGAGCCGGCCAGATCAGACAATCAGACAGAAACAGGCCAAAACAGGGGCAGAAAAACCCTAGATTTAGGATTTCAGCCCACCTGCCAAGAAGCAAACTTGTACCCTCCTTTTGGGTTCCCAACAACCCTAAAGGTGAGTTTCTTTACAGAATTATTTTTGTAAACTTCGCCCTTGATGGCAAGTTGTAAACACTTTTGTTATGGTCTGACACCCAAAAGCAGAGGAAAGATAAAAGGCTGATCAGGACTTAGGAGTGCCTCCTTACACAAGTGTGTCTAGGAGTCGTGCCTTAACAGGCACCAACCCTTTTAGGACCATACACACACCTGTTGGTTTTTTTTAAGCATTTAACTTTCATTTTACCTATGTATATATTTGTTCTTGCGTTAAACATGTGCACTTCGAGATCATTTACACCAACCTGTTTAGCCGAATTGTTTTCAAAAATGCACAAAATATTTTCCGGGCATGCATTGAGCCAGCTTCTGAGGTGCTCATCAAAATTGCTTTTCATAGCACACAACAAAGTGGCCTTCGGGCCTACATTGAGTCGTCTTTCATAACAAACATTAACTTTGTCTCGTGCTACGCACAATAAAACCGTCATCTGTGGTTATATTGAGCTAGCTATTTAGACATAAATCAAGTTGCCCATCTTGCGACGTAAATTCTCCATGCCATTGTTCAGGACACGTTTTCAAAGAAATTTTCAGTCGCCACCCATTAAGGCACGGATATTATTTCCTGAGGTTTGCACTCATAAAGCACGTGTTGTACGGTTTTGAAAACCATCAAACACAATGTGATCTCCAGAGTCTCAATCTCTGAAAGATCGAACTGCAAGTTTTTTTAACATCGCAATTTTCAAGAAAAACTCTTGATTGGATATGGCACTGTCACACATTGTTCACAGTGATGCTTTGTTGAAGTTGTGATTTTCATGCATGAACCGCCTCATATTTGTTTTCACCCATCATGGCACTAGAGCACCACTCACAGTGTAAATGATCTCGTCACACACAACACTTTGTTCATAAGTTAAAAAGAAACTGATTGAGATCTTTAATGAACAGGTACGACTCAGGTACTTCACATTAAAAGCACTACCCAGAACGCTGCATTTGCATTGAAAAAGGACTGCAATGAATTCTTCTGAGGCTCTAACTTCGTCATCCTCACAACCAAGAACTGAAGAACAGCAAGTCATGATGGATCTAAGTCAACAAGTAGCCATGACACATGCCACGGGGGTTCAAGTACCAGAAATCCAACAGGGACGACCACGCCAACCGAACCTCGTGACAATTGATCTGCCACCACGGGACACCCAATTCCCACAACAAGAACCATGCATGCCTGTCCAGCTGGGGCAGGAAGAGCAAGAACGGAACAGGGTACGGAAGGCCCAACTTGAAGAAATGTTGGCTGCAATAAAGGAAGACAGTAAGGCCCAAATAGCTGCAATAAGAGAAGAGCTCTTGAAACAACTCCAGCCCAACCCAGTACGTGAGGAAACCACACTGGAGAGCTTGTGTCTTTTTCCAGACATCCATCTGCCAGCAAAGTTCCGATGTCCTGACCTGCATAAATTCGATGGCACTGGTTGTCCTTTGATACACCTGCGATCGTATGTTGGTGACATGTGCCAATATGTGAAAGAAGAAAAGATCATGGTTCAGTTCTTCCAGAGATCGCTAAGTGGGGCAGCATATTCTTGGTTCCTAAGTCTGGACAAGCAGAAAGTCAAAACATGGAACGACCTTGCTACTTTATTCATCCAACAGTACCATTTGAACAGTCCGACGATTCAAACCCGGGCAGAATTACAGAGACTGTCAAAGGGAAATAGCGAGTCTGTAAGAGACTACGCTAAAAGATGGATAAAACTAGCAAATATGGTTCAACCCCCTCTCCTTGAACAAGAACAAACTTCTCTGTTCATTTCATCACTGGGGCAACCATACTTTACAATGCTGTTGGGACAATGTGCTGCAAGTTTCGCCGATTTGATGAGAACGGCTGAAAGGATCGAAGATGCAGTTAAGGCTGGAAAAATAGGAGCTTCTATGACAGAATCCTCCCAAGAAGACATAAGATATGAGGGAACGATCAACCATGACCAATCTGCTAAGCGCAAGAGAGGAAATGATCACCCCTGTGCAAATGTCACCATGGCTCAACTGAAGGAACCCTTGACTAAGGAAGAAAGAAAGAAAGAACCGTGTGTTCACGCAGCTCCCATATTCCCTGACTGAGTTGTTGCCTACCTTGCTACAATAAGGACACCTGAAGCAAGTTCCCCCAAATCCAAGGGCACCAGCAAGTAGAGGGTATGACCCATCCAAGACATGCGATTACCATAAAGGAGCACCGGGGCATGATACTGACGAATGTTGGAGCCTCCGGCATGCAGTCCAAGATCTCCTTGAAGCTGGAGAACTCAAAATTGATCCGCCAAATTGAAAAGAAAACAAAGCAAAAAAAAAGAGAAAATCAAAAATCAAAAATCAAAAAAAAAAAAAAAGACAAAAACAAAAACAAAAACAAAAAAACAAAAACAAAAACAAAACAAAAAAAAAAGAAAGAAAGAAGAAAAGATCATCATCATCTTTATGCATCTCATATATTCTGCCTTCTAATGTTTGCCTCTCCTGCAGGAACCCTGTCAGCAATCAGCATGGATAATACTTCAGGGATAATTCCTGTGATGGTCCAAATGGTGGATCTTTTCCGCATCTTAGTACAAGCAATGCAGGACAAAGAAGAAGCATGGAACAAATGCTGGGAAGCACTGAGGGAAGAAAATTTTGAGCTGCGGTCTCGAGTAAGGGAACTGGAAAAAGAGATTGAAAGTTTGAAGGCAGAAATACCTCGGAGTAATCTGAAAGTGAGCCTCCCCTCTGTCAACAATATTGCACCTCCCCTCAGAAAGCGCCTCACGAAGGAAGAAAGAAGGAACCGGGAGTTTACTCCACTTCCCTATACACTGGCAGAATTGTTGCCAATGCTTTTGAAAAATGGACACCTGCAGCTGGCGAAACCAAACCCTAAGGCGTCAAAAATGAAAGGCTATAATCCAAGCAAGAACTGTGAATACCACATGGGTGCACAAGGCCATGACACCAATGAATGTTGGGGCCTTCGACATGCAGTTCAAGACCTTCTGGAAGCCGAGGAACTCTAAAACTGATCCTCCTTAGGGTTAAAAAAGATCTCGGCGTACAACTAAACTCCAAAAATGCTGATTCGTATCAGCCACCTTTTTGCATAAATTACTACTTTTATGCTTTCTTTTAATTTCTGAATTTGATAACATGCTTCTTTTTTGCAAGCTAATGAAATCTTTTGGGAAATCACCAAAGTGTTGAACCACACCAAGGCATGACTGTGATCTCAGGACAAACTTGAACAATCAAATTTGACAGATAAAATGTGTTGAACAGCACAAACTGTGTGGGTCTCAACATAGCCAAGGGATCCCCCACCTCCACCACATTTGAACCCTACTTTGCCAAACAGTGGGGCAAGCTGAAAGAAAAAAAAAGAGGAAGAAGGGGCAAGGTGCCCATACCAGTTAAGAGTCACTGACATGATCCAGGATCAATGATCCCAATGACATGATGAGAGGCCATTTTTGGCTAAAATACTTCAAACAAATTCCGCTAGTCAGACATGATTGAGCTTGATCGTCTCATTTCTAACCCACGTTATGTCTAGCCACCCCAAACTGGGGCAAAGTCAAAAAGAAAAATGAATAAAGATAAAAGTGGTTCTTGAGCCAGTTAATTGTACAAGAACAAGTAAGTGTTACATTCTCTGTAAAAGGATGAAAGGCCGTCCTTGATGTTCTCCAAAAATCATCTGACATAAGATGAAACCCTAGCAAAATACTTTGAGCCTAACAATCTCTTCATTTAACCCTACCATATCCTGTCTTCAAAACTGGAGTACACAAGCTTCATGAAATGGGAGACACGGGAAAGACAAGGAGAAGATAGGGCAAAGCGAAAAGCGCCCTAAAAAGGAGAAACGGGATAAAACCCAGAAAACAAGAATGTGAAGAGAAGAAAAATTAGGGCAATTCCCTTTGAGAAAAGAAAAGAAAAAGAAAATAAAAAAACAAGAGCTGGGGCAAATCCCAAAAGCAAAAGTCAAGGATTGGGGCAAAGAACCCAAGAAAGGAAAGAAAAGAAAAGAACAAAGATGAAAAAAAAAGGTGAAGAAGCTACGCAAAGCTGAAGGGGCAAAAGATGAAACAAGCCCTAACCAAGAAAAGTGGACAGGACATGGCTCTTACCCTACTCACAAATTTTGAGCCTTTATATCATTTCTTCTGGACCCATAAACCCAGCCTACGTTTCGTCCAGTTATGAAGTCCTTTCTGATTACAGAGAATGTGACACTAACTCCCAGACAAACTGGCAATGACAGAATCAAAGGAACAAAAGAACTTTGGCTAGACATAATGGTCACCCATAGAATGAAGTTATATAGGATTTGAGCTTATTTATCCTTCATTTCTAAACACTGGAAACAAAGCCTACATTTCGTCCTACTAATAAGTCCTCTTTGATCATTGGATCGTGATCCATGGAAATTGACAGGACCCTTAGACTGGGGCAATGCACCAAACCCGAATAAGAGAACCAAGTGAGAGAAAAACCATTTCAAAACCCCCAACCAAGGGTGGGAAAAAGAAAAAAAAGAGAGAGAAAATTAAAAGAGCTGGGGAAGGGCAATGCCAAAGAAACCCCCTGAACCCAAAACAATTCCCCTCACTCCAACTTGGGGAATGCCATTGAAGGCAAACATGTTGACCCTCACAGAAAGTGCTGAAAGCACCATTTCATAAGTCTAAATGAGAGTGTCAGGTGACTGACCCAAAGATTATTGGTCTTGTCATGGACCCACTTTGAAAAGCGGGAATTCCAAACATTGGTGAATTCCCAAAAGGTTTTAATTGCTTATGTTTTGCACGTAATTTTGATTAACTAAATTTTACTTGAACTTTTGTAGGTACTAACAAAGCTTAAAACAGACAGACAAGGCCATTACGGCAAATTCACACACTGAGGTAGGAAAAATTAACTCCATGTATTCTCACATGGGGCACAGAAAGCTAAAAATCGTCACCATGTATTCACACATGGGACGCAAAAAAGTCATCACAATGTATTCACACATTGGATGCCATCACAGCGTATTCACACGTTGGATGTAAAAGTAAAATTCGTCACCATGTATTCACACATGGGGCGCAAAAAAGTCATCACAATGTATTCACACATTGGATGCCATCACAGCGTATTCACACGTTGGATGTAAAAGCTAAAAATCGTCACCATGTATTCACACATGAGGCGCGAAAAAGTCATCACAATGTATTCACACATTGGGTGCCATCACAGCATATTCACACGTTGGATGCCAAAGATAAATTCGTCACCGTGTATTCACACATGGGGCGCAGAAAAAGTCATCACAATGTATTCACACATTGGATGCCATCACAGCGTATTCACACGTTGGATGTAAAAGCAAAATTCGTCACCATGTATTCACACATGGGGCGCAGAAAAAGTCATCACAATGTATTCACACATTGGATGCCATCACAGCGTATTCACACGTTGGATGTAATTCAAAATTCGTCACCATGTATTCACACATGGGGCGCAGAAAAAGTCATCACAATGTATTCACACATTGGATGCCATCACAGCGTATTCACACGTTGGATGTAATTCAAAATTCGTCACCATGTATTCACACATGGGGCGCAGAAAAAGCCATCACGATGTATTCACACATTGGATACCATCACAGCGTATTCACACGTTGGATGTAAAATCAGAATCGTCACCATGTACTCACACATGGGATGCAAGCAGAATAGTCACCATGAACTCACACATGGAGCAAGCAGAATCGGCACCATGTATTTACACATGGAACGCAGAAAAGCCATTCCGGCGTATTCACACGCTGATGAAAAAACAAAACCGTCACAGTGTATTCACACATTGGACAAAGAAGAAACTGGAATCAAAACCACTGACGGATAAGTCAGAAATTGGTGAGGGAATGTCCCAACATAATTTGTGATATCAAAGCTGTTGATACATGAATTTGAAAAAAATGGATTGAAAGAAAGAAAAAAAAAAAGAAGAAGAAAAGAAAAATGAATTGAAAGAAAGAAAAAAAGAAGAAGAAGAAGAAAAGAAAAATGGATTGAGAAAAGAAAGAAAAGAAAAAAAGAAGAAGAAAAGAAAAATGAATTGAAAGAAAGAAAAAAAGAAGAAGAAGAAGAAAAGAAAAATGGATTGAGAAAAGAAAGAAAAGAAAAAAAGAAGAAGAAAAGAAAAATGGATTGAAAGAAAGAAAAAAAAAAAGAAGAAGAAGAAGAAAAGAAAAATGAATTGAAAGAAAGAAAAGAAAAAAAGAAGAAGAAAAGAAAAATGGATTGAGAAAAGAAAGAAAAGAAAAAAAAAAAGAAGAAGAAGACAAAAAGATTGAGAAAAGAAATGAACAAAGACAAAAGAAACGAAATGTTTCCTAAAGACAAGAGCCACCATGTATTCTCACATGGGGCACCACAGAGGAAGTCACCATGTATTCACACATGGGACGCAAAAAGAGTCATCACAATGTATCCACACATTGGTTGACAAACGTTTGTGAAGCCACCGACAAATAAGTCAGCTTCGAATATCATTAAGACAAAAAAAAAGGACAAAGACAAAAGTCGCCATGTATTCACACATGGGACGCAAAAAGAGTCATCACAATGTATCCACACATTGGTTGACAGAAGTTTGTAAAGCCACCGACAAATAAGTCAGCTTTGAATCAAGACAAAAAGACAGAAAAAGAGTCACCATGTATTCTCACATGGGACACAGACAAAAGTCGCCATGTATTCACACATGGGACGCAGAAAGAGTCATAATGTATTCACACATTAATTGACCAAAATTTGTGGTACCGACGCCGCCAGTGATTAAACTGAAGGTTGGCTGAGGCACACCTGGGTGTTGTTTTTCAACTCACCCCCTGCGGAGACTTTACATGGTCCAACCCTGAGATACTAAGTTCAAACCAACCAGTTTAACTGTGGGTTCACTTTCCCAACCGTTTGGCTAAAATAGACCAGTTTAACCTCGGGTTCCCTTTCCCAGCCGTTTGGCTAAAATAGACCAGTTTAACTTTGGGTTCTCTCTCCCAGCCGTTTGGCTAAAATAGACCAGTTTAACCTCGGGTTCCCTTTCCCAGCCGTTTGGCTAAAATAGACCAGTTTAACTTTGGGTTCTCTCTCCCAGCCGTTTGGCTAAAACAGACCAGTCTAAACTGGGATCCCTTTCCCAGCCGTTTGGCTAAAATAGACCAGTTTAACTTTGGGTTCTCTCTCCCAGCCGTTTGGTTAAAATAGACCAGTTTAACCTCGGGTTCCCTTTCCCAGCCGTTTGGCTAAAATAGACCAGTTTAACTTTGGGTTCTCTCTCCCAGCTATTTGGCTAAAACAGACCAGTCTAAACTGGGTTCCCTTTCCCAGCCGTTTGGCTAAAATAAACCAGTTTAACTTTGGGTTCTCTCTTCCAGCCATTTGGCTAAAATAGACCAGTTTAACCTCGGGTTCCCTTTCACAGCCGTTTGGCTAAAATAGACCAGTTTAACTTTGGGTTCTCTCTCCCAGCCGTTTGGCTAAAACAGACCAGTCTAAACCGGGTTCCCTTTCCCAGCCGATTGGCTAAAATAGACCTGTTTAACTGTGGGTTCACTTTCCCAGCCGTTTGGCTAAAATAGACCAGTTTAACCTCGGGTTCCCTTTCCCAGCCGTTTGGCTAAAATAGACCAGTTTAACTTTGGGTTCTCTCTCCCAGCCGTTTGGCTAAAACAAACCAGTCTAAACCGGGTTCCCTTTCCCAGCCGGTTGGCTAAAACAGATCAGTCTAAGGATCTCTTTCCCAGCCGTTTGGCTAAAATAGAACAGGTCCAGGGTTCTCTTCCCCAATCATTCCAAATGATTAAAATAGATCAATTTGTTTTTGGGTTCTCTTCCCCAACTGTTTTAGGACAGTTAAAATAGATCTATAATCATGTACCAAAATAGCTTTCCGAAGTCCGTACCTGTTAAAATCCTGAAAAGGCACAAGCCCCCAGGGGAATACCATTACTCAAGCTCTTCAGAAAAACCCCACGGAGTTGCTTGACTAATTGAAAATTACATCAATCCCCAGCAGAACAAGCACTGACATTTTGTTCCTTGTACAGGTTCAAAGAAGGAAGAAAGATGCAAGATGAACATGAGAAAGATACTTTGATCCTTCATTCCCCAGCAGAGGCTTCTTCCCTTTCATCCCCAGCGGAGCTCAGAAGAAAGAAGATCGTCAAGATCCTCAGACCCTCCAACAACACTTCAAGAGCAAAGAAAGACATCGCAATGATCCGTAGTGAGTCATCTAGACAGATCATACTCCCACCAGATCCCCAGTGGAGTAACTCTTGAATGGAAAAGAAGCTCTAATACCTCAACAAGAGAAAGAACCTGGCAAGGAGAAGCAACAAGGAAAAGCAATAATGGGCCAATTCGCCCCTTCTTGTAAATTTTGATTCTCACTTTTGTAAATAGTATAGGCTAGAATAGGTGTGTGGTCTCCAAGATGATGAACAGCAGCGCGAAAGCTTCCTCCCACTGGCGCTCCCAAACCCATACCTTGGCCTATCTCTCTAAAAAAAAAAAAAAAAGAAATCAAAACTGAAGTCACTAAAAGCATTAAACAGAACAAACAAAAAGAAAAGAACATTGTTAAGTGCCTTGCATCAACGCCGAAACAGGCTGATGAGCTCAGATCTAATCTTATCTTTATTTTCAAAAAAACAAAGAACTAAGGAACAGCCCTATTCAAACCCGAGAGAGGGTATAGGGATTCCAAAGTCAGGAAGTGATACCAGACATCTGACACTTCCCTTTCATTAAAAACAAATTCAGTGATTGAGCTCGTCGACCATGTCGACAGAAATGCAAGGTGCAAAAATAGGGTTCTTTTTCTTCTTTGCCGGTCATCCCCTAAGGTGACTCCAGCAAAGAGGGGCAGCTGTTAGCACCTGATTTTTGCACCCCCAAAATAAAGAAAAATGAAAAGTCAAACTAAAAGTCAAACCCTGAGGGGGTCAAAAATTGACTTTTTGAATTTGGCCATCAAACTTCATCTCATTGAAAAGAGTATTTCGACACGATTCCAACGCAACTGAATTTGCTGGAATCAGGGTCCAGATGAAAAAGATATGAGCTGGTCAAACTTTTGGGGAGCGAAAAGTTGACTTTTTTGTTCGACCCCAATTCAACTGCCAAATTTGATCCCAATGGATAGGTGATTCCCAGCCGGTTCCAACGACACCAAGTTTGCTGAAATCGGACATCGGACGAAGAAATTATGAGCAGTTGAAGTTTCAGAAAAGCTGCCCATGTGGCAAAAAGGCAGCAAAAATGGAATAAACCAATAAAATAAATAAGATAAATGTGTTTAATAATATTTTAATAAAAGAATCTCGTTTTTATAATAAAATAATCAAAAAATCGAATAAAAATCTTGCAAAAAACCAAATTGAATAAAGGTTTGAAATCCAAACATTTTAAAAACGTGCTGGACCGTATTTCAATTACGGGCAGGGCATGCCCGTATTTGAAATACGGGCAAGCTTCTGGAAGAAGACACGCGTCGCTGTACGGCGGGACACGCGTCCCGTACGGCCGATTTTGCATGATTTGGAAATGTGCGTTTTTCGCCCGTATTTGAATTACGGGCAAGGCACGCCCGTACTTCAAGTACGGGCACGAAAATTTTGCCTATAAATAGAGAGGCCACCCCCCTCATTTGAGCAAGCCCTCTCCTCTGGCCATAACCCCTGCCCTCCTGAAGCTACCCACGGCCGAACCCTGCCATCATGCCACCACTCCACCACCCTAAACTTTTTTAATGCCTAAATTGCCCCTATGTCCCAAAACCATGCCCAAACACCCAAAACCTTGCCTAAATTTTAACCTTTCATCTTCCTGGATTGAAGAACCTAACCAAACCCTTTCCATACCATTTTAAGAGTTCCCGGAGGACGCAGAAGCGCTGCCCAATTCAATCGGAGTCAACAAGTAATCTTACTGTAAGTGTGCTAAACTTGACAATATAACATTATCAATTTCAATATCTCTTCAAGTTTCTTCCTCCATTTTGTTCTTGTGATCACTAATCCAATTGCTGTTTTTTGAATGACACGAGAGATCAACTTCAGGAAGATGGTGATCATAAAAAAAAAAAAAAAAAAGAGAAAGAAAGGGTCTAAATGGCACTTTAATCAATAAATTTAACTACTCATTTTATTCCTTTGAAGATATATGAACTTTTGTAATATCTCCTCCTCTTTCTTGAATGAGGGATGTGGTTGGTTGATTAAATAAAAAAGGAAAGAAGCCCAAGACCCAAAGAACATGAAAGGAGAAGAAAAGTGGCTTTGAAAGCCCAATGAAGCCAATACAACATTTTGAAGAAACTCAGAAGCTCAGCAGAGGTCTTTGGAATACCTGAAAAGGCCACGGAATTGATCCCAGGAAGAGTCGGCACCGAATATGCAAAACTGGAGGCGCCCGTAAACTCAGAGCGGTCCGGGGTGGACCGCGTTTGCTTCACGGGCAAGGCGAAACTGGATTTCATTTACGGGCAGCGGTAGCCCGTATAACAAATACGGGCAGATATAAAAATAATGTAAAAAACTTAATTTTCGGTCCGGTTGGACTGGACCAGACCTGAACCGGCTTGAACCGGTCTCCTATACACTCTGGGCTATTCTTAGCCCATTTGAGGACTTTGGGCCTACATAGGCCCATCAAGACCACCCTGGGCTCAATTGAGTGGCCCACTTTTGACTGGCCTATACCAGGCCTGTTTTCAATAAACAGGCCCAGGCCCCTTGACCCTTGGCTAATGGGCCAAATCCAAGCCCACTAAGTCCATTGCATGTGTAAATAGTTTCAATAAATAACCAAATGGGTTACCCAATAACCCAACTGGGCCCATGGCCCAACCATGGCAACCCACGGGTCTTCCAACGGGACCCGGGTCCGACCCACTTCACTTAAATAAATAAAAAGATAAAATCAAATAAAAAGGGACCCACACCTCCAGAGGGCCCCGCCAGACCTAATAAGGTAGCATGCTGGTCTAGGAAAAGGGTGAAATTGACTCAAAAACCAGGGAGACCCGAGGGACCCGTCAAATTGACGGGGCGGGCCGGGGTGTCTTAGGGCTTCCCCGGACGTAACCGATGACTTAGCTAGATCTCTAATAAGCCGCAGACCAGACTTAGACCCGGTTAGGGCAAAACAGTGTCTGCCTGCACCTCTCAGGCAGTGGCGACTCCGAATGTCCCGTGGCACGCACGAAAAGTGTGCCCGGTGTGCGATCTAGGAACCAGGATTTTTAGGTGCGCACAGCTTGGCGACTCTGCTGGGGACCCCTCAACCCAGTCGGACCCTGGTTATTAAATGAGTCATCTAGGAGGATATAAGTCGACTTAGGAAGTACTTTTAGTAAGGTATGAAACACATGTAATTACATGATATTGGGGGATCCTGTCAAAGGGACGAGATAATTGCCTAAGGAAAGTGGAATTTAAGTGGTTCCCTGTGACCCTCCACTTACCTGGGGATCTACCCAGACATTGTATTGCTTGTTGTTCTGTACTCTTACTATAAATGTGACATTAAGGAACCCTTTGTTGGCCCTTATCCGAGAATCACCCGAACAGACACAGCACTTGACCCCACTGCACATACAAGCACCTCACTACACCGTGAATGAATTTTTTAACTGTGTGGGGTGACATGCACGAGGGAGCCTGCATGAATGATCCGAACTGAATGCTGTTTGCACTCTGTGAATACTCTTCTTAACCAAAACCTAGATCTCTCTAGCAGCCACCCTTCTCCAATCGAGAAACTTACTTTTGGGATGGTATTAGCCCTACGCTCCCGTGGCTTGCCGGGGAAAGCAGGGTAAACCCATCTCCCCAGGTTTCTAGATTTCTTAGCGCCACTGGCTTCATGCTGTGGTATGCGAGGGGTCTAGTACTTGGCTCAGACCCTTGCAGGCAGATGCCTCAGGCTGGGTATCCTTCCCCACCTATTGATTCTGAAAAACCTTAATACTCTGAATATGAATGGATTTGAATCTGAATATGAATGTGAATGCTGGAACAAAATAAGGGAAAAATCAATTTAAAACACAAGAGTCCATCAGGGGTAGCAACCCCCGCCGTTTTTTGCATCAACCTGAGTAAAACCTAGACCATGGGCTGCCTTAGCCCTAATTTAGGAAACCAACCCAATTTGATCAGGGGTCTAACCCAGATCCATGCATTTGAGTCCTGTAAACCGTGGGCCTCGACCTATTGAGTCCGCTGGAAGCACTCTAAGTCTTAGTTGGCCTTTTGAGCAGATGAGAGCCGGCCAGATCAGACAATCAGACAGAAACAGGCCAAAACAGGGGCAGAAAAACCCTAGATTTAGGATTTCAGCCCACCTGCCAAGAAGCAAACTTGTACCCTCCTTTTGGGTTCCCAACAACCCTAAAGGTGAGTTTCTTTACAGAATTATTTTTGTAAACTTCGCCCTTGATGGCAAGTTGTAAACACTTTTGTTATGGTCTGACACCTAAAAGCAGAGGAAAGATAAAAGGCTGATCAGGACTTAGGAGTGCCTCCTTACACAAGTGTGTCTAGGAGTCGTGCCTTAACAGGCACCAACCCTTTTAGGACCATACACACACCTGTTGGTTTTTTTTAAGCATTTAACTTTCATTTTACCTATGTATATATTTGTTCTTGCGTTAAACATGTGCACTTCGAGATCATTTACACCAACCTGTTTAGCCGAATTGTTTTCAAAAATGCACAAAATATTTTCCGGGCATGCATTGAGCCAGCTTCTGAGGTGCTCATCAAAATTGCTTTTCATAGCACACAACAAAGTGGCCTTCGGGCCTACATTGAGTCGTCTTTCATAACAAACATTAACTTTGTCTCGTGCTACGCACAATAAAACCGTCATCTGTGGTTATATTGAGCTAGCTATTTAGACATAAATCAAGTTGCCCATCTTGCGACGTAAATTCTCCATGCCATTGTTCAGGACACGTTTTCAAAGAAATTTTCAGTCGCCACCCATTAAGGCACGGATATTATTTCCTGAGGTTTGCACTCATAAAGCACGTGTTGCACGGTTTTGAAAACCATCAAACACAATGTGATCTCCAGAGTCTCAATCTCTGAAAGATCGAACTGCAAGTTTTTTTAACATCGCAATTTTCAAGAAAAACTCTTGATTGGATATGGCACTGTCACACATTGTTCACAGTGATGCTTTGTTGAAGTTGTGATTTTCATGCATGAACCGCCTCATATTTGTTTTCACCCATCATGGCACTAGAGCACCACTCACAGTGTAAATGATCTCGTCACACACAACACTTTGTTCATAAGTTAAAAAGAAACTGATTGAGATCTTTAATGAACAGGTACGACTCAGGTACTTCACATTAAAAGCACTACCCAGAACGCTGCATTTGCATTGAAAAAGGACTGCAATGAATTCTTCTGAGGCTCTAACTTCGTCATCCTCACAACCAAGAACTGAAGAACAGCAAGTCATGATGGATCTAAGTCAACAAGTAGCCATGACACATGCCACGGGGGTTCAAGTACCAGAAATCCAACAGGGACGACCACGCCAACCGAACCTCGTGACAATTGATCTGCCACCACGGGACACCCAATTCCCACAACAAGAACCATGCATGCCTGTCCAGCTGGGGCAGGAAGAGCAAGACCGGAACAGGGTACGGAAGGCCCAACTTGAAGAAATGTTGGCTGCAATAAAGGAAGACAGTAAGGCCCAAATAGCTGCAATAAGAGAAGAGCTCTTGAAACAACTCCAGCCCAACCCAGTACGTGAGGAAACCACACTGGAGAGCTTGTGTCTTTTTCCAGACATCCATCTGCCAGCAAAGTTCCGATGTCCTGACCTGCATAAATTCGATGGCACTGGTTGTCCTTTGATACACCTGCGATCGTATGTTGGTGACATGTGCCAATATGTGAAAGAAGAAAAGATCATGGTTCAGTTCTTCCAGAGATCGCTAAGTGGGGCAGCATATTCTTGGTTCCTAAGTCTGGACAAGCAGAAAGTCAAAACATGGAACGACCTTGCTACTTTATTCATCCAACAGTACCATTTGAACAGTCCGACGATTCAAACCCGGGCAGAATTACAGAGACTGTCAAAGGGAAATAGCGAGTCTGTAAGAGACTACGCTAAAAGATGGATAAAACTAGCAAATATGGTTCAACCCCCTCTCCTTGAACAAGAACAAACTTCTCTGTTCATTTCATCACTGGGGCAACCATACTTTACAATGCTGTTGGGACAATGTGCTGCAAGTTTCGCCGATTTGATGAGAACGGCTGAAAGGATCGAAGATGCAGTTAAGGCTGGAAAAATAGGAGCTTCTATGACAGAATCCTCCCAAGAAGACATAAGATATGAGGGAACGATCAACCATGACCAATCTGCTAAGCGCAAGAGAGGAAATGATCACCCCTGTGCAAATGTCACCATGGCTCAACTGAAGGAACCCTTGACTAAGGAAGAAAGAAAGAAAGAACCGTGTGTTCACGCAGCTCCCATATTCCCTGACTGAGTTGTTGCCTACCTTGCTACAATAAGGACACCTGAAGCAAGTTCCCCCAAATCCAAGGGCACCAGCAAGTAGAGGGTATGACCCATCCAAGACATGCGATTACCATAAAGGAGCACCGGGGCATGATACTGACGAATGTTGGAGCCTCCGGCATGCAGTCCAAGATCTCCTTGAAGCTGGAGAACTCAAAATTGATCCGCCAAATTGAAAAGAAAACAAAGCAAAAAAAAAGAGAAAATCAAAAATCAAAAATCAAAAAAAAAAAAAAAGACAAAAACAAAAACAAAAACAAAAAAACAAAAACAAAAACAAAACAAAAAAAAAAGAAAGAAAGAAGAAAAGATCATCATCATCTTTATGCATCTCATATATTCTGCCTTCTAATGTTTGCCTCTCCTGCAGGAACCCTGTCAGCAATCAGCATGGATAATACTTCAGGGATAATTCCTGTGATGGTCCAAATGGTGGATCTTTTCCGCATCTTAGTACAAGCAATGCAGGACAAAGAAGAAGCATGGAACAAATGCTGGGAAGCACTGAGGGAAGAAAATTTTGAGCTGCGGTCTCGAGTAAGGGAACTGGAAAAAGAGATTGAAAGTTTGAAGGCAGAAATACCTCGGAGTAATCTGAAAGTGAGCCTCCCCTCTGTCAACAATATTGCACCTCCCCTCAGAAAGCGCCTCACGAAGGAAGAAAGAAGGAACCGGGAGTTTACTCCACTTCCCTATACACTGGCAGAATTGTTGCCAATGCTTTTGAAAAATGGACACCTGCAGCTGGCGAAACCAAACCCTAAGGCGTCAAAAATGAAGGGCTATAATCCAAGCAAGAACTGTGAATACCACATGGGTGCACAAGGCCATGACACCAATGAATGTTGGGGCCTTCGACATGCAGTTCAAGACCTTCTGGAAGCCGAGGAACTCTAAAACTGATCCTCCTTAGGGTTAAAAAAGATCTCGGCGTACAACTAAACTCCAAAAATGCTGATTCGTATCAGCCACCTTTTTGCATAAATTACTACTTTTATGCTTTCTTTTAATTTCTGAATTTGATAACATGCTTCTTTTTTGCAAGCTAATGAAATCTTTTGGGAAATCACCAAAGTGTTGAACCACACCAAGGCATGACTGTGATCTCAGGACAAACTTGAACAATCAAATTTGACAGATAAAATGTGTTGAACAGCACAAACTGTGTGGGTCTCAACATAGCCAAGGGATCCCCCACCTCCACCACATTTGAACCCTACTTTGCCAAACAGTGGGGCAAGCTGAAAGAAAAAAAAAGAGGAAGAAGGGGCAAGGTGCCCATACCAGTTAAGAGTCACTGACATGATCCAGGATCAATGATCCCAATGACATGATGAGAGGCCATTTTTGGCTAAAATACTTCAAACAAATTCCGCTAGTCAGACATGATTGAGCTTGATCGTCTCATTTCTAACCCACGTTATGTCTAGCCACCCCAAACTGGGGCAAAGTCAAAAAGAAAAATGAATAAAGATAAAAGTGGTTCTTGAGCCAGTTAATTGTACAAGAACAAGTAAGTGTTACATTCTCTGTAAAAGGATGAAAGGCCATCCTTGATGTTCTCCAAAAATCATCTGACATAAGATGAAACCCTAGCAAAATACTTTGAGCCTAACAATCTCTTCATTTAACCCTACCATATCCTGTCTTCAAAACTGGAGTACACAAGCTTCATGAAATGGGAGACACGGGAAAGACAAGGAGAAGATAGGGCAAAGCGAAAAGCGCCCTAAAAAGGAGAAACGGGATAAAACCCAGAAAACAAGAATGTGAAGAGAAGAAAAATTAGGGCAATTCCCTTTGAGAAAAGAAAAGAAAAAGAAAATAAAAAAACAAGAGCTGGGGCAAATCCCAAAAGCAAAAGTCAAGGATTGGGGCAAAGAACCCAAGAAAGGAAAGAAAAGAAAAGAACAAAGATGAAAAAAAAAGGTGAAGAAGCTACGCAAAGCTGAAGGGGCAAAAGATGAAACAAGCCCTAACCAAGAAAAGTGGACAGGACATGGCTCTTACCCTACTCACAAATTTTGAGCCTTTATATCATTTCTTCTGGACCCATAAACCCAGCCTACGTTTCGTCCAGTTATGAAGTCCTTTCTGATTACAGAGAATGTGACACTAACTCCCAGACAAACTGGCAATGACAGAATCAAAGGAACAAAAGAACTTTGGCTAGACATAATGGTCACCCATAGAATGAAGTTATATAGGATTTGAGCTTATTTATCCTTCATTTCTAAACACTGGAAACAAAGCCTACATTTCGTCCTACTAATAAGTCCTCTTTGATCATTGGATCGTGATCCATGGAAATTGACAGGACCCTTAGACTGGGGCAATGCACCAAACCCGAATAAGGGAACCAAGTGAGAGAAAAACCATTTCAAAACCCCCAACCAAGGGTGGGAAAAAGAAAAAAAAGAGAGAGAAAATTAAAAGAGCTGGGGAAGGGCAATGCCAAAGAAACCCCCTGAACCCAAAACAATTCCCCTCACTCCAACTTGGGGAATGCCATTGAAGGCAAACATGTTGACCCTCACAGAAAGTGCTGAAAGCACCATTTCATAAGTCTAAATGAGAGTGTCAGGTGACTGACCCAAAGATTATTGGTCTTGTCATGGACCCACTTTGAAAAGCGGGAATTCCAAACATTGGTGAATTCCCAAAAGGTTTTAATTGCTTATGTTTTGCACGTAATTTTGATTAACTAAATTTCACTTGAACTTTTGCAGGTACTAACAAAGCTTAAAACAGACAGACAAGGCCATTACGGCAAATTCACACACTGAGGTAGGAAAAATTAACTCCATGTATTCTCACATGGGGCACAGAAAGCTAAAAATCGTCACCATGTATTCACACATGGGACGCAAAAAAGTCATCACAATGTATTCACACATTGGATGCCATCACAGCGTATTCACACGTTGGATGTAAAAGTAAAATTCGTCACCATGTATTCACACATGGGGCGCAAAAAAGTCATCACAATGTATTCACACATTGGATGCCATCACAGCGTATTCACACGTTGGATGTAAAAGCTAAAAATCGTCACCATGTATTCACACATGAGGCGCGAAAAAGTCATCACAATGTATTCACATATTGGGTGCCATCACAGCATATTCACACGTTGGATGCCAAAGATAAATTCGTCACCGTGTATTCACACATGGGGCGCAGAAAAAGTCATCACAATGTATTCACACATTGGATGCCATCACAGCGTATTCACACGTTGGATGTAAAAGCAAAATTCGTCACCATGTATTCACACATGGGGCGCAGAAAAAGTCATCACAATGTATTCACACATTGGATGCCATCACAGCGTATTCACACGTTGGATGTAATTCAAAATTCGTCACCATGTATTCACACATGGGGCGCAGAAAAAGTCATCACAATGTATTCACACATTGGATGCCATCACAGCGTATTCACACGTTGGATGTAATTCAAAATTCGTCACCATGTATTCACACATGGGGCGCAGAAAAAGCCATCACGATGTATTCACACATTGGATACCATCACAGCGTATTCACACGTTGGATGTAAAATCAGAATCGTCACCATGTACTCACACATGGGATGCAAGCAGAATAGTCACCATGAACTCACACATGGAGCAAGCAGAATCGGCACCATGTATTTACACATGGAACGCAGAAAAGCCATTCCGGCGTATTCACACGCTGATGAAAAAACAAAACCGTCACAGTGTATTCACACATTGGACAAAGAAGAAACTGGAATCAAAACCACTGACGGATAAGTCAGAAATTGGTGAGGGAATGACCCAACATAATTTGTGATATCAAAGCTGTTGATACATGAATTTGAAAAAAATGGATTGAAAGAAAGAAAAAAAAAAGAAGAAGAAGAAGAAAAGAAAAATGAATTGAAAGAAAGAAAAAAAGAAGAAGAAGAAGAAAAGAAAAATGGATTGAGAAAAGAAAGAAAAGAAAAAAAGAAGAAGAAAAGAAAAATGAATTGAAAGAAAGAAAAAAAGAAGAAGAAGAAGAAAAGAAAAATGGATTGAGAAAAGAAAGAAAAGAAAAAAAGAAGAAGAAAAGAAAAATGGATTGAAAGAAAGAAAAAAAAAAAAGAAGAAGAAGAAGAAAAGAAAAATGAATTGAAAGAAAGAAAAGAAAAAAAGAAGAAGAAAAGAAAAATGGATTGAGAAAAGAAAGAAAAGAAAAAAAAGAAGAAGAAGAAGACGAAAAGATTGAGAAAAGAAATGAACAAAGACAAAAGAAACGAAATGTTTCCTAAAGACAAGAGCCACCATGTATTCTCACATGGGGCACCACAGAGGAAGTCACCATGTATTCACACATGGGACGCAAAAAGAGTCATCACAATGTATCCACACATTGGTTGACAAACGTTTGTGAAGCCACCGACAAATAAGTCAGCTTCGAATATCATTAAGACAAAAAAAAAAGGACAAAGACAAAAGTCGCCATGTATTCACACATGGGACGCAAAAAGAGTCATCACAATGTATCCACACATTGGTTGATAGAAGTTTGTAAAGCCACCGACAAATAAGTCAGCTTTGAATCAAGACAAAAAGACAGAAAAAGAGTCACCATGTATTCTCACATGGCACACAGACAAAAGTCGCCATGTATTCACACATGGGACGCAGAAAGAGTCATAATGTATTCACACATTAATTGACCAAAATTTGTGGTACCGACGCCGCCAGTGATTAAACTGAAGATTGGCTGAGGCACACCTGGGTGTTGTTTTTCAACTCACCCCCTGCGGAGACTTTACATGGTCCAACACTGAGATACTAAGTTCAAACCAACCAGTTTAACTGTGGGTTCACTTTCCCAGCCGTTTGGCTAAAATAGACCAGTTTAACCTCGGGTTCCCTTTCCCAGCCGTTTGGCTAAAATAGACCAGTTTAACTTTGGGTTCTCTCTCCCAGCCGTTTGGCTAAAATAGACCAGTTTAACCTCGGGTTCCCTTTCCCAGCCGTTTGGCTAAAATAGACCAGTTTAACCTTGGGTTCTCTCTCCCAGCCGTTTGGCTAAAACAGACCAGTCTAAACTGGGATCCCTTTCCCAGCCGTTTGGCTAAAATAGACCAGTTTAACTTTGGGTTCTCTCTCCCAGCCGTTTGGTTAAAATAGACCAGTTTAACCTCGGGTTCCCTTTCCCAGCCGTTTGGCTAAAATAGACCAGTTTAACTTTGGGTTCTCTCTCCCAGCTGTTTGGCTAAAACAGACCAGTCTAAACTGGGTTCCCTTTCCCAGCCGTTTGGCTAAAATAAACCAGTTTAACTTTGGGTTCTCTCTTCCAGCCATTTGGCTAAAATAGACCAGTTTAACCTCGGGTTCCCTTTCACAGCCGTTTGGCTAAAATAGACCAGTTTAACTTTGGGTTCTCTCTCCCAGCCGTTTGGCTAAAACAGACCAGTCTAAACCGGGTTCCCTTTCCCAGCCGATTGGCTAAAATAGACCTGTTTAACTGTGGGTTCACTTTCCCAGCCGTTTGGCTAAAATAGACCAGTTTAACCTCGGGTTCCCTTTCCCAGCCGTTTGGCTAAAATAGACCAGTTTAACTTTGGGTTCTCTCTCCCAGCCGTTTGGCTAAAACAAACCAGTCTAAACCGGGTTCCCTTTCCCAGCCGGTTGGCTAAAACAGATCAGTCTAAGGATCTCTTTCCCAGCCGTTTGGCTAAAATAGAACAGGTCCAGGGTTCTCTTCCCCAATCATTCCAAATGATTAAAATAGATCAATTTGTTTTTGGGTTCTCTTCCCCAACTGTTTTAGGACAGTTAAAATAGATCTATAATCATGTACCAAAATAGTTTTCCGAAGTCCGTACCTGTTAAAATCCTGAAAAGGCACAAGCCCCCAGGGGAATACCATTACTCAAGCTCTTCAGAAAAACCCCACGGAGTTGCTTGACTAATTGAAAATTACATCAATCCCCAGCAGAACAAGCACTGACATTTTGTTCCTTGTACAGGTTCAAAGAAGGAAGAAAGATGCAAGATGAACATGAGAAAGATACTTTGATCCTTCATTCCCCAGCAGAGGCTTCTTCCCTTTCATCCCCAGCGGAGCTCAGAAGAAAGAAGATCGTCAAGATCCTCAGACCCTCCAACAACACTTCAAGAGCAAAGAAAGACATCGCAATGATCCGTAGTGAGTCATCTAGACAGATCATACTCCCACCAGATCCCCAGTGGAGTAACTCTTGAATGGAAAAGAAGCTCTAATACCTCAACAAGAGAAAGAACCTGGCAAGGAGAAGCAACAAGGAAAAGCAATAATGGGCCAATTCGCCCCTTCTTGTAAATTTTGATTCTCACTTTTGTAAATAGTATAGGCTAGAATAGGTGTGTGGTCTCCAAGATGATGAACAGCAGCGCGAAAGCTTCCTCCCACTGGCGCTCCCAAACCCATACCTTGGCCTATCTCTCTAAAAAAAAAAAAAAGAAATCAAAACTGAAGTCACTAAAAGCATTAAACAGAACAAACAAAAAGAAAAGAACATTGTTAAGTGCCTTGCATCAACGCCGAAACAGGCTGATGAGCTCAGATCTAATCTTATCTTTATTTTCAAAAAAACAAAGAACTAAGGAACAGCCCTATTCAAACCCGAGAGAGGGTATAGGGATTCCAAAGTCAGGAAGTGATACCAGACATCTGACACTTCCCTTTCATTAAAAACAAATTCAGTGATTGAGCTCGTCGACCATGTCGACAGAAATGCAAGGTGCAAAAATAGGGTTCTTTTTCTTCTTTGCCGGTCATCCCCTAAGGTGACTCCAGCAAAGAGGGGCAGCTGTTAGCACCTGATTTTTGCACCCCCAAAATAAAGAAAAATGAAAAGTCAAACTAAAAGTCAAACCCTGAGGGGGTCAAAAATTGACTTTTTGAATTTGGCCATCAAACTTCATCTCATTGAAAAGAGTATTTCGACACGATTCCAACGCAACTGAATTTGCTGGAATCAGGGTCCAGATGAAAAAGATATGAGCTGGTCAAACTTTTGGGGAGCGAAAAGTTGACTTTTTTGTTCGACCCCAATTCAACTGCCAAATTTGATCCCAATGGATAGGTGATTCCCAGCCGGTTCCAACGACACCAAGTTTGCTGAAATCGGACATCGGACGAAGAAAATTATGAGCAGTTGAAGTTTCAGAAAAGCTGCCCATGTGGCAAAAAGGCAGCAAAAATGGAATAAACCAATAAAATAAATAAGATAAATGTGTTTAATAATATTTTAATAAAAGAATCTCGTTTTTATAATAAAATAATCAAAAAATCGAATAAAAATCTTGCAAAAAACCAAATTGAATAAAGGTTTGAAATCCAAACATTTTAAAAACGTGCTGGACCGTATTTCAATTACGGGCAGGGCATGCCCGTATTTGAAATACGGGCAAGCTTCTGGAAGAAGACACGCGTCGCTGTACGGCGGGACACGCGTCCCGTACGGCCGATTTTGCATGATTTGGAAATGTGCGTTTTTCGCCCGTATTTGAATTACGGGCAAGGCACGCCCGTACTTCAAGTACGGGCACGAAAATTTTGCCTATAAATAGAGAGGCCACCCCCCTCATTTGAGCAAGCCCTCTCCTCTGGCCATAACCCCTGCCCTCCTGAAGCTACCCACGGCCGAACCCTGCCATCATGCCACCACTCCACCACCCTAAACTTTTTTAATGCCTAAATTGCCCCTATGTCCCAAAACCATGCCCAAACACCCAAAACCTTGCCTAAATTTTAACCTTTCATCTTCCTGGATTGAAGAACCTAACCAAACCCTTTCCATACCATTTTAAGAGTTCCCGGAGGACGCAGAAGCGCTGCCCAATTCAATCGGAGTCAACAAGTAATCTTACTGTAAGTGTGCTAAACTTGACAATATAACATTATCAATTTCAATATCTCTTCAAGTTTCTTCCTCCATTTTGTTCTTGTGATCACTAATCCAATTGCTGTTTTTTGAATGACACGAGAGATCAACTTCAGGAAGATGGTGATCATAAAAAAAAAAAGAAAGAGAAAGAAAGGGTCTAAATGGCACTTTAATCAATAAATTTAACTACTCATTTTATTCCTTTGAAGATATATGAACTTTTGTAATATCTCCTCCTCTTTCTTGAATGAGGGATGTGGTTGGTTGATTAAATAAAAAAGGAAAGAAGCCCAAGACCCAAAGAACATGAAAGGAGAAGAAAAGTGGCTTTGAAAGCCCAATGAAGCCAATACAACATTTTGAAGAAACTCAGAAGCTCAGCAGAGGTCTTTGGAATACCTGAAAAGGCCACGGAATTGATCCCAGGAAGAGTCGGCACCGAATATGCAAAACTGGAGGCGCCCGTAAACTCAGAGCGGTCCGGGGTGGACCGCGTTTGCTTCACGGGCAAGGCGAAACCGGATTTCATTTACGGGCAGCGGTAGCCCGTATAACAAATACGGGCAGATATAAAAATAATGTAAAAAACTTAATTTTCGGTCCGGTTGGACTGGACCAGACCTGAACCGGCTTGAACCGGTCTCCTATACACTCTGGGCTATTCTTAGCCCATTTGAGGACTTTGGGCCTACATAGGCCCATCAAGACCACCCTGGGCTCAATTGAGTGGCCCACTTTTGACTGGCCTATACCAGGCCTGTTTTCAATAAACAGGCCCAGGCCCCTTGACCCTTGGCTAATGGGCCAAATCCAAGCCCACTAAGTCCATTGCATGTGTAAATAGTTTCAATAAATAACCAAATGGGTTACCCAATAACCCAACTGGGCCCATGGCCCAACCATGGCAACCCACGGGTCTTCCAACGGGACCCGGGTCCGACCCACTTCACTTAAATAAATAAAAAGATAAAATCAAATAAAAAGGGACCCACACCTCCAGAGGGCCCCGCCAGACCTAATAAGGTAGCATGCTGGTCTAGGAAAAGGGTGAAATTGACTCAAAAACCAGGGAGACCCGAGGGACCCGTCAAATTGACGGGGCGGGCCGGGGTGTCTTAGGGCTTCCCCGGACGTAACCGAGGACTTAGCTAGATCTCTAATAAGCCGCAGACCAGACTTAGACCCGGTTAGGGCAAAACAGTGTCTGCCTGCACCTCTCAGGCAGTGGCGACTCCGAATGTCCCGTGGCAGGCACAAAAAGTTCGCTCGGTGTGCGATCTAGGAACCAGGATTTTTAGGTGCGCACACCCAGGACACATCCAAACCTAATTTGGATTTAATCTACATATGATTTCCAGTTATCCCCAATTTCACTGTACAAAACCCTCCGAAACTGGTTTTGCCCAGAAAACACACCGAGAATACTTCAATCATAAACAATGCATTCATTCAACCAAATACACGAATTAATCCGAAAGCTCGGTTGTAAAACAATGCCACTCACTTGTATGCGCTTAATCCCAGAACAATAGCTTTTTCCCAAAATCGGCCGAGCAGGATTCTGGATGCGCGAAGATGAAATGGTAGCCGAACAATTCCTCTACTCACGAGAGAGAAAACCCGCATAAATCCAACTCGACTAAACTTCTAGTAGTCCCTCCGAGTCTTGCTCTTCATGAGAATAACCCCAATCGCCATTACAGCCGCAATCGCCAAATCGCCCAGCTCTAACGAGTCTAACGAAAATTACCTCCGTAAGTTACGCGTATTCCTACATCCCAAACCCTAATTTCCCTCTTTGGTATTTTTTTTTCCTCGCGCGACATACGCCGCTTGATGACTTTCCCTTTTTTTTTTATCCGATGCGCGCTCGCCCACTAGAAAACCCTACATATTCCGCATCGACTTACATTAATAAGTAGACACTACACTTTAATAATAATACAATAATAACATAATTTTTTCCAGAAAAACGGCTATATAACGCATGTACATACGAGTATGGGCTAAGCCCTCAAACCACACAAATCACCTGATAAACACAGTTTATATATATCAAACTGAATAACTAAATAAATAAATAAACTCACCAAAAATCAGGGTCTTACAGTCTAACACCTTCCTCTACTCATAACCTAACCCCTTTGGCTCTATTTAATTCTTTATGCTCACTTTGGTGGTCATTCACAGCCTGATTTTGAATGGTGGCGACTCCTTTGTTTTGTAAATTCCATGTGAAGATTAGGAGGTAACATTAGGTGGTTTTCAATGGTCTCACAGTTATCACTTGAGGGTGGGATGAGCTATCTCCTGCAATGGAGATGTAGATATTATGTGTTCACATTCTATGGTTGAGTATGCTATCTCTTGCGGGTGGTGCCTATGGTTTAGAGATATGCATTCTCCTGCGAGGGAGATGTGGATACTACGTGTTTACATCCTGCAATAGAGATAGGCTACTACCTGAGGGTGAGATTTAATTACTAATTATGCATGATTTGATTCTTTCTTTAAGGAAAGAGACTAATATGTTTAGCCATGTATTGACAAGAGTGGTTTTTGAAAGGAAATAGTAAAATTATATGATTGACATGATGGATTGTTCTGGAAAATCTATTTGTATTAATTTGGGAAACTTGTAGATTTGATTTTATGGCATTGTCTTTAGCGATACTTGTGATATTATTTTGCAACTCATGAAAGGTTTGTGTAAGCACCTCATTTTTGCGCTCCCAGAAGAGCTGGAAATGCAAAACCCAGCTAAAAAGTCAAAACCTAAGGGGTCAAAAATTTACTTTTTGATCAGGTATTAATTGGCCACCTTGCTTTATCCCAATGGATAGAGAATCTCGACACGGTTCCAACGCAACTGAGTTTGCTGGAATCAGAGTCCGGATGAGGGATCTATGGGCCGGTCAAACTTGAGGGTGAGCCGAAAGTTGACTTTTTGCTGAACCCCGAGCTAGGTGCTTAGCCCTATGTCATTAGATATAGGGCTCTGATACGGTTCTAACGCAACTGAGTTTGCTCAAATCGGAGTCCGGATGAAGGAGATATGAGCTGTCAAAGTTCCCGGGCAGCAAAACCAGAAACTGCACATGTGGCGCAAAAATTGCACACGTGGCGACAAACTCAGCAAAATATCTCAGGGGGCAATCTTTAAATATCCAAAACTTGCCAAATATCTCAGGGACTAAACCAAAATTCGCAGAGGGCAATCCGCAGATATCCAAAAGTGTCAAATCGGTCAAGTCGATGGGCAAATCTATAATTTTTCGATTTGTATACGACTAAATATGTCGGATACGTATACTTTTGTGTGTATCCGACACTATTCATCGGATACAAAGAGATTCGCCAGCAAGATTCGAGCCGATTCCCCGACAAATTCGCGGCGGCATTAAATTTTCAACTTATTATGTTTTGTATCTGATATTTAATATCGGATACAAATGGAACTTAGTGTATCCGACCTATATGGTCGGATACAATTTTTTCTTTATAAAAAGCCAACAACAAGCTCTTTAAGGGGGTTGAAAGAGTAGGAGACTACTCTACAGGTCCTCGATCTACAACAATTTTGATCTTAACAATACGGAAACATCCACACAGAATTTATATGAGGAAACCTGAATCCAGATCCAGGAAAAACCTCGAGTCTATATGAGGCGACTAACCCTTAGAATCTCCACTATTAAATGAAAATCAATTACAAAGGAAAACACACTTAACCTTTACAATTGAACTCACTCAACAGCAATCTACAGCTCGAATCCATGAACTGTAACACAACTTGAATCCACAAGCTGCAATTCACGATCAATCCAGATCCACAACTAGAATCCACGAACTGTAACACAACTTGAATCCACAAGCTGCAATTCATGATCAATCCAGATCTACAGCTCGAATCCACGAACTGTAACACAACTTGAATCCACAAGCTACAATTCACGATCAATCCAGATCATAACAATCACTTCAGAGCCCACTGAGATGATCCAATGCAATAGGAATCCACCCATGCATCCATCAAGCTCGATCACCAATCCAGGAGATCATACGATCATGTGAAGTTCTGAAATGAAGAAGAATCCTCAAACTTCAATTCCAGGAGATCTCTCTCAGATCTCCCCCTCACTCGATCACCGACTCTCTAAAGATGAATTGATTGAATCTCGAACACCTCAAGATCCAAATCAAATTGATCAAAAGAAAAAAGTCATTTCTAAAAAATACAGCTCGTCTATTTAAAGAAGAAAAACTCAGATCCCATCGAGCGCTGGTGGCGTCGCCTTGCGATCGGGGTAGACGGCTGAAAGCGAACTCAAGTCCCGCTCAAATCCAAATTGACCCAGTTAAGGGGCGCGCTGCCAGCGCGCTGCTAGCGGGAGGGAATGCGGCATGTGCACAACTGATTTTTAGATTCTTCAATCTTGCTCTGCGCTACCAGCGGCGTGTCGGCGTCGCCTTACGACGCAGGTGCGCGTTCTTTACTTTCAAAGCGCTATTTCACTTATGCGCTGCCAGCGGAGTGGTAGCGGCGTTGTTCCTCGCAAGTGCCTTTACGAAATGTTCTTTATTTAGAAAACCTTACATTTCCTTGAGCTACCAGCGAAGTGGTAGCTGTGTGGCAGCATCACCTTCCTCTTTACTAAATTCACATAACTTAAATTTTGATTCTGCACATCTTGAAGATTATTAGAAGATATAATTTGTCAAAAATTTTCCATATAAGGAGTGTGAGTTTTCACACTTACAGGGGTTGGCTTCATTTGGCCTTTTTCCCCACTACGTCTTCCCCATCCTCCTTGGCGTGAAAGCTCTCCCCCTAGCTCCCATTGGCTCCTTTTTCCACTTCCCTCCCTCACCCCAACCTTCTCTCTTGTTGCTGGCCTTAGACCTTTTCCCACTCCCTTTGTTCACCAAAATCCCTTTCTCCCCAGCTCTCTTTGTCCTCCACCACCACCCCACACCACCCCAAGTCACTTCCACCTTTTTTTTTCCTTCTTCTTCTTGATTTGAACTCCAACAAGAAGAGAAACTACTGCTGCTGCTGTCAAGAAGGAGAGCTTCCAGTAACCGTCCTACCTCCAGGAAGTGTCGCTACTTTGCACAAGCACCCGAAAACCATCAGGTATTGCTTCTCGTTGATTTCTACCTCACATATATGAAAATGGGGGCTTTCTAAGCAAGTTAATGAGCATGTTTTTTTTTCTTTTCCTTGTTGTAAATCTATTAAAAATGCTTGCATGGCATGAATTTGCCCTTCATTTCATCACATGGGAGTCTCTAAAGGTAAGAGAGACCCCACGGTTAGTGCTATGAGAGAGTGGGAGGAAGCCCACCTCATTATGAGTCCTGTTAAGTTGCTGTTTTGGGCTGCATTTAAACCATCCCAAGAGGAGCATGTTCCTCTCTTCCTCCTCTAATGTATCCCCGATGTAAGCCTCCATTCCCCTTCTAAATATGATTCTCTGTTTTGTCCTTCCATTGTTTTGGTTTTATCAATTTTTCTAAGGATTCTTGCTACTGGACGTATCCCCCATTTGCAAGGGTATAGTAGTTTCTTTTCTTGGTGTGTTGTTTTGTCTCTTTGCGTGGTGCTTATATGAGTATAGGCTCCATGTTTTCTGCAGTTTATCCTTTTTATGTGTGCATGTGAGCATCGGTTCACGTATTGAACCTTTGATAAACGGTTTCTCGATAGATAACACTTGCTGTTTTTTTTATGTATATCAATTTGTTTTTTTTATGCATGAACCACCACCTTAACATGCTTATGTCCCCATGCCAAGGTTGCTTTTTTTTTCTATATACACCATGCTCCCCTGTGCCCCCCTTTACTTGCTGGAGTGGCTCACCTGAGCTGCTACTAGAGATAGCAGCAGCACCCCCACCTCTCCAGCAGGTTTTCCTACACCATGCCTTGTTATTTGTGCCCCCCCCCCCCCCCCCAAAGCATGAGCCCATCACCCCTTTAGCCACTGTCATGGTTTAAATAAGCTGTTGCTGGCAGCAGCAGCACCTTTCATCCTCGGTAGCCCACCAAACCCCACCCAAAGTTGCTGTCCCTGTACCCACAGCAAGCCCTTTCTTTAATCTCTTGATAATGTATGCATGATGCACCTTTGTATTGGATTATTTTGGATACGTGTCCCCACCATATGCTGTTTTGATCCACAAGCATGGCACACCTGAGCTGCTGCAGCAGCTCCCCCATCCTTGGTATGCCATCTCCATGCATGACGAGCATGGCAAACCCTCATATATGACTGCTATTTTCCTCCCTTTTTTATCATAACAGCAGGTTATTGGTTCATTCCCCTTGAGTGTGTGCATAACATGCCTTGTTGTGTGAGGTCATTGGCATGATCCCACTCACCCTTAGCATGGTTAACCCCCTTCCATGTTGCTGTTTTGACCATGTAAATGCTATGATTTCGTATGTGCATTAAAATGCTTCCTTCCCCCCTAGTAACTTGCTGTTTTATGGCTAGTAAGCATGATCCCCTACCCCAGTAGCCCACTGTTGTGGCTCATATGAGCTGCTGTTGAGAGACAACAGCAGCACCTCCACACCCATTCATGTCATCTCCATGCATGGTAAGTGTGCTTCCTTTCCCATGTACAGCTGCCGCCTCCCCTTAATTGCAATATGTTTCCTTCATTAATATTGGTATGTGCTGGTGGTTTGTTCATGCTCGTGCCTACTTGCACCTAGCCACACCTTAGAAGCATGCATGGTTTTGTGATTAACATGCATAGCATGCAAGACCTTGGTGTTGGGATTTCATGGCCCATTGAATAGTGAAGACCACCAAAGTAGGGGTACCAAGATCCCTACACATTGCTGGAATTGCTGGAGAGAAATGAGAGGGGCAACGGCCCCAATGTCGTCCTCTCCACCTCTTGTTTTGGTGAGAACCCCCAAAGGGAAGCTCAAGGATGTCCCCCCCCCCCCCCCCCCCCCCCCCCCCCCCCCCCCCAATACTTGAATCAATGTGGGCCTCCCAGAAGCCCACACTACTTGTAGGAAGCCCATGAAAGCATCCCAATTGCCAAAACCCCGAAAATGGCAAATTAAGGGTGATCCGACAACTCAGGTCGGATCACCCCTGATTTGTTCGTAGCCGACACATATGGTCGGCTACATTAAGATGTGTGTATAGCCGACCCTGATGGTCAGCTACTTGGTAGAAATGCCAATCTTTCTGTTTTCTTGACTGTTGGTGAATCTTGAGTGATGTTTCAATAGAACCCAATGAACCAAGAGGGTTTCCGGGTCGCCCAGAAACCCAACACGGGACCTGGACCACCGGTCCAATTTGGAACAGTTAGTGGGCCTTCCAACGGGGCCCACCAAGCCCAACAAATCCTAAAGCATAAAAAATAAACAAGCTAAGCAAAAATCAATTGATGGAATCAGGCGGGCCAAACCCAATGCGACCCACCCGAACCTTGTTTTATGGAATGATGTGTGAATTGTATGGTTTGGCCGAGACCCAGGGTTAGGGCCTATCAGGCCCGCCGAAGCCCATTAACCGAACCAAGGAATGATGCAAACCCTAAGCCTCAAGGAACTGGGCTTTCAAGCCCAAATTTGGACTACGGGCCCCAAGCCCAATGTCCTATTTACTTTGGCAATTTTAAACAAGATAAATCTGAAAATATTTTAGCAACTATCTTGGGGACCCACCTAAGGGCCCGCAAACCGAGGTCGACCCACTTTTGCATGAAAGCAACTTAAATTCTTGAATTGAACCTTAAAATGAAATTAATTCACTAATCCTAAACCTAAAGGGCCTCTTAAGCTTAGACAGAGGCCCACATGGGATATGTGGGCTTACTCAAGCCCACCAAGGACACCGTGGGCCTCCCAACAAGGCCCACCCAATCAGACTCAGATCACCGAACTAAGCAAGATAAAAGAAACTAAAGGGACCCACACCGCTCAGGTGGTCCTGCCAGACTTAACCAAATGGCCTGCCGGACTAGGAATCGAGTGAGAAATCAAAGTAAGTTGACTCAGACCAGGGAACCCATGGGATCCGTCATCCGACAGGGTGGTCTGGGGTGTCTACGGACTTCCCCAGACCGCAACCGAGACCTTTCTCAGAATCTCAAGCTGCAGACCAGACCAATAGACAAGATTAGGCACCCAGGTGTCCGCCTACACCCCATCAGGTGGTGGCAACTCCGAATTTTCCCATGCGGCGTTTCCGTCGCGCGCACAGTTTGTGAATAATATATATATATAAAGTATTTTCTTTCATACATGTTGCTACTTACTAAGATTTTATATCTCATTCCTTGTTTTCAAATGATTTATTTTCATGTATTCTTGGAGAGGACACCATGGGTTAAAGTGGGTTTGAAGAACCGGAGTTATTATAGGATTGAATCAAGGATATTAAATTGTGATTCTTTTATTTAGTAGAGTTCTAGTTGCCCTTTTTACTTGAGTATTGATGTAATACAAACACAGATATTAATGAATAGAATAGTTTATTAGTGCACTCTAATATTCTTTTAGTTCTTTTATTTATATTCATTTGAGTTGATTTGATTTGTATCACCAAGTAATGCCTTGATCCAAAAAAAAAAATTTTTTTGATCCGGATTCGGGGCGTTATAGGCATTGTTAGTAAAACCAGGATTCTCCATAAGACCAAGGTACCAATTGGACTGAGATATCACTTCTTTCGTGATATTGTTTCTCAGGGAGACATTATTGTTGAGAAGGTTGCCACGCCAGAAAATCTGGCAAACTTGATGACCAAGTCTTATGACCATAAAGTTTAAGGTATTGCTTAGACTTAATTGGTACTGGTGGCTTTGGGAGGAGGTATCCTTTTGGGGGCTAGGTGGCAATGATGATGTGTTCCTTTGGTTGATGTCTGCACTTGTTGGTTTAAGTTTGTTTGTTTTGTTGTTATTGGTGAAATACCAGCCAACATTGAGATTTTTAAATTTCACCCTTACCCAGTATCCAACCAGAGGTTCATTTGTTGTAGGTAATCTTAAAAATCATAGCATTTTCTCATTTGGAGAAAGGTTTAGGTTCATTTGTTGTAGGTAATTTTTAAAAATCATAGCATTTTCTCATTTGGAGAAAGGTTTAGGTTCATTTGTCGTAGGTAATTTTTAAAAATCATACAATTTTCTCATTTGGAGAAAGGTTTAAGTTTTCTGAGATAGCAGTTGCAAACCCTTAGACAAACCTATTGTATTCATCATGTTCTGTGGAGTAATATCTTCATCTCGTATGCCCGTAGATGTAGGCATTTAAGGCGAACCATGTAAATATAATTTTTCTCATCTTGTTGTCTTATATTTTTCTTTGTTTAGGAATTTTTTTTCCGCCCGTTGATTTTTTTCTTTTCAAACAACCGTTTCGACATTTCTTGTGACACTCCGATCCAAAGGTCACCTATTTCCTAACAAGAACAACTGATAAAACATGAAGTCACTCCAGCTGATATGCACTGATATAGTGCTATACAACCGTTGTCTTCGTATCCAAGATGAAGATATCTTGCAATCCTTGTTTAGAATGGTGTAGACAGCCCCTCACATTCATTGTGTGGGCCCCCCAAATGAATGGTGGTGCCACCCTCCCCCCCTCCCCCCTCCCCCACCACACACACACTCTAAATGTAAGGGGGTGTATACAGCGTGAGCAACCTTCGTTTTATATTATTTATTAAAATTAGTTGTCAAAATTATTTAAAGAATACAATGGTCTTTTAAATTCTGTAAGGTATATTAAAAAAAAAATACCTATCTGTGCTATCTATAATGAGAATCATGGTTGAATGCATCAGGACCGAGTACCAGACCGGCCGTACCGCCCGGTTCTGGACGATCCATCAAAATGTTGTAAAATACCACCTCCCCTGCCCCCCCCCCCCCCCTCTCTCTCTCTCTCTCTCTCTCTCTCTCTCTCTCGCTCTCTCTCTCTCTCTCTTTCAGTATTTCTTTTTCTTTTTTTCCGTTCACTCGATTGGACATTTGGACTTGAGGAAGTACCCCTCCCCTCTCTCTCTCTCTCTCTCTCTCTCTCTCTCTCTCTCTCTCTCTCTCTCTCTCTCTCTCTCTCTATTTTTTTCTTTCTTTTTATTTTTTTTACTTTTTTATTCACTCCATTAGACTTTCGCTTTTTAGTTTTTTTATTCACTCCGATTATACCTTTTGCAAGTTACTTTGCAATAAAGCCTATAGGCTTTGCCTGCCCCTCGTTTAAAGTATATATCAAGAGTCTGAATGAAAACCGCCCAGTATCATTTAGACCCGGGCAGTCCAACTCAGGCGGTCCCGAGTCCAACACTCCCGGCTCCCGGTAAAGAACCTTGTCCTGGACTGGAATACCAAACCAAGACAGGGCGATTCTGATCCGGACTAGCGAGTCCATGTCCGATAAACTATGATGAGAAAAAACCCCTTAAAGGGTACCAACAACTATGCACGACTTTCCGAAGAAACCCTTACTATTTCTTATTAAGGCATAATTATATAATGTTGAAACAGTCAAAATTCTATCCATTCGTTTAATATATAGATAGTTGTAAAATTGTTCCTTCCCTCTACATGTGCTACTACACGTGCACCCTACTAGCAATGGGTAATTAGAGGATATTAAAGCTTTTAAACTTTCAAGGAGACATAATGAAAAATCACATGTTACGACATATCTTTTGGTTTCTTTTTGAAAATAGTATAGATGTAAAGGTCTTCCATATTTTGCTCACCAGCCCTCATCCTCTTTGCTATTGGCCAACATAGAAGTTGTTACATACTTTTCAATGACATTGGTAATCTAATTTGGCAACCTTATATAAGGATGGCAATGGGGTAGATTTGGTATTGGTAAAAACAGGTTAGGGGCCAATTCCGATTTAGCCCAACCCGCTCCAACTCCGACCTTAATCTATTAAAATATTTTTTATACGTTTAAAATATTATGTTTATATATATCTTATATTAAAGTACTCATTTTATAAAAATTATATTATTTATTTAGAAAACACTTTCTTTTTCATTTTAGACTACAACCAGGTCAACCACCGACTTGCCCCGTTACCAACCCAATAAAGGCGAGTTACGGCTTGGTATTGGCTAAATCCTTATACTGGAGAAGTTGAAGCCAACAAGCCACAGTGAAACAAAGAGAAGAAATGGAAAAATTACAAATAAGATACAATAAAACTATTAAAAGCAAACTAGTCTTATATTTATTTACCACTAAAAGTACATTTGAAAATCAAATACCTTGGAATGCAACTTCTGGAACACTGTTTCCACAGAAGAGAAGTCGATATCAAAACCAAAAGTCTCACCTCCATACTGCAAATATAGGAAATCCTTGGAAGACAGAGGAGGGGGCAACAGTTGGGATATCTTACATAAATCTGAAGAGGGTGGTGAAGGTAAATCTTTCTTCTTCAAAGAGTAGTAGACATCAGCTAAGAGAAGCCAAATAAGATCGGGATCAATAGAAGCAAGTCCAGATAACGCATTTATAGAAGCATCACGAAGACCGGTAACCCCACTACAAGCGATTCCCACGACAAGGCCACAGACCTTCTTGAGTACTACTTCCATTGCGGATGCACTCCTTTTATTCCTGGATAAATCAGCAATCATGTTAAGTGCTGCTGCTTGGACCTTCAGACTTGAGGCCTCGGCCATTGAATCCTCAGTAGGTACATAACTGCTTCTGTAAGGGAGTTGTAATGGTGTTCTTTCATGTCCTGATATGGGTTTCTTTTGGAATGGGGATGTTTTCAGCAGTTTCCAGAAGTGAGAACCGTCGTTGTGGAAGCGACGGGAAAAGAAGTCCCCTCCACAGATTTGCACTACACTGCTTACCACACCCAAGCATCTACGTACCGCCTGAATGAACAACAAAAGTTAGAGATCTCCATGAATAAAATATAAAATGTACCAGAAAATTGGAATTGAAAGTTCATTTCTGGGCTACTTCACACACTGCTCAATCAAGCATGTTATCAAAGATATCCAACATTATTGGTATCTTCAGAAAAAGCAGGTAGTTTTATCATTATGCTGGCCAAATTTCAAAAAACAAACCATGACATACAAAGCCAACTAAGCTCAAGTCAGAAAAACTTCAACAATACTAGATAAATGATGTTATGCCCTCTAACAGTAATCTGGTCCATGATCACATGGAACCTCACTCAGCCAAACACTTTAACGTGGTTTCACATGTTCCACTATAAGTTTCAACAACTGTCTGTCAAATCAAAAAATTCTTGTCATAAGAGAACTAGAAGATTTCAACCAGCTGCTGATGACCTAAATTAACCCGCCCTTTTTCCAAGCTTGTAATCGGAAATTTCCAAAAAGATATAGAAATACAAAATAATTAGCATAATTTTTCTCCACATCAATAATTCAAAATTAAAATGGTTTTTTTTGCAATGTAAAATGTGATTCAAAGATGCAACCATATGAAATAAGGAACAGAAGCAGAGCCACAGAATGATTTAAAACACAATGGAAAGTGGCATTGAACCACTGCAACTAAATTTAAAAATCATGTAAAGATTACGCACCACTGGGTTTTTAAGTCGTACACAAACAACCAAATAAGGCCATATTTTATTCATTGCCGGAAGTAACCTATTCTCATCAGTTCCTTCCTCAGCAGCATCCAGAGCGTCTTGAAGATCAGGAAATGAGCACAAGTCAATAACTTGTCTGACTGCTTCTATTTCTTTCTTCTCGTGTCTATAGGCTTCTTCCACTTTTGCTAGTGTTGAAATCCCATCCTAAAACAAGCGCACATAATTCTCACAAAGAAACGCAAGAAAAAAAGACCAAAATCTTCCATGATAATTTTGTCACAAATACATTATAAAACTAAGAAGTATACATTATTGGATTCAGAAGGGTCAAACAATTTGACATCACTCAATTAGTTAATGACCTTAGAAGCTATAAAGGGCCATTGAGAATATACCTTTCAGCTAAGTGAATATTTGAACAGAACTTTCAAAAGAAAAAAAGAAAAAAAAAAGGAAAGAGAGAAAAGCCACAGCCAGCTACAAATGACAGGAAAACAATTCTGACATGTCATCAGCTGTCACATGATAGCGACACCTATCTTTTTCACATGTTCCGTCATTCCGCATTTCCTCAAAAGGAGGAAGGTTTTAGCCAAAAATCATTTTCACCTCATAACAAAAAGTTCTCTTATTATAATGCAAATCTAGCCCAAAAACCTGAATTACATGTATAGATGATCAAAGCTGCAACATACAATAGGTATAAGGGTTATGTGGGCAGGTAGCCTAGCAGCGTAGCTCATCTAAAGCATCTCCTTAAGATAGACAGTCTGGTTTGGTCATCTTAACCGTACTCAAGACTTAAACAAGCAAACCAAACCAAATAGGGCAAGACAAAACCATAAAATCTTTCCCTTTCAGGATGTGAGTACATGACCATCATATTCAAGTTAAATCAAGTTTGACAACCCCACCAATCATTCAGAATTCAATGAATCTGAGAAAAGTTGCTCTCTACTCATTCCTAAGCTTAAAGCATCACTAATTGTCAAAGAAAATTACCTCAACTATGTCCAGGGCCACCAAGCATGCTGCTTCCTTTTGTGAAGCAAGTAGTGGAGTTGCTGCTGTTAAACATGAACCAGCAATAGATCCAACCAGTCGCCTATATCTTTGAGATTCATCCAACTTGAATAAAAATTTCTCCCACTGCTCTAGATGCATATTGTTGTCATTCCACTTGGCATATGTCTCTTCTGTTATTTTAATCACATGTTAGGCCAACTTTCAGAAACCGTTCCCTTTGTATAAGAATAAAATTATTAAATAAAAAGAGCAAAAAACAAAAACAAATAAAACCTACTTGGCACTTCAAGCTTCCTATGCTTCCATTTTATTCTGTTCTGAGAACTTGCTTTATCAAGGTTATTTCTATTTTTTTTTTTTGTTTTGTTTTTGTAATCTTATTTATTTTCTATCCCAAACATGTACAAAATAAGTTTTTGATATTTTGTTCATGAATCATAGCCATACTATTTGTTTTAAGAAGTTTCATGGATGTTTCAATAATTTTTTGGGTTTCTTATAAAAGGTATTATCAGTGGGAGTTTAAAGGGTTAGGTTTTGTACAAAAGGAGATGTTTTCAAAACGAGATTTCTTAGAGATCAGAGGCTACCTTCTGAATAGGGTTAAAGAGATCGGAAGGACTCTTCATGATACTTAAAACTGCAGGAGATTCTCATCGCCTGTTCCTTGTTATTTGCACATAAGGATATATTTATTCTTCTGCACGTTGATTCTATCAATTTTCTAGTAAAAACTTGGAAATATTTAAGATGAAACCTGTTATGACCAATCTGATGCCTTTATGCGGCATCTTAGCAGGAGAAGCTATCTACCTTGAGCTGTTTTATCATTTGCATCAGCTTTAGTAAGGCATTTGTTTCCTATTTTCTTTGAGTTTAAATAATATTACCCATTTGACTGTCTAATAGAACATTCACACACAATCATTACCTTTACAAATACGTGCATGGGTATATAGATATGCACATCAATGCATAAAGACACCATATACGCAATCACAAGCACATATGCACAAGCATGGGCATACACAGACACATGCACACCTGTTTGCTTTATCAGATCTCATCAACATTAACTCTCTTTTGGGCCAAGAAAAAACCCTCCCACATTTTCTATCACGTAAGCCTTCATGCAAAAATAATTGGGGACAGCTATTCAAATATGCATTGGCCATGTTCTTGGCTTTGGTATCACGCTACAGTATAGTGCAGAAGTATTTCCAACATGATTAGTAATTTGCAATTATTAACAGTATTAAGCCCTTGAATTGTTAACCATGTCAAGAACACTGTTGCACCAATGTTTTCAAATTTCCTAGGCGAAGCTAGGTGATAGACCTGCTTGTAGCCTCGGCACCTAGGCAATCGCCTGGGCAACAAAAAAAGTTTTTTTTCCTTGAGACTTTGCAGTAAAATAAGAAAATAGAACAATGGAACAAGAACAATGAAGAGCAGATGAGAGAGATTGTTCACTTAACAAAAAAGAAAAAACATAACCACTATTGGAGAAAAAAAACAGAGTTTCTTCGATTGGGAAAAAACAGAGATTATTGTGATTCAGGAAAAAAATAAAGATTCATTCAATTGAAGAAAGAAATAAAGAATCTTCCAATTGGGGGAAAAACTACATTAAAAAGCATAGATTTATTGATTACAACCAAAAAAAACACACACACACACACAGAATAATAATTTCTTTATTCTTGGGGCGCACACCACTGATGAACCTGTTGGAAAGGTTCAATTTGTAGCTCCCACTTTTAGATGAATAGGGGGGAAAAACAGACCAAATAATACAAAAAGAGAAAGAGAGGGAAATGGAAGAATAGAAAAAAATCAGAACAGAGAGACGTAAGAGAGAGAGGTCTTCGAATGAAAAAAGGGCAAAGAATAAGAGATGGAAGAGGGAGATGCGGGGAGAGAGATAGAGAGAGAGAGAGAGAGGAAATGTATCTGGCTGGCTTAGTTCTGGTTGCACATTCTCCTCCAAGAGGCTATGGACTCTTTGCTCCTCTCCAACTTTACCAACTCATAACCTATTTTGCATAAGTCTATATGCATATAATTATATATATTTTAAATTAATATTAATAAATTATTAATATTTAATATATATAATGTGAGGTGACTGCCTCACATTAATAGGTGGTAAGGCAACACCTAGGCGCAGGCGGTTGCCTATTAACCTAAGCACTAGCCTAGGCGTTATTGGCCTAGGCTAGTGACGCCTGAACCTTCAAACAAAAGCCTACTCACCTATCAACACTGTATTGCACCATATTGTAGCATGTGTAGCAATGGACATGGCCACAATTTAAATGACCCATTTGGATGGCTACAAGTTTCCCAACAGGCCATTTTTTATAATTGTTTTCCATTTGCCAAATAGAATTCCATATATCAATTTATAAGAGTGCAAATAGAAAAGGCATTTTTATATAAATAAATAAGTGCATACACACACACACACACATATATATATATGTATGTATGTGTGTGTGTGTGTGTGTGTGTGTGTGTGTGTGTGTTTATATACAGTGTTGATAGGTGAGTAGGCTTTTCTTTGAGTTGGCTTCTCTCTCTCTCTCTCTCTCTCTTCTTTGAGTAGGCTTTTCTTTGATAGGTGTGTACATACATGCATACATAAAAACACACACGCATGCATAAATACATATATATATACACACACACACACATACACACATACATATATCTGTATTTACACCCTAGAATATACGAAACCTTCCCAAAAAAAATGAAAAAAGTTTTTGAAACATACATCTCCATTGGCACTCATAGCCAGTGGATTGGTTCTCAAATTTCTGACCACATTGTTTGCTACAATACAGCTCCACAATATTATAAATCTGTTGAGTAATATGAGGAGCCAATCTGACAATTACAGATGTCAAAGCAAGTTATGACTATCGTCAGAAAACATTAGTAGGTTTTATATTTTGCAGGCCAAAACAAGTGCCACAAGGTAGCTATTGATGTGCAAATTAGGAAATCTCCATATTTGCTTCAGCAGGGGAACTCATACATTTTCATACAAACAGATTATGCACGAAAGTGAGAGAGAGAGCAAAGTTTCCTTAGTTGTAGACTGGAATAAATGTATGGAAAGCATCAATATTTACTAAAGATGGATACACTGAGAGCATTTACACTCAGCGGTTAGCTATATCTGGGGAGACTCATGGATGTGTCTCAAGACTCTCAACTCAACACTTACATGCAAAGCTATCATTTCATACAGCCCAGCCAAAAAATTTATTGGATAATTTTTATGTCAAGAAAACATTTCATGTGGTTCAAAGTATCACAGGATCCTTCTGTTTATCCAGATAACAATCAGTTGTGAATTTTAATTTTACAAATTATTGCACAATACATTAGCACTTACCTGAGCCCTCTGACACCAAATCAATATCATCATTATAATCTGATAAAGAATCATGTCTTGAGTCCTTCCTTGCCTTTTTTTCCAGATTGGACATTTCAGCCTTGATATGTATAGAATATGACTCTGCTTGAGTTTGCATTGAATAAGCCTCATACTTTGATGCCTTGGCAATTTCTGCAACAGCCTAGGGAAAATAATATTATTTATCAGAAAGATATCCAAGCACAACCAGATTTAAGTCATATCAAAACAATTGGATGAGCACAGAAAAATAAATAGAGAACACCACAATAAAAGTTCTATAGTCCTCAAAAAGTTGAGGCTAGAGCAGTAAACACTCCCCTATTCTTCTCTTAAAATATCATTGTTTGGAGTCTAGAGATTAAGGAGATGATTACTAAGGATTTAGCAGTACCTGGATGTCACACAAAGGTGATAAGAGAGAAATGAGAAGCTTGAAGGACTCTTAATCCCTCAAGGGGAAAGAAAACTCCCACAGTTGTCACTATACAAGCCTTAACAATCAATGTTAGATTAAAATATGTCGGGAAGGCTTTTGGAAAATGGAATTTCACAGTTGTTTGCAACAAGCTGAAAAGGAAGTTGAACAAATTTTGGGAAACCAATATGAAGATTATTCCATCTTTCGAGCAAAGTTAGAGGAGTTTTCTCGGCGGAAGTTAGAACTTACAACTTGCTGCTATGGCACCTTAATATGGTTGTTCACCTTTCATAGACCATAGAAATAGTGAAGAAACCTCCAATAAAGACATCAGATATATGGCTGCCGCCAAGATGGTTACCATCTCACCTTTAGAGGAGAATGTTTTAATGGCAACCAGGTCACTTTCTGAAGAGATACCACAAATTAACATAATGTCATATACCAGGTTGATTTACTTTCAGCTCCTATAAAGGTGAAAACAGAGTGATCAAAGAGTATTGGTCGTTCAAGTGTCAGTCCCTACATGCTGGTGAACAATGGTATCAAAATTAAATATGGAAAACGAAACAAGAGAAGCCTCAGAGATATAACAGAAAACAAGAAATTCAGAGGCTTACACTGCAGGACAAAACAAGCTGACCAGAAAAGTCAAAATTCAAACCCAATCGCTTGGTATTGTTGGTGACAGAATGGATGACAAGAAAAGGTGTCAGGGATGTTAAGACTGATGGATGCAATACACAGGGAGCATCAAGAAACAAAACAGATCTAACTTGTTTTTGAGTGCCAACAGACACAAAACACAAGCACTGCACTATGCAGGCCTAAGGATGAATCTTTGGCTCCTTAAGTGTCATTTCAATGGATGGATACTGCTTTTCAAATTGTTCTGGTTGTTGGAATATTGTGGACTGTAAGAAAATGGACTCGAACAGTTCAAAAGAAACCTATCAAAAAGAGGATCTTTGTAAGGATTCAAAAGAAAAAGTCAAGTCTTACTGACAAACTGATTGGAAGGGGAAGACAGTATGTGCTGCATAAGACAGGGAAAAGTATTAAACCAAACCATGTATACCTTTGTGTCTCTGTGTTTGCTTATTTTTGCTATCCTGTTTGCAATTTTCTCAACACTACTTTCAGCTGGTTTTATATGGAAGTGCCTTCCCCTTGGGTAACATCTCAATCTAGTGAGTAGTTCACTGCTTTCCAGGGACCAGTACATGTCTCTCGTGGGTTATCAACATGTCAGATAATTGGTATACTTTTAACGGATAGGCTTACCAACTATAGGACTTGTCAAATCATCTACAGGCATTCAAAATAAGAACCTGCGGTAATAGATTAAGAAAGTAGATCATGGCCCTGAAAATTGCTTGAATGCAAGGATGGATTCTGTACCAAAAAATGGAGGTGGCTGTTTAAGGACCTATTAGAAGAAATTGAGACATGTTGTGTTATTACAGATTGTGATCCATTCTATCACTCAGAACAAAAGTTAGCACATACTGAAGGCATAGAGATTAAGGATTGGGTGGTGGACAAACAAAGATTACCCAATCATAGTGCTGAATAGAGAATAGTTGATACCAATGAAAGAACAGAAAGAGGGTGGAGGAAATCCAAGAGGGTAAATTGATGTGGGAAATATATCTGTTTACAGGTGTAGAAAGCAGGGGAGATAACTGCAATAGAGCAGAGTCGAAGTTGGTCAGTGAGGCAAAAGTAATACAAAGTTCACATATGATGGTGATTTTTGGAATGTACCCCACTAAAAGTAGGCTAATGATCATGCCATTGGAGAATGCCACATGAGGGTCACCCGTTGTCTCAGAAATTTGAATAGAGATTGTTGGGCTGACAAGAGAAGAAACAGATCAGGATGATAGATTCAGTGAATAAATTATGTAGAGCTCTGATTGGATGGTGTCATGGTGACACCATTCTGTAAATTACAGGTTTCAACAGAGAGATCAGAATAACTAATGGATTTGTTTCATCTTAATGATTAGGGAAAGGAATTGAAGAATAGTGCACATTCAAACCATGTTAAAGTAAAAGAGAAGAAAGATATGAGAGAATTGAATAATCTGATTTTGTGATATCTCTGTCTGTTATTATGTTAAGCACAATAATTACTTGTTTCTTTAATTTCATTAAGGTAATTTACTTTTATTTCCTTATTTGTTGTTGTTATATAACTACAGCATGTTGCATGCTTTATCTTCTGTTTATAGCTTGTTTGCATTAGTGGTTTTGTGGCCTGTGTGGTGTGTCATGTGGTGGTTGAAGTGTGCAGTAGTACTATAGAGATGTCTTGGGTTTGGTAATGAAGTTTGGAGGGACTGGATTATGTTTTGGTTGGTGAATGAGGGGGTTTTGTGCAGATTTTTCTGTCCATATTTTTTATTGGCCTAGAACCTTTGTGTGGTACTATAGCAGAAGTACGATAGTGTTTACAGCTATAATTTGATTGGGTAACAGACCTTAAGGACCTATTTTAGGTGCCATAGTGCTGTACTTTAGTACACCCTATACTAGGTTGTGATTGGCTATTGTTCTTGAAGGACCTTCAGTCTATAGTTTCAGTCTATAGTTTAGGACCATAGTATAAGGCTTAGTGCCATTGACACCTCTTAGGCTATGTGTCATTTGTGTCAAAACACTGTCTCTAGTAACTCCTTTTAACAGCCATGTGTTAGTTTAAAGAGGAAAACCTGATTACATTAGCCAGAACAATGGTTGGTCAGCTAATTAAAAGAAATTAGGTTTGTATCTTAGCGAGTTAGCTAAATTCAGAACTCCTATTAGCTTCAGTAAGGAAATTTCTGTGAGATTTCTGCAAGATAATGAGTAGAATTGAGGATAATTGGTGGAATTTGCTGGAGAATTATGAAGCGCTGTACGAGAACTTGTCCTAGAACTTGAAGGAGACATTGCTGGAGCTTGAAATTTAATTGTCTTCACTTAGTTTTCTGCTCAGGTGAGTAACAATAGAAGTTTCTGGAATTCTAATTATGTGCTTCCTTGTCAAACTCCTGCCATTTTCTATGCTTCAGAATTTTGATTTTTAAATTTAGTCAAATTGCATGAAATTATAATGAATTGGGAATATTTCTGCTATATCTAGATAAATAAGTCTCAAACATTGTTATTTCAGTTTATGATTTAACTTTATTTGGTCTTGCTAAAATGACCCTATATTTTCCCATTTTGGCTTTATAATTATGGTTTTACTTAAATTATGCATGCTAGATACACATCCTTTAGGAATTACCTATTTCAAAGTTAGTTTCTAAGCCCAACAAATTAATTTGAAAATCTGGAAATCTAGAAAATCATGAAATTTTGAAAATTTGGGTAATCTGGAAATACATGTCAAAACCCCATTTTGGCATCTCCAAAGCCAGATTTCGATAAACATAAAAAAAACAGATATGGTGCGTCTAAATGTGATATTTTGGTACTTCAAATGCATTAAAATGGTTTTGTGCAAAATGACAAGTTTCAGGAATCGCAACTTTATGCATTAATAAGGAATAGCAAATTTTGCATAATAAGCTACAAAATTGAGGTATGAAAATTCTCTATATTATGGTATGTAATGTGAATGGTCATGATATTTGGGATATAAGACATTACAATGTGTAAGGGCTGGTGAAGAGGTATTTTGAAAATTGTGTGTGTAGGATCTGCACCATGAAATGGATTTGATATCTGCTCATTTGGATGTGGATTCGTGGCTAGTATCAAGCCCAAATACTATATGCTATAGGACCATGCTATATTTTAGCTCTGAAATATTGATCAGTTTGCTTCAATTATGTTCTATCTTTGCCTCGTATGTTTTATTTGAAGTTAGAATTTGAATCTGACTCAAGTTACGTGCCTCGTAAGTTTCCTTGAATCCTTAGAATGCCTTGTGAGAATTATGCCAATAAAATTTGTTTACTTTTGAAGCTTTCACTTTCAGCTTTGATCAGCATATAATTTGATTTATTCTATGCTTTTCTTTATAAAGATTATGATGTTGAGAAGAATTGGGCTGAGCTTGACTGCAAGGAAGATGACCCAAATCCGATGCTTCAATAGCTTCCTGGGATTTTTGCACATGTTTGTATATAGGTCAGTCTATGTTTATAGTTTTGCTTTATCAGTTTTCTTTGTAAGTCTTAATACTATGATATTTTGTTAATCATATCAACTGCACTTACCTTGTGTTGATATAATCTGATTCATAATATTTCATCACACCCAATCTTGGTCTATGAATATATATATATGACACCAGGTTGGGGTGTGACAGATTTATAATGTTAATAATGACGGCAACGCCATGAATTTTTTATGGAATCTATGGAGGTTAGATGCATCATGCAAAAGCAAGATGGCAAAAATTGTTCTTGGCTCTTGGAAGTCAGATATCATTCTAACCAAACTGAGTTTGATTTCCAACCAGACAATGAGGGGACTACAGAGGAATCCCAATAGAGAACTCCAACAGGTTAGCAGAAAGGAAAATCAATTCTACAATATAATAGAGTAGTGGAATAAAAGTCTTTGGTGAGGACTTTCCGGTTATCAGTCCTTAGAAATAAAGATGACAATCTGGACTGGGAATTAATTGCGCATTTTACAGCCGCAATGACAATACAGTTGGTTTTATAAGAGGAATTAAATGTGAATTTTTATTGATTATGTACCTTAGTCCATAGGAGACTACTTCAATCAGGTACAGTTCTTAAATGAAAGATAAAATGATATCAGAATAAGATCTAGAATAAGGGGTTTTGCAAAAACAGTGGAGCAAAATTTTTTTTTTCTTTTTTCTTTTTTAACTGGTAATAATAAAAAATAGATTAAAAAAAATATACAGCCCTAAAAGGCAGCAAAAGTACACAATAAGTGTACAGGAACATCAAGAAGAAACAGCAATACAAATCTAGAAAACTTTCACAAGATAAAAACTCGTGACTGTATAAACCTCTGCAAGAATCCCTACTTGATGCCCAAAACAAAAGACAGCTGAGTGAAGATTGAACTGAAGCCCTTAATTAGCTAGATGTATCATTAAAATTCTCCTTTTCCTCTTTTTCCATAATGACTAGAGAATAGCCGTCGATGTCAAGTTCCATAAAACTTCATACCAAGATGCTCCTTTGCTAAAATTCTAAGACATTAGAACCTGATTCAAACCAGATATCATACGCCACCTTTCAGTGCACTAGCAAGTGATTTACAGATTCCACTTGAGTTTTACACATCATACACCTATTTGGCACTTTCCAACCACGCTTCATGAGGTCTTCAGTTGTTAATATTCTCCCCAATACTGCTGTCCACATGAAGAAGCCAATTTTGGAAGGAAGAGCAAGTTGCCACAATACGCCTGAAATTCAGATTCCAACTCCATCCACCAGAATCTTGATGACACAATGCAGAAATGCACACTTGAGTTGATGCTGTAATGTTGTAGATATTCGGAAATCTGGCCTTAAGCAGCCCATCTCCATACCAAAAGTCTTCCCAAAATCTTATTCGATCACCTTTGCCCTATAAAAATCTCAAGTTGGGAGAAAGCAATTGAGAAAACTTACTAATAGACCTCCAAACACTACATCCAACATGGCCGTTACGTGGAGATAGCATCAAACTACTAGTATTATACCCATACTTGATTGCAATCAGGTTTCTCCATAAGCTGGACATTTCCCTCCCATAACACCAAGACCACTTGGTTAAAAGAGGGTGATTGAAGATGAGAAGATTTCTGATCCCCAAACCACCTTCATCTTTACCTTTACAAACATCTTTCAACCTACCAAGTGATACTTTCGGGCTTCATCCCAACCATTCCAAGGGAAATTTCTTTGAATTCTATTAAGCCACTCCACTACTGAAACCAGGGCAAGCATGGAGGAAATAGACAAGCATCAAAACTTCCAAACTTTTTGAGTGTCAACTTTCCTCCTTCAGAATAAAAAATTGCTTTTCCAAGAGGCCAACTTTCTTTTCATTCGGGCAATAACTATATCCAAAAATAATTTAAACGGAGCCCCAATAGGAATACCAATATAGGTAGGGAGAGAACAAAGGCAACAACCCAGAAAAATGCTTAGAACCAAGGTTCAAAAACTCGGTATCGGCCCAGCCAGATACCGAGTTGTATTACTTCCGGAAAAAGCCCAAATATCAGGGCGATACTCAAGGCAATACCTAGTTGTATTGGCCGATACTTACAACTTTGCATAGAACACCTACTGTAGCCTGCAGCACTACCACCCACATTAATCATTTTACAAAGACTTTTACAATTTTTCAGTTAATTTCTATAGATTTTTCCATTTTTTTATCTTCATTATATAATTTACATTATTCAAATTATTTTAAATGCACGACTATAATTAAATATAATATTCTGTTAATTTCTTAACAGAAAATCCTTAATTTTTTATCTTACTAAAGTTTTTCATGACTTATTGTAATTTTTTTTTTTTGGGTACATGTTTCAATTTTTAATGATTTTCAAAGTAAATAAGTCAAATAAATATTAATTTTTATCAAATTTCAAAATGGTGACACTTATAAATAGATAGGGTGTCGCTACATCACATGTATGAAAATGAACTATTCATGAGGAGATTAAAGCCTTCGAAATGGAAAAATACACATTTACCTTCAATGGACACTGATGCTAATGATTTTTAAAGTGTCCCACGGTGCTTGTACTCTGTAGATTTGAAGAAACCACAGCACTTTAGGGCCTCAAAGCTTTGAATTTGAGAGAAATTCGAAGATGAATCAGATATAGGCAATTTGGGAGAGAGTTTGCACGATTTGGGCGAGCTTTCACAGATCGCCCATCCATTCAACACCTCTATGTGCGCACGTGTGAATTGTACTAATGCGCATAAAATCATCCCAGAAAAACGGTGACATTGAAGCGCAGCATTCTCTGCATCTTGGTGGCCCACAACTTACTTAAAATCGAGCAAGATCCTCAAACCACTCCCCCCAAAAAAAAACTTACTATGGGAGGGGATTTTTGCGAAATTTTGATCGCAAACAGCAACAAAAAACAATGCATGATGCCCATTAGAAACTGAGTTTTAGATATCAACATCATGGGAAATGTCATAGGAAGATCATAATTCACCATAATATTGTAGGAGTGGAATATTGGGGAAATAAATGATGCAAACTTTTGAATAACAATTTATTTAATGAAAATATTAGAGATGCTTTCTCCAAAATAACTCAAAATCCTATTGAAAAGGCATGTATTGAACATCAAGGAATGTCTGGGTGAAAAATGATATGCTATTCTGAAATTTTCACTCATTAAAACTTGAATTATAACAGATGGAAGGCTTTTAAATCAAGAGGTGATACCAGTATAACTAAAAATCGATTAAACCATGCTACTCACAGTTCCAGACTAGATTCAAAATATTCCTCCCTCAAAGTTCTTACTCTGGCACATCATAACTCATAATTAACCTCAATAATATACTATAATAGTCAAGTGAGCTCACTTCCTTGAACATATTTCCGAAAAAGATTGGATATTATCCCTCTTTTCTTCCTAAATTTTGATTTACCACATGGCTAACTAATGTCAGTGTTCCTTCCTTGACTAGTCCCAAACTCAATATATCTAAAAAAACAATATAACAAACCAGCCAGAATAAAATGAGTATAGAATAAAACACTTCTTCAAAATTTTCCTATTTTAATTGATTCTTTCTGAAATATTAAATTTTTAGTACTTTTGCATTCTAAGTCAATATTTTTCATTTTTTTTTTATGTTAACATATCTGAAAACTATTTTAAATATTAAGAAAGAAAATTATAATGACAAAAATATTTGGTAAAAGATAAAAACAAATAGGTACCATCTGATAGCAAAGATACTTACACAACCGAACTTAAAATCCTTAACTTTCTATTTCTTAATTCATTAACCAAACCCTTGATGACATGCAGGCATCCAGATATCCTTGTCAAAACTTGGGAAGATTTGCAGTAAAATCTTCATAAATAAGGTCAGGAAGTGACTCAAATAAAAACCAAAAAAAGAAAAAAAAAAGAAATTTGGAAAGGCATTGACATTTGGAATGCTTCTTGATCAAAAAATTCTCCTTCACTTTCCTTGACATATCTTGTTTTAAATAGCTGCACCACTATACATTGCATATATCAGCAATATATAGTGACATATTGAACAATATATATTTTTTATATCAAATTTCCATCTTTTGCTTCATTTTGGCCCTTGTGAGAACATAATATGCTGTGACACTTCAGTCAGTGTGGCAACTAGAAGACCATCTCAAATTGCAAAGTTATCTTCATGATTGCCTTCAAATGAAATTTAATTATCATATTACTTTCAAAACCAAGCACTGGACCCAAATTGAGCATAAATTTCCTGCTTGGAGTATTCAGGTAAAAAATGAAAACATTGCCCCAATGTGAAAGTAGGTGGATGGCTGTCCCATAGCATGTGGCTTTTATGCAGAATAAGCGAGGAGTCTCAAAAGCACCTGTTTATGCATTGCCCCTTCTCAAGGCAGATATAGGACAGATTTTTGGGCAGATCAGTCAGCTTTTGGTGTTGCCTTCCACAATACTAGATCTCTTTAATCAGTGGTGTTTCTAGGACTGAGTCAGAGAGGAAAAGCACTTTACCATGCGTTGTTTTAGGCTATTCTGTGGTTTATTTGGCAGCAGCCCAACAAGGATCTTCAAAGATACAGTTGCACTATTGAGGTAGTATTGGAGTCCATCAGAGGAGCCAGAGTTTCTTGGATTGCTATATTAGAGAGCTTCCAGGGACCAGGGTACCACATGGATGGACATTTTGCGGGATTGGTATCTTATGATATTCTTAACCGTCTGCCATCAAGAGCATAGCAGTTTAGAAACCAGTGATCTGGAGCTTAATGTGGATGGTAATTCTTTGATTAATCCAAGGATGCCACACATTGGAGGGATCTTTAGGGACTATTTGGGACAGACCTCTTCCTATTTAATGAGCGGTCCAATTTTTTGGGATTGGATAAAGGGAGGGCTGTAGAATCCTGAATTTTGAAGAAATAATAATATAATTTTAAATCTGAATATTGGAAGAATAACTTTGAAATATTGAGGGATAAAGATTTAATCTAAGTATTTGGAGGATTAATATTATGATCTAAATTCATATTATGAAGAGAAATAATAAGGAGAATAAATCTGGAAATTTTAGAAGAAATTCAATGGATAAACGTGGTATAATAAAGGAAAAGGGTCTTTTAGTCTTTTTCTATTAAACCAATTAATAAATTGATTAATTAAATAATATTAAATCTAAAACAATTAATTAGATCTAAGTTAGGTTGAATTTGGATTTAGATAGCTTGATTTATGGCTTAATTAATGGAAAAGGGCCTATTGGTAATTATAATTAGTTAAGGGCCTTAAATTTGGAAGAAATAGAGACTTTGGGGTGATTTGGTAATATTTAAAAATAGGGATTTAAAATATGACGAAAATAGATTCAAATAGAAGTTTCTTTGATATGCGAGTTAGGAGAAAGAATTTAAAAGAAGAATTAAAATAAAATAGGAAAGTTGGATTACTATGAAGGTTTCCAAATATAATTAGGACTCCTAATTGGAGGATTGTATAAAAGGAGAGAGATAGAGGAGTTTTGGGGTTTCTTTGGAAGATCCTACAATCAAGAGAGATAGAGAGAGAGAGAGAGAGGAGCTCACAGCTACGTCAAGAACAAGAGAGAGAGATCTGCAAGAGAAAGAGGAAAGACGAAGAAAGGATTTATTGCATTCTAGAGGTAAGTAGTAACCTTTACAACTTGGAAATATTGCATGATTTATTGTTTAATTGACAAATATGAACTCCAAGGGTTTTATTGGATGTTTGGATGGTTTATAGATTGTTTAGAATGGATTTGATGTGATTTTATGGTGATTTAATATAGTTTTATTTTGAAGATTCATAAACTATCAAATATGTTTAAAAGTGTGGTTTTCAGTAGATTTTGGATTGAGATTTATTTCAAAATCACGTTTTGATGTGTTTGATATGAACTAATATGATTAGAAAATGATATTACATGATTTAGAAGTGATTTGGAGAGTTGGTTTGGTGTGATTTGGAATTAGAATAAATTTTCGCTAGTTTTCGGAAAAACCCAAATTTTTACGAATTAGCTGGATGCCAGATATCTGGCTCGAGTGCCAAATCAAGCGCCCTAGTATTTCAAATGGAGGCCCGACGTTGTTCGAGCGCCCACTCGAACGCTCCACCTGAGTTTTTTTTTTTTTTAGGAAATTAGAACCTGAGAACCAAAATTCAGTTTTAAACCGAGCACCCGAAGTTAAAACCCAGAATTCCCAACGCCCAACTTGTCGCTTGAGCGCGACAGCGGGCGACCTTTTGCAAAAATAATTTAAACCCGAATGCCCGAGACAAGGCTCAAGTGCTACATCGAGCACCTAACCCAAATTTTCTAATTTGACTGTTTTGACCTACTTTTCAAATTTAAATTGATTTTTGACCAAATCCAACTCATGTACCAATAAGATTGAGGTGTTTTAGAGATGTTTTCATTGGCCAAATAATTTTATACGACTTATCAAAGATTTTGGGTACGTTTTGGTGGAATAGGTAGTTTAAGACTATAGTAATGGACTTAGGTGATTTAAAAGGATTTTTATTGTTTCTCTTTGGTTTCTACAGCTTTCTAAGAAGGTTTTAAGCATGTTTTGATTTCTGGAATTATTCAAATAAACCTATAACAGATTTTGGGCATTTGATTGGAGATTTATAGTTTATAATATTATAGTCTTTTTAGAGTAATAATGGTTTTATGTTGATGGAGTGAGAATATTTTGGTGTCCACATGTATCTTGTGGGTTATTCATACTTCAGTGTATCTCAGAGTAAGTTTGATACCTCTCCGTGTAGCTTGGTTTGAGGATTTGGATTTCTCTATGTATCTTCGATTGAGGATTTGGCTTCCCATGTATCTAGGGATAATCTTTTGGTTTTCTTCCTTGTATCTTGGAGTGATTTATATATTAATTTGGCATTATTAAACCACTTGGATTTATTTTGGATATTGGGGATGTTCGCCTTGTGTTTAGCGGATATAGCTTGTTATGGATCCATAGTTTAGCTAGATAGCGAAATGAGTCATTCTTTGTTTAGTTAGTTTGTGTCCATTTATGCGTTTCCACCATGTATCTTGGTGAGGCCTTCCTATATCTAGTCGTGTTATAGCAATCCCACCCGTCGTATATCTCGACATGGTCATTATTTTGGGCTACCCACCGTGTATCTCAATCTAGTTTTCCCACGTTGGTTTTGGATATTGTTGCAGTTTGATTGGATTGTACTTGCCAACCCAATTCTATATCTGGTTGGGTTCTCCCCTATGTTGTAGTTCGTGTATCTAGGCCAACATACAATGGGAGGTGACAATTTGTTCGGGTCTTAACTTCTCAAAGAGGTCTTATTTCACGAGTTATGTGATGTCACAATTGTGTGGTGTGCTGATAGTATTATTTAAGTATTAATTATTGGCTTTTCTTTGGAATACATGGTTTGGATTTCACGCTTTATTATTCATGGATATTTGGTACTTAGATTTATTGTTGGAACCTATTGAAAAAGGATTTCAAATTATATGGATTGTTTTCTCTCATGCATGTTATTGCTTACTGGGATTTTATATTTTATACCATTGTTTTTAATGTTTTGTTTTCAAATACTCTTGGAGATGACGCTCAAGTTGGGGTAAAGATTCTTGAGATTACTACAGAGGATCTAGATGAATATCTTATAGCATGTTAGTTTCTTTTATATTATGTTAGGAGATTTGTTTTAGTTCTTTCTTTCATGGTAGGTTTTGAAAAGTGTTTAGAACAAGTAGTTGTCTTTTTAAATTTCAGATTTGATGTATTTAGTTAACAAGTTTATTTTGAGGATTATTAATACTTTTATATTGAATTAATGAAGGAGTTGTTTAAATTTTGGCGTACACTGATTTACCTTATCTTTTATGCATTTGTTCTTAATTGTTTTGTTATCACTAAGTATGCCTTGATCCATTAAAAAAAAAAGACGCTATCGGATCTGGGGCGATACAAGGGTAGACAAAGGGGCAATGCTCTCAAGGCTGAGATTCTAGCAGTTATTATGGGCCTCACTCAAGCGAGGTGACAAGGTTTTCACCACTCCATAGTCAAGGGAGGTTCTATTACGGTGGTTAGTTGGATGTCAAAGGAGATTCAAGGTCCTTGGAAGCTTAGATACTTGATTGGGCAAGCACGATCTCTTGTTACTATGTTGAACGTCTCGTTCAAGCACGTACTAGGATTGGTTAATGTTGAAATTAACTTTGCGATCATACTAATCTATGAATGTAAAAGAAGAATTGAGATGAAATTACGCAGAGATTTACGTTGTTCGGTAGTGTGCCTACATCCACGGGAGAGAGAAGACTTTTCACTATCAAAAGAGAAGCATAGAGTTACAAACTTACAATACATATCTCCTCAAATTTTCATTAAAACCCCAACTTGTATATTGGTCAAAATATCCATTATACCCTCTCCCCATGGGCTCCACTACACTCCGCCCATAGCTCCCCTCAGGTCCCTCCCCCCATGGTCGCAGAATATAAGCCACTATTTCCAACAGATAATGAGATTGTTGATTCGTTCGCCAAGGCTGGACCACGAAGATATACTCTTTTAGTGGGCACCATGTCAATGATTCTTTGGAGGTTGAATGGTTTATATTTTTTCCAAAGGATGAAATGGGATATGGGTTGAAATTGGTGATACAGAGGGCTGACAGCTAGTGGTGATGCAGTTTTTCATTTCTATTTTCTTTGGTCCTGTTCTCTCAAGTTGACATTGTACATTTTCCACCTCCTTCCAAATCACATATTCATTACTCTTCAAAACAAAATGTAAAATATGTAATTAATGAATTGTTATGCCAAATAATTTTGCATACCTAATCTAAAATAATGTTCCTGATACCAACAACAAAACAAGGATTGGCACAAAGAAAGTTTCATGGTTAAAGCATTTGTAACCTGTAGGTGCCAACGCTGTAGAAACATATGCATGAGTGTATATTTTACAATCAAAATCAAGAAGAATGCTTACATATTGCTCACTAAAATAAAAGACCCTTATCCAGTTCACAAGGCTCCAAACGTATAAACATATATGACAGAGACTACATCAATCGAGTGATCCGTATAGAACCAACCAATGAAATGGTGTATTCAAAATGAATAAAAATATATGCGGAAATAAAGAACGTATGTTATAAAGAGAAAATTTTAGTGCATAATAATAACCTTCAAGAATGAAACCGTTAAATATGGATGCTTATTCCGGCCAAGAATCTCAAGCTCTTGTGAAACAGATCGCATCTGTGGAAGTTTACAATGTCAGTTGCTCACTACTTCAGATGCAAATTTGATATGAAATGCAGCATAATTATCAACAAATAATGAAAGAGAAATATTTCCAACTTGGCAAAAGCATTAACCACTTTTCAGATATGATCAGGAAAATTATGTATATTTAAAAGCAACAAGAACTCCTGAAACCTAGAATTCAAGAACATACAGGTTCCTCTAGTAGTGGCAATATCTGATGGGCTACTCCAATATAAGAAAGCATCGAAGCAAGTACGCTCGGCACATGAGGATTGAGATCTAAATGACGTAATTGCCGACATAAGGAATCAATTATATAGTCTGCATTAGCCACAACAAAACATCCAACCTGCTAACGAGGCACATAAGTATTCCACATGCAACAGAAATTTATATTTCAAGCTTCCAATAAAAAGATTGTATGTAAGACTAACCGTTGGATGGCCAGATGAAGCAGAAAGTATATGTAGGACAGCATCAGCAGCACTTCTTATTTGATAGTTTGAACAGGTAAGATTCTCAAGAAGTAGATAAAGAGAAGAATGAAGAAATCCACTGGTAGTAAAATCTTTTCCAAGACATAGATTAGCGATGCCTATTCCATCAATAATAACCTGTTCGGAATAAAAAAAAACTACAGTAAGTACTCATGAAATCTAAAAGATGCTTATACATGTGAACAAAATGCATGGATCAGGAACTCATGGGCATTAGGAAATGGAGAAAAGATCATATTTCCTGGTGTAGCATGGCAGTGTCACGGAAGAAATGAAGAGTAATATCTTCTTCATCATCCCACTCTTTAACTGAAGATTTTTGTTCTTTTGGGAGATCCCACACTTCAGGAGACAAATACTCATGTAAAATGGTTCCAACACACTCAATCAAGTGATTCCTTGAATCCCTCCCACATTGAACCTTCCAACGACATTCATTAATAGAAGAATTTTCAGGATTGCAATGCTGATCATCTGCATCTTGTGCATCATAGCCTTGTATCAGTTCCCTTCCAGTCCTGAATTTCTGAAACAGGCTTACATGTATGTCAACCGATTCATCCGACACACCAAATATCATCTCATTTAGGATACAAGCTGCAGTACTTGCTTGATGTAATAATTGTCCTGAACCAGTTCTCAAGTACCAAGTCTGCCAGCTTTCTTTACTGTATTCTCTCATTCGAATCTCTGATACCAATATACGCAGGTGACCAAGTGGAATATCAATGATACTAGAAAAGGAAACTTCATTCCTTGGATCTGGACATAAAGCAGAAATACAGAGACCTAAAATAAGTACATATGACAAAAAAGTAAAATTATAGACAAAATATCACAATTCTAGAGAAGAGATGACCTGCCATTAAGGATAAACCTACAAGTCTAAGAATTCCAGCAAGTGCCTCATACAGTTTCTCGCTGTTAACATAGGTGAACCAAGGAGGCATACGTGGAAGCTCGTACTTTTTACGTAAAATATCCTCCGCACCACACACTTCTTTGTCCTCATCAACTGAGATACTTGAGACTCCATAGGGAGGTGCACTTGTTATGGCTTGGTTGGCACTCCTCAATAGAGTTCCAGATTTTAATTCAGCAACAGAGGGCAGGTATCCAACTGAGGATGGCTTCATTAACATAAACTTGTCAAGAGAACCAGCAAACACTGAATTCTGGCCTAGACAGAGTGCTAAAGCATCCAAAATTTGGGTGCATGCCATCTGCAGATTCAGTAGAAAATATTAGCAAATAATCGAAATTTTAAAATTTTCTGATGGCTGAAATACACATTGTCAGTGTAAGAACAAAAATAATCAGAAATAAAATATATGATTTACAAAACAGACAAATGTATATCCTTACTGATTACGACACAGTTATGGACATTTAGCAGCACATCAAAAGCTTAAGATATCTAAAAAACTGTTAAAGTTATAAACTTCTCCTGGTCAGAACATCTAATTACTCCAATCAGAAGATAGTCCTTCAAGGATATAACTAATATCTTAAGGTCCATGCAAACGAGACAAATGCTACTCAAAACCTGAAAGCATCACCTTCAGAAATAATGCAGCATAACCCAGCTTATAAAATACTGTAGGAGAACAAGCAACAATATAGTAATGCTTCTTCTATACTTAAAATGAATTCCATCGCTACAAGTTTGAAGAAAAAACACATTTGAGTTCGATGGTGGAAACAAATAATGTCCGAAAAATGTATTTCAGCAGGGAATAGAATACTTTTTACTTTCTAAGACACAGTAACATCAGCATTTTATCACTGATGAAAGATGACAACTTAAAAACCCTTTATCCAGGCTCATGGTGCCAGATTCAAGAGTGAAGAATTAGAAGTTCAATCGGAGAAGAGAGTCACTCATGTTCACAAAAACTCACAACTACCTATCCAGACACAGACTGCAACTATGCTTTAGCCTTACTAGATAAGCTTCTATTGATACCACCATACTATTTTAAAGACTGAATTACATAGGATCCAATCTTCATTGAAAAATTTGAGTGATTGACTAGAGCTTTGACAAGGTTGCTCAACTAAGGGGAGTGTCAAGTACGGCTAAACTACAACTAGTATGGTGATATTTTTTCGTAATTCATTATTATTTCATTTGAATAAATCTCATAAGCCTCCCTTAAGGTATGCACTAATCACACGTACCTCCCTTTATGTTTCTGAAGTAACACTCTCCCTTATCAGAACACGTCCTTTACTAAATTTAAAGTTTTATTTGTTTGTAGTTTAATGCCTTCTTCTTTACCAGAAAATTACCTCCCTTTATTTCTTCACCTCTTCACCTCCCCCTTTCTTTATTATGGTATTGCCACATTTCCTTTTTTATTAATTTTTCTTGACTCCCCAAAAAGTTAATTTGAAGGAAAAATTTATCATTTTATAGTTGAAGGTTGTTCATAGTAGCCATCTCATCTCCATCAATAACTTGGGACAACTTAACGAAGGGATGGTGAGTGTGACTTCTCTACAAACCTTAAGGAGGAAAATGTTATGCCGCTTTTCTTTCTTTATTAATTTTTCTTAACTCCCCAGAAAGTTAATTTGAAGGAAAAATTCATCATTTTATAGTTGAAGGTTGTACATACTTCATACTAGCCATCTCATCCCCATCATAAACTTGGATGGCAACTTAACGAAGGGATGGTGATTGTGACTTCTCTACAAACCTTAAGGGGGAAAATGTTATTTCAGAAACATGAATGGAGGTATTTGTAATTAGTGCAAACCTCGAGAGGTTTCTGTAATTTAGCCTATTTATTCTATTCATATTTCATACTCAAATTTTTTGTACTATTTTCTATGACACCATATAGTTCAAAATGACACCGGAGTAATCTCTAAAAAGAACAATTTGGATATAAACCTCCTACATATTATATGGCAATTTACTGATGTGCTTTGAGTGCTATTTTTGGGCTGATATATATATATATATATATATATATATACATGTTTTTGACAGCAAATTCAGTGGTGAAGCTAGGGCGGTTTTTTCACTCATGCATGAAGGTGGCAACCCAAAAAAAGAAAGAAGAAGATCAGAACCATTAAATCATGAATTTATTAGAAGAAAGGCCCTCTAATTAATACCTTTTGCCCCAATTGAAAATCCTTTTATTTTTAGTCCCTCCCAATACTTACAAGCTCTATTAGTAATAGCCGATAAATCAAATTATGGACAAATATACAAATAGTTTATGAACAATACGCATATACAGCTATCTTATCTAGAAAAGCATCAAATATGTCCATAAACACGTACATTGTATGTATCAATTTTTATTATTTTTATAATTTTCTACCAAACCAAAAAACTACATTTAGGCTACATTCTTTTACCTTTACATGAATCTGATATTAATACACACCAAGATTGTAGTAGGACAACTTTCAATACCAGAGTAGCAAATGATTTGCCAAACGACGTTTGTCACATGCAAGTCTTTAGCCTTCACATGACAAAAATGCATCCCTAATCTTTGAAAATTGTTAGAAGTTGAAATGGCTTCTTGTACTTGTGATAAAATTTGATAAATAACAGATAAACCTGGTAAGGCAAGTCCTAGTACTTTCACTCTTATAGTACAAAATATTTACATGAATCTGATATTAATACACACCAAGATTGTAGTAGGACAACTTTCAATACCAGAGTAGCAAATGATTTGCCAAACGACGTTTGTCACATGCAAGTCTTTAGCCTTCACATGACAAAAATGCATCCCTAATCTTTGAAAATTGTTAGAAGTTGAAATGGCTTCTTGTACTTGTGATAAACTTTGATAAATAACAGATAAACCTGGTAAGGCAAGTCCTAGTACTTTCACTCTTATAGTACAAAATACACACACACACACAAACATCACATAATTACATGAAATTATCATTGAATTATTGGCAGCATAACCAGCTTGAACTGGGCTCCCTAAGAAAAAATTATGGATCCGGCCAAAACACAAGGGTCAGTTTCAGTGATATTTGAGCAGCACCATCAGTGTTTCTCCTGATGCCATGCAGCTTGGTTCCCCAAAATTGCCTTTACTTATTTGTTAATATTTTTTTGGTCATATTTGAGTTAGAATTGCCTAGAATTATCTAGAAACATCACTGAAATTTTCAAGTTTTTTTTTTCTTTTTCAAAATTTTGCTCCATCATTAACACCAACCAAACACCACCGCCCCCAACCTCCACAACCAAAAAAGCCCTTCCTCCCTCCTCTCAAGTGCTCAAACAGGAAACTAATTTTCCCACACACAAGTGTTCAAACAGGAAACCATCTCCCAGAATTTCCACACTCAAAGTGCCAAAATTACAGGAGAAACCAAAGTTTAAAGCCTGGTTTTCCATGTTGCTTTCCCTGTCTGTGTAGTTGCTTTTTATGCACATCTTGTACTGGATCAGAAAATTATATGCTACCAGATTATAGCAAAAAATGTCCGGGTCCATTGTCATATTTGTTTGTAATAAATGTAGATACTTCTTGATTGCATGATTTTTTTACACTATTAATGCTTTTTAAGATATGCTCAAAAAATAAATAAAGAAGACAGAAAGGAAATAAAAATGGCATCAACAGAAACCCCTGGATCTTATGAAGAACTAGCGTGTGAGAAATTTAGTGCACCTACAGGAGAACGAAGGAGCTGATCCACCACAATTTGAGGACCCGAATAATAAATTATTGCAAGTAAGCGGTGAGCATGTGATAGAACATCTCTTTCCTCACTTCTAAGCACCATAATTGGAATCTTTTCAATAAGCCTGTTCAGAAATATGAATCAGGTATGCAGTAACATAATAGTAAGAACATATGATATTATTATAAGTAAATTAATGTATATAATATCAAGAAAAATACTGCAATTATAATTATGATATTACAATTTAAAACAACAACAACAGAAATAATGATAATCCCAACTGGGATAAAGGCATTTTACTATTATTTTCCATTGTTGTTATTGTTTTGTCTAAATAATAATGAATTAAATTTTGATCATTATCATTATCATTATCATCATCACTATCATATTGCACTACCACCACCACTACTGCTATTCTGCTCAGTAAAACAAAAAACAAAAAAAGGGGGGGAAAGTTCCAGCAAAAGTAGATTTTATCAAGGAAACCAAACCTCTTAAATATTTCAGCAACTTCCCATTCTATAAGATGTTTCTCACCCGAAGCGAATAGGTAGTCAAGAAACTCCTGCGCACCTAGAGACACCTCCTCACTATCATCACATACCAGAGCACATAAGCACTCCTGCATTAATGACAGTTGGAAACAGATATTAATCCAGGCCGACATTTGTGAAAAAACAGACAAACCCTAGAATAAATAATGGCATACAAAGAGAGCCTGGAATCTCAACCACATTAGGAGTTTGGAACTATTTAAACCAGAACAATGCAATATAAACACAAGAATCAAATCTGGAGGAGTATTTTTAGCATATTTGAACAGGAACCAATCCGTAAGTTAACAAAGAAAAAGAATGGGTTAAAAACTCAGGATCTTCCTTAGAACATTACTGAAGCCCTTGGATTTATTGTATGACAGAGAATGAAAACAATTTATCTGAATATAGTTTAGAGACCTGGAAACCTGACCTGTCAGGGAAATGCAAAAATCCAAACAAGATCATTAGGCTAATTTATTTTCCTGACCCAACAAAAATTAAGAGGAACAGTCCAACATAGAAGCGATCTGTTCAAGATATCAAATACAGACGTAGATATGGAATGAACAGAGGAAGCATCAACGCATGCCTTCATTCCTCAAAATCCAGAGCATGGATGTAGATACATGATTACAGTGCAAGAATAATTCATTTCTCTCAAGCATATAATTTCCTGATCATATTTTGCTTCTTGGTTCCACATGCATAATTCATTTTGTTTAATCAAAGAATTTCCAGATCTTGTTCTGCTTCTTTGTGCGATAATGTACAACTCAATAAATATCCAACAGTTAATGAAATATTTTAGTGTTTTTCTCTTCTTTTTCTTTTTCTTTTTTTGGTGATGCATTGTACATTACAAACCACCACAAGCAATTTGTTGGTAGGTCAACATCCCACATATAAATGTGCCGAATCCCTTAAATTGAGGATCCTAGTCTATTATTTCCTATGTTACATGGACACTTCACACGATCCAAAGTACCCGTGTCCGACACGACACGACATGGGTATGGGTACGGGATATGTGTCGGATCCTTCGCATGTTCTCTTGGACATGGCAACCCAAGATCAATCAAAAAATAATTATCAAATAATTAACTTGCAAGAAATGAATCAAAAAAGATAATAGTTTTTACAAAGAGAGAATATATATTCTCAAACTCAAAAATTGCAAGCAATGACTTAAAAAGAAAAATATAGGGGGAAGAAAAGGAAAAACAGAAATATGAAAGCTAGGCTTCTAATTGGCGTTATTGACATTTACTTGGAGACTTTTCAGCCGAGTCCCAGTATCCTTATCCAAATTTTGGACACTTCTCAACTGAGTCCCCATATCCTAAGTTTTGAGGGTCAAGTGAATCCGACTCCTGGACACATGCCCACACCCGACACTCGTACCCGAGTCCATGTAACATAGATTATTTCTACCTTGTTGGATGGTTTTATCTGAAATAGACACGATGAAAGCCAGCAACTAGATCTGGTTAAAAATGAAAAATGGACAAGGGTTCTCACAATTACATGACAATTGGCTAAAAAAGAAAGCAAGATTCACTTAGCTGCATGGAGCATAGAGAGTTCGACGTTAAATAGTCATGTAAAGGGGATGGACATGATCTAATGCAATGTGTTTACCAGATATCGGATGAAATAAAGATAACACTAAATAGATTGGTGAGTATAAACTTTGTTCCTCAGTGACACACAATAATGTTAAGATAAAGGATAATTTTAGATAATAATAGGCAAGGATATGGAGGATAATGTTAAATAAATGACAAGAATGAGGACATGAAAGGCAACATTAATTGAATTGAAAAGGACATGAAAGATTATGTCTCAATATTTTATAGATATAATAATTAGCAATAGGTTTAACCAACAAATTCAATTCAGGAATTTGAATTACTAACATAGTATTGTTCACGCACATGGTTTACAGGAACATTACTCTCTCTCTCTCTCTCTCTCTCTCTCTCTCTCTCTCTCTCTCTCTCTCTCTCTCTCTCTCTCTCTCTCTTCAAACTTTTTAAATGTAAATTTCTGTCTCATCTTCAATGCTTTTGTTGACCATAAGGTTTTTTTGACTTTTTTGTTCCAGCTTAAGAGTGATTGAGCTGTGCATAACTGCTTGAACCCAACACCGCTAGTTCAAGTGAATTCCATATGTTTTTAGATTAGACTCCAAGGTTCGACCAGTATCAGCAGTTACCACCCAATACCAACCAGTAATTAATACCAAGCTTATACACCCCTAAGTAGCATAAGAAGAAATCACTAATAACATTTTTGAAAGGAAACTACTGGAATAACCCAAGAAATCACAGATGGAGCGAGGACAGTTGTGGGCTTTAACTGCAATGTAAGCCATAGTAAGAATACAATTCTCAAGTTTAAATCGGCTTTAGAATCTTGCATTAGTGCACACAATACAAGATAGAGCATAAAACTCAGTAACCTCTAAGAGTGGATCAAATTGCATTCTATTCAGTTTTTTACTTTCTTTCTAAAGAGGACTTAATAAGGACAATCTGTAAAGTTATTCCCAAAGAGTCTTCACTTCATATAATAGGCTGATTCTAATACATGCATTAATCAATCAAAAACAACAAAGCATGACAAATAAAGATGTGACATAAAATGGTAGAATCTCTTGCAGGAACATACCTAATTGCTCACAGACACAAAGTTCTAAAAAAGCAGACTACAAGTATAAGACAAAACAATTAATGTATAAGGAAAGTGGAAAAATATGTCTTAGAAAGATTTTTAAGGAAAATTTAAATTTTGAGAAAATTAAGATAATTAAGTGATGAGGGTCAAAGACCATAAAAGAGAAAATACAGTATTTATACTTCAAAAAGAAATAAAATCCACGAAAATCATAAAGATACAAAGTCTGAACAGAAAGTGAAAACAGATGGCACAAATACATCAACGAATCAAAGAGCCAGGCAATTGCCATGCCCTAGCCAAAAGTAAGTTCTCAGAAACCTAACTTCCATATGAAGGTGCATGGCCACAAAGCGCCCACCCACCAAAACCAAAGAAAGAAATTCCAAAAATCTTTACTGGGAATTAGAAATACAAAATTTCTCTGTTGATCTTTCAGAATGAATTCAAATTGTCTCCAATACTTAACAGTATCTTAGTATTACTTAACTAATCATTGTTTGGTTTCAATTTCTATATTCTACCACTCTACAATATCAACAATAAAAGGTCTTATCCCAACAAGCTAAGGTCCACAAAAAACAATTCTACCCCTCATATCACAAAAACAAGAAAGCATTGAAATTCATTTGTGAGTACCATCTCATATAAATGGCAATAATATTGGTGCAGGAGATTTAAAATATAATTCCGTGATTAACATCTATACTAAGTGCTTCCAAAACATTTTACTATCAAAACCTGCATCATATATTTTACCAAAAGCAACACTGAGTGGATATTCTATACCAGTTGTACTAGATTTTCATTTTCAGAAAAACAAGTTATTTCCCGTAATATAAAAATGTATAAACATCTCATGAACAATATGCATAGATGCAATAAATATGGATGAGCAATTGTATGCATCAAACTAGATCCATCTCACACTAGACCCAGTGTTTACAGTTTCTTTTTGGGATGTGACGATGCGTTTAAAAGGGTAAAAATCGCTTAATTGCATCACTGGCGATTTTCGGTATCGTGCCGGTGAAACGGGGAGGCATGCCTAACGAAACGGGCGAAACAGAGGAGGGAAATGCAAATTTGTTTAATTTTTATTGGCGAAACGGGGCGGTATGCCGATGAAACGGAGCGGCGGGTCGGCGAAATTTCCCTGAAATCCAAAAAATCCAATTTTTGCCCTTTTTTGGCCTTTTTAATTTTTTCACCATTTCGGTGGCACGTCGCGAAATTTCGTTTTGCCGCTCATCGGCACCGAAACGGTAAACCTTGACTAGACCTTAGAAAATATGGATGGGCATGCAGAAGAAACAATGATTTTGGCAATTCATCTTCAATAAAGAATACCAAAGTTCTGTTGGTATTGTCACATTCAATGCAAAACATAGATAAATGCAGAAAGTTTGCCCTATATTCCTTATCCAGGACCAGCCAAAAAATTAGAAGCATAAAAAGATGAATGAGAGAAGAGGAAGAGGTGCCAATGATGTGGATGACACTGCAGCACAAGCACAAGATAATGGGAACTTAGCAGATGATGAAGCAGCAGAAAATAATGGAGAAGGATTGACAGGTGGGCCCAGTAATACAAGTATTGCTTTGTTGCAGGTAAATTCCTACAATAGCAGAAATTACAGAAATTCAATCTCATAAGATGGTCAATTCCTCATTAAGTAAAGGTGGCTGATTCTGAAGGCTCTGTTGACACATCTGAGAAATCAAATCATAGTTCTGAAAATTCGTACCAGCGAGCATATTTGAACTCCAAAGTGCTTAGATTGAGCCAAGATCAACTAAGCATAACATTAGGTCACAAATTGAGTATGATGGGAGAATGAAAGAAACCAAAAAGTACAGGTGAAGATTCCTTAAAACCAAGTTCCTGGGTCACTTGGCATAAAAATCAGTAGGGGTCTAAATGGGTTCGGTCCACACCAAAAGCCAAAGGAGCCAAATGGAAAAATATTGGTTTTGTTCGGTTCTTTTTCTCTATTTTGGTGTTGTTAAAGTTTGAGAAATGAAAAATCAAACTAGCTTGGCTTGATTTATGGTTCAGTCCAAACCTAAATAACCCAAACATTTTCAAACTTAAAAAAGAAACCAAAACCAAACCAGAATTTAAAATTTGGTTGTCGATTCAGTTTGGAGTTGAACTACATTTTTTTTTCTTGGTTTTTAGTTTAGCATTTCAGTTTCAATTTCAATTTGCTTCAGTTTTCAGTGTGGTTCTCTATAAATTGGTTTGGTTTGGTTTCATAAGAAAACAACATCAAACCAACCAAATTACAACCCTAATAATCAATAAGGGCTTAGGAGAACCTTGCTTTGTTTGCCATTTATTCAAGTTCTTCATAATCAAAGGACTTCTTAGTCTTGAAGGCTCTTTTTGAAGTTATGGTCTGATTCAGAGCCTCATCTAAAAGAGGAAAAATCAGAATAAAACAGCATGTTACAAGAGACGATGTTCAGAAAATAAAAGTCCAGGATATAATAGCTTGCAGAGGAAGATATAATAGAATGTATTCCATGCTATAACTAAAGAAGAATCAGAATCTGATCAGGAAATCAGGCTTCTGAATCAATCTGAGACAAGAATTTAAAAATCATTTACAAGTCTGCTTCTGGTACCTGTGATCTTCACTCAGTTAAGAAACGTTTTGGATGAATATTCTCATCCATCCTTTAACTGATGAATGGTGAATATAATGCCTTAATTGTGGCTAGTTCTGTAGAATGAAGACATTAAACAAACAATTTTTCATCTTTAGATGATAGTGCCCTAGAACGAGATAGCTCTTCTTTCATGCTCGCAGTTCTACCATTACCAAGGAGGTATCCGAAATTAAGTTTTTGAAGGTACTCATTTTGGGCTTACACTAGTTCGTGTATCTTTTTTATTCCTAAAAAATATGATACATGATAAGCATCTGAATTTTGGGCTACTAACCCTATGCAATTGTTGTACAAGGAATTCCCTAAGACTGAAGTCCAAAGCTTGGTTCTTTCCTCCCTTAACTGTTTCGACAGACAAGGAAGCATTCATCCGACAGTTTTATCTCTGAAAATATTTTAGCTGTACAAGAACTAACTAATAGCTTGTAAAAGAAGTCCACGCAAGCAATGTCGTTGTCAAACTTGTCCTGCTAAAATTATTTGAATCGGTTGGATGGGACATTTTTATGGTGGTTCTGAAGACATTTGGTTTTGCTGCAGCCTAGACTTATTTGATTTCCAATGTATCAAGAATTGTAGCCTCTCAGAAGTTCTTGTAATATAGGTTAAAATCTAAAAGAGACATTCAACAATTTGACAAACTCTCTATTACAGTTGATCCTTGCAGCTGCGGTACTAAGTATTAGTGTAAGAGCCAAGTTCTCTTTTGGAAAGGCTGATCATACTTACAGGCCAAGAGAGTGTTCACCAGTTATTAGTTATGCATAGGATGTGGTTACTTTTTAAACAGCAGGAAGAACTCAATGCATGTTTATATTGTCCTTACTAACAAGCATGATAATTGGTCATGCAAAAGATAAATGAACGAAATCGTTGCTTTACAGTGCCAGATAAAACCCAATCAACAATCAAGATCATCAGTTGTTGAACATGCTTTTCCTTTAAAGAGCTTCCAATCACCTACATGGGGTATGTAATAGTAGGTTGGTCAAGATCTTTTTGATGGAACTTTTAGCAAATATTCAAAGCTAAGTAGCTCAGCCTAGAGGTAATTACTGTACTGAGGTGGAAAACATCTTCTTGTAATATATGCTGTCTAGCATGCCAATTATTCTTTTAGCTTTCATGGACATACCCATAGTGCCATTCAAAAGATGATGAAGATCTTTGCAGATTTTTCCGGGGCAAAAATAAGGGAAAGAGAATAATAAATAGAAAAAGATGTATTCTATTGAGATATTGTATTCAGGCCATCTATATACATAGTTACACCTTCACTTATCAGCTTAAGCTTTTAGGTAGAACAGTTGTTTAACATGGTATCAGAGTGGTAGGTCTCGTGTTCAACTCCCGAGGGCAAGTTGCCTTGGCATTTATTTGTATACAGGATGTATATGCCCTGTCTTGTACCCTCCCCTTGTATGTTCCCGTGTGAAATTGCACATGCAAGGGAGCGTCAAGATATTGTATTCGGGCGCTCTATGTACATAGTTACACCTTCACTTATCAGCTTAAGCTTTTAGGTGAAACGGTTGTTTAACAAATTCCACAAGGTCAAATTATTTCTTCCATCCCTTGAAACTGAGCAACAAGTGTAGACTGCTTTAAATTTTTTTTTTTTTATATAAGTAAGAGAAAGTTGTATTAATAGAGGAAAGCAACAAAAAAAAAACAAACTAAAATGAACACCAATTAAGAAGCCAAAGGTGTCCCTCCAACCTCCCTCCCATAATCTATGTTACCTGGATACTTTAAATAACCCTTAAGTACTATGTCAACATACAACAACATGGTCTGGGTGCTGGATATGTGTCGGACGATTACATATCCTCCTGGACACGACATTTCATGATCAAAGGGGAAAAAATAAAATAAATAGCAAATAATCTGTTTGCAAGTAACGAATCAATAATGAAAATAATTTTTGTAAAGAGAGATCTGATATTCTCATAACCAAATATTGAAACAAATGAATCAAAAGAAAAATATGGACAAAAAATAAAAACAGAAACAAGAGAGAGAGAGAGAGAGAGAGAGAGAGAGGGAGCTCAGCTTCTTATTCATTTGAGGACTTTTCAGCCGAATCCCAATATCCGTATCCAAAATGTGGATGCTTCTCAACCAAGTCCCCGTTCCCATATGTTGGGCGTTACGTTGATCCAACACATAGACAAACACCCACAATCTAAGACTTGTACCCAAGTTCATGTCACATTGACCATAATACACTACTCCCCCATCTCATAAAGAGGAATACCAACAAAAATATCTAATCTACCCACTCCTTGTTTTGATAGTTTATCCACCAAAGAGTATGCTTATCTTGGTACTCTCCTGAATGAAATGTTTAGATCAAGTCACAAAGATTTAGCCTTAAGCACTAATTGCCACATCCTCCAAGGACCCTCCACACTTGTTGCCATCCAATGAATGATAGCATCTAACCCCTTCAACTACCCATCCAACTAACCTTTCTTCTTGGCTATTTCCAAACCCTTCAAAGCTACTAGCAATACCATAAAAATGGATAGACCTACTCCACGAGATCCAAAGAACAAGAATGATAATTCCAAGAGAATCTCTAAACACTCCTCCAATGCCCAAAGGTCCAAGGTTTCAAAAATAGTATCCATCGAAGTTCAATTTGGTGGACCCAGGAGGAGGCAGGCACAATCCAACTGAACTCATCAACACAGGTGGGCTGGAGAAGAAAATATCCTACCATCCTCTCAAAATATCTGAAATGGAAAACCACCTAAACTCTAGAAGCACGACATCCCAAGCCATGGATGCTCTAATGATGTCAATGATATCACCACAGTCCGACTCATTTCTTCTAAATTGTCCTGTTCCTCTTCAACCAGACATGCAACACAATAGCGTGAAACAAAAAGGTGTAAACCACTACCCCTCTCCGTTGAAGACTGGGGAATCTCCACTGCGGGGGAAAAAAAATAGGGTAAAGTCTTTGTCATAACTAGTGTTTACAAATAGAAATTTCGTTTTTTTGGATGTAGCGATGTGTTTCTAAGGAGGAAAATCGCTTCATTGCGTCACTGGTGATTTTTGGCAGTATACCGAGCAAAACAAGCAAAATAGAGGAGGGAAATGAAAATTTGTTCATTTTTTATTTGCGAAACAGGGCGGCATGCCGGCTAAACGAGGCGGCATGCCGACGAAACGAAGCGACGTGCCGACGAAATTTCCCCAAAATAAAAAAAAAATCCAGTTTTTGTCCATTTTTTGTCCGTTTTTATTTTTTCCGCCAGCGTGCCAATGAAATTTCGTTTCGAGCAATGGGCAGCACGCCCATCGGCACCGAAATGGTAAACCTTGGTCATAACCAAAATATACCCAATAAGAGAAATGAAATATTGCCACACCTTACCCACAACTAGGTGGGGAATGCAAAGACAAATGATCAATAAACTCCCCATTGGATCTGTAGAGGAAATAGATGGTAGGAAATAGAGCAGTGAACTTCTCCTTCTTTGGAGAATATTAGCTGCATTGACCTTGTAAGAAAGCACTATCCATACTCAATCCTTGATCTTTGATGGAACAGCCAGTTTCCAAAGAGATGAGAAAGAAACGAAGACAAGGGAACTGAGAGATCCTTCCTAGATATATAAAGGAAGAATGTGCATGAGAAATTACCATTAGGGTGAGGGATCCAAATCGCTATCTTCCATAGAGGAGTCCAAAAAAGCATCATGAGTAGAATTTTATTAAAAATGAAAATTCAGTAAGATATGGGTCTAAATTCTCTTCTGAAGGAGACGTTCCAAGCAAAATCATGAGATGACAAAGATAGTACATCTTTCGCCCAAGCCAAGGAAACACCCAAAAGCCTAAATAGACCAGAAAAGCAGTGGACTAAAGTGTTTTGGCCCCACCAAAGGCCAGTCCAAAGGAAAAAACATGAACACCTCTCCCACAGACAAACAAGACCGACTTCCAGGGATTAGCACCCAAAAACCTAATTCCAGTGTTATTGTCCCAACCGTTCTTTGCCACACCATACAAGCTAGAAATAATCTTATGCTACAGGGAATTCTTATCAGTGCTATGTCGCCACAATCATTTTGCCAAAAAATCTGAATTTCTATCTGCCAAGTTACCTAAATCCAAACCCCCTTCCTCTTTAGACTACGACACTACCTACAATCTTATCAGGTAATCTTTCTCAAGTCCCCCTCCTTCCCAAAGCAAGTCCCATTGAAATAAGGTGCAAGTAATTTAATACCATATCAACTAGGCTACTTATTTTTTTGGATGCTTTCATGGAGATTGCTCAAACATAGGTGCAAAATATAGGCTTTGCTCAATGATCTTTTGGTTTCCTCTAGCATTAACAAGTAGCAAAGTCAAGGTGAAGATCGGTGTTTATAGTTTCAATGCCGCAGTGTGCTCCAAACAACCCCTGAGACATGTTTTGTTAGGGTATTTTGCTCCATTTACAAATCAAGCAAAATTTCCAGCAAAATCGGGGAGGGGGGTATGTTATTTTCTAAAAAATTCATTTAAATAGGCAAAACATTTGAAATTTCACCCAAATCCAACAACAAAAAAAACAAGATTTTCACGTTTTGATATTTCCCGACAAATGGCAAAACAGAATTTCGTTTCCATCATTGAGTGAAATGACTAGGAAAATCTAAATGTAAAACCTTTATTGACTTCTCAAGTGAACAAGCTTCACGATAAATTCAAGTGTTAGTGCAATGAGTTCTCAAGCATTTGTTAAGATAACAAACTCACAATGAGATGTATCTTTCAAAAGGAAAATTCATAAGAGTAATGAAAACACTCTCAGGAGCATTTTTTTAAAGCCCTTTAATGATGGTAAAGAGCTTTCAACAAAGTCATTTTCTTTCACTCGTTTCAATCGCTTACTTCTTCTTAACATTCAGTCATCGAGTCTCAAGATTCCATTTATATTTTGTAGAACAGATAAATGCAAACGTGCTCAGGAACCAGGCTTCATATTCATCACCCATCCCCTTTTCCTAGATATACCTTTTATTCCATCATTGATAAAACCAGTAAGGTTCAGCTCCTAAAGAAGTACAACAAAAATTTGCACATTACTGGAATCAAGGCGCCCAATAATGCAATAGCAGGCAAATCTGAGCTTGTAGGAGCCAATTTGTAAGCTAGCTTTGAAATAAAAATAACAAGAAAAATGAATAATAATAATAGTTAAGGAAAAAAAAACCAGATTTAACATACATGTTATTTTGAAAAAAAATCTCACCAGCAGCATCAACTTGCTCTTCTTCATCGTGTAAATGCATTTTGTCAACAGACCTTTTATAGCAGCCAATAGTGCTTTCCGCACCTTTTTGGCAGGATGAACACAAAGCTAGCATGCAATAGATAAAGAGGTTAGCACCTGAAAATATACTTAATTATATTGAGACAAGATGACCAATAAATAACCAATGCGAATGGTAATTATCATGACAATTATAGAAACATACATTGGGAAAAGTTGCAGATAACAGTTTATCCACATGTGCTGAGGTTTCCATGATCCAATCTTTTGTACGATTAACAGAGAGAGATCCTATAATGCTGACAGAATCAGTTCTCCTTTTCTCTTTATAATCAACTTTCTGTGCCATTTTACTCACTATTTGATGATTTGAATCCCTTGATAATATTTCGCCTTCATCTTGAGCATTGATGGGCAAGCAACGTAATGCATCCAGAAATGATTCTGTAGACTCTTTGTTTGGATAAGAGCCATGGATATCATCTAGAGACAAATCAAGAGCAGAGAGATTTGCATCATCCTCAAAGACTATCATAAGGAACTCGGTCAAACCTCTAACTGCTTGATCAATAGCTTCTGTGCTTCCAGCAGCACCACTTGTCATCGTCTTCCCCACATGCAAAACTTTTGTGAATTTACTAACAACACCAGGTAAAAAGAACGCTAGTGCATCTGCATAACCCACCTGAGGGGAGACAACAAATAAAAAAAGTTAACAAACTTGTACATGAACAAGCACACTAGTGAAGAGAGATACCGATAAGACTATTTAAACACAAATTCATATTTAAACCCAAATTCATATGCTCTAGATGCATATAATTCAACCCATCAAGGTGTTCATATCCTACAGTCACAAAGCAACACAACTACACACCTGACTAGCAAAATATATTTCATAATTTTCACTTACGTTTTCAATGATTTTTCCAGGCTAATTTTACATTGAGTTTATCTCTTTTGGTAGGGTCGAATATCTAGATTGGCATACAAATGAACTATGTTGTAAACTGGGTGGTTTGAGTTCCATGAAACCAATTCAACTCTTCAACCTGAAGTGCCAACATATTGTTTAATTTCTGAACACCGAGTCTCTATTCAAGTTGATCCAGATTAGGTTGGTGAACTATCCATCAAATATAAATATGCATATCCAGTATTAGGGTTTGACAACCCATCAAATAAAAACATACAAAGGAGCATGACAAAATAATATAATTTTAATTTAAAAAATAATGATAAAACTACTATGATTTCTTGCTTCCTAGAGGAGATATTGGCAATGAAACTTGATCAGCAACTATTTATAGCCACCCCTATGATTACTAGACTGTTGATTTGGTTCAGGTTGGATAGGGTTGCAGAGACTTCATCCCAAGCCCCCAAGACACCCTAAGAACAGTTTCTAATATTTTAATCCCAAAAAATAGAAAACGTTTCTTTCATATGTTCTTCTACTTGGCTAATGTTCCATCATGTACTTTTTCTCGTTATATTTGTACAGAATTCAAAATAAATGTTTTCTATAAAATCTAGTATTCAAGTTCATTACTATTTTGTCGGAACAGTTTCCCCAAGATTCATAAAGTCCCCAAAATAAACTCAATATACAAAATTTTTAATCTTTCTCCTATACAATTTATTGATAGAATCTGTCCTGCATTCAAAATAAATGTTCTCTTCAAAATCTAGTCTTCTGGTTCATTATTTCTTTGTCCTAATAATTTCCCTCAAAATCATAATGTTTCCAAAATGAGCTCAATATAAAGTTCTAATTTTCATTTTCCTCAAGCTATTCCTTTACAAAATGAACTCAATATGACAAAATTTCTACCCCATTCCTTCTCCACCCTCCCCTTTGTCACTCTTTGACGATGACATGAAGCTGAAATTCACTGAGCCAAATAAATTTTCAGTAAGAAGGTTTCAGGGTATAAAGTAGATAAAGCACCAGCAAAGAGAAAAAAAAAGGCAAATAAAAAAAGGAAAAAAAATAAGCAAACAAATAAAGAAAGGAGAAATCTTTAGTCCTACTATTTCATGCCATAAAAGGTTTTGTTAAAGAGCAATAAAATAAGTCGGGTGTCAGTGTCACAAAGACACGCATTAGAAAGAAACTACATTGTGATTAAATATGAAGAAATAATGTCAAAGCATTCTGGATTTAGGGGGATGATATCTCGATACAAAGCCCCTTGTGCCCAAACCAGGGTTGAAATTTGGGTTGGTTAAGCCCGAGAACCAACTGACCCAAACCTACTTGGGGTTGGTTTGCATTGGGTTTCAACGCATATGGCCTGGTTTTGGTTCCAAAATCTCTAACCCAAGTCAGGTCGGTTGTGATGCCTCACTTAAACTAAACTGAACAAAACCAGAATTATAAATATATTTTATTAAACTGAACCAAAATTATGCATATATACAAGTGCATGGCTATATTTATTTATTTACTTACAATTAGTATACTATAGTTATGATAAAGAACAGGCATGTCTTTATGCTTAGCCTTATAGCCTATAAAGATTAGAAAACTCATTTTATGTGTGTCAAATTGACCTGAACTGACCCAAACTGAACTGAATTTATATTTTGGTCAGGTTGGTTCAGTTTTCAGGTTTTAATTTCATTTCAGTTTTCAGGTTGGAGTGGTCAGTTCTAGAACCTCGGTTTGGTTTCGGATTGATGCCAACCCCTCACAAACTGAAGCATGCAGAACCCCTAGCTCAAACAATAAAATTCTGAAAGCAATCCACAGATGATTTAGGTCAACAGTTTACCCATTGGAACCAGCTCAAGGTTGAGACCCCACTTCAGGAATGAGAAATGCGTGTTTATATTTCAAGTCTTATTGGCAACCCACTGTTTCCTAACATACTCGTTATGAAGAAAAGTGACATTCAAGTTTAAGGCAATGTTGGTGATAAGCAAGATCGCTAGATATATCACCTCTACCTGGGAGAGGATCAAAATCCATAAATGTAATCTCGCATTTCCCTTGATAGATTAGGCAATATTTTCTTTTTCCCCAAATGGTGATATATCTAGCAATATAGATATTTAAAACCTTGGACTCAATCTTCATAAGTCATCTGAAGAGGTTATGGAACAAAAAGTTGAATAACCCTTTAAGTAATGCATGGTATCTAACTATGGGAAAATCAATAGGAGCAAATTATTCCAAATTGCGACTTCCTATATGATCTACCAGATGGATAGGTAAACCTTACTTTTCATTCTAAATAATAATTGTATGGATGAAAAGGGACATATATAGAAAGTTACTAGGAAGCTATTTTTAACAAAATGCAGATTATAGAATGGAGATTGAGTGGGAGTGTCAAATCAATATTGATGGGATCTTCAAAGCCATTTTAAAAAGTTTAAACAAATTTGGCATCATTATTATGCTTTTATCAGAATGCTCTAGGTGATGGAATCAACAAAATTATGGTGTTCAACATTACCCCTGTCCCTATATATTTTATGTCCCTGTTTTAGCTACCTTCTAAAGTGGCTGATATAATTGAAAAAAAATTCAGAGGGAATTCTTTGTGGGAGGGGGGTGGTTCAAGAAAGATCATCTAGTCAGGTGAGAGAGTGGGAGTGTCAAATCAATATTGATGGGATCTTCAAAGCCATTTTAAAAAGTTTAAACAAATTTGGCATCATTATTATGCTTTTATCAGAATGCTCTAGGTGATGGAATCAACAAAATTATGGTGTTCAACATTACCCCTGTCCCTATATATTTTATGTCCCTGTTTTAGCTACCTTCTAAAGTGGCTGATATAATTGAAAAAAAAATTCAAAGGGAATTCTTGTGGGAGGGGGGTGGTTCAAGAAAGATCATCTAGTCAGGTGAGAAATGGTTTGTAGTAGTCGGGATAAGGGTGGGCTACATGTTGGACATCTTGTGTAGAAACACAGCTTTATTGGTTAAATGGTTATGGCACTTCGGCAGTGAAAGAACCAATCTTTGGCATCAGATTATTAGGTGTAAGTATGGCGCAGCTGTTGGAAGTGGATTTGAGGTTTAGAGCTTCGATCTCTAGTCCATGCAAGGATGTGATAGCACTTGCCCCCTCTTTTAATTCTCAGGTGTGTTTTCTTGCTAGCTCTCAAAACTCTATTCAGTTTTTGTAACACCCCAGACAACTTAATTAGGATATTTTAGTCTTTTCCTACATAACCTAATTAACTAATTAATTAAATTTCTAATAGGCTGAAGTTTTAATTGGAATCAATATAGGTTTAATTTAAATCTAAATATGTAGTTTTATAATCATTAGATGAGGTGTTTTAATAATTATAGTTGATTAAGAGAACTTAAATTGGGAAATAAGTAAAGAAATAGGGTGATGATGTAATATTTATATTAGGGGAAGATAATAAAACAAAAAGTAAAAAAAAAATAGTTATTAAAGGTTTTTAGATTGATAAAACATGCAATTTAAGTTGGGTTAGGAAACCTTAACACCCTATTATAAATACTAAATTATGATTCATTCTTAAACCTTTTTTTATCATAATTGGAAAAAGCTTTGGCGTATGAAACCCTAGAAGAAAGCTTGGGTGTTGGATAAAATTGAAGGAAAAGAAGAAAGCTTGCAGATCTAGAGAGAGACCTCAAGGATTCTAGCGAAAGAGGTAGGTGGATCAAAGCCCTTCACTACAGGACCAGAACTTGAAGCAAAGATGAAGGCATGTTATTGAACTGATAGAAGGATAGATATTGTATTCATTAATGCAACAAATCACCAAAGTAACAATGCCTCTTACTGAACTATTACCTTTGCAACAAGCAAGCGAAGGGTCAAAAAGACTTCAACACGGAGCTTCGCACTTCCTCGATGTCCTCTTGCTGCCTCTGCATCCGCAGACTTTGCAAAAAGAGCAAAATGACCTCTAAGAGAAATTTCATTCACAATCATAAAGTAGAAAATAGAAAACAGTCCAATCAATACAACTGGTAGTATTAAGTGTTGAAACAATAGTTACTTATTCAAAGAGAGAAGGGGCAGAAAACTAAGCATACTTCAAGAAGAATCGATAGCCAATGTCCAACAGCAGCAGAACAAGTTTGAGACTGAAGAAATGCAAGTAAACATTCTTCTGGTTCTGGTTGATACTTCAAAGAAATATCAGAGGTAAATTGCAAACTGCTTCTATCTAAAAGAGCTGGCAACCCAGGAATTTTTTTACATGCGCAACCCTCAACACAGCATGGAAGTAAACTCAGAAGCAGTGCCCTGAAACACCTGACTATTCCTTCACGAAATTCTTCAGCCGCCTCAGATGGCGATAGCATAGCCCCATATGTTAACTTCTTCAACACTAGAACCATCTGCAGAAGGGTTATTTCTTAAAAGAGATTGATAAGTGTCCTCAACTATTTGGAACAAAATCACTTCAATATATAAGTTCTGGGAATATGTATAACATTGACAAATATATTTTTACTTTTCAGGTTTTAAATCAATTACTTAACACAAACTGCAAAATTTCAGGACACAACCTGAGTAATGAAGTTACAGGATAAGGTGTAGGATAAGCTATCATTTTATCAAAGAATTTAACAAAGTACAAAAAACCAAATTTTATACTGCTACAAATGAAGGGTGACTACTAAGATTAATTGACAGATAATGACAATATCAACCTAATACCCATATGGAGCACTCACAGGACAGCAATATTCTTTGGATCATGGTATCTAAACAATGTAGAAGAAGTGATGTAAGAAGATGATGATCTGCAACTATGAGACAAGAAACATTTATCATAATGATCGAGGCACAGAACCCAATCTACTGTCATGATAACTCATTTCAGCCCCCTTCATAATGTCACACAAACCGGTGGCAACAGTTGACCACTAAGAATCAATAACCTAACAATGTTAGCTTGTTTACATAGAAATGCCCACACGAAAGTAGCAGGACACTATGAAATTGATGGAGAACATTTCGGGAGTTGTCCATATAAAATACACAATACAGTCCTTAGAGAATTGTTAAAATATACTAATCACGGTATTGGCCTCAATTAAGGCTTTAACAGCTCCACTAACAGCCTTAAAATCTTATGTAGTAAGAAACCCAGTAATCACATCAAAGTAATAAACAAAAGCAAAAATAAAATTAGAGACTGGATGCATTGATGTGGCCGTACGATACACAATACAAAATCACACACCATGCCTGCCCATCCAAATCCAACCTGACCCAGCCAACCTCAACATTTATGCTTGTGGAAAACAACCAACATTCCTGCTACAACACCCTTCTTATTGGAACTCCATTACGTTTTTTAATCTCCATGTACACATGTCGAGGAATTAGTATTCAGGCAATTTGGGATAAATCATATACAAGTTCAAAACAAGTTGAAATGAAAAGATTGAGGAAAACTTGAATTTTTTTCAAACCCTAAGTAGGATAAAAGAACCTCAGATAGCATTCCCGAATGGAGTACATGTGCACATGGTCTTTCATAACAGCTATTATGATGCCACTATAAGCATTTCTAGTGGAGGTATGCATGCACACGCATGTATGAGATACAATAGCAATTAAGTAATTATATGGCCATATTATAATTTATAAAAACAAGACTTTCTGCAGCCAACCCAGCTTAATCATTTAACTACCCGTCTGCCTCTGTGTGTGTAAATATTGCACAGGATGCAAATCTCATAACCACACATGCATTAAAGGTTTCTCACAAATGCATGTGCATTAAGGGTTTCCAAATCAAGCGTCCCATATCGTTTTGGACAGGTTTTGGCATGTTTTACAAGCCCCTTATCTAGGATACAGACCACTCTTTCTTCACAAGCACACAAGCCATGGGAAGTTAACCGGTTATACTCAAATCACTAAGAGTGCAGTCCTTCAGAAATGTGGAACTAATATGCACAAAACATTCACTTCCCAAAACGAAGGCCACACTCCCCAATCTCTTAACCAACAATGGTGACAGCAATCTTGAGAACAATCCCCTGTTATCCAACCTGTATGAGGAGAATTTCTTATTAACTAGCACCACGAACACAAACCCTGCAGCCCTTGAAATATCATAGTTTTTATATTTGCAAGTTCTGGTTTCTTGTAAGATTTTACAAGCAATAATTTTTAAAAGTACCTTCATGTTTTTTTTTTCCTTTTCATTTTTACGATCTCTGGCTCTCATATAAGTGCAGGCAATAGCTTTTACAAGCCCCTTTATTAATTTTCAATCTTAGCCCAAACTTTTATCATAGATTGTTTATGAAACAAGGTAATTTCCAAGAAACTGTCTTAGATACAGCAATTTTTATGTTCATAGCCATAGTTCTTATCTTGTCAACGTACGTAATCTTTGAGTAGCAGTTATTTCAATTGTAGTTGCAAAAAGCAGTGACCACAGAATTTATTTTATAGGGTGATTTCCGATGGCAAACACTTATGCAAGAACATTTTACTAAAGAAAAAAAATTCTAGCAATCATACAACTGTTTACCAACTGTCAGGGTGCTTTTCTTTTACAAGAACCACACCCCCCATTCTCCTCTTACACACTCTTCTTCTCCATTTCCTCTTCCTAGTTCTCTTGTTGTGATTTTATATTTCAGATAACAAAGAAAAATCAAGAGAAAACTATGCAAACAGATTTACTTGGTTTGGCGATGCACTCAAGTCCATGAGAGAGAGACTTTTCTGCTATTCAGAGAAAGATTACATCAATAGGCTTAAAACTTCTTTTTTATACCCAAACCCATATTACAACACTAACCGCAATATATTAGAAAATATTACTAACATACCCTTACCGTACAGCAGGGGGGTTGGCACTCACACATTCGCCCCTCAGGCCCATCCCCTGTGAACTCAGATAACAGTATGAGCCACACCAACATCTCTTACCCTCAAATATATATGTACTCTTTTACCATGGAGGTGCACTCAAGTGAAGTATCAATTCTCAATGACAAACCCCAACGAAGTTTATTTTAATTGATCAAGCCTGGTTAAAGTAACTTTTATTTAAATAAATTAGTTCTGCCTTAATTCTTTCAGCTATTTAACTTTCAATTTTTCATAGTACATTCTGCATGTCTACAGGATGTTCTAACAACCTTAGACTGAATTTTACTGACAATAGATGGAAACACACTGAGTAGGAATCTGAAACTGATAAATTAAATAAGTCATTTGCTTCACATGTTTCGGAAATGAGTGAATAAATAGACCAAAACAACACCCTGATCTCATGTATGGTGCTTGCCAAGGCCAATGCATGTCCAAAGCCTTTTGCAAGACATGAGGAAACTAGCCCAGTTTCTTATCCTCCATCCAAACAAACAAAGAAAACATGGACCATGTCTTTTGAGTCCAATTAAAGGACTATGTAAGCATGCACACCTAGAAGACATGGCCAACCATAGAGTTAAAAAGAGATCCCCCAAAATTTACAATTAGAAATAAGAAACAAAAAAAAGGAAGAAGAAGAAAATAAAAGAATCCAATTCATTGCTATATAATTTTATTAAGCCGGTATATTCAACAACTCTCTGCAATAATAAGGTCAATTTGGACCTTTTCTTCTACCACCACCTTACACGTGAATGGAGAAATATTTTTTGAGAGTACACTGTAGGATCTTTAAATGAGTGTATGGAAGTCTAAAAATCTACTAATATGGCTATAATTGAACAGACAAAGTTGTCACTAGTACTTCAATTAAATCCCAGTATACTGTCCAACAGAAACATCATTTAAAAAGTCCAGATGGTTCAAACCAGCATATATGATGGAATGAATTTTTAATTTGTTAGACAAAGTTGTTAAAGAGACCATGGAAGAGGCCCATGGACGACCTGTTACCAACAACCAGGCTGCTACTCTCCACATAGTGGGAAAGGGACAACATTTATGTTCATGCCCCAAATCCGGTATCGATAACAATGTAAATCCACAGATTGGAGTATGACTACAATTCTCACCTCATGTGAGAATCAAGTCATGCTTGTGTCCTAATATATCAAAAACAATTTAAACATAAAACAATAATTTAAATTTAAATAAAATGAAACTAGGCACAAATAAAATAAATCAGAGTATGACATTATATGGAGTTGATGGTGACCATCCAGTCCCAAGCTCTCATATCTCGCTCTTACTAACAAAATTGTTAGGGGATTTCAGGGTTCTAAACCCTCATACCTCACTCCAACTGGGCATTCAGTTCAAACAATTTTCATTAATGCATTCATGTGTATTTCAATCATCATTCATAATCATGAAAACCCACTAAAATTTCATGTATGCAGAACCCATTAATTTATACGTCTCAAATGTTTCCATAAATAAAGTAAACTTGAACATTTATCATTATTATTTACTATTTGGAGCGCACATGCTATGCATGTGCTCATATTTGTAGATGAACAGTGCAAGTTATGCCCACTTTTACTTCTTCTAATTGGACAAGCTTAAGGGAATGCCTTTAAAATTTATAACAACCAAATATATAATAATTATTACATTTATTGTTTTGAGTTATATTATATATAACATAAATTATATTAAGTATTTTAGTATTATAAATGTATTAAGAATTGGAATTTAATTAAATTAAGCCTATTAAATTCAATGGCAATTTCTTAATTATAGAAAATAATGATAAAATAAATTCATATCCTTTCCTTTTAGGATTTTTCTCTCCAAATAAATATTTTCCAAAGTTTTCTCTAAAACTCTCTCTATAATTTTCTTTCTCTAGAGCATTCTCCTTACCTTTTTAAAGTTTTTTCTCTTTAGAACCATTTCTCTATTGATGTTTTTTCTCTAGAGTACTCCCCTCCATGTAAAGTTTTCTTTTTTTTAGAATCTTCTCTCTATATCATTCTTCTTTTTATTCTACTATTTTCTCCATTTAGACCCTTCTCTATATAATTTTTCTCTCTACAACATTCCATCCTCGTTATTTGAGTTTTCTCTCTCTAGGAACTTATTTTTAGATTTTCTCTATATTATATCTCTCTAGATAATTCTTCTCTATTTCTAGTTTTCTCTCTCTAGGAACTTATTTTTAGATTTTCTCTCTATTTTATCTCTCTAGATCATTCTTCCCTCTTTCTAGAGTTCTCTATTGAAACCATTCTCTCGAGATTCTCTTTGGAGCATTCCACTTCTCCTTTCTATAGTTTTCTCTCCGTATATTTTATTTATGTTTTATCTCTCTACTACATTCCTCTCTTTTTTTAGAGTTTTCTCTTTGTAGACCATTTTCTCTCTAGATTTTCTCTTTATAACATTCCACTTATCTTTCTAAGTTTTCTTCCTCTAGATCATTCTATCTACAGATACCTTCTCTCTAGAGCTTTTTTTTCTAGAACCTTATCTTAAAAAATTTCTTTCTTCATAGCATTCCCCTCAATCAAGAACTTTCACTCTCTATATTTTTTCTCTCTAACGCATTAATATCTCTTTATAGAGTTTTCTCTCTCTAGAACATACTCTTTCTAGAACCTTCTCTTTAGAACATTTATCTCTCTTTCTAGAGTTTTCTCTCTCTAGAATCTTTTATCTCTAGAGTTTTTTCTCTCTAACACCTTTTTTCTTTATATTTTCTCTCTCTAAAGTATTCCCCTTTCTTTTTAAAGTTCTCTCTCTAGAACCTTTTCTTCATAAAGAATTTTTTTATTTACTCAAGATTATCCGCATATAAATTTTAGGGCAGAAAAATCAAAATTCTCATCTATCACGATGTAAATTGGGTTATCTATAAAATAGCTTAAGAACGAATTCAATGGAATTAGATTGAATTATAATTTTAAATCTCAAATATTCAACCAATTACAAAATTGGAATTGAGAGACCAAATCCAATTCTTATGTTAAATTTTAGCTCCAATTCCATGAACCAATCGAAGCCTTACAACAATTTTTTGTTACACAAGGTTTTTAAAGTCTTTAAAGTGTTTTTTTAGGAGAAAGAACTCTATGGACATTAAAATAACACTTGTTCTCAACTATTTTATAGTTACCAAGATTTGGGTTTCTAAATCTAAATTATTTTAGTAACTGGATTTATTAAAATTGTATGACTTTTTATCAAATGTTATATTTTTATGATTTCTTAAAATTATGATAAGTTATTCACATTCTATTAATTGTATAGATTTAAGAAATTTGTATATTTTTATTGACATTTTTTTCTTGTATAAATTTACTCAACAATAAACACATTTTTTATTTATCTTGTTTACGCAGAAATTGACTCAAGCTTTTTTATTGACATTCTTTTTTATTAATTTTTTTGTGTTGGAAAATAATTAAACAAAATGGTTCTTAAACACTCCTTCTGCTAGTTCTTGTAAGAGGGAGAAACTTTATACTGACCTTATCATTTTAGTCATAGAAGAGACGGGATTATTTCTAAAAAGTTTAACTAAAAGTGATTGCTAAGCATTTGATTACTGAATTTAAATTATTTCTAAAAAGTTTAACTAAAAATAATTTTGTATAGAAAAAAGAAACCGTAGTTGGGTATAATAAGGCCAACAATTGGGCTATTGAATTTGAATTATTTTAAAAAAGTAATACTGAATTTGAAATATTTTTAAACAGGTGAATTATTTTTAGAAAATAATACTGAATTTGAATTATGTTGGAAAGAAGGGACGAAAAGTCAAATGTTACTTTTTATATAAGGAAAAGTAGCACTGAAATTGAATTATTTTGAAAAAGAAGGATGAAAAGCAGGTAAGTGTTCTGAATAATTTTGAAAAAGGAACACTGAATTTGAAATATTTTGAACAGGTAAACGTTGGGCCACCTGGCCAAGAATTGGGCTACTGAATTTGAAATACTTTGAAAAAGTAGTACTGGATTTGAATTATTTTGAAAAGAATTAACACAGACAGACATTTTATACAAGGAAGCTGGTCATTTTGGGGAGAAAGCTGGTTAAAAAATGACGAAAGGGTCACTGTCTCTTTTTATACAAGGAAGGAAATCTATAACAGATTCAGGTCATTCCTTTGAATTATTCAATTCAACAATTAAATCAATCTCAAAGATCCGCGATATACTATACAGTCAAAGTTCATTCCACAAATAATATAATCAAGGTCTATCGACAATGACAGTACACTTGTGACTAATTTATTTTGAACTCTAGCTTATTTAATTTTGCGTTACTCTAATTTAATTGTTTTCAAACTATTATTATTTAAATCTTTAAATAATTATACTCTCTATATATTAAAATAGAATAAATCCAAACGCCTTCTATTAATTATTTAATTAAGATAACTAATCAGTTTATTGCACAAGACCTGTCGTCCAAGATACCAATCCTATGCTGGTGTAATCAACTGTAACTTCCATAAAATATGCAATGCGGGCCACTCGTTTGGTCCTAAGCGTAGATAATTTATTTAATCAACTCTCATTAAAATTTAGAGCCTATAATTATCAATCTACTAATTTGATAAGGCTATAGTTTGAGGATGGTCTCTATGTAATTTTACAGGTTATTGATCTGTAAAATATCATCTAAACAAAGACCACAAAGACTACAGGTGACAAATAGACTGCAGTCCTTTCCAAGAGCAACTGATGATTTTAGGATCCATTCTTATATGCTTTCAGGCCATCTTGGGATCAAAATTAAACATGGCTAAGAGTGTACTTTTTTGGATCGGTCAAGATATTGATGTTGAGCAGTTAAGTTCAGGTATGGGTTGCAAAACAGACAATCTTCCTACCACTTATTTAGGATTTACCCTGGGTGCCTCATAGAAAATGACTTCAGCATGGGAACCATTAGTTGATCGCATGAAGAGGAAATTAGCAACATGGAAGATTGGCTATCTATCAAAAGGTGGAAAGATCACATTAATGAAAAGCTGTTTGTCCAACTGTCCCACCTATCTGCTATCCTTGCTAAGAATTCCTTCCTCCATAGAGGCAAGAATCAAAGCAATGCAAAGGGAATTCCTTCGGAAAGATATGAAAGAGGAGAATAAATATCACTTGGTCAAATGGGAGGTCGTGTGCAGACAAAAAGAAGAAGGTGGTTTAGGCATTAGATCCTTAGTCACTTTCAATATAGCTCTACTTCATAAATGGTTTTGGAGGTACAGAACTGAAGATAGCAGCATGTGGAAACAAATCATTAAAGATAAGTATGGATGTGGTTCAGGGAACTGGTTTCCTTCTCCCTCCAATCAAGCTCTGGGAACAAGTTTATAGAGACTCATTCTAAAAGATTTAAAGTACTTTAAAAAAAAGGAATTAAATTCTCTACAGGATCAGGCCAAAGAATCAGCTTCTGGAATGATGAATGGATTGACAGGGGCAGTTTAAAATGCAAATTTCCAGGCATTTATAGCATCTGTAGACTCAAAGAAGCGAAAATCAATGACCTTTTAGGCAAAAGAGACCAAACAATTCAATGGAACATCCAATTTCGGAGGGATACTCAAGATTGGGAAATGGAAGAGCTGTGCCAACCCTTAAAATTGTTACAAGAAATCAGATCACATCAAGGGGAAGACAAGATGCAATGGAAAGAAAGCAAAACAGGTTTGTTTACAGTCAATTCTTATTTCAACCACATCAGCTCTGTTGGACAACAGTTCAAAACATCCATCATAATCTGGCACAGCCATATTCCATCAAAGGTGGCCTTCTGTATGTGAACGGCTGCACTTGACAAGATTTTAACAATTGATCACTTGAAGAATAGAGGTTGGAAAATGTAAAACCCCAGTTTTAGTAAGGATTTAACTAGTAGGCTTAATTAAATAAATTGTGAGTGGAGACTTCGGGCTATCAAGTAGCAAAGAATAAATTGAAATTTTTTTTTTAAGAGAGTACTAAATTAAAAATTAATAGTGATTAGAAATTTAACAACCAAATAAATAATATTATCCTTAGCCTTAAGGGAGGGTAAATATGAGATTTCGAAAGATAATTCAAGGCGAATAATAAAAAAAAATTAGGTTAAGGGTGAAGTTCTACGAAGCCTATAAATAGAATACTAGGTTAAAAATTTGGGGTTGGGGGAAAGAAACCAGAGGCCGAGCTCAGAAGAATTGGTTTTGGATGCTGCCTAGGACCTAGGGTTTTAGGCTGTTAGATCTCTTTTCCGGAGGAGGTTATCAAAATATTGGAAGTTAAAAGAAAAGTCCTCAATAACAGGTGAGTAGTATAGTTTTAATCTGTGTTTTTGGTTTTGATCTCTGAGTGTTAGACGTGATGCATGTTTTCGGGAAATATAGTTTCGAATATGATTTTGGAAGAATTTTAGAGGCGTAATATTGATGTGATTAAATTAATTTCGATTCATGTTAAATCTTCGTTTGGGGATGGTAGAAACACCGGAAAATTGTTACAGAGGTCTAAAACTTGGTCAGTCATGGAGTTTTTGAAATTACAGAAAGTCGTAAAACGTAGGTTGGATCCGCCGAGCTGCTGCCAACCACTTTCCTCTCAGCGGCAGCTCAGCACAAGCAATTGTTGGTGTCCGCCGAGTTGGCGCCGACCTGGCGCCAATGGCCTGAGGTCAGCACACCCAATGAAATTTCCAAAACCGTGCGGCTGACCAATCTGAAGATATTTTTGACACTTTGAAGCTTCAATCTCTCAGCCAAAGATTAGATTAGGATCTTAGAATTATTTTATCTGTTCAAAAACATCCGGAGATCATTAAGTCGAATTATTGGTAAATCTTATGAGTTTCCGAAGTGATAGTCGAAGGACTGTTGGTAGGTTATTTGCTGTTCGGGACACTATGGGTTAATGGATTAATTTTCCTTTATGTTCTACATTTGTTTTCCGATTGTGAAATTGTTTAACCTGGTTTTACTTGATTTAGAGTGCCGAACTGTATTTGTAAAATTATTTGGTGTGAGTAAAAGGGGTTTTACTACTAGTGTATTTGGGTTGGATTATTTTCTAAGATGTTATGAGTATTGTTTTGGTCTGGAGTGACCTGTGATGAGTTACATTGGGTTATGCATGATGTGACCAGTGTTGGTTTATAGTTTTGCAAATGCGGAGTTTTATGTAATTGTTAATCGGTTTTGGTTTAGCTTCTCCTGGATCCTTGTTAAGCTTAGTAATGTGATGGTATTGTTTGTTGGTGTAATTGCATGGCCTTGTGTGTTGCCACGACCAGTGTAGAGCAGCCAGAAACCCTAAGTAGGCCTGGTTGTCAATGCCGAAACCCGGGGAGTAGGCCGGCATTGGATGACAAAACCCTGAGTAGGCCATCATTTCAGAGTTCCGAAACCCTGAGTAGGCCGGAACTGTGTACATGGAGGTGTGAATGTCTCCTTGGCATGTTAATTTACCAATTTAAACAATAGGCATGACATTGACCATTCGATGTTTAATCGGTATTGTCATTGAATTTTGATTGGAAACTATTATTGTGGTTTATGGATTTCAACTTCAGAATTATCTTGGTTGATTTAATCGTGCTGGTTATTTATCGATGCATATTTATAACTGTTGAAACTATTTCTGCATGCATATGCTACTCGCTGAGATATTCGTATCTCATTCCATCGTTTCCGCTTTGTTTTCAGATACTCTTGGAGAGCTCGATAATTGCGGGTAGTTACTTAAACATGTGAGTTTATTTAAGTTGGGTTTTTGTTATACTTTAGTACTCTGTTATATAGTTATATTTTTATATTCATGTTTTCCTTCACTCTGATATTGCGATCCTGTGTTACATATTAACCTCTGGAGATGAGTTATGGGTTTTTCTACGCAACTCGGATCTGGGGCGTTACAGAAAATCCCCAACAGATGTTCACTTTGCCAGGAAATGGAGGAATTAGTCAATCACATTCTATTGCATTGGAAAGTAGCCAACAGCTTATGGAACTTGATTACGTTAAGGTTTGGAGTCATGTGAGCACATCCACTCATGCTTCAGCAAGCTCTAACAGCTTGGGTACGGAAAAGAAACAAGGGCAAGAGGAATCTATTATGGAATTCATGCCCAGCAGCAATCAGGTGGGTGCTGTAGGATTTTCAAAGGATAAACAAATTCAAGACAGGGTATTGGTATCAAGTGAATGTCTAGATTCTTGCTTAAGAAGCAATGGCAGATTGGTAATGTGCAAACTTGATATTCAGAAAGCCGATGACCATGTCAGCGGGAAATTCTTAGGATATCTACTTGCCCGTATGGGCTTTGCGATCCGTTGGCGTCTATGGGTGCATTGTTGCATTGTCACAGCTTCAATGTCTATATTGGTAAATGGAACAGCGGCTGGTTTCTTCAGAACTTCGCGGGGCTTGCTTCAAGGTGATCCTCTATCCCCATTTCTCTTCATCATGGTTATGGAAGCACTAAGTCGTTTAAAAAGCCAAAGAGAATAACCTGATAACTGGTGCGTCTGTTCGGAAGGGTGGCATGAAAATATCTCATCTTTTATTTGCAGATGACACATTAGTGTTCTGCAGCCCTTCACAAGAACAACTAAGGATTTTAAGATCCATTCTCATACGTTTCCAGGCTGTCTCAGGATTAAAAGTCAACCTGGCCAAAAGTGTGCTGTTCAGGGTTGGTCAAGACATTGACATTCAGCAGTTAAATTCAGGCATAGGGTGTAAAACAGGCAGCCTTCCTACCACTTACTTAGGCGTTCTCCTAGGTGCCTCATACAAAATGACTTCAGCATGGGAGTCATTAGTAGACCGCATGAAGAGGAAATTGGCGTCATGGAAGACTAGTTATCTATCAAAAGGGGGAAGAATCATTTTGCTGAAAAGTTGCCTATCAAACTGCCCCACATATATGCTGTCCTTGCTAAGAATTCCTTCATCCATAGCAGCAAGAATTTAAGGAATGCAAAGGAAATTCCTTTGGAAAGGCATGGGAGAGGTGAACAAATATCTCTTAGTCAAATGGGAGGTAGTGTGCAGACAAAAAGAAGAAGGTGGCTTAGGCATCAGGTCCTTAGTCACTTTTAATAGAGCTCTACTTCACAAATGGTTGTGAAAGGTACGGCACTGAAGTCGACAGCATGTGGAAACAAATCATTAGAGAGAAATATGGATGTGATTCTGAGAACTGGTTTCCTTCTCCCTCCAACCAACCACTTGGAACAAGCCTATGGAAACCCATTTTAAAAGATTTAAAGTTCTTTAAGGAATTAAATTTTCTGCAGGATCAGTTCAAAGAATTAGCTTCTGGAATGATGAGTGGATAGAAGGGGGCAGTCTAAAATGCAGATTTCCAGGCATTTACAACATCTGTAGAATCAAAGAAGCAAATATCAGTGACATTTTAGGCCAAAGTGAACAAACAAGTCAATGGAACATCCAAATTAGAAGGGATCCTCAAGATTGGTAAATGGAAGAGCTATGCCAACTCCTTAAATTATTACAAGAACTCAGACCACGTCAAGGGGAAGACAAGATGCAATGGAAAGAAAGCAAATCAAATTTGTTTTCAGTAAAATCCTACTTCAACCACATCAGCTCTGTTGGGCAACAGTTTCAAGCATACCACATAATATGGCACAGCCATATTCCATCAAAGGTGGCTTTCTTTTGTGGACGGCTGCACTGGACAAGATTTTAACAATCAATCATTTGAAGAGTAGAGGTTGGACAATCCCTAATAGATGTTCACTTTGTCAGGAAATGGAGGAATCAGTCCATCACATCCTCTTGCATTGCAAAGTGGACAGCAGCTTATGGGACTTAATTATCTCAAGGTTTGAAGGCATGTGGGCACATTCACACACAGTTCAGCAAGCTCTAATAACTTGGGGTTGGAAAAGAGACAAGGGCAAAAAATACCTGATATGGAATTCAATCCCAGCAGCAATCATTTGTACACTATGGAGAGAAAGGAACCGTAGAATTTTCAGAGGTGAAACAAGATCAGTGGCTCAACTAAGTCAAGCAGTCTTACGACTCATCTTCTACTGGGTCTCCATTCATCCAAGCTTCTCAGATATATCAGTTGAGGAATTTACAAAGTGTAAATCTTTCTTGGAGCTCCTAATTTTTGAGGATTTATTTCCTCATCCAATGGGGTGCGATTGTTACACTCTTTGTGTACATCACCCCATTGGACTTTAAGACTACCCTTTTCTTAATTTTAATAAACTCACATTTACCTATCAAAAAATAATAATAATAAGTGGTTCAACTGAAGCAAGCATTATTACGCCTCATCTTCAACTGGTTTCCCGTTCATCCAAGCTGCTCAAATATGTCGGTAGAGGAATTTACAAATTGTAATTTTTTCTTGGAGCTTTAACTGGGTGCTCCCCCTAATTTTGAGGATTTTTACTCCTTATCCAATGTGGTGTGGTTGCTACATTCTTTGTGTACATCACCCCATTGTACTAACCTTTTTCTACTTTTATAATAATATCATATTTATGTATCAATAAAAAAAATGGTTATAAACCTTCTTATAAATTTGTAAGTTTGGGCATGATTTCTTTGATTTTCATGTCTTCAATCTATAAAATCTCATCTAATCAGGGTTACATATCCTCTCATAAATATATAGCTTTTTTTATCTGAATTTTGACCATAACAAAAACCCCTAACAGAGTCAATTAGTTCAAATTTTAATCACAACATAAAACCCTAACTGATTCAATTATTCTGAATTTTTATCAGAGTTAAGAACCCTAATTAATTCAATTGATCTGAATTTTAACCGCACCAAAAAAACCCTAACAGATTCTAGTAATCTATCCCGCAAAAAACCCTAACAGATTCTAGAAATCTGAATTTTTAATCGCCTCAGAAAACCCTAACAGATTCGAATAATCTGAAATTTAAATACAGCAGAAACTTCAACAAAAATAACTGGCGATCATGAAGGTTTCAAGAACTTCATGACAATATCAAAGAACACCGTCAAGAATACACTTCTAGGTTTAATCTCCTAGTCTAATCTAAGGCTTCCAAAAGTAAATAAGAATGGAAAACAACCTGCCTTAAATTGTTGCAACTGATTTTGTGCAGCTAAATCTCAAAATATATATATATATATATATATATATATATATATATATATCAAAAATCAAAAATCAGATCTTCTTCTTTTAGGGCTGGTGAGAGTTCCTCTATGTGTGTGTGTGCGCGTGTGCGCATGCTTGCCTGTGCATGCCTGTATATATTATTGCTTAGCTATCCACTTCAAACAATAATGAAAGAGTTATATAATTGTTTAAATAATGCTGGTATTAGGGTTTTATTAAATTTAAATAAGCTAACAGAAACCACTCCCAAAAGCCTAGCCCTACAGCCATCTTTTAGACAACGTTTTAAAATTATTTTATTTCTTAAAAGACTCTAAATTTTAGGTTTTTCTTTCATTAAATAAATTTACAAAATATAACCTTAATAACTTGGACATACATCCCTGCATTAATTCTAACTTAAACGACTCTTTTAACCCTCAAACTAATTTTAAATTAAAAGATTTTTTTAACCCTATTTGTTCAAAGTTATTATAGTCATGATAGACTCCTTGAACTATAAAAACACTATACAAATGTAATGTTAGAAGATATAGGTAGATTGCATATTAAAACATAGCAGGAGACAGAAGAATAATAATTTTATGTGTAAACATAGCAAGTTATTGTAATATACGAGGCAAAGAATTGGGAGGTAATTTGCTTACGGCAAGATTTACTTACGATTTCATCACGAGTTTTGGTTCCTCCAAAACCAAAACTTTTAGAAGGTATTAACTCGAATATTTTGAATAAAAATATAAAGGGCATTTATAAATTAGTGGCCAATACTTGCACAAAAGGCTCATATTTGACAAATTTTGACCAAAATATATCAGGTTTAGAAATAAGTTTAAATCATGGCTTAGGGCCATAATCACAAGATCTGTAACAAGCGTCTTAACAGACCTTGGTCCAAATGGCTCATCAAAATGTACGGGCCTTGGTCAAAAAATACTAAAAAGGAGTCCATAGGACTCATTATTCTTATTCAAGGATCTCTAAGGTACTACAAAGCCTTAAAGGTTCCATAATATAAGGTTGAATCTATGATGAAGTCAATAGAAAAAAAGACACAAAAAACAAATAGTTTCCAGCTTGGCTTCTCCAAATACAAGATCAAGTTAAAATTGAAAAAAAAAAAACAGGTAAAAAAACTATTATGCAGATGTAATATTTGACTATACCATCCTTTTTTTTTTATCATTAATGAAAAGAGAAAAGTAGGTCAATAGAACACCACGGAAATTGATGCAGGGGAAATTGATGCAGGCTGAACTCCCTCGATGATATACCAGCATCCCAATACACTAATGTCTAAACCATACCCTAAATGTATGACCTATAAGATGAGTTGAACAAGATATTCAACAAGCACAATACACAAGGCCAAGATCTAGTAATATGGTCCTGCTTACATATAGAATAACCAAACCCTATGTACAACAAAGAAACCACACCCTCAGAGTCCCACAGATATAAACACCCAACATCTTCTAATATCTCCACTCAAGTATCCCCTAAATATTGGAAGCATGGCTGCCCAAGTAGATACGTGAGTAGTAATGTAGTCCTCAATAACTGGAATAGTCCATTGTTGCTTCTCAAAGATGCGTCTATTTCTCTCCTTCCACACACACCAACAAGTAGCAAAGAGAAGTAACGAATATAATCTGCTGCCCCGAACGCCCAAAAATAGGAATCTCCACCATACCATCCTTACAGCAGGAATCATAGGAAGGATAATGTTATCCTATAAAGGGATCAAGGGATACAAAGTAAGAAAGTCGTGTTTTTACTTGATCTTTATGAAATACATCAGCAAAAGTATTCTTATAAAGTTTAATAAGTTCTAATAATATTCTTATTTAAATAGTTGATTGATGGTCAATTCATGAAGTGGGATGCAAATTATAATAGACTTATTTTCAATCAAACTTAAACCAAAAAAAAAAAAAATTTGAAACTGTGATAAGAAGCAAAAGCTCTACGACTTGGCTTTTCTGTAATACAATAAGAAATTTAAGAATAAGTTCCATAGAGACAATAAACAACAAGATCTAATGACCCTATCATAGAACCAAATGATGAATGGTATGCTAAGAAAGAGGGCACAATGCTTAAGTGTGAGAACCTTGCATGGGTTGATTTTAAAAATGAAGTAGTAAGATAGGAAAGAACGACTTATAACCAAAAGAAGTCAAAGGAGGCATTTGAAAGGGAATCTAAACTTAGGACCCAAGAGATAGAAGAATAGAAAGTTAAGTTGAAGAAGAACTAATGAAGGATTCAAACAAGAGAAAGTCAACTTTGCTGGGACAACAAAGAGGACAACGTAAAAAGGGCGATGACAATGAAAATGGAAGTGGTGGATATATGCCAAACCGGGTGATAAAGCAAAGTTTAATTTTTTTGAATTTCTATAACATTTACAATTTCTCAAATTTTAGAAATTTTCTATTTTCCTCACTTTTATCATTTTATCTTTATTATTTTTTCCCCTTATTCATCCAAGATTTTAAGCTAGTTATGGAACTTGGGTGGTTGCATTCTAGGATTTGTGCCAATCAAAAATATTGCCATGAAGTTCATGTTTGATGCAAACTTTGTAGTTTCCAAAATCAGTTAACATCTATTTCATTTAACTGCTTAATGTTGAATGATAGGAATATTTTCACTCATAAAGTTTTACCTCTGCATTGTAACTATTGAACGTAATTAAATATAGAACAATGCCTCAACATGATAATGAAACAAGGGAACTATCAGATCATTCACAATATAAGTGCATAAAAAAGGACAAGAATTGCATTTTTTTTTTTTTGATAAGTAATGATAGATGATATAAATCAGCACTTAAAGGTACAAATTACAAATTACAATGGAGGATACAAGGACCCAAACCCACGAGGAGTAGGATGGTCCTAAAAAAACACAGCCCCACCAACACTATGGTTAAAGCATAATCTGGATAAAATCTGAAAAAACCGAAAAGACCTGAAAAAACTTTAATGTAACATCTGTTCCCAATTTCTTACAATTTCCCCAACCTCAAGAGCGCAAAATTCTGGGGTTATCGAAGCCCAAAAAGCAGCCAAACTCATCACTGAGTCCAAAAGTGCATCTGGGCTCATATAAATTTCATCAAAAATGCCTCTATTTCGGTTCAACCACATAAGCCATAATGAGGCAAAAAACACTCCATCATACAGCCTTCTTCCTCTTAAAGACATACAAGGGAACCTCCACTATGCTGCCAACTCACCCACTGTTTTTGGTAGTACCCACTTAACTCCTAAAAATTATAATAACCTTTCCAGATAAAATCAGCAACCTCACAATGCAATAGAACATGGTCTACAGATTCAGTGTCCTTCTTACAAAGTGTGCATGCTTGTGGTGACAAAGCCCAAGTTTTCCTCCTCTTTTGAAGATTATCAAGGGTATTAATCCTATTAAGCATTGCAATCTATTCAAAGATCTTCACCTTTAAGGGGATTTTTGATTTCCAAAGGAATGAGTAGGGGAAGCTAGGACTATGTATGACTCCCAACTTTCTAAAATGAGACACCCAAGATTTACAAGAAAACTGACTGTTTGACTCAAGAGACCAATATCTATCGTCCGCCACACTATCAAGAATGACCACCCCCTTTAGAACTCCAACCAATGACCCCAATTCATCAATCTCAGAGTCTCTAAGATCCCTTCTAAACTATAGATTCCACTCTAGACCTTTATCTGACCAAGATAGAATGTTGCACACCATTGGGTCCGTTAAGACCCGAATCCGGAAAAGACTTAGAAAGAGTGATGCAACTGTAGACTCCCCCCACCACACATCAGACCAGAATTTGAAAGTGTCACCCATACGAAGCTTGTAGGACACCAAAGGAAAGAAACTATGAGATAACAACAAAATAGATTTCCATGGGCAGTCATATGGTATTTTAGCATTAAAATTAGTCTCCCGTTCATTGTAGTGAAGTCCGAACTTACTATGTATAATCTGATGCCACAAGGCCCCCTTTTCCTGACCAAACCTCCAAAGCCATTTACTAAGAAGTGCAGAATTCTTCAATTGCATGTTACCCAAAGAAAGACCCCCTTGACTCAAGTCCCTCCCCACTACCTCCCACCTAACCAAATGGTCTTTCTTCTTGCATATTGGATTTAAGCAAGAGGTCTGGTTACTACAATGATCTGATACATTAGGAAATCGTGTTTATAAGGGACACCTCATAATCGATTACATACACAAGAGCAGAAAGCTATTAAATCACAAATTCTGGTTTTAGATCTTTCAGTTGGAAAAATTATAGAACAATTGTAGCACCTGAAGAACATTAGGATTAATATATATGGGTGTTACAGATGGTTATGAAATTACGCATATGAAGGCATAGCTTTATTATCTATAAATACATATATAACCCTTAAAGAATCAATATAATTGTACCATGTAATCTACACACACACAATATGAGTGTTTATGTGATTATATAACCTATACCAATAACAATTAAAAGGTTATAGCATGATGCCTTATGTTCACCTTTCTTATCAAAATGTTATACATGTGTACATGAAAGATGTATCACACTCTCATATGATCATATCTTCTCATAGGCATCCTTTTAGGTGTCTACTTACATGCCCAAGGCATCTTATCCCACTTTGCTTGAACTTAAGCACCATTTGAGGCTACTACATACACTACTAGATTTCTTCATTTTTTAGCTTATCTTTCTTAGTCTTTGCTGACATATATATTATCTTTCTCACTGAAAAATTTAAACAAAATATATTTAGAATTAATAACAGCTATTACACATGAAAAGATCCAACAAACATGTCCTAGCAAGGACCTAAATTGTTAATTTTTGCCCATAACCATTACAGTGCTATTTACATGGCTTATCCAAAAGGTCCCATGTCAAAAGGATGAACCACATCAGCCAAGTTATCCCTAAATGCTAATGTATTACCAACGACTCCGAAACGGTTTGCCGGTGAGATGCCGGCGAAAAGGGCCGAAACGGCTTTTTTAGCGAAATCGGCGGCATGCCAGCGAAATGCCATTTTTTGCATAAAAAACATAAATAAGTTAAAAAATATATAATAGACATGATTCTATACAATTTATATGTGAAAAATAGATAGAATGAGGAAGTATTTTATCTAATTTATGAACAAATACAAGCACATGAACATAAACAATTACAAGGCTACAACTACAAGCACATTAGACCAATTTTGCGAAATTAGCGAAATTGGCAAAATAGCCCGCCGCAGGCGTGCCAGCGAAACGCTAGGGATACCATTTCGGAGTCATTTTTCGTGCCGCTAAGGGCACGAAAAGCAAAATTTCTTTGTGACTGACTATAAGAAAATTATTCCTTTTGAATCATAACAGAAAACCATCTCCATTATATATGTAAGCATACATTTATACCTATAGTAATATGAATGTAATTATGTTTTTTAGAACATATCTATGTGCATATATATATGTATATATTTAGGTGCGAGTTTGGCTGTGTTTTCTTTATGTATGGTTCCCATCACCCTCATGAGGCTATAACCCTCATACTCTATTATTCTCTCTCTATGAAAACACACACACCACGAGCGCCTGCACACGCTTGCGAGGTGCATTAAAATTTTCCAGCTATAAATATGTCTCTCTTTTTGTAATATATACCTCCCTTTTAACTAATAAAAAATATCAGGAGAGGTAAACTATAAACCAAACAAGATATCGCCATTTTTGAAGCGATGCTGCAGACATGGTCACCTGTTGCAATAGGTAACTGACATATGGAAGCCTCTATGGACAGCCCTAATTCTACACATGAAATATAAATCAAATCTAAGACAAATACTAAGTTCCTAACCAAAATGAATTTTCCACGTGACATAAAAGGCTTGCCAAAAACTACTTTTTTTCTTTGTACAAACTTAAGAATCCTTAAATTATTGGACAGCCACTATACTCACGACAAACTTAACACACAAATCGAATTGTAAAGGTATTGTATAAATGGCTACTCTAGAGGGTCCCTGGTCCACTGGATGGTCTACATTAGCCAGATCATTTATCCATTTGACAAAAATGGTCTTATAAAAACATCAAATCAGACCTGTTATGACAAACAGGACACCACTTAGTCCCTCACAAAATGTGAAACTTGTGTATTGGCTATTGGCTATTGCTATGGGCAATAACAATTGTCAATTTTTTACAATAGTTATTTTTTGAGACATAGGTTGAAGGGAAATTCATGCAACCCATCTGGAAAAGCCCATCAAGTAGATGTTTTGGATCTTCCATACAACCACTCCACATGGCCGAAAAAACTCAGGCCTCACCATGAAATTAAACCATTTGATTCATACCAGAAGTCTTTTTGCCCAGAAGATATAATGATGAAAGCAATAAAATGGAATGTAGTATTCAACAGGTTAACTTCTATATCCTCCCACCTTGTTCCAGCAACAGTAATAAATTTAAGGAAAAAAGAGGTAGCGAACAGAGATTAATATTCACGAATCATAATGAAAAGAAAAGTACATCTCAACTTATTACACATTACAGACTGAACCTGCTGTGAAGATCGAAGTGGGCATTTCTTCAAAAGTTCTTCAAGGCAGAGAAGCACGCCTTCAGCCACAGAATCACTCACCCAATGTGGAGTCTTGGGGACATTGAGCACACCCATTTTTTCTTCAGAAGTAACCTTCTGAGACGATCTGCAACCAACTGCAGCGTCCAGTATGAGCAGCAATGGCATCAAAGTGTAGCTGAAAAAAAAAGAGCGACAAGCAAATAAATAAACAAACGAATAAATTTAGCATAAGAAGCTATGACAAAAGACACTATTTCTGTTAAAAAGATATCAACTCGGTTTAAAACTTCATAGTGAACGAGTGGAAGTGGCAATTAAGTATCAAAGTAAGTGATTTCAACACAATAATAAATAATTTTCAATTAAAACGGTGTCAAATATCAAATTCCATCTAAAGGGATTCCAGCAGAAATCAGGAAAACCCCATATAGAAACGAAGTAAATAGAACTACGAAAGCCAAAAAAATAAAAAATAAAAAGATCAAAGGAGTGTACATACTCCAGAAACGGCTGCAAAGAATCCCCCAGAGTTCTGCTAAGAAACTCGAACAATTCAGAGATCGCTGTGGAATTCTTCTTGGGGTTCTGAAGAAGTTCGAGAAGGTCTAAGCAGAAAGGCTTGAGTTGAGAAAAAACACTGCTCCGTGTTTCGTCGTCGGGAATTCTGAAGCTTCCATTCGCTTCTACAAGTTCTTCCATTGAACCAAAAAAAACAGACTTATTTGACGTTTGTTTGGAAGAAAGAAATACTTTTTTCAATCTCCGAATTGCAGAGAGGAGCAAGGCTCTGTGTGCTCCGATTTCGAAGAACCGCGAAACCAGAGTCGCAAGTCCCAACCCAAAAATGCATATATGACACCCTGGTTAGAGTCGTCCAGATGCTTTCTTACGGAGACAAATCCTCACCTCCCCTGTGCTTAGTGTATTAACTAGAAGCCTCCCGCGCGCCCTGCTAAAATAACATTCTTTTTTCTTTTTTTGGTAGAATGTTAAAATAACATATCTTCCACTATTAGGGATGCTTATCGGCCGAGCTCGCACACTATAGCGTGCCTTGCCGGGCCAGGAGTCCTGGTCGCGACAGGCTAGCACGCTTGCCAGCCCACTTGGCCCACCAAGAGCTAGCGGTTCTCTGCTCCCTCCAAAAAGTTTAACCATTCTTTTGCCGATTTTAATCCTCCCCCCCCCCCCCCCCCCTTCAAACAGCTATATAACAATCATATCAGGGGGTATAGTTGTAATTGATTATTAAAAGACCTTTTCTACCCTTCCAACTGCAAAATAACAGTCATATTGGAAGGTAGAGGTGATAAAAAGCCACTTTTAAATTTTCTATAAATAGGCTTACCCTTTCCCACTCCAAACCACACATCTTCTACAATCTCCTACTCTCTTCTAATTGATTATCAAGAAATAGTTGCTTTGCTAATTGTTCTAATTGGAAATTGAACTCTGGAAATTGGTGATACTCTCTTCTAATTGTTCAAGCATCAGAAGTGGGAAATTGGACTCTGGAGATTGAAGGCTTCAACTGCAAAGTTCAAGCTTCATTCTAGGTATTCTTCTATTTAATTTCCTGATTTTAAAATTAGTATAAATATTATATATATAAGTCTACCTTTCTTATAAATTAGTATCACCAAAAATTTATTATTATATTATTTATTAAGAATATTTTTTCCAAAATTTGATAATGGACCCTATGCATGCTATGTTCTTTAACACTGAACAAAGGGAATTTCTTAGACCCTTTTCTAACCTAACATTTTCTAATGATATAACCTAACTTCCGTATGATGACCCTCCCATCCAAGATCATGAAAGTGAATTGCCTTCCCAAGAGATGGGATCATCTTCCCTACCACCTAGGAGCACCAAGAGGAGTAGAACCTCTGGTGTTTGGCTCAATTTTACCATTGAAAATATAGGGAGTGAAGAGAGGGCAGTGTATAACCACTGCAAAAAAAATTTAGTTGTAAAAGAAAAAGTGGTACAGGCCACTTGGGAAGGCATTTGCAGAAATGCCTTCAAAAATATGGCCAAATAAACCCTAAGCAAGCCCAAATTTCCAGCAGTAGTCTTAATATGAGTAATTTTGTTTTTAATCAAGAAGAAACTAGGCTTGAAATAGTAAAATGGGTAATTCAAGAAGAATTACCCTTTAGATTAATAGAATCTAAAAGATTTAACTATTTAATAACCAAATATCTAGCACCACAATTTAAATCTTTCCCACGCCACATTTTAAGAAAGGATGCTATAAAATTATACAAAAAAAATGAAAACTGCATTAATAGAAACTTTTTCAAGCAATAACTTTAAGATAGCTTTAACTTCAGATATTTGGACAAGTAGGCAACAAATAAGTTATTTAGCTATAACTGCACATTTTATAGATGAAAATTGGAATGTGGAAAAAAGAATTCTAACTTTTGAAGCACTAGATTCTATGCATTCTGGATTAAATATAGCAAATACTATAACAAAATATAAGAAAATATAAAATACAAAATAAAATAATGGCTTTAGCACTTGATGATGCAAGTGCTAATAGTACTGCAGTAGATATATTAAGACAAAAATTAAACTTAAGTATAGATGGAAGTTTATCTCATGTTAGGTATGCTTGTCACATCTTAAATTTAGTTGTGCAGGATGAATTAAAAATTGTCCAACATCATTTAACAAATATTAGAGATGCAGTAAGATATTTAAAACAATCTAACACAACCGCTAGAGAATTTAAATATTATTGTGAAAGTTTAGGAAAGTAACCTAAAAAAATTACCCTAGATGTTGAACATAGATGGAACTCAACATATTTAATGCTAAAAGCTGCACTAGTATTAAGACAAGAACTTACAATATTTTATAAAACTAAAGTGCCTGAAAGTGAACTAATAAACCTTGATTGGGAAATAGCAGAAATTTTAAGAGATTTTTTAAAAGTTTTTTGTGATGCAACAAGCTATTTATCAGCAGTTTATTACCCAACATCCCCAAGTATTTTAACTTGTTTATATCAAATAAGTATTTGCTTTCAACAGTATAGAAAAATTCCCATTGCTAAGGATATTTGCTCTGCAATGAAAGCTAAAATTTTAAAATATTGGCAAGATATGCCTAATTTATATTGTTTAGCTACTGCAATAGACCCTATGATTAAATTAGGAGTGGAAGACTTACTAGATGGAATAAATGAGAATATGAATTCTACTTTTCAAATAGATATACGTAAAATAAGAACTCTATTAGAAAGACTTTTTTGTGAATATGATTCTAGCAGTAGCATACAAGGTCATACTCAAACCCAACAAGCACTACCAGATAATTCACGTTGAAATTTTTTAAGTGGGAGAAGAAAGGGAAAACAACCAGAATCTAGTAATGGGGGATCATCTGAATTAATGATTTATTTAAAAAGCCCCCCAATAAATTTTAATACTATGGAAGAGCATAATTCTTTTAACATTTTGACATTGTGGAAGCAAAATCAGGTTAGTTATCCTGTGCTTGCCGCCATGGCACGTGATCTACTAACGGTTCCAGTGTCCACAGTTGCATCGGAATCAGCTTTTAGCGCAGGTGGACGAACCGTGGATGACTGCAGAAGCAGATTAACACCGAAGATAGTGCAAGTATGTGTTAGTTTTATAGATTGGTTAAGGACGAAACTGAGAGATCAAGAATATGAAAATGATCAACTTGCTGGAGACTTCAATGATTTGAATCTTGATGAATTTAGTCATCCAGATTAGTCTAAGTTTTGTTATATTTTTTTGTAAACAAAGTTTAGGAACTTTACTTTCTCTTTTTTTTTCTTTTAAACTGCAAATGAAAGATAGATGAGTGGGTGCCAACCTAGTTGGGATGTGCTTATACTATAGTGATGCAGTATCATTTGTTCAAGTGATTACGTATTCTTTCAAAGTTGTAATTGTACTTGTGATAATTAATGAATTTATATTTTTTTGAGCAAAATCTATCCCAATAAGTGTAAAATAATTTTGTGAATAATAAAAACATTTTTCAAAATTTTTTGTTATTTTTTGGGATTTTTTTTATAAAAAAAGGGGGTTTAATACCCCTAGCCCGCCTGCTGGGGCATACCGTGCCGGGCCGGTTCGAATATCAACCCTATCCACTATGGCCTTTGCTATGAAATTAATAACATTGACATTTGCACTAAAGCTTCACATTTCAAAAGCATATGACCCATTGAGTTGGCTTCCGTTTGAGGCGTGCCGGGCCAACCAGAATATCAACCCTGTCCACTATGGCCTTCGCTATGAAATTAATGACATTGACATTTGCGCTAAAGCTTCACATTTCAAAAGCATATGACCCATTGAGTTGGCTTCCGTTTGGTAACGCTTTTGTTTTTTTGCTTTTAAAAGCAAGAAAGTAAAAAAGTAATTTTATGCTTTTCAAAAGATCTTTTGTTGAAGCAAAATTGTTTGGTAACTTTTGCTTTCGTTGTTAAGAGGCAAAAAAACATGTTTGGTAATTACAGTAGCATTAAAATTTCTTTAATGCTATCATTAAAGTATTATAAACAATTGATGCATTCTACTTAAAAATATACCCAATAATGTAAAAGTTTCATAAAATTAGTCATTTAATTACATTCACATGCACTAGCTAGTCTTCAGCATCTTCAAAAGTTGCATTTGTAGAGGATCAGAAGACATCTAATTGACAAATATCTATCATTATAATAATAATAATATATGCAAACAATTAAAAAGATAATTAGTAAAATATAACAAAAGCACATGCAATTGTAAGAACGTGCAATTGCCAAAAGGTGATTGTGTCTCCAAAGAGAGTGATTATGCCATTTCTGTTGGGAAAAATAACTCACTTTTTCCCTCTCTGTGTAAATTATGAGAATAAAACAAATGCGGAAAAATGGAAACCAGAAAAATAACACCAGGATTTTTTACGTGGAAAACCCTCCAATGTGAAGGGAAAAACCACGGGACCTAGTCCAAATAAACTTTCACTATGAAATAATGGGAATACAACTTCAAGAGGAAAGCATCTCTTGGATTACAGAATAACTTCACCAAATATAAGGTGGAAACCCGTACCATATGAGGACTGTAATAGTACCTCAATGTCAAACTTCAGCTGTGCTGGAATCAATCTGCACTTGTAGATGATCACTTCACATATAGCTTCTCTGACAAGAATAACTCTATTCTTGTCTTACACTTCTCCCTCTTTGAAAGTGCTTCAAAAAACTATGAATTCTGGATGATCTACCTTGACTAAGATCATGCCCCTTTATATTGGCATAATTACACGTAACAACAAAACGTATTAAAGCATTTTGTTGCTTTAATTTCTGCACTGCCGTTTCAGCTAGTAACATTCATTGTTTTGCCTCTTCAATGGACTGCCGTTTCAGCTACTAACATTCAGTGTTTTGCCTCTTCAATGGATTGCCGTTTCAGCCTGGTGAGAGACATGTGGGCCTAGTCCCATTATGAGACAGGACACAGCAACAATTTCTATGCTTTTTTTTTGTAAGCATGAGCAATTGCCATGGGGTTATTGTGCCACCAAAGAGAGTAATTATGCTATTTCTACGTGTTTTTTTTTTTTTGGAGAGATTGAGAGATGGAATACGACACAAGCTGCTATCAGTTGAGTGGATATCCATGTTGCTCACAAAGACCACAAAAATCTTTGAGGACGTAATAGAACACAATACAAATTCATGCCTTGGATAATGGCTTATGTGGTGCACAAAAGCATCAAACAAAAATTGTGGAAACGTGCACAAACAATTTAACTCTTCTCATGAATGGCTAACTCTTCTTAGAAACGTGAACAAACAATAGTCTTGACTCTTGTAATCCAGACAAAATGTGTGAGTGGTTCCATGAGTTGGAAACCCCATTAAAAGAGATATCTCAAGTTTAATATATTGAATGAAAACAGAGTACTAGTCAAAGAAACCTTGTAGACACATTGAAATAAAAGTATATCACCAAAAGATGACATTAAAAGCCTTAATCCTACAGATGAAGAAGAATATGGTCTTTGGGTTGAACGCCACCGGAGAAGAAACTTGTTGCAGCCGATGAAGATGATGGTCTTCGGGTTGAACGCAGCCACACTCCAACAAAGAAGATGACTACACAGTTGAGCGATGGGTTGATATCGAAGTGGCAGTTAGAGAAAAAGAAGACCACGGGCTGTTATTGAGGGATTTGGAAGCAATAAAGCAATTTTATTGTTAAAGAGAGATGCAACATTTTTGTGCTTCTCATGAAAAGCAATGAAATTCGATTCGGTTTAACATATAATTGGTTTAATATGGTTGGATCATCACTGAACTGCAACTATATATTGAAGTATACAAGAAAGGAGGGCCTTTTATAAAGGAAATCGGCTGGGAATTTTCAGCCGATTTATCTATACTATATATAAAGAGAAGAGGGGGGAATATTCCCTCTAGATTCTGGCCCCCTTTTCTTTTTCTAAGCATTACCCTGCCCAAACAAAACAATCCCCCACTAATGTAACTATCTTGGTTGTTTATCAAATTGGGCCCACGTTTTCTATGCGCGTGCAGCCCCCTAGTTTTATAAAAGGGAGAGACAAAGGTCTCTCCATCACACGTGCTACAAATACTGTTTAATAAATTTATTAAATTAATGTATATTCAAATGTTTTCGTTAAAACATTAAAAAAATAAATATTTATATAAAATATTATATATTCTGATATAGTATCAGATATTCAGTCAAATAGAAGAAAATCCATATTAAAACTCGAATAAATTTGAATTCTGAAGTCTTAAATGTATTCTATTCTTTAGATACCAAAGACAAAACAAATTTGACTATTCGGGTCGAATATTGGTCGAATCTGAATCTTGAATTCAACACATTGAAAGCCCAAGGATTACCAAATACCTTATACTCGGCAAAAACACACCGATGACTTCCTAACAACCTAAATATGACTTTCAGCAAGGGCATTAAAATAAGTAATACGTATAGTTACAGGAATTAAAATAAGTTAGGATTCTTCACGACTCCTATAGTTATAGGACTTAAAATAAGTTAGGATTCTTCACGACCTTGTTTTTACAAATTTACTCAAGTAATACGTAACCACCCCACCCCTAAGAAAACCCTTGTCCTCAAGAGGAAAAACCACCCCACCCCTAAGAAAACCCTTGTCCTCAAGAGGAAAATTGAGCTTGAATTATCTTTGAAAAACAGGAGCTAAGACCTGGGGGGGGGGGGGGGGGGGGGGGTTATTGGGTGTGTTTTTGTGGAATTAAAATTATCTATCAATCAAAGAACAGTCGTAGGGTAATAGGCATGCAACAAGTCTTAACCAATCAAACAAATCATAGCCAATTCACACAAGTTGCAGTTATATGTAAAGTAAATAAGGCAAAGGCAACACACGCAATTTGGTGACAAAGGGAAAACTCTACGAGAATTCTCAATAGAGAAAACCCCTCCTGGGCTATATAGGTGCTATCTCAAATAATCCACTAAGATATTGACTAACAACTGTAGTTTAGACGACTCTAACAAAGACTCTGACATTTACAGACCAAGTACTCAAGGAACTCCTCAAGCTTGCTCACAACAACTCTCCAAAACTTTGAAGTTCTCTTTAGTTAATCCTCTGAATGAACTCGCTTAGCACACATAGGATGTCACGACCCGGAACCAGGTACGCTTCCCCAAGGCATCCCCCTGTCCCAGGCCATGACGGGTGGGTCATTATACTTGATAAAATGCGGAGGATTTAAAACTTTAATTTTTCCTACAAGTGCAAGTGATAAGATAATTCATACTGTGCATATCAAAGGTGTGTTTATAACAAAGAAATATAATAAAACATGAAAGTTGATTACAAAATGATGGGTGACTAATCACTCCTCTCAAGTGTAAGGTTTACAAGTCCAAAAGACTCTATACATGTACAACAAAAAGGAAAAGCCTAGAGCCTATGGTAATCTTCCTCTCTATACCCTATACCCAATAACTTTCTCCTTGCCTTTATCCCCAGTCCGGTCCTTCACACCAAACGACGATGGATTTGAAAAATAAGAGGTAAAACAACTGTGAGATGAATGTCTCAGTACGCAACACATGCATGCACAGGAAAATACAGTTTAGGCATATATCAATCCACTACAAAAAGTCGCATTACCGCCGTTAAATCTTTAAGCGGCGGTAAAGCCTCCCGCCGCTTAATACTTAGCCGCTAAACCAATTGGCGACAGCCTCAACGACGGTACAAAATTTACTGCTGGTAATTCTGAGAAATAGCCAATGAGGCTTTGGTACCACCGCTAAAAGTCGTGTTACCGGCGCTCACTACCACTGCTTAATAAGAAAATATTAACGGCAAAAATAATTCCCGCCGCTAATACGTAGTATCATCGGCGGTAATTACCGCCGCTAAAAACCTCATGTGCTTCCATTTATTTATTAGCAGTGGTAAGTCCCGCCGCTAATACTTGCTATATATTTTGCAACCACATTATGTTTCACGGTTTAAGCGGCGGTAATTACCACCACTTAAAACTTTTGGGGTCTTTAGCGGCGGCTGGTACCACCGCTAAAGACCTATACCTACAAAAACAAAATCTATAATTAGTGCCATAGAAAATCCTATAAAATACTTGATTTCATGGCAAATTTCATAATAAATAGAACTAGAGAATTACAAAAAAAAAAAATTGAATTAGAAGAGATTCCAATAAAATTAAAGTACTGCAAACATTCATGTCATATAAATTAAACTAAATAAAAGTAAATTGGTGGTTTCCATTAACAAGTGACATTGTAACTCGTATCAATTTAATAGCCCTGCATGAAAATAGCAATGAATCATGCATCAGTAATATAATAATTTTGAATTCTAAAATTATAAGTAGACAAATCAATTTAGCCAATATATATATATATATAGGACTGAAGGTATCTTGTGTTACTCACCTCAAATAATAAGAGTGTCTAGCTAAAATCCCGAGGAGGACTGTCATTTGCAGAAGTTTTGCCAGGAGACTATACATTGTAACAAAGATCATTAAGTGTGGCATTTAAATATAAAGTTAATATGATCTTGTGCTATATGTATTTTTTGAGGCATTTATATAATACCTATGTTTGAAGGTTACTCATCATTAAGTTTCTAAATTCTGCAAATTCTCTGGCATGTTGTGTAATAGTTGCTTCAATTGTTTCTTGTTGTCGCCTCTCCTCTTCTAGCCCCTCTTCCGTACGTTGCAATTGTTCTTGCATTCTATTAAACTCATCCATATCGACATACCGAAATGACGTACTCGAGGATGCGCTACCCCACAGCCTAGTGGGAGTGTGGCGTAGCCCACAACACCGCACCCTGCCATGTGTGTCATGCCCCATGACTTGAGTATATACATCATCTCGGGCCGTCAAATCTGGCATGCCTTGTTCCATGATAGTTTGCATTTGATCCTGGAAAAATATTTATGCAATCATTGAGTTATCAAAATAGATGCTAATAAAGTTAATCGTATTGTACCATTACACCTAAAATAAGAGGAAATAACTTACTATCTTGTCAGCCGCTTTATCATTGATTGGCGTGCCATCTTTTCGAGTATGCATTCTTATAAAAGTCTCAGCATGGCCCGCCAATCCCTAATGAAAAAATTATGGTGTTAATTCATCATAAATCATTTAAACATCCACAAGCAGACATTAATACAATTGACCCGATTAAAAAGATGAAGAAATATAAAAACAAAGAACACATGTAGAGATAAATAAAGAAAAAATAATACAAATGTCGACAGCATCTCCCCTAAAAATAGAGCATTGTCCAGACCAAATTGGTCTGAAATAAAGCCATTGAACCTGAAAACAAAAAAAGAGCACAAAAATTGCATTCATATACAATCCTCATTCACATAAAAATTGAATCTTATCATACATATTATTTTAACTGCAGTGCTATTATTTTCCTTGGAATAACTTTTAAGACCAAACATGTACCAACTCGTTGTCATTCCCTTTTTCATTATTCATGCTACTATAATTAGAATCTCTTTATCTAGCAATTGTATGGAAATAGATAAGACAAGCAAGTGATCGCTAAGACAGCTTCATGAAACATTACTGTTTCTATGAAAAAGTAATGTTCTCAATGAAACATTACTTTTTCATTGCAAGAAAATAGAAAAGCTACTATACAACTTATAAGTGGTAAGTAATGAAGTGCAAGTACACTATGAAGACCAATCATCAAGTTGATGAGGTGACCAGATTTATAATAGTATATCAAGACATTCATAAGTGGCCATTTGTTATACATGTTCGTTTCTAACCTTGGCAAAGCTCTTTGTCCCAGCCATATGACTAAGTGTCTGGTTGGCACGATTACTTTTATTCCTTGCTGATGAGTTCTGCAACATATAAACATACAAAGTCAATAAATAAGGATGCAGTAGCTTTAGAAGACATATTAACTAATTAACAAATTACCTGTGCGCTTTGCGAGTTCCAGTACTCTACTATAATTGCCCACTGCTCCTCCACCACATCTGGTGGGCGATGACTTATACGTTCAGCATTTGTTTCGTATGGATCGTAATGGTTCACTAAATATGTCAACATTTTGAGCAATGAACTACATTAAAATTTAGATTATTTACCTTTATAAGTGACCACGCTCGGTCCTTCTCCCTATCTGTAACTTCTCGCCAGCCAAAGCAGTTCAAGGGTATAACACGTCCATCGCATGCCAGTGTCCCACAAAAACTAGCAAATTTGGAGGCATTTGGTCCAATTGGCTGCCCCAATTCATCTACATTGATGCTGAACTTTTCTCCAGGTCGAAGTTTTTGTAAATCAAGGCATCTAGTAGGGCCTCTACCCCTCCTAGCTGCCCCACCCTCTGCCATATAATAAAATACACTATATGCTGTCGAAAATAAAATCATACAAGTCAATAACAAGCTGAACAGATAGAGGCATTGATTGTTAGTTAGTTTAATTGGATTCTCAACCTATATCTTTTAATAGGAGAAAATAGTGTGTCGTATACTACACAATTCAAGACAAAAAATGAAGTGCAAAGTTCAGCATTTTTGTAAATTTATCAAATACAATTCATTCCTAGTCATCATCAGAATCCAATCCCTATTCGTCATGAATATGATCACTAGAAGATGCGAGCTATTCTGTGCTCGTATGAGAATAAGCATCAATTCTTGTGCCAGGTACGTCTTCCCTTGCCCAACTCAACCCATTAACCTCTTCTTCATTATTTGTTACAAGTTGGGTAGCATGTGGCGCGCAATCAATGGGTTGATCATCATTCGTGATCAATTCAAACAAGTCCCTTGGCTTAGTCTTCACAACAACATTCCATTCTTCATTGATTGGATCCACAACAAAGAAAACTTGCTCAGCTTGAGATGCGAATCCTAACTCATCTGTCTTAATGCCTCTTCCTTGTGTCATGAGATCAACCCAATCACACTTAAACAACACATGTCTAAACTGCTCTGAATATGCCAATTCGAGCACATCAGTCAGACGCTCGTAAAAAGACATGTAACATGTTATTGGATTTTTATCTTTCGTACTAGCGTAGCTAGTAGTGCTTGCTTTTACCACAACACCGCTATTCTGACTCTTTGCAAAACATATCTTGTTCCTGTTTGTCTAGTGAGAAGCATGCAGCCGGCAAACATGCTTTCTTTCTATCTGGTAACATCTGTGGATGAAGTGCATGTCTAATACCCATGTCAACCAAATCCAAGCATGTAAAACCCCAATTTTAGTAAGAATTTTTTTTAAGGATTTAACTAATAAGCTTAATTGATTTGGTGAGTAGAGATTTTGGGCTATAGAGTAGCAAGGGTAATTTGAAGTTTTATTATTTAAATTAAGTACGAAAGTACGAAAAATATAATTGTGGTGATTAAAGTCTTAAATCCAAATTAATATTATTCTAAATGTTAATGGAGGGTAAATATGAAATTTCGAAGGTGAAGACTAGAAATAAATAAATTAGGTTAAGGGTCTGCGAAGTCTATAAATAGATTGCTAGGTTAAAAAAAATTCGGGTGGGGAAAAAGAAACCAGAGACCGAGTTCAGAAGTATTTAGATTGGCCGCTACCTTTGATCTAAGGGCATCGGCTGATAAACCTTGCTCGTCGGGGGAGATTATCAAAAAGGTTGGAAGCTAGAAGAAAATCCTCAATACATGTGAGTAGCATCGTTTTAATCTGTGTTTTGGTTTTTGATTTTTGCGTTTAGCCGTAATGCATGGTTGTGGAATATTTTAGTTTTCGAAGAGGTTTTTGAGTCGTAACCTGTGAAGTATTAGGATTAATTTGGAATCATGTTTAAACGTCTTTTGGGGATGGTAGATGTATGGAAAAATTGTTATAGAGACTTGAAATTAGGTTAGTCAAGGGGATTTTGCTTTAATAGTGAGTTAAAATAAAACCGTAATACACAGGGGGTATCTGCTGGGCTGCCACCCACTATTTTCTCTTAGCGGCAGCTTGGTGCAAGTAAAGTTTTGGGTCCGCTAGGCTGCCGCCAACCCCTTTGCTCTCAGCAGTAGCTTGGCATAAGGCAATGGTTGGATCCGCTGAGTTGGCGCCAACCTGGCGCCAAGCGATAGAGGTTAGTGCACCCTCAAATTTTCCAGGGGTCGTGCAACTGACCTATTTGAACCAAAATTTGGCACTTTAATGTTTACACCCTTTCTTCGGAAGTGATGTTCGAAGTCAAATTCCTATTTTAATATCATGAGTTAGTAATTTTTATTTTATCCATGTTTTATAATTGTTTTTCAGCATATGGTTTTGTTTGGTCTAAGTTGATATAGTTTTCAAAGTACTGAACAGAATGTGTAAAAGAATTGTATTACTGGTGGGATTTATCTGTTTGTGTTTTTAATAGTTATTGGTGTTCCATGAGTTCTGCTATGGTCCGGAGTGACCTTTGATGAGTAGTATTGGGTTCTACATGATGATGACCAGTGTTGGTTTATTGTTTTTGCAGTGTTGAGTTTTATGCGTGATTAATCGGTTTTGGTTTAGCTTCACCTGGATCCTTTTTAAGCTTAGTAACGTGATGGTATTGTTTGTTGGTGTAATTGCATGACATTGTGTGTTGCCATGACCGGTGTAGAGCAGCCAGAAACCCTGAGTAGGCCTGGTTGTCAATGCTGAAACCCGATGAGTAGGCCGGCATTGGATGACGAAACCGCTGTCATTTCAGAGTTCCGAAACCCTGAGTAGGCTGGAACTGTGTACACGGAGGTGTGGAGGTCTACTTGGCATGTTAATGAACCGATTAAACAATAGGCATGACATTGACCTTTTCGTTGTTTAATCAGCATTATAGTTATTGTTGTGGAAATTGTGATTGGAACTTGGATCTACAATTCTAAATTATCTTTATCGAGTTATTGGTGTTCGTTAATTTTCGTGGCATGTTTTATAACTAATGATAAATATTTCTGCATGCATATGCTACTCGCTAAGATATTCGTATCTCATTCGTCATTTCCGTTTTGTTTTCAGATACTCTTGGAGAGCTCGATAATTGCGGGTAGTTACTTAAATATGTGAGTTTACTTAAGTTGGTTTTTGTTATATTTTAGCACTTTGTTATATAGTTTTATTTTTATATTCATGTTTTCCTTCAGTCTGATATTACGATACTGTGTTACATATTAACCTCTGAAGATGAGTTATGGGTTTTTCTACGTAACTCAGATCCGGGGTGTTACAAAGCATGCCTTAAAGTTGTCCTTGGTTTTCCCATCAATATTTAACAATGTACCAAGTACACTATCACAAACATTCTTCTCAATATGCATCACGTCCAAATTATGTTTCAACATGTTATCCCTCCAATATGGCAATTCAAAAAATATGCTTTTTTTCTTCCAATTAAAGGGCATCGCTCCTTTACCAGTGTTTTTAGAGTACTTCTTACTGGTATGCTTCCTGAATACATGTAAACTACCCCTTAAGTGATCGAGAATATCCCACTCGATTAATCCTGTTGGAGCTTCCCTTGTCTCTGTGGTACCATCGAAGGAAGGCTTTGAGCCGTATTCCCGTTTCTTTCATAAACCAAAACCTTGATCTCCATTTCGTCCCATCAGAAAGTCCTTTCTGATTACAGAAGATGTGACAATCAGATTCATGCAGATTAATGATGAAGGAATCTAAAAGAAGAGTGAGCATTGGTAAGACTCAAAGAAAAACCTGAGATTGAAAAGAAAAGAATTTGAGCCTTATAATCCATCATTTCTCAGACTTGAAACAAAGCTGATGTTTTGTCCTAATTTATGACCTCTCTGATCTATGGGACATAGTGTGCAAAAGCCTGCCAAGGATCCTCAAGTTGGGATAGACACTAACCTAGGGAGGAACCCTTAATTACCAAATCTTGAAACTACCCTCAAGAAGGAGAAAATGAGAGAAAACAAAACCTGGGAAAGGGGGGACATTCCTTGAAATACCCTGTTAAATCCTTGCTGGCATAAGTCAAGAATTTCATGGGAATACGTGTCAAGCACGCTATCCCAAAACACTTCGAGCTAACAAGGCAAATAATGATCATCGGTCCTACCTTTTCTTTTAAGATCACTTATAAAAAAAAAATCCATTTTGCTGCTTATCTTCTTAATTTCACATGCTTGACCGCTTCATGAGAATTTTGCAGGCCTTTGCAAGACATACAGAAGCGCCTTGAAACAAGACCAAGCAAAGGAAAGCCCAGGCAAGGGAATCGCAAAGAGCTCCTTCATCCCCAGTGGAGCCTATTCCCCAGCGGAGTTCTCTTTAAGGGCCCTGAATAGCATAAAGGTTCCCTTAATCCCCACAGAGTTCCCATATTCAGCAGAAGTCAAAAGTTCATATCCAATCGGAGGAAGCAAATTGCGCAAGAAAGAAGAAATGATAGAGGCTCCCGCCAATCCCCAGTGGAATCATTCCAAGTCAGAAAACCTCTACTTAGCCATAAAAGAAGCTGATGGCTCCTCCCCAATTCATGAAAGCCATGCTGGGAAGCGGTGAATCATTCAAGACATGAAGAAGAAAGTAGAATGAAAAGCTGTTGGACAAATTGGCCCTTTTGTAAATTTTGATTTACCACTATTGTAAATAGAATAGGATAGGTGTGCGAGGTCTCCCGGATGACGGACAGCAACAAGAGAGCCTCCTCCCTGCTCCTTCATTCCTAAACCATCATCAACCCTCATCTAGCCTCAAAAAAAAAAAAAAAAAAAAAACCAAAGTCCTAATTCTGCAAGAGGAAAGTCAAAAAACTGAAAATCACCTAAAAGCTTTAATGGAACAAACATGAAGAAAATGAACATTGTTGAGCATCTTGCATCAACGTCGAAACAGGTCAGCAAGCTTAAGTCAAAATCCATCTTTTCTTAATTTGAATTGAAAAACAGGGAGTTGCTCCAAATGCCCAAGAAATTAAAGGTGAGTAAGCTCCAAAATCCTGGTGGAAACTGTTTTGCATTTCCACTGCTTTGGAGATCAACGCTTTGCGTCTCCAACCCCATTTTATAAAAATCAAGAAGACTTAAGCTTATTGATCATGTCGTAAAAAATGCAAGGTGCAAAAATAAGGTTCTTTTTCTTCTTTGTCGTTCATACCTGAGGTGACTCCGGCAAAGAGGGGCAGCTGTCATCACCTGATTTTTGCACACTCAAAAGTGCAGAAAATGAAATTCTAATCTAAAAAGTCAAACCCTAAGGGGGCCAAAATTTGACTTTTTGATCTAGTGCAAATTGACCACCATGCTTCATTTCATTGAAAAGAGCATTTCGACACGGTTCTAACGCAACTGAGTTTGCTGGAATCGGAGCCTGGATGAGGAAGTTATAACCTAGTCAAACTTTTGGGGAGCAAAAGTTGACTTTTTGCTTGACCCAATTCAGCTGCCCAATTTAATCCCGGTGGATAGTGGATTCCGAGCCGATTCCAACGACACTAAGTTTGCTTGAATCGGAGTCCGAACGAAAAAGTTATGGCCGATTAAAATTTCAAGAAAACTGCCTATGTAGCAAAACAGCAGAAAAGGGCAGAATAAATAAATATCAGAAATAAAATAAGTAATCATTAAAATAAGTAATATTTTAAAAATAATAAGTAATTATTAAAAGTATTTAATTATTTAAATAATATTTTAATAAAAGAATCTAGATTTTTATATTAAAATAATGAAAAAATCGTAACATATCTTCACTCAAAGCTCAATTGGATAATGGATTTCAAACTCGGAATTTTTAAAACATGCTCGTCCGCATTTGAAATGCGGACAAGGCATTTCCGCACTTCAAATGTAGTTCCGGCCTTCTAGAAATTGCCACGCGTCGACAACTAGCGACAGTTGGCAGATTTGCGCTGATTTTGGCACATGGGCGGCTCGTCCACATTTGAAATGCGGACAAGGTACGTCTGCATTTCAAATGCGGACAAGGCACATCCGCATTTCAAATGCGGACACGGAAATTTTGCTTATAAATAGGCCACCCCCCCCCCCCCCCCCCCCCAATGTTTGCAAGGCTTTTCACGCCCTGCCGACCCCCTGCCTTTCTGCAACCTCCATTACCATCTTCAACCCATCCAAGCCCTTTTTTAATACCAAAAATACCCCTAGATCCCTCTCTTTCTTTGTTTCCTCTCATTTCTGCTCACAAAAAGAACCAAGAGAGGTGATTTTTGGAGCCACAGAGGAGTTCAAATCTGCTATTAGGACATCAAATGGGACTTCCACCTTGCTAGGAAAAGAGGTAATATCAAGGTGAGAAAGATTGTTGCATTTTCTTCAATATATGTTAAAATAAAGATTTTCTAAGTACGTTCCCCTTTTGATTGTTTTGAATTGGTTTTTTTTATTGCCTTTTACTTATTGTTTTGCTTCTCCTCTTCATACTATTGGAGTCTCCCCATGGTAAGGGGGAGACTCCACGCAAAAGTGGGAAGAAAAGGTAGCCTTTGTTGAATGAAGTGAAACAAAGGAAGGAGAGGTTTCCTTTTATTTCAATCTAGACCTATTTCTTGTTGTGCTGACTTGTTTATTAAATAAGGGTCTTGTCCTCTTTGTACTATCTATTGTACCCTAATCAACCTACCCCTCTCTCCTTTCTTATTTAAGTTTACTCGTTTGCATGGTCTATGCTTGTCTTTGGCATTCCTAGTTTATTTTCAAGATCTTCCATCTTGCATGCTCGGTCCCGCACTTACTTTGATTAGCACACACGCGTATGCTATTTGTGGTACTCGCATGCTCTTGCACCTCATTTGTATATTTGCATGTTGTAGCACTTATATGCATGTAACTTGCATCACTGCATGCCACTTCTTGCATGTCATGTGTCGCATATGTGCATAAACCATGTTGTATAGGCATACCGATCATGTCACCAAGGTGCGATGAGATGTTATCTCACTCTCTTTCAAGCCATGCTTCCATGAAATACTTGAATGATTATATGTCTGCATGTTTAGTATAACTTAGCATTGCATCTGTATGCTTGTGAATGGCTTACGCGGAGGCTGATGGGTTGAGATCTTTTCCCTTTGCGGAACACCATGAAAGGAGGCTTGTTTGAAGCCAAAGGAAGGCATTTGCTTCACTGTGGAGGTGTTGGGAACCCCAGTAGAAGTCGGCGAGCACCCTAAGAGAGCAGACGATCCGGATCTGGTTGGCGTCGCGACCATTTTTCGGAAACCGAGTCGAACCGCATTTGATATGCGGTTCAACCTTGTTCGCATTTCATATATGGTCAGGCTTGAACAGCATTCCATATGCGGTCAATTTTTGTAATTAATTAAAAAGCAGTCTTTTGGATCCGGTGGGACCCAATCCGACCCGTTTTGGCAATATCTGAATCCTGTGGGCTTTTTGGGTCACCCCAAGCCCATTTTGAGACCATGGGCCTATCCAAGCCCACCAAGGCTTTGTGGGCCCTCCAACGGGGCCCACATCCAATTCGGCCCAAACAAGGCCCGTTTTCAATAAATGGGCCAAAGGCCACCTGATTAATTGCCCGTGGGCCAAGTCCAAGCCCACTGGACCCCATAAAAATCTGAACCAACTTAAGCTTGCATGTTTTAACCAATTTTTTAAACCAAAAGTAACCAAAGCCAACAAGGGTTACCCAATAACCTGAACTCGGCCATGGGCTCAAGCCCAACTTGGATTTCAATGGGCCTTCCAATAGGGCCCGTTCCCGACCCACTTAACCAGGAAATAAAAAAGATAAAATCAAATAAAAGGAGACCTACACCACCTTCAGTAGTCCCCACCAGACTAAATAAATTACATGCTGGCTTAGGAAATTGGGTGAGAATTAAGTTGATTCGAACCAGGGAGACCCGAGGGACCCGTCAAATCGAGGGGGGGGGGGGCCAGGGTGTCTTCAGACTTCCCTGGATGTAACCGAGAACTTAGCCAGGATCTCTAATAAGCTGTAGACCAGAAAATTTAGGCCTGGATAGACGCCCCATGTGTCTACCTGCACCTCTCAGGTAGTGGCGACTCCCAAATGTCCTGAGGCTCACTGTACGAAAATTATTGAAATTGACCGGGCTAAAGCAAAAGCGATTATTGAAATGCCACCACCCAGAACAGAGAAAGAAGTTAGGGGTTTTCTTGGAAGAATTTAGTACATCAGTAGTTCATAGCACAGCTCACTGCCATATGTGAACCAATTTTCAAGCTACTAAGAAAGAACAACCCAACGGTCTGGAATGTTGATTGCCAACAGGCCTTTGATAAGATAAAAGAATATTTGCTGAACTCACCTATTTTAGTGTCACTACCTCCGGGAAGACCACTGATTCTGTACTTGTCAGTTTTGGAAACATTGATGGGGTGTGTTTTGGGACAGCATGATGAGATTGGAAAAAAGGAAAGGGCAATTTACTATCTGAGTAAGAAGTTCACAGAATATGAAGCGAAGTATTCCCCTTTGGAAAAGACCTATTGTGCTTTAGTGTGGGCTACTCAAAGATTGAGGCATTACTTCCTCAGTCATTCTACATTATTGATATCCCGAATGGATCGTCTGAAGTACCTGTTTGAGAAACCGGCACTAACTAGTAAAACGACAAAGTGGCAGCTCTTGCTTTTTGAATTTGATCTCAAGTATATCACTCAAAAGGCAATTAAAGGTCAAGCAATTGCTGATCACTTAGCTGAACACCCCTTACCAGACTATCAGCTTTTAAAGTCTAATTTTCTTGATGAGGCAGTTTTGTTTACTGAAGAAGAGGAAAGTGAAAGCTCCTAGCAGATGTTCGTTGACGGGACCGCAAACATGAATGGAAACGGAATTGGGGCAGTTTTGGGAAAATCGGATGGTTCACATATCCTAATCGCAGTAAAGCTGAGATTTCAGTGCACAAACAACATTGCAGAGTATGAGGCATGTATAATCGGGCTGCAAGCTGCCCTAGACCATGAGGCAGAGGAACTTGGCATATATGGAGATTCGAGTCTTATCATCTTCCAAACAACCGGTGAATGGAAAACCAAAGATCACAAATTGATCCTATATCACCAGTATTTGGAAGATATGAGCACCAAATTTACTCGAATTTCCTTCAACTATATGCCAAGAGCCAAGAATCAGTTTGTGGATGCTTTAGCGACATTGGCTTCAATGATCAGTATTCCAGAAAGAGTAGATATCAAACCACTGGAAATTGAAGTCAGAGATGAACCGGCTTACTGTATTGTTTTAGCGACATTGGCTAGGTTAATATGTCTCACTGAGTACACAGTGGAACACGCGTGTGTGGACAAGGAATTACAACTAACAAGGAACAATCCCTTCCACTACCTAGCTCCTAAATGGATCCATATAGTGCTATGCCTACTAGATTCTAAAACCAAAACCAATTCAAGAAATCTAGCACGTACAACTCAACATCACAACCTCGAACATATCATCCCGAGTACATGGGGCAAAACATATACCTAAGTACATGGGCATCACAAACCGTCTCCAAGTACAGGGAGGAAAACCAATTCGAAAACAAGAATCCAATCATTCGAAATCATTTTTAAATCCTTTTTCCAGAAAATTCACATAGAACCATCTCGGTGCAATTCTTTCCAAAATCATGTCATAAAATTCTCAAAACACCTTTTGGATGAGTGGAATAGTCTTAGGATCCCTAATAAGGTCACTATACCAAAAATCAATCGATTTCGAGACAAACAGTTTTGGACTTCAAAAATATTCTAAGTCTGGTTTAAAAAGTTGACTTTTGGGTATATAATTTTTCTAGACAAATCCACGAGGAGTTTCGGGCTCAAATGCTGGTTATAGTCTAATGAAGGGTAAACAAAACTTCTGGAATTTTATGGGCTTCTGAATCATTCATCTTGGTATCAAACTCAAAATGGGATTTCTGATAAAAATCGGGAAAACTGGGAATTTAGGCATGATCTGGAAAGTTGACTTTTTATTGGTTGGGAATTGGGCCTTGGAAGTATTTTTATTGGTTCCAAATTTGGGGGGGGGGGGGGGTAAAACCTTATTTACATGTAAAGACTTAAGTAAATGGAGCAATAAATACACAGGACATTTACTTAAATGTCTTTCAGGTGAATAAAGGTGCTGTATAGGAGGCTCGGGCTATTTGGAAAAGGGTTGGAGAAGAAAAAGGGATGAAAAACTATCAAAAATGCGTTTTCTGGTTAGAGCGCCTAAGATCGCTCAAGACTGCCTGGGCGATCTAGGGTAGGTGGTAGTTTAAATTAGAGCACCAACTGCTTGTCAATAAGCGGTCGTCGGTGATCTAAACCATTTGTACTAGCGCCGAGGATCGCCGAGCACATAGAGGTCGGCGGTCCCCTGAAATCGGCCAAACAGTGTACCAAAACTCAATTTTTCATGTTCTAATCAGTTCTAGCATACATATAACATCTCTACTATGCTAAATACAACCCAAAATCATGCAACACAATCGATTAACCTCAAGAACACAAAACGAAATGAAAAATCGGTGCTACCTACCTGGAATCGCAAAAATCCACACGCACAGCCCTCTTTTTCTTTCTCTCTTCCTCTCCTTCCCTTCTTCTCCTTCTTCGCTTCTTCTCGTCTGTTTCTCTTCTTCTCCCTGCGCCCCTTTCTCCCATTTCCGCTGGATGACGAATGGAATAGAACCCTCGGGTTCTTTGCTCAACTGATATATTTATATATATAACCCCATTTAAACCTATCAAACCGAACCAATTAAACCTATTAAACTGAATGCCCACTAAACCAACCCACTATTTCATTTCAACCAATAAACGTAAACCATTAGACCATTAAATCCCCAACTAAACTACTTAAACAATTAATCAATTAAACCATCCAATCCCTAAATCAATTAAACCAACCCAAGAAAATATTCTTTCTTTAATTAAAATAACCCAACCAGACCGAACCAAACCCAATTAAACCTTTTTAAAATTTGAACCCAAATCAATAAACCAATTTACACCCAAACCAACTAAACTGAATTCAATCACTAAACTGGTACACTTGAACTGAACCGACCCACTAAAATCAACCCAGAATCACTAGACCCAAAATCAAACCAGACCACCTTTTCGTTTAAAAATTTGATTTAATTAATCTCATTAAATCCTTTAATCCCCTATTTACCCTAAATTAAAATTTCTTTAAAATCTAGGGTCTTACATCACAAGTAGCCCATTGCCTTACCCGAGTCAATCTTGGGCCAAGCCCTCTTTCAGTTCTCATGGATTCTGGGCCACTGCCCTCCATTCAATACATCACTATCAATGGGCCACTGCCCTTTCATCTCATATTACAAGTAACGGGCCATTGCCCTTAATATCATCCAATTTAACACGGGCCAATGCCCTTCATACAATATGCCAAATACTGGGCCGAAGCCCTTCATATCATGTGTGGTGCACTCTGTAGACACCCCAAATTGCACTGTCAAAATGATCAATAATGATCAAAAATCATTATCTCCTTGAAAGCCAGCACAAAAATTGAAGAAAATAAGTTTTTACCTGTATCCGGCAACTCAAGCCGGATACAAGTACTCCTCTTTGTATCTGGTGGAACATACCGGATACAAGAGATCTTAGTGTATCCGGCATTATATGCCGGATACCTTAAAGCCCTCGTATATTCGGCCTGATATGCCGGATACTTAAGTTTTGCTCAAAATTAGGGTTTTTCGAGAGCTTTTCACTTTTACCATCATATCCCTCATTAAATGAGTGGAAATCTCGGAAATGGCCTTAGGGTTAAGGTTGGTGGGCTATAGACATTATGTTGTGTCTACCATTCTCACCAACCCTAACCCTAGCCTTTGCCTATAAATAGGAGGCTCCTCCTTAAGCAAATGGCCATTTAACTCTTGGTTTGAATTCTTGCCAAGGAGAGCTCCAAGAGAAGAGGGAAACCGCTGTGGGATCGCTTCTAGAACCCAGGTAAGCCTCAAACTTTTCTTTTATTTTCTGTTTTTACATTCCTAGATCTAAATCTCTTCTTCTACCTTTCTGTAGAATAAGGCCTTTCTATGTGTGTGAAAACCCTTCCCCGGCTCAAAGTATCTCGAGACTCCCCCTAGCCGTAAAACGTGAAGTTGGGATCTAGGAGAAACGAGACTGGGGATTGACCCTAGTACTAGAACCCTATCTTGCATAAGCCTTCTGAATCTATGTAAACCGTTCTATATTCAAAGTACCCCATGATTATCTTGAAGAACCGTGTTTAACGGGGAGAGAGAACAAAGGGAAACGATAATGGAACGGAACCCTAGGTTGTTTTAGAACCTTATTTTGATGAATATGTATGCATGCTATATTGTTATATTGATCTTGTATGATTTTTCACACTTACACATACATAGCACTATTTTGGCGGGATAGGCTCACATTTGGGGATTTATTACATTCATTGTGATAAATCACAAATAAATGGCCTCAATCAATTCTGGAATGTTTTTAAATGATTTTTAAAGGTTTTGGATTCATCTTGCACGAATCACACACACTTTATCACAGTTTTGAGTTGGTTTTGTTCAAAAAGGGCCTAACTTGACAGCACCTGTACCCTTACTTCGGACGCTCATAACTTCATCGTCCGGATAAATTTTGGAGCGATTCTAGAACCATGGGAAAGGTGAGGCTGTCTAGTTTATGTCCATCAAATTTCATTAATTTCTATCAAGCATATTTTTGACACCTCTCTGTCGAAGTTGATTGGACAGTTTAGGTTTAAATACGGAACTTGTCATTTCGACGGAGCGCCATGTGTTCGTTTTAAGTCCGATTCGAATGATTTTTGTTTCTGGGCACTCCTTTATGAGTCTATTTTCAAATTCAATTGGTTTTATAATTTTTTGACTCCATTTGAATTATTGGTAACGGATTTACTCAGAACTGTTCATCAGTACTTTTCTGTGTAAATTTGTGATCTTCGGGGCCTGTTCGGGAGACCACCCAAGGCACATCCGAAGGAATTTTTGTATGAGGTTAGTTTCTTTGGAAAGATGGCCATACAGACTTCAATCACACCAAATTTCACGGATTTCTATGGAGTAGATTTATCTAGGTGATTTTACAAAGTTGCCTACTTGCTACTTTTGATTTTCTCCGGCAGCAACTTTAAAAGAGCCATAACTCTTAGGATTTCAACCGGAATTAATTGAAATTTTTCATGAGACTATTGTTTACCCTAATCTTTCAAATGAATTTGGTTTGATTTGATTTAAAATTGGATTTGATTAATTTCAGGAGAAATGGCCTTACTTTTTACCAAATTTCCCGGATTTGCCTCAACTTGGTTTTGTGCAACTTTTGCTGTGATTTCCATCTTTTTGTGATATTTCAGAAGTGATATTAACATAAAAGAAGATCTGGAATTCATTTGGATTTTCATGTGAAGATATCATATATTTGTCATTTTTCAAGGTTTTCATGATTTTTAGCAAGCTTTCTATTTTCTTTTAGCATGAACAAACACTTGGCAACCACTTCGTGTGGATGAATGGGGGTGCTTAACACCTTCCCCCATTCATAATCTAATCTCCTTACCCATCTCTGGATTTGATTTTCAAGTAGGGTTATTTTTACCTTAGAATTGGCATTTTTGCACTTTTTGCTTATTTTTTAAACTTTTGGTGTCCATTCACACCCAAAATCTGAATGGTGGCGACTCTCCCAATTTTTACCTTGAGCCCCGTTTGTTGACGGAGGGGAAATCATCCCGGTGATTTTTCCCATGTCTCACACACTCCCAATGAAGCTCAATTGTAAAAGTCTAACTTTTCAAAAAATTCTACATTTCATTGCTCACTTAAGCAACCTATGCCTCAAATCTTTGAAATCACGTACAACTTGGTTTTGGATCTTGGTTTCAACTTCCAAGGGTTGTTTAGAAGGTGTTTGAAGTAACGGAATCAAGTTATCCTACTTCTATAGGAATCTGGGACAGAAACTCTCTAGAAGACCTTCTTTAGCAAAACGTACCCAAAATCCTTGTTATTTGGAATTTTGAGATATTTCTAATTGGAACACTTCATAGACACCTAAATCTCACTTATACATGGGTTGGATTTGAATAAAAACAATTGGTAGTTTGATCTGGGCTAAAAATCACATTTTTGGAAATTCTGGACAGGGCGCTCGATGGGTCACTCGAGCTTGCTTCGAGCGGCTGGAAAATAGCTCTCGGGTTCTCTGTTTCAAGCAAGTCTCTCAAATAGTCGCTCGAGCGGTGATGCCTTAAGTCTTTACCTAAAACGGCCGCTCGATATCGTGCTCGAGCGGTGGTTCAGGCGACTGTGCTTCTTGACAGTTTGCGAAATCCGAACTTTTGGGATTTCGAGGTTTTCTCAAATCTCACTAGTTTTTGGTGTTTTTAGCCTCTAAATTGCTCCTAACATGTGTAGTTATCTACTCCCTACAAGACCCCTAAAAGAAAACACCTCTGTTTGTACAAATAACCCATTTCATATCTCAAACCCTAGGTTTCTCACTTACATACGAAAATGGCTGAAACTTGAAATATTGGTGAGAGGGGTGTTGCTTACCTCTTGCAATCGATTAAGCAAACCTTCTAGCTCCTATTCCAAGCCACGAACAGCACCTTGTAGGCTTCTTGGTTGATTCCTCTACAATCTCCAACCAAAGCTCCCAAACGAAAATGCCCTTCTTTGGTGTTCTTCTTCTTCTTCCTTGGTAGCAACGGTGTAACGCCCCGGATGTAACGCCTCGGATCCGTGTTGTTCATTAAAGATATAACACGTCTCACGGAGGTTAGGCAAGGATCGTTAATCAATTTATGATCGCTGGATAATCATACATCTATACCCTGACAGAGTGCGCATTTCCATTTATGCAAAATTGTAACATTTAAACTGAACTGGAATCATATGGTTCATCCCCAATTAACTTTAATACATCTCAATTAATTTAAGTTCTCAAATTCAGAACAGATAACCTACAAGTCTAAGGAAGGTAATAGTAGTCTTCCTCCCTATATGCCTCAGCAGGATCTACCCCAGTATTCGCCTCACCACGAGTATCTGAAAAACAGAACAACAACAGAGTGAGATACGAATATCTCAGCGAGTAGCACATGCATGCAGAAATAGTTGATCACATTTTAAAACTATGCATCGACAACAATACAATACGTTTAAACAACCAACATCAATTTCCCAAGTTCAAATCAAACAAATCACATCTCAGTTAAGTACGATAACACATCGATTGTTCAATGTCATGACTATCGTTTAGTTGATAAATTAAGCATGCCAAGTAGACACTCCACACCTCCATGTACATAGTTCCGGCCTACTCAGGGTTTCGGATACTCTGAAATGACGGCCTACTCAGGTTTCGTCATCCAATGCAGGCCTACTCCTCGGGTTTCTGCATTGACAACCAGGCCTACTCAGGGTTTCTGGCTGCTCTACACCGGTCGTGGCAACACACAAGGCCATGCAATTCCAACAACCAACAATAACATCACATTACTAAGCTTAAACATCTGGATCCAGGACAAGCTAGACCAAAACAGTAAACATCGTATAAATCTCGATTTCAATATCAAAACAAAACCATTCATTCCACATCATGTAATTCCTCATCACAATTCATCACCTGTCCCTCTGGACCAAGCAGTACCTCAAGTACATTCAGTATTTTCTCATTTCCATAACACAAGTCATATGAAAGTAAAACTCAATCCATTCATACCAAAGAAAACCTTTCAATACGTATAAAGTTTCCAACAAGTGAAACCAGAAATACAAGAACTTCTCAATCAAAACAGTGTATAGAACAAGGAAAAGTAACTGGTAACTCTTACTAGTTTGGTGTCCGGCACAATACTCATAAGCAACCTAAACTCAACTTAAAACTCATAAGATGTTCACAAATTTTCCTCTATTAATTTCATAGGCAAAATGGTTTCCCAGGTTCCTAACCAAGTGAATAGTGAAGTGGTTTAACCCCTAAGTAATGCAAATACTCTTGGTCAAATCAGAACTTCCATTTCAGTAAGCAAAATAGGGTGTGCGCTCACTTCCTGAGGTGGGCGTGAGGTGAGCGCCGGTCGGCGGTGAAGAAACAGTCAAAAATGGACCTACCGCTCACTCGACGCTAGGTGAGCGTGAGGTGAGCGCGAGACGAGCGTGAGGTGGGTGCGAGATTCGCGCGAGATGGGCGCAAGGTTTTCTACTTCGCGCGAGATGAGCGCCAGCCGGGCGTGAGCTCGGCGGTAGGTAGTGTTAAACAGGGCGCCTACCTCTGAGGTGAGCGCGAGGTGAGCGGATACCCCCTGTGATTTTCATTTCTCTGTTATTTCGAGATCTACATGACTGGCCGGTTTGTGTAACTCTGTAATTGTTCTACTACACTCCTAATACTCCCAGAAGACTTCCCAACCATATTTGGAATTAATCTAAACACTTTCATTTTTAAATATAAAACTCAATCCGGAGACTCTTCAAGTAATTTCCCGAAACCCAGAAAAACCAGCAAACTCATACCATCACTTAATATATAAACCATGCATCAGAATAAGCTTGAGAGAAACATAAAACACAAAACCCAGTTGTAAAACCGTGCTACTCACCTGAAATCGCTTATTCCGGAATTCCCAAAACCTCGGCCGATCACCACTTCGGCCACGCACGCGAAGGAAAATCTCTCCAAACCAAACTTCTCAAGCAGTGAGAGTTAACCCACTGAAATTCAACTCCGAACTCCTTCTTTTAGCCCTTGCGATTTCTGGTCCTTCACGAACAGAAACCCTAGTCGCCACTCCAGCCGATTCTCCCGAGCTCCAAGTATCAGACTAACAAATAAATGTTTCCGTAAGTATGATAAGCGCATTCTCATAACCCCGAAACCCTACTTACCATTTTTAGTACACTTACTTGATACATACGCCGCTCGAATACTCTCCCATTTCCTTGATCCTATGCATGCTCGCCCACCGGAGATACTACATGTTCCGCATCCATTTACGTTAATAATCACATAACTATACTTTAATAGTAACAATGATAATACTACGATTTTTCGGAAAAATGGCTATATAACGCCTGTACATACGAGTATGGGCTAAGCCCTCAAACCACAAAATAACCTGATAAACACAGTTTATACATCAGAATAAATAACTAAATAAATAAATAAATAACTCACAAAAATCAGGGTCTTACAAACGGTTTCTTCAAATGGGTTTGAAAGTGAATGGAAGTGATGAGGGAGAGAGAATGAAGAGAAGAAATCAAAGGGAAGAAGAAATGAGAGTGGGAGAAGAGAAGAGATGAAGAGAGAAAGAGAATGGGAGATGGTTTGGTCGAATGGGTGGGGCTTCCCTTGAGTTTCCTTCACTTAAGCAAAAATCCTCTCACAAGACACCAAGTTTTACAGTTTTGGCACTCCACCTATTGCACACAACAAGCACTTAAACTTAGCTATTTTCCCATCACTAAAATAATTGCCCAATAACTTAGGGATTTCTCAGATAAGAGAAGGCTCACCTTTATACATCACTGATGAGCCGGGGTTTAGCCCCTTTGACTGGCTTCAAGCTTGGGCTTCTCCAACTTCATCTACATAACACATTCACTGATTAGGATGTGCTAAGGGTGTTGGAATTGGGGTTTCACATAGGAACTCCCATTTTAAGCACCTCATTTTTGCACCCCTCTAAAAAGCCTGAAAGCAAAAACCTAAAAGACAGGTCTAACCCTTAAGAGCAAAAGATGACTTTCCATCTGAGTCTAAATTGATTGCTATACCCTATCCCAATGGGTAGAGCATCCCGATACGGTTCCAACGCAATTAAGTTTGCATGAATCAGAGCTCGGATGAGAAAGATATGAGCAAAACAGTCCCAGGGGCAAAACAGTCAAAGTTAAAATATCTTAATTAAACTAATTAAGATAAATGGGAAATAATAAAATTGGGAGAAGTCTAATTCATCCGAGTGGGCGGTTGAGTCACCTCAGCCGTCAACTCAACAAAAAAATGGGGAGAAAAAGGGCAAATGGCGCCGAAAAGTCAACCGCACATACAGTATGATTGCGTGGCGCGTCAGACCAATTTGTCCCCTCATAATTACTAAAAAGACAAGGACAAAACCGTACATAACCTGCGGTTTTCACCAAAACCGCACGGTATGTGCTGTTACTGTTCATTTTAGGTAAAAGCGCTCTGAGTATGCGGTTTTGTCCCTGTTTGCTATAAAAGGCAAGTTCAGACAGTGGGACAGAAGAGGCTGGTCTTTTCTGTTTCTCCTCCTCCTCCCTTGCTCCTTGAACCTCCAAATCCCCTCTTCCTCACCTATCTTTGCTTCCCACACCTCCCAAACCCAATCCCAAGACCTTCTAAGCCCTCCATCATTCTTCCCTATCTCAAGAACTTGGAAAGGAAGGATTGCTGTTGCTGCTATCAAAGAGGTGTTGTCCAGCACTTGGTTTTTGCTTCAAAAGAGGTCTCCACACTATACAAGGGTTCCAAAGCCACAAGGTATTGATCCCTATGACATTGTACATTACATATGCGAGCATGAATGAATTTTGTGATGATTAGGAAGTTTTTACTCTTCTCATGTTCAGATCAGTTTTCTTGAGTGATTTGCATGTATCTTGCCCTTGCTTGCATAACATGTATGTCTCCTAAGGTATGGGAGACTTTATGTACGATTCCATGTGAGGATGAGGGGGTTTGTCACTTTGTTTTCGGCCATCGAAGCTGCTGTCCTGCGATTTTTCCTTGTCATTTGGAGAGGGAGTATATTCCCTCATGATGATCTTCTCATGCACCCCACTGTAATCCCCCCTAGCCCCTTTTAGCTTGCTGTTTTAAGCTATTTTAAACACCTCCTTCTCCCTTTACCAGTTACTGTTTTCAGCATGCTCATGCACCCTACAATAGGCAATGCCCCCATCAAAGTATGTCTAGGTTGGCTTATTTCGCATGCTTGAGTTACTGTTTTCTTTTCTGATTTAAGGAGACCAAAATAAGGGTGTTTGGCCCCTGTTCATGTGTTGGACTCAGCATATGAGGACGAATAGGGAAGGCCTGCCATCCTTCTTTAGTTCAGCACCTTGACCATAGTAGCTGTGCCCCCTTCCCCCTAGTACGGCTGCTGTTTCCAACAGGTCTACCCTTCATTAACCTAGCCCAAGCACCATGCATAAGGGCAGCCTCACACCTAATCTCCATGTGATTCCCCATCTCTACTTAGCATGTTTTGCCCTTTATTTGCTGCTGCTCCCCTGTACTTACAACTAGATTCCTTTTATTCATCTCATGTTTGTTTGCTGTGATACCCTGTGATGTGCCATTGATTTATGTTAAGTAAAGCATGTTTCCTTTACTTCCTAACTCCTTGTTGTAATATATGTGGGATGCTGTTGGTGACAATAGCAGCTCCCACTTACCCCTTTTGCTGTTCTACACCGGTTAGCATGTACATCCCATTTCCCAATAGCATGTTCAGACCTTTCTCACCATATGCAAGACGCCTACAGCTTGTGTTCTCATGCTAAAGTAGTAGTTATGCATGCACATGCCCCTCTGTTATCATGCCCCCCTTTGAACATTTAGGCTACCATTTTAGTGTGTCAATATGCTCTCCAGTAAGCCATTGTTTGTATGTTACTTGTGGGGGTCTTGTTCGCTAATCCCCTTTGCTATCCCAGCATGTGTTTTCCTGTGTTTTATTTTGGTTGCATTCGATATTTGCTTCGTTGTTTGTGCACACACTCATCAGCCTTATCATGCATACTAGGCAGCTCCCCAAAGCCCCCATGAAGAATTCCCGTTTGGGCTTTCAGTGCCAAAACCGCATACCCAAAGCGGTTCACCCCTGAACCGCATACACAGAGCGGTTCGCCCCTAAATCGCACTTGTTCTGCGGTCAAAGCCCAGTGAAACCACCAATCTTTGAATAATTGAGCAACCCTCAAACCAAATAACCAAATCCAATAAGCTGGGTTATTCAACATAACCCCGAATGAGAATTGGGCTTGACCTAAGCCCTCTTTGGTATCCAATGGGCTTCCAACGGGGCCCACATCAGGCCAACATCACTTGGATAAAAAGATAAAAATCAATTAAAATAAAAGGGACCCACACCTTTGAAGGTCCCATTCAGACTTAAGAAAGTGACATTCTGCTGTAGGACATAAGGGTGAGTTGAACTAAAGTTGACTCGAACCAGGGAAGCACATGGGACCCGTCAACCGACAGGGCGGACTGGGGTGTCTATCGACTTCCCCGGACCGTAATCGAGACCTTAACTAGAATCTCAAGCCGCAAACCAAAGCATATATCCTTAGGGCACCCAGGTGTCTGCCTGCACCCCATCAGGCAGTGGCGACTCCTAAACCCCCCATTCCCTCGCACCTTTCATCACGCACCCCCGCCTCGCGTCGCGCATCTCATCAGGACGTGCGCACACCCATGTATCATCTTCAAACTGGCTAGGAACTCCATGGTATCTCATGTAGAAGGCGAAGAAATGTCTCGATGGCTCAAAGAAGAAAGAACTCTCCAAGCTTAGAATTAGGGTTTTAATCTCTCAAAAGTATCTCTATGGTTGTGCATAAGTGTAGCGTGCCGGATCCGGATATATTTCTCATGAATAATCCAACCCCGAAGTGCTAACTCTATGACCCAAAACAATATAAAAATCTAGAATTAATAATGATTTCATATCGGAGTATGCCAAATTTAAAACAAATTCCAAATATTTGAATAATAGCAGAAAACTTCAAAATAAACTCTCAATTGTATATACATCAATTTGAATATGAAAAGGCAACTACAAATCTCAACTCACTATCATAATGACAATCCTCCAATTTGAACTAAAAGTCAACCTAAACATTTAACCAACCATTATACAAGAATAATAATTCCACAAACTACAAAGCATTATTCTAAACCAACAGCTATACCCCCAAGAATCCTCACTGTTCGTCTTCTCCAAGCATATCTGAAAATAAAACATTAAAAACACAGGATGAGATATAAAATCCTAGTAAGTAGCAACTATAAGCACCTCATTTTTGCACCCCTCTAAATGCCAGAAATGAAAACCCTAAGAAACAGGTCAAACCCTAGGGAACTGAAATTGACGTTCTGATCAAGCTTGAATTGGTTGCCATACCCTATCTCAATGGATAGGAAATCCTGACACAGTTACAACGCAACTGAGTTTGCCAGAATCAGAGTCCAGATGAAGGAGATATGACCAGAACAACCCCAAGGGCAAAACTATTAATAAATGTAGAAATTCTGTCCACGTGGCGAATGTGCAAGCCACTTTTGCCAAATGGCAAATTAAAGGGCTAAAGGATGAAATAGGGAAAAGACAAAACACAAAAAGAAAATATCTTAATTAAAATATATTATTTTAACTAATTAATTAATTAATTAAATAAAAAAATCAATTCTCTCATTTATGAGGAATCATGAAAAATCTAAACATCATCTCAAACAAATTGGAGAGAGAAAATTCGAATCTAAAAGATTTAAAAAAAAAACCAAAATTTAATTTCGGTTATACATAAAAACATGTATAACTGAAATAAATTTTGGTTCTCAGATTTTGTCCTAGATTTTTGTGTGAGGATTCTCTACATGAATCTCTAACACAAATTTCTCTAATTGGATGTTAAGGTGACCGAAATTTAATTTCGGTCACAAGTGTTTTGTATATAACCGAAATTTTATTTCAGTTATACACAAAAATAGCATAACGGAACTGTGTTTTCGGTTATGCTATTTGTGTCTATAAAAGCTAAAAATCAGCTCATTTCAAAGGGTTGAGCAATTTTTAACTCTTCTAAACTCTCCCTCACAACGGAAACAGTGCATAGGCTAACCTGGTGGACACACCATAATGGTACCCCTATGGCAATCTATGCTCACATGGTGTCTAAACAGCCAATCGATGCCTAAAATCACATTGAACTCCCCAAATCTCAACTCCACCAAGTCTCCCGGCAACTCCAGAGAACCCAACCTGATCATGCAATCTCTAAACATAGTCTGTACTCTAGTAGCCTCACCCAATGGTGTGTGCACAATCAGCTCGGACTCAAGTGTGGCAGGAATCATATAAATACGATGTGCACAACATGGTGTAATAAATGACGTGAAGCACCAGAGTCAAACAAACAGATAGCAGATCTACCATGTATGAAAAGAATACCTCCGACAAGTTGCGGGGCATCCGGCTCCTCCGCACAAGCCTCCTCAGTAAACCCTCCCTCTGGCTCATCCTCTTGAGCTGCTACTGCATACACTCTTGTTTGCTGAAGGCGTGGAGGTGGTGCCTGTTGTCTCTGTAGTGCTGGCCTCCCCTAAAATCCACCCCTGCCTTGGCCCTGAGGCCTTTGTACTGCTGGCACTGGTGGTACCAGCCTAGGTAACTAGAATCTAGAAGCCTCGGCCGATTGGGTATCAGTAGGTGTCATAAGGGCCGGCTTCAATAGCTGGTAGGTGGTCAGATGTGGGCACACCGCCACTCGGTGACCATGCTAGCCACATCTGAAACATGCACCCGGAGGTGCTACACACGGCCCGAGTATGTGGAACCGACCGCATCTGAAACACCCCCCTAAGATCCTCTTTTCTCCCTGATCTTCAGGTCACCCAACTCCTCTAGCATCAACCCTCTGTCTCTTGTCCCTATCCGGGACCCTCCGCTGCTCTGCAGACCCAGACTGCTCTCTCCCTCTACTCTGCTCAGACCCCGAGTCACAGATCTCCCTCTCTGTTCTAAGAGATCTACTCACCAGATCAGCATACTTGATGCACATCAATACCGATACCATACGCCTAATGTTTGGTCTCAGCCCTCCCTCAAAATGCTGAGTCCGCCTCTGCTCATCATGTACAATGTGGGGAGCAAATCTGGACAATGCTGCGTATCGAGCCTCATACTGGGCGACAGTTTAAGTCCCCTAAGATATATCCATGAGCTCCCTCTCTTTCTGCAGCCTCACCTCTGCCGTGAAATACTACTCATAAAATGCCCGCCTGAATCCATCCCAGGTCATCGGAACTCAATCTATAGCCTGCCTCCTCAGAGACTGCCACCAATGTTGGGCCTCGCCGTCCAAGGTAAAAGTGGCCAATCTCACCTTCCGATCCTCGGAACAAGCCATAGTGTCAAACATCCTCTCCACTCGGGCCACCCAACTCTCGGCCTCCATGGGATCAGGCTCTCCACAAAAAGGTGGAGTAGTCAGCCTCCTGAACTAATCTATGTCCCTCAAGGATAACTCATCACCATCCCTCCGTTGCGCAACTCCAGCTCCTAGCCCCTGTCGATCCCTCGACTGACTCATACGCTCCTCCCTCTACATAGCAAGGAGGTGAGTGAGTGAGCCAACAGTAGCCCAGATATCTCCAATGGGAGGTGGAACCCCCTGTGGCTACTCATAAGGCTACTCATAATGCTGCTCCTGGTGAGGTGCCTCCTCCTCTGCAATATCAGCAGTCTTTGTTCTCTTGCCTCTACTCGCCATGTCAATCTGCAAACATACCACACCATGTTAGATAAGAACTCTCTTCAAAATCCTTTGGTGCTATCTAGCGTGCACACAGAAACCCCCAAGGTTTTCCTAAAGTCATCCTACTTAGAGATTCCTAATTCCAGCATGCTCTGATACCATCTCTATAATGCCCCGGATCCATGTTGTTCAATAAAGATATAGCATGTCTCACAGAGTGTTAGGTGTGGGCCCAAGACTCATATGATCACTGGTTTAACCATAAGAGTATTTCAAAATCAGAGTGCAACAACTATCTACTAGGAAGCATGGAAAAGTATTTGATTAAAGTGCCATCAAACCACAATCCGGATATCCTTTATTACATTTCCCAAAATCAATCAAGTCAATATTTCAATCAAGAATAAACCTACTAGTCCATGGGATGTAGAAATAATCCTCTTCCCTATAAGTGTCAGTCGGATCTACCCCAGCGGTCGCCTCACCGCGAGTATCTGAAATAAAACAAAAACAGAATGAGTGAGATACGAATATCTCAGTAAGTAGCACATGCATGCAAAATAGTTATCTCGGTTCTAAAATGATGCCATGATAAATAAACGATCAAATGTAATCAGTGAAATCACAATCGAGAAACCAATTTAGCATAATCTCAATAACAGTTTTAAACAAGTGATCAACAACAATCATACAATCACCGAATGATCAATATCATGCCTATCGCTTAGATTGGTTAATCAACATGCCAAGGCAGCATCCACACCTCTATGTACACAGTTCCGGCCTACTCAGGGTTTTGTCATCCAATGCCGGCCTATTCCCTGGGTTTCGGCATTGACAACCAGGCCTACTCAGGGTTTCTGGCTTCTCTACACCAGTCGTGGCAACACACAAGGCCATGTGATTACACCAATAAGCAATAACATTTCATTACTAAGCTTAGACATGGATCAAGAACAAGCTAAACCAATAACAAAGCTCAATTTCCTCGTTTAAACTTAAATTGATAAAATAGCGGGAAAACCCACATACATGTGATAACAATTCATGCATACGTACTGCTCATCATGGGTCCCTTTGGACCATACTACTCCATCATGGAGGTTCCAACCATAAATTTAAATACAACATCAAAAGCCGACCATATAAGATGCAATAGTCCCAAGAATACTTACACTTAAAATCTGCTCCTTCAATAATTTGTAGACAAGTATATGCAGAAACTTAGTTCTTTATTTCACTAACCTCAATGATGTTACTTTTATTCTTTACCAGGATAAGATAGTAGTACTAACTCTCAACCAATCTCAAACATGGAGGATATCTATTTAGAAAGCTAGGAAACAATTATCTGAATCATTAAAATATAATCAGTACATGTAAGATTTAGCTAACCACTTGTGAAATCCTGATTTCCAACAAAAGACTCTAAGTTCTCAATTTATATCTTCATGTATATATATATATAACAACAATTTGATAACCACCAAGACCCTTCACTGTTCATCAATAATCCCTACTTAAGTCTCCAAAGGTAAGTTCCAATTCATTTAAACCAGAACTTCAGATTTGACTTTATCAGCTACTTAGAATTAGCACTTGAGGGGTTGGTGCTAACCTCCAATTCCGGTGTTTAATTCCTCTTAAATTTTAGTGTATGAATTTCTAAGTTTCCAACCACCTACACATCATTTCCAGCACTTTATTAAGCCAATGGAACAATTTAATTGGACCTTGAAACAAATTTTACAAGTTAAAAGGATTTGCCGCAGTTATCTGCGAAGAACACGCCTAGCACTTACCTCCAGGGGGTTGGCGCCAGGTCTAAGAGTTTAGCTGTAGACCAAAATTGAACTGGCGCAAACCTCTTATAGGTTAGTGCCAGGTTAGCCGTGCTTAGCGCCAACTAGATCTTCAACTCAGTGAATTTTCTAAACACTGTTTGGTGAATCCTGACATGTCTGAACACAAATCAATTGCCAACATTGACTCCAAACCCTTCCTATACATCTTAACATACCGATTAACCCTAATTGGAATTAATGCAAACAAAAATCAACTGAAAATCACTCGATCTTCATTAACAGTTTATGAACAGAGGACTCAACTCACACGACTACAACTCAGGTTCCAAATCACATCCATAGGCTAAAAATCGAATAAAACAGGGTGCTACTCACCTGATATTAAGAAACCTCATGATCAATCACTTGCAATCCTTTTCAGATCTCGCACGACAGTAGCTCCAAAATCACCTTCAATTGACGATCGGTTTTCCGATCTCAAATTTCCTACAGACAAATTGTTCCAGATCCAATTATATCTGAATGAACCTGAATCTCACTAACCATTTGTTTACTGATAGTTGGGCTAACATCTCTTACCTGATCTTGCAGCCGATTTGGACAGATTTCAGCAACTTCCGGCAGTTACTACAACTCAGACAGGAGAATCCTCTCCTTCCAAATTAACCTCCAGATGACTCCAAGTGCTCCAACTCACCTTGCCTTCTCTTCTTCCCCAATCGGTTTACACACCAGCCGCAATTCCTCCTTCGACCCAAAATGAGCTAAACCTAGACTTCCCAAACTTGCTGTTACTTATAGTGGTCATTGGCGCTCACTCTTTTTATGCTATGCTGTGTGCTCGCCCACAGCTTTTCCTACATACACAACTCCTTAACCTTGCTCCCGTGATTTCCTTCTTCACCTAATCACATTAATTTACCCCCTTCACTTAAAAGCAATTAAATAACCATATAAAATTATCAACTCAAAATTTTTGTTACCTCTCACCTTAACTTAACCTTCAAAATTTTAGATTCGCGAAATTCCATATTTACTCTTGACTTCGCTTACCTAGATTTTCACCATTAAAATATAATTAAAATTATTGGATAATTCCCACAATAACCTTTATTAGAAACCGGGGTTTTACAGAAGGTTTAGAGTTTTAAATAAGCCAATAATGAGGAGAAGAAAAGAGGGAAATTTCGTGCTTAGATCTGGAGAAAAAGAGGAAGAGGAATAGAGAGAAGAAAAAGAGGTTTCATGAAGGAGTGCTGTAGATGGTCGACCAGCCATGTTCGAACGGAGATCTAGAGAAATCCAGCCGTTTGATCGACCTCAAACTTGGTGTTATGATCTTCCCTCATAGAACTTCAATCTGGACGGTGGAGATTGGATTTGGAGAAGTCTAAAGTGGTGTGATCAAACTCAGAAGATCGTTAGACGATCAGGTTTCTTGGAAGAATGAGTTCATATGTTGAGGCAAGTAGCAAACCCTTTGAAAACTGGAGAAATTGCATGCTTTTCGTGTGGTTTAGATGTTTTATCATGTTGTGTTTTGATTCAGATTTTGTTTTGAAAAGTTGAGAGATTTATAAGTTGGTTTTTGCTTTCGTAGTCTTTTAATGAATCTAGAAAAGTGTTGATTATAAGAGATTTAATTAAGTAGAAAAATCGTAGATCAACTTATAATTACTGAGAACAAGTTAGGAATGTCTTAGATGTAATTTAGAATGAAAGTAAGATGATTAGAGGCAATCTAAAATTATAAAAATTATTGAATACTTCGGAAATCAAAAAACCTAGAAATACAGTGAAAATTGGCCGAGGGCCCAAGTGGCCGCTCGAGCGCAAACGCAGGCGCCTCACTTGTGTATTTTGAGACAGAGTCAAAAAAGAACTTGAAACCCAATGCCTGGTTGACCGCTCGAGTGCCATCGCGAGCAGCTAAGTAGACATTTACTCAATAACAGAAGCCCAACATGCCGCTCGAGCGCCATATCGAATGACCTTTGTCAGAAATTTCTAGATTTTGTAATTCAGGCCCAGATCTAATTTTTAATGATTTTTATTGGAATTCTAAAATTTTAACATTTGTAATTAGGTTAATTTGAGATGTAGGAAGTGGCGAAATTCAATTTGGACAAAAGAATATTAATTTGGGGCGATGAATGTAAAGATGAACTATAAAGGGGTATTATGAAGTAATAAGTGGACTTAACCTATTTAGAATTAGTTTTGGTTAATATACTCTATTCCTAAACTTAACTACAGAGCTAAGATACTCTCTGGATGCACTAAATGACAAAGTTAATAAGTTTTAACACCTTAGGTTTTTTAAAGAGGAGATTTAGGAAATTATTGAGTAAATACTAAGAATAACAACCAACTAGGGGATGAATTTTAATAAACCTTAATATACTGATTGGTAAGCTATCTAACACTTAAATATAAGTAATTTAAGAGTGTTCACATTAATAAATAACTGTTTAGACAATAAATCAAGGAATTGGGCATAATTTGGTAAGATAACATGGTTTAAAGGTTTGGAATAGTGTTTTCAATTTATCTCCGTTTAAATTGATTTTGGTTATTTATATCTTTTTGGGATTTTGTGGTGATTGTGGTTATTTGAATTGACACGTAGGTGTCTCCTCGTATGGAGGTTTATTATTGACATGTATATGTCTCTACGTATGTGGGTTTGTTTTTATCATATATGTGATGTGGCGTATGCCTGGATTATTGACTTCGCATATGCAGTTATTTCATGGCGTATGCATCTTGTTCTCGCGTATGCGGCTATCTCATGGTGTATGCCTTTTTATTCAGTATTGATTTATGCATTATGAAGTTATTAAATGTTTTTGATTGTGAGTTGTGTCTAGCAGGCTTAGCTCTTACACGGATCCATAAAGTAGCTAGTAAATGGAAATTGTTTTCTGGAATTCTTATTTTGTGTCATAGGCATTCCATCATCTCGAGGATGGCACCATTCCAGTATCGGTCAGTTGCTACGTTATCCACTCTGGTATCAGTTGGATCGTATATGCTAACTCATTCCGATATCGGTTGAGTTCTTCCATTGGGTGTTGAATAACCTGTCTGATATCGGTTGGTCCACCTGTAAATCGGTTAGATAGCATATTGACACATGTTTGTAGTAACTCCGTTTACAAATTCTATTAGTCCTGTGATGTCACAGGTGTGGTTTACTGATTGTTATGATTTGTGTATTATTATTATTATTATTATCATTGATCTTGTTTACTCGCATACCTCATTACTTGTTTTGTTAAATTATAGACTGTTTTATAGCATGCATATTGCTTCTTGTAGAGATTTATATCTCACTCCAGTTTTCCCCAATTTTCAGGTATTCTTGGAGAGGTCAACAAGCATTGGGATATTATGTAAAGGGTAGCCAAATAGATGAGAAACAGTAATTAGATCAAATGGTGCTTGTAAATGTTAAAAATTAATTGTAATTGAATATTATTTCATGTTTGCACATTATGACTTTGATAATGAAATTAATGAAAGTTTTAAATTATTCAGGATCTTAGTTGCTTTGGCCCACATACACTAACACCTTGGGTTTGGACAATTAATCCAGAACCAGGGCGTTACATTGCTTGCTGTTAAGGCTTCAAGGAGCTTCCATACCTACCCAAGAGGACTCTCTCTTCTAAGGTGAGCCTCCTCATTTTTCATGTAACATATGCTGAGATTGTAGTGATATGAGCATGCTTCAAGAAGTCTATGACATGAGGCCCATGCATCTCTTAATGTGTCCCTCTTCTTCTTCTTTTTATGGTATTTCTTTTTGTTCTCTTTATCAAAAGAAAACTCCCATGGTAAGGGGAGGTGGTTGATCCAAAAGGGAGAGGAGAAGAGACCATGATAGTTCAACTTAAGGTCTCACCTAAATGACCCCCTTTTCCATGTTCCTTTTCTATTTGTTATAGGGAGAGCATGTTCTCCCTTCCCTCTTCATGTCCAATGTATCCCATAAATCCCCCTTTTCCCTTCTTTATTTGCTTTCTTAATTCTTCTTAGCACTCTTTCTTGATGTTGTTATGTTGCTTCATGAGAATGATTTGCATGCTTTATCATTTCTAACTTACGCACATGAGCATGTATATTACACACATTCATGCACTGACTTGAATGACTCCAAAGCATGCCTTCCTTTGCATAATGTCCCATGAAGGAGTGTGCCAAGTCTCTTCTTTTTGGGCTTTATTATTAGTCCCCATGAATAGTTCATGTTATGCACACACTCACATTTCTTTTCAGCATGTTCATCATGTTCCATTCTTTATATTTCAAGCATTGTTATTTGTGTTGAGTGGATATGAGCATGGTATGGCCGTATGAGACATGGATATAGGTCAACCGGGCCATTCCCTTTCCTCTTCCTATGGAGGGAGGGGGGATCTCATTAGCACAAGAACAGGGACACTTAAGGTCCCTGTTTTATCACTTGAACTTTAGCTCAAGGTGGGGAACAAAGGCCCCAAGCCTTAATCCCCTCTCTTTGATCTAAAAATGAATCAAGATAATTGGATTAGGGTAAACACCCCATCTTTTGAGCTGATTGTTATGTACCACTAATTAATGCCTTGATCTAAGTCAAAAATAATAATAACTCGGATTTGGGGTGTTACACTCAAGTCACAAACCACCTAATAAACAAACATTAGGCACCCAGGTGTCTGCCTGTACCCCATCATGCAGTGGTGACTCCCCTTTTCTCGTTTCCTTTCTCGATCCAGAAAGCACCCGATTCTTTGTGCCTTCACCGGATATCACGCCGGGAACCAATAATCCCCAAAGGAGGCACACACTTATGTGCACATCAGCGTGCAGCTCGCGGATCGACATGTGCACAACAACACATATAAATAAAAACAGTCCAGATGTTGCTATCAAAATACTTTTCATGAGGTATAAGAATTAAATAATAAATCCGGTTAATCACAATCCATAAACAATAATCATTTAACGAATATTTTCCAAAACAAATCAAATCCAAACCATACAGTCAATCTTATCATGAGAATCAATTCAAACCAAATAGTTGAGACATCATAGGACTTGTGAAATATGACCACTTTGAAAAGTCAAGACCTAGTCCAACAATCCAGTTTAAGAACAAACTGCAACATATCCTGCTGTATCATCACCCTTATGGTGGAATATAAGAGACTTCACTCTCATAGTGGAAATGGAATTGCTGTAGCTCATCCCTCATGGAAGGCCTCTCCATCATGGAGGAAATTCATAAAGAAACTAGACTTAATCCAAAAAAAGATAGACAGACTTCACTACTAGCTAAATAATGGATTCATAACAATCTAAGCCTACTAAGTCACAAATAAAACCAAAACATATGGTCTTCATGACTAAAACATAGGTGTAATGCACTCATGGCAAAATAATCAGAATTCGCAGCCCTTATGGCCAAATATTAATGACACATGACCTTCATGGTCAAATTAATATCAATAGTGCCCTCTTGGTAAATCCACTCCCTCATGGAGAAAAATTTATGTTTACTGCCCTCATGGTAAAGATACCCTCCACCATAGAGATAAATAACAAGAAGAACCATCTCTGTAACTCCCCGGATCAGAGTTATATAGTGAAACTGTAACTCATCTCCGAAGGTTAATATATCACACAGGATTGCAATATCAGAGTGAAGGAAAAACATGAACAAAGCAATAACTATAAAATCAGAGTGTACTATAATCCCATCTTAAATATAAAATACCATAACTCAAATCTAACTCACATGAACGAAGCGTACACCCATAGAGTATCGTCCTCTCCAAGATCTAAAAACAAAACAAAATAGAATGGAATGAGATACGAATATCCCAGTAAGCAGCACATGCATGCTCAAATACATTTTTCACAGTTCTAAAACATGATTCAGTTATAAAATATTTATCAGTGACGATAACACGAATAATCCGAATCCATCATGTAAATCAAACAATAATAGATATGAATTTGAGTATTTTGATAGGTTAAGACCTAGCTCCAGACAATCTAGTTTAATTGTAGCCACTCCCTCATGGAAGGCCTCATCGAGTACACGATGGAAACGCATAAAGGAGACTAGCCTTAATCCCAACAAAATAGACAGAATTCATAATAGTAAAATCAATAATATCGATCAGTACTTAATAAGTCACAGCAGGACTCATGAAAATAAGACTACCTTTAACTAAGGTAATATCGATGCTCACTATGCCACCTCCTGGCTTATGTGTGAAGCTGAGTACACAATCATCGTCTTATTGCGGGAGAACGTAACTAGTACAAAGAAGGGTTGGCATGTACTATCCAGTCATAGTTCGAGTACACGATAAAATGAGTAATAGCCGCAGCCCTCTGAGTACACGATAAAGCCTCACCGAGTACACGGTGGAAATGCGTGCGTGAACAAAGAATTACGACTAGCAAAGAACAATCCTTCCCACTATCTAGCTCCTAAATGGATCCATATCGAACTATGCCCACTAGACTCTAATAACAAACCAAACACGATATGTAAAACCCCGATTTTTGCTAAGAATTATTTTTATTTAAATTAATTATGTGGACGTATCAACTTAAGGAGCTGTGGGTATATGTATGGATTTTGGTGGGCGAGCACACACGGAATCAAGGAATTTCAAAAGTTCGTCGAGCGGCAATGTAATTTTGGAAGGTATAAATACTTAAGGAAAATTAGGTTTTAGTTTTGAGAATACTCGTACACTCGTACTGAAGGTGATTGGCGATTGCGGCTGTGGCGATTTTGTTCTAGGTTTTCGTTGGGAGGGAAGAATAACTGTGGAAGTTCCTGCCGAGTGGTGTGTTCGTAATCAAGGGTTTTAGAAGAAAGGCAGACTGAAAGGCAAGGCAAACTCTTGCGAACAGAAGATCCGGGTGTCGATTTCGATCAGACGAACGACTGTTGGTGATCGGCTATGGTTCGAGTATTTATTGTTGCTGGGATATAAACGTGCAAGAGGTGAGTAGCATCGTTTAAAACTGGGGTTTTGTGTTTATTCGTGAGTTTATTCTGATGCATGAGTGATTTCTGGAAGAAGTTCGTCCGAGGATGAGTTTATTTAGAACTGAATGATGATAAATAAAAATGTGTTGGAATAATTTCAAAACTAGTTTAAATGTGTTCTGGGGATATTAGGAGACTAAAGAAATTGTTACAGACCGAAAAAGTTTGGCCAGAGTTGTAGATCTAGAAATAACAGAGAGTTGGAAATACAAGTTACTATCCACCCAGTTAGTGCTAACTGGTGCCGACTCCAGGTAGTGGGCGCAAGGTTTGTTTTTCCTATCCACCTAGCTTGCGCCTAGTTCGCGCGAAGCGTGCGCGAAGTTCACGCCTAGCTCGCGCCCACTCGAGTTAAGTAAGCGCATCCTAATTTTTTTAAAAACATGACCTATCCGCCTACCTCGCGCCTATCTCGCGCCTATCTTGCGCATACCTTGCGCCAACCGTCCCGAGGTCAGCGCACCTACCCAATTTGTTGAATTTGGTGAAAATAGCCCCTTAATTACATGAAAGACATTTAAGTAAATGTCATGTGTATTTATTGCTCAATTTACTTAAGTCTTTACATGTAAATAAGGTTTAACCCCCCATTTGGAACCAATAAAAATACTTTCAAGGTCTAATTCCGAGCCAATAAAAAGTCAACTTTCCAGTTCATGCCTAAATCCCGGTTTTTATCAAAAAGCCCGGTTTGGGTTTAATACCCAGATGAGTGATTCAGGAGCCCATAAAATTCTAGGAGATGTGTTTACCCTTCAATAGCCTACAACCAAAATTTGAGCCCGAAATGTAACGCCCCGAACCCGGGTCAGTGCAAACCGGCACCTAACCCGAACCCGGATCGCTACTGTAACAACCCCAATTTAGTTCAACAACCAAATCCGAGGTGTTACTGGCCATATCAAATACAACATCAATAACATACCAGACCAAAGAATTCAAAATCCATTCTCTTATTATACTATCAGAGTTGCGAAAACAAGTATGTGCGGAAGTGTAGTTCAAAATCCTCAACTGAACATAAAGCTTGACCATCAATCAGTAATATCAAAGTCTGGTAAAATAACTGGGTACTATCTCTCTCATCTCTCAATACATCAACCCAATGAATAATAATAGTCCAATCAAATGTACTAAGCCTATAGCATTAATCCACCTCAGACAAGATCTGGATAATAGTAATCCTCCGGTGAATACTCAGCTATCTCTCCCTGGAAGTCTAAGAGATCCCTCTCTCGCGTATCAGCTGAAAAAATGGAATAAAAGTAGGGTGAGATACGAATATCCCAGTAGGTAACACATGCATGATTAAACAGTTAATATGAGTAAAGTAACAATTCATGCACGATTAAGCACATCGACTAATCAGGCTCGCATAATCATTTATATCATTTGTGAACACAAAACAGTTTGATAAACAGTTCTAGAATGAATTTCAGCAATTTTTAATATAAGAATCCAATAGTCAAATCAGTAACATAATACACACAATGCCAGGATGTACTAAACAGTCACATCCGATCGATATCCCAATCACATGCCTCCCGCATGTATACAATAATAATACCATGTGTTATGATTTCAGTGTCATTGTAGGACTCACAAAGATAGATAAACCTTTTGAGATGATTCTCAACCAATTGCTATACCACCGTGCGACTTAGGAGCAATGCTACTAATGATACTCAAGTCCCATGCAGCGCAGCTTAGACAAGAGCCGTAGTCACTGACTTATTGCACACGTACCCATCAGAGTTGGCATGTACCACCAGCATGCAGCACCAGAATCAATACATGGAGATGGTCGCTTATCCACATGTACAGGGAATCACCAGCGGCTCACCGGGGTGTCCCTTCAGACATAGGACCTTCCCAGACAAACTAACTTGCAAAGGAAGCACGTCGCATATAGGAGTAACTCAACCCAAATGACATATCCCTCAGCTATCTAGCCACGACTATGGATCCATAACCAGCTATGCCCACTAGACTCCAAAATTCCCTAAAGTATCATATTTTTATAATGTTTGGTGCCTAGCGGCATATAATGGTTATATCTGTACATTTACTTCAATATTCGTTCATCTGAATTCTGAATTCTCTTTATAATGTATTCTGATGTATAATGCCATTTAGAGGTGGTTTGATAATCAAAGTGTAGTTAGGCTTTTCCAAAATCACATTTCTCAATTACCTTTGAAACTTGGCAACTAATGTCCTAAATATCTCCCTAATTTATTTTTTTTGTAAAACAGGGATTTAGATAGTTTATTTTGGCTTTAAAGTACCTTAATTAATCATTAAAATTGTCTAAAAATAGTTTAGAATTGAATTAGGTTCGAAATTATGAAAATCTGGAATTTCTGCTTAGAGCGCCTAGGATCGCTCAGGATCGCCCTGGCGGTCCCTAGTCAGTGGTAGTTCAATTTCAAGCGCCCGCGGTCCGTCGTCTCGTGGTCTCCGGCGTCCTAAATTTTTATAACTAGCGCCGATGATCGCCGAGTACAGTTGAGGTCGGCGGTCATACAAAATCGAGTAGAAACAGTTCTAAATCATGATTTTTCTTGTCTAAACTCATTCTAATGTATTTATAACATGCTTATCTAGCTAAATACACCAATACATATAATAGAAACATGCGTTTGCGATTAAACGAAGGAAAATCCAATTTCTGAAAACAAAACGATGTCACCTACCTCTTATTCGTGCATTCCTCTTCTTCTCTTCTTAACAGCAACACTCCAATCCCTCTACAGTTGCAAAGCAACACTCAGAGCAAGGTAACCTGGTCTTCCTCCCTTCTTTTTCTTCTTCTCTTCTCGGTCGTTCAAAACGTGGTTCGTCGCTTGCGGCTGAATAATACGAGCGACAAAACAAGGTATACGATTTAGGTTATTTTATACCTATATATACTTTCTGATCCCATGCAAACTCTCCTATACACCTTGCCCAATTAGAATACATACCTCGATATCTCATGATCGGGCGGTCAGATCTGCATCTAATTCTGGATCTCCGTTAAATTGATCACCCCCTACAATAATAAAATATTTCCATCAATCACAACTCTCAGTAATATTATTTACTAATTTAATTTATTATTTAAGGAAAATTCTGGGTTTTACACGAAACTCCTTGTATATTTGTTTAGAAAAATTATATACCAAAAGTCAACGTTTTTAACCAGACTTAGAATATTTTGAGGTCCGAAACTTTTTGTCTCAGAATTGATTGCTTTTTGGTATGGTGACCTTATAGGGGATCCTAAGACTATTCTACTCATCCAAAATGTGTTTACAGGGTTTTATGACATTCTTTTGATTGATTTGGATTATGAAAGCGAAATTGAGAATCTAGGAGCTGTTTTGCTGGTTTATGTTTAATCGAAGTTTGGATGCTGTAGCTGAATCTGTATAATGTGTTTACTTCTGAAAAGTCAGTTTTGAAACCATATTTGTTTTACTGAAATTTCATCTACACTATTATGCTAGTTTACCTTTGAATGCACGGTGCACTTCAGGAATGATTTACTTGAATATTGTTTTATATCGGTGATCGGTTTAGGATTATCTCTTATTCTGTTCTGGGGGAAATTATTTGAGAATTTACTTTGAGGACTCCATGAGGGAGTAAGTTGGTCCTGAGTGACTCATGTTATGCACTTGAACATGTTGATCTATATGTCAGTTTTACATGATGGAAAACACCTTGGGTTGAATTGCTAGTTTTATACTTACTGCTGGTTTAGCTTGTCCTGGATCCAGAGTCTAAGCTTAGTAATGTGATGTTATTGCTTCGTTGGTGTAATTGCATGGCCATGAGTATTGCCACTGCCGGTGTAGAGCAGCCAGAAACCCTGAGTAGGCCTGGTTGTCAATGCAGAAACTCGAAGAGTAGGCCTGCATTGGATGACAAAACCCTAAGTAGGCCCTCATTTCAGAGTGTCCGAAACCCTGAGTAGGCCGGAACTGTGTACATGGAGGGGTGGATGTCGCCTTGGCATGTCAATTAACCAATGTAAACAACTACATGACATTGACCAATGTTGGTATTTGATTTTGTTTGATGTGATATGTTTTATTCGCTGGTTTGTTGGTATTTATGGTTCATGGAATATTGTTTACCGATTAATTGGTATTTGTCCCTCCCGCCGGTGTAGAGTAGCCAGAAACCTTAAGTAGGCCTGGTTGTCAATGCAGAAACCTGAGGAGTAGGCCTGCATTGGATGACGCAGTCATTTCAATATCCGAAACCCTGAGTAGGCCGGATATACATTTGGAGGAGTGGGCATGGTTATGAGAAGACTTTGTGTTATATGACATTGGTATATCTGGAATTATATCTTGAGATACGAAATTATGGTTATTCGCTATGTTGTTGTCAGTTAATCATTATTTTATCGATATTTCAGGATTGGAAACGGATTGTTATTGCTTGATTTACCTGATGGTTTTCCGCACTGATATGAATTGGATTAATGAAGTTTAGTCGGATTATTCGGAATATGCGTATTATCATCATTGTATATGGTTTATAATCGTGGCATGTTTTAGAACTGAAATAAATGTATTTGTGCATGCATGTTCTGCTCACTAGGATATTTGTATCTCATTCCGTATTGTTTTGTTTTGTTTTCAGCTGCTCCTGGAGAGGACGATACTTGCGGGTAGTTACTTGGTCATGTGAGTTTATTTCCATTTGGCATTATTTTAGCGCACTGTGTTATATAGTTATTGTTGTATTCATGTTTTTCCTTCACTCTGATATTGCGATCCTGTGTTACATATTAACCTCTGGAGATGAGTTATGGTTTTTATACGTAACTCGGATTCGGGGCGTTACATGATATCCAGCAAATACATCTCGTCTCAATCTCAACAATATCATCTCGAGTACACGGGGCATCTCTGAGTACACAGAGGCAACATCCCAAGTACATGGGGCATCTCCGAGTACACGGAGGTATAACATTGACCCAAGTACATGGGCATCACAATCCGCCTCTCCAAGTACATGGTGGAAAACCAATTCGAAAACAGAAATCCAATCATTCATAATCAATTTAAAAATCTTTTCTGTAAAATCCCCATAAAACTCCTTTATAGTTCAAAATCATGCAAAAGTGTCAATCTAAGCTAAACCGGTAACTTCGAGTACAAAAATATCAGAATTAATTCTTATTATTAAATCCAAATTTATCCTACTCATTTAAACTCTAATTGTAGCTTTTCTTATAGAATTTATATTAAATTCACTCTCATTTAACATAAGACCTCAATGCCTTCCTTTAGCACTTCCAATTCATTTAAATGCAACCCATAGATTTCCACTTCTTAGTTATCTTAACTTCTGTAATTATTCTCTAATATTCCTCCAAACAATTTCAGACATGATCTGAACATAAAGATAGTCAATTATCTAGTCTTTACTTTGGAATTTCAATGCATTGAAACACACATATCATATTTAAAATGTTCACAAATTTTCCTTAGGTTAAAGCACTTCATTTATATTCCTATTTCAGATTCTCATTACTCACTCCAATTTCCCTTAATCATCTCTAATTAAACCCAGATATAAACTGTACCTTAACCAAAATTCTTCTAATTTATGCTTGCACAATTTCAATATTCTAAGAATACTTAATCCTTAACTAATACAAGTTCCCAATTCTCTTCAATTAAAACCTCATGTATAATCCTATTCCAGTATTTTCCTACTCATCCAAAGCCCTTTTATTTACCACTAATTAAAGCCCCTAATATAATTCTCAAAGTAGAATTTAACAAAAATTACAAAAGAGCTAATTATAGGCTGGGCGCCAACCGTGGGGAGTTAGGCGCCCCTGAGCCTTCCTGGGCACTCATACCAGATTTCACAAGTTTAGTGCGACGACCAAAATTTCTTTAGGATTGATCTATTATTTCATATTCAAACTATTTCTAGTATAATTCTAACCCTCTAAACAGTCATTTAACATACATTTGGATTTAATTCCTGAATGAAATCATCCCCAGCAATAATAGGCGTCAAAACCATTCCAAAAACAAAGGTTCATAATACAATTTGTTCAAAATAAAACCACACTTCAATTTAATCATCCAAACTCAAATTTAGAGGTGCTACTTACATGAATGGAGACAATTCACAGCTCAAAACCTCTAAATTTCTCAAACTCAATCTCAACAGCCAAATCAACTCAGCTGCCACCTAGTATTTTTGAAATTTGACTTACTTCAATCAGAATAATTCAGATCTGAGATCTGATTTTGATTAACAATAGAATTTAAACTAAAACCTCAGATTTTATGCTATCTTAACTAATTGAATTGAATTTGCAGAACTAATCTGCTCTTGACGTCTTTGGAATGCTGCTGCAGGTGAAATCAGATCCAATTCAACCAATGATTGAGCTCTTCTGCAGATTTGTAATAACTTGATCAGATCTCTACAGACCTGAGCTCCACAAATAAAACTCAACAAATTCTAACCTGATTAAGCTATTCTTACCTGGAATTCGAATTGAACTCACTGAAAACACAACTCCTGGGCGATCAGAATGCTGCAAGAGCTCTCAACTCTACCTTGAACAAAGACCAATTGGCCACCAAATAGTTCTTCTGATCACCAGAAATTCTCTAGATCAAACTCCCAAACCCGAGCTCTTCTTCTCTTTGATCTCAATTCGGTTGCTCAAATGCCAAACGAACTAAATAAACTGAACGACAGTTGCTTAAATAGTTGCCGCCTTCGGCAAATTAATCAGGATCCCATACTACAGCACTCCACCAAACTCCCTACACTTGCACTCTTATTTGCTTATTATCTCATGCATAACACATCATCAAAATATTAAAACCAACCAAATAAAATTTTTTTAAAATAAAATTTTTCCATCTAGTTCAACAAAAATCCCCAGTTTGACCCCTTTTTCTCCATTTCTGAAATTTTTCTCAAATAAATAAATTAATCAACCATAAACTCCAAATTTTAATTTTATTAAAATTCTGGATTTTACAATCTCCCTCATGGAGAAAACCAATATTCATTAAAACCGCTATATCCAAAAATAGGCTTAATCTACCCAAAACTGTAGGAAAACATTTTCTTACTGTTCCATAACTTAAAATATCTTTAAAACATACTTTTACAAGTGTTGAAACCAACAAATTCACAAACAAATTAGATCTTAAGTCAAATTTCCTCTTGGAACCAAAAGAAAAGCTATTTTAGTAGAACGTACCCAAAATATTTATAAAATTCTAAATTAATTATCGGTCAGTGTTGTATTGCCCCGGATCTAGGTTTATTTACACACATAAACCCAAATCTAGTTCGTTAGGGAAAATGACCCAAAACAACTATTCCTGACTTAAACAATTTCATTTATTATATCAGAGTGCGGAAATAAAAACATCTTTCAGAAAGCACGGAATTAAACCACCAAATAATCCATTTATATTTCATCTAAAAAGTCTGGAAAGGGGTTCAACTAAATAACATAAATAACATCCACCAAGGGTGTGGAATAAAGATACCAATCATCCTTCAAATAACATCAAACTCTTTAATTAAAATACTAAAATTAATCCCTAAGAAACTAAATCTAAATATCTCTCCATGTCCTCCTGGACCTACACAGGAATGAAAGAGTCTTCTTCCCGGTAATCATAGTAATCCCCTGGAGTCTCTAATCCAGCAACGTCCTCTCCAGGAATATCTGAAAACAAAACCGATAAAACGATAATGTGAGAAACAACATCTCAATAAGCAATTATGCAAATAGTTGACCACAATAAAATATGCATCGTATTATCCGAATAATCACAATAAGAATCAAGACAATAATGAAATAAAATTTGTCCACTTCATGGGACTCATGAAATAGTATACCAGAAAAATAGAGTAGACATGTGCCAATATGCTACCTAACCGAATTACAATGGACCAGCCGCCTTACAGTCTGGCTATTCAACACCCACGGAAGAACCCAACCATGAGTTAGCATGTACAGTCCAACCAATCCAGGAGTGGGTAACGTAGCGACCGACCAATCCAGGAGCGGTACTATCCTTGAGATGATAGAATGCCTCAAACACAGAATTCAAACCCCTCTAATACACATTTCACTTATTAGCTATTCTATGGATTCATATAACTGTTCAGCCTACTCAACAGTGAGAAAACCAACCAGGGTAATAGACATACTTCTCAATAACACCCACCAAAATATAGAACCTTATCTGTAACCATATCCACCCATGCAGGAAACAATAAATCAAGCACCAACCTTGTCACTCTAGTGACCCAAAACCAAAACAGAATGCACTAAGTCATATGTCCAAAACTCCAAGTTTCAACGGGCCAATATGTCCCGAATGTGTATCGACTCCATCAATGCACAATATAACTTCATATCACCCAAATACAGGTGTTTGAACTCACAAAACCATCCTTGGTTAAAAATAAAATCTTTTGGAACAATAGAATTAAGTAAAAGTACCTCTTTAGAAACATCTACCCAAAATCTTTATAAAATTGAGTTTCAAACATCCACTAATGTAAACACTTCCCAAATACCTCAATCTTAATGGTACATAGGTTAAATTTGGATAGAAACACTTTCGTGGTGAAAAATTAGGTTGAAAAGTAAATTTCCAAAAATTTGACAGACTGGTCGCTCGAGCGGCCAAAGGTGCTTGATCGGCTTTACAAAATAGGTTAATTTAGGGTAGGTCGCTCAATAGGTCACTCGAGTGGCTGTTCTAGCAACAGTTCAATCTAGGTAAAATTGCTCTTGGGTTTTTAATAAATACATAGGTCGCTCGAGCGACTGCTCAGGCAGCCTGATACGTGAAAAATCCGTAACTTTGTGAAATTCCATAAAAATTCCACAACTTAATATTCAATGCATCAAAACCATTCTAAATCATTATAAAATACTTATTAAATATGCTAGAACAATTCCCAACAACTAAAACATCATAAATAACAAAAAAAACGCATCAAAAGATCGAATAACCATGTATATCGTCTAAACACGAATTGTATTTTATGTAAGTGTCAAGGGACTACTTACCTGGTTTTAGGAACTTAAATTTTCTCTAATAGCAACGAAATATCACCCCAAATACTCTCCAACAGATCTCAGAAGGCCTTGATCTCGTCTGGTTCAAAAATCACACTTTTAAGACTCTTAAACATGCTCAAATCTCCAGAACAAAAACTTATTCTATTTGGCTCTTACCTGAGTTCTTTGTACACGAAAATCCTCCTTGTTCCTTTTCTATGATGGCTCCAACAAGTTGTTTAGGGTTTGGTTTAGTCACAAGGAAACTAGGAGAAGAATAGACGAAGCAAGAGAAAGCCGCACGGCTGTTTCTATTCTAAGTTTCTAAACTCCACATAAATCACTCCATGTACTACTAGGTATTTTATTATTTTGAAGACTTTTACCATAATGTCCTCTCTTCATTAAACAAATTTACCATTAGACCTTTAACCTTAAACCAACTAAACCCTTGGGTCAACCCACTCTCATTGGGTTCGACCAACCCCTTTTATTCTCCTTGATTATTTCTCACTTTATTTTTACTAATATAAACCATAGCAACAATAATTATTATATTGAAATTATACTTGGTCAATAATCATGAGCTCACCTTATATAGGCTCTTTCATCACCTCCGGTTCATCTTGATTTCCTCCGGGTTGAACCAAAATTTCATCTCCTGCATATTATTAACCAATTAGTCTATTTATTTACTTATTACTAAAATCTAGGATTTTACAAGTGCAAGCACTCTCAAAATACTCTAATACAATTGGTGCATGAATTGGAATTCCATAAAAACAATTTTATGATAAAAAAACTAGGTAGATTTCAAAATACCAAAAATCTGTCATGGGCGCTAGACATGGCTGTGCGCACCCGATTTCGGTCGCACGACGAGGTGCACGCAAAACGATGCGTGCCTCGGGTTTGGAGTCGCCACTGCCTGATGGGGTGCAGGCAGACACCTGGGTGCCTAGGTTCTTCTATTAAGGCTTGGTCTGCGGCTTGAGATTCTAAGTAGGTTCTCGGTTGCAGTCTGGGGAAATCCGTAGACACCCTAGTCCACCCCGTCGGTTGACGGGTCCCATAGGTTTCCCTGGTTTGAGTTAACTCAGTTGGTCTCTCACTCACCCGATTCATATTCCAACATGCAATTTTGATTAAGTCTGGCGGGACCGCCAAAGTGGTGTGGGTCCCTTTACTTGATTTTATCTTTTTAATTAAGATGATCTAGGCCTGGTGGGGTGGGCCCCGTTGGAAGGCCCACGGTATCCCTTGGTGGGCCAAGTGCGGCCCTTTGGACTTTGGTTCAATTTGAATCGATTTTATTTTGGAGTTCAAGTTGGATTAGTTAAGTGGATTTCATGCCAAAAGTGGGCCGGGATTGCTTATGGGCCCTTGAGTGTGCCACATAATTGTTTGCCAAGTGGTTTGAGTTATCTTTGATTAACCTTTGCCAAGACGGGCCAAGCATTGGGCTTGGGGCCCTTTACCTGGGCTTGGGCCTGAAAGCCCAAGACTTCTTGAATTAGGGTTTTGACACCCTAACCTTGGTTTAATGGGCTTAGTGGGCCCGACAGGCCCTGCTCGTGGTCTCGGCCAAACCACAATCTACTTTAAGCATGCACGGCCCAAATAGGGCTTGGGTGGGCCTCAAACGGTCTGGCCCACTCAAATCTCTCATTTATCTTGTTTAGGCACAAGTGGGTTGGTCGGGCTTGGTGGGCCCCGTTGGAAGGCCCACCGGAAATCAATTTGGACCGGGTCGGTCCATGGCCCATCTTGGGTTTCCGGGTGACTGGTTCATCCGGATTTGATCAAACAATCTAAAATCTTGCACAAAATCACAAAAATGGTAAAAACAACATTCTGGCAGTGTAGCCGGCCTGAGATGCCGGCTACACGCCAGTCTCAGTGTATCCGGTATGTATTACCGGCTACACACAGACCTGTGTTGATCCGGCCTGAGTTACCGGATCAACCTACAGAATCTGTTTTTTTGGATTTTTGGTAGTGGGGTTGCGTTTTTATGCTTCTTGGGAGGTTCCAGTGATCATGTGGGCTCCTGTGTGAGCCCACGTTGGTGCTAGAGATGGGGGATCACCTCATCTCTTGGTCTCCTCATGCGACTCATTCCATCAACATACCCAAACAATCAGGACAAACCTCATGGAGCATGAAAATTATCTAAGTTAGCAGGTGAAGGGAGCATGCAAATAGGACTTCCATATACATGTGCATGCATATTTCGTGGGCTTGAAAGTGTGTCAAAACCGACCTTCAAAGTCGATTAAAACCAAACATCATGAGCATGGTAATGAATGCAGCAAACGAATAAGAGAAGGGATAATGGGGGAATTACATAGGGTTACATGAGATAGATCACAAGAGGGGAACATGCTCCCCCCATACTAGCAAAATAACAAAGACAAGCCATGGAAAACGTGCTTGGACAGGAAATATGGCAACATGCTCAAGAGATACTCATTTTTATATATTATGAACAAAATACCATAGGGAACATTACCTTGGGGCCTCGTGACCTTCGAGTGGTGTGTAGGCACCTCTTGGTAGCAAGAGCAAGGGCTGGAGCTCCTCCTTCAAACCCAAACAGCAAGTCCTTCTCCTTTGTTTAGGTGGAAGATGAAGAGGAAGAGAAGAAGACCCGAAGAGATTGGCCTTAGAATGATCTTTTGTTGGTATGGGGGCAAGGAGGGGTGAAAGAGGTTGGTTTCGTATCAGGGAGGGTGGAGGAGAAGAGGAGGAAACAGCAAAAATGAGGCCAACCCCGGATATGAGCTGCTGGTTTGCTATTTATAGACACATTAATGTATCTGGCAACTCAGGCCGGATACACTGAGGCTTATTCATATCCGGTCTTCAAGTCCGGATACACTGAGGCTCCTTTGTATCCGGTCTTCAAGTCCGGATACAAAACATAATCATTTGAAAATTAAATGCCGCCGCGAATTTGTCGGGCGATCGGCGCGGATCTCGTGCGAAAATCTTCTTGTATCCGGTCTTCAAGTCCGGTCATGAAGGGTAGCCAGTGTATCCGGTATATTGGACCGGATACAAATTGAGAAATTACGAATTTGCCCTTCGACTTGACCGATTCGACCGATTTGACACTTTTTGATATCTACGGATCACCTGTACGAATTTTTGATATTTAAGATTTAGTCCCTAACATATTTTGCTGCGTTGGCTGCCACGTGTGCAGTTCCTGCGCCACATGTGCAGTTTCCGGCTTTTGCTACCCGGAAACTTTGACAGATCATATCTCCTTCACCCGAACTCCGATTCGAGCAAACTCAATTGTGTTAAACTCGTATCGGGGCCCTCTATTTAATGACATGGGGCTATGCACTTGGCACGGATTCCGAGAAAAAGTCAACTTTTGGCCTTCCCTCAAGTTTGACTGCCCTTAGAACCTTCATCTGGACCCCGATTCCTGCAAACCCAGTTGCGCTGGAACTGTGCCGGGATTCTCTATCCAATGGGATAGATCAAGATGGCCAAATTTTATCCGATTAAAAGGTCAACTTTCCACCCCTCAGGGTTTGACTTTTTAGCCGGGTTCTGCATTTCTGGCTTTTCGGGAGCGCAAAAATGAGGTGCTTACAATGGCGATCAAGCCATATCTCAGGCATCATGGGTTTCTAATCATAGCACTCAGGGTGGCGCTCGAGCATATCCTTGGCGCTTGGTTTAAATAAAAATTCTGAGTTTTGGGTTCTGAAATTTTTAAAAAAAAAAAACACAGGTGGGGCGCCTCTGATGGCGCTCAAGCGCTAACGTGCGTCAGTTCTATCAATATAGCGCCTGGCCTGACGCTCGAGCGTCTTTCCAGGCGACCGTTATTTTCTAGAAAATTCTGGGTTTTCCAAACTTTTGCGAATTCTTTGTTTAAAATCTAAATCTCACCAAACCAACTCCCCAAATCAATTCTAAATCATGTAATATTATCTTTAAAACATGATAGATTATTCCAAATACATCTAAACATGACAAACAACAAATCTTTACATTCGAATCATGATTTTCATCTAAAAATCAAAATAAACAGAATTCTAACAAGAAGAAGAACATATAATTTTCTATGCTTTAAACCTCAAACAAATCCTTCCAAATCATTATAAGCATATTTCTAAATCCTCACAAATCCGAAGAACACGATATTTAACGTCTAAACAATAAACCATGCAAGTTTTGCCAAGAGAAGGATTGCTACTTAACACTTTTGCAAAATCCTACTTTTTTAGAATATCCCAATGTAGCCACGTTTTATGAATTTCACACCACTCTAGAGATCTCCAAACCCCATCTCCACCATTCAAATTAAAGATTTATGTGTTAGGAACATCTCCACAAAATTTGAGCTCAATCCAACAATTCATCATCGCTAGATCCTGTTTTAATGGTAGCTGGTTGGAGGATTCTGCAACAGTTTTCTTCACTCTTAATATCTCATATTTTTTCTCTCTTTAGGCTATATGTTCTGTCATGCCCCGGAACCAAGTCTGCCCCTCCAAGGCATGACCCGTCCCAGACCGTGGAAAGTGGGCCTTTAGACTCAACAAAACACAAAGTTCATACATGTGCATATCAAAAGTGTGATCATATATATATATTTCCGAATTGAAATATAACATGAGAGTTTAGTTACAAAAAGACGGGTGAATAATCACTCCTCTCAAAGGTAAAGGTTCTACAATTCAAAATTATACATGAACAATAAAGGAAAAGCCTAAGGTCTATAAAAATCTTCCTCTCTATATCCTATAGCTTTCTCTTTGCCTCTATCCCCAGCCCGGTCCTTCATGCTGGATGTCAATGGATCTGAAAAATAAGATAGATAACAATTGTGAGACGAATGTCTCAGTAAGCAACACATGCATGATTCGGTGAAAATACAGTTTATGCAAATATCTCTCGATAAACCATGAAATGCGGGTAGTTTTTAATGCTACGAAATCCACGACATCTCATGTGCCATACAATAGTGCATGCATGTGCTTCAGTGTACAGATAGTCCATTTAATTGCAATCATGTATTCAACTTATCACTTGTTATCTAGGATGTTTACATATATATACATGGCCCCATCTAGCGTCACCGATTCCACGTGGTGGGTAGGCATTTATGCCGATTCCCATTGACGTAGGCATCCATATGCCAATTCCCTGTGATGTACAGACATCCACTGCTGATTCCTCGTAGCAAGTGGGCATCGGCCACCGATGATGCTGGTGCCGGAATGATATCACAAATAAGAGCAGAAACAATACAAGAACAACTGGCCATGACATATACCCAAACAATCCTAGTTAAGCCTATGGATCCATACCTTAAGGGTTCATTATGCGGGTGTGTTCATTCATCAATTACACAACAAGTATAGCAACAATTAACAAATAATAACACATCAAGTATATCCAAGCTTGAGTGGAGGATGCTAGTTCTCTATCTCCAAGTTGGGAGGAACAAGGGTCCACTACCCCAACTGAGATGAACCGCTCAACAACCCACCAAGACTTACTGGTCAATTACTCATGATCAATACCTCATGCCTTCTTGCATGGAAAATACTCAAGGGTAGCCCATGGCCTTACCCGAGTCAATCTTGGGCCACTGCCCTCTGCTTAATATATCTCAATGTCATTGGGGCCACTGCCTTCTTATTCAATGTCAACACAACGGGCTGCTGCCCTTTATCTCATGGTGCTAGTAACGGGCCAAAGCCCTTGTTATGGTGCAAATGTACTACGGGCCTATGCCCCTCATATCATGTGTAAAATACCAGGCTGAAGCCCATTTGGTCATGGGTGGTATACTTACATTGATGGTCAATGGTATAGGTTAGGTTTTCTGGAAACTCTCTACCTTTCATGACTCAATTTGGGCAACCTATGCCTCAACTCTTTTGATACTTGTATATCTTGGTTTTGGCTCTTGACTCTTACTTCTAAGGGTTATTTAGAAAGTATTTGCAGTGGTGGAATCAAATTATTCTATTCCTATAGTGATCTAGGACAAAAACTCATTCTAAAACCTTCTTGGGCAAAACGCACCCAAAATCTTTGTTATTTGGAATTTTGAGTTACTTCCAGTTGGAACACTTCCTAGACACCTAACTCTCACTTATACATAGGTTGGATTTGAATAAAAACAAAAGGTAGTTCAATTTGGGCTAAAAGTGTAAATTTTGGAAAATCTGGTAAGGGCGCTCGACGGGTCGCTCGATCCTGCTTCGAGTGGCCAATTATTTGCTCTCGGGTTCTTCTGTTAAAACACTCGCTAAAACACATGCCTTTAAACTCTATCTAAACTACCTAAAACCACAGCCTGATGCCGCGCTCAAGCGACTGCTCGGGCGGCTGGGTTTTTGACAGTTTGCAAAATCCGAACTTTTGGAGATTTCGATATTTCTCAAATCTGACTTGTTCTAGGTGTTTTTGGGTTCGAAATCACTCCTAGCATGTGTAGAAATCTACTACCTACAAAACCCCTTAAATAAATCCCTCCTATTTGGCCTAGGACTCGTTTTCACCTCTCAACCATAACATTCATCTAACATGCAAGTTTTTGGCCGAAAATGGGAAAGCAAGGTTGGGGTGGTGTTGCTTACCTCTTGAAATCACTTGAGCAAGTTTCTTAGCTCCTATTGCAAGCCATGAATAGCTCTTGAGCTCCTTGGTTGCTCGTTCCACCAATATCCCAGCTCCAAACCCAAACGAGAATCACTTTCCTTGGGGTTCTTCTTTTTCTTTTCTTGCAAATTCATGCCTCCAATGGGTTTAGAAATGGACATGGACGAAAATGGGGGAAGAAGGAAGAGAAGGAGATGAAGAAATAAGAGTGTGGGAGAGAGAAGAGAGGAAGAAAGGGTTCAAGCAAAGGTTTGGTCGTGTGGCTTTTCCTTTGGGTTTCCTCACTTAAGTGGCTTCTCCACAAGACACTAATTATAACTATTTTGCCATTCCTTCTCCTACATTGCACACACTAACACTTAGCATTTTGTCTCACCACATGAAATCTCATTTAACCAAATAGAGGTTGCTCACCTCAATAGGCTGCTGACAGCCTGGGGCTTAGCTACTTTGGCTAGCTTTAGGCTTGAGTTGCTCCAGCTTCACCTACACATCAAGCTCACTGATTAGGGTATGCTAGGGGTATTGGAACGGGGTTTCACATGTTCTCCCCTTTTTCTTCATCTTCTCCATGTCCAAAGCTCTCCTTCTCTTCTTCTTCCAGCCGCAGAGATCAACCAAAAACCCTAAAGTATTTTTATCTTTCTCTTTTATATTTACAGCCAAATAAGACTCATTCAATTAGAAACCTTTCTACTAATCCTACTTTCCTATTTTACCTCAACTCTTTTTCTAATTTCTTTCTCCTTATTTAATTAGAAACCTTTTTATTGTGCTAATTTAAATCCATATTTTTAAAGATCACTAAATCACCCCAAAATCTCTCTTATTCCTAAATTTAAGGCCCTTAATTAATTATAATTACAAATAGGTCCTTTCTTCACCTATTAGGCCATAAATCATATTATTTAAATCCAAATTAAACCCAAGTCACGTCAAATTAAGTTTTTTAAGTCTAATAATTATTTCATTACATAATTCATTAATTTGCCTAATTAAAAAATTACCAAACTACCCTTTCTTTAGTTAAACCTTATTTAACCATTAAATTTTCTTCTAAATTCAAATTTAATCTACTTGTTATATCTTTTTATAATATTAATTTGGATTATTGTTTAATTTCCTAAATTCCAAAAGTATAGTTATTCTTCCAATTAATTAAAGTTATTATTTTAATTTCCAATTATTCTAAGTCACTATTATTCATTTGTTCAAATATCTATATAATTTTGGACTATTAATATTATTCTTCCAAATATTTAGAATAAATCTTTATTTCAAAATATTTTCAGATTTATTTAATTATATTATTATATTCAAAAATTCACGATATTACAACAAGGATGCTTATATAATCCCCAAAGAGTTTCCTTTATTGTAGAATTAGAATCAGGAAAGAGAATATTGAAAATTAGAAACTTGCTTTATAATGTGCGAATGCTGATGCATTTGTTGATCACGCGTCCTTTAGAAACTCAGGCACATCAATAGAACATGCGAACGTCCTGCTCATGTTGATTGTGCATCATGTAGAAACTTAAACTCCTCGGTAGAACGCTCAAACCTGGATCATGTGTTAAGGTTTAACAAAGTTCTATCTGCTTGACGTTCGAACTTTAGCAAGCGTTGAATCGAGCGATGAACAACTTCTTTTTTGCTCGTGAACAGATTTTCTGTTGTGTGGAAATCACGTTCTTATGTTGATTGTTTCTCTACAGAAATTCATTGATTAAGCCTTGACGCACAAACGTCCAACTTCAAAGTGCGTGCGTTGAGTGTAAAACTGAGTTTGATTTATTTTCAACAAATTTTAAGAATCAAGCATCCTAGACCTAATTTAACATCTTTTTGGCATGTAATTAAGCTAACAAACATATTAGGACATGCTAGACCTAACAATCACAAAATCCTCCCAAGTAGCTTCAGCTTGTGAAAGACCTATCCAATGAATTCATAACTCTTTCGTTTTCTTTTTGATTCATTCATCAAGTATTGCCTTTGAAGTTGGATGCAACGTCTCACAATCACAAGAATGGATAGATCCTGTAGTATTTCAACATTGTTACCCTTTCTTGGGTTTTGAAATTTGAAACACTGGGTAAATCAGGACTGACTAGGCAATTTTAATCTATATGAGATAAAAACAATATTTTCTAAGATATGATATTGCCCACAAAATATTTTTGAGAGCTATTGATTCCTTTGCAAGGAAAGATAGAGATGCTTATATGGCTATAATTGCAGATAAACCTAATCACCAACTTTGTATTCCTTATCCTTTTTATGCTTATTGGCCAATCTCTTCATCCAATTTTGAGCTTGTAACAGATTTTCTTTTTATTCTTTCATGTTAAGGTATCTTGATTGTAGCTCCTTATCCACTGCATCTATTAAAGCTGTACCTGGTATATATGACAACTGTGCCTAGGTTTTTACTGAATATTATAAATTAATTAATTTGGAAATGTTTAGAGAACAAAAATTAAATCTGAAAATTCTTTAGGAAATTAAATATATAATTGAAATAGTTGGGAGATCAAAATCTTAAATATGAAGGTTTGGTGATGTGAGTATTATCCAGAACCAAGGATAATGAAGGTTTGCTTCAAAGGATAAGATCTAAGAATTTTTGTATAATCTGACAGTTGGATATAATTTGGTAATGGAAAGAGTGATTTAAGTCAATCTCTTAATTCATATTTGCTAGCATGAGTTCGTATAGTGGTGTGGCATAGCGTGGGATCATGAATCCTATCCTATATTGCTCATACGTATGGAATTAGATGGGAGTTGGGTTGAACTTAGAAAGTTGCATGTTTATAGGATTTAGAAGGGAAGAGTTTCTATTTTATTGGGAGACTGTTAAGAATATAATTAAATATATAAAGGTCACCCTTATTATTAGCTTAAGTTTTTGGTAGGATTGGTTTTCTATATGATATCAAAGCTTAGGCTAACCCCAAGGTCCTGGGTTCAAACCTCTACTCCACCCGTTAAAACATATATTTAACATATATATGTATATATTCCATGCGAGTATCAAAAAGTTATGAGAAATGGAAAGCACCAAAAAAAAATTCACCAATAAACTCTTCAATGCCTAGCAATGCACTATTACCATCTCCAACAAATCCAGCTTCCGCATACTCATTATCTTTGAAGACATAGTTGTAATCTTCAACAAATCCACCTTTGACGTCTCCATTTGGAAAATTGAACAAATCATCAATGTTATCAAAGAAATCACCAGTTTTTTTTATCATCTGTGATTCTAGATTTGAACATTTTCGTTTCTTCAAAATTGGGAGTAGAGAGTAGAGTTTATCTTCATGGATTACTTTCACAAGAGAACTCCTAAATACATCCATAACACGAGAACCTGCCCTTTCTTTAAATTCTCAAATGGGCAAATACAGCGGGACATTTTTTTTAAGTGTTTGGAAACACCGGCTATAGGGCCTAGACCCAGTGGGTTATCGGATATAATGATGCCCATTTGGGGATGGTACTGGAGCCCATTACCCAATCATCTTCTGTGATTCCAGATGTGAACATTTTTGTTTCTTTGAAATTGGGAGTAGAGAATAGAGTTCATCTTCATGGATTATTTTCACAAGAGAACTCATAAACACATTTTTTTTTTGGGTGGAAAAACTCAAACAATTCCATAACACAAGAACCCGTCCCTTCTTTAAATTCTCAAATGGGTAGATACAACGGGACACTTATTTTAAGCGTTTGGAAACGCTGGCTATAGGGCCTGGACCCATTGGGTTATAGGATACAAAGACGGCCATTTCGGGACGGTACTCGAGCCCATTACCCAATCAAGCATCAACATGAACATGTCACATCATGAGCCATAACATGGTAAAGGTTAGAAATATTTTTTCAAATAATGAGAAAACGTGAGAGCACAAGGGAGAACACCACACGCCTACTTTTTGGTGGGAATCTAAAGAGAAGAACTTTAGTGGTTTTGTGGAGAAAAAAAAAAGCTTGGTGATTTTGATAATGTTTTGCGAGATTGGATTGCGAATTTGCGGTAAATAGTAACCTTTCAAAGTCTGGGGAACTGCATGGTTTTGTCATTTAGCCGGAAAATTATGATTTTGATGTTGTGCTTCTTTTGGGTAAACAGTTGCTTTAGTTTATATGATCTGAAGGATTACCTTTGTGTTTCATTTGTTTAAAATATGGTCTTGAGAAGATTACATCTTGGTGGTTTAGATATAGAGGTTAGCTAATTTGTCGTGGATGATTTTTATAGTATTTTGCATGATCTGGTAACTTATTTGAGGTTAGATAATCATCGCATATTTGTAGTTGTTTTTATTATATAGTTATTTGTTTTAGATTGAATTGGAAATGATGTTCTCAGTTTCTAGAGGTTATAATGATTTTTGAAAGCTATGGAATTGTTTATATTGGAAGAGAAATTTTTAAGAAAAATAATGATAACAAACCGTGGAAGGTTTGCAAGAACTCAGACTTAATGAAAAACCAAGAAATTAATGTTTTTGTAGTTCGAGCCTGACCAGTGCTAAAGCCACACTCATGCAAGACAACTAAAACCCCTTGTCGCCTGAATCTGAGCTTGAGCGGAAGCTCAGGCAACTATGTTTTTCCTTAGAACCCGAGATTTGCCCGACCCCTACTCGAGCACTAACTCAAGTGTTAGGTTTTATATTTTAGTTTGGCTTAATTCCGTGCCAAAAAGTTAGTATTCAAGGTGTTCAAAGTGTTTGGGATAGGTTATAGGTGTTGTGGTTCAAATGGCATCGAAGTCGGAGTCAATTTGGTTAAGTTATGATGAACGTTAGATTGCCGTTTGATGCATCGTTCGAATAGTCCGTGCAATTATCAGTTGCAAACAAAACAGAGAGTTGCGTTCGACAAACGTTCGATGTGGCGTTCGACCGTTCGTGTTCTGCAGACAAACTTGAGAGTTGCGTTCGAAAAAAGTTCGATGTGGCATTCGACCGTTCAAGTCTTGCAGACAAACCCAAGAGTTGCGTTCGACAACGTGGGCCTTGCCGTTCGACCGTTCATGATATCTTAACTCAACGTGAGGCAGTCGTTCGAACAAGAAAAGGAGAAGTAAGTTTTCGTATTGAACGTGAGAGCCGCGTTGGATGAACGTTCGAATGTTCATTACGGAAATTCAATTATAACATTCCGATCTTTTCTGATTTGTTTCCTATTCATTCTCTACTTCCTTCTAACCTATATAAGGATTGTTTAGACGTTCCTTTAGGGTTACCTAAGACGTTTTTGGAACCCTAAATCTTTGTGTGTGAGGAAGAGAAACTTCTCTCCTTTTTCTTTCTTTGAGCCATCAAACATTCTATTCTTCCTTGTTCAAAACCTTGGAGTTCTGGGTTGGGGAGATTGAATCGTGGGAGTTCCTACGGATACCAGGCAAGTTCGTTTGGGTAATCGTGTAAGAAGATCTTCAAAGTTCTGAGGTGTTGCTGTGTTGCAAATATGAGGAGTTCCTCAGATACTTTCAAGTCTGTGAGTTGCAGAGTCTAGCATAGGGATGTTGAGTTGTTTGAACTACAGGTTGTAAGTCTTCTTTTCATATTGGATCTTTAGGTGGCCCCTGCATAGCCCGGAGGCTTTTTCTCTAGTGAGAGTTCTCATAGAGTTTTCCCTTCGTCACTAGATTGCTTGTCTTGGTTATTTCTTTACATGCTTTATTTATTTTGCAATTTGGGTGGCTTGCTACTTAGTATGTATTTTCTAAAATATATTTGAGGATTTGTTCATGCCTATTAATTGAGGACTTGTCTTTAATTAATAGAATATTTTTTATTCCGCTGTGTTGCACCTATTCACCCCCCTCTAGGTGTATTTAGAGTCAAAACCATGTTTTTCAATTGGTATCAGTACGATTAACCGGATCCTTGACTCTGCTAGTCATGGACAAGTTTTCCACTGCCCCACCATTCTTTGATGGCAGTAATTATGCCTACTGGAAAGTTCGTATGAGAGCCTATCTGAAGGCTATTGATGAAAAGGTTTGGGGAAGTATTGAGAGAGGATGGACTTCTTCCACTGTTATTATAGATGGTGAGGAAAAACCCAGACCAGTATACCAGAGAAGAGTTAGTTGAAGTGAACTACAACTCTAAGAGTGTCAATGCACTTTTTAGTGCAATATCTGCTGAAGAATTCAAAGCGGTTTCCACTTGTCAAACCAGTAAAGAAATATGGGATATTTTGGAAACCACTCATGAGGGAACTGTCCTTGTGAAGAATTCCAAATTGCAAATGCTAATCACTAGGTTTGAAGAATTGAAGATGGGAGAGGATGAACCTTTTGATTCCTTTTATGCCAAACTCAGTGACATAGTAAATTCTAGTTTCAACCGAGGTGATTCTATTCCTCAAAACATAGTGGTTAGGAAAATTTTGAGATCCTTACCTAAGAGATTTATCCCTAAAGTAACAACCACAGAGGAAAGCAAAGACATTGACAAAATTAGGGTTGAAGACCTAATAGGATCAATTCAGACCTATGAGCTCACCTTACCTCAAACCAAAAAGAGTAAATCTATTGATCTTAGAGCCATGAAAGAAAAGACTTTTAATGAGTCTGATGATGAGGAGATTGCCCAATTTGTGAAGAGTTTTAGAAAAATGTTTAGGATTAGAAAAAACAAAAAGGGCAATGATTGGTCTCGGGGGACTTCTAGCAAGGATAGGAAATTTAGGAAAGAACCTAGGGACACCAAAGATACCCTTGAAAATACTACTCAGCAGGTAAAGTGTCATGGTTGCCAAGGGTTTGGCCATATAAGATCTGAATGTCCTACCTACAAAAAATTGAAAGGTAAGGGAAGTGGGAAAGTAATGAATGCTACTCTTTCTGATAGTGAGACTGAATCTGAACATGAGAAGGACTTCGTATTTGAAGAGAGTCCATATTACATGGCCTTCACTTCTATTGTGGGAAGTGATGAGGGAAACACTCTTCAAGACTCAAAACCACTTGAAAATAATATTGGTTCTCAAAGTGAGTCTGAAGATGAGGAAAGCCTTGAAGAGGCTTATGAAAAGCTTTTTAATGAAAGCCTGAAAATAAAGAAACAAAACAAGGCCTTTCTTAAAAAGCTCAATGAAGTAGAACTTGTCAAGGAAGAACTTCAAATTAAGTTGGATGAGCCTGCTTCACATGTTGGTGAGTTGAAGTTGAAAATTGAAACCCTTGAAATTAAAAACAAGTCTCTTAAATTTGAGTTAGAGAAGTCTAAATTTCAGTTGCAAAACTTCTCTTCTGGTTCTCAAAAGCTTGATCATATGCTTGGTTTGAGTCAAATAGTGATTGATAAGAGAGGTTTAGGATTTCAAGATGTTCCTTATTCTCCAAAGACCGAAAAGGCAAAAAGGCCTACCCAAAAGTTCAAAAGGTCTAAACCTAAAGCATCTCTTACTTGTGAATCTCAATCTCAGAAATTCATTCCCTCTTGCCACCACTGTGGTGTTCTATGTCACATACGACCTAATTGCTTGAGACTAGGAGAAGATCTTACTCAATCTTGGAACTCTCCTTCTAGACAATCTAATGTGGTCTAATCAAGTCAAGGTCTTAGCTTAACAAACTAAGCTTCTTTCTGAACAACTTGTTTCCTTGACCAAGAAATCCTCTTCTAACCGACAAGTTTGGGTGAAGAAGAGTGATTTGACTCCTCTTCCTTGATTAGGAGTTGTGTTGCATGCATTGGCCCTGTTTCATGCTTACCTTATCTTTTGCATGCATGTTTCCCTTTTGTTTTTATTTTTCTGGTTTTGGTTTTTAGTTTAGTTGTTTTTGATTTAAAATTTTTCAGAAAAATACAAAAAGATTTTCTATTTCTTTCTTTTTGGTGATTTGTGTTATGAGCATGTTTCGTGAAAACAATACATTTTTATATTGAGAGAACTAATTGCTTAAAAGAATTGTTTTGCAAAACTTATTTCACTAATCTCATATAAATGCACAATAGGTTGATTGAACTCTTAGTGTGTTTTTGCACTTCACTTACACACACCAAATACAATTACGCAAGCTTAATTTTTCTTTTTCGGTGAGTGTGTGGATAGGCAATTCTTGATTTACTCTGGTCTATCTTAAGATTAAAAAGATCCTATCATATGACCTTGTGTTAAAAAGAGATTTCTCCCTTGTGTTTAAAAGAAAAAGCTATATGAAAAGAACTCTGGATGAATAGAGAAGTGAATTTGATGGTTGTGAGTGTTTAATTCTAACTCAAAGAGATTAAAATTGAAGTTACAGAGAAGTGATGATTGTCGGAACTCGGAGCGTGGATGGTCATTGAGACAGTCGCCTAAGCAACTGTTGAAATTGTGTGTGGTCGCCCAGGCGACCAGCCAAAATTGTTAGGGTCACCCAAGCGACCAAGGTAGGTCGCCTAGGAGACCTCCTTTTTGTATTATGGCATATTGCGGCTATTTATTTCTAAGGAGTTTTTCATGGTTTTACTCCCAAATCTCATCCAATTAGAGTTAAATAAGTGTTTAACTTAATCTGTATTGGTTTCTAGTCGAAGATTACCTAAATATAAATATAATGGTAGAAAATAAGTAGATGTGGAATGGATATGAGTCAATGACATTAGCAATCTAGGAAATTGGTTTCTGTTTAAGCTTAATCAAAGTTCCTATGCTGGTTTTGGGTTTTTGTATAATGTGTTTAATCTCTGAAACTGTAGATTTGAATATTATTTTGATTTGGTAGAATTTGCTTAATTTAATAAATTGAGACAGATTTGAATAAAATGTGATTTCATGAATGAGTTGAATTGTATATCGTACTGTTATTGGGAATTTACTTTGAGAATGTATATTTGAGAACCTCCATGATGGAGTGGGATTTGGTCATGATTGACCCATGGTTTTATGTTGAGCAAATAGTTTTACTCGTTGGTTTTTATTTTAAGCTATTTTGAGCTTAGCTTGTTATGGATCCATAGTCTAGCTTGAAAGTGAAGTCTGTCTAACTTTGTTGGATTAATTCTAATCTCCTTAATGCGTTTCCTCCATGATGGAGAGGCCTTCCATGAGGGAAGTGCCATAGCAATTTTGTTTCCACCATAAGGGTAAGGTCTTATGTATTTCCACCATGAGGGTGATGACGTTGGTATCAGATATGGCAGTGGATCTCAGACTGGATTTTATCCGTTTCCACCATGATGGTGAGGTCTTATGTGTACCACCATGAGGGTGATGATATTGGAATCAAAGATGGCAGTGGTATAGATTTGGCAAATGTTCTTTGACTGGATTGTTTGGAGCTAGATCTTAACTTTCAAAGTAGTCAAATCTCACGAGTCCCATCATAATATATTGTTTGAAATCGATATTGTTGTTTGGATTTATATTTACTGGATTTTGTGGATTATTTGTGTTATCGCTTTCGATATATTTTTTATATCTGATTCATATTTTAGAATTGTATAAAATGTATTTGAGCATACATGTGCTACTTGCTGAGATATTCGTATCTCATCCGTTTTGTTCTGTTTTGTTTTCAAATCTTGGAAAGGATGATACCGATGGGTAGATGCTTGGTTTATGTGAGTTAAGAGTTGTGATACTGTATTTTTTTATTCAATTTGGGATTGTAGTTGACTCTGATTGTGTAGTTATTGCTTTATTCATGTTTTCCTTCACTCTGATATATCGATCTTATGTGAAAATTAACCCTTGGGAAACGAGTTACGGTTTTATTACGTAACCTGGATCTGGGGCGTTACAGATACGTGACCTAGATCCGGGGCGTTACAAATTTAATGGTTTTATTTCCCTAATTTAGGATTCTTATGGTTCTGATTTTGGCTGTTTTGAGTTTACCAAATGTTTTCGAAGCATCATGTTAATAATTTCAAATAAATATTGTTATTATAGTTTCTAGCATGCATGTTACTAGTTACTAGGATTTTATATCTCATATCGTGTTTTCAAATGTTTTGTTTTCAGGTTTTATTGGTGAGGATGCTACAAATAGATAGATCACTAGCGAGCTTAAAGATTCAGAGATACTAAATGTTAAGGTTAGGGGAATACAAATGTAGGAGTATTTTATTTTTAGAATAGGATTATTTGTTAGGAAGTTTTGAGTTCATATGAGTTGTAGTGACCCTTTTATTAATTATATTAAAATTTGAATGAATTGGATATGAGTAAGTTGAGATGATTAATAGTAATTTTGATTCTAAGAGCACTTTTGATGTTCTTCTCTATCTTTCTAATTTGTATTCAATTGTTTTGCTACCACTTTATTTGTGCCTCGATCCGTGTTAAAAAAAACTTCATGCTGATTCCGAAATCCGGGCTACTGCAACAACAGTGTTGGTGGCAATCAACCATGTATTACTTCAAAAGAAGTATTTTTAGAGAACATAATAGTGTCAACTAGTATTATAACTGTAAAATCCTGAAAATTTAATTTACAATTAAGTTTGGATTTTAATTTACAATCCTGAAAACACAACACTTACACAATCCACCTTGACTATGTGTTGTGTTTGTGTAGAGAATGAGGTTTTTGGGTGATTTGGAATTTGCAGAATAATTCAAGGTGGATTGGAGGTATTAATAAGTAATTAAATTTTCCTTAATTATAATGAGTGGTATTATACTATGATATGTCTTAATAGGATTAAAGATGATCAAGTAGGATGGGTTAGTAGAGGAACATTGTAATGCCCCGGACCCATACCCAGTAAGATATTGTCTGCTCTGGGCCCAATGGGCCCTCATGGATTTGTTCTCAAGGGATAACACGAGAAAACTTCCCAGTGGTCACCCATCCTAGCACTGCTCTCATTCGAGCACGCTTAACTTGAGGGTTCCAAGGGGATTTAATCCCGTGTTATATTTTAAAAAGCCTCTTACTTTGTAAGGGATCATAAGACTACTTATAGCATCCCCGAGCAATGTGGGATCCCAACCATATGCACATCCCCTGCCTGGTAGCTCGCCACTGTGGTAGCTTGCCTAAGTCTCACACCCCGCTCACATCACAGCCGCCCACTTAGACAGCTAGGATGTCACAAACACATAGCAAATCATGAAGGAGTTAATTGAATTTGGTAGCAACCAGGAATTTTAAGTGATTTTATTTGGTTCAATTGGATCCTAAAGACTCCAGAAAGTTCAGAGGTTGGATGTAATGAACCAGAACCAAGTCTGCCTATCCAAGGCACTAACACGTCCTGGGTCCTTACAAGTAGGCCTTGTGGACCTAATAAAACATGGGTAATTTAAAACCTTTCTATGCAAGCAATAATGGTGGAACAATTTATACATGTGCGTATCCAAGGTGTATATATAAAGTAACAAAAGTCCTATGGGTGACTACAAGTTTCTGTATAAATACTACTTAGCTATTACAAAATAGGGCAATCTAATCACACATCTCAATTACAACATTCTACAAGTCCAAAAAGAACTAAACTAGCCATCAATAGACAAAGAAGACTCTAGGTGGGATGATAATAGCCCTCCTCTATATACCCAAGAGCTTTATCCTTGCCTTTCTCCCCACTCCAGTCCTTCACACTGGAAGTCAACGACTCTGAAAACAAAACCGATAAAATAACTTATGAGACGAAGGTCCCAGTAAGCAACACATGCATGCTCGTGAAAAATACAGTTTATGCTTATATCATTCAGAATAAACCATGACATGCGAATAGTTAAAACAACAGTTAAATCATCAGAAATTTTATATCAATCAAAAGGATATGATTCCATACTCAAAGGAACAAGTCAATAAATCAATAACACTATTTCAACAAGTTTCATTCAATCAATATATCTACGCAGTTTAGTATATAGCACCCATGACCACATCTAACTCCATCGATTCCACGTGGTGGGTTAGGCATCTAACACAAATTCCCCTTGATGTTAGGCATTCATACGCCAATTCCCCTTGACATTGGGCATCCACGCCGATTCCCCGTGGTCGTAGCCATCGGCCACCTACGTTGCTTGGTGCCAGAATAAAACAAGATGATACAAAACAACAGTAACAGGGTCATGGCACTATACTCAAACTTACCCACTAAAGATTTATGGATCCATAACTTAAGGTTTGTTCATTATGCAATATCCTTTAATTTGTCACGTTGGTTACACTTAACCAAAATATATCTTATGCCACTCACGCATGTACAAATAACAGGGGTAGCTTCATAGCCTTACCCAAATACACCAGGGCCAATATAACGGGCCATTGCCCTCCATACATGTCAAGTAATTGGGCCGATGCCCTTCATATCATATTAAATAATTTGGCCAATGCCCTTCATATCATATCACATGCTACATAAACAATTAATAAAGACAATTCATTCTCATGATGATAAGTCAAACATTATCCACATACACTAATTTGGGCAACTAGACCCCAATTCATTAGGAATATTCATAAAATTCCTTTGGCTTTGATTCTCCACTTCCAAGGATCATTTGGAAGGTGTTCCAAGTGGTGGAATTGAAATATAGTACTTCCATAGTAATTTGGAACCAAAACTTTCTACAAAACCTACTTTAGTAGAATGTACCCAAACTCTTGGTTAATTTGAATTTTGAGATAATTCCAGTGTAAACACTTCCTAAATACCTAAATCCTATTTGTACATAGGCTGGATTTGAATAAAGATCAATTCATAGTTGGAATCACCTCAAAATCCCCAAAATTACGCAAACTATACATGGCGCTTGCCATTGCACTTGAGCGCAGGGTTGGGTGCTCAGTTCTGAGTTGTTTTTCCTACGGGTGCTTGCAATCGTGCTTGAGCGCAAGGTTGGGCATCCACTTGATGCTCGAGCCAGTATAATTCTTGCAGAACTCGCCACTCTCGGGTTTCTGAGTTTTAGAAAAACACAGGCGAGGCGCTCACAAGCGCGGTTGAGCGGCCACGCACACCTAGCAACCTGGGTTTTGGACAAAATGGGCGCTTGACATAGCGTTCAAGCACCTGGCGATTTTCCAGGTCACAAAATCCATACGCAATTTTTTTGTGATATTTCTCAAATCTAAACCATTTGCTACTGTTTTTATCTATCAAATCCACAGAGAATGAGCTACTACTTAGTCTCTATCTAACCATTAACACATGCTCATTTCATCTGTAAATAAATCATGAAAAACACAATGCCCTAACTCCTAATCCTTTTTCAAAACAAGAAATCAAACAAGGTTTTGGTTTGAAGAGTATTGCTTACTTGATACAAGCAAGAACTACCACTTTGCTTCCAAATACAACCCACGAGCAGCTCCTCTTGAGCTTCCTTGGAGGTTTCTCCACAATCCACCAAATCGTGAAGGAAACGGCAACTCTATCTCCAAGCCTTGGTGCTCCTCTTTAACAAGAGTTTACCCCACATTTGCCCAACAAAGAAAGAGAAATGGGAAGGGAAGAGAATATAGTGAGAGAAGAGAGACGAGGGTGTGGAGTGAAGGGGTGTAGAGAGAAGACAAGGGTTTGCTTCATACATATGGGGCAAAACCCCCTTTTTATACTTAACCCATTTCTCCCACACACTAAAATGTCAAGTTTGCCCTTCATCACAACCACCATGCATATTACCTCTTTGCCACTCTCCCTCTACTTTTATTTCTATAAGTCAATAGACTTAGCCACTTGGTTGACTTTCACGGTTCAAATCTGGGCTTCTCACACTTCACCTTCACAATACAATTTAAAAAAAATCATTTAAGCAAGTTATCTAAAAATTTGGGGTCTCACATTGGAGCTGAAGTTTGTGAAAAGAAATTGAAGGAAGAAGGATCTGGTGATAATTGATTGAACTTGGATGAGGAATTCAAAGTAAACTAGAATCAATTGCAGAAGTTGGCTGGAAATTGGTGAAATTCAGAGAAATGGTCTTTTCAGATCTAAGTAAGGTAAGTAGGTTATGATTTCGAATTCTTATTTAATTGAAACAATTTTTAAGAGTATTAATTAGATCAGAACAGATATGAGTATTGAGCAAGGAATGTGTGAATTTTCAGTTGTAGAAGAAACTTTGTCGAAGAGTTCAAATCTGATAATTTCAAAATGGTTTGGAGATCAAATTGGTTAATTCGATGGTGATCGGAGTGTGAATTTGAACTAAGCATGTAAGTATCACCTTTCTCATCTAATACTATGCATGATTTACAGATTTTGTTATAGAATCATTTGTTTGTTGTGCTTCAAACGAAAAATTTACTGTTTACATGAACAATTTGAATCAGAGGTTATATATTATGTAATGACCCAAAACCAGGTCTGCCCATCAGAGGCACTAATCTGTCCCCGGTCCTTACAGGTAGGCCTTTCGACATAATAAAAACACGGTAATTTAAAAATTTTCCTGAACAAGTGATAGTGGTAGAACAGATGATACATGTGCATATCAATTGTATATATATGCTAACAAATATCTTGTGATGGATTACAAGGTTAAATACATGTACTACTGGCTATTACAAAATGGTGGGTATCTAATCATTCGTTTCAGTTACAAGGTCTATAAATTCAAAAATATACAACTAAACTGTATATAAGAAAATGAAACTCTAGGTAGGACGACAATAGTCCTCCTCTTTGTACCCTGGTGCGTTCTCTTTTCCTTTATCCCCACTCTGGTCCTTCGCACAGGAAGTCGACGGCTTTGAAAACAAAACCGATAAAACAACTTATGAGATGAATGTCTCAGTAAGCAACACATACATGCTCGTGAAATCACAATTCATGTTAATATCATTAGGAATAAACCATGACATGTGGTTAGTTAAAATAACAGTTAAATCGCCAACAATTCAATATCAATAAAAGTGATGTAAGTCCATGCTTATGTGAATAAGTTCAACAATCAAGAAATAATAACGCATCAAGTCTCACCAATTAGTTATCTAGGTAGTTTAATATATAACGCTCATGACCACATCTAACTCCACCGATTCCTCATTGTGGGCTAGGCATACCAAACACCGATTCCCCTTGATGTTAGGCATCCATACGCTGATTCTCCTTGACGTTGGGTATCCATCCCGATTCCCTGTAGCTATGGGCATTGGCCACTAGTGTTGCTTGGTGCTGGGATGATACAAGACAATAATACAAGAACAATAGTAACTCGGTCATGGCATTATATACAAACTTACCCACTTAAGATATATGGATCCATAACTTAAGATTTATTCATTATGCAATTATTCTTTAATTCATCACATTGGTTACACTCAACCAGAATTGTAACTCATGCCATTCACGCATGTACAATAAAAGGGTAGCCTCATAGCCTTACCCATATCAACTTGGGCCAATGCCCTTTTCATTATCTCATGGAACCGGGCCACTGCCCTCCAGATATATATATATCAAATAACGGGCCACTGCCATTCATATCATGCTAAACAAATGGGGCCAATGCCCTTTATAATATATCACATGCTATATTAGCAACCAATAGCAACAAGTCATTATCATGGTAATAAATCATGCATTATTCACACATGAATTTAGGTAAGCTAAGCCCCAATTCATTAAGAACATTCACAACAATGTCTCGGCTTTGGTTTTCTACTTCCAAGGATCATTTGGAAGGTGTTCCAAGTGGTAGAATTAAAATATATCATTCCTATAGTAATTTGGAACCGAAACTCTCTACAAAACCTAGTTCAGTAGGACGTACCCAAACTCTTGGTTAATTTGAATCTTAAGATAATTCTAGTGTGAACACTTCCTAGACACCTAAATCCTATTTGTACATAAGTTGGATTTAAATAAAAATCAATCTATAGTTGGATTTACCCTAAAATCCTAAAATACCCAAAATTGTGCATGGCCGCCTACAATCACGCTTGAGCGCAAGGTTGGGCACTTGGTTCAAATTTGACTTTCCTACAGGTGTGTAAGACCCCAAAATTTCTTATAATAATTAGGGCATAAATAAATAGAAGAAAATATGAGTTTAAAATATAGTGGAAATAAGAAGTAGATATTTAGAGGATTAATAATATAAATAATAATTAAATAAAGGAGATTTTCCAAGGAAATCAACCTAGGAGAGTAAGAAGGGTATTTTGGTAAATTTCAAAAGGGCAAATTATGAATTAAATAAGTAAATAATTAATTAGAATTAGAAAATAGAAGATTAATATTCATTGGGATAGGTTTGGAGCTAAATAGCAATAATTAAAGCATAAAAGATGGAAAAGGGTAATTAGGTACATATGTTCAATTAGTGTCCTTAATTTGGAGAAAAAGCAATTTAATAGGGTGTTTAGGTAATATTTAGGATTTCAATATGTAATATACACGAAAATTAATTAAAAGGAGGAGTTTAGATTAGTAAGGGCTTAATTGGTATAGTACTAGTAGAAAACTAGAAGGGGAGAAAAAGTATGAATTAATTAGAAGGTGTTCAATCCTAATTGAACATCTCTAGGGTTAATCTATTTAAAAGGGGTTAGTAGGGTTAGTTTAAGACTTTTCCTACTCAATATAAATAGAGGAGAAAGGGGAGAAAAGGGAAAAATTTCGTGTGGAAAAGAATGAGAAAAGAGAGAGGGAAGAAGGGAAGGTGTTGCTGCAGAGACTTCCAACCAACCACCATCAAACCACGATCGGCAAAAATCCAGCCGTTGGATCGACCCCAAATTTAGAGGTTTGGTTCACGACTGGCAGAGCTACATTCTGAACGGTGGATATCTGGATTGGAGAACTCTAAGTGGGTGAGAAAAATAGCAAAAGTCATAATAGATTTGGGATTTCGAGAGAAGATGGATTTAGCATATTGAGGCAAGTAGCAATCCATTGAAAACTGGAGGAATTGCATGTTTTTAGTGTTTTCGATTTATTTGTGATTGATCTGGTTATTCAAAAATTTATTTACCTAGATACGTTTGATTTGAAAATGTGATTTGGTGTTCTTGAAGAAAATCACAACAGTATCTTGAAATATGGATTTGATCTTTGTAGATGATCATAGAATGGTAATTAATTGACACAAATAAATCTGGGGTATTGTAGGTATGATTTAGAATACTAAGAAATTAATTTAGAACAATTAAATCCAATGATATAGCATAAAATCCGAAATTGGTGAAATCTGCCGGAATTGTACTGGCGCCTAGCAGGTCGCCCAGGGAACCTAGCTGGGTGACCTATATAAAATTTTCAGACTTTAGAGATTTTAGTACAGATTTAGGTGCAATAATTTTTCTAGTAATTTAATTATTGTAACATCATTATAAAGATCAAATTTAGGTATAGAAATTTACTAAATTTAATTTGGTACCAAAATGAATAAATTGGGACAAAGTATACAAGTGGGTATATAATGAGTCATGATTTTGGAAACGGTGAATTGTACTAAGTTAGACTTGTTTATATGGATTGGAATTGTCTTTTAAACTTCATTATAGGTCTGTGGAATGTACTGGAATTGGAAAATAATAGAAATTGTAAAAGTTGCTACCTTAGGTTTTAATTATAGAACTTGGATCTTGAATAAGGGATAATTAGGGAAATATTAGGCAAGTCATGAGATACTTTGTTTGTGCTAAAAAATGAGAATATTAATCTGTTTGGAATCTTAATAATTATGTTTCCGCTATGTTATGTTTATAAATTATATTTTGGATATTACTTTGAGATTTGAATGTGTTTTCTCGTAACAAGGTTGATATAAGGATTTATTGGGATTGAGACATGGATTTCTCATGGAATTGGATATTTTGATTGATTTCATGATTTCTGGTTTATGATTTTGGATTATGGTATGGTGTTTATTCTTCTTTTTATTACGGTTGAGTAATATTGCTTCCTGTGGTTGAGTTGATACTAACTTTTACGGCAGAGATGAGTAATCCTCTGTTGTAGAGATGTGTAATCCTCTACGGTAAAGATGTGTAATCCTTTACGGTAAAAGTGTGTATGCCTCCTACAGTAGAAGTTTGTGTCCTCCTGTGGTAAGTGGGCATAGTTGAATATGGATCCATAGAATAAGCTAGATAGCGAAGAGGTATTTATTTTGGGTTGTGTACTCCCATTTGCGAGGGCGCTTCCTTTGCAAGTTAGTTTGCCCTGGAAGGTCCCATGTCTATAGGGTCATTTCGAGCCTCGCTGGTAATTCCTGTACATGCAGATCAGCGGCCATCTCCATGTATTGATTCAAGGGCTGCATGCTGGTGGTTCATGCCAACTCTGTTGAGTTCGAGTACAATAAGTCAATGACTACGGCTCTTATAGTCAGAATAAGACTCAGGTTTGAGTATCTTAGTAGCTTCGCCCATAAGACGTACGATGGGATAGCATTGAAGAGTGTCTTCTAAAAAAAACTTATCTTTCTTTGTGAGTCCTGCGAGGTCACATGTGGTTTCATTGATGTTTTACTGTTTTTACCAAAATCGTTTTCTTAAATACTTATTTTGATTCGCACGAGTTGTTTTATTGTTAAATTGACATTATCTTTATTGTCTCCAATTATTGCTTATGTGTTGGGTTATTGTCTCCAATTTTGTTTGATTTGAATTATTGCTTTTGTGTTGGTTAATAGTATGCCTCATGACTATTTCTTAAAATAGACCATTTTTATTGCATAAACTTGCTACTTGTTGATATGTATGTCTTACTCCTGTTTTCACCTATTTTTTTCAGGTTTGCTTGGAGAGATCGTCAAGATGGGGTAGAGAATTTATGGGTAGAATTGTAATTGTTATTATTGTCCACTTTCAAAATAGAAAGATTTTCATTGTAAAATAATTTGAATTAAAGTGAATAAAATTGCCATGTTTCCCACCATGCTCTAATGTAGATAATTAATTCTAAAATTTCTTATTAATTTTAGTTCGTTCTAACCCCATTTTTACAGTAGCACTCCGGTTTGGTTGTTGAACCGGATTCGGGGCGTTAGAGAAGCACTTCAGATTTGGGTCGGGTGCCTGTTTTTGCATTGACCCTGGTTCGGGGCGTTACAGGGCGCCTGCTGTAACGCCCCGAACCCGGGTCAGTGCAAACCAACACCCAACCCAAACTCGGTTCGCTACTGTAACAACTCGAATTCAGTTCAACAACCAAATCCGAGGTGTTACTGGCCCATATCAAATATACATCAAGAATATACCAGACTAAAGAATTAAATAATCCATTCAATTAATTAACTATCAGAGTGCGGAACAAATATGTGCGGAAGTGTAGTCTAAAATCCTCAAGAACTAATATAATCAACCATCAATCTCAATATGAAAGTCTGGTAAAATAAAATGGTTACTATCTCTCTCATCTCTCTAATACATCAAACCAAATGAATAATATTCTAATAAAAAATAACTGAGTCTATATCAATCCTCCAACTCAGACAATATCCGGGTAAAAGTAATCCTCCGGTGAATACTCAGCTACCTCTCCCTGGAAATCACTATGATCCCCCTCTCGCGTATAAGCTGAAAAATGAAATAAAAGTAGGGTGAGATACGAATATCCCAGTAGGTAACACATGCATGATTAAACAGTTAATATAAGTAAAATAACAGTTCATGCACGATTAGGCAATCTCGACTAAGCAGGCTTGTATAATCATTCGTATCAATCATGAATACAAAGCAGTATAATAAATAGTTCTAAATATGATTTTTAGTAAGTTCTGTTATAAGAATCCAATATCAAAATCAATCACATAATCCATACTTTGCTAGGATGCACTAAACAATCACATCCGACCAATATCTCAATCACATGCCTCCAGCATGTATACAATAATAATAACAAGTGTTTGTGATTTTAGTGTCATTGTAGGACTCACAAAGATAGATAAACCTTTTGAGATGACTCTCGACCAATCGCTATAACACCGTGCGTCTTAAGAGCAATGCTACTAATGATACTCAAGTCCTATGCAGCGCAGCTTAGACAAAAGCCATAGTCACTGACTTATTGCACAGGTATCCATCAGAGTTGGCATGTACCATCAGCATGCAGCACTAGAATCAATGCATGGAGATGGTCGCTTATCCATATGTACAGGGAATCTCCAATGGCTCACCGAGGTGTCCCTCCAGACATAGGACATTCCTAAACAAACTAACTTGCAAAGGAAGCGCGCTCGTACAAGAGAAAAACTCAACCCAACTGAAATATCTCTTAGCTATCTAGCCACAACTATGGATCCATAACCAGCTATGCCCACTAGACTCCAAAAATTCCCTAAAATATAATATTTCTATAAGGGTTGGTGTCTAGCGGCATATAAAGGTTAAATCTGTCAATTACTTCAATATTTTGGATTATTTGAGTTCTGAATTCTCTTTAAGTGATTATTTGATTCATAGTGTAATTTAGAGATGTTCTGGTAATTAATTAATAGTCAAGTGTTCCAAAAACTAGATTTCACAGTTTTAAACAAAGTTTGGCAACTAGTGTCCTAAATATCTTCCTAATTTATTTTTCTGTAAAACAGGGAATTAGATAATTTATTTTGGTCTTAAAACATCTTAATTAATCATTAAAATTTACTATAAATTGTTTGGAATTGAATCAGGTTCGAAATTACGAAAATCTGGAATTTCTGCACCGAACACCTAGGATTGCCTCGGCGGTCAAAGGTTAGTGGTAGTGCAAATCAAAACGCCGACGATAAGTCTTCAAGCGATCTTCAGTGGTCTCAAAATTTTAACTAGCGCTGAAGTGCGCCGAGCACAGTCGAGGTCGGCGATCCCTCAAAATCGAACAGAAACAGTTTAAAAACGTGATTTTTCTCGTCCAATATCATTTTAACATACTTATAACATTGTTATCAAACTAAATACATGAATATATCAGATAAAAACATGCTTTAGAGATTAAACGAATGTAAATCCAAAAATGAACGAAAACAGTGTCACCTACCTCTGTCTACGGTTGCTTTTCCTTCTCTTCTCTAAACAACTACGAACTCTATCACCCAGCAATACTCTAGACGATGAAGAGCACAAGACCATGTCCTCTCTTCCTCCTTCTTCTTCCAGTCGTTCTCGGTCGCTCACTCACGGTTTGTCGCTTGCGGCTGACAATATCAACGAGAATACAAAAATTATATGATTAGGGTATTAAGCTATTATTTATATCCCTTGATCCCACGTAGCTCACATGCAAGCTTTCCTATACAAACTGCCCAATCAGAACACATCAACTTAAAATATGAATCATACCTCGATATCTCATGATCGGACGGTCGGATCGACGTCCAACTCTGGATCTCCACTAATTATATCATCCCCTACATTAATAAAATATTTCCATTAATTAAAATTCCCAAAGATATTATTTATTAATTTATTTTATTATTTAAAGAAAATTCGGGGTTTTACACCTGCAATCGCGGTTGAGCGCCAGGTCTCACATTTGAACAACAGATCTAACTCTCTCGAACGCTACTCTCAGGTTTTCAAAATAAAAATAACACCGACGAGGCGCTCACAATCGTGCTCAAGTGGCCTCGCCTACAGACCAAAATAGAAAATGGGCACCTGGCATAGCGCTATGTCGAGCACCATAGCGATTTCCAGGTCGCGAAATCCGAACGCCAGATTTTTGGGGTTTTTCTCAAATCTAACCAATTTGCTATGGTTTTTGTCCATTAAATCCCTCTAGGATGAGCTATTACTTAGTATTAATCTAATCATTAACACATACAGTTCCTATTCGTAAAGGAATCATGAATACACAAAAGCCCTAAATCTCAAATCTTTTTCAAATCAAGAAGACAAGAAGGTTTTGGGTTGGAAGAGTGTTGCTTACCTGAAGCAAGCAAGCAAGCATGACCTCTTGCTCCTAATGCAACCCACGAACAGCTCTCCCTTGAGCTCCTTGAAGGTTTCTTCACAAATCCTCCAAGCTTCCACCAAACAAAAATCCACACCAAATGAAAATCCCAAGTCTCTACTCTTTCCTCACAATGGCAACAACTCCAAGAGAGAAAATGGAAGAGAAGATGAGGGTAGGGAGAAAAGAGTGTAGACAAGGGCCTGGAGAGAAGAGAGGGTTTGCCTTTGGGGTTTATACGTATGGGCTAAACAAAACCCTTCTTTCCATATTTAGCAAAATTTCTCCCCCAATTGTTTCAAAGGCACTTCCAAGTTTGCTCTTCTCCCATAAAACACTTTTATTTACCACCATGTCACTCTCCTCCTACGGCACACACAAATTACAACTAAGCTATTCTCTCATAAAATGAAATTTATTTTAATAACTTAGGAAATTGCTCTATTGAAAGAGAAGCCTTACCTTTGCACATTTTGGACAAGCCTTGACTTAGCCACTTGATTAGCTTTCGTGTTTCAAGTTTGGGCTTCTCCCACTTCACCTTCACAACACAATACAATATAAAATTTTAGAATTTCTAAATATCTCTTACTTATGCACTTAAGCAATTTATCTAAGAATCTAGGGTCTTACATATTATGTAATTCAAGTTGTAAACAGTTAGGTTTTGATCCTTGAATGCTCAATAAGGTTTCTTAAGCGATTTATCTTGAAAACAATAAGTTTTGTAGCTTAAATTTAGAGAAACAGGGGATCCGAAATTACGGATCTGGGAAGAATTTCTGGGCGCTCAACATTGGGATCAAGCACCCAAGAGTAGTCAAATTTAAAGGGGGTGCCCAACCTTGATGCTCAAGCATCAAGGTCAAGCACCCATGTAAATTGACACTTATAGGGGGTGCCAAACCCTGGTGCTCACGCACCAAGGTCTAGCACCCAATTTAGAAAGGGGTTCTCAACCTAGGCGCTTGAGCACTAGGTCAAGCGCCCAATACAGAAAAGGAAATATTGGCCATTTTAAAAAGATTTTAATTATAAAAGATGTTTTTATGAAATCTAACCTATGTACAAATAAGATTAAAGTGTCTAGGATGTGCTTATACTGGATTTATCCTAAAATTCAAAATAATGAAGAGTTTGGGCACATTCTACTAAAATATCTTTTTGAGAGACTTTCAGTTCCAAATTGCAATAGGGTTAGTTTTTATTGATTCTGCTACTTGTGACATTTATTTAAAATCATTTCTAAGGTAATTTCAAAACTCAACTATTTCATGAACTTAGATTTAAGTTTTGGTCTCCTACTCCATGTATTTAGCCTATTTTGATTGGAAATTGAGCTCTATACTATACATACAATCGCAAAAGTTTCTAAAATATTTTGTATTCTTGTTACTGGTGCATTTCAACTTGTTTTAGTTAATTTAACCTTTGAAATTGTAATTTTGGACAGATTTGGAATTTTAGTGTTTTTGAGCATTATTTTGTAATGTTTTGGATTGGTTAGTCTTATCTGAAAAACTTGCATTGATTTTTGGTTTTATGAGATATTTCTATGGATTCGGGTTTTAAAATGATTGCAGAAGATTGAGATTTGGACTGGTTTTTCCTCTGTGTGTTTGGAGAGATGGATTGTAACGACCATAAACATGGAATGATGATACTTCTGTGTACTCAGGGATGCCCCATGTACTCGGGATGAGATGATTCGTGCTTACTAAACATCGTATATGGTTTTTTTTTTTAGTGTCTAGTGGGCTTAGCTTATTATGGATCCATAATTTAGCTAGTAAATGAAGTCTATCTAACTTTGTTTGCATTAAGTGTAGTCTCCTTTGTAAAACCCTGGAATTTCCTAATATGATATAAATAATTAATTAATAAGAAAACTAGAGAGATTTGGAAGTATAAATAAATTTTAAAAGGAAAAATAGGAATTAAGTATAGGAATCTAATTTATATCATTAGTGAGATTTAGTGGAATTAATATTTAGGATTTAAATTTCAAATTAGGAAGAGAAATAATAAGAAGAATATAATATGGAGAATTGTGGAGAAATTCAATGATTAAGGGTGGAAATAAAAAACGGGCATTTTGGTCATTCCTAATTAGTCAAATCCATGAAAAGAATAAAATAATTAATTATTAAGTTAAGAAACTTAATTAGACCAAATATGAGTTTAGTTAGATTCAAATAATGAATTTAAAGCTTAAAAGAAGGAAAAATGGTCTAATTGTAATTATGCTTATTTAGGAGCTTTAATTTTAGTAATATGTGAGAAAATTAAGTATTTAACTAATATTTAAAAATAGGGATGAGAAATAGTACGAAAATTAGTAAATTAAGAGTTTCTAATTCTAAGGGAATTATGAAATAAGGTTACAAGGGAGAATTAAGGAAATAGGTGCAAGTGGGAAGGTTGGGAAGTCTCCTAAACCTATTAGAACTTCTAATTAGGAGAGACTATAAAAGGAAGGCTTTAGGGAAGGTTTTGGGTTTCCATTAAGTCAATCATGAGGAAAAAAGAATAGGGAAAATTCATGCATAGAACTGGAAAAAAATAGAAAGAGAGATAGAGAGAAGAAAAAGGTGTTTTATGAAGAAGGAGTGCTGTAGAATTCCGACCAGCAGTATTAAAATTAAGATATAGAGAGATCCAGTCGTTGAATTGGTCTCAAATTTGGATGTTATGTTCTTGACTTGTAGGACTTCAATTTGAACGGTGGAGATTTGATTTGGAGAAATCTAGAGTGGTGCGAACAATCTTAGAAATTCGGTGGACATTTGAGTTTCTTGGAAGAATGATTTCACATGTCGAGGCAAGTAGCAAACACTTTGAAAACTGGAGAAATTGCATGTTTTTCATATGGTTTAGATGTTTTATCATGGTTTGTTTTGATTCAAACCTTGGTTTGAAAAGTTGAGAGTTTTATAAGATGGTTTTGCTTTCATACACTTTTAAAGAAATCAAGAAAAGTGATGATCTTAAGAGAATAATTAATTAGGAAGCTTTAAATCAACTTATAATTACTGAGAATAGGTTAGGGTTGTTTTAGAAGTAATTTAGAATGAAATATGATGATTATAAACAATTAAAACTATACAAATTATTTCAGATTTCGGAAAATTAGAAAACCCAGAAAATATAGTGAAATTTAGCTGAGCGCCCAACAGGATGCTCGAGCGCAATCGTAGGTGCCTTGCTTGTGTATTTTAAAAACAGAATAATAGAGCCTTGAAACTCAACGCCAGGGAGGACGCTCGAGTGCGATCCCAAGCGTCTAAGCAAAATTTCACCCAGTAATGGATGCCCAACAGGCCGCTCGAGCGACCTTTGTCAGATTTTTTCAGATTTTGGGATTTTGTGCCCAAATATATTTTTAATGATTTTCTTGAAATTCTAAAGTTGTAACACCTGTAATTAGGTTAATTTGAGATGTAGGAAGTGGCGGAATTCAATTGGGATAAAAGAATATTAATTTGGAACGATGAATATAAAGATGGACTATAAAGAGGTATTATGAAATAATAAATGGACTAAACCTATTTAGAATTGGTTTTGGTTAATATACCCTATTCCTAAACTTCACTATAGATCTAAAATACCCTCTAGATGTACTAAATATCAAAGTTAATAAGTTTTGACACCTTAGGTTCTTTAAAGAGGAGATTTAGGCATTATTGAGTAAATATTAAGAATAACAACCAACTAGGGGATGAATGTTAATAAATCGTAACATACTGATTTGGCAAGCTATCTAACACTTTAATATGAGTAAATTAAGAGTGTTCATATTAATAAATTACTGTTTAGACAATTAATCAAGAAGTTGGGCATATTTTGGTAAAGATGACATGGTTTTTAAGGTTTGGATGTGTTTTCTATTTATTTTCAGATTTGAGCAATTTCTTATTTTCAATATTTTATTTTTGGATATTTGCATATGGTTTTATCGATAAGTGGGCAGAATCATTGTTTTCCTCTGTGTATCTCGAAGTGGTTGAATTCCTCTCCCATGTATCTTGGGATGAAATGTTTATGGAAGAATGAGAGTTTATTTTATTGTTAAGAGTATCTTACTTTTGGGACAAGTTATTACTAAATGTTTTTGGTTGTGAGTTGTGTCTAGTGGGTAATGCTTAGTGTGGATCCATAGCATAGCTAGGAAATGAAATGAAATTATCTTTGGTAAGTTAAACCTGTCCCCCAATTTAAGCAATCCTGACCCGTCGTGTACTTGACCTGGTCATTAGCTGTGTACTCAGCATCGGAATATATTGGATTACCCACCATGCACTTGGTCTGGTTTTCCCCCGTTGTGTACTCAATGTGGTTTATTTGGGTTACCACCATGCGCTTAAATGAGACATTAGCTTACATGTGCTTTTTATTAGTCATGCTTATAGTTTACTTGTGACTCGCACTTGAGAGCTATATTTTGGCCATGCTTGTAGTACACTCGTGGCTTGTACATGTACTGGTATTATCCGTGTAATGTCGAGGATCCATGAATATTTGATCGGACCGGCATTCCCATTTGTTGGATAGTTATACTTGATTGGATTGCACGTGCCAGACACCCCTGTTTACTCAGCTGGGTGATCCACATTGATGGTTGATGAAGGATGGGGTCCGTGTATCTCGGCTCCATATCATGTAAGTTCGTAAGGTGGCAACTTAGGCACAGGGAGTAGCTCGTCGAAGTAATTTTAGTTCATGAGTCCTGTGATGTCATAACATATGTGTGGTTTGGTTTTGTTGATTGCTTTATATATTATTATCATGATTTGGTTTTATCATTATACCTCATGACTTTATTTTTGTAAAGAAATTAGATTGTTTTAATTCATGCATCTTGCTACTTGTTGAGATTTATATCTTACTCCGGTTTTCACTATTTGTCAAGTATTCTTGGTGAGATCGACAAACAATGGGGTATTATGTAAAGGGGTAACCATTAGTTGTAAACCAATTATGAGTTCAAAAGCAAAATGTAAATGTTAAGATTAATTGTTAATGAATTTTGTTTTATATTCCGCATAATAACTTTGATCAAGACATGAATAAAGTTTTAAATTATTCTGAATTTTAGTTGCTTTGACCCACATACACTAATACTTCGGGGTTGGATAATTGATCGAGAACCGAGGCGTTACAGAGGTGGTATCAAAGCATATAGGATCCCTAAACCTAGGAAGTCAAATCTTAGATGGGTATTGGGACTGTGTGCTCGTTAGTTAGAAATTTTAGGGCTATATTAGGATGAGAGATCCTAAGTTTTCTGAAATTCTTATAATTGTTGCTATTTAATTTAATTAATGTGTTATATTGTTTGCTTGTTTTGATAGATATGTTTAAATTATAAAGATTAGTTAAATTTTTAGTAATACAAATCTAAATCTTATTGCAAGGAAGGAAAATAGAACACAAAGAAAGTAGAACAAAAGAGATCATAATATATATAAAATGACAAAATTGCAGCTTTTGTTCCAAAATGTGTACAAAATAAACTAAAACAAAAAGTAAATATGTACAAATCACCCCACCCCCATACAAAAGAAAATAACAAAATACATCAGCTAGATAGCCCAACACCATCTCCTTCATCACCCTCCTCCCCATCATCAGCCTCCTCATCCTCACTCTCCTCATCATCATCATCATCCTCACCCTCAGCTGCTACCATAGTAGATGGTCTAGCTCCATGCATAGGAATGTCTGGTGACCCCATGTAAGCATGGAACTCCTCGTAGAGCCTGGACAACTGCTGTTGCATCCCCACCATCATCTCCTCCATCCTGCCCTAACTAAGAGCCATCTGTGAGATCTGCTCCTGAAGAGAAGCCATATCACCTGTAGATGGAGTAGAAGTAGAAGCAAGGGTAGAAGAAGAGAAAGGAACACTAGGAGTAGGAGCCGACCAACGTCGGGAAACAGTAGGAGGAGCCTGACCCGCAATCTCGACTCTTCTAAAGTGGGACGAACTCAACTGCATGGTCTTCTTGTTTATAGGCTATCCCAGAGTCATAGGAATGTAAGATGGGTAACTAATGGGAGTATAGAGGATAAGTCTGTCAATCAAGCAACCATAGGGAAGTGAGTTGGATTTCTTGGGATCATCAAGAATCCCAAGAATAACAGAAATAATAGAGAGGCAAGGTCTATGGAATCACCCTTTTTAAGGGCGTAAAGAAAGAGAAGTTTGGAGCTAGGTAGGGAAGAGAAATGAGAAACTGGCCAAAGGTTGGTAAAAGCAATTCTTTGAAGGATGTGAGTGTTAACAGGAAAGTGGGAAGTAGTGAAGGAAGCCACCCCATCATAGGCACACTCCTACTCCATGAGGAATGTGGCAACCATAGAGAAATCAGGAGGTGCAGTATAAAGGTAGGCAAGGTGCTGCACCCTAGGAATGCTAAAACATGAGACAATAGTATCAGGAGTAATAGGGAAATGTGTGCCCCTCACATACCCTAGAAAGGTGGTCCTGTTAGGTGCAATCCCATGGATGTTATTGTAAAATTCTCAAACCATGTCAGCACATGGTAGGATATGGTTGTCAAACAAGGAACCCTAGCCCCTAGCCTCGAAGATTTCCTTGATGCTTGGATCAAAAGCTTCAAAAGACACTTTCCTCTCTAGGAGGACAGTCCTACTATGAAAATAATCATTAAACAGTTTCTCGTGCTCATCAGACTTAAACCTCTTATCTACTTCAACTCTAGGTCTCTTGGAAGGATTGCTACGAGATGTTCTAGCCATCTAAGAGTGGAATAGAGAAGGGGAAAAACAATAGAAAATAGAAAAAGGGAAGAAATATGAAGTTAGAAAGATAAACAAGAAATATAGAGAAAGAAAATGAAATTCAAATTCTAGAAATAAAATGGCTGAATTATATATTAAAGCATGGGTAGACATGCTCGAAAAACCTCTGAAAAGTGGAGAAATCAAAAGCTAAAATAGAAAATTTGACAACAGAAATTTATTTCTGAACTCAAGCTTGGCGCCCGGCATGACGCTCTAGTGATAGCTGGAGTGACCAAAACAAAAATTTTCCAAATTTTGGGGATTTTTGCAAAAACGATCAAAACACGAAAACCATTCAATGAATCCACTCGAAATCACTAATAGAATATGTATAGAAGTGAAAGAAACTAATTTAAGCAAAAATACTTCGGTATTGAAGTCAAAATGAAAACTTTGAAATGAAAATCCTAGAAAACCTCGAGAAAAACGAAAACCCTATGTAGATCATGACTAGTAAGCAATAAATCCATAAATACTCACCTTTAAATCGTGGTTGGAAGGTAGTCTTAAGCTCCAAAATGTTGGATGAAGGTGGGCATGAGAGAGAGAGCTTGAGCGTAAGGTTGCGCTCGTGAAATAATGAGAGTAAAATAAAAAGAAGATTCAGGTTTTAAAAAAGGAACAGTAAACGGTCGCTCGAGCGCCCATGATGAAAAGAGAAGAGAGAAAATTCGTGCATAGAGTTGGAAAAATAGAAAGAGAAAAATAGAGAGAAGAAACAATATGTTTTATGAAGGAGTGTTATAGAATTCCGACCAGCAGTGATCAAATTAAGATCTAGAGAGATGCAATCGTTGGATTGGTTCCAAATTTGGAGGTTATGTTCCTGACTCGTAGGATTTCAATTTGAACGGTAGCAATTTGATTTGGAGAAGTCTAGAATGGGGCGAAAAATCTCAGAAAGTTGGAGAACATTCAAGTTTCTTGGAAAGAAAGATTTTACATGTTGTGGCAAGTAGCAAACACTTTGAAAACTGGAAAATTGCATGTTTTCGTATGATTTAGATGTTTTATCTTGGTTTGTGATGATTTAGATCCTAGTTTAAAGTGTTGAGGATTTTCTAAGATGATTTTGTTTTTATTTTCTTTTAAATAAAATTAAGAAAAGTGATGATCACAAGAGAATTAATTAAGTAGAGAAGTTTAGATCAATGTATAATTGATGAGAATAGAATAGAGTTGTTTTAGAAGTAATTTAGAATGAAAATATGATGATTAGAAACAATTAAAACTATACAAATTATTTTATATTTCAGAAAATCAAAAAAACAAGAAAATATAATGAAATTTGGTCGAGCGCTCGTTGGCGCTCGAGTGCAATCGCAGGCACCTCGCCTGTGTAATTTAAAAACAAAAATAACATAACCTTGAACTCAATGCCTAGGAGGACGCTCAAGCGTGATCTTGAGCGTCTAAGCACAATTTCACTCAGAAAGGAACGCCCAACAGACTGCTCGAGCGTGATGTCAAGCGACCACTGTCAGATTTTTCTGAACTTTGGATTTTGTGCCCAAATATGTTTTTAATGATTTTTCTTAGAATTCTAAGTTGTAACACCTGTAATTAGGGTAATTTGAAATGTGGGAAGTGGCGGAATTAAATTTGGTTAAAAGAATATTAATTTGGAACGATGAATGTAAAGAAGGATTATAAAGAGATATTATGAAGTAATAAGTGGACTAAACCTATTTAGAATTTGTTTTGGTTAATATACCCTATTCCTAAACTTCACTACAGACCTAAATTAACCTCTTGAAGGATTAAATATCAATGTTAATAAGTTTTGACACATTAGGTTCTTAAAAGAAGAAATTTGGACATTGTTGAGAAAATATTGAGAATAACAACCAACTAGGAGATGAATCTACGTAAGACTTAATATATTGATTTAGTAAGTTATCTAGCACTTAAATATAAGCAATTTAAGAGTGTTCGCATTAATAAATTACTATTTTGGAAATTAATCAAGAAATTAGGCATATTTTGGTAAAAAAGGACATGGTTTCAAGGTTAGGATTGTGATTTCTATTTATTTTCAGATTTGAGCAATTTCTTACTTTCAATATTATATTTCTGAATATTTGCATATGGTTTCATCGATAAGAGGGCAGAATCATTGTTTTCCTCCGTGTATCTCGGAGTTAAATTCCTCTCTCATGTATCTTGGGATGAGATGTTTATGGTTGATTGAGAACTTATTTCATTGTTGAGCACATTCTATTTCGAGACAAGTTATAATTAATATTTTTGGTTGTGAGTTGTGTCTAGCGGGCAATGCTTAATGTGGATCCATAGTATAACTAGGAAGTGAAATGGAATTATCATGGTAAGTTAAACTTGTCTCTCACTTATGCTCCCATCGTGTATCTCGACGAGGCCTTCCTATATCTAGTCGTGCTGCAGCAATCCTGACTCTTCGTGTATCTCAGCATAGGAATATATTGGATTTATTTGGGTTACCACCGTGCGCTTTAATGAGACATTGGCTTACATGTGCTTTTTATTGGTCATGCTTATAGTTTACTTGTGACTCGCACCTGAGAGCTATATTTTGGCCATGCTTGTAGTTCACTCATGGCTTGCACATGTACTGGTATTAGTCATGTATTGTCCAGTGTCCATATATATATATATGATCGGATCGGTATTCCCCTGATTGGATAGTTGCAGTTGATTGGATTGTACGCGCCAGCCCGCCGTGTATTTCAGTTGGGTGATCCACATTGATTGTAGGTAGAGGAATGGTGACCGTGTATCTCGGCTCCATATCATGTAAGCTCTCGAGGTGGCGAACTTGGGCACAAGAGTAGCTTTGAATATTATTATTATCGTGACTTGATTTTATCGTCATACCTCATGACTTTATTTTTATAAATAAATTAGACTGTTTTATTTCATGCATCTTGCTACTTGTTGAGATTTATATCTCACTCCGGTTTTCACTATTTTTCAGGTATTCTTGGAGAGATCAACAAGCATTAGGATAATATGTAAAAGGGATAGCCAATTAGTTGTAAACCAGTTATGAGTTCAAAAAGCTATTGTAAATGTTAAGATTAATTGTGAATCAATTTTATTTTATATTCCGCATAATAACTCTGATAAAGACATGAATAAAAGTGTTAAATTATTCTGGATTTTAATTGCTTTGACCCACATACACTAACACTTCGGGGTTGGACAATTGATCCAGAACCGGGGTCTTACAACCGGAGGGTAGATGCTTGGATCATGCGAGTTTAGACTTGAGTTATGGTATTTATAATTGAGTTTGGGAATATAGTTGACTTTAATTATGTAGTTCATTGCTTTATTCATGTTTCCTTCACTCTGATATATAGATCCTTTGAATTAGCTAACTTTTTCAGAGATGAGTTACGGTTTCATTATGTAACTCGGATCCGGGGCATTATAATAAAGATACTCTACCCATGGAAACCACCTAGCTCATTCATTGGGCTTATCTCCAATAAAACACCGTAACTACATTTCGATTGTGACGGCTTCCTACCATAGTCTGTCCATTAGTTTGAGGGTGATAAGATGAACGGAAATTAAAATTTGTACTTGTAATTAAAACAATTCCTTTCCAAATGCTGCGGTGAATGTTGATCTCAATAGCACACAATTGAAATAGGCATCCCAGGCAATTTAAAAATATTTGTAAAGAATATATCAACAACCACAGGTACACTGTAGGGATGAGAAGTTGCCACAAAATGAGCACATTTTGAAAGCCTGTCAACCACAACAAATATTATTGACTTGCCTTGTGGTTTAGGTAAGCTATCCATGAAGTTCATGAAGATATCAGACCATATCCGAGCAGGAATAAGAAGAGGTTAGATCATACCAGATGGAGAGAAATTCTCCATTTTATGCTATTTGCAAATATCATGCCCTTGATATATTCCTTTATGTATTTTCTAGAACTTTCCTAGTAAAAATTAGCTTTCACTCTCTAAAGAGTCTTGATATAACCTTCAAGTCCAAACTTTTGAAATTGATCAATGATAGTTTTCACAAAATTTGGATCTCCTATTAAGATAAATTCGACCCTTAAAAATAAATTATTCCATCTCTAAAATCAACATGACATGCAACTTCAATTTTCTTGCACTTGTTTGTGAGTTAGAATAAAGTCGAATTGTTAATAACCTTTTCCATGATTGCATCCAGCCACATTAGCATTGGTTGGGAGATTGCCAATAATGACTATAAAATCCTGAATTTTTGAATATAATAAAATAAATCTAAGTATTAAAGAATAAATTAAAAAAGCCTAAACATATTGATAAGTAAAGCATTGATTAATACGTAGAATAAATTAAATATTGATGTTTGGGGAAGATAGGTACTAATCCAAGTGCATTTTATGATCAAGAATGATATGAGGAATAAAGATAGGAATTTTGGAAAATATACAAAGGTTAGATATGGAATTATAAAGAAAAGGGTATTTTAGTCTTTTCCTAATAGGATAATTAACCAATTAATAAATTAAATAATTTAGATCTAGAAAAACTAAGTTAGATATAAGTTCGGTTAAATTTGAATTTAAATATCATGATTTATGGCTTAAGAGAAGGAAAAAAAGGCTTATTGGAAATAATGATTAATTAGGTGCCTTAAATTTAAGGATAAGAGGAGTTTTGGGGTGTTTTAGTAATATTTTAAAATAGGGAAAATAATTATCACAAAAATTTATTAAATAAAAAGTTCCTTATAAATTAGATTTAAGAGAAAATAATTAAAAGGAGGGATAAGATAGGAAAGTCTTCCAAAAAGAATTAGGAATCCTAGTTGGAAAGTCTCCTAAATTAATTAGGACTTCTAATTAAGTGAGCCTATAAAAGGAAGGCATTAAGGAAGGTTTAGAGTTTCCATAAAGTCAATCATAAGGAGAAAATAAGAGGGAAAATTTGTGCATAGGGCTGGAGAAAAATAGAAATAAAGATAGAGAGAAGAAAAAGGTGTTTTATGAAGGAGTGCTGCAGAATTCCGACTAGCAGTATTCAAATTAAGATCTAGAGAGATCTAGCAATTGGATCGACCTCAAATTTGCAGGTTATGTTACTGACCCATAGGGCTTCAATCTGAACGGTGGAGAATTGATTTGGAGAAGTCTAGAGTTGTGCGAAAAATCTCAGAAATTCGGTGGACGTTCGGGTTTCTTAGAAGAATGATTTCATATGTTAAGGCAAGTAGCAAACAATTTGAAGACTGGAGGAATTGCATGATTTCTGTATGATTTAGATGTTTTATCTTGGTTTGTTTTGATTCAGATCTTGGTTTGAAGAGTTGAGAATTTTTTAAGATGATTTTGTTTTCATATACTATTAAAGAAATCAAGAAAAGTGTTAATCATAAGGGATTTAATTTAATTAGGAAGCTCTATATTAAAATATGATTGATGGGAATAGATTAGGGTTGTTTTAGGAGTGATTTAGAATGTAATTAAGATGATTAGAAACAATTAAAATTATACAAAGTATTTTACAATTCGGAAAATTAGAAAAACCCAGAAAATACACTGAAATTGGCCGAGCGCTCGTCAACGCTCAAGCGCAATTGCAGGCACCTTGACTATGTAATTTTATAACAGAACCTTGAACTCAACGCCTGGAAGGACACTCAAGCGCAATTCCGAGATGCTAAGCAAAATTTCACCCAGTAAAAAACGCCCAAGGGGCCGCTCGAGCATGATGTCAAGCAACCATTGTCAGAATTTTCCATATTTTGTAATTCGAGCCCACATCTATTTTTAATGATTTTTCTTGGAATTTTAAAGTTGTAACACCTGTAATTAGGATAATTTGAGATGTAGGAAGTGACGGAATAAAATTTGGATAAAATAATAGTAATTTGAGACGATGAATATAAAGATTGATTTTATAGAGGTATTTTGAGGAACATGTGGACTTAACCTATTTAGATCTGATTTTGGGTGACATTACCTATTCCTAAACTTCATTACAGACCTAAGTTACCTGTGCGCGCGTCAGAAACGCGGCACGGGAAAGTTTGGAGTCGCCACCCGCCTGATGGGGTGCAGGCGGACACCTCGGTGCCTAATCTTGTCTATTAAGGTTTTGGTCTGCGGCTTGAGATTCTAAGTGGGGTCTTGGTTGTGGTTTGGGGAAGTCCGTAGACACCCCAATCCACCCCGTCGGATGACGGGTCCCGTGGGTTCCCTAGTTTGAGTCAGCTTACTTGGTCTTACCCGATTCCTAATTCGATATACGACTGGGTTAAGTCTATCGGGACCTCCTGAGTGGTATGGATCCCTTTAATTGATTTTATCTTGTTTGATTTAGGTGATCTGAGTCTGACGGGGTGGTCCCCGTTGGAAGGCCCACGGTTGCCTTGGTGGGCTTGGGTGAGCCCATGTGGGCCTTTGTCTAAGCCTAGGAGACCCTGTGGGCTTTGGTGAGGTGATTTTATTTTATTTAGTTGGTTCAAGTTGGAGTCTTATGTGATTTTCATGCAATAAGTGGGCCGGTATTGGTTTGTGGGCCCCCGGGTGGGCCCCCATGGTGGTTGCCAACAGGATTTTATCTTTACTTAAATTTTCCAAGGTGAGTCGGATATCGGGCTTGGGGCCCATAGTCCAAAGGTAGGGTTGAAAGCCCAAGTTCTAGAAGTATAGGGTTTGCACCCTAACTTGGTTGATTAGTGGGCTTGGTGGGCCCGATAGGCCCTAGCCCTTGGTCTCGGCCAAACCACACAATTCAAACATGACATAAGACAAAATCCGGGTGGGCCGCATTGGGTTTGGCCCGCCTGATTCCATTAGTTCCTTTTACTTAACTTGCTCATTTGCATGCTTTTGGATTTATCGGGCTTGGTGGGCCCCGTTGGAAGGCCCACGGGTATTCCGAGTTGGACCGGCGGTCCATGTCCCAAGTTGGGTTTCTGGGTGGCCCGGAAACCTTGTTGGTTCATTCGGTTTTGTTGAAAATGGCATGGAAATTCGACAAGGACCAAAAGGACATAAAAATTGCATTTCTGTCGTGTATCCGGCCTTAGTTGCCGGATACACATAGGCCACAGGTGATCCGCCCTGAGTTGCCGGATCACCCTGTAATGGGCTTTTTTGGAGCTTGGCCATTTGGGGTTGCTTCTAGGGGTTCCTAGGGGCTTTCTATAAGTCATGTGGGCCCCTGCAAGGTCCCACATTGGTTCAGGTTTGAGGTGGTATTCCATTTGATCTCTTTTGGGATTTCTCCACATGATCAAGAGGACAAGGGGGAAGGCATGGTGCTGCTGCCTCTCCTCATTTCTCTTTGATCTCCACAGTAGTAAAAGCTATCTATTCATAAGAAAAATTAATCCACATGAAGAACAGCAAGGCATTAGGGGAAGGGAGCATGCATTCCTATGCACATCAGCAGCATCCATGCAAGAAAAAGACAGATTTTTGTTAGTGCACGCGGTAGCACCAAGTAGTCTCTGAGTTGAGGGTTACATGCATGATACCTACTATAGTAATAAAGGATAAGAGGGATGCTAAAGCAGGGATTACATGTTCTGCAAACAAGAGGTTAAATCTAAACCCAAACATGCATTTTAACTAAGCAAGCCAATCCTAAAAAACCCACATGATATCAGGCCTGGAACAGCAACAATAAAGGATAAAAAAAAGTAACTAATATGCAAAGATTGAACAGCTGTAAGTAGGTTAGGGATACATGGGGTTTGTGGGGAGTGGAACATGCTTAATGTGTCACCAAAATAGCAAGTGAGAAACAGATAAATAGATGCATGTTAAAGCCTAAAACAGTAGGTAACAAGGGGGCTGGGGGAGCATGCTTGACACCTAATCAAAACAGCAAGGTTCATGGGGATCATGCTCATGTGCGCACAAACAACAACTCAAACAGTGGGGAGGATCATGCACCCATGAAGAGGATGTCCTGCTAGCGAATCAGGGATAGCAGCTAAAGGTCTGGATTTTGGTGAGGTTGGATGAGCTATCGGGGGTAGAGGGTGCTGCTGCTGCCGAAGCTAAGGTGAATCACAACAGTGGGCTAGGGGAATGGGAGCATGCTTCAATACACAACAACAAAAAAGAAAACTTTAGCGCCTAATAAACAAAGTAGCAACATGTTGGGGAGGGTGAGGGAGCATGCTTAGCATCTCTTAGCTACAGCAGAATAAGGAAAGAAAAACATCAAACAATCAGTAATTGTAGCCCAGGATGGAAAGTCTAACTTACCTCTAATCATATCCACAACTTAACAACCAATCTCACACCCAAAGCAAAGACATGTGAGGGGCATGCATGTTGCAACCACAACCAAAAAAAACAAACAAAGGAGGGGTACGGCCAGCAATAAACAAAACCAGAAAAATGAGAAGAGAGAAACAAAACAAGAAGGGAAAAAGGGGCTTATATTGGGATACATTAGATGAAGACCAAGGAACATGCTCCTTCTAAAGGAATGCTTAAGGTGACCCCATGGACAGCAACTAAAGGACATTAAAAAGGGTGTAAAAAAAAAGGGATTCTCTCATCCTCCCAAAGACCTTACGTGAGCCTCTTGCCTTAGGTGGTCATTATACCATGAAGAAGATGGTAAAGGCATGGTCACACTACCATAGAAGTGTTCATGACCAGCAAGAAGAAGAAAGGAAGAAAAAAAACATTGGAGAGAAATCTCACTTCAATATATGTTGAATACAATGGGATAGGGAGCCTTACCTTAGTGTTCTAAACTTCTTGGTGGAGATATGTGATCCTCTTGGAGGTGGTACAGCAGCCGGTGACTTGCTTGGTGCTCCCACTTCACCCAACAGCAACTAGGCTTCTTAGTCTTGTTTTAGAAAGTGGAGAAGAAGAAGGGAACAAAGGTGGAAACCCTTGAGGTGGTATGGTGAGATGGTGGAAGGCCAAAGGGAGTTGAAGATGGAAGGTTTCGGATGAGGAAAAGTGGGGAAGAAAGCTAGAAAATAGCCAAGGAAGCCAACCCCCGGAAATGGGCTGCTGTTTGCCTTTTATAGGCAAACTTAACGTATCCGGTAACTCAGGCCAGATACACTAAGCCTCATTCATATCCGGCATATATAGCCAGTCACACAGGTGCTTCTTTGTATCCGGCATTCAATGCCGGATACAAAACATAATCATCCGAAAATTAAATGCCGCCGCGAATTTGTCGGGCGATCGGCGCGAATCTCGCGCGAAAATCTTTTTGTATCCGACATTTGATGCCGGTTATACACAAACCTATGTGTATCCGATATATTTGACCGGATACAAACCAAAAAATTACGGATTTGCCCCTCGACTTGACCGATTCGACCAATTCGACCGATTTGACACTTTTGGATATCTACAGATTGGTCCCTGCGAATTTTGGATATTTAAGATTTAGTCCCTGAGATATTTTGCTGCGTTGGCTGCCACGTGGGCAGTTCCTGCGCCACGTGTGCAGTTTCCGGTTTTGCTACTCGGAAACTTCGACAGCTCATATCTCCTTCATCCGAACTCCGATTTGAGCAAACTCAATTGCGTTAGACTCATATCGGAGCCCTCTACTCAATGACTTAGGGCTAAGCACTTGGCACGGGGTTCGAGGAAAAGTCAACTTTCGGCTCTCCTTCAAGTTTGACCGGCCCACAGAACCTTCATCCGGACTCCGATTCTAGCAAGCTTAGTTGCGTTGGACTCATGTCGAGATTCTCTATCCATTGGGATAAAGCAAGGTTGCCAATTTTTACTTGATTAAAAGGTCAAATTTCCACCCCTTAGGGTTTGACTTTTTAGCCGGGTTTTGCATTTTCGGCTCTTATGGGAGCGCAAAAATGAGGTGCTTACATTACCCTCGGGAATGATCAAATATCAATATTAATAAGTTTTGACACCTTAGGTTCTTAAAAGAAGAAATTTAGGCATTATTGAGTAAAATATTAAGAATATCAACCCACTAGAGGATGAATTTTAGTAAAACCTAATATAATGATTTGGTAAGTTATCTAACACTTAAATGTAAGTAATTTAAGAGCGTTCACATTAATAGACTACTGTTTAGGTATTTAATCAAGAGTTTGGGCATGTTTTACAATAAATGTTGTGTTTTCTATTTATTTCCAGATTTGAGAAATTTCTTACATTCAATATTATATTTCTAAATACTTGCATATGGTTTTATAGATAAATTGGCAGAATTATTGTTTTACCTTCGTGTACTCGGGGATGCCCCATGTATTTGGGATGTTGATACCTCAGTGTACTTAGGGATGCCCCGTGTACTTGGGATGAGATATTTGAGATCGAGATGAGTTGTTTATTGAAGATTTATAGTATTGATTGATGCATTATTAAGTTATTAAAGGTTTTTGATTGTGAAGTTGTGTCTAGCAGGCTTAGCTCTTAATGGATCCATAAAGTAGCTAGTAAATGGAAATTTTTTCTAGAGTTCTTATTCATTCCATCATCTCAAGGATGGTACCGCTCCTGTATTGGTCGGTTGTTACGTTACTCACTCCTGGATTGGTTGGACCATACATGCTACCTCACTCCAGTATCGGTTGAGTTCTTCCGTTGGGTGTTGAATATAGCCCAACCAGTACCGGGGAGTCCACCTGTAAATCGGTTAGATAGCATATTGGCATATTTCTATAGTTAACTCTGGTTATGATTCTATTAGTCCTGTGATGTCACAGGTGTGACGTGCTGATTGTTATGATTTATGTATTATTATTATTATTATCATTTATCTGGTTTAATCGCATACCTCATTACTTGTTTTATAAAATTATGGACTGTTTTATAGCATGCATATTGCTACTTGTTGAGATTTATATCTCACTCCAGTTTTCCCCATTTTTCAGGTTTTTTTGGAGAGGTCGACAAGCTTGGGGTAATTGTGAAAGGGGCAGTATTTAGTTGAAACCCAAATATGAGTTGATATTGTAAATTGGTTCTTACTTTATATATCTACTTGTAACTCTAGTAAGTTTGTTAATGAATTAAAAAGTTCCTTAGCGTACTTTGATTTATCTTCAACCTTTTTATGCCATGTACTTTATTTTCTTGTTATCGTTCAAGTAATGCCCTGATCCGTTAAAAAAACAGCACTTGGATCTGGGGCGTTACAATGACACATTAGCCTAATCAATTATAGCCAATAATTGCATCATCATCCCTTTGTAATGAGGAATGGGCATCGTCTACAGCATAAGGTTTAGACAGCCCCTCACATTGAACTATGGGGCCCCCCAAGTGAATGGTGGGACCCCCCCCCCCCCCCCCCCCCCCCACCACTGCAGAGGATGCGAATCCCATGATGAGGTATTAGCTATCTAATTTTCAACTTTTGACTTCAATTCCAAAATCATATCCATCAATCTAATCAATCATCTTTGTTGTGCATTTGTAGAGATGTATTGCTCTAGTAAATGCTTGAGGCTTTTTTTATCAGTTCTTATAATAAACTGATAGCTCAACAAATATGATTGCCACTTTTCTACTCCATTGTAAGTGCCAACATCTCCTTTTCATGGATGGATAATGCTAGACTTTTTTTTCCATTTAGCATTTGGATAAAATAGGTAATAGGCCGGCTATACTAAATGAAGAGAACGTTTATTCTAGTACCACGATCATCACATTCCATAATAAATTCTTTGGAGAAATCTAGGAGTGCAAGTAATAGTGACTTATTCGTTGCATTATTAAGCTGTTCATTGCACTAAAGGAGCTGCTATATTTTCATAGTTTTCAACAAACTTCCTGAATACCTTGTTAGGCCAAAGAATCCTCTAAGATTCTTCAATGTAGAAGGTTTCAGCTACATAATTACAGCATCCAATTTATCTTGATCAACTGAAACTCTTTGGAATAAAATGATGTGACCAAGATACTTAACTTCTTCTTGGTCAAATGAACATTTTTCCATTCTAATATATAGTTTATGAGCTTGAAAAACAGAAAATATCAATTCCAAATACTTTAAATAATCTTCCATTGAATGACCACAAACTAAAATATCATCAAGAAATACCAAGTTGAATTTGCACAAGTAGGGTTGAAACTCACTATTCATCAAAGATTGAAATGTGGATGGTGCTTTAACCAACCCAAAGGGCATTACAAAAAAAAACCATAATGTCCATGTTGAGTTCTGAATGCAGTCTTGGAAATGTCTTTGTGGTGGACTTTTACTTGGTAATAATTAGAAAGTAAATCTAAGTTGATGAAAAAAAAAAGCCTCATAAAGATCACCAAGCAATTCTTCTACTATAGAAATTGGAAATTTATCTTTGATAATTTCTTATTCAATGCATGATAATCCATACATATGCGCCATGAGCCATCATGTTTCTTAACCAATAATCTTGGTGATAAGAAGGGATTGGTGTAAAACCCCGAATTTTTCAAAATTTATTAATTAATTAATATTGGATTATTTGTAATAATTTTTAGCTAATCCACAAATGGATTTATGTAGGTGAGCATGAGGAGAATGGAAATCCGGAAAATGAGGAAAATCCAACAATGGAGATTTGAGATCGAAGGTAAATATTATTTTAAGTCTTATTTTAAATTCTATTGGTGGGATATATGGTGTTTGATTAACATGAGAAGCATGGGATCATAATTTACTAAATTAGAAAATTTGTTGGCAGAAGTAGGCGTGTGTGCATGTATGTTTAGGACTCTTTCTAAAGAGTTAGAAAATTTTGGAAACTTTCTATGGGTTATTGTGGTCGTGTGATTGTGTTTAGAGAGATTTTCTAAAAAGTTGTTTTTTTATTGGACAACTGAAGGAAAAGGAGAACCTAGCCGTGTGCAAACCTTGGAGGACTTTTGGAGGTTTTCATATCAGTTTTAATAAAGAAGATCAAGTTCTTAAAACTTGGTCGTGTTCTTGGTCGAAAGAGGTAAGTCGCACACCTTTTTATCGTAAGTTTACATAATTCCCGGATTAGACGTTTGGTTGATCTTAATATATGATTTGGGATGATAAATACGGTATTTTCTTTCATGATTGATGGTTCAATATGAAAGAATAAGGTAATAAAGCATGTTGTTTACAATATATCAAATTTCATGTTTGATTTGAATGATTTTTGATAGATTCTATTGATTTGATGAAAGACTTGGTTTGGTATTGTTGAGAATGATTTAGTAGGTTAGGAAGATGATATTAGATAGATTAAATGTGATTTGGGAAGATAGATTAATGATTTGTAATTTATGTTTTGAAAAATAAGAAAAATCACGAAATTCTACGAACTGGCGAATTTGGCCCAACGCCTGAGATATGGCTTGAGTGCAACTCAGGCGCACAACTATTTTCTAAGACCACCTAACCTTGCTCGAGCACCCCGCCTTTGTTGGAAATTTTATTCAGAACCCGAGAGTGATTTTGTACAAATAATCAAATGCTCACTATAGGGCTCAAGCGCCACTTCAAGCGCTCGTTGATTAAAACCCAAAAATTCAGAGCTCGAGCATCGTATGGCCTGTATTGAGCTGTGGTTCAAGTGCTAGTTGTAAAAATCAAATTGTTAGGATGCCCGACAGGACGCTCGAGTGTTGGATCGAGCGCCCAAGCCCAGATTTAAATTCTTGACATTTTTGTGTACTTTTCAACTATAAAATGATTTTTATGCAAATCCAACCCATGTACCATTAATATTTTGGTATTTATGAGATATTTTCATTGGCCAAATATTAAAATTCAATTTAATAAAGATTTTGGAGTGTTCTACTAAAATAGGTCTTGTTTTGGTTCTAAAGAAAATTTTGGTTCTTAAAATTGTTTTAAGTCAAATTGGTTGATTCCTCCACTTGTAATTAGGGGTGTAACTCGGTCCGATTAAAACCGAATCCAAACCGACCCAAACCGACTTCGGTTCGGTTTGGTTCGGTTTTATAGTGGTTCGGTTCGATTTCGGGTTTCATGTTCGATAAACCGAACCCGAACCGAAACCGAACTGAATTCACGTATTTCCCTAAACCGAACCGAACCGAATTCATATATATATTATAAGATTATATATATATTATAATATATAATCTATGTTTTATATATATATATAATATAATATATGTTAAACTTTTAAAGTTCATATTTAAACTTAAAGGATATTACAAAAAACCTTTGTTTGAGATAAAAATATATTGGTCCAACCCGAACCGAACCGAACCGAATAGTTTTCATGTAGTTCGGTTTGGGTTTTGGTTTTTTTTTATATATTTTCGGTTCGGTTTTCGATTTAGTTGGTTCTGTTTTCAATTCAATTCGATTCAAGTATATATATTTTCGGTTTGGTCTTGGGTTGACATCAACCCGAACCGCATTGCACCCCTACTTGTAATAGATGGTCTAAAATGTGTTTTAAGTCCTGGAATTGACCAGGAAGGTTTTATAATAGTTTTGGGTATATTGAGCTTGTGTTTTGGAATTTAAAAAGTATTGAAAACCTTTTGTGTGTGCGTCAATCCGTGGGCCGCACATGGTTTTCGAGGATGTGTACGTGAGTGCATGCCTCCTTTAGGGATTAATTGGTTTTCAGCGTGATATCCAATGAAGGCACAAGGGATCAGATGCTTTCTGGATTGAGAAAGGGAATGGGGGAATGGGAGTCGCCACTGCTTGATGGGGTGCAGGCAAACAACTAGCTGCCTAAAAGGCTATCTAATTAGGTGGTCTGCGACTTTTTGATATTTTGGTTAAGTTTTCGGTTATGGTCTTGGGAAGTTCGTAGATACCCCGGTCTGCTTCGTCGGGTGACGGGTCCCACGGGTCATCTTGGGTATGAGTCAACTTGAATTAATCTCACCTTGTCCTAATCTGATATGCCCTTTTTATTTTAAGTTAGGGTGAGACCATCTATATGGTGTTTAGCCCCTTAAATTGATTTTATCTTATCACCTTAAAAGATGTGGGTTGGGTATGTGGGCCCCGTTTGAAGGCCCACGAGTATTCCAATTCGGGCTTTAGAAAAAGCTTAAGTCCCATCTAGGATTACGTTGGATAATCCTTCTTTTGGATTTGATTGCTTGATGAGGAGATGAATTGAAGATGTAAAACTTTAAGGTTAGTTGATTAAGGACTTTAAAAAGGACCAATTGGGCTTGGTAGGGGCCCAAGGAAGTTAAAAGAGCTTGAAGTCCACATTGGAGTGGACTTAAGTTAAGCAAGTCGAGTATAGGCCTCGTTGGAAGGCCCACATGGAGGCATCGTTGGGCCTAGGGTAAGGCCCAAGTCCCAAAGTGGGTCCTGGTTTAGTGATTCACTTTTAGAAATTAATTTTAGTCTTGTTTAATCAAGAAAAATCAAGATTTGCAATTCTTTGTCATCAAATCGTATACATTATACGGTTCAAACCAAACCAGTCTGAGTATACGGTTTGCACATAAATGTGCAAAAATTGGATTTTTCAAGGGGGAAATGGGGTTCTCCTCCCCATATGGGTCTGGTATAGGGGTGGCAATCGGTCAAATATGGTACGGATCTGCTAAGATCCGAATCCGATCCGAAAAAAATTTACTGATATCCGAATTCGATCCGATATCCGACGGATCTTTAATACTTAAATCTGAATTCGAAATTCAATGAATATCCGAAATCCAAATTCGATCAGAAATCCGAATTCGAACCTGTTTGAACCTGAAACTTTAAAAAACAATTTTAGCAATTAAAGTAAATTTAACTATAAATTTTAACACAAATCCAAGTTTCTAATGATCAAATGATGATTTAACCCTTTTAACTTATGGTTGAACCATGGTCTGGGCTAAGTTTATATATATTATAAGTATGTTTTCTGTTCAGATCTTTTTCGGTTTGGATACATGTATATCCGAATCCGAATCCGAAAAAATTCGGATCCAAAATTTAAGATCCGTATCCGAACCGTGGATCTAAATCCTATATCCGAATTCGGTAATTTCAGATCGGATTCGGGTCAGATTCGGATATATATATCCGACCCATTGCCAGCCCTAGTCTGATAACATCTGTGGGTCACTGTGTTGACCCACAGTGGCTCTCTGTTTGATTTTAAACATGATAACCCTATTTCCTAAATGTTTGAACCAAAGGGAATGGAGAGAGAAGGCTTGGGACCTCTCCCTCACTTTGTATGAGCTGAAACTTACAATTCTAGAGGGCATTCAGATACTCCGCTCTATTAGTGAATGTGACACCCTGTCTCTCTTTGAAATGAGAATGAAAGGTGGCCTGAAAGGCCTATGCTCGAGTCACATTCGGCCAAAACATGATTGCATACCCAATCAAAGCAAACAAGATAAGAGATAATACATAAAGAGCTTGACATATGCTAAGGACTAGTAGAATGTGTGTGTGTGCTTATGCAACGGAAATAAAAGAGAGGCAAAAAAAACCTAGATCATGCTTTCTAGTTAGTGTTTTATACATGGCCATATGCTTGGTATTTAGGAGGACAATCATGACAATGAGACAAACTAAAACCTATGGTTTACACGGTGTTATAAGAAGCATGCTTTGGACATACACACAAAATCATGAACACACACAATCATTTTCCTAGCAATAGATAGCAATAGAAATGTAACAAGATTATCTAGGAAAGCAAGTAAAAGAAGGGTGATGGGGATTTAAGGGGTACATGGTGTAAGCACCTCATTTTTGCACCTTCTGGAAGTGTCGGAAGTGTAAAACCTAATAGCCAGCTCAAAACCCTAAGGGGCAGAAATTAATTTTTTGATCAAATTCAAGATGACTATCATGCTCTACCTCAATGGATGGGCAATTCCGACGCGGTTCCAATGCAACTGAGTTTACCGGAATCGGAGTCCGGATGAAGGATTTATGGGCAGTTCAAACCCAGGGGAGCAGAAATGGACTTTTTGCTCAAACCAAATCAACTGCCATACCCTATCCCAACAAAAAGAAAATTCCGACGCAATTGAGTTTGCCAAAATCGGGATCCAGACGAAGAAGTTGTGAGTAGACTAAAATTCTGGGAGCGGTTCCGGCTTTCTGCTCAAAACTTGAATTTGCTGCAATACTTCGTCCCAATGGGTAGGAAATCTCGACATAGTTCCAACGCAACTAAGTTTGCCAGAATCGAGGTCCGGATCGGGCAGTTACGAGCAAGTCAAACCCTGAGATAAAAATGCAGCAAAACTGCCCACGTGGCAAAAATTCAGAGAAAGGACAAAAGGACAAGAGGAATAAAATATCTTGAATATAATATTATTTTCCTAAAAATATCTTGAATAAAATAATGTTTTTTACAAAATATCTTGATTTTACTAATTAAATAAATAAAAAATCCAAATTTCGGATTCTCTCATCAAGAGAGAGAATCCGTCAAATCAATCAAATTGATCAAATCAATCAGTCAAAATTGAAGAGAAAGAAAATTTTCTCGCACAGTATGTATGGACACACCTTGTCCGTATATACTATGCGAGCGAAATCTTATCCAAAATCTTGGAAAATCTCAAAATCCATATTTAGGATTCAAACGGAGCGAAAATATGCCAAAATTGGTCTGTCCGAATGTAAAACCCCGAATTTTCCTTAAATAATAAAATAAATTAATAAATAATATCTTTGGGAATTTTAATTGATGGAAATATTTTATTAATGTAGGGGATGATATAATTAGTGGAGATCCAAAGTTGGACGCAGATCCGACTGTCCGATCATGAGATATCGAGGTATGATTCATATTTTAAGTTGATGTGTTCTGATTGGGTAGTGTGTATAGGAAAGTGTGTAAGTGAGCTACGTAGGATCAAGGAGTATATATAATAGTTTAATAACCTAAATATATACGTTTTGTATTCTCGCTTGTATTCGACAGCCGCAAGCAACAAGCCGTGAGCGACCAAAGGAGAAGAAGAAGAAGAAGGAAAAGGGAAGGGTGTGCTCGTTTTTCATTATTCTAGGCAGTGTCTCTTGCTATTCTAGTCATTGTTTAGAGAAGAGGAGAAGAAACAATCGTGAAAAAGAGGTAGGTGACATTGTTTTACGTTCGTTTTTGTATTTACGTTCGTTTAATCTCCAAAGCATGTTTTTATATGATATATTGATGTATTTAGTTTGATAACAATGTTATATATACGTTAGAATGATATTAGACAAGAAAAATCATGTTTTGAAACTGTTTCTGTTCGTTTTTGGGGGACCGCCGACCTCGACTGTGCTCGGCGATCCTAGGCGCTCATCGGCGCTTGTTAAAAATTTTAGATCGCCGAAGATCGCTTGAAGACTTTTCGTCGGCTATCTGATTTGCACTACCGCTAACCTTTGGCCGTCGGGGCGATCCTAGGCGATCTTAGGCGCTCTGTGCAGAAATTCCAGATTTTCGTAATTTCGAACCTGATTCAATTCCAAACTATTTTTAGTAAATTTTAATGATTAATTAAGATGTTTTAAGACCAAAATAAAATAGGAAGATATTTAGGACACTAGTTGCCAAACTTTATTTAAAACTGTGAAATCTAGTTTTTGGAACACTTGACTATTAATTAATTACCAGAACATCTCTAAATTACACTATGAATCAAATAATCACTTAAAGAAAATTCAGAACTCAGATAACCAAAAATATTGAAGTAATTGACAGATTTAACCTTTATATGCCGCTAGGCACCAACCCTTATAGAAATATTATATTATAGGGAATTTTTGGAGTCTAGTGGGCATAGCTAGTTATGGATCCATAGTTGTTACTAGATAGCTGAGGGATATGTCATTTGGGTTGAGTTTCTCCCTTGTGCGACGCGCTTCCTTTGCAAGTTAGTTTGTCTAGGAAGGTCCTATGTCTGGAGGGACACCCCGGTGAGCCACTGGTGATTCCCTATACATATGGATAAACGACCATCTCCTTGCATTGATTCTGGTGCTGCATGCTGGTGGTACATGCCAACTCTGATGGGTACGTGTGCAATAAGTCAGTAACTACGGCTCTCGTCTAAGCTGCGCTGCATGGGACTTGAGTATCATTAGTAGCATTGCTCTTAAGACACACGGTGGTATAGCGATTGGTCGAGAGTCATCTCAAAAGGTTTATCTATCTTTGTGAGTCCTACAATGACACTAAAATCACAAACACTTGTTATTATTATTGTATACATGCTGGAGGCATGTGATTGAGATATTAGTCGGATGTGACTGTTTAGTGCATTCTAGCAAAGTATGAATTATGTTATAGAATTTGCTGAAATTCATATTTAGAACTGGTTATCATACTGTTTTGTATTCATGAATGATTATACGAGCCTGATTAATCGATATTGCTTAATCGTGCATGAACTGTTATTTTACTTATATTAACTGTTTAATCATGCATGTGTTACCTACTGGGATATTCGTATCTCACCCTACTTTCATTTCATTTTTCAGCTGATACGCGAGAGAGGTATCATAGTGATTTCCAGGGAGAGGTAGCTGAGTATTCACCGAAGGATTACTTTTACCCGGATATTGTCTAAGGTGGATGATTGATATAGACTTAGTTATTTTGATCAGATTATTATAAATTTTGGTTTGATGTACTAGAGAGTTGAGAGATTAGAGACCTTTTATTTTACCAGACTTTGATATTAATATTAATGGTTAACTATATTGGTTCTTGAGGATTTTAGACTACACTTCCGCACATACATGTTCCGCACTCTGATAGTAAATTTAATTGAATGGATTATTTATTTCTTTTGTCTGGTATATGTTTGATGATTATTTGATATGGGCCAGTAACACCTCGGATTTGGTTGTTGAACTGAATTCTTGTTGTTACAGTAGCGAACCGGGTTCGGGTTGGGTGCAGGTTTGCACTGACCCGGGTTTGGGGCGTTACACCGAACTTCCTATGCAGGCAGATAAGATTTCCCCAAAATCTTATCCTATGCGAGAATCGTCCACGTGGACGATTCGCGATGATTACAAAGAAGGTGTCCCGTCCACACATAATGTGCGGGCAAGGCTCACCCACACACTATGTGCGGACAAAACAATTTTCTATAAATAAGGGCTTTTAGCCCTTGGTTTGAGGTTGGCTGCTTCCCCTTCTTCCCCAAAGGACTCCCCCAAACCAGTGGTCCCTCCTAGCCTTCCTCCCCCACCACCAAGCCCCAAAATCCCCAAAATACCCCCAACTCTCTCAAAACCTCTCTTTCTCTCATTCTGACCAACAAAAAGACAAAAGAAGGAGTTTTGGTGGAGCAAAAAGGAGACTCCAGCTGCTGTCCCTACCTCAAGAGGCTCTCATACACATCCAAAGAGGTCTTGCTACCCCAAGGTAAGCTCCTAGGTAACTTTTGTTTCACATATGTGAAAATGGGCACCATGTGAGCATGTATTTTTCATATGCTGTTTTCCTTCCTTGGAGAATGCCTTTTTCGTCCTTTTGTCTTTTTTTCTTCTCCACAAGAAGGTATTCCCATGGTAAGGGGAAGCTCATGCACGAAATAAGGGAGGAGAGACCATGTCTTGGCCTAGGGTCATGTGCAAAAGTTCACATCCTTGTTTCCCTCCATTTCCTTCCATTTCTTGCTATTTAAAGGAGGGTATGCCCTCCTCTCCTCCTCCAATGTACCCCATAAAACCCCCAAATCCCTTCTTTAATGGTTTCTTTTTTCTTTTTTTTTTGTTTTGTTATTATCATGCTAGCCTATCTTTGCTCTCTTTCGTTTTTTACCATGAAGTAATACTTGTACGAGGTGGTTGGTTTTCACGCAAGCAAGTGACATGTCCCCCCTTTTTTGCCATGACATTCCTCCTTTATTTGCTACTGTTTTAGTGTTTTGCATGCTTTCCTCCCTCCTCTATCCATGCATACCATGCACACACATATGTCTAATTCACTTAAAGAGCATGTCTAGGCTTCCCCTGTAAGACCCCAGTTTTGAGTAGAAAAAAAAATATAATAATAATAAACAATATAAAATAGTAGATAAAATAAAATATATGCAAAAGTATGAACACATGGATTTATGGACAGGCTTAATCAAAATTTATTTATTGCTGGAGATTGTGGTCACTAGTTGTCAAAGAGAATAACCTAAGTGGCCGGAACATGTAGGGTTTCCAGTGGGCGAGCGCGCATAGGATCAAGGAGTTAAAGAGTGATCGGGCGGCGTATGTATCGCAAGGGAAATATACCAAAAAGGGAAAGTAGGGTTTGGGTTTAAACGAATGCTCGTATCATACTTATGGAAAGACTTTCGCTAGTCTCGTTATCTGGAGAACTGGGCGACTTGGCGATTGCGGCTGGTAATGGCGATTAGGGTTATACTTGTGAAGAACGAGGATCGCAAGGACTACTAGGAGGCTATTGGAGTCGGAGTTCTGCGGGTTATTTCTCTCGCGAGCAGAGGATCCGTTCGACTGCAGTTTCATCCTCGCGCACAGCCGGAAGTCGTGCTCGGCCGGTTGTCGAATAAGCTTTTGTTTTGGGGATTAAGCGCATACTGGTGAGTAGCACTGTTTTATCACTGGGTTTGCCTTCGGGTTTTATCGAGCTTATTCGTATGCATGTTTTGAATGGTTAGTGATAGTATAAGGTTTTCTGGTTTCTGGGTTTTCGGAAAGTTGCATGAACAGAGTATCCGGAGTTAAGTTTTAATAAAAATTGAAAGTGTTTAGATTAATTTCAAATATGGTTGGGAAGTGTTCTGGGGGTATTAGGAGTGTATTGGAGCAATTACAGACCTAAACCAACCGGCCAGACTTGTAGATCTTGGAATAACAGAGAATGAAAAATCACAGGGGGTATCCGCCTACCTCGCGCTCACCGGCGTTCACCTCGGAGGTAGGCGCCCTGTTAAAAATGACTTACCGCCCATCTCGCGCCCACCTCGCGCTCATCTCGCGCGAAGTGGAAAACAAGGCGCTCATCTCGCGCGAATCCCGCGCCGATCTCACGCCCACCTCACACCCATCTCGCGCTCACCTAGCGTCGGGTGAGCGGCAGGTCGTTTTTAACCATTTTCTTCACCGCCGACCGGCGCCCACCTCGCGCCCACCTCGATAGGTGAGCGGTAGACCTATTTTGCTTAATGAAATGGAATTTCTGACTTGACCAAGAATAATTGCACTTCTTAGGGGTTAAACCACTTCACTATTCACTTGGTTAGGAACCTGGGAAACCATTTTGCCTATGAAATTAATAGAGGAAAATGTTGTGAACATCTTATGAGTTTCAAGTTGGGTTTTAGGTTACTTATGAGTATTGTGCCGGACACCGAACTAGTAAGAGTTATCAGTTACTTTTCCTTATTCTATACACTGCTTTGATTGAGAAGTTCTTGTATTTTTGGTTTCACTTGTTGGAAACTTTATACGTATTGAATGGTTTTCTTTGGTATGAATGGATCGAGTTTTACTTTTATATGACTGGTGTTATGGAAATGAGAAAGTACCGAATGTACTTGAGGCACTGCTTGGTCCAGAGGGACAGGTGATGAATTGTGATGAGGAATTACATGATGTGGAATGAATGGTTTTGTTTTGATATTGAAATCGAGATTATACGATGTTTACTGTTTTGGTCTAGCTTGTCCTGGATCCAGAGTCTAAGCTTAGTAATGTGATGTTATTGTTGGTTGTTGGAATTGCATGGCCTTGTGTGTTGCCACGACCGGTGTAGAGCAGCCAGAAACCCTGAGTAGGCCTGGTTGTCAATGCAGAAACCCGGGGAGTAGGCCTGCATTGGATGACGAAACCCTGAGTAGGCCGTCATTTCAGAGTATCCGAAACCCTGAGTAGGCCGGAACTGTGTACATGGAGGTGTGGAGTGTCTACTTGGCATGTTTAATTTATCAACTAAACGATAGTCATGACATTGACCAATGTTGGTACTTGATTTGTTTTGACGTGATATGTTTTAGTCGCTGGTTTGTTGGTATTTATGGTTCATGGAATATTGTTTACCGATTATTGGGTATTGTACCTCCCGCCGGTGTAGAGCAGCCAGGAACCCTGAGTTGGTCTGGTTGTCAATGCAGAAACCCGGGGAGTAGGCCTGCATTGGATGACGCAGTCATTTCAATATCCGAAACCCTGAGTAGGCCGGATATACATTTGGAGGCGTGGGCATGGTTATGAGAAGACTTGGTGTTATGTGACATTGGTATATCTGGAATTATATCTTGAGATACAAAATTATGCTTATTTGCTATGTTGTTGCCAATTAATCATTATTTTATCGATATCTTCGGGATTGGAAACGGATTGTTATTGCTTGATTTACCTGATGGTTTTCCGCACTGATATGAATTGGATTATTGAAGTTTAGTCGGATTATTCGGAATATGCGTATTATCCTCATTGTACATGGTTATAATCGTGGCATGTTTTAGAACTGAAATAAATGTATTTGTGCATGCATGTGCTGCTCACTGGGATATTCGTATCTCATTCCGTATTGTTTTGTTTTGTTTTCAGCTGCTCCTGGAGAGGACGATACTTGCGGGTAGTTACTTGGTCATGTGAGTTTATTTTCGTTTGGGATTATTTTAGTGCACTCTGTTATATAGTTTTTGTTGTATTCATGTTTTTCCTTCACTCTGATATTGCAATCCTGAGTTTTATAATAACCTCTGGAGACGAGTTACGGGTTTTTCATGTGACTCGGATCCGGGGCGTTACATCCCCTTTTGTTTGTCTCTTCTTATTTTTATGTATACACCCACACACCTACCCGTTTGGCCATTGTTTTAACATGCTTCATATTCCATCTAGCTCATTTCTACATGTTGGTTTATTTGCTTGATTGAATGAAATGCATGGTGTGGCCGAATGAGACCGAGACCTAGGCCTTTCGGGCCACCCCTCTTCTCTTCTCATGGAAGAGGAAGGGAGGTCTCTTTCAACACAAATACGGGGACCTCTAGGGTCCCTGTTCCAGTGCTTGAGCCCTTGCTCTTAGAGAGGGAGAAAGCCCCAAGCTTTCTTCCCTCCTTCCCCCTTGGAAAAAGCCTAGAAAAACTAGGGTTTTGTACTAAAAATCATGCTTGGAAGCCACTGTGGGTTAGCACAGTGACCCATAGACATGCTCAAACCCCTGGAGGAGGGGAATCCCTGCTCCCCCCCCCCCCCCCGAAAAATTGTTTTCTTAGCTCCCTGGGTTCCGCCCGCATACACAAGGCGGACAGGCCCTATTCGCACATGTTGTGCGGACACAGCTTGCCCGCACCTAATGTGCGGGCAGCACACAGTATGTTAAAAAACCTGATTTTTTGGGGGTTTAACTAGATTAAGCAATAGCTAACCAACTAACCTTGGCCTAATGAGGCCTCTCAGCGATCAAGGACCTCTCTTAGGACTTGGGCCCACCCAAGGCCCAATAAGATCTCCACTGTAGGGCTTCCAATGAGGCCCACACCCACCTTTCCTGACCCAAGCCCATTCCCATGATGGGGTTTCAGCGGCAATTTGGTTAAGTCTTTTGGGCCTCCTTCCAAGCCCAATAGGCCCTTTTAAAAATCTGAACCCACAAATAAATCTCTTGCATAATTAAATAATCTCCAAACCAAATAAACCAATCCCAAAAAAAATGGTTATCTAATGTAACCCCAAACGGGACTTGGGCTTGACTCAAGCCCAACTTGGCATTCCGTGCGCCTTGCAATGAGGCCCACCCCAGACCCACATCACTTTAAATAATAAAGATAAAATCAAAAGAGAGGGACCCACACCATTCAGGTGGTCCCCACAGACTTAATTTCAAGGTTGCACATCTAAGTAGGAAATAGGGTGGGTAGACCAAAAGTAAAGTTGACTCAAACCAGGAAGATCCGCGGGACCCGTCACTTGACGGGGCGGACCTGGGTGTTTTCGAACTTCCCCGGGCCGTAACCAAGAGCTTAAACAGAATGTCAAGCCGCAGACCGCCTAATAGATGAACCTAGGCACCCAAGTATCTGCTTGCACCCCATCAGGCAGTGGTAACTCCAGAAATCCCAATTCCCCTTCAAAGAGAGGCCCCACACCCACGTGCGCCTCGAGTCAAATGTAGGATCCCCGCGTTTCGTAATGCGCACACACATGGGACATAGGAGGTGGGAGAACATGCTCTCCCTTCTAAATAAGGGCACAAAAATAATATTAAAATGACTTTTTAAATGACTCTACTATGCTCATGTAAAATCCAAGATTTTTATAAAATAATTATTATTATTAAATAGACTAATTGGGTTAATAATATGCAGGAGAAGAGACATTGGTTCAACCCGAAAGAGTCCAAGGTGAACCGGAGGAGAACTTGGAAAGCTAACCTAAGGTGAGATTTTTGAGTTTAAATTAAGGAGGAATTTCAGTTGTTATTGTTTAGATTTTTATAGTGTAAAACAAATTAAAAATAAAATACAAAGATCAAGAGGAGTTGGCCGAACCCCATAAAGAGAAGGTTGATCCAAATTCTTGGGTTCGTTTTGTAAAACCCCAAATTTTTGCATGATTATTATTTATGGGAATTAATAAGTCTGTATGGGTGAAATTGCATAAATCTATCAAGCAGGGGTGTATTGGGAATTTGGGACAATAGACGTGGCAGCAGGTGAATTAAGGTTAGTAATGGATCGATTTTAATTAGAATTATATTGCTGTTTGATTTCAGTCGTTTTAGATGAAATATTTATATATTTATATATGTGGGTGATTAAGGTGAAAAAAATCAAGTCAGTAGATCAACGGTTGGAAAGAATGCTCATGTAGAGAAATGTGTAGGCGAGCAGGCAGCGAATCATTAAGTGAAGTATAAATACTTTAAGGTATTTTGGTCGTAGGTTTTGGCACACTTTGAATTCGAAGGAAGATTTCGGCTGGAGTTCTAGGGCGTTTGGGAGAAGAGCAGACTCGTGGGTTTCCTGTGATCAACGAGCTTTCAGTTCAGGAACCATCTCACAATCAGAGAAGGTTGTGGGCGAAGATTGATATTGCACTTCCAGTTCTCAAAGTTGCAGTGCAAGGATTTGAGCGTACAAGAGGTGAGTAGCATAGATTTGATCTGTGTTTTGATTTTGATCTCAAAGTTTAGCCGTAAAGTATGGTTTCGGGAAAAAATAGTTTTTGAACGTCGATTTTTGGGCGAGATTTAGTGTCGTGATATGAAGTGTGTTAGATTAATTTCGAGTCATGATTAATCGTCTTTTGGGGATGGTAGAAGCCCAGGAAAATTGTTACAGAGGTTTAAAACTAGGATAGTCATGGAGTTTTTGCATTAACAGAGAGTCGTAAATCGCAAGGGGTATTCGCTGAGCTGCCGCCAACCCCTTTGCTCTTAGCGGCAACTTGGCACAAGCGTTTTTTTTGTGTCCGCCGAGTTGGCGCCGACCTGGCGCCAAGGACGAGAGGTCAGCGCACCCACTAAAATTCTAAATTGAGTGTGGCTGACCAATCTAAACCTAATTTTGACACTTAGAGGCTTCAACCTCTTAGCCAAAGACTAGATTAGGATAATAGAAGTATTTTATCTGCTCAAAACATCAGGAGATTATTAAGTCAAATTATTGGTAGTCTTATGAGTTTCCGAAGTGATAATTGAAGGACTGTTGGTAGATTATTTTGCTGTTCCTGACACTATGGGTTAATGATTTAGTTTTCTTTTATATTTTATATTTGTGTTTCCGACTATGAATTTGTTTGATTTGGGTTTGCGTGATTTCAAAGTACAGAACAGTATTTGAAAAATTAGCTTCATGTGAGTAAAAAGAATTTTCTACCAGTTGAAGTTGTGTTTTGGGCTAGAGTATTTATTGAGATTTCATGAGTATTATTCTGGTTTGGAGTACCTGTGTTGGGTTGTATTGTGTTATACTTGATGATGGAAATATTGGTTTAATGTGTTGACAGCGTGAGTTTGTGAAATGGTTTTACTATTTTGGTTTAGCTTCACCTGGATCCTTGTTAAGCTTAGTAATGTGATGGTATTGTTTATTGATGTAATTGCATGGCCTTGTGTGTTGCCATGACCAGTGTAGAGCAGCCAGAAACCCTAAGTAGGCCTGGTTGTCAATGCCGAAACCCGATGAGTAGGCCGGCATTGGATGGCAAAAACCTGAGTAGGCCATCATTTCAAAGTTCCGAAACCCTGAGTAGGCCGGAACTGTGTACATGGAGGTGTGGATGTCTCCTTGGCATGTCAATTAATCAATTCAAACAATAGTCATGACATTGACCATTCGATGTGTAATCGGTAATTGTGGTTGGTCTTTTGTGTAAAACTGTTAATGGGATTGGATTTAAACCTTCAGAATTATCTTTATTGATTTGATCGTGCTGGTTATTTATCGATGCATACTTATAACTGTTGATAATTATTTCTGCATGCATTTGCTACTCGCTGAGATATTCGTATCTCACTCCGTTGTTTTTGTTTTTGTTTTCAGATACTTGTGGTGAGGTGACTACTGGGGTAGATCCGACTGAGACTAATAGGGAGGAGGACTATTACTACGATTCCTAGATTTGTAGGTTTATTTTTAGATTGGAAACTTTGACTCTTTTGATTTCTTTAATTTGGAAGTGTAATAAAGTAGTTTGAGGTTGAATCGTTTGATTATAATTAAGCTTATTTTTGGACTTCTTAGTTAATAAATGGTTGTGCACTCTAATATGGTGTAACTTAGGTGATTGTCCAGCGATCACATTTATTTTGGATCATTACCTAACACTCTGTGAGACGTGTTATATCTTCAATGAAAAACACGGATCCAGGGTGTGTGAGACATGGGAAAAGTCACCGCAAATGATTTCCCCTCCGTCAACACACGGGCTCAACGTAAAAAGTGGGAGAGTCGCCACCATTCAGATTTTGGGTGTGAATGGACACCAAAAGATTCAAAGATAATCAAAAAAAAGCTAAAAGGCAAATTCTAGAGTAAAAATAACTCTACTTGAAAATCAAATCCAGAGATGGGTAAGGGGATTAGATTATGAACGGGGGAAGGTGTTAGGCACTCCCATTCATCCACACAAGGTAGTTGCCAAGTGTTTGTTCATGCAAAAAAGTAAGAAAGCTTGCTAAAATCATTGAAACATTGAAAAAGAATTAAACAAATGTGTGATATCTTCACATGAGAAATCCAAATGGATTCCAGATCCTCTTTTATGTCAATATCACTTCTGGACTATCAACAATAAATGGAAATCAAAGCAAAGATTGCACAAAGCCAAGTTGAGACAAATCCAGAAAATTCGGTAAAGGATAATGCCATTTGTCTTGAAATCATTCAAATCCAATTTTAAATTAAATCAAACCAAATCCATTTGAAAGATTATGGTAAATAAGAGACTCATGCAAAATTTCAAGTAAATCCGGTTGAAATCCTAGGAGTTATGCCTCCTTTGAAGTTGCTGCTGGAGATGATTAAAAGTGACAAGTGGGCAAGTTTGGAAAACCATCTAGAAAACTCGGCTCCATATAAATTCATGAAATTTGGTGTGATTGAAGTCTGTACGGCCATCTTTCAAATGAAACTAGCCTCATACAAAAATTCATTCGGATGTGCCTTGGGTGGTCCCCCGAACAAGCCCCGAGGATCACAGATTTACCCAGAAAAATGCTGATGAGCAGTTCTGAGTAAATCAGTTACCAACAGCACAAATGGAGTCAACAAATTATGAAACCAATTGGATTTGAAAATAGACTCATAAAAGAGTGACCAGAAACAAAAATCACTTGGATCGGATTTAAGACGAACACATGGCGCTCGGTCAAAGTGACAGGTTCCGTACTCAGATCTGAATTGACCTATCAACTTCGACAGAGAGGTGTCAAAAATATGCTTCATAGAAATTAATGAAATTTGGTAGGCATAAACTAGACAGCCTCACCTTTCCCATGGTTCTAGAATTACTCCAAAATTCATCCGGACGATGAAGTTATGAGTGTCCGAAGTCGGGATACAGTTGCTGTCAAGTTAAGCCATTTTTGAAGAAAACCAACTCCAAATAGTGATAAAGTGTGTGTGATCCGTGCAAGATTAATCAAAATCCTTTGAAAATCATTTGAAAACATTCCAGAATTGCTTGGGGATATTTATTTCAGATTTATCTCAATAAACACAATAAATCCAAAATATGAGCCTCTCCCGCCAAAATCACGTGCCATGTATGTGTAAGTGTAAAAACCATTCCAACAACATAGCAAAGATAGCATGCATTCATATCAATCAAAATAGGGTTCTAAAACAACCTAGGGTTTCGTTTCATTATTGTTTCCCTTAGTTCTCTCTCCCCGTTAAACACGGTTCTTCAAAATAATATTGGAGTACTTTGAATATGAAAGGGTTTTCATAGAATCACAAGGCTTATAGCATGCATTTAGATCAATAAAAAAAGAGGGTTCTAGAACAACCTAGGGTTCCGTTCCATTATCGTTTCCCTTAGTTCTCTCTCCCCGTTAAACACGGTTCTTCAAGATAATCTTGGGGTACTTTGAATATGTAACGATCTTCACAGATTCAAAAGGCTTATTCAAAAGAGGTTCTAGCACTAGGATCAATCCCCAGTCTCGTTTCTCCTAGATCCCGCCTTCACCTTTTACGGCTAGGGGGAGTCTTGAGATACTTTGAACCGGGAAAGGGTTTTCATACACACATCAAAGCCTTATTCTACAGAAAGGTAGAAGAAGAGATCTAGATCTAGAAATGTAAAGACAAAAATTAAAAAGAGGTTTGAGGCTTACCTGGGTTCTGGAAGCACTTCCGCAACGGTTTCCCTCTTCACTCGGAGCTCTTCTTGGCAAAAGTTCTTGGCAAGAATTGATGGCCTTTTGCTTGAGGAGGAGCCTCCTATTTATAGGCAAAGGCTAGGGTTAGGGTTGGTGAGATGGTAGACACAACATAAGGTCTATAGCCCACCAACCTTAACCCTAAGGCTATTTCCGAGATATCCACTCATTTAATGAGGGATATGATGGTAAAAGGTGAAAGCTCTCGAAAAACCCTAATTTTGAGCAAAACTAGTATATCCGACATATCAGGTCGGATACACTAGCGCCTATGTATATCCGGCATATGTTGCCGGATACATTAAGGGCTACTTGTATCCGGCATTTTCCATCCGATATGAACAGATACGCTTGTATCCCACCTGAGTTGTCGGATACAAGGAAAAAACTCATTTTCTCAAATTTTGTGTAGGTCTCCAAGGAGATAGTGATTTTTACTGATTATTGATCATTTTTACTGTGCAATTTGGGGTGTCTACAGGGTGTTACAGTTTTGAATTATTAATGGGTTGATTAGAGTTGGTTTAATGAAAGAGGGAATTTAGGTAAAAGAACTAAAACAATAAAATAACCTAGGACTTGCATGAGGCTATTCACGTTTAAACAAAGAATAATCGCACGTCCCTTTTCTTCTTTTACCTTATTCTTCCCTCTACTCCTTTGAGATCGTACCCTAACCTTAAACAACTTGTTGGAGTAGCTTTTTCAGAAGAAGATGAGGAGGATTTTCGTTCAGAAAAACCTAGGTAAGATCAACTAAAAGAAAATTTCTATTTTGGGAGTTAGAGCATTGTTTTGGGTTCCTAAAGATGTGATTTTTGTTCCAGAAGTGATAGAGCCTTGTCGTGATCAAATAGAGATTCTTTGGAGTGATATTGGAGAGCTTTAGAGAAGGTTTAAGCTTCAAAAACAGGTAAGCAGTCCCTTTAATATTTGCACAAAACAGATTTCGAGTTTATTCGTTAACCATGTTTATTCGGTGGTTTGAGGAGTTGTTTGCATGTTATATGATGTTTTATTTGTTTGAAATTGTTCCAACATGTTTATAAAGTATTTTAGAATGATTTAGAATGGAAGTTGCAGTCACGACAGGCCGCCCGAACAGTCGCTCGAGCTCCCTGTTTGTCTGTTTAAATTTTGGAAAACCCAAAAGCAATTAATACTCAGAAGTACTGTCACCCGAAGCATCGCTCGAGCAATCTATCGAGTGACCAACCCCTAAAACAACCTAAGTATTAGGCCGTTCGAGCGCCCCTTGGCCGCTCAAGCGCCAAGTTTGTCAAAATTTTGAAATTAGCCCATCAGCCTAGTTTTTCACTATGGAATTGTTTTTATCCATTTTTAACCTTTGAACCATTAAGTTTAGGGTATTTAGAGATAGTTTGCACTGGTAGATGTTTAAAATTCATTTTTATAAAGATTTTGGGTAGATTGTACCAAAGTAGTACTTTTACTTAATACCATTGTTCCAAATAATTGTCCTTTTAACCAAAGTTGATTTTATAAGTTCCTACACCTGTATTTGGGTGATATGAAGGTATTTTGTACATCGATAGAGTTGATACACATTCGGGACATAGTTGCCCGTTGAAACCTGGAGTTTGGACATATGACTTAGTAGATCTTGTATTAGTTTTTGGGTCATAAGTGTGACAAGGCAAGTGCTTGGTTTATTATTTCCGCAGGGCGGATTTGGTTATTGTTAGTACAGATGAGGTTCTATATTTGTGGGTGTTATTGGGAAGTATGTCCATTCCTTGGTTTGGTTTTCCACTGTTGAGTGGGCTTAGTGGTTATATGGATCCATAGAATAGCGAGCAAGTGAAATGTTTATTAGAGGGGTCTGAATTCTGTGTCATAGGCATTCCATCATCTCGAGGATGGTACCGCTCTTGAATAGGTCGGTTGCTACGTTACCCATTCCTAGATAGGTTGGGCCGTACATGCTTACCCATGGTTGGGTCCTCCGTTGGTGTTGAATAGCCAGTCTGCAGGTGCGGCTGGTCCACTTGTAATTCAGTAAGGTAGCATATTGGCGCATGTCTACTCTCTTTTTCTGGTTTACTATTTCATGAGTCCCATGAGGTGAAATATTTGTGTTAAATTGATTTGTTGTTTGTCGTTCGGTACTTATTGTGGTTATCGTGATTAATCTTTGCATATTTTATTGTTGTCAACTATTTGCATGACTACTTATTGAGGTGTTGTTTCTCACATATATGTTTTTATCAGTTTTGTTTTCAAATATTCCTGGAGAGGACATTGCTGGGGTAGAGACTCTTGGGGATTACTGTGACTACCAGGAATAGGATTATTTCACTCATGTGTAGGTTTAAAAAGACATGGATATCTGATTTAGTTTTATGTTAGATGGATTGACATTAGTTTATTTTATTCTGACGATTTTGATGATCAGAGGGATTATTGGAAATCTTACTTATACAACTTGGTGAATGTTGCTTAATTTATTTAGTTAACCATTTCCAAACTTTATGGATTAATTAATAATGGATTATTTTTTGTGGTTTAATTCCGCGCTTTTTGAAGAAATGTCTTTTATTTCCGCACTCTGATATAATTAATGAAATTGCATAAGTCTGGATTAGTTGTTTGGGCCATTTCTCTAACGAACCAGATTTGGGTTTATGTTTTTAAATAAACCTGGATCCGGGGCGTTACAGCTCACTCATCCTCTCCCTCTTAACTCAATATTCCTCCATTTTGCCATGAGAGTTCTCCCTTGAGGGAAAGAGCAAAACATAGAGAAATAGGGTGGGGGAGCAACATAATAATGAATGAAAACATGCTTGCATTAAGGTGAGGTTCATATATGTTACTTAAAATTTGTTAGAGAATCTTACCTTGGGGAATAAATGTAACGCCCCGGATCCAAGTTACATAGAGAAACCGTAACTTATCACCGAAGGTTAATATATAACCCAGGATAGCAAATCAGAGTGAAGGAAACAGGAATAAAACAATAACTAAATAATCAGAGTGCACTATAACCCAAGCTCATCAATAAAAATACTATAACCCCAGGCTAACTCACATGAACCAAGCATATACCCGCTGGTGCCGTCCTTACCAAAATCTGAAAACAAAACAAAACAAAACGCAATGAGATACGAATATCCCAGCAAGTAGCAGATGCATGCCCAAAAACATTTATATTAGTTCTAAAACATGCTTCAGTAAAATCTATGCATCAGTAATGATAGCCAACATTTAATAGAAATCCGAAAATCCAAATACAACTTATATACTAATAAGAGCCATCTCAACAATCAATACAATAACTGCGAGACAAAAGTGAAATCATAAAACAAGTCCACGGTGGACTCATGAAATAAGATTGCCCTTAACTAGGTAATGCCGAAGTTCACTACGCCACCTCCCGGCTTAGGTGCGAAGCCGAGTACACGATCATCGTCTTATTGCGGGAGAACCCATCCAGTCCAGTGATGAGTTGGCATGTACTAGTCCAGTCACAGTCCGAGTACACGACAAAGTGAGGGGTAGCCGCAGCCAGCCGAGTACACGATCAAGCCTCACCGAGTACACGGTGGAAACGCGTACGTGAACAACTCATTACTACTAGCAAGGAAAACAAACTATTCCATTACCTAGCTCTTAGATTGACAAATGTGGATCCACACCGAGCTATGCCATCTAGACCCGAGCTAAAACCAAAAACAGAAATATTACTAATATCAACGTGTTTCAGAACCAAAACATGCTATCTCGAGCACACGGTCATCTCTGAGTACACAGAGGAACCAACCCCCAAGTACATGGGCATCCCCGAGTACACGGAGGTAATGTAACCATCCATCCATCAAAGAATCCCAAAACCTCGTTCAAGTGTATGGAAAAAACCAAAATAATCATATTTATCCAAAATAACTTGACTTAAAATTTCTTTTCAAAGTATTGCATAAAATTTATCTTTATAGTCAAAGTTGTGATGAAAATTCCTCAAATTTTCGATTAAACCGGCAAATTCGTGTATTGAAACCAAAATCCAACTATGCTACTTAAATCTGTCTTATAGGGTTTGCTTACATCCTAAACAGTAAGTGCCAAGTAGAATTTATACTCATATCCCTCTTATTTGGTCCACATTTCCAATTCCTTCTTTAACACATTTTGGTTTCTCTAAACTTACCTTTCTTAAGAATTCTGTTTTCAGAAATTTACTTTTTAAAATATGTTTTCCCTTTAGTAGCATGAGTGGAGTGCCACTCATGGGCATGAGTGAAATGCCACTCAACAGTGCTCCACAATTCTTAGATACTCTAGTTTAGTAGTTCTTAGCAACATGAGGTCACTTCTAAATTACTGATTTATATATACACAATCCTTTAAGTAACTTCCCAGGTGTAGTTTGCAAATATTTATATGCCTGGGAGAAGGTTTCAGCATTTAGATATCTTTCTTAAATATCATTTCCCACCTTTGAAGTTGGAAATAGCTAATAAAGAAATCGACCAAGGCTGCCATCAACTACTGCAGCACTTGACATCTACCCAGATGTTCAGAATTCAGCATGTATAACTTCCCCTATGATGCTAAATTTGTTTGCTCACCCACACCTACCTACTGAATACCACTTCTAATTAGTCTCTTGAGCTTAAACTCTAACTCCCTTCCCATAAGTGATACTAATTTTACTATTTGAAAGTTGCTGCTGACCTCTAAGTAGATAGGCCAACAGCAATGCCCATTACTTCTTTCCAGCAACTACACCAGCAATTCCTACGTCTATTACTTATGGTTAATCATGGAACACCACTACTCTTATAGAATTTAAACCATTACAGTCTTAAGCCCTTAATCAGATTTGTTTTCTTAACTTAGACTTATTTCCCTGTTTAGATTTATCATGATATACCAGCACCTAACATATTCCCACCAACAGTAACTCATGACAGTATAACAGCCTCTAAATCCTTCCCATTCCATTTAAAAGTTCAGCAATTCATCAACTAATGCAATTTCTAAAAAAAACCTCATGTAACATTCAACAAAATATTTAAGTGAGCTGAAACTCAGATGCCACACCACATCCAATTATTGAAAATGAGCTGAACACCACTCAGCCACACTCAATAAACCTGGGCACCAGCAACATATATCCATGCTATTCATTTTAAAAATTTTGCCATAACAATAAAGCCTTAATTCCCAATGTATATAATCAGTCCATTCCCTTGTTCTACACTCCCAACACAATTCAATTCACTTAATAAAAACAGCAACTTACCTTAAATTCTTATTTGATCCATCTTCAGAAAATCTGCTCGTGATAGGCATCCATGACTAACCAGAAAACAGGGAAAACAATTCCATATGCTAAATTGGGTGCCACACTTCAATGGTAAACCTCTAGACCAGCTCAATACATGCTACTTACAACACTTGACATCCATGTTATTTCCAACAGAAATCTAGTTAAATTCAGGTATCCTAATTAGATTAATTTAGCCAACTAAACACTTGAACAGACCTGGTCGCCCATGCATCCACCTCACTCAAAAAAACAGCAACACCTTACTACAACTGAGCATGGACACAACTGGATCACTTCCTTCATCAACACTCTAATATTTAACTACATAAACAAATAAGCTACTGTTTGAACAATTGCTGGAAATCAGGCTGGCGCCAACCTCTGGGAAGGTGGCTCCAGACCTCATCCCTCAGCACCAATGCAAGTTTCCAGATTCAGATTTGACTAACGTAACATTCATTAGGACTAACCAATGTTTAGCATTCGAACCACTTCTAGAGTAATCTTCAACCTCAAAACCAACCTTTAACACTCATTTGGAATTAGTTAATCAAGGAGATCATGCTAAAAAAAACTAGAAGTTATGTCCATTACACAACAAGGAAAGCAAGATTCAATTCAGTCCTAAATTATCCATACATCAATTTAAGTCATTCAAAAACCAGATTAAGAAGTGCTCCCTACATGGAAATCATGTGGAGAAGTTTCTGTACAGTGAGGTTTGCTGAACTATAATCTGAAATAATATTTCTAAGGTCACATTCGTGCTACCACTGCAGATCTGAAGTTCAATTCAACTTCTACTGCGTAAAACTCTTCACAAACCAAAGGTTTACTTACAAAATTTCTCCAGAAAATTTTATGAGTCTTCTCTTTAAAATTTTACTCTACTGTAGATCTAACTAGTCATTCAGCACATTACACAAACACAGCACCTCCTAATCTTTCGATCAAAACTGTTTTTCCTAAATCTAACAATTCCATGCTTCAAATCCACTCATACGAAAATCAGAAAAGTAAAACTGCTACTTACCTCTGAACTTTGAATTATAGCTGCTGGAAACCAAATTGCACAATTAGATCTTTGAATCCTCCCTCCAAAACCAAACGAACACATTGTTTCTGAATTCTGATTCACATCTGCTCAGGTTGCAGCTCCTGGACGAATTCAGATTCTACCGTAAATGATCTCCTCAATTCTCTCGAACAGACTTCAACCAGCTCCAATTCTAACTCTCAAATCCCCAAAATCCACCAACTCGATTCTCCAAACCCTAGATCCCCAGTTCACCTCTCTCACATCTCAGCAACTTCAACTCTCCGAAATTCCAAATGAACCAGCAAACTGAAATTTACTAGTATTTATAGTTGCCGCTAATGTGCTCAAGATAGGTTGATCCCCTAGTTGCCACTCCAGCAACTCTCTACAGAAGCACAACTAAAAAGACCTTGATTCCACACATGCCACCCATTGAGTCAACGTGAAATAGATCAATAATAATTCTCAGCCAAGCCCTCACCCATTTTTAATAAGATTAACCAACCGGTTCACCCAACTCCGGTCACCCCTTTACGATCTCCAGATCTATGTATATATATATATATATATTTTTCCAATTGACATTAATTAATTACTAAAATAATAAATTTTAATATCATTAAAATTTGGGATTTTACAATAAAGCCCTCTTGGGTATGCTTAGGAGCCTCTTGAGGTGTGAACAGTAGGTGGACCACCTTCCTTCAACTCAAAATTGATGCTTTTAGCTTCCTTCTTGGTGGAGGTGAGAAAGGATAGGATTAAGAGGGGTTTTGTATGAATTAGGAGGGGTTAAAGGGCTTAGGGGATGAAAAAGAGGGGTAGAGAAAGGGTCTGGTTTGTGAGGGAGGTTTAGAGAGGGAGCCAAGAATAGCCAACCCCCTGCATTAAGGTGCAGGTGCGTATTTATAAATAAAGGTCAAAACCGTATATAGTATACGGTTTGGTCAAAACCATATACTTTATACGGTTTTGGTTGTCTTGTCCACAATGATTAGATTTCTCCACGTGGCAGATTCGCGCAGAGGATAAGATTTTGACCAAATCTTCCAAAACTGTATTGGAAGTGCGGATACACCATTTTTATTAAACCGTATGCCCAATACAATTTATTTGATCTCCTTTGATTTGGTTTAATTCTCTGACAGATTTCTGACAAGATTTGTGAATCTTCCTATCGTATATGGTATACGGTCAAGGCATGACCGTACATAGTATATGGTTTGAAGATTTAATAATGGATTTCTGACAGATCTCCCATCATTAGGAGATTTTTTGTAACCGTATAGGGTATACGGTTGCGAAGAGAATCATCATTTGATTTTATTATTAAATAATTAATATATTTTAGGAAATAATATTATTTTAATCAAGATATTTTCTTTTTATGCTTTGTCCTTTCCCTATTTCGTCCTTTAGCCCTTTAATTTGCCAATTGGCAAATGCGGCTTGCACATTTGCCTCGTGGATAGAATTTTGCATTTATTTATGGTTTTGCCCTTAGGATTGTTCTGCTCATATCTTCTTCGTCTAGGCTTCAATTCTGGCAAACTCAGTTGCGTTGGAACCGTGTCGGGATTTTCTATCCATTGTGATAGGGCATGGCAATCAATTCAAGCTTGATCAAAAAAACCAATTTATGCTCTTTAGGGTTTGACTTGTCTTTTAGGGTTTTCACTTCTGGCTTTCCGAAGGGTGCAAAAATGAGGTGCTTACACCTTATATGCCACTAGGCACCATATGATTATGCATTGATATTAAATAACACTTGCGTGACTAGTGAGCATAGCTGCGTATGGATCCATAGGCTTAAGCTAGATTGTGGAGAGGTACTTTGATTAGATACTCTCACTTACGTACATGCTTCCTTTATAAATTAGTTTGTATAGGAAGGTCTTCCTGTACCATAGGGACTCATTTCAGAATTATCTTGCTGGTGAAACTAATTTCAAAATTATCTTGCTAGTGAGGTTACCCCTGTATGTGGCGATAAGCGGCTACTCCCATGCTCAGATTTATCTTATTGCATGCTTGGATAGTACATGCCAACTCCATATTTTGAAAATTATATTGCTAGAATGTGAGCTCTCGCGCAATAAGTCGATGTTCATGCTCCATATTTCTAGAATTATAGTGCTGGTATGAGAGTTTTTTACTGGTTTCACTCATAAGTCGCAAGGTGGCATGGTAAATGTAAAGTGTTTATTCAAAGACTTATTTTCTTCATAAGTCCTACAATATTTGTCATGGTTGATTTATGAATGCACATTGCCTGTATGTTGATTATTATCTTTAGGATAGTTGTCGTGATATTGATGGCCAGCAATACCTTCAAAGCAGAGGTGATGGTTATATTGAGATGTTACAGAATTATTGATTACTGTCGAGATTGTACCGTGATTATCTATTTCTTTTACTGAGCATGAAAATAAGTTATTTTATTATGTGAAAATATTTATACATGCATGTGCTACTTACTAGGATACTCGTATCTCATTTCGCATTTTGTTTTATTTTGTTTTCCGTTGATCCACTTGAGGACGTAGCTGGGGTTGAGACACAAAGGGAGATTCCAGATTTCGTAGCTAAGCATTATTATTATTCGGATTAGTTTACTTTAATTTTGTTAAGGTTATTATTAGATGTTTTACTTTTGATGGACACTTTATTTGGATTGGTTATTGACAAAGAGTGAGAAAGTTAGTTTTATTCCCTTGTACTAGACATGGATACTATTTCATTTTGGATGGTTTGACATTATTGATAGCCACACTGTGATTATGATTTGATTAATTGAATTTTATTCCCACACTCTGATTTTAAATGGAATTGATATAATACTATTGTCTGGTTTTAATTGCTTTGGACCCACAGTAGCACTTCGGATACAGGTTTGGTGCAATTTGGCATAGACCCGGATTTGGGGCATCATAATTGGTGATATTTCTAATTACACTATATGTAAATAAATTAGCAACAATGCGCTCAATTTCAACCTTTTGGAAGTGTGGATACCAATAAGGACATACACTTACAAGCTCACTTACTAGTAACAGATTGATTTGGTGGTCTTGAGTTCTTTGAGGTAGTAATTTGCTAAGCTCCTCAAAGAGATCATTTTATCTCCCTAAAATTTATAGAATACGCCTTGACATGGTTGCAACACAACTATTGTGAGTCCCTTAATGGGAGATCATAAAGCTATAATAATTGGCCCTTGCCACTTTTGTAATCCCCCGAATTTTCCCTTTTAAATAATTTAATTTATTTATTGAGGAAAATATTGGATTAAGTGATTGATTAGAATTTTATTGATATCAATAGGAAGGGAAGATGAAGATCAAGCCTAAAGATTTCTAAGGATGTGAAAAAAATGGATAAATCATCAAATACATAATTGTGCTTTTATTGGAATTTTGATTGGTGAAGGTGCATGAGTATGATAGATAGGCAAGGTAGGCTATCTTATTTTAATTAAATACTAGCAAATTACCTATATGGACATGGCTGGACGTCCATACACTCCTAATAATTGTTTAAGAGAATAGAAACTCCTAATTAGGGTAAAATCAGAATTCTAAGTATAAAAAGTAACTTTTAAGAAAATAGAAGGTTTATTCTCTTGTTTTGGACGTATGGTATTGAAGGAGACCTTCTGAACGTGTGCTTGAGGATTTGAGAGAAAGAAATCACGCCCAGAAATAAAGGAGAAGTAAAGTTGTTGGTTTTGCTAGTTAGAGTTGGATTCTTGTGAAAAAGGCAAGTAACACATTTGGTTTTCGTTTAATTGTTGCATGATTGTCATATATTTGTTATGAATGATTTAAATACGTATTAAGAGATGATTTTCAAAGCAAACCATGTTGATTTATACCAGGTTTTCGTAGGTTTTAATGTTATGTTTTGGTTTTCTCAAAATTTGTTAAAGTGTTTCTATGGTTTGTTTTGATTTGTTTTGACTTATAAACGAAATTTTATGTGGTTTAAATTGATCTAACATGTTTAGAGGATGTTTATAAATGTTTTCAAAGTGATTTGAAACATTGATTTGGTGTGATTTGATTTTAGAAACAATTTTTCAAAGTTTTGGAAAAACTCAAATTTTACGAGTTTGCATGGATGCCTGCGATCCCGCTCGAGCGCCGTGTTAGGCGTTGAGCAAATCCCAAGGCGCTCGACAGCACTCGAGCGCCGTTGAAGGCACCTCCACGTGTGTGTTTTTTTTAAATTTTCAAAACCCGAAAGTTGATAGATTTCGATAAATCAAATGCCCGAGAGGTCACTCCAGCGCCATCTTGAGCGACCAACCTTTTAAAACTTTTTTTAATGGACGCCCGCATGAGCTCCCAGCAGCATTCGAGCACCCTTAATAGAAATTCTGATATATTGGAAAATGCCTAGTTTTTCACTATAAAAATATTTTTATTGATTTCCAACTTATGTACCAATAAGATTTAAGTTTTTTGAGATTGTCTGCACTGGCCATTGATTAAATTGAATTTTTATAAAGATTTTAGGAACGTTCTACTGAAACAGCTTTTATTCGAGTTTATCATTCCAAACTCTTTTCTTTTCAACTTATTGTGATTTTATCGATTCCTACACTTGTATTTGACCTACCTAAAGATGTTTTCAGAGTTGTTTTAACAGAATTACTTATATTTTCCACCGTGTACCTCGGGGTGGTTATTTCTCACTCATGTAGCTTGAGTTTGAGCATTGTTTTCCTCCATGTATCTTGGGGATGATTTGAGATGCATAGCAAATGTTGTGAATTGTTCTTTTTATATCAAAGATAACTTGATTTTTGTATTTTGGTTTTGTGTGCCTAATGGGCATAGCTTGGTATAGATCCATAGTTTAGCTAGGAGTGAGAATAGTATTTTCTTTGTTTGGTTAAACATGTTTCATGTAAAACCCTGAATTTTCCTTAAATAATAAATTAAATTAGTAAATAATATTACCGAGAGTTATGATTGATAGAAACATTTTAATATTGTAGGGGGTGATCAACTTAGCGGAGATCCAGAATTAGACGCAAATCTGACCGTCCGATCGTGAGATATTGAGGTATGTATTCTAATTGGGCAAGGTGTATAGAAGAGTTGCATGGGAGATGCATAGGATCAGGAGGTATATATATGTATAAAGAAATAACCTAATTTTATACTTGTATTCTCGCTCGTATTGAAGCCGCAAGCGACGAACCTGTTTGAACGACCAAAGAGAAGAGAAGAAGGAGAAGAAGAAGGAAGGGTTGGGCGTGCGTTCATCGTCCAGAGAGTTTCTCAGTGCTAGAGGTTCGCCATTGTTCAGAATAGAGAAGGAGAAATCAGCGTATAGAGGTATGTTTAATCGCAAACGCATGTTTCTATGATATGTAATGTTGTATTTAGTTAGCTAAGCATGTTATAAATACATTAGAATGAGTTTAGACGAGAAAAATCATGATTTAGAACTGTTTCTGCTCGATTTTGTATGACCGCCGACCTCGACTGTACTCGGCGCTCATCGGCGATCCTAGGCGCTGGTTATAAAATTTAGGACGCCGTGGACCGCGGGACGACGGACCGTTGGCGCTCGAAGTTGAACTACCGCCGACTGGAGACCGCCCGGAGCGATCCTGAGCGATCCCAGGCGCTCTAAGCGGAAATTCCAATTTTTCATAATTTCGAACCTAATTCAACTCTAAACTATTTTTAGACAATTTTAATGATTAACTAAGGTCTTTTAAGACCAAAATAAACTATCTAATTCCCTGTTTTACAGAAAAACAAATTAGGGAGATATTTAGGACATTAGTTGCCAAGTTTTGAAGGTAAATGAGAAATGTGATTTTGGAAAAGCCTAACTACCATTTGATTATCTAAACACTTCTAAATGGCATTATAAATCAGAAGACATTATAAAGAGAATTCAGAATTCAAATGACTGAATAATGAAGTAAATGTACAGATATAACCATTATATGCCGCTAGGCACCAACCCTTATAGAATTATGATACTTTAGGGAATTTTGGAGTCTAGTGGGCATAGCTGGTTATGGATCCATAGTCGTAGCTAGATAGCTGAGGGATATGTCATTTGGGTTGAGTTACTCCTATATGCGACGCGCTTCCTTTGCAAGTTAGTTTGTCTGGGAAGGTCCTATGTCTGGAGGGACACCCCGGTGAGCCGCTGGTGATTCCCTGTACATGTGGATAAGCGACCATCTCCATGTATTGATTCTGGTGCTGCATGCTGGTGGTACATGCCAACTCTGATAGGTACGTGTGCAATAAGTCGGTGACTACGGCTCTTGTCTAAGCTGCGCTGCATGGGGCTTGAGTATCATTAGTAGCATCGCTCCTAAGTCGCACAGTGGTATAGCAATTGGTTGAGAATCATCTCAAAAGGTTTATCTATCTTTGTGAGTCCTACAATGACACTGAAAACACAACACTTGATATGATTATTATTATTATTGTGCACGTGCGGGATGCATGTGATTGGGATATTGGTTGGATGTGACTGCTCAGTACATCCTGGCAATGTGTGGATTATGCTACTGATTTGGCTATTGAGTTCTTATATTAAAACTTGCTGAAAATAATTTCTAGAACTGTTTATCAAACTATTTTGTGTTCATGAATGGTATAAATGATTATGCGAGCCTGATTTATCGATGTTGCTTAATCGTGCATGAAATGTTACTTTGCTTATATTAACTGTTTAGTCATGCATGTGTTACCTACTGAGATATCCGTATCTCACCCTACTCCTATTCCATTTTTTTCAGCTGATACGCGAGAGGGGGATCTCTTAGACTTCCAGGGAGAGATAGCCGAGTATTCGCCGGAGGATTATTATTATCCAGATCTTGTCTGAGGTGGATTGATATTATAGACTTAGCATTTTTGATTAGTTTATTATCATTTATTTGGATTTGATGTATGAGAGAGATAAGAGAGAGATAGTAACCAGTTCATTTTACCAGACTTTGATATTACTGATTGATGGTCAAGCTTTATGCTTAGTTGAGGATTTTGATCTACACTTCCGCACATACTTGTTTCCGCAACTCTGATAGTTTAATAAAATGATTGTATTTTGCTTTCTTTGGTCTGGTATGTTATTGATGTTGTAATTGATATGGGCCAGTAACACCTCGGATTTGGTTGTTGAACTAAATTCGGGTTGTTACAGTAGTGAACCGGGTTCGGGTCGGGTGCCGGTTTGCACTGACCCGGGTTCGGGGCGTTACATTTCACATTATGCTCCCATCGTGTATATCAACGAGGCCTTCTTGTATCTGGTCATGCTGCAGCAATCCCACCTGTCGTGTATCTCGATGTGGTTATTTTAGGTTACCACCATGTATCTTGCTCTGATATTCCCCGTTGTTGCAGTTGATTGGATTGTATGTGCCAGCCCTCTATATATCTCAGTTGGGTGATCCGCAATTAGTCGATGTCTGCGTATCTCAGCTCGCACCTAAGCCGTGAGGTGGTAACCCCTTGACTCAAGCATTTAGCTTTTCAAAGATGTATTGTTTTCATGAGTCCTGTGATGTCACATCATCACAAGGATTTGGTTTGTTGATTGCAACTGTATTTGATGGTAATTTAGAAAATGAATTGTAACTGAATTATTCGTCAATGTTATGTATTTTGAAACACATGCTATCTTGAAAATTATATGATAAATTGCTTTATTTATGTATGTGTTACTTGCAGGGATTTATATCTCATTCTTGTTTTGTTTTGTTTTGTTTTCAAACTATCTTGGAGAGGACGATACCGTTGAGCTAGAGCCACAGGGTACTAGTGAGGAGTATCCTTCTAACGAGCTAGCATCGTTACAAATTGCAAATGATAATTGTGAACAAACCTCGTTTGTTTCAATTTTGTGTGATCACCAAGAAATTTTCAAACTGTGTTACACCGAATTTCATGTGATTTTATTCTTGAGGAAATCCCAAGTCACTATCTGATGCTCCTCCTTCATCACATTTGCTATCAACATAATGTCGCTAGTGATGGAAAATTGAAGTGCCGATGTAAAAGATGTTGCAATTTCTTTCACCGAAGTCCACTTGAGGTGTTTAGACACATTTTGAGTAATGGATTCTTACAAACTTATAACCGTTGGTTTTTTCATGTTGAACACTCAATGCCCTCAACATCTAATGGCATTAATGTTTCACATGAGACATCAAAAGCAATTGATGAAATAGACCGACTGTTTCATGATGCATTTGGAATAACATTTGGAGTTGAGGATATTAGTGGTCAAGAACAGGAGTCTATAAGTTTTCCTACAACAGATAGTGAGGCATTAAAAAGATTGGTTGCCGATGCTGATAAGGAGCTATATCTTGGGTGTACTGAATTTACCAAGTTATCTGCAATTATCATGCTATATCATATAAAGTGCCTCAATGGATTGATTGATAAAGCATTTGCTATGTCGCTAGACCTTTTGTAGAAGGGCACTACCTCAAGGGTCAACATTGCCTAAAAGTTTTTTACAAGACAAAAAGATAGTTATAAACTTGGGCCTTAGTTACAAAAAATACATGCATGTCCTAGATTGTATGTTACTTTGGAAGGAGTCTAAAGATAAGCAATTTCGCGATGTTTGTCGTACTTCAAGATGGAAGAATATGTGACCAAGAGAGATAAATTCCAGTAAAGATTCTACGTCACTTCCCATTTAAACCGAGGCTTCAAAGGTTGTTTATATCATCAAAAATCTCAATCGATATGATGTGGCATGATGAGAGCCATACGAACAATGGATTGATGCGACATCCTATAGAATCACTTGCTTGGCAGGCATTCAATCGGAATAATCCATCGTTTGCATCCGAAGCTCGGAATGTTTGACTCAGCTTATCAAGCAATGGTTTGAACCCGTTCAGGACCATAGGCATTCCACATAGCACATGGCATGTTTTAACCCGTTCCATACAATTGGCCACCATGGTTGTGTATGAAACAACCTAATATGATTTTATCATTGTTGATTTCTGATCCAAATGTTGCTGGAAATGATCTTGATGTCTACTTGCAACCTTTAATAGAAGAGTTGAAGGACCTATGGGAAGTTGGAGTAGAGACTTATGATGCTTCAAAAAAGGAGAAATTCCAATTATGTGCCGAATTATTGTGCGCGCCTGATTTCGGCCGCATGACGAGGCGCACGCAAAACGATGCGTGCCTCGGGATTTGTTTGGAATCGCCACTACCTGATGGGGTGCAGGCAGACACCTGGGTACCTAAGTTTTTGTCTATTAAGACTTGGTCTGCGGCTTGAGATTCTAAGCAAGTTCTCAGTTACGGTCCGGGGAAGTCCGTAGACACCCCGGTCCGCCCCGTCAAAAGACGGGTCCCATGGTTTCCCTGGTTGTAGTCAACTCAGTTGGTTTCACCCGATTCCTATTCCAACATGCACAGTTTTGGTTAAGTCTGGCAGGACCGCCAAAGTGGTGTGGGTCCCTTTACTTGGTTTTATCTTCTTTAGTTAGAATGATCTGGGTCTGGTGGGGTGGGCCCCGTTGGAAGGCCCACGGTATCCCTTGGTGGGCCAAGTGTGGCCCACATATTCCTTGGTGGGCCAAGTGTGGCCCTTTGGACTTCGGTTCAATTTGAATTGATTTTATTTTAAAGTTCAAGTTTGATTATTTAGTGATTTCCATGCAAAGTGGGCCGGATTGCTTTGCGGGCCCCTGAGTGGGCCACACAATGGCAGCCAAGTGATTCATTGAGCTTTATCTTGATTAAGTTCCAAAAATGGGCCAGGCCTTGGGCTTGGGGCCCTTTACCCGGGCTTGGGCTTGAAAGTCTAAGACTTCCTGGGTTAGGGTTTTGAAACCCTAACCTTGCTTGGTGCAATGGGCTTGGTGGGCCCGACAGGCCCCGCCCGTGGTCTCAGCCAAACCACAACCTAATTTAAGCATGTATGCCCCACCTAGGGCTTGGGTGGGCCTCAAATGGTCCGGCCCACTCAAATCTTTTAATTATTTTATTTTAGCACAATTCAATGGTTCGGGCTGGGGTGGGCCCCGTTGGAAGGCCCACTAGAAATCATTTGGTTCGGTTTGAGAATTCCATCAACACCCAGCAAAAATTACAGAATATGCAGAAAACTAACATTTACCCAGAAGAGACCGGCTCATTATGCTGGGTCCAAGGGGAGGTACCCAGGGCTCTTGTGGGCGGAGCAAAGCGGAGCAAAGAATATTTATATAATTTAGGCTTATCAAATATCCCCACACTTAAGATTTGCTAGTCCTCGAGCAAAGAAAAAAAGAATCAAATACGATGGAAAAAAAAACACTACATTGACAAATTGCCCATTAGAGTTTCATTCTCAACGAAGCCTCATAGATTGCTTAAAGAACATGGCACAAAGAAAAACTCAAATAGTATCACAGTTTAGCTCTCAACTATAGAATTTACTCCATCCAAAAAGGAATTTTTTTTTTCTTTTCAGCAATGCCACTCTCACATCATGTCTATCATCCGAATCAATTTATGCAAAATAAAAGAATTATGCACATGATCTCTAATTCATAATGTTCAAATCCCATAGGTTTGCTTTTCGTATCTCTCTCCATTAATGTAGAACAAAATCATACCTTGGATCAAAAGGACTTTTCTAAACTTGTAACTTTTGGCTTAGGTGATGGCTCAAGAAAGAAGGAATAGGACTCAACAAAATAAAACAAGAGAACAAATTTAAGTACAACTATTCTCCAGAAAATTTCTATTCCTTTTCCAAAACTCATAAACTTTCTTTTCTTTCTTTTTTTCTTTTCTTTTCCAAAGCATGAGTTTTGTTTGTTCTTTTTTTTTTCTTTCTGTATTTTTTTTTTCATTTACTGGAGAACAATCTAATCAATTTAGACTCCTTTTTTTTTCAACTACAGTTCTCTTATGAATGGTAAGGATAAGTATTTAGAGCTCATACAGGTGGGGAAAATGTGGGTCAAATGAAGAAAAAGCTAATATTCATTCATAGGCTCAATGGGGTGACTAGAGATATTATTGTTTCAGGCAGGCTTGAAAGGCTCAAACGATCCAAAGATGGCCTAAATCATTTCCTGAGTATGATTTTGTCTATGATTTCACCTCAAGAGATAATCAAACAAATTCTAGGATTGGATGAGATCACAATGATTTATTTCTTTTATTCACATAAATTTTCTCCAAACAACAAAACAATCAGCAATCATAGTAAAGTGATTTGTTGTGAAAAATGCACAATTTAGATGGAGCATATTCAAAATTAAGAACCAACTAAGACACTATTCATATTTTCTAATTGTCATGTAAAATTTCAACCCTGTTCTTATCATTGGCTAACAATGAGAAGAAACCTAAAGCACAATAACAAAACCATTCCTTTTTTATTTTTTTAGAAAATTCCAAAGATTGCAAGATTTCAAAATTAAGAAAGGGAGAAAATTTTCTGGTTCCTACACCCAAACTTAGGACGAACATTGTCCTCAATGTTTATAAAAGAAAACAAAACCTAAAAAAATTTTAAAGAGATACTCCCCCTGTGAACTTGCAAGATTGATAGTCGATGTCCACCGGCTGCTTGACTTTGACTGATTGTTTAGCTTGTAGTTATGGTCACGCCCTGAAAAAATAATGTGGGTTATCACTTTCAATCAAAGCCTAAACACTAAAACAAAGGAAATAAAAGAAATTAAGAGAAGAGAATTGAACAAAACACTTGGGTTGCCTCCCAAGAAGCGCTTTAGTTATAGTCATCAGCCGGACTTCTCTTGGATGTCATGGATCTGCTAGGTTAACTGTGACCCTGTTCCTATCACAGTCATTTTCCAGATAATGCTTCAAGCGTTGTCCATTCACTTTAAAGGTCCTATCATTTTGTTGGACCTCTACAGCTCCATATGGAAAAACTTGCTTGACTATGAATGGCCCCGACCATCTAGATTTCAACTTTCCTGGAAACAGCTTTAATCTTGAATTGTACAGCAGCACTTTTTGACCTGGTATGAACTCTCTCTGCAAGATTCTTCGGTCATGCCATTGCTTTGTTCGTTCTTTGTATATTCTGGCATTCTCGTATGCTTCCCTACAAAATTCATCCATCTCATTGAGTTGCAGTAAGCGTTTCTGTCCTGCTGCTTTTGCATCAAAATTGAGCTTCTGAATTGCCCAATATGCTCGGTGTTCTACTTCCACTGGTAAATGGCAAGCCTTCCCGAACACTAATCGATATGGAGACATTCCAATAGGTGTTTTGTATGCTGTCCTGTAAGCCCATAATGCATCATCAAGTCTCAGTGCCCAATCCTTTCTTGAGGTATTTACAGTCTTCTCAAGGATTCGCTTAATCTCCCGATTTGAAATTTCTACTTGACCACTTGTTTGAGGATGATAAGCTGTGGCAATTTTATGTGTCACCCCATATTTTGATAACAGGGTATTGAGCAATTTGTTGCAAAAATGAGATCCTTCATCACTTATAATTGCTCGAGGTGTGCCAAAGTGAGTGAATATATTGTGCCTCAAGAATCTCATGACAACTTTGGCATCATTGGTGGGCAAAGCTGCAGCCTCAACCCACTTTGAAACATAATCTACTGCCACTAAAATGTACCTGTTATTGTACGAGGATGGAAAAGGTCCCATGAAGTCTATTCCCCATACATCAAAAAGCTCCACCTCTAATATATTGTTCAAAGGCATCTCATGACGGTTGGAGATATTACCAACACGTTGGCAACGGTCACATTTTGAAACAAAGGATTTGGCATCCTTAAAAAGAGTCGGCCAATAAAATCCAGATTGCAAAACCTTTGCTACTGTTTTGTTTCCACCAAAGTGACCACCGTACCCCATGGAATGGCAATGCAGTAATATGCTCTCCATTTCTCCCTCAGGAACACATCTTCGAAACAAAATATCAGGACACTGCTTGTACAAGTATGGTTCATCCCAATAATAATACTTCACATCATGAAGGAATTTCTTTCTTTGTTGACTAGATAATTCCGGTGGCAACTTGTTCCTTGCTAGGTAATTCACAAAATCTGCATACCACGGTATCTCACCATGTTTGACTGTAAACAATTGCTCATCTGGAAAAGTATCATCGATTGGTACTTCCTTTCCTTCAATGTCCTTCTCTAAACGTGACAAGTGATCAGTGACTAAGTTCTCGGACCCTTTCTTGTCTCGTATTTCCAGATCGAATTCTTGTAGAAGCAAAATCCATCGGATTAGTCTTGGTTTGGCATCTTTCTTGGTGATTAAGTATTTGATAGCTGCATGATCTGTGTACACCACTACTTTAGTGCCGATTAAATAGGACCGAAACTTCTCAAAAGCAAAGACGACTGCCAATAATTCTTTCTCCGTAGTAGCATAATGTTGTTGAGCCTCTGTTAGAGTCTTGCTTGCATAATAGATCACATGAAAAACTTTTTCTTTCCTCTGTCCTAAAACGGCTCCAACTGCATAGTTACTTGCATCACACATGAGCTCAAAAGGGATACTCCAGTCTGGTGCTACTATGATGGGTGCTGATACCAGCTTTTCTTTCAAAACTTTTAAAGCATTATGACACTCCTCAGAGAATTTAAAAGGCACATCTTTCTCTAATAAGTTACAAAGGGGCTTGGTAATCTTTGAGAAGTCTTGGATAAAACGGCGATAAAATCCTGCATGCCCTAAGAAACTTCTTATACCTTTGACTGTTGTTGGTGGAGGAAGCTTCTCAATGGTGTTAATTTTAGCCCTGTCTACTTCTATCCCCTTTTTTGACACTCTGTAGCCAAGCACTATTCCTTCTTTCACCATAAATTGGCACTTCTCCCAATTCAGAATCAAATTTGTTTCTTTGCATCTTTCTAGAACAAGGGCTAGGTTATGTAAGCAATGATCCAAAGATGAGCCAAAGACAGAGAAATCGTCCATGAATACCTCTATGAACTTTTCAATCATGTCAGAAAAAATAGCTATCATGCACCTCTGAAAAGTAGCTGGAGCGTTGCACAAGCCGAAAGGCATTCTCCGAAAAGCAAATGTACCGTAGGGGCATGTAAAAGTTGTTTTTTCTTGATCCTCTGGTGCAATGGCAATCTGGTTATAGCCCGAATATCCGTCAAGGAAACAATAGTACGCATGACTTGCTAATTTATCAAGCATCTGGTCAATGAAAGGCAAAGGGAAGTGATCTTTTCTTGTGGCTTGATTTAATTTCCTGTAATCTATGCATACACGCCATCCGGTAACAGTCCTTGTTGGGATAAGCTCGTTATTTTCGCTCTTCACTACTGTCATCCCTCCTTTCTTTGGAACAACTTGCACCGGACTCACCCACGAGCTATCTGAAATGGGATAAATAATCCCAGCATCCAGCAATTTTACCACCTCAGCCTTCACCACTTCCTTCATGATTGGATTCAGTCTTCTCTGTGCCTCAATGCTTGGCTTGTAGTTATCCTCCATGAAAATTTTGTGCATGCAAAAAGATGGGTTAATACCTTTTATGTCTGCCATCGTCCACCCGATAGTTGTCTTGTGTTCTCTAAGGATTCGCAATAGCTTTTCTTCTTCATCTTTTCTAAGTTCAGCAGAGATGATGACTGGAAGGGTGAGATTTTCGCCCAAGAAAGCATAACGCAAGTGTGAGGGCAGGAGTTTCAATTCCAAATTTGGTGGTTGCTCAACAGATGGGACTGGCTGTGTAGACGATAAATTTAAGCTCTCTGTTCTCGGCCTTGTTGATACCACAGGTGCAGCTTCTAAGTATCTCTCATATTCCTGTATTTCATTGTCGTTCACTAAGGGTGAATGGATAAGGCAAGCTTCTAAGGAATCTGATGGACAACTTTCATTGAAGACCTCCTTCACCTCTTGGTCAACTACATCAATCCTCATACAACATCCCAAATCTGAAGGGTAGTTCATTGCTTTAAAAACATTGAAAACAACCTTCTCGTCCTGGAATCTCAATACAAGCTCTCCTTTTTGCACATCTATCAATGTTCTCCCAGTGGCAAGAAAAGGTCGACCAAGTATGATTGGAATCTCTTCATCTTCTTCCATGTCTAACACGATAAAATCTGCAGGGAATATAAATTTTTCCACTTTTATCAAAACATCCTCAATAATCCCTCGTGGGTATTTTAAGGATCTGTCAGCTAGTTGGAGTGACACCGTTGTTGGCTTAGCTTCTCCCACTCCCAATTTCTTATAGATAGAAAGTGGCATCAAGTTGACACTGGCACCAAGATCACATAAGGCTTTGTCAAAATAGGAATTTCCAATGGTGCATGGTATGGTAAAACTACCAGGATCTTTCAACTTCTGTGGCAACTTCTTTTGCAGGACCGCGCTGCATTCCTCTGTCAACTTAACTGTCTCAAAATCTGCTAATTTCCTCTTCTTTAATAAAATTTCCTTCATGAATTTGGCATAGCTGGGCATTTGCTATAAAGCTTCAGCAAAAGGAATGTTTATATGCAATTTCTTAAACACCTCAAGAAATTTTGAGAATTGATTATCTAATTTCTGCTTTTGAAATCTCTGTGGGAATGGAACAGATGGAGTGTATCGTGGAGAACTTGTTGGCAATAATTTTTTGTCAACCAAATCTGACGGGTGCAAATTTTCTTTCAAGTTTTCTTGAGCATTATGTGATTCTCGGTCAACCGTTTCAGGCATAGACTCCATGATTGGTGCTACGTGCTTTTCAACTTGCTTCCCACTTCTTAGACTTATGGCTTTGCAATGCTCCTTTGGATTTACCTCCGTATCACTAGGTAAATTTCCTTGTGGTCGTGAGCTTATTGAATTGGCAATTTGTCCAATTTGTATCTCCATGTTCCTTTGTGAGCTAGCCAAGTTTCTGTTTGAGTTCACCAATTCTTGAGTGAGTTGAACAAGGTTCTGGATTGTTGCATCATTCTTTGTCATATATTGAGCTAGGACCTCTTCAACTGGTGGTTTGTTCTCTGGTTGTTGGCCAAACCCTGGTGGTGAAGAGAAGGACTGTGGTAGTAGGGAATTCTGATTATTCTTCCAAGAAAAATTTGGATGATTTCGCCACCCTTGATTATATGTGTTGGAATTAGGATTGTTGCCAGGTCGATATGGTGGTCGAGGTTGAGCCACAAATTGCACTTGTTCGGTGAATGTCGGATTCCCCATGGTACACTCCATGCTAGAATGTGCTCCTCCACAGAATTCACAAGTTACAGAGGGTGTATGAGCAGGGGGAGTATGTATGGCATTAACATTAATCTGACCAATCTGGCGAGATAGAACAGCTACTTGTGCTGTTAATGCTGTCAACTGATCAACTTCATGGATTCCTGCAATCTTTTTATTGTTGGACCTTTCAGTTGGCCATTGGTAATTATTAGCAGCCATCTCTTCTAACAATGCTTGTGCTTCATCTGGCGTCTTGGCCATTAATGCTCCTCCTGCTGCAACATCTACAATAGTCCTTGTGTACCCAATTAACCCATTATAAAATGTCTGAATCTGCAGCCAATTTGGAATGCCATGATGAGGACATTTTCTGAGCAAATCTTTGAATCTTTCCCATGCTTCATACAATGTTTCCATGTCTTGTTGGCTAAATTGAGTGATCTCATTCCTTAACTTGGCTGTTTTAGCTGGTGGAAAGAATTTTGCCAAAAATTTTTGGGCTAGCACGTCCCAAGTAGTAATACTTCCTGTCGGCAAAGAATTGAGCCAATCTTTGGCTTTATCTCTTAATGAAAAAGGGAATAGCCTCAAACGGATTGCATCATCAGAAACTCCGTTGTGCTTGAATGTGTCACAAATCTCCAGGAAATTTGCAATATGTGTGCTAGGATTGTCATTCGGTAAGCCACTAAACTGCACAGAAGTCTGGATCATTTGTATTATGGCTGGCTTGATTTCAAAATTGTTGGCTTGAATATTTGGGCGCCGAATTCCTGAAATAGTATCATTCACTACTGGAACAGCAAAATCTTTTAAAGCCCGCTGATTTTCTTGATTTTCAGCCATAGTTTCCTTGGAAGTAACTTCTGCTTTTTCTCTACGAATTCTTCTCAATGTTCTTTCAATTTCAGAATCAAGAGGTAATAATTCCAAGCTTTTTGCACGTCTCATATACCCTTGAATATCCTACAAAATAAAAATAAAAGAAAGATTAGATTAAGATTAGAGTTATTTGGTATCTATATTAATAGTTTTAATTTAGACAATCCCCGGCAACGGCGCCAAAAACTTGTTGTGAATTATAAAGCACTCAAATTGCAAGTGTACAATATCGCAAACAAGTAATATAATGATGAGAAAAGTATCGTCCCACAGAGATTTCAAAATTAAAACTATCAACTATAGAAATTAATCTAACACTAAATTTATCTAACAAACCCACCAATTAATTAAAAAGAAACTAAAATAACAATTAAAAGTAAAAGATGAAACTATTTAAAGAGAAAATTTTTACTCAAGTTAACAAAGTCTAGATGACAGAACCTAGGGTTTCTAAAAATTTCACCTTCCCAATCCTCTTTAAAACTCTCATTCAATCCAGTGTATTTACTTCTGTTGATAGTCAAGAACCCAAAATTAGTTACTAGCCTCTCCCAAGGTCCTAATAAACCGACCTTAATTAATTCCACCACTATATTCCTATGTGAAGAAAATTAATCAAGATTTATTTAAAATCTATGGCTCTTATATAAGGAGTGCATAAATTCTACAGGTATATTCCTATCCCATATAATTTATGATATTCTATTCGTAGGCATTATTCAAACCTCCTCTCCCGATTCAGTAATGAATTCCTAAGCAACTAATTTATCGATCACACAAATTAGAAGTATTAAGCATGGAATAGAATAACCAACAAGAAAATAACATACACCTGGATTATAATCAAAACAGAGAACTTAAAGATTCATGTTCGGGATCCTTTTAGAACCCTAGCAAATAAAATTAGTTCATAACAATGAAAGAAAGATAAAACATAATGTATTGAATCATGATTAAAACTAAAGAATTCACAATGAAGACAATGATAGAACAAGCTTGGATGTTCTTTTCTTTGCTCCTTCCTTCCCTAACACACGTCCAAAGAAAAACGAAATTTCAAGATCAAAAACTGTCCGTCCCGTTTTTCTGCCATCCTTCTTCTTTTGTATCCAGATTTTGACCTCCTAAAACTCGGAATTTGGCTTTCTTGCTGAAATACGATTTTATCTCTCTCTCAATTAGCTTTCCAACGCCACCTTACTTGCATCAATCCGAGGTCAGAATAGGAAGTTACGCCCAAAATACTCACAGTCGTTCTAATCTGGCAGTTTCCTTTTTATGTGGGATTCCACAAAGATGATTATGATAAATCCTTCTTTTTCCAATAAAAAAGGATCCTTATAACATTTAAACTCTAGGACCGCCCTGCCCTTTAAAACTCTCTCAAGCACCTCCGCAATTCATTAGAATCTCCCAATTTTGCCCTTTTCTCTTATTTGCAACAGTAACCAAGAATTGTGTAAATTAAGGGATAACTAGCATTAATTGTTACAGAAAAATCCAAAAATATTAAGAAAGAGGATATAACAATATTTATATAATTTAGGCTTATCACCCACAGGGTGGGGTACCTCCCTGTACCATGGAACAAGTTGGACGCATGACGAATAACGGGGTTTGGGGGTGCGGGGGGGCGAAGCCCCCCGCGGTACGGTAAAGGGCATTTTCGGGATTTTTCAAAAATATGGCAATTCGGCCTTTTTTAGGGGTATGTGCCGACCTCAGACACTAGGTGCAAGGTCGGCGAGGTGGGCGGACCGAAAAAAACCACAAAAAACCATCCGCGGGCGAAGTGGGCGCACCCAAAAGTGAAGTGGGCGCGAGCTCGGCGCCAAGTGGGCGCGAGCTCAGCGCGAGGTGGGCGGACCCAAAACTAAGTGAGCGCGAGCTCAGCGCGAGGTGGGCGGACCCAAGACTAAGTGAGCGCGAGCTCGGCGCAAGGTGAGCGCGAGGTGGGCGGATCCAAAATAGGTGAGTGCGAGCTCAGCGCGAGGTAAGCGCGAGCTCGACGCATACCCACTGTGAAACCCGAGTTTCTGGTTTTTTGCTAAAACTCCATTTCCAACTGGTTCTTAAGCTCGGCAACTGATTTCTAGGGATCGTTAGACTCCCAGAAGACCTTCGAACTCAGCTCGACTTCAACACCCCGACTCAAATCTCTTCGAAACCCCAAATCCGAGACAAAACACTAACAGAAGAACATGAATAAAACACTAACAGCACCATGAATTAATAGAATATGAATAAGGAAGAAGGGAACAGGGGGCTTTATCGGGATACAAGAGATGGAGAAATCATGGGGGAACATGCTCCCCCTTCGAATCAAACAAGCAATATCATGAAGAACAAGATGCTAGAAAACAAAATATCACAATCGACTTATTTATTTTGGACAAGAGGCCATCGGGAACATTACCTGGGTGTTTTAACACCCCCGGCAGGATGTGTTGGACCTTGGAGCTCGAGCGACTGTCGGAGCAGCACCTCTCCACGCCCACAGCAAGATCTCCTTCGGGTTTGACGAGGAAGAAGAGGGAGGGAGGGAACGATGTCTCGAACCAGGTAGAGTCGGGAAGAGGAAGAGGAAGACCCAGCAGTCTTAAAAATGCCCAACCCTAAAGTCTCCAACCAAAAATCCGAACCCTAAAACTGCCAACCAAAATTTTCGAGCCCCAAAAGTCCCAAAACCAGAAAATGCCCAAACAAAAAAAATCTCCAACCCCCTGCAATGAATCCTCGAGCAGCTTTTATAGTTGAAGACAAGGGGATCCGCCGAGTTTGGCGCCCAGCTTGCACCGAGCTCCTGTCGCTCGACGCGAGCGACAAATGATTAAATCATTTAATGCCGCCGCGGGTTTGCTTAAAAAATCCGAAAATTAAGATATAGTCCCTGGGATATTTTGGTTTAATATTATTTTATTCAGATATTTTCAAATATTTTCAGATTGGTCCCTGGGATCTTTTGAATGTTTGGATATTTACGGATTTGATCCCCGAGATATTTTCCTACGCAACTCGCCACGTGTGCAGCTTCTTGCCACGTGCGCAGTTTGCCAGTTTTGCTGCTCAGGAATTTCGTCAGCTCATATTTTCTTCATCCGGGCTCCGATCTGGGCAAACTCAGTTGCGTTAGAATCGTATCGGATCCCTCTGTCCCATGACCTAGGGGTAGGCCTTTAGATCGGATTTTAGTAGAAAGTCAACTTTTGACTCCGCTCAAGTTTGACCGCCCGCAGAACCCTCATCCGGACTCCGATTCCTACAAACTCAGTTGCATTGGAACCGTGTTGTGATTCTCTATCCAATGATATAGAGGTAAGCACCTGGATCGGATTTTAGCAGAAAGTCAACTTTTGCCTCCGCTCAAGTTTGACCACCAGCAGAACCCTCATCTGGACTCCGATTCCTGCAAACTCAGTTGCGTTGGAATCATGTCGAGATTCTCTATCCAGTGACATAGAGCAAGGTATCTTGATCGGATTTTAGCAGAAAGTCAACTTTTGGCTCCGCCCAAGTTTGACCGCCCGCAGAACCCTTATCCGGACTCCGATTCCTGCAAACTCAGTTGCGTTGAAACCGTGTCGGGATTCTCTATCCAATGATATAAAGCAAGGTGGCCAAATTTCTCTTGATCAAAAAGTCAACTTTTTGTCCCCTCAGGGTTTGACTTTCTGCCAGGGTTTTTATTTTCAGCAATTCCAGGGGCGCAAAAATAAGGTGCTTACAATTATTGTGTACAATTAGTGATTTTCCTAGTTATGCTGATTTATCGGGATGGAGCACAAAAGAGCGTTTGGCTTGTCAGACACATTGTGAAACCCCGATCCAATATCTCTAGCACACCCTAATCAGTAAGCTTGATGTTTAGGTGAAGCTGGAGAAGCTCAAGCCTAAAGCCAGCCAAAGTGGCTAAGCCTCAAGCTGTCAGCAGCCTGTGAAGGTGAGCATCTGTCATTTGGTTAAATAGGATTTCTTATGAAGGAGTGGCAAACTTGTAAATTCTAGTGTCTTGTTGGAAAGCCACTTAAGAGGAAATAGCCAAAAGGAAGCTCCATACGACCAACCCTTTGCCCAAAATCCTTTCCTTCTTCCCCCCCCCCCCCCCCCTCTCCTACACTCTCATTTCCTCTCCCATTTCTCATCATCTTTCCCCCATTTTCGTCCCCACTCATTTCCAAACCATTGGAGGTGCTGGTTTGCAAGAAAAGAAGAAGAGGAACCCAAGAGGAACCATTTTCGTTTGGGGTTTGGAGCTTGGAGATTGGAGGAACGAGCATCCAAGCAAGCAAGGAGCTGTTCGTGGGTTGTAACGCCCCAAATCCGTGTGGTTCAATAAAGGTATAACACGTCTCACAGAGTGTTAAGTAAGGATCTAACACCGATGTGATCGCTGGAATAATCACCTCATTTACCATATCAGAGTGCACAACAAAATATTAACTAAGAAGTCCAATATAATCTTTAATTAAAATCAAATGATTCCACATCAACTACTTTATTACATTTCCCAAAATCAAATGTATCAAAGTTCCAATCTAAAATAAACCTACTAGTCTATGGATGATAGTAATAGTCTTCCTCTCTATATGTGTCAGTTGGATCTACCCCAGTAGGCGCCTCACCATGAATATCTGAAAACAAAACAAAAACAAAAAGAATGAGATACGAATATCTCAGCGAGTAGCATATGCATGCAAAAATAGTTATCAACAATTATAAACATGCTTCGATAAATAACCAAAACAAATACGTCAATAGAGATAAATACGAAATGAAAATCCAGAAGTCTAATAATAATTCCCATCAAATAACAACCACAGTACCGATAAATCAACGAAAGGCCAATGTCATGCATATTGCTTAAATTAGTTAATTCACATGCCAAGGAGACATCCACACCTCCATGTACACAGTTTCGGCCTACTCAAGGTATCAGAAACTCTGAAATGACGGCCTACTCAGGGTATCGGATACTTTGAAATGACTACCTTAAGTATTTATACTTACCCTATATACTTTGCCGCACGACGTTTTAAAAACCCATGATTCAATGCATGCTCGTCCACCAAGTTTTCCTACATACACAGCTTATTAATTCTCCTAAATAAAAATCATGTAGAAAATTTTGGGGTTTTACATGGGTTGATTTAGGTGCTAAGAAACTTGCTTAAGAGATTTCAAGAGGTAAGCAACACCACCCCAACCTTATTTTCCCAATTTCGGTCAAAATTGCATGTTTAGATGAATGTTAGTGTAACGCCCCAGATCCGAGTCACGAAATAACACCGTAACTCATCCCCGGAGGTTAATTTAAAACACAGGATCGCAATATCAAAGTAAAGGAAAAACATGAATACAACAATAACTATATAACAGAGTGCGCTAGAATAATCCCAAACGGAAATAAACTCACATGACCAAGTAACTACCCGCAAGTATCGTCCTCTCCAGGAATAGCTGAAAACAAAACAAACAATACGGAATGAGATACGAATATCCCAGTGAGCAGCACATGCATGCACAAATACATTTATTTCAGTTCTAAAACATGCCACGGTTATAAACCATATACAATGATGATAACACGCATATTTTGAATAATCCGACTAAACTTCAATAATCCAATTCATATCAATGCGGAAAACTATCAGGTAAATCAAGCAATAACAATCTGTTTCCAATCCCGAAGATATCGATAAAATAATGATTAACTGACAACAACATAGCAAATTAAACAATTTTTCGTATCTCAAGATATAATTCCAGATATACCAATGTCATATAACACAAAGTCTTCTCATAAACATGCCCACGCCTCCAAATGTATATCCGGCCTACTCAGGGTTTCGGATATTGAAATGACTGCATCCTCCAATGCAGGCCTACTCCTTGGGTTTCTGCATTGACAACCAGGCCTACTCAGGGTTTCTGGCTGCTCTACACCGGCAGGAGGTACAAATACCCAATAATCAGTAAACAATATTCCATGAACCATAAATACCAACAAACCAGTGAATAAAACATATCACGTCAAACAAAATCAAATACCAACATTGGTCAATGTCATGTAGTTGTTTACATTGGTCAATTAACATGCCAAGGCGACATCCACCCCTCCATGTACACAGTTCCGGCCTACTCAGGGTTTCGGACACTCTGAAATGACGGCCTACTCAGGGTTTCGTCATCCAATGCAGGCCTACTCCCCGGGTTTCTGCATTGACAACCAGGCCTACTTAGGGTTTCTGGCTGCTCTACACCGGCAGTGGCAACACTCAAAGCCATGTAATTACACCAACGAAGCAATAACATCACCTAACTAAGCTTAGACTCTGGATCCAGGACAAGCTAAACCAAAAAAGTAACCCATAGTATAATCTAAATTCCAACATCACAATAAAACAATACATGCCACATCATGTATAACTCAACACAGCTCACCTCATGTCCCTCTGAACCAAAACAGTACCTCAAGTATCTCCAGCAGTTAACCACAATTCACAACACATGTTCATTTGTAATAAAACCCTTTACTCACACCAAAAGAATTCTTTACAATACATTTCAGAAACTTGCAATCAGGTAAAGTCAGAAGAAATAAATTCGCATTCAAGTATAGTATGTAATAACAGGAATCTAACTCAGGGACTCCTAGAGAGAGGTACACTCAGATCATCTATCATTTGCCATTTCGAATAATCTTGGATGCTTCTATAAATTTCCAAAATTTCCACTTACATTCTCAAAGAAAAATTTAATAGGGAATAATGTTTCTAAAGTCCTAAACAAAACATTAGTCAAGTGCTCAAACCCTCAGAATGATCAAAACCAGCCTAATTGGTCAAAACTCTACATTCGGCAAATTTTAGGACCATGCGCTGACCTCCTGCGCTAGCCGCGAGGTTGGCGCATAGGTCATGGGTTAAAATATAGTATGCGCTTAATTAATATCGAGTGGGCGTGAAATGAGCATGAGCTTCGTACACGCTTTGGGCAAAATGCGCGGATATAAATTTGAGTTCGCGCGAGCTGGGCGCGAATTAGATGCAAACTCGGCGGATAGGAAAAATAAACCTTGCGCCCACTACCTGGAGTCGGCGCCAGTTAGCGCCAACTCGGCGGATAGTAACATGTATTTTCGACTCTCTATTATTTCTAGATCTACAACTCTGGCCGAACTTTTCTCTTTGTAACAATTTTCCCAGTCTCCTAATATCCTCAGAAGACATTTAAACTACTTTTGAAATTATTTCAACACATTTTTATTTATCATCCTTCAGTTCTAAAGAAACTCATGCTCTGACGAACTTCTTCCAGAAAACACTCATGCATCAGAATAAACTCAAAAATAAACATAAAACCCCAGTTTTAAAACGATGCTACTCACCTCTTGCACGCTCAAACCCTTGCACTGCAACTCAGGGAACTGGAAGTGAAACATCGATCGTCGCCCAAAACCTTCTCTGGTCGCACGGCAATTTTTCTAAACAACCTCTAATCGATGAAAACCCTCCGATCGATGAAAACCCTTTGATCGACTCGAACACACGATGAAAACCCTTCGATCGACTGGAACACACAATATTGCTCTTCTCCCGAACGCCCTAGGACTCCCAGCCGAAATCCTTCGAACTCCAAAAGTATGCGAAAACGAAAACCCTAGAGTCTAAATACACTAAGTATTTATACTTACTTTAAATACACTTTGCCGCTCGACGAGTTTTAAAACCACTTGATTTGGTGCATGCTAGCCCACGCAAGGATTCCTACCTTTTCAACTCATTTAAGTGTGCGATCAGGTACCTGCCACTCCACAGATAACCTACACCAGCATCTTCCCCAAATAAATAAAATTTTCCTATTTTAAATAATTCATCCTATTTAGATTTTAAATTTAGCTCAAATTAATTTCCTCTTCTCAATTATTAAAATTTTTCATTAATTGAACTAATTAACAACAAAATATAAAATAATTTTTATGTTATTAAAATTCGGGATTTTACGGTTAGGGTTGAGATGTGAAAACGAGTCCTATACCAAATGGGAGGGATTTCTTCGAGGGTTTTGTTGATAGTAAATTTCTACACATGCTATGAGTAATTTAGAGCCCAAAAACATCAGGAATGAGTGAGATTTGAGAAAGATCAAAATCCCCAAAAGTTCGGATTTCGCGAACTGTCAACTTGAGCAGCCGCTTGAGCGCGGCATCGGGCGGTAGTTTTAGGTAGTGATTTAAGGCATGGCCGCTCGAGCGACTGTTGTAGCGATTTCCTTAACAGAAGAACCCAAGAGCAAATATTTGGCCGCTTGAAGCAGGCTCGAGCGACCTATTGAGCGCCCTTACCAGATTTCCCAAATTTTGCATTTTTAGCCCAGATTAAACTACCCTTTGTTTTTATTCAAATCCAACTTATGTGTAAGTGAGAGTTAGGTGTCTAGGAGGTGTTCCAACTAGAAGTATCTCAAAATTCCAAATAACAAGGATTTTGGGTACATTTTGCCAAAGAAGGTCTTAGAAAGAGTTTCTGTCCCAGATTACTATAGAAATAGGATAACTTGATTCTACCACCTCAAAAATTTTCCAATTAACCCTTAGAAGTAGAAATCAAGAACCAAAACCAAGATATACAAGTATCAAAAGAGTTGAGGCATAGGTTGCCCCAAAAGAGTCATGAGATGTAGAATTTTTAGAAAACCAAACCTTTACCATTGACCATCAATGTAAGTACACCACCCATGACTAGATGGGCTTCAGCCTAGTATTTTACACATAGAGTGAAGGGCATTGGCCGATATTACATTTGCATCACTTCAAGGGCTTGGCCCATTATTTGCAATATGAGACAAAAAGGGCAGTGGCCCATGGTTATTGACACTGAAAGGAGGGCAGTGGCCCCAATGACATTGAGTATTACTGAGCAAAGGGCTTGGCCCAAGATTGACTCGGGTAAGGCCATGGGCTACCCTTGAGCATTTCTATGCAAGTGGCATGAGGCATTGATATGAGCAATTGACCAGTAAGTCTTGGTGGGTTGTGAGCGGTTCATCTCAGTTGGGGTAGTGGACCGATGTTCCTCCCAACTTAGAGATAGAGAACTAGCATCCTCCACTCAAGCTTAGATATTTGATGTGTTATTATTCCGTACTTGTTGTTATAATTGTTGTGAATTGATAAATAAACACATCAGCACAATGAACTCTTAAGGTATGGATCCATAAACTTAAATGGGAATGTTTGTATATATATGCCATGGCCAGTGTTATTGTTACTGTACTGCTTCTATTGTGATATCATCCCGGCACCAGTATCATTGGTGGCCGATGCCCATTTGCTATTAGGAATCGGCAGTGGATGCCTACGTCAAGGGGAATCGGCGTAGATGCCTAGCCACCACGTGGAATCAATGAAGCTAGATAAGGCCATATGTAGTATATATAAACATCTTAGATAACAAGTGATAATAGTGAATACACGATTTCTATTAAATGGATTATCTATACACTGAAGCACATGCATGCACTATTATATGACACATAAGATGCCATGGATTTTGTAGTA